>CM062815.1:78858695-80265361 GCA_031772625.1 Pinus tabuliformis | reverse complement strand
AGTCCATATGCGAAAGCTAGAAGCAGTCAAATTTGGGTTGACTTTTTACTGACTGGGCAAGCTTAAGGAGGCCGCAATTTGGATAGAACCCGGCCATCGGATTCTGGGTGAAATTGTCGCCTCGATAAAATGTCTCCTTTGGCCAATTTTCAGAATTTTTTGAAATGGTCCTAGTATTATTAAATATATATATATATATATATATATATATATATATATATATATATATATATATATATATATATAGATAGATAGATATATATAAAGAGGTGGTGGGCCACCACCCACACCACCCCACACCTCACGTACCCATATACCAAACACAAAAAAAGTCAATTAAGGTGAGGCTAGTGGGGATTGAACCCTCCTGGCCCATTTGGGCCGGCTCCCACTGGGCGGCCCCATGTGGTGGCAACATCCCATTTAACAAACGAAACCCAACCATGATACTCCAACAGCCCAAATATTAACGCCCCACCTAAACAAAGGATTGTGAAAGTTATGGGGTAGGCTGCCCAATGAGGGCCCGACTCGCAAATTAAATACATGTAGTTTTGTAATGTGTAAAAAAAGGGAGGGGCGGGGTTTGACCACCCGACCCCTCCTCAATAAACAACTATTTTTACCATTACACCAAACGGTTATTTCATTGACAACTCCACCCGTAAACTTATTTAAACCCAATTTCATCAGTGCACGGAGGCAGATGGAGGAACCAGGAGCAAGCACGGATTTTGAGAAAAAGGAGTCAAAATCTTGGCACGCAGTTCGAGGCAGCATTTTGCAAGAGGGACGAGTTTTCACTTTATCAGATTTTGACAGATTTTATATGGTTTCAACACTTCTTGACACCACGAACACAATGGAACTATCCATTTCTCCATCAGAGTTCTGCATTTTTGGTCATTTTTTAGAATGCAGGTGGAACCATGACTACGGTAGAAATAGGGAGCGAAAACATCATCCTTGAAATTTTCCTGAGGAGGTAATTTTTCTCCATGTCGGAATATAGTCAAGTTTATAGTCGTTTTCACGGTTTTTCCATAGGGATCGCAATGGCAAGGTCAGATTCACCTTCTGAGTTGTAGATTTCCGGGCCACCCATGGAGCAAAATCTTTGAGGAATCTAGGGGGAATCTAAAATATTCCTTGAGCCCCAGATTCTCAATTTCTTAGAATTCAAAAATTGGATAGTCGATTTTGCACTATTTGATGCCACAAATTTGATGGTGTGTTCATATTTTTCATTTGCTCATTCTATTCTTCAGCCACTTTTCTAAGTGGAGTGTAGGTGTCAGCATTCATGTGCAAGCAACCATTTTCATGCGATTGATGTTGTGATATCAATGGCACGAACAGATTCAACGGTTTGACATCTGCTTCTTTAGATGGCCCTTGGTTATGAGGTATATGTAGTGCGTTCATGTACTTCTTTTGCTATGCATTGTGCTACATAGATCATTATTTGATGTTGATGAGGGATCTTGTTTATTACTTGTTTTCATGATTCCTGCTTGATGTGACGCGGAATCGTGAATGTGATGTACTTGTTGTCATGATTCGTCATGTTATGTTTTGAGATCCCTTTGTTGTATGTTGATGGGATACTCATATTGTCATCATGTATGTTTGGATTGAGATCTCTTTTATGCCATGTTAGCAGGATGCTCATCATGCATGAGTTCATGTCATATTGATAGGAGTCCTTTGACTGAGAGTTCCTGTAGTGGAACATCTCTTGGTGCCACTCCTGCGTGAGGGAATTTCCTTGTATGATAGCGACATCACCTCTTATGTACATCATCACTAATGACAACACTTAATGTAGTGGCATACACCATCTTGACACTGGGGCCAGGAGACGTAGTCCCTCCTAGACGAACTCCGTTATCAATGGCTTATGTTTTTATGTTGCTAATGATTGACATTTTCATCTTCTTTACAACATGTACATGTATTCATTTATGTTCTTTTAAAAATGTAATATAACACATCACGAAAGTAAAAGGTCTTGGAAGGGTCCTTTGTCACACCCAGACCTGGATCAAGTGGTATCGGAGTGGTCTTCGCATTGATGTGAATTGGAGCATGAACAATGGAACGTGCAGTGACAAAGGATGAAAAAGCGATGTACGAAACCATGCTCAAAATTTCCAAAAGGGTAGAGATAATGTATGAAACTCTAAAAAAAGAAACAGAGGAAAAGGAGCGATTGCAGCTTCAGTTGCAAGCCACAGAAGAGGCCATGGAAGAACTGAAGCAAAACAAACATAATCTTCAAACAAAAAACGTTGAATTGAAGATGCATCTACATGAAGAGAAAGAGGAAAAACAAAGTTTGCTAAGACAGCTGCAAGCAAAGGACGAGGCCTTGGAAAAGCTGCAGTGTGACCCATGCGGGGTAAAAGGTACTTCTCCAACTTCATGTATGTTTCCTAATGATGATTTCGTTGTTTTTGAAAATCATACCATAAGAATTGGCTCCAAACTGTTGAAGAAAATGGGGTATGAAGGAAAAAGGTTTTGGCATTAATGGCCAAGGTATTATCAACCCCATCAAAGTAGAAGAGTTGGCTTGTCAAACAGGACTTGGGTATTGTTGGGGTAATGTAATTGCCTATCATTTAATTTGTCAACCTGGGGGTTTCATAAACTTGTGAAGCATGCGTGCATTGTATGCGCTAGAAATTGTCTTTCATTTCAGATCAATATAACTACAAAATAATGAAAACCAATTCATCTAATCTATGAAATCAAATGATGAAAATGAAATTCAATTAACTTGTGAAATCAAAAACAGCTAATGTATACTTAGTTACTCCATCATTCAATTATGAAGTGTTACCTTCTTGAGATGATGTGTGAGAAACTATTTATACTTTAACTTCTAATGTCCTAGAAAAACAAGTAAAGTATGCAGAAAATAACTCAGTAATTGCATGTATTAAATATTCAATCATTCAATCTTGAAATATGGTTAAATCAATTTCTTAAAATAATCTTTAGGAATATCAGTTAATGCAATTAAATGAGGATCTTAAAAGCAAATATAAAAGCATGAAAAAGTAAAGCTCAATGATTGCATAGGTTGAACATTCAATCACCCAATTTGAAGTCACCTTCTTGGCCTAATCCTTTATTCAATTATACAATGAATTGATAGTTTCATCTAAGAAAGTAAATAACAGAACATGAAAGGAAACTAAATAACTATGAGCCCTTGCCTCAAACTTAATCCAATTAGAAAATACATAAATCTTCCCTATTGAAATGTTTTTAGAAAATCAAATATTACATAGTCATTCTAAAATAAATATTAAGAAAGCAAATGAACTTTAATCTATAAAAGCAATTAAATCTCACAATCATTAAATGGCCATTCCAATTGTGTATGAGGATGGCATGTGAAGAAGCTCCATATGCAAGAAAAACTAAATCTTCAAATCTCCAAGTATAAGCTCTAAATTCTCTATTAAAAACATGAGCATTTCTCCAACTTTACACATGTCTTTCAAAGGAGAAGGCTATCCTATTTATACAAAAACATAAGAAGCTACCCTATTTAATGAAGATCCACTAAAATCTCATATAGTTAAAACCAAATAGCTCATAATGGGACACATATCCCCTAAGTGTCTCATAGAGTTCTAATCCAAATAAGAAATGATGACACACCTCATAGAGTTACAACCCAAATAGGACACATATCCTTCTTTGACCTTTATCCAAATCTCCTTTGAAGGGAATTTGAGCATTGGAGGCCACATGAGGGTGCCTTAGAAGCTTCCAAATGGCCTACACATGTCATGAAACTCAAGCCACATATATAGATACATGAAACCATGTTAATTTCCTAGTTTTTAATCATAAATTCACTTTAAACACATAAAATAAATAACTTTGGTAAATAAGGATCCTAACTCATATATTTATGAAAATGGTGGCTAATTAAATATTATATGGTTATGGAGTTGCGACATGTGAGTGAAATGGTGGTGATAAAGGTGAAAGTGGATGTCATTTTAAAGACATTTTGGAGGCCCAACATACCCCCCAACTAGAGTAATTTCATGTCCTGATGCAAATATTGCATTAATTCCTTTGATTTACTTGCAACGTCTTTGCTTTTGAATGAGCTTGGCTTATCATATGTCCTTAAAATTTGCATTTGACAATTTTTTTTTTTTTTTTTGCAAAGTATTCCTTGTCATACATTGAATTGCAACATGTTTGGTTGGTTCTTGTGTTTCAACCAACTTCTAATTGGTATTGGTTCTTGGTTTTTGTTGCGGCAAGATTCATTAAGAATGCATCTTTAAAATCAGCCATATGGTGTGCTCTTAATTTAGACATTATTTGCAAACATATAACTTTTTGAACCATAATGAAATCATAATTGATTAGGACAAGTATGTTAGGATGAAATAAAAATGGGTGATGGTGTATGATATATGAATATGAAATGATGTCCCATCCCCCAACTAAAGATATGACAATGTGAAAGAGGAAGTGAGGAATTTCCCAAAGTTACAATTTTAGTATTTTAAGGAATTGCATGACTAAAAATTAGAAAACCACATACCTTCACTTGCCTTTAATGTGCATGAGCTATGGAAATTGAAGAGTGTGGCTACTTCTGGATCATGGAATGAAATGTAGAATTCGTCTGCTTCTTGGTTGCATAAATGGTGGATGAGGTTGTGAAGTGGATTCTTTATTTCTACTGTTAAATCTGTTGTATTTTCTGCAAAATGCTGAAATGATATAGTCTTTAATCACTATAAAATCGATGGTACAACTCTAGTCACGCGAATAAATGTGTCGGTGTCGAGCATGAAGAGAGGTCATTAGATTACCGACCGTTGATGAATGTCGTTAACCAATGCGAGGCAAACTCACCATTAATGTCAATGAGTGCCAAGGTACCTAAGTACATCTTGTGAAGGGCGAATAAATGAGATGATGTTGAGCCACTTGCAAGATCTACGATCAAGGGACATTGATGTATTCCCATGATTGTTGGCAAGAGAGCCTGTCATTAAGGCATACAAGCCTCAAGGTACTAATGATGACTCTAGCCTTGGACCTAGAGTGTCGATGTCGATAGGCCAAGGCTTGTTAGATGGAATACCTTAAGGAATCCTCCATCATCTAATGTGAGCATGAAACAATGATTTTGAAGGACTATGAATGGAAAATTTTGCAGTGGATCAAGGTTTATTTAATGGAAAGGAAAATGACAAGTGAATGGAAAGTGAATGGAAAGTAAAAGGAAAAAACAGCATGTAAGCGAGCTGAATGTCTTTATGAAAATGGGTTATGAGTTAGTGAAATCAAGGCAAGAAAATATAGTTTCTATGAATAAAAATGAGTAGTGAAGGAAAATGAGATGAGAATTTTATTGAATGACTAAGTGAAATGCAATGCGACTGCAAAGGAAATGAGATGAAGGTTTATTGACTGAAGGAGCATGGATGCAATGGAAACACTAGCATCTGAAAGGCTTGCAACTGTTGGATCTTATATGCATTAGCATGTGCTCATGCATTTACGTTTCATCTCTGTTGCTACTCTTATCATTTTCTTGTGAAATAAATGTGGTCTTTAAGAGGCACTATTTGCTTATGGTCATATGTTCTTCCTCCTAGAACCCACAAAAAACTAGTACTTATTCTCCAATGGATCGTAAGATTATCAAAATAGAAAGGTGATCAATTTCTATGTTAATGACATTTACATTAAAAAAAAAAAGAATCGGTACTATTAAACAAGTTCATGAAAGAAAACCAAAAGAGTTTATACCTGTGTTGAAAGTAGTGCCTCAAGTTACCTGTTGTTTCTTTTCATCAATTTCTTCATTCTTTACTGTTTCAAAATCTAATAATAGCTTCCTCAATTTGTATATCTCTTCGAGATATTTCCAATGATGTTTGAATCATCGAATTCTGATGTTGTATGAGAAAGTTAGACTATTGTGAAATTTTTATGAAACAGTGAAAATTGTCATGTAAAATGTGGCATGGGAACATGATGCTATCATAAAAGATGATGTAAGCAGATGAAATGGCATGTTGATCATGAATTTCTAGTTAGAATACATTGTTTGACAAATAAATCATTGAGTTAAATGCATAGCTACATAATTGTTGATTAGCTGCAGAATTGATGTTCAGCTGCAGAATGTGCACAGTTTCTGTAGCTAAAATCTTGTTGATCTTCTTTGGTTGTGCCATGGCATAAGATTTTTCATTTGTAATGCTTTCGTCTTTGGAATGCCTTGGTCTTTTGTACCTGCAAGACTCAAAGAAACGTGATCATTCTTGTATAGAAACATGTTTAGCATAAATCTATTAACCCAATTAAACCCAATCAACATAAGCAAGGGTTACAAAACCACTAGCAAAGGCAAAGGCAAAGGCTATGTGCATCTGCTGTCTGGAAATTTGGTTAGATAATTTATCCCACAAGAACCTTCCAAGGGATACATCAAAGCTTCCATAGTACTTGATACGAGATATTTGGTTCCTCTCACATACCGTCCCCTTCAAAATACAACGTCAAGATAATGAAACCAAGATACTTGGATGATCAGAATAGGAAGGCGTTATTGCTACTTTAGAGAATCCCTGTTCTTTCTTATGTTCAAATGTGTATTGAGGCTATAATGAAATAGAATTGGCCTTCTTATCAATTAATTCCTTCATTCTTTAACTGCATGAGGTATCAAATAGTGAATATCACTGAACCGTTATTCGATCTCTTGAAATCCCTTCTCATTCTATTTCACGGTGGCTCCTTCAACAGAGGAAATTAACAATGGCAACGCACAGTGGATGACTTGGGACAAGCGATTGGGGCACCCAAACTCAAATTGTTTTCTCCAACTGTCTCAAACTGGAATTTATCCAGGGAAATCGGATCCGGGCGGATATTTCTTAGAGAAATCAAAATATGGCCGCAACTGTGCATTAATTAAAATTGTTTTTCCTCACGCAGTCAGCGAAACAGGGTCTCGAAGAATCTCATATTTCTCTCAAATGGTTGTGAAATTGAGGAAACCATTTTTGATTTATCTAATTCACCCTGTTCCCAAAAAAGCCCATGTCTTGGGTTTCCTAAATTAGTTTTCATTTGGCCAAAAATCGCGTTTAAAAATTGACATTTTTCAGCTGTTACGCATTTCCTCTGCAAGTATTGCACTCGGGCTTTCTGGGTTCGATTTGTTGTGTGGTGGCTCTGAGGCTAGTTATGTATCTGTCCAGTAAGTAGATACACATATAATGGGATACACATCTAATGGATTTCATCAATGCACTGATTCTGCTTCTTCCATAAGCATGGATACAAACGCCTCTGTGCAAGCCTTCAGAACATTTAGCATTCTATCATCTTCCAGCTAGATGACATCATTTCAAGTTACTAAGTATTAATACTTAGATGCATATATATGAATGGCATCCTGTTTGGGAAAATTGAAGCGACCAAGTTACTTACCTTAGGTTCTTTAGGGACGAAGTTGATAGGACTAACCACATGAAAAACTTCATCAAAGCCATGAATGGAAGCCATGAAACTACTGTCTAGTAGATCCACTGTGAAGAGCTTGATTAGCTTCTCCCCAGTGTCTGGTTCGACTGTTATTCTTCAAACAGATTATGGAAGTTTTGGTTCTTATTTATGAAATTGTGAATTTTTATAGAAATGGTTAATAGTTCTCAATTTCAGGCAACTAAGGCTTCAAAGTGAATGTATTGGAACCTGAAAATAGGGCTTTGACTATGGTCTTGAGCTGGATTTTTTTCGATCTGGGTTGGGTGACTAAGACAAAATCCATGTCGAGACGATTCCAGAGATGCCCATGTGACCAGTTTCTTCGTTTGACACCTATAACCTGCTAAACCATGGAAGTAGCTACAGAACACACAGTTAGCTACAGAATAGGTTGTGTTCCGTAACTAATTTGCAAAAACTTATTCAAATGGCAAAAACATAAACAAGACACAGAGTTTTGAAGGTCACTACAAACCATAACTAGTCAGTCTGGCTGGCTGAACCTACCAAAGCAGTTGGATTAGAAGAGAACCACCCTACCAATCTAATTCGACACCTCTTTGGTGTGAACGACCAGACCAGCTAGCTCGTATGATACAGTTCAGAACACATGCAAAGAATATTAGAATTTAGAATTGTTTTTGAGCTATGTTGCACGAACTGCAGCCTCTTAGAGCATGATTTTTTTATTATGATGGATTTTCGAATTTTGGATTCCAAGCTAACAATTTTTTTTGTAGGTTGCGTGAGAACCTAGATTGTCAATTTCTTTAGGAAAAAAAGTAAACAAATCTACATTTTCCTTATTCAAAAACATGAAGAAATTTTTTTTATGTTATTTTTTTAATTGAAAATCCAAAATGATTTTTTTATTATCAAAACATGATTTTTTTTTATTGAAAATATTTTTGTGAGGTTAATGAAGAAATGAAAGAAAATAAATAAAAAACTAGAAGATTTTAAAGTCTAAAAACTTAAAAAAATGCAATCAAGCTTGATTTTATTTCCTAGTTTATCCTACTTGAAAGATTTTTTTTTAAATCTTTAAGTATATGAATGTTTCAAATAGAGCCATTTACGGATTAAACTTTCTAAAATGTTCATATCCAAATTTGCGAAATGTACCTGATTGTGTATGAGGACATGAAAAATCATTTTAACCTTTAGATTTTCCACAAGGATCTCTTTAAGACTTGATGAATATTGTAGCGTAACCGCTTCTTGATACCATTCCTCAAAGTAGTCTTTGGGCTGCATTCGAGATCCTTTGTCCATAAATGGTTAGTAAAAACAAAAACAAATAAAATACACTCTAAACTGGAAGTTAGTTCCTATGCACACTTCCCCGACAATGGCACCAAAATGTTGGGGCAAAGTAATTTCCTATCATTTAATTTTTCAAACCGGGGGTTTCGTAAACTTGTGAAGCATGTGTGCACTGGACGTGCTAGAAATTGTCTTTCAATTTAGATCAATCTAACTACAAAATAACGAAAACCAATTCATCTAATCTATGAAATCAAGTAATGAAAATGAATTCAATTAACTTGTGAAATCAAAAATAGCTAATGTATACTTAGTTACTCCAACATTCAGTTATGAAGTGTTACCTTCTTGAGATGATGTGTAAGCAACTATTTATACTTTAACTTCTAATGTCCTAGAAAAACAAGTAAAGTGTGCAGAAAATAACTCAGTAATTGCATGTATTAAATATTCAATCATTCAATCTTGAAATATGATTAAATCAATTTCTTAAAATGATCTTTAGGAATATCAGTTAATGCAATTAAATGAGGATCTTAAAAGCAAATATAAAAGCATGAAAAAGTAAAGCTCAATGATTGCATAGATTGAACATTCAATCACCCAATTTGAAGTCACCTTCTTGGCTTGATCCTTTATTCAATTATACAATGAATTGATAGTTTGATCTAAGAAAGTAAATAACAGAACATGAAAGGAAACTAAATAACTATGAGCCCTTGCCTCAAACTTAATCCAATTAGAAAATACATAAATCTTCCCTATTTAAATGTTTTTATAAAAGCAAAGATTACACAGTCATTCTAAAACAAATACTAAGAAAGAAAATGAACTTTAATCTATAAAATCAATTAAATCTCACAATCATTAGATGGCCATTCCAATAGTGTATGAGGATGGCAAGTGAAGAAGCTCCATATGCAAGCAAAACTAAATCTTCAAATCTCCTAGTGTAAGCTCCAAATTCTTTATTAAAAACATGAGCATTTCTCCAACTTTACACATGCCTTTCAAAGGAGAAGGTTTTCCTATTTATACAAAAAAATAAGAAGCTACCATATTTAATGAAGATCCACTAAAATCTCATATAGTTACAACCAAATAGCTCATAATGAGACACATGTCCCCTAAGTGTCTTATAGAGTTCTAAGCCAAATAAGAAATGATGACACACCTCATAGAGTTACAATCCAAATAGGACACATATACTTCTTTGACATTTATCCAAATCTCCTTTGAAGGGAATTTGAGCATTGGAGGCCACATAAGGGTGCCTTGGAAGCTTCCAAATGACCTACACATGTCATGAAACTCAAGCCACATATATAGATACATGAAACCATGTTAATTTCCTAGTTTTTAATCATAAATTCACTTTAAACACATAAAATAAATAACTTTGGTAAATAAGGATCCTAACCCATATATTTATGAAAATGGTGGCCAATTAAAGATTATATGGTTATGGAGTTGCAACATGTGAGTGAAAGATAAAGGTGAAATCGGATGTCATTTTAAAGACATTTTAGAGGCCCAACAAGTATGCCAGAAAGGAAGTTGGGGAATTCTCCGAGACAACAAGTGAACCACCAACAACAGATGATGAGAATCCCTCATCAGTTCTTTCCAAATCGACAGAGGAGGTAAAAGATGTTGATTTCCTTTTGGTTTCATCTTCACATAATATGATTTCTATTTGAAATTTGGAGATCCTAATTAAAGGGACAAACATGAGGCTCCTCACCAGAATGAAGCATGAGGAGGAAAAAGAACTTGGTGTTAATAACCAAGGCATAGCTCAGCCATTGGAGGTTGTGAAGAGACCTCAATTTGCAGGCTTGAGATACATTGAGGGAGAATTCTTGAAGGTGTCATATGCTTCCAAGACATCGTCAAAATTGTCGAGAAAAGAGAATGATGGGAAAACATGCCCATCATCCCATGGAAGTTTCCATTGCAGGGGAAGAGCTGAGGCAAGCTCTCATCGCCATACTTACACTAGAGACAACAAGGAAAGGTATAACCACTCTCCACTTTCAAATGTTCATTTCGATTATGATCATGTTGTTAATTATGAACAAAGAACATGGCATCGACAAACATGCACCTTTTGTGGATTACATAACCATACATTTTCTAAGTGTTGGCAAAGAATGGCAACACACAAAAGGATGAGGCGTGAAATACCCTCTCAACAGTAGGTAAAGAAATAGGTTAAGCAAATCTGGAGGAAGAAGATGTATTGTAGTCATTGTGATAGAAGTGGCTATCAAAGAGCCACTTGTTGAAGGCTCCATCCAGAGCAGTGCCTTAAAGACAAAGTGTCGGTGCATGAACCAAGTGAAGTAGTTGTTCGACCATCGAATGCGCCACAAGGAGGCGACCCATTCACCTTGATAAGTGAAAAATGGTTTCTAGACATGTTGTCATTTCATGGTCGTGCTTTTGTAAATCATTTGTTGCATTTTAAAATGTAAAAGTGATGATGTGGTTTCCATCACTTGTTCAGCAACAATGATGTCTGGTCTTATTTTGTGTTGCATGATAAATTGCGAAAGTGATGTTGTGTTTCCATCACTTGTCAAAACAATAGAGTTTGGCCTTATGATTGTAAATCATGCATTGTAGTGATGATGAGTTTTCCATCACTTGTTAAAGCAACAATGATATGTTGGCCTTGCTTTCATAGCTGGGGTATTGTGTCCATCTTGATGTAAACTTGACCACCGAGTATGTGTTATGAACTCGTGGCAAGTATGGAACACTTGGTTCATTAGTTGGTCATGAAATTCAAGCATGTATTTTGCGAAACAATGTACTATGGGTTGCAGAGGTTGCAGGTCTCGGCTCATCGCTTAAGGCTTCGAAGAACAAAGGTGAAGGAGATGGAAGT
Source organism: Pinus tabuliformis (assembly GCA_031772625.1). Taxonomy (NCBI): domain Eukaryota; kingdom Viridiplantae; phylum Streptophyta; class Pinopsida; order Pinales; family Pinaceae; genus Pinus; species Pinus tabuliformis. The sequence goes on along the minus strand of CM062815.1, from coordinate 80,253,651 downwards.
GAGGCCTTTCAGGACACTTGTGATGTAGACAAGGTATAGAGAAGTTGAAGATTGTTTTTCATGCTTTTGGAGGACCAAAGGCTCCTTAGTGGGGAGGAATGACCTAGGTGGCTCTAGAGACACATACAAGACAAAGAGGACTCAGGAAAGCTTGAAAATCAAAGTTTTGGGATTATGCTCGAACCAGGACCAGAGCATAGATCTTGTCATCCTCATCGCGGCAGTGTGAACAGTTTGTCAAACCGAGTTCGTATTCGAAAGTTAGAAGCAGTCAAATTTGGGTTGACTTTTTGCTGGTTGGGTAGGATTAAGGAGGTCACGATTTGGATAGAACCCAGACACTAGATTCCGGCAAACCTGGGCTGAATTCCAAGCGAAATTGTCATCTCAATAAAATGTCTCCTTCGGCCAATTTTCGGAATTTTTTGAAATGGTCCTATTTTTATTAATATATATATATATATATATATATATATATATATATATATATATAAAGAGGTGGTGGGCCACCACCCCCACCACCCCACACCTCACGTACCCATATACCAAACACAATAAAAAAAAAAGGTGAGGCTGGTGGGGATTGAACCCGCCCAGCCCATGTGGGTCAGCCCCCACCGGGCGGCCCCATGTGGTGGCAACATCCCATTTAACAAACGAAATCCAACCATGATACTCCAACAGCCCAAATATTAATGCACCACCTAAACAAAGGATTGCAGGAGTTATGGGGTGGGCCGCCCAATGCAGACCTGACCCCAAAATTAAATAAATGCAGTTTTTTAATGTGTAAAAAAAAGGGAGGGGCGGGGTTTGACCACCCGACCCCTCCTCAACAAACTGCTATTTTTACCATTACACCAAACGATTATTTCATTGACAACTCCGCCCATAAACTTATATAAACATTGTTTCCTCAATGCACGGAGGCAGATGGAGGAACCAGGAGTTGGCACAGATTTCGAGACAGAGGATGCAGAATCTTGGCACGCATTTTGAGGCAACATTTTGCAGGAGCGCTGAATTTTCACTTTGTCAGATTTTGACAAATTTTATATGGTTTCAACACTTCTCGACACCACGAACACGATGGCGTTTTCCGCTTCTCCATCAAAGTTCTGCATTTTTCGGTCATTTTTCAGTGTGCAGGTGGAACCATGACTGCTGCAGGAACAGGGAGCAGAACCATGATCCTTGAAATTTCCCGAGGTAATTTTTCTCCATGTCGGAATATAGTCAAGTTTATAGTTGTTTTTCACGGTTTTTCTGCAGGGATCGCAATGGAAAGGCTAGATTCACCTTTTGAGTTGTAGATTTCCAGTGCACCCATGGAGTAGAATCTTTGAGGAATCTAAGGGGAATCTAAAAGATTCCTTGAGCCCTAGATTCTCAATTTCTTAGAATTCAAAAATTGGACAGTCGATTTTACACTATTCAACGCCACAAATCTGATGGTGTATTCAGATTTTTCATTTTCTCATTCTATTCTTCAGCCACTTTTCTAAGTGGAGTGCAGGTGTCAGCATTCATGTGCGAGCAACCATTTTCATGCGATTTTTGCTGTGAGATCGATTGCATGAACAACTTCAGCAGTTTGACATCCACTTCTTTAGATGGCCCTTGGTTGTGAGGTATATGTAGTGTGTTCATGTACTTCTTTTGCTATGCATTGTGTTGCACAGATCCCTATTTGATGTTGATGAGGGATCTTGTTTATTACTTGTTTTCATGATTCCTGCTTGATGTGACGCGGAATCGTGCATGTGATGTACTTGTTTTCACGATTCATCATGTTACGTTTTGAGATCCCTTTGTTGTATGTTGATGGGATACTCATATTGTCATCATGTATGTTTGCATTGAGATCCCTTTTATGCCATGTTGGCGGGATGCTCATCATGCATGAGTTCGTGTCATACTAATAGGAGTCTTTTGACTGATAGTTCTTGTAGTGGAACATCTCTTGGGGCCACTCCTGCGTGAGGGCATTTCCTTGTATGATAGAGACATCACCTCTTATGTACATCATCACTATTGATAGCACTTAATGCAGTGGCCTACACCATCTTGACACCGGGGCCTGGAGATGTAGTCTTTCCTGGACGAACTCCATTATCAACGACTTATGTTTTTATGTTGCTGATGATTGACATGTTTTTATGTTGCTGATGATTCACATGCATTCATTTATGTTCTTTTAAAAATGTAATTTAACACATCATGAAAGTAAAAGTTCTTGGAAGGGTCCTTTGTCACACCCAGACCTGGATTAGTGAAGCTTCAAGGCTTCACAGATGCAGATTGGGCAGGCAGTCCATCTACAAGAAGAACACATTATGGGGAATCTTCAATATTGGATCAACACTAGTTTCTTGGTACAACACGAAGTATAGATCAATTGCACTCAGTTCAGTAGAAGCACACTACATGGTTTCTAGTCAAGTAGCTTGTGAGTTTATCTGGATGAGGAAGATCCTTGTTGGGTTGTTTGGACAGCAAAATGATCCTACAGTGATTTACTACGACAATCAGATTTGTATCAATCTATTTGAGAATCAAGTTTTCATGATCGTTACAAGCATATTGACATCTAGTATCACCATCTATGAGATTGTGTGCAGAGGAGAATCATGTTGCTGGAGTACATTTCGACAGAGGAGAAGGATGCAAATATTTTGACAAAGGCATTTTCAAGATGTAAATTCGAGTTTCATAGAGGCAGGATCGGGGTAGCAGATAATCCCTTTCTTTTTGAGAGGGAGTGTTGAAAAAATGCAACAAGAAAGATCCTAATTTAATTTTTCCTTGAATTAAATTAGGATCAAATTCTAATTCTAATTCTCATAGCAACTTGTAATAGTTAACTAAGTTATGTTGACTTAGTTGGATCAATAAATTCGAGTTGGGAGTCCATCTAGATTCAACAACAAGGGGGATACCCACCCGATCGGGAACCTGGTTGGCAGCTCCTTGCCCGTTTGGTGTAGCGGGTCCGACTGGGGATGATGGGACCAGCTTCCCAATCTAAAAGATGTGTGTGTGTGTGTGTAGATTTTGAAGATACTAATCTAAAGGTAATTTTAAACTAATTTAATTCTAGACTCTAAACTGACTCTATGCTACTGTAATCTAACAAAAATAGCACATCTAATCTATACTAACCCGGGGTAAAATTCTTTCATTATGCAATCTAAAAAGATTTCATACAACAACTGGTAATAAAGATTATTCAGCTATCATACGAATATAAATCAATTAAGATGAACCATTCTGCATAAGAAGTTAGGCAAAACAGTTGTGAACAACATATCGCATAATCAATTATTCATATGTCAAGCACAAACAAATGATTCCACCGTACAAAAGTGCCAAATGGTAATCTAGACATTCATACATTAACATATAAACAAATCAGCTGTATATCACTCTAAGAATATGAGCAGAAATTAATCAAGAGATAAAAGTACCATTTATGACCGATTTCACTCACACACTTCAAGCAATAATGATTTATCTCTATTTAATTCTAACGTCTACTAAGAGTACAGAAGTGCAACATCAGTAGCAGACATTAAAATGCAAACATAAATAAATCTCGATCCATCCATTTATCAAAAACCCCCTCTGAGGGTGCAAAAGTGCATGTTCTGAGGACAAGTTTTTTGAAAAATTTCCGGACCCTTCTCCAAATGCCATGAGAAGGGTTAAATACTACTAACTAACTAATCTTAATTACACAAATTTAGGGAACGGCTTCAAATGACCGCCCTTTCACTAAAGCAAATTTATTTCTAAAAATTGAATCTAATTTCTAACCGTTTCTGTATCTGCTCCTTAGTGCTGTAAGCAATGTGAGGTTCGCCTGGAAAGAGTCGGCTGGTTGTCTTTTCCTTTTGCTCGGGCGATGAAAGTAGAAATAACAAAAGCTGGCACCTCTTTCTGACAACCTAGAAGATATTTTTGAAAATCTTCCTCTGGTTGGGTGTTTTTTGCTGTGTGTATACTTAGTATAACCCAGATTTCTTTCAAACTGATTGTGTTGTTGCTGTTTCGGTTTCCGGCCGTGTGATTGACTCAATGAGTTAGGGATTTCATTGCCTAAACAATCTTACGTATTTGAAAATTGCTTCCATTCTTTGTTCCAGGCTTTTCTGAAGCATCATCCCTTTTCAGCGTTTTTCTTTTTTCTTTACCCAATCTGAGCTTCAGGATCTTTTGCAAACATGTTGCTTTTGTGCGCCTTTGACTCTGAGTCTTGGATAGTCTATTTTCATCAGTGTCTGTGGAGTGATACTCTGGACTCCGCGGCTCTGCTGCATCCGGCATTCATTTGTGAAGGCACCTCCTCTCTGTTCTTCAAGTATTGGCGCTTTCCCCTTTTCCTTAGATGTTTCCTGCATATAGATTTATATCAGTTACTACCTTACAGCTTACGCAAAGGAAAAGAGATATGATGAAAACATTGACATGAAAGCTTTAAACTCTAATGAATGCATAATCATGACACTCATAAGGACTTGACTCTTCGAAAAACGCAACATGATCATCTTTGGATACTCAGGCGTGCAATCATTAATTTCCCTTAAGGTGTGCGCTCGATTTTGGGTTCACAGATCATGCCGAAGAAACTTTGTGATGAGTGGTTTCTGCGATTCGTATCGCAGCAATTAATAGTCTCATTCGTCGCAGATCGCAAATCGCAAAATCGCAGTTTATAGGATCGCAGATCGCAATATCACAATTTTCATTTGCTCGTTGTGTGCTGCTTTTGTGACGTCGCATATCGGCCGTCGGCGATTCCTTCTCATTTTCTTTTAAGGGTGCTTTCAAAATATGCGATGCGATGAATTTCGCATCACTTCTTTGCAGCTTATTTATGCGCATAGGAAAACTCTTCACTCTCTCTCTGCGATGCGATATAGCTTTTAGGGAGTTAAAATACAAAAATTTGGATAAAAATATTTTTGGGATTTCTTGTTAAGGGTCCCCCTTTGCTTGATATTATTGCTAATACTAAACAAAGAGGGGGGTTGTTGGTGACCACAACAATGGCGATTCACTGTGAAGAACCAGTTATCTCTGCTTTTCTATTGACATTTCCACTTCCGAAACAGAAAAATTTTCATATGTCTAAATTTTGTTATGGACAGATAGAGTAGATTACCCCTCATCCTGTCAATGATACTTTGTTTCAACCTTTCTTTTATTCCAATTGTCTGCTTCCCTAGGCTTAGTTCTTGCATTCATACCAGACATTACTCGGTCCTTTTTAAAAGATAAAATAAGGTCTTCTCTGCGTACTGGCTTTAAAATATGCTCATTTGTCGTAGGTAGAGCCTCTGCTGCCCGCAAGCGTCCATAGCCTCGACAGGGTTACCATGTTATCCAGCAATGATCCTTTTTCTTGCTTGAGGTTATTTACAACATTTCAGAGAAAAATCCTTTTTGGAACTTTTTCCTTTTTTTACTCTCTAAAGAACAATGTCTTGGTTTGGTGGCCAAATTATGACACAGTCATTCACTTGATTTACACTTTTGCTGAAAAAGATGGCTCGTGATGAGACCCCTTGTCTTTTGATTGCAACAATCTTGAGTCGTTGCCCTGTTTTGATAGACAGTATTGGCAAAGTCAGCAAGTTATAATATCTGTGATCATGATAAGCCGGCTCGTGATGAGACCTCTTATTCTTTGAGATATAGTGCTTTCTCGGATTGTTTCTCTGAATGCTGCGGTTTCCTTTGGCAGGGAGGAAGTCATTGGTTTTCCTTAAGAAAGCTCTGGACGACAATAATAGAGTTTTGAAAATAACAGCTTTGCAGAGAATATTTATTTTATTATTGATGATACCTTTCATTGTGCTGGGATAAAACAATTTTTAACCAAAGGTTGATTTCATCAAAGTCTTTTGAAAGGTTGAAACTAATATCATTATTCAGGCTAATGTTAACTCTATCTGTCAATAATAAAAATCAGATTTTTCGAAAAGTTTTGCTATTTGTACAAGTGAAATCAAAATCTGATAGAGAGTTAGTGTGCTCTTTCATGAATCTTATTCAATGATAATTTACAACCGGTTTTATTTATAAGAAAGAGAAAACAAAATAAAAGAAACTAAAACTGTCCTACAAAAAATAGAAGAGTGATCTTCTATGGAAAATACATTTTAAGAATCTGTCCATTCACAGGCAAAGAATCTCTTCTACCTACCAAATCCTGCAACACAAACGTCGATGGGCCTATGACTTCTACAATCTGAAAAGGACCAAGCCACAGCTTCTGAATTTTCGTATGTTTGCCCTTTTCTTCATGAGCCTTATCCCATTTCAAAACTAAATCTCCCATCTAAAAGTTCTTTCTGGTTATGATGGCTGAGTCAAAAGAGGATTTTATTAGCGCTTGGTGGTGAGCATGGGTTTTCTTAGCTTGTTCTTGGCGTTCTTCTAGTTTGATTATTTCCATTTGTCTTAATTGCAAAGAGGAAGTAGATACTTCATCGATGTGTTGTACTAAAGACAAAGAGGGAATGACTAAGTGAGTTGGAAGAACCACTTCTTTCCCATAAACTAAATTAAAGGGAGAAGTGCCGATTGAGGCTTTCTTTGTGATTCTATCTGCCCATAAAGCATTTATCAGCGCTTTATGCCAATTCTTTTGGTTTTGGTCGACTGTTCTTTTGATAATCCTGATTAGGTTTTTGTTTGTTGATTCAGCCAACCCATTACCTTGCGGATAGTAATTGGCAGAATATTTCAATTTGAACCCTCTTTTTAATGCAAACTCAGTCATTACATTTCCAGAAAAGTATGATGCATTATCAAACATTAAGGCCGTTGGCAATCCAAACCTAGTGATGATAAATTGATCTATGAATTCAATAATGTTTTCAGAATTAACTGTCTTGAGAGGAGCTGCTTCTACCCATTTAATAAAATAATCTGTTGCCATGAGGATATACCTATGTTGCTTAGAAGAGTGAGGAACGATCTCACCTATTATGTCCAAGCCCCATTGGTTGAATGGTTGCTCGATGTTGACCGGCTGTAGTGGCATGGACGATTTCCTTTGTATCCCCGCAGCAGTCTGGCAGATTTGGCATTTCCTTACATAATTGTATGAGTCTTTGAACAGCGTGGGCCAATAATATCCTGCACGTAAGATCTTATGCGCAGTAGTCTCTCCAGCATAGTGTCCACCTGCTGGTCCATCGTGGAGTTCCTGCAAAACCTTTTCGGCTTCAGTTTTCTCAAGACACCTAAGAAGTACATAATCATAATTCTTTTTAAACAGAACATCGTTTATGAGCTGGTATTGTTTAGCTTTCAACCTCAGAGCTCTTTTCTTGGTGTGATCCAGGTGTGATGGAGCATACCCGTTCTTAAGATAATAAATGGTGTCCGCATATGATGATTCTGCGTCGTTTAGGCTTACCTCATACGTGTGTACCTCTTCAGACGAGTTCTCCGGAATTTGCGATGCTCCAGCTAACATCTTGCAGAAGCCTTGACCTCTTACGATGCTTGCTGGTTTGATCTCAAGATCGTATTTTTGTAGAGCGGTAATCCAATTTGCTCTCCTTTCGCCCACATATTTCTGTACCAAAAGGTTTCTTACCGCTGGAAACGGTACTACGACTTTGGTATGGGCTTTAAGTAAGAAAGGTCTGAAATATTTGATCGCTTTGAAAACAGCATAAGCCTGTTTCTCCACGTCTGAGTAATTGAGTTCAGCACCTTGTAAGTTCGAGCTAAAGAATGTGATTGGAGCTTCCGCCTTCTCTTGATTTACTTGAGTCAAAATCGCGGCATAAGATTTCTCTGAGGGAAAAGTGTATAAGATGAAGGATTCTGAAAAATTTGGGGTAGCTAAAGATGGAGCGTTGATGATAGCTTGTTTGATCAAGTTGAATGCTTCGTGCTCATCTATGCCCCATTTAAAATTTGAATTCTTTTTTATCATATTTTGTAAAGGAGAAATAATACGTGAAAAATCGGGGACAAACCTTTTTACAAAATTGATTTGTCCAAGGAAAGATTGCATGGCCTTTTTGTTATGGGGTATGGTTATTTCGGAAATTTATTTGATTCTGTCAGGTTCAATGTGAATACCAGATTTCGACACTATGAATCCGAGCAATTTCCCTTCACTTAATGCGAAAAAAGATTTCTTTGGGTTAAGTGAAATTCCATACCTTAAGCATCTTTGAAAGATCTGTTTCAAATATTTGAGATGGTCGCTTCGCTTCTTGGAGTACACTATTATATCATTCAGGTAAATCACTACCGATTTATTGACCAAACCTTTAAACACGATGTCCATGGCTCTCTGAAAGGTAGCGCCAGCATTGATCAGACCAAATGGCATCTTCCGATATGCGTATGTGCCCCACTTGGTTCGGAATGTGGTTTTCAACTGATCATCGGGATGCACCAGCACTTGATTGTATCCTGAAAATCCATCCAGGAAAAACATTAATTCTGAGCCCGCCACTGCCTGTAGTATTTGCTCCATAGGTGGGAGGGGAAAATTATCCTTCTAACATGCTTCGTTGAGATTCCGGAAATCAATACAGATTCTAATATCTCTGTTTTTCTTCCTAACAGGCACCATATTGGATACCCATTTGGAGTGTCCGACGGGGAAAATTATTCTGGCTCTCAACAATTTATTTAGCTCAGTATTTATCTGATTTTCTAAGTTGGGGTGAATTTTTCTGAGCTTCTACTGGACAGGTTTTTCATTGTCAATCATAGGGATAGTGTGTTGAATGATAGAAGTGTTGTATGTTTTCAGCTCATCGTAATTCCACGCAAAAACGTTTTTGAATTGTCTCAGAAGACGGATATATGCTGATTTCTCTTCAGGAGCTAGGCCGTGGCCCAGATTAACATTTTGCGGCTTCTGATCGGTTCCTAGGTTCACTAATTCATAATTCAGAGTTGAACTGTAGAGTTTAGAATTGGCAGACCTTTTAAACCGACTTTTCAAATCATATAAATCTTCTAACTTAACCACCGATTTAGGTATAGCGTTATCAGTGCTATTTTGCTGAATTTGGTGATCATGATGGTCTTCGTCAATTATTTGATTTGAGTAGGATCCTTCAGAAGTAAGGAAATTTACAATGTCTAGATCGTCATTGAATACTCTCCAGTTGGTGATGTTGTCAGGGATGGATGGTTTAAAGATTAATTCTATTGAAAACCTATCAGGACTAAAATCTTTGGAGGGAATCAGTCTAGAGGCTACGTTAGCTAACAGGTCTGCGCTCACATTTTAGAGTCTTGGGATTGACGAAATATTGAATGCTATGAAATGTGAAGTCAGATCTTGTACTAAAGATTGATAGTGCTTTAAATGACTTGACAGGCAATGTATGGTGTTACGTACCTGTTTGACGACAATTTCGGAATCTCCAAAGACTTGAAGATACTTAACATTCAAGCCGATTGCTTTGTATAGGCCTTGCACCAAGGCTTCGTATTCCGCTGTATTGTTTGTGCAATCGAACTCAAGTCTGCATGTAAGCATGGTCTTGTTCCCATCTGGGTTAACCAGAACGCATCCTGCTCCTTCTCCCTCGTTAGATTTAGAGCCATCAAAATATAATTTCCAAAATAAAGATGTATTTACGGAACTATCTAAAAAATTAAAACACCTTGAATCATGAGTCTGGGAAAAGTTTTCAATTTGGGACACAACTGAATTTTCTAAGTAAGGTGAAGTGTGAGCATTGAAATTGCCGAGGAAAGAATCTACCGAGTAATTGCCTATGATACTGTTGTTGTATGCTATTGCTTCGTTCTCTCCTTCCAATTCTGTCACTATGTACTTTTGGTGCAATTCTCGTTCAACCTTTATTTGATTGGGTTTGCCATTGTAGGGTAACCACATGTGCGACCAGTCGGTTGAGAAATATCCGTGGAGTTTCTCGGACCAATCCTGCTAAGAATTAAACCATAGAATTCAGGGATCTCAGCTACTAGAATGTCGATAACTTGACATACTTTAGGGTTAGACGACAATCTTATGGTCACCTGGTTAAGTTCACCAATCACTTCGACTTGAGATCGATCAAGTTGAACTATGCGCACTGCAGATTTCTGAGGTTGAACATTTAATTTGGCACAAATTGATCTGGGTAGAATATTCGTTGAAGCAACAGAATCAATCAGGCAATTGTGCACGTTTTTATTGAAGATTTCATAAGTGAGGAGAAAAGGAGGAGTATGGGATCTTGACCTTCCTCCAATCAAGGCAATGTCATTCGGATCAATCTTATTGATCATGTTGGTTGGAGGTCTTCCCATGTTGTGGGAAGCTACAGCTGTAGGTAAAGATGTAGTAGGCATAGCATGCAATTTCTTCATCATTATTTTCTGTTGATGTTTCAATTTGCTCAATTCGTAAAGAGTGATATTAGCCCTAGTCTTTTTCATGTCGATAATGTTATACTCCATTTCATCCGACACTATCAGTGTTCTTGATGGAGGTGCTTGATCTGATTGGGCTGGGCTAAATTGGGTCGCTCTAGCGGTTGTTTTCTTTGTTGCGACCTTATCTTTTGTTGTAGGGCTTGCTCCCCTCTGTTTAGGGGTAGTTTGGGGAGGATCAAGTTGATTTTTGCTTCGTGTGCTAACCGGAAATGCTTCTTGATCCTCTTCTTGTGGGAGGATGAAATCCCAAATTCCTTGTAGTTCCACAACTTCTTCATCATCAGTCTGCCCTTCAGTGGTATTCTCTTCTTCTTCTTCTTCTTCAGATTTGACGTTTGAGACAGCATTGGGTGGTTTCACCTCCATGGGAAGGTTTCTTTTAAAAGATCTGTAGGGCTTTTTTGAAGAAGTTTCTGCTACTTGCTTTCTTATATCAATCATCTCGTTGGACATGGCCTTTAACACCTTTTGTAATCCTTCTATATCGAAAGTATCTTTCGTTTGCTTCTTCTTGGTGTCTTCTTTCAAAGAGATCTTCTTAGATTTGCGTTCTTCTATTGCAAATCTCTTTTCTAGGGCAACTACGCGTTTTTCTACTGCTAGCGCCTCAGTTAAGTTTTCAACTAAGGTCGTCTTGTTTGCCCTATCTACGAAGATGGCCAAGTTAGATGGTAAGGCCGTGATGTACCATTCACATCTTACTTCCTCGCTGGGTTGAGAAGCAGCGGGAATCTTGTTGAGGATCTTATTGAACCGTAAGTTGAAATCTTTAATGGGTTCTCTAGCCTCAAATTTAAGATTAGATAGGTCATTGATCAATGTCGCTGTTGATCTGTCATCGCCAAACTTGGTGAGGAATTGACTTTGAAAAATGTCCCAACTTGTGATGGACCCGGAAGGTAATGAAAAGTACCATGACCCGGCTGTTCCTTGCATTGTGTAAGGAAAAAGTCGGACGACAGCATCTTCGTTGGTAACTCCGTTGAGATTAACAGAAAGCATGAAATTATTGACATGCTCTTCAGCTAGCATGCATGTTTCTGGATTGAATTTAGGTAGCCACTTCTCAGGATGGGCCAGTATTGGGCTCAGGGTTGGAGGCATTAAAACCGCCCCAGGATTGTTCCATGGAGACTGGGCCATCGCTGAGCCGCTAGTTAATGAGAGTGCAGAAGACGGTCCCTGATGCTGAGAAGATGAAGGTATTATGGTTTTTGATGATTGAAGAGGAAGTGTGGAAGATGGATGAGTGATTTGGGATGAGGATGTGGGTGGTTGACTTCGCGGTGAGGGTGTTGAAATGGACGAAGTGGATGAAAGAGTCTCACGGTCAGACTCTGGTGGTGCTTTCCTTGCTCTTTTCCTAGTAGGAAGAGGGAGTTCACTTGGTTGAATACCAAATTTTTCACTCTTTAATCTGGTCAGAGGGTGAGCAGGATTGTACTGCGAAGTCACGCTGCTGTTAGATTTATCAGACCTATGAGAAAAAATAGAGAATCCCTGGAGTTTACGAATCAAAGTTTGAATTTCAGGGGGTTCAATAATGAGTTGGTCTGATATATTGGAGTAGGTAGCAGCAGTGGATACTCGAGCGACTTGTAACTCCGGGTTTAACCGTAGTGGAGAAGTCGGGGGAGTTGATGAGGGTGATTTACTCTCAGAATGGCATTTAGATTTTGACTTAGTTGCCATTCATAGTTCGTGCCCTCCTTCTAGCGCCAAATATGTTGAGGGCCCCGAAATCGGGTCAACAACAAGGGGGATACCCACCCGGTCGGGAACCTAGTTGGCGGCTCCTTGCCCGTTTGGTGTAGCAGGTCCGACTGGGGATGATGGGACAAACTTCCCAATCTAAAAGATGTGTGTGTGTGTGTAGATTTTGAAGATACTAATCTAAAGGTAATTTTAAACTAATTTAATTCTAGAATCTAAACTGACTCTATGCTACTGTAATCTAACAAAAACAACACATCTAATCTATACTAACCCGGGGTAAAATTCTTTCATTATGCGATCTAAAAAGATTTCATACAACAACTAGTAATAAAGATCATTCAGCTATCATAAGAATATAAATCAATTAAGATGAACCATTCTGCATAAGAAGTTAGGCAAAACAGTTGTGAATAGCATATCGCATAATCAGTTATTCATATGTTTAGCACAAACAAATGATTCCATCGTACAAAAGTGCCAAATGGTAATCCAGACATTCATACATTAACATATAAACAAATCAGCTGTATATCACTCTAAGAATATGAGAAAAAATTAATCAAGAGATAAAAGTACCATTTATGACTGATTTCACTCACACACTTCAAGCAATAACGATTTATCTCTATTTACTTCTAACATCTACTAAGAGTATAGAAGTGCAACATCAGTAGCAGACATTAAAATGCAAACATAAATAAATCTTGATCCATCCATTTATCAAAAACCCCTCCGAGGGTGCAAAAGTGCATGTTCTAAGGACAAGTTTTTTGACAAATTTCCGGACCCTTCTCCAAATGCCATGAGAAGGGTTAAATACTACTAACTAACTAATCTTAATTACACAAATTTAGGGAACGGCTTCAAATGACCGCCCTTTCACTAAAGCAAATTTATTTCTAAAAATTGAATCTAATTTCTAACCGTTTCTGTATCTGCTCCTTAGTGCTGTAAGCAATGTGAGGTTTGCCTGGAAAGAGTCGGCTGGTTGTCTTTTCCTTTTGCTCGGGTGATGAAAGTAGAAATAACAAAAGCTGGCACCTCTTTCTGACAACCTAGAAGATATTTTTGAAAATCTTCCTCTGGTTGGGTGTTTTTTGCTGTGTGTATACTTAGTATAACCCAGATTTCTTTCAAACTGATTGTGCTGTTGCTATTTCGGTTTCCGGCCGTGTGATTGACTCAATGAGTTAGGGATTTCGTTGCCTGAACAATCTTACGTATTTGAAAATTGCTTCCATTCTTTGTTCTAGGCTTTTCTGAAGCATCATCCCTTTTCAGCGTTTTTCTTTTTGCTTTACCCAATCTGAGCTTCAGGATCTTTTGCAAACATGCTGCTTTTGTGCGCCTTTGACTCTGAGTCTTGGATAGTCTATTTTCATCAGTGTCTGTGGAGTGATACTCTGGACTCCGTAGCTCTGCTACATCCGGCATTCATTTGTGAAGGCACCTCCTCTCTGTTCTTCAAGTATTGGCGCTTTCCCCTTTTCCTTAGATGTTTCCTGCATATAGATTTATATCAGTTACTACCTTACAGCTTACGCAAAGGAAAAGAGATATGACGAAAAGATTGACATGAAAGCTTTAAACTCTAATGAATGCATAATCATGACACTCATAAGGACTTGACTCTTCGAAAAACGCAACATGATCATCTTTGGATACTCAAGCGTGCAATCATTAATTTCCCTTAAGGTGCACGCTCGATTTTGGGTTCACAGATCATGCCGAAAAAACTTTGCGATGAGTGGTTTCTGCTATTCGTATCACAACAATTAATAGTCTCATTCGTCACAGATCGCAAATCGCAAAATCGCAGTTTATAGGATCGCAGATCGCAATATCACAATTTTCATTTGCTCGTTGTGTGCTGCTTTTGTGACGTCGCATATCGGCCGTCGGCGATTCCTTCTCATTTTCTTTTAAGGGCGCTTTCAAAATATGCGATGCGATGAATTTCGCATCGCTTCTTTGCAGCTTATTTATGCGCATAGGAAAACTCTTCACTCTCTCTCTGCGATGCAATATAGCTTTTAGGGAGTTAAAATACAAAAATTTGGATAAAAATATTTTTGGGATTTCTTGTTAAGGGTCCCCCTTTGCTTGATATTATTGCTAATACTAAACAAAGAGGGGGGTTGTTGGTGACCACAACAGATCCCTAAATTTTAGCGGCCCAGATTGAGTTATTATTGAGTTGTTATTATTTAATTCATTTTAACTGAGTTAAATTCATTTTCGTTGAGTTAAATTTAGTTAAAGTAGTCCTAACTGATGGAGGAACTAGTGAGAGGTCAAGTGAATTAATTTGGATTTAATTCACTTGTAGTTATCAATCAGATAACTAATAATTCACTCATAAATAACTCATGCATGTCAGTTCTGAGAAAGACCCAGTTGAGATTAGAGTTCAGGGACATTGTACTATCAGTTGTAAAATCATCTAAATTAAACTAATGGTGCATGCAATTAGAAGAAGGCATATGGATGGATTGCACAGATATGGATGAGGTATTTCCCAATTAAATATAGGATTATTTCCTAGGAAATTGCGCAAGTAGGAGCTTGACAGGTAGAATATTTGGCTAAGTATTGGCTTGAGTTAGTCTGTGAAGCAGAGAGATAGATTGTACTTGTGCAGAGATTGTTCGGGTTGAACAAGCATTGTAATTTCTTCTCAGATCTTTTGATTAATGCAATATACAGATAGTAGGGGTTTTTAGCTATGGCTTTCCCCATAAAACTATTATGTTACGTGTGATTGAAATGCTTCCTTTTCTGCTTTGTGATTTCATCAATCAATTTTTGTTTCCGCTAATGAGTAAAGTATATTCAAGTCAATTGTTTTAGCATATTACATTCTATAGTTTGAAGCTACAAGAAAATTCTACAAGAGATGGCTAGGTGATAATTTTTTGGCGATAACAGATGGCCCCCCAACGCATGAGTGTTAGGATAAAATCATGTGACTGAAATACGTTCTAGGTTACGCTTCCACGAGATGCCAAAGGGGAGTCAGAGATAGAGAGAGAAAGAGAGACAATTGAAGCAATGCAAGGAAGGACAAAAATCAGGGGGAAGAGACCCACTAAACTGATAGAAGTCTCATTTTATGTTGGAGTGAATGATCTCAAATGAGGCAGGGGAGGCATACCAATACCCGCTGATATAACTATGTACAAATAATAATGGTGAGCCCAACAATGTAGGACTAAGTTAAAAATTGCATGATACATGATATGTTGGCATCAATGGGCTAGAAAATAATACAATTTATCCCATATACATAATGTGTCTAGAAAAAAAATAGGTCAGGACTCAATACAATAATAGCTGAGTACTTGAGACATAATTCCCCTCAAGTAGACATGGTGAGGGGGGGTCGCAACCAAAGAAGCCCTGCTCAACAAGAAAGGGATATAAATATCTAATGGATCATCTAAAGGATACATGCATGTTATGGGTGCTGCAAGCAACGGAAATTGAACCCATCACATCTACGGAACTGCATTTGAGGTTGGATCAACATCTGTCGACATTAAGGCGTGTGGAGGGCTACCTGAAGGGCCACCCCTTCATGAGGTTTGGAACATCTCACACACATTTGGGAATCATTGGGACAATCATCTGGATCATCGAACCATAAAATATACTAATCTCAATCGTGCAATAAGCAGTTGGCGTCAAGCACATGATAAACATACAAGTCAAAGGGCAATGATGGTCCCCTTTGCTTAATCTGAGGCACCAAACAAATATGAAAGTTCAAACCAAGGTACACTGCCCTCTAGACCACACTTCTGGAATAAATATGCTGAAGTTGATAAAAGAGGGCCCGCCAGAATTAAGGAAATAAGGAATCCATAACAAAGGCACGAGGTATCATAGTAGAGTGATTAATGGACTGACTCTAGGGATGATGATGGAAGGAAAAAATATGAGTGGTGGCCTAATGACTTTTCTTGTTAAAGCATGATATGTATGGTTGACCTGGTAGTCACTAACTTGATTCCGAAGGGGATGGTCAATGACTCAAATGGGGGTTCGCAAAGACAAAGCAAGAGAGCTGTAGGCCAAATATGAATATAATGGGATTGATGTGACATAACAATATATGGAACACTGTAACTGGACTCAAGGGGACTAAGAATAGACTCCATAGATACAAGGGTGACTCATCTCAGATACTCTGAATAAGGGTGACTCGATGATTCTGCCACACAGGGGAGGCCCAGAGGGGACCTTGAAAACATGAGTAAATGATGTTCACTCATGACAAAAATGGACACATTATTCAAATGGTGCAAACGTAAAGTGGTACCAGAGTACAAGTGGCTCAAGTGAATAAATTCGATTTTAATAGGTGGCAAAGTGAGACCTCATGGAAAAAATGGCTTCATGGTGAAGTGTTAAATTACCAAAAACAAATGGAGACCCATTATAGAACTTAATGAGATATTTCCAATGGTGTTAATGGTTCATCAAACGGAGCTACGGTTTGGTCGCAGTGGGCAACGAAACGACTAGGGTTTTTCCTATAAAAGGGTTTCTTGCCCCCAAACCCCATTTTTCATAGTGAGTTGTGGAGGATTTGGAGAGGAGGAGAAGGCCCTAAATCTGGTGGAAATTTTAGCGGATAAATCAACTGTCGGAATAAGGATTTTCAAGTTTGAGGTAGGTGGCCTAACCTTACTCATCATTTTTGGTGGATTAAACTATCAAATTAGGGATTCAACTCACTATGGGGGACCCTTGTTTATCCTTACAGTCACAACGCACTTTTGGGGGATTGTTCTACATTCTGAAATGTAGAAACTGGGCGGATAAGTGCATCCATCACAATTTTGAAGGCAAAAACAACATTTTGGGCTGAGATGAAAAGTAGGATTGGTGTATATGGTGAGCTGAAGCTAAGAAATAGGCATGCATTTCTTTGGCTCTAAGGTGACAAAACATAATGGTATTTTGCAAGTATGGCAGCGCTAAAGTTTGTATGGAAAGAATGAGATTTGGAGACCCTTTGTGCTGAGATTGAGGGGAATCAAGCAATGAGATAGATCTTGGCATAATATGACATGCTAAAGTTCTTAGAGAACCCTTTGATGAGGGCTGGTGAGCCCTTACTATCAAGGATTGTGAGTTACTGGGACCCAGATCAAGAGGCCTTTATAGTACAAGGGAACAGTATTTATATCATGATCCAGGACATATATTTTTTGACCAGATTTCCCCCATGGGGGTAGTGGGGGAGATACATCCAATGCTGCCTCATGGGAGGCATACAGGTGATTTTGTTGATCATCATTATGTAGTGAGGGTTTGTGCAAAGGGCACGACCATTAAGATCAGTGGCCTACAGAGGCTTGAGACATGAGCTACATCTGTAGTAGTGTTGTGGATCTTGGGTAGTCATGCCTTCCACCACATTACTGGGGGGGAAATGATTTTAGTGGAGATTGTGTTAGCAGGGACCTACAATGGGTGGGCCTAGATGATGCTGTCATCCTTGAAACAACATTTGACACAATGCAGGTAGAAGACCAATGATAAATATTCTTTTGAGGCAGTGTTATGCTCATTCTTCTTTGAGAATATCCCCACTATCCGACCTCATGTAAAAATCTATGATGGGGGCCCATAGGAGCCAAGGATGCATTGTTGGGTGCAGCTACTACGACAAGGTGGAGGAGGGGGATTCAGACGATTTTTTTGACCTGAGGATTTTTTCTCATTGGGACCAAATTCCATTGTACAAAGATGATTATTCATATAGTACAATGAACCATCAAGGGGGTCCTGACTTACCACTTATGTCGAGACAAGCATGGGGTCCAGATGATAAGTAAAAGTTGTTATATATTTGATTCATTTATAGTTTAATAAATATGTGTATGTGGTACTAATTCCTAAAATTTTTGGTATGCATATATAGAACTGGTGAGGACGTCAAGATACATGGATCGAGCCATACCACCTTGGGTTGTAGATTAGGGTGGGGCCATATCACAATAGAGATCAGGTAGTGATGCTCTATTGGAGGATCTTCGACGTAGATTTGACATGTTATTGACCGAGGTGACAGATTGCAAGTGGCATGAGTTAGAATACCAATATACAAATGAGTGCATTGGTCTTCCCTCAGAGTGGTGATGAATCTTGCAGTGCGTTGTTATGGTCATTTAGGGGAAATAAGATACCTACAGGCTAGTGGGATGGATCCATTGGCTCGGGAGCCTCCAGATGATAGTGATTAGGCATAGGGACATGTGTGTCCCAATTTTTGTTTTGTGATAAAATGTCAATGAGCATGTTAGATGTATTTCCATTAGTGGACTCAAAACATTGTATTATGATACATGTTTATGGTTATGTATATTTTGTGATGATTGTGGTTCACCATTTTTTTATGCTATGGATGCCTTCTTGTATATGCATGTGATAAATGCCAATATAGAATATTATTTTCAATAGTATCTACATAGTGATTATGGGCTTTAGGAACATGATTGAATGTAATGGATTCAAATTCATGTGCCAAAAGCTTAACTCTTACATATTTTCTAAATAGGACAGGATTATTCACATGATAAGCATCATTCAATTGCATGACAAGAAGAAAGGAATCAAGACAAACATGAAGGTGAAGGATGCGACGATCAAGGGCAACGGGTAACAAACCTATCACAACATCATATTCTGCTTGGTTATTGATGGCAGATACAATGCAGATGTCGTTGGCATGGACTAATGAATGCAAGGGGGTGAAAATGGCCCAAGCTGTCGAGGCTAGATTCCTGGTGAAGAGACTTGCACCATTGGCCTAATCGATATAAGGTGTGGATGATGGATCCATATGAAAGACCTAAATGAAAGAAAAAGAAAAGGATACATGGATTCCAATGGGAAATTCTATGGGTAAAGTTTATTGAGGTAGAGTGCATTACAGGGGTTGGGAAGGATTTCTCCTTCTGGACCCTTTAAAAGGTATGCCCCTTTGCCCAAACACTTACGGATGATGTAAGGTCCTAGCCATAATGGTTCAAACTTTTCATGCCCCAAGACATCATGAGCTTGGTCATAAACAAGAACAAGGTCACCTTCGTGGAAGGTATGAGGGTGGAATTTTTGGTCATACTGAGATTTGGTGTGCTTTTTGGCCGCTTCAATGGTTTGCAACTCAACACAATGGACTTCATTGGCAGGCTTAAGCATGATAAGTCATTGTTCTAAAGGTTGGGTGTATGGGATGAGTTCGACAACAAGGTGATGGGAGGGGATTTCAGACTCGATTGGTCAGACTGCCTCCTCTCCAAAAACAAGGTGGAAAGGAGTGAACTCAGTGGCAGTTTTGACAGAAGATCTACAAGCCCATAAATCAGGGAAGAGCATTAGATGCTAGTTGGTCTTGTGTTTATTCATCGTCCGCTGAAGCATAGTATTAAGTACTTTTTTGACATCTTCAACTTGGCCATTGCCTTGGGGGTAATAAGATGATGAATATTGGTGTTCAATGCCCAACAAAGGGGATAGCTCATGCCATATCTCATCTTCAAAGTGTCAGACATGGTTAGATACCAATTGTTTCGAAACCCCAAATCGATGGATAACATGATTAAAGAAAAAGAGGGCTACAGTATCCACGGTATTATGGAATATTAGCATGGCTTCAGTCACACCTTTGAGGCATATAACTGGAAATTGGGACAATGTTTGATTGCCTTAGTATAATTGCTAAAGAGAGAAGGAAAAAAGTAACCAGCTCACATGATTTTCTGGGAAATGGCCATCCAGGAGAGGTGAACACCACAAGTGCCAGCATGGAAGGCATTGAACACTTGCTTAGCTTCATCATGGGTGAGACAATGATGGAGGACAATATCGACACCATGATGATATAGATCATTACCAATGACGAGGTAGCAATGGGCTTGATGTCAAATACATCTTCAATCATCACGAGTGAGGTTTGGGGGGGTGGCAATTTATGTGTTCGCACGTAGGTAAGGATGTCGCCATACCAAGGATTATCTCTAGTAATGGTGAACAAGTGTTCATCTGGAAGATCATCATTTATCGACGAATCAAGCGTACCAATGGGAAATTCATAAATGATTTCAGTAAGGGCTAAATATTTCTTACTCTTGGGTGTGACAAATTAGAGATCGAATTATTGAAGGATGAAGATCCAATGGGTGTACATCCCATGAATTATTTATCAACTCAACAAGAAGGCCATGGGGTTGGAATTGGTCACAACTTTAGTGGTACGGGTAAGGATATAATGACGAAGGTTTTGAATAGAGAACACAACAGTTAGTGCCAACTTTTCTTCATGTGAATAGGACATAGGGGGGTCATTAAGGTTCTTACTGACATAGTATATAACATGCTCATTTCCAGCAGAATCTCCTTGTATCAGGACCCCGGTGACCGAATAGGTGGACCCAGAGATGCATAAGATGAAATCCCTTTCAAAGTTAGGTGGAATAATCAAGGGAGCATAAGTGATCACGTTTAAGGGTATTGAAAGATTATTGAACTTGCTCATCCCAAATAAACAAAATGTTAGATCGAAGGAGACTAAGAAACCCATGCATCATGGTGGCATAGTCGGGAATAAACCGACAAAGAAAGTTAGCTTTGCCTTAGAGGCTTTGTAACTAGTGAAGGGTACAAGGAGGAGGAAGTTCGAGAATGGCTTGAACTTTGAGAGGGTAAAGAGTGATACCATCTTTGGACATATTGAAACCCAAAAGTCAGCCGGTAGGAACACAAAAGACACACTTAAGGGGGTTGAGACGAATTTTATCATGTTGCGACCGAAGCTTGGAACGAGTAGTGAAATAATATAGATATGAAAGGATAATATGAGCCAGGTCATGAAACCAATAGGACATGTCACGCTGAAAAGTGGCCCCAACATTGTTTAAACCGGAAGGCATGACCTTATAAGAGAAATTTCCCCACGGACTAGTGAAGGTGATTTTAACTTGATCGGCATGATGGATATGTATCTGGTTATATTCAGAGAATCCATCCATAAAGGAGAGAACCTCATGCCCTACACACTCATAAATGACCTGGTCTATGAAGGGTGTGGGAAATTTGTCTTTGGGACAAGCTTTTTTCAAATCACAAAAGTCTATGCAGACACAAATGGCGCCTCGTTTATTAAGAACGGAAACAGGATTAGACAGCCATCTAGTGTATTCAATGGGATAGATGAAACCATCTTGCTTGAGCTTATCGATTTCAGCTTTTATAGCTTCATGTTTGGAAGGATGGATAGGCCTTTGATTTTGGCAAAAAGGGATGCCATCAGACCAAGTGTCAATGTGATGTTCAACAATGGCAAGATCAATTTTAGGCATTTTAGAGTAAGACTAGGAGAAAAAATAACGAAATTATTTGAATAACTTGGTGTAAGCATCAATTTCTTCTAAGGTGCATTTTGTCCCAAGATGACATTTTCTTCAATCCTTGGTTTATTCTAAATTTTGATTTTGATGGTAGGGGAAATGTTAGCCATATTTCCTTCTTCAAAAGAATCTCTTATAGGTATGGGATTTTTAAACCAATCGACTTCACCGTGAATGAAGTATTTTGACTCCACAGCATATTGGTCATGGGTTTGCTGCAGAAGGAAGTATGCACAATGGTGCATATAATCCCAAGGATAATCAGGGATGGTCATGGCTTCCATCAAGTATTCATCCAAATGGAAGATGGGCAGAATGGAGGAAGAGAGACCACATGATGGGAAAGAGAGCCTACTTGGGGCATCTTCATGAGCGACAAGGTTCACATATGCATCTTCAAGGTTTGGAGACATATGACTAGTATCTAGAAGATATACTGATGTTGAGACCAAAGTGTTCATTGAAGAAGGTTCAACAGAATCATAATAGGAGACATCAAGGGAGTTCTTATGCATCAATCTCATGGATGATGACAGGTAGAGAATGGTAGTGGTGCTATCTGTCATTTCGACATTAAGGGGAGGGATCACAACGGGTGGCTGAGATACCTCCTTTTCCGGTGTAGGAGTGGGACAGGAATCTGCAGGTAGAGGAGACGTGGAATCACTATGAGTGGTCTCTAATTCGCGAAACACTTGAAGTGTATCACAAAAATCTTTGAGAAGGGGACAACGATGATAATAATGGCCATAATTATCACACAAATCACAAGGGTGATTTGTGTGTAATCATTTGTTCTTCTTAGCTAACTTAGGTAAGGTGACATGGACCTCATGAATGTTAGAATCGTGGAACGTATCAAAGACCATATTCTTGATATGAGGGAGTTCAAGACAATTATTGGTGGCATGTCCAACAACATTGCACAAAGCACATGGACGAATAGGCTTTGGTGTATTAGGAGGAGCTGGAGTTGTTGGGGGTGCTTTGTCTTTGGTTCACTTTTGATGGGATTTTTCCCCCTTGCCAGATGTTTCCACAACAGGAGTAGGTTCCTGCTGAGGTTGTTATGGAACTAAAGAAAATTCAGGGGTAGGAACAACAAGTTGGATCGGGGTTAAAGCAATGTAATGTTTAAGGTTATTAGGGGCAGTGTTTGCGGGAGGATCAATGTACCATAATGGAATCCCCAAGGCGATGTTAGATAAACTCAACGTAGCCATGACAAGCGTAGAATAAACTCCAGGGAGGGAATAAGAACGGTATTTGACTAGAAGGGTAATGGCCTGGGGGAACGATTCTGGGTGGAAATGGACTAGGACATATACTAGCAGAAGGAAATGGTCCTTGAGCAGTGGTACCAAAAGGCTGGGTCGAGTTGGGAATAGTAGCTTGTGAAGGTGTTGGCTGCTATGAAGGCATACCAAACCATTTATGGGAGGCCCATGATGCTTGGAGCATGCAAACACTAGATGAGCTAGGCTCAGAAGGAGTAGGTGGTATAGCATAATAAGCACCAAGAAAGGTGGAATATTTGTAGACTCCATGAGAGACATTGGTAAGGGATGAGATAGAATTATTGTTAGTCACTGATTAGATATTAGACTAAGGTGAAGTCTGATATTTTGGATCGTAGACGTCAACTTATCGACAATGACAATCTTTCCATTGTGGGGAAATCACATCTCACAGTGAACTGTAGATGTGACAATTGACATAGAATAGGTATAACAACAACCCAAAAGGATGTTACGGTAAAATGGGGCATCAATGACTTTGATATCAATAGAGACAGTTTTGCTAGAAACAATGATTGGATAGTTGCGATATAATCCAAGGAGTTGTGAAGGATGACCATCCCAAGCATGGAGAGTGATGGTGGAAGGAGACATATCAGGTGAACCAAGTTGCTTCCAAACACTAGGAGCCATCACACAAGTGGAGGTTCCTTCATCTATGATACACCACTCAATAGTGGTATTTTCTTATGGAGACAAGGATTTGGAATGCAACAGATGAAGGTAGGTGAGGATTTTCCGACTTGTCAATATGAAAGACAATCATATGATCGTCTTAGGGATCATCAGCACCCAAAGTAGAGAGTAGAGTTTTCCATTGGGATGGGCACGTCTAGAGGACTTCCAGTATTGACATGGCAACAAGAGATTGTGCCAAGTCATCTACTATGCCATAGGTATGGGCAACTTTAGCAAAAGAAGCATTTCGACATAATGGACCTTTGGGGATCTTGGGAATATCCTCTACCTTAGGTTGAGGGGTTTGTAAGGTACCATTGGATGATGATAGAGGCTCAGTGGAAACCTGGTGTTGGGACTCAGTAGCTAACTTAGCGAGTGGCTTTTCATATTGGCGTGATCAAGTCTGGAGGTTAAATTGTTTGGTATTGAGCTCATCATAATTCATCATAAGAATCTGATAATCATGGTGACTAGATGGTGGAGATGATGGAGCTGCCTAACCTTGTGTAGGTTCAGCAACAAGATATCCTTGGTGAGGAAAAGGATTGGTAAGCACTGCTAGTTAAGATGAAGAAGGACGGGGAGGAGGAGTTATGGGTTTCGGTCCTCTAGAAGCAGTTGCTTGAGCTTCCCATACTTGATGCATCTAAGGTAAAAGGGGACACTCATGAGTGTAATGACCATATAGGTTGCAAAAAGCACAAGGTTTGTTCGTATGAACCCTTTTTTTGCTTGGGTTGTCCACCCTGTTACTGGGTTGCGGGATTAGGCTAGGGTCCCTGAGGTGCATTGGGTGGTGGACCTTGACTACCTTGATTACCTTGAGATTGTTGTTTCTGGTTACCCTTTTGCTGGTTCCTTTTCTTGGGTTTGGGGGGATTGGTTTCTCTTTTCTAAGCATACACTTAACCTTGTGGAGGAAGTAGTTGTTGTGGCAGAGGTGGAGTGGGCATGGGGGGTTGTGGTGTTGGTTCCAGAGGGGCGAGAGTGGTAAGCGGTGCATACAGATAGTAAGGAGATGGGAAAACATTGGGATAAATAGGTGGAGTGATGGTTGGTAGTGGCATATGTTGATGTGGATGGGAATATTCATATGGCGTGTTGGGACCTTGAACAGAGTTGTCATGTGAAGGATTGACGGAGGGATAAATGTAAGAGGAACTGGTCCCACCCTGAGGTTGACCATAACTCATCAGAGGTGGAGCATATGGTTGAGGGTGTGAAATGGTTCCAACGATACCATCTGTGGCATAAGATCCCCCCAGTGCATTAGTAGCACCAGGTCAAGGTAGATTGGGGATGACAGTATAAACATAACATGACTAGGCATAGGTCAGATCAAATTTCAAGGCTGCTTGGAGCGCATCTTCCTTAAACTTGGGGAAGTGTGATGTAACATGTTTAGAAATAAGGGCCAAAATAAATCTAAGGAACCAATCCATATAGACACGGTCTTGGAATTTAAGAGCTTTACATATGCTCCTCTTACTACTCCATTCCAGAACATGGTCGGATAGGCGAGGGGCAGAAGTTTGACAGAAATAAGTCAATAGTTTAGTACCAGTGTCATAACAGAGAGGTAACTAGAAATAGGTAAGAAAATCTTTGGAATGAGTCGCTAAAGTGGAATGAGTGGCTCTAGTTTGATCGACATACCACTTAGCGACAGCTGTAGTAAGAGTATGTTGGAACAGACAAAGATAGATGGAGTCTTCAGTCATAGAATTGGATGAACACCAAATATGGAATGAGTGAACATGATTTGTGGGATCTTCTCTAGGATTACCTTCAAAATTTTGGATTTCTCAATGAATTTTAGTAGGAATAACTGACCAATTGGGATCATGGAGAAGAGGATCATTGATGATTTGGCTAAAATCATGGAGACTCAAACCATCCATAAAAGGAAGCAATGGAGGAGGAGTGACCACAGTAGTGGAGGTTCCGCTTGTGGTGTTACCCTGGTTGGTACGTGGGTTACCAACTTGGTTTCACACACCCACATTGGTGCTTGACATGGTGACGATACGAGGTTGAGAATACATGGAATCAAAGGAAGAACTAGAAGAATCAGTAGAATCAGAATCAGAATGATGACTCGATGGAGGATTGGGAGGATATGCTCTAACTCGATGGGGAGGAGTAATATGTCCTAATGGGAATTGATGGAGAAGGCCTCGAACTCTCCACGCCAAACACCTAGACGCCGTAATGATGTCAAGACAATGATGAATCCAAAGAATAAAGGGTGATGATAGGAATAAAAGAGTAACAAATATCAAGAAAACACCTAATGTAGTGGTGCCAAGTGTAAACTAATTATATTAATGATGTTACTCTAATACAAGCAAACATGTGTTGTTAAAGAAAACGACCTATAGCCTCTAGGTGGTCTAAATCCTCAAACAATACTAAATCTATTGTTTCATATAGCCTTCCAAAGAAATTCTTACTTGATGGAATCAAATCCTCGCAAGCAGATATCTCCATAGAAAGGTAGGGTAGAGAACCAACTGCTTCCCACAGCTAGTCCGATAAGGTGTTTTCCTAAGATTGGTCACTACAGTTACCTTCATCCCACGGGGGTGGTCGAGTCTTGAGCTTCTTGGTAGTCATCCAATGCATGGGATTCCCTACCACAAGTTGGGTTGCCCTAATGAGAATCACTCACACGATGACCTAGCCCAGTCCCCTCTGAATCAGGTTTCTAATGCACTCTGGCTTTATACCATGGGATGGTGAAGGATTTTAAGATCCCTAATATGCCAACTTCTATGTCTCAATGAAAGTGATCGATGGGTGTTATTGGAAGCCTATCCCACTGATCCTACACCTAAACTATAAATATTGTTTGGCCCTGGTGCCCAAGTGTAATTAATCTATTTATGTTGAATTATTAAGGTGTAGTGTTTCAATTCTTGGCTTGGCAGTGTTAACCGAGCTCACATTTGCTTAGGGTGTGAGTGTGTGAAAATAATGTGTCAAGTGGATGAGTTAATTGAGCATGTTTTATGATGCCATGTGCCGCTGAAAATAATGTGTTTAAATAATTTAGATAATGTTGAAAATGACAGAAAGATAAATATCCAATCAAGCACACAAAACCCACCCAAAATGATTATAGATCAACTAAGAAAGAGAGGGAAAACAAGTTACTCAAAGACATATAAGATGCCAAAAGGACCTAATGTCAAAGGGACTGAGATCTAGAGGCACTAATCTATTGTAAATGGTTCAGAAAAACAATAAAAATCAGAGGTGAAAAATGTTGCAAAGAATAGGTATGAAGTTCCAAAACCTAGGATGCTCAAGGGGATCCTAACAAGGAAAAACCCAAACTCTAAAGTGAGAAATGGTAAAATAAACCTATCCAAAGTGTTGAAAAGTAATGGATTAGACTCTCAAAATCAATGGCTGAAAATGATGAAACCATAGACTCCTCACTCATCCAGTCTCTTCCTAACAATGTGGAGGTGTACTCTAAACCTCGAGGGCCTTTTTCCTTCCTCAAACAGAAAAACTAAGAAAAAATAAGCCTAGGTGAGAATGAAATAGAGATAAGGAACCCTTCATAGTCTACATATAACACTCTCGGTAAATCTGAAAATGTTCTGAAAAAAATCCAAAACGAAGGTACTCACTTGGAACAGTGGAAACGTAGTTTTTGGGCCAAAAATTGCGCTCTAGAATGCAGATCTCCCAGGACTCTCAGTCGGCAGATCTCACATAGATTTTTTTGTCTCCTACTCAGTTGGTACCTATGACCTGTGGAAAGAACCATAAAACCAGCAAAATCCGAAAATTTGACAAAAAATGAAACAATACTATAAATAGAAATTGAGAGGCTAAAAATAGTTTTAGAAAACCCTGAAATTTACTGAAACTTCAGTCACCTAAGAAAATTGTTATTACACCTGTGGAATTGTCATTTTTTAGTGTGAAAATTCTTGGAAGGTGTACCAAAAATACTTCACTTAAGTCACTAGGTGACATGTGACCATAAAAATAATTTGTGGCTACTTACGCTTCAGATCTATGATAAAACTTGGAAAAGCTGCAACAAAACAGTTTATACTATCCAAAACAACAAAGATAAATATAGATATTGAGTGCAATAACCCAAATGGAAAGAGTTTAAAATGAATAAATCTTTTATTGATAACACCTGGTGAAGGATATCTACAAAAAGGGTTTGAAAACCCCCCTATGTCGGATGGGTCCTTTGATTTCCTTGATGCTTCAATAATCGAGTATCTCTCTCAATGTATGAAAAAATCCAAAACGATGTGGAGAACTCAAATTGGAGCTCAACTGAAAAGAGACAATAATGGTGACGATGATAATGACCATGGTGAAGAATGAATGGAAAACCCTCCTATTTATAACAAAGTATTGAGTTAATCTCGAAAATAGAGAATAATAAAATAATATTGATCAAATCAAGATCTGACCATTAGGAATACTTTATTATATTTTTGGAGAGAGAAAAGATATTCAAAATGGTCAAATATCTTTATTTAGAAATAATTAATAAATAAAATGATTTATTAATTATTTCATGAGGATTAAGAATGGTTTGAAATTGAAATAATTATTAAATAGTGATTTAACAATTATTCCAATAATAGAAATAAGGAATAATAAATAAATACTGATTTATTTAATTATTCCTAAGATTTAGTCAAATGTGACAAGGAATAATTATCGAATAATGATTTAATAATTATTCCTAGAGAAAATTAGATAAATAATAATTTATTCAATTATTCTCATGGGGTTTTTTATTCTAATCCAAAAATAATTTAATAAAAATGGTTTACTAAATTATTTCCCATGGTGAAACTGATTTTACTATGGAAAATTAATCCCACATGGTGTATTTTGATCCACCTAGTTAGAGATGGCCAGCTGATCATTTTTTGGTGATAACAATTGTGGCCCCCCATAGGATGGTAATGATCGATGAGACAAACACACCTCAATGGATCCTGCCCAATTTCTGAAACTCTTGGACTAAGGTTTCATATTGCCCCACCTCTCACTTGGAGGTATGGATGAATGTGATCCCTCTGCCCACTTGGCTCGAAATTTCCCCCTACTGGAGGTCTCTGCTTAAGTGGATGTCTCCACTTGGCCTCCTCTATGCTTCTCCAATTTTGGTTGCTCCACAACTTGTTGAGGCTACTTCTAAGTTTGCATGTTGAGAGGTAATTCATGCTCCCTCTCAATGACCAGGTCTCTAACCGTTGCCTTGCTCCTCAAGGCTTTGCAGCATCTTGCTCTAATGTGTAGAGGCTCTTGAGCCTAACACAAAATTTCTTGAGCTGACATGACGTAAGATTCTTGAGGTAGGACTTCCCATCTCTAAAGACTACCACATATCCATTACCTTCAATACTCAATTTCTTCATCAGTTCAAGTTTCTTGGCTTCATGGCTATTACTGAATAGCTCACTAAGAGTCTTCCACATACAAAAGGGAGTCTCTTTTCCATGTAGTTTCAATACTATGTGATCTCTCACACTCTCTAGGATGATCCTCATGGCTCTTGTTACACTCTCCTTCCAATCTGTTTGATCTTTAGCCTCAAATGTTGGAGGCTTCGGGATATCATGATCTATGAATTCCATCAGTTGATTATATTCCAACACGGCCTCCATCTTTTCCTTCCATGCAATGTAATTTGAGCTACCCTCAAGGGCATACTTGAGTCTCAATCCATAGAACGACATCCTACTAGCTCTGAAGAATGATTCTGCAAATTTTATTCACCTGAAAGGACAACTTCAAATTCTTCTCTTCTAACGTGATTTCTCCTGTGATATCATGTAGAAATTTCTACAAATATAGCTTTTATACCATGTATAAATTCCTTATAGATTCAAAATGATAAATATAAAATTCTAAAACAATAGACTTAAATCAACTCTACTCATCAGCAAAAACAATTAATCGATCGAGAAATCACAAAACATACAAGAGAAAGAATTCAATCAACACATTACACAAAGATTTCATAGGTTAAGCCACAACTAAAAACCCATGCTATCTATATATTACATTAGTTAGAAAATATGATAATATTACAAGGCTTTACTCAAGCTCGAGCAACCTATGCACTATCTTTGTCTATCTCATTGCTTCCTAGAAAAGTCTTGGATGAATACAATATGATTTGTTGAACCTTGAGCTCAACCTGCAAAAGTATTTTTATCCTTTGCCTGACTGAATGCCTTTGGACAATACTTAAGCAAATTCTTTTCCTTCCAAGCTCATACTTCCTTGTGTTGTTCAATGAGGAATTAGGCTCCTATTTAATAATAATTTTCCTCCATTAGATTGTGCAGTTTCTCTAGGCTCTTCCTCTTACTGCATGCACCATGTGTACAGTTCGGATGATTATAAAAATAATAGTACATTGTGCCTAAACTCCAATATCGATTTTGTATTTCTCAAATCTGACATGCATGAGTTAATTATGAGTAAATCTTAAGTTTATTGGTTGATCATTGCAAGCAACACCACACTCGACTTCAGGCATCACCACATTTCACTTCAAGAAGCACCACACTACACTTCAGGTAGCACGACACTGTACTTCAGGTAGCACCACAATGTACTTTAGGTAGCACCACACTACAATTCAGGTAGCACCATACTCAGCTGCAAGCAGCACCACACTACTAGAACTCCCACTAGTTCATCCTACAGTTGGAACTAGTTTAACTAACTTTAACTCAGTTAGACTTAATTAATTAATTACAACTCAAAATAAACTCAACCAGTGCTCCTATAATGTAGGAGACGCTCTACATGACTCTAGTTAGACTCTCAACTTGAATTAACTGAGCCAACTAATTCAAATTAACTTAGTTAACTAATACAAGTTTTCATGAGATGTGGAATTACAATTTTGTTCCTAATTTAATTCAAGGACAAAATTAAATCGGGATCTTTCTTGATGTTATTTTCAACATTTCTTGTTGCAATTTTCAATAGGTTATAAATGCAAAATGAATGTTATCATTTATAGCCAAAATGGAGACAAATTGGACAATGCTTAGAGTATAATTTTCACTTTATTGAAGGTTGAAATTGAATCCAACTTAGTGCATGAATCCAAAGTCAAATTTGGAGCACAAATTCTAGAAAGAAAAGGTGAAATTCTTGATGGTTAAAAACTCAACAGTTGACTTGTAAAGGAGTAGAGATAGAAGTATATATTCTCCATCTCCAAAAGAATGAAAAAACCATCAATCTGAGCCAAGAATTACATGTAAATGGAATCAAAATAAGACCATCTTATATGTAAATGAAATCAAAAGAAACCCCAAGTATTATACAGTGATATGTGAGGGAAACTATGAGCAATACGAAACATTTGACAATAATGTTATTCTTACTCATAAAATGTTTGTAAAGATGCAAGGTAACTACATTTTGATCCCACTTAAAATTTGATCTTGGTTCTGACAAGCATTTCTAAAAACAAAATTGAAAATTGATTTTCCTTTGACATCATTTTTTAGTATGAAAACTTGCATTTTAGGGACAATAAATTGAAATTTATTGAAGATTTGAACTCAAAAATAGACCCTCAAATTTTTGACCACTTTCTTAGTGAAAATTATTCAA
The DNA here is from genome assembly GCA_031772625.1 of Pinus tabuliformis. Taxonomy (NCBI): domain Eukaryota; kingdom Viridiplantae; phylum Streptophyta; class Pinopsida; order Pinales; family Pinaceae; genus Pinus; species Pinus tabuliformis. The sequence continues at coordinate 80,222,468 of CM062815.1, read as the reverse complement.
GAAACTTGACAATTTAGTCATAGATACTCAGGGAATTTCTTTTAAAATAAGGGTTTGATTGCTCAAAAGGGTTTCATGATGATTGTTATGAAAGAATTATTTGTATTTTTTATTTTCTAAAGACCAAAATAGTCACAAGACCAGTGTATGTGTGCATATAGGAAACAAGGAAAACAATTTGTTTTGAAAATTCAAGTTTCAGAGGTCTCTGAGGGTTAGTCTGATTGGATTCAAAGGAATTTGGCCACAAGGGTTTTGTCCCAAGGAGCATAAATATGTTTTTTCTTTGCTATTAATAAAGGCCCAAATTCATCACAAAGATTGTAAACTCCTGGTCAACTATGTAGTTAATCCCATTTTCCTCATATACAGTGTAAAAATTAAATTGCTCATATCTTCTATTGTCATTTTGTATTTTTGAGGTTGAGGGAGCAAACACATAGGACAACATCCAAACCACTTTGGAAGCTAGGATCTATCCCTGCCAGCTTCAGAGAGGAATCTCTCTGTAAAATTTAGCTATGTTTGGTGTGAATTTTAGGCTAGTTATGATTGTACTGATTGTTTTGTTTGAAAGGTTTGGTTGATTTAAGTGTTATAACTCCATTCGGCTATGGAGTCTGAAGATTTAACTGGGTTTGGAATCAAATTTTAGAGGAGTTCCATAGGGCAAGTTGGGTTGCACTACCTAGATATTTTCATAAATTAAATGGACTGTGAAATAGTAGAAAGGCAAGACTCGATGGAAATTAAGGAGCAATTAAGAATTCCTTAATTTGACTTCATTGGAAAACATGAAAATTACTAATAGCCAGAATAGGGTGCTCTAAATAACAAATCATATTCATCACAGTTTTTGTTAAGTAATTAAGATTTCAGAATAACAAAGAAAGAAAAACAATGTTTAAACAAATAAACTGAAGAAACACATCACCATTTGGTACACCACATGAATCCTGTGAAAAGGTCCCTATATTATTGATGCTCCAACACTTTGAAAAATTACAATATGTAGAGGAAATTACATTCAAAAATCAACCCTTAATACTTCAAACAGTGAAGTATTTATACAAAATAATTACAATTTTTTTTTCTTAACAGACAGTGTATTATTAGCCTAATTACAAACAATATGATTTATCTCTGGCAGAAAAATAGGCCACGTAAATAGATGGAAGGAAAGGTGGCTCTGTTTTGGTGGATTCGGTTGCTGAGTCAACCTGAAAATGTGTTGCGTTGATGTGTTGACTGTTGTGCTGGCTGATGTGTTGGTCATTTTTTTACTGCACCTGAATTACCCTTTAATCTAGTAAATCGCACATTTCTTCCCATCTCTTTTCATCTGGTATGGTCAATTTAATTACCCTCTGATAAATTTCATTGACCTCTGTGTATTTGGAAAAAGTTGGCTTCACAGTAAAAACATGTTTTACCTCATTCTGTATGTAGAAATAATTTGACATGGTTTCTAAAAATGCTTTTGTTGTCATACTACCCTTTATTCCACTGAACTTGATACTAATTCTAGCCATTTCCTTCATCTTCAAGACATAGTATTCCTGAGTGAACAATTTATCATTTACTACATAAATGTTGGGCAATCCTTTTTGGATCAATGATTCAATTCCGTAGCAGAATCTATTTACTCCCATCTCCAATGTTTCACATATTTCTTCCAACTGATCAATAAGGTTCCTCTTAGTCAAGACTTTCTTGACTTCCAAAATAGTGGCAGTTCTATCACTAATTCCTAATTCTTCAAGTTCATATTTTGACTTAGAATTTAAGAATCTGATAATGGTTGAGGCTTCTGTGGGCATTTCCCAAGATTTTCCCTTCCCTTAATAATGATTTCTATAGAATTTTCTATCATTTCCTTTAGCTCAAAGATGATTTGGATAGATGGTCAAATCTCATTCATAGAGTCTAGAACACTCATCCAAATGGTTTCCTTGGCTTGGGCAAAGGTTTGACCAATTGAGGTATCCCTTTCTACCTTCTACAACTTCTCCAACAATCTCTATGAATTATGCATTTCAGTAATACGAGAAGCTTCAGCTTTGACTTTTTGTACTTCTAAAGCTTTGAGCTGATCCTGCAAAGTCTTGATCTCTTTTGACTGGATTGACATGTTCTCTAGTGTCTTGGTCACTTGTTCAACACTTGCAGTATGAGTGGAAGAAGTAGCTGCAATGGTTGTTCTTGTTGCTGGAAGTTGAGAAATGGGTATGGCATCCAAGGGGACAATGGCCATCTTCTAACTCTGTTCTTTCTCCTTTATCATCTTCTCCATTTCTGCCTCCATCTATCTAATTTGTATGTTCTACTCTATAATCAACTTCATCATGTCAACCTTTTGTGCCTCATTTTCTTCAATGTCCTTAGTTAATGGATCCTCTGTGGCTAGCAACTTAAGCTACTTTATCAAGGTTGCAATGTCCACATTCTTCTTCTTGATGATCTCTTCTACAACATTATCATCTTTGGGATCATATCCTATATTTACCACCAAGTCCTCCAAAGACTTGATCCTAGTATCCTTGGCTAAGGAGGATACCTTCTCCATTTTCAACTGAGATTGAACATTAGCAAATGAAACCTGCAACTTGGACAATGACATAGTAGTATTAGTTAATCTCAAATATATTATCTCACCAGACTGCTTATGCATCTCCATTTGATCAATGGGATGTATGTCTTTGGTGCTGAACTCAAATGTAGTGCTCTTGTAGTCTGCTGATGTTTTTGGATGTGGAGTCTGGGCCTCAAGAAAATCCATTTGCATCTTCCCATGCTCTGTGTCAAAAAATGATAACAATCTGCTCTGTGAGCTGGAGGTTTGCTTCCAAAACTGATTATAGGTATTGTTTTTAAGAATCTCATTCTTAAGCTTAATCTCTCTATACCTATCAAAAACTATCTTTTCCTTCTCTCCTTGGACATTCTGGGATTCTAGCTCTGTTTCCTTGTGACCTTGTGATGATGAAGGTCTAGTAGAAGATGTTACAAATTTGCTACTTGCAGGTGGTGAGTCTGTAATTATGATGGCAGCCTACTCTTTTGTCTCTTTGTCCACATCTGTCCTAGGAGTCAATTTTTTCCTCTTCCTGTAACTGATCCTGAACTCTTTGGCTTCACTTCTTGTTGTCGATGATGATCCTTCCTCCCTTTGTATTTTGCTTGATTTCTCCCGAGGAGTGGGAGTTTGCAAACTAGAAGTAGAAAAGAGTTGTTCTTCAGCTTCCTACAAGGTGTTTTTCTGTCCATTCCAACTAATTTGCATATTTTTCTATTTCAGGCCTTGAAGTATGGATGTAGGGAGTACTTTTATTTTCTACTTTGAGCTTTGAAATAATGCCACAAGGGTCATAATACCATGTAAAACTTAGCCTGAACTTCATCTCTTCAAGCATTTTGTCTACTTCTTCACCTGATGTCCTAGTATTACATACAAATGGGCCCACCTGTGTCTTTATACGGAATTGTGATTTCTTTTTGGCCACCAAAAAATGAATGTCATCAGAATTTAGCATCTGTCTAATATACTCTAGGGAAAAAATCCTCATGGGGAGGTATTTAGGGAGTTTGTATGGTGCCAATTTGCAACCATAAACCTTGATTTCTGTGCAATTTTAGTATAAATACCAATCCCCAGTTTTGGCTTGATTTGTTAGGTGAAAATTTCTTTTGATATATTCACCAATTCTGGGTTGTATTGAACTATTAAGGATGTTCATGGCTAGGTAAAAAAAATTCCTCAATAAACTATTTGTAAGAAAATTCTTGTTATTCTTTCATGACCAATGAGGTCCAAAAAATCACTAGTTGTTGGTTTCCTGCATCATCAAGCTTCTACATTGAAAAATTGAACTTATCTTCTTGATAGTAAAGGAACATGTAGATTAGAATAGAGGTGTAATTAAACACCTGCTCTGTGGGAAATTTTAGAAACTGTTCATGAATGTTGTCAGCCAAGAATTGACTGAAATTGAACACAATGGATGGCTTACTGTCTGTGGAAAATATGGAGAGGAAACCTAAAATGGGCTCATCTACCCACTGATCAGAATAATAACCCAAAATATAGGAAATTATGGATATGATTTGTTTGGCTTGATCAAGGAAGATGGAGGAAGGATATGGAGGATTCTTTTTAGGTAACTGGGCATTCTCATGAAAGAAGATCTCGAAAATTTTGGCTCTGGTAGTGAAATCCATCTTCTGATAAAGTTGGGTGAGGACTTCTAAGGAGAAAGGAGTACTATTTTCCACAGAGGGAGCTAGCATTATTTGGTCTATGGACTGGGCAGTAATGGTAAAGAGAATGTCACTGGATGGGGCCATGATAGCTCTTTGGGTAGGGACATAACATGCCTGACATTTTCTGGTAAATTCAGGGGCTTGGAATGTTAGAGGGAAGATGTAATGGGGAAGATTGGACTCCCAGAGCCCAATTTCATCAATTTTATCTGCATGCTTGTCTTCCAACCAACAATATAACTCTAAAAAGTCACAATCACACTGGGTTTCATTAATTTGATAATCCCTGTCAGCTAAAGGGATGTGATCTAAATCTATGGAGGGAGGGATCAAGGGATTAACAGTTTTATCTTGAGTTTTTCTTTTGGGAGGCATGACTGTATTAGTGAAAGATAAGAGAAATTGACAGAAATCTTACTGGGGAAACAATTAGGGTAACAAACTATCAGGGGAAAGGAATAGAAAACTATTAATTTGGATCTGGTCCTGGTCGAGGAAAAGCTCTAAGAATGGTCATTTTGCAAAACCTGTCAGTTACAGAGAATGAGCAGTAAAAAAGAAGTGACAGCTTTAGAATTTTTTAAACAATGTTACAAAAGTCTCATTGGAAAGGGCGCAAGACTATTAAGATTGAATAGTTACCCAGGAAGTATGAATTTAACGCTGAATGGTCGGTTTGTTTTTTTTTTTTTTTTTTTTTTTTTTTTTTTTTTTTTTTTTTTTTCCGGGAGAGAATTTAAGTGGATAATGTCTAGGTGACATGGCGGGAGGTGAACAGTGGAGGAGTTATGGTGGGGACGCGGTAAAGCAAGCGAATGGAAAGCGGTTTCAGCGGGTGTATAAGGTGGTAAGCAGTTTCGGCGAGGGGGTGCGAAGTGCGGAAATACTTCCACGGTAGGATGGGGCCCAGTGGAAGAAACAACTTTTTGGAACCCCCCACCCGCCCCCGCCCCCCCCCGCCCCCCCGCCCCCCCGCCCGCCCTAGCGGTAAAGGTAGGATGGAGAGGGTGGGGCGAAGGTGGATGAGAGTCGTATATTGTAAGGGGGAGCGGATCTCGATACCCTAATAGCGCAGTTGATTAACTGTATACGATATAACAAGATTTATCTGTATGCAATTTTTATACTTTTCCTCTGAACTTAGGATAAGAGGGAGTATGAAATATATGTAAAACACTTTATCCTATCACACATATTTTTCCCTTCTACAATGTCCTTAGACTTAGGATAAAATGGCATAGGCCTATATTTATAAAACCATCTAATTTACCTACCCATAACTAACTAACATTTTATTTTTTCTAAAGGGTGCACTTAGACTAGCAAACCCACATTATTTTATTTTATATAGAATGAAAAACTATCTAAATCCTATCACTTATTTCTCCTATTGATTCATATTAAACAATTGAATCAATGTCATTTTCTACCTAACTACTGATTTACCAAGATTAGATTGTTTGGCAAATCTTTATTCTCTAACCTAATTTACAGAAATTTAAACATGTTTAACCATGATTACACTGTATGATTAAACAAATAGCTAGTGATTGTGGCATTTTGAACAAGCTGCACACAACCTTTATTTAACAATGATAAAGAAAATTATCTATCAGTAGTGGCATTTAGACTTGCAACACTTTTAGTATTATTTCTTTCTTTTGATTTGGTTCTACTTTTCATTCTTTTCCAATATATTTTTTTCTCTTTTTTTATTTATGCCCTCTTTTCATTTTTTATTCTATTTTATTTTATTTGGAAATCATTGGTAGATTGACAATTATTTACAATATGAGATTTCTAAGATACAATACTCAATTACCTTTAGATCCTATAAATTATAGGACCCTAACATCTTTCAAACTGTATATTTGTTTTCTGCCAAATTTGGAGGGGAGATGCATCAATGTGAGGTGAATAAACACGGAAAATTTCAAGTCAAACTGATTTGTATGTTTCAAAAAATAGGTTGTTTTCACCTACAACCATTTTATATTTTTCTTGAAATCTATGAATTGGATTGTCATGAAATTTGATGGGGATATGCACTACAGCAAGGGGAATAAAGAATAAAATTTCAAGTTAAACAAATTCATATTTTGTGAACAAATGGTTACCATAATCTTTAGCCGTTTTGTATTTTTCTAGATATTCATGCATTTGTTGGTTATGAAATTTGGTCAGTAAAAGCGTAAACATGATACCAACAATCTCACAAAATTTCATGGGAAACGGTTTGTATTTTGGGAGAAAATAAATGAACAAGTATGTTATAGGAACTTTGAGAACTTGTAATCATTTTTTTATTTTCATACTAGTGCATCTTTGGGGAGAAAGTTTCCATATGGATTTTGTTTCTAGATGCCTCGAGATGGATCTATGTTGTTTAGATCAGCGCCAGGTTGAAAGAGGTTAGCACTAGAACTTGGTCAAATTAAGAGTTAACTTCATAATATAGTGAGAAAAGTAAAGGATGAAGTGTTTCCAAGCAAAAACCAGCACTCACAAACTTGTGGTTGCCACAAAAGAACCAACCACAAGGAGCTCATCTCCTACGTGGATACATTTTATCATTACATAGTTTGTGAAAATTGGATGCAAGGGTGCATGAGGACATGAAATTTCTTCAGTTGGGGGGAACGTTGAGTCTCAGAATTGTCATCTTTTCACATCATTTTTTGCATCATTTCACAACCTTTCCCTTGATTTTTAATCCATTTTCCACTTATATGTAACCATTTTTTATTCGAATTTAATGTTTATATGTTGGATTAGAATCAATATTTTCCAATACATTTATTTTTGTATTTTAAGTGAACTTATGACTAAATATTAGAAAATTAACACATTCTAACTAATACTTGAAAGATAGGTGAGTTTGGTGATGTGTGCATGTAAAATTGAAGATTCCTACAATGTTAATTTTAGCATTAAGCTCAAATTTGAATTTCTTCTTCAATATTTGGATATTTATCATAGATTTGGTATGATTACTCAAGCATCTCGGATAAAGAGGAATTATGGAAGATCTCTTCTCAAATATTAATAGTAAATTGTTGTAACCACATGAAAAATATATGGATCTTAATTTATTAACTTCTTATCTTATTCTCAAAGCAAAGTTATGCATAAATAAGATTCCCTTCTCCATTTCAAGAGGAGAGAGTTAGGGTTTGTAATTATAATACTTGGAGAAATATCTTTTTATCCTAGAGTTCAATATTTTGGAGCTTTCTCCAAGCTCATTTCGCTTAATATATGTTTTTGTTCTTATTTTCAAATTCTGGTAGACAATCTAATGTGCTTGCTGAGGCATGGAGGCCCCCGACAAACTAATGTTTGTGCACTACTTTCAATGTGTTGTTCATTCATTTAGTATATATGCTAGTATGACCTGTGTATATGTTATTTTATGTTCATACTCATGTATATTTTTAATTCCTTGTTCATATCAGTTGTTTATGTTTGTGTGAGCTCACTAGTATAGTCACTGTCAAAATGTTGTCTATAGTGTATATGGTTGTTTACATTGTTGATTTTAAGTATGATTTATAAGTTTTATTTATCATAGGGTATTTTTTTGCTTATGAATATAATCTAATTAACAAGGTTGAACAAAGCATCAAGAGTCTATTCACAACTCTTCTCGGTGGAAAAGTCCCCAACCCTTTTGATAACTTTTTCAATTGGCATTATATTCATCAACACCATAGTTCATTGCTTTCACTGATTTATTACTTCCTTAAAGTATATCAATGACATGGGTACATACTAGTTAAGAATATGAGTTGAAGATTATAAGTGACCACCCATTTTCACTTGCATATATGGATAAGGCCATAGTGCATTCTCATATTTTCAATTGGTATTGGGTTAAAATCTATGAGATTTACTAAAGGATTATGAGAGTATCCACTTTTTTCTATCAACAATAGAATCCTAGTGAATTACGAATCTATTAATACAAAACCCCTTTTATCATTGTTTCAATTTCAATCATTTACAAACATATGAGTGTGAAAAACTTGACATTCTTTGAACATGATTGAAAATAAGACTATGACCTGTGTGAGAGGTCTTAGTGCATACCCAATCCACAACATTCATGATTCAAGTGTGTGTGCTTTACATTTCAAGAAGTGTAATTAGATTAAGTTTTGTTTCATGCTTTCTTAGCTTAGCCCTTTAACTTTAGTTCAAATATAATTCTAGAGCTTGACCTTCATTAGCTAACTTTAGTACTTAATTTATACACGACATCCAATCTAGCCTAACTCTCTACATATTGTATTGTGCTTCTATGTTTATGAACACCTAAATTAATATAAATATTATGTCCTAATTTAGGCATCTAAATTAACCTAACAATGATTGTTATCAAAGAGCAGATTTTAAATGTATTGATGACAATGAAGAAGATGATTATCATGACGGTGGAGACTTTCTTTCAAGTGGGGAATTTAAAGGCACTAGTGGGGATAATAATCATTTTTATCAATTGAGGATTTTAAAGGCATTGATGATGCTATAAATTCTCATACTTGTATGATAATTTTTATTTCCAGAATCATCGCAACAATTTTTGGATTGATGTTTTGAACCAAACAAGTGTAGTTCATGTTGGACATTGAATAACCAGCACCACCTATGTGTTTCACAACATGGACTAACCGCCTCTCATGGATCCTCATCTCTAGTGATGTGATTGTTGATTAACACCTATAGGTTTTGCTCTAATGGCAATCATGATTCTCAACAAGTGGTATCAAAGCATTAGTCACGAGTTTGATATACATCAGGATCATGTTTGGGGTATATTGTTGCACATTAGATAAACCAATGCTCCCCATGTGTTTGGAAACATGGACCAAGTGCCTCTGATGAATCCTTAACTCTAGAAATGCAATCATTGAATGACACATGCGGGTTGTGGTCTGATGCCAATAATAATTCCTAAATGTTCATCATCAAGATAAGATGATAGGAATGAAACTGTGATCATCAAGTAATAAATAATATGAATTATTATTATGTTTCAAACTTAAATTCACTAACTGGATCACTTAAAAGAGAAGGAAAAAATAGTATTAATGAAGGAAACCTTAACATGGATGAAACCTAAAGGAAAATTATAATAATATAATTAATTTAGTATTAAGAATAAATAGTAGTACTAATCATAAATGTAAGATAAAGAGAAACCTGAGATAAGGATAATTATTATTAATCATAGTCATAATTTTAATAAAGTATATTATAATATATAATTATAAGAAAAATATATTATAACATTAACAAAGAATAAAACAATATCAATATTAATAAAGTATGCTCTAATATTGATACAAGTAAAATAAGCCTCAAGGGTTAGCTCAATTGGTTGAGTTCCTTTCATTAAAACACCTTGCTAATTGGAGGTCACAGGGTCAATTCTCCTCGATGCTATTAGGGTTAGGCTCTACTAATGGGTCAAATGGAAGTGATCCCTTCGGGTGGATCTGCTCGGATAGTTTACATGGACGTAGTGGCCATCGATCCCCGATGTATGTGAAGAACACATAATATATATATATATATATATATATATATATATATATATATATATATATATATATATATATATATATATATATATATATATATATATATATATATATATATATATATATATATAAGTAAAATATATTAATTTGGAGATTTGATTGTTATCGTTCCCATCCAAGTTCATTTTGAGTTGGTGACATATTTAGATCATATTATTTTATAGTTTGAGTATACCTAGTGGTTAACAACATGTGTTTCCTCCTAGGACCTCACAAGTGTAAATACAAAAGGGGACAAATTATGTACACCTCCATATACTTTAACAGTCAAAATGCTACGTGGAGGCAATTCCCTTGTCCCACAAACAAGTGATCTCATACACCAGTTGTGACAATAAATAAATAAATAAATAAAATAAAACAAAACCATAACACATTGTTATACCAAAATATTAGAAAAATACATATAATACAATCGAAAAATATATACACAATTATTTGTATGATTATGAATGATTTGATAAAGATTAATATAAAAGAGGGGAAATATAATAAAGAAAAATGTGATAACTTATAAGAGAGAGGAACGCAATGAAATAAATAGGGTATTACAATATATAATATATAAGTTAATTAAATTATCATGATAATAGTTTATTATAAATATAGCCCTGAGGGTTAGCCCAATTGGTCGAGTCCCCATCATTAAAACACCTTTGTTATTGGGAGGTCACAGATTCAATTCTCCTGACACTTTCAGGGTCTAGCTCTATGGTTGAATTGGTAGGAAGTGATCCCTTTAGGTGGATCTGCCTAGTACAAATATTCCATGGATGTAGTAGTCACTGATCTTTGGGGACATAAACCACATATAAAAACAAAAAGGTATTATTATAAATATATTAGGAAACTAAATATATATTATTTTAAGTGGTGTCAAAAGAATTACTTGAAAGGTATACAATTCGTGTATTCCTTGAGAAAAGGAAGACATATTTGTCAATGAATAAAAGCATCCAAAATTCACATTTATTTGGGTACATAATATCTACAAAGTTAGGTTATGATTATCACAATGGAATCTTTTACTCTATAGAAAGGATTTCAAAAAACATCACTCAATTGGTGATCTTCATATCTCAAGAATCCAAACAAGATTGCAAAAAGATCCTATATTTTATTCAAAAGTCAATCATCGATGAGAGAGTGAGCCATTAACAAACACTACGTAGTCATGGATGCATGACCTCTTTTTTGAACATGGGGAGTGTATACTAGATAGAGACACAATACATAATCTAGAGAATTTCTCGAGATGAGAAATCTACTACTTATACAAAGAATATTCTAAATGTAGTTAAGGAAATGGTATCATTATATATACATATAGAAGAAACAATAGAACAATTCATATATTCCTAAGAAGTCAAGGATAGGGGTTTGTAGTACATGTGCTTCTCTTAAATAAAAATGGATAATTAACCTTAAGGGGTAGAAAGAGATATGTATTTACATATTTTTTATAACTCGATAGTTATCAATTGTGAAAACATATTATCAATATTTTCATTTTATGTTATGTGCAGATTCCAATGTCAAAGCACTTCAAGAGCATCACAATCAGAAATCAAGTGAAAGGAAAAAGTCTGTACAAACATCACAAGAAGTGTTATGATGCTCCAAATAAATATTTTGGTTTGACAATTGATAGTGTGGACCAAAAGAAGACACTTCTACCACATATTTTATGTAGACCAAAAAAATTATAGGAAGAGAATTTTATTCAATTTCACTTTGTTAGTTGTATGATTTTTAATGCAAAAATGTGTCCAAGGGTTTACTTCATAGCTCCAAATATTTATAATGATGAAAATCTAATCATCACTATAATTCATCATATGCTCACTCATTGATTTGGTATTGTTTCTTAAGTTTTATATCTATAATTATAGAACAGTAGTCATGAAAATAAAAACCAAAATGTATTTGGATATCTCGGCATACTTGTTGAATTATGAATCTTTCAAAAGGTAAAAGTTTGATCATTCTTGTTGGGCACACTCATGGCCATATTAATTAAACGTTTAATCATTTTTTAGTAACATTAAAGAGGAATAATGTTGGGAGTTTGTGATCCATGGCGTCTTGGATAGACGGTGATCAGGGGCTTTGTTAAGGTACTCCTTGATGTGAAGTCAATGGTTCAATTCCCCGCCCCGATCGGGGTGATATATGAGACATTTTGAAGATGTAATCCTACAAAGCTTACAAAATTTTTTTTGGGAGTTTGCCATCATTAATTAAATGTATTAACAAAGCATACATTTTAGAGCCTACTTTTCACATATTATGTAACAAACCTGGGTTAAAATTTCATGTAATAAAGGATAATAAAGGTAAAATAATACCAAGGTCATGGGACACATATTCTAAGATGAATTTTGGGAGAAACATCCTAGTGGGTGTCACTTTTGGTTTATCTATGGCTAAGGAAATTGGCAAAGGTAAAGATGTAATAATTGGCATTTAATTATGGAAATAAAGGAAAATAAGAGAAAAGGGAAATGAAAGGTCACAAATTTGTATGAGAGGTAAATTGAAGGGAAAATATGGGAAAATGAAGAAAATAGAGTCCTCAATGATGAAAAGGCTTTAGAGGATCAATTCATAATTTTAGTCAGTTCAGTTTTGGAGCTCTCTATTCTCTCATAGTTTTTCACACTTAGAGCATCGTTAGAAGCACTTTAGAATTGGAGAAACGAAGGCAAAGGAAGGACAAGGAAAGATAAGGAAAGAAAACGAAAATAAAGGAAGGCTGGATCAAGCAACTTTAGCAAGAGGATTTTTCAGGTAACAAGTTGTATGTGTGATTTCCTAGTTGAGGTGTGAATGCATGGTACATGCACTTGTGTATTTGGTTCATTTGTTGCTAACTGCATGGGTTTTTCTTGGTTTGATAGTGGTTTCAACCTTGCCTTTCAATTTCCTGGAAATTCATGATGTGATGGGATCATTTTCTAGTTGAGATTTGGATTGTCGGAAGGTTTTGGAACCGAGTTAGGTGGTCTCAAGAAAATTCCCAAGGGTTGGGGGTGCAGGTGGTTTAATCTTTAGGAAGCCCTCGACAGGTGGTTGGAGACACGAAAATTCCTCAAGGTAATGGTGAAGAAACTTTGAGGCATCCAAGATTGTTTTGGATTTGTGATCTCTTGATTGGTTTTTGTGAGATCACAATTGCTTGAGGGTGGAGGTGGTTTAATCTCTGGGAAACCCTGGTTGTTTATGTCTTGAGATCCCACATTCATGCTTGGAATATGGCATGGAGTTGATTGGCTAAAAGAAATAAATGGTTCATCCCAATCTATAGTAGGGTGGTGCTGGCTGTGTGTTATATTCTTTCCATGACTAGTCGCACGCGTGGGGTGAAATAGCCCTCCATGTTCATTGGGTCTAGCGTAGCAGGGGCGTCACAGGGGGGGCACGTCCCCCCCTGTCGAGGGTTTAAGGGGGGAAGTAGCCCCCCTATAAGGGGTTTGGGGTAGTGCCCCATGAAAAAAAGCAATCAAACCCATATTAGGTGGCCAGACCTACCTATGTTTTTGTGCATGAATTTCACACATGGTTTTGGTCATGATGATTTTCTACCCATGGTATTTTGTGGATTTGGTCAAGCAAACTACAATTATGTTCTAATCCATGGTTAATGGATTGGGGTTTATGAATGTTTTTGCATGTATATATATGTATTTTAACATTGAAATGAAAATAATGAAAAATCAATCTCGTAGTCCCGGTTTTGGGATCTAGGGGAAAATCTTTGTGTATTTGTTTTGTATTTCTCACCATTATATACTTTTTGTTTTTTAAGAATTCATTTGCAGGTAATTTATGTACAGTTTTAAAACCTAGATTTGGTATCAGAGTTGTTTCATCTTCAAGGGGACGCCTTTGTTCCCGAGGGCTTTTGCTCAGGCCTATGGTAGACCTTGTTTAGTGGGAGATTTGTGGGATCGATTCTTACAGTGAAATAAGATGGCTAGCAGTGGAAAGATAGAGATCGAGAAATTTAATGGTTGGAGTTTTGAGTTGTGGAAATTCAAGATGGAGGATCTGTTGGTGGATAAATATCAGTGGATCGCAGTAGCTCTAGGTACTAAACCAAAGATCAGTGGATCATAGCAGATCTAGGTACTGAACCAATGAGAATGTCAGAATAAGATTAAGCGAAGATGGATCGAAAGACAAAGAGCACAATACGGTTGTGTATCTTTGATTCAATATTTTTGAATGTATCAGGGGAATCTACGGTGAAAGATTTGTGGGTCAAGTTAGGGACTTTGTACCAATCTAAGTTTATAGTGAACAAGTTGTTCCTACAAAAAAATATGTATACCCTAAGGATGAAGGATAGAAAATCAGTTAGAGAGCACCTTAACACCTTTAATATTTTGGTAAGCCAATTTTTATCTGTTGATATATAAATTTCAGATGAAGATAAGTGCATCAGTTTGTTGTGTTCTCTACCAAATTCGTGGGATAGTCTGGTTGTTGCAATAGGTAGCAATACAACTACCTTGAATTTTGATAAAATAGTCTCATGCTTATTGTCAAAGGAGATGAGGCAGAAAAATATGGAGAGACAGAATGGATATCCCTTGTCTGTATGAGGATGGTCCCAGAACATAAACAAAAATAAGTCCTCGAGTCGGTGATGTAAATCTAGAGGGAGATCTAAATCTCCATGAAAACCTATAAAGGTATGATGGAAATGTGAAAAAGAAGGGCACTACAAAAAGGACTATAAACGAAAGGGATCTGATGATGCTCCTTCTGCAGAGGTGAAAACCACCTTAGACGAAGGAGGGGATGTGTAGTTGGCTTCTTCTTCAAGTCCACATGTAGATCATGAGGCATGGTTGATTGACTCTAGTGCATCCTTTCACTTCACTCCCCATAGGGAATGGCTCTACGAGTATGAGAAATATGATGATGATAATGTCTTCTTAGGGGATGATAGGAAGGCTAGAATCGTTAGACACGAAAAAGTCAAGTTGAAGTTGTAAGGTGGAAGGATCAAAACACTTTTAGGTGTTTGGCATATTACTGCTGATCCAAAATGGATCCTAGAAAACCCTCTAAGTCTTCTAAAGATCAAAACCATCGCAAAAGAAGAACCCTTAGAAATGGCAGATAACACTATCGGGAGTGAAAAAACATGAAGAAATGACAAAAAACATAGCTATCAGTGACTTGGACAGTGATGCACAAGAGTCGTCGGATCTCGCCGATCAACGGTCCAGATCTGATTAGCATATCGCAATTGACGGAGGCTATCGGAGGATACCACAGACTTATTGCAACAGCGATTAGCGCGGTCAATGAGGACCGTCGATCAAGCATATAGATTGATGGCCCAAGTTGAATCACAATATCGTGTTGGCAAACCATAGTGGAGCGCTTATAAACGGCCCGAGGACTATGCAATATGCGATTGCGATATAATCGCATCGCAATATTGCGTTGGAGCATTACAGAGGAGTGGGGCTATATATATATATATATATATATATATATATATATATATATATATATATATATATATATATATATATATATATATATATATATGCGATGCGATGGCTGGACCCAATGGAATTATGAACCAAATTTAATATATATTGAGTTTCGTAAAACAACATTTTTCTATGTTTTTTCATGTTTTCGTTAAATAAATGAAAAGCGAATGGAATGCACCAATGCAATGAAACCAGACCCGAAAGGGTTTGTAAATGTTGTTGCATAATTATTTGAAGTCTTCCATAAGGCCCTCCGTCAGATTTTCAGTGTTTTTAATGTATTTTTATAAATATAAAGGGAACTGCGGCATAGGGGCATTGTGACTTGCGATAGCGATTACAAGCGGACCCGATAGGAGTATAGGGCAGATTTAAGGATATTTGAAGTCCGATAAACAGTTGTTTGGTGATTTTTCTCGAGTTTTTAGTGTATTTCTCTGTGTAAATAGAGAACACTATTTTTGGGGATTTCAAAGGCCTGATGGTCCCTTCCATTGCAGAATAGGTGGCCACCTTCCCTGAAGGTGTTATGCCATGATTACTAACGCTCAAAAGGGGATTTAAGTGGATAGAGGTCGGTAGCCAGAGAGCCCAAGAAGGGGAAATGAACAGACAGCGCTGATTGGATTAAAAGCCACAAGAGATAGAAGATAGGAACAGGCAGTACTGAGACAGAGAGAAAACAGAGACAGAGTGAAAGAAAGAGTATATGTACTCAGAGAGGCTTGATGGATTTAATCAAAACTCCTGTTGTTTGTATCTGTTGTGTTGAGACTCAATTTGAGCTCACACTTTGTAAAACTCTGCTCTTGAAGACATAATAGAGAGGTCACCACTAAAGGTTGGACCATGAGACGTAGCCCAGGAGTTTTGGGTGAAATCCATATTAAACTTGGTGTGTTATGTGTGTTTGTCAATTATATTTCTTTAACTGCTTCATTGTCTATGTTATTTGCAATCTTATTGATCCATTGCACTAAGTAATGTAGGAAAATCCATGCACATATGTCTGTAATACCTTAAAAGTAATCTAAGATCTTCATTTTCAAATCAAGTGGTATCAAAGCTTTAGGTTTGCTAAGGTTAGACAAGCTTGTGATGGATTGTTGAATGCTAACTAGGTCAAAGCTCAAACTAGGAGAAGGAGAGCTTGTTGAGACTAATCCAGAGATTGGAAGAGTCTACACTCAAAGGAGAATGGTCGGAGAAGTCCCCTTGGAATCAGAATCTCAATTCATGGACAGTTTAATGACCATGAGAGCCATGGTGGAAGAAATGTATCGAGAATTTAAGAAGGATCGAGGTGAAAGCACCTCAACACCCGAACAAGGAAAAGGATTAGAGGGACCTCTTCTAGTAGCCCATTCAGAAGGCAAAGGGAAAGGGGAAGAGCCTCCTCCATCAACACCTCCTTCTAGCCCTAAAAAGAAAAACAAGAAAACATCTTTTATTAAATTAGATGTAAAATTTGATCTGCCAATCTATGATGGAGAATAAAAATGCAGAAAAGCTAGATAACTGGATTAGATAGATTGATGTGTATTGCAGGGTGCAGAACATTGATTCAAAAAGGAGTAAAATTCAGCTAGCTAGCCTTTGCCTTGGAGGAACTGCCCTAGTGTGGTGGGAACATAGGACGCAAGCTGATTTGAAGAAACATGGTAAAATTATTTCTACTTGGAATGAATGTGTTTCTGCCATTAAAAAACAGTTCTATCCTCTAGCTTATATTCAAAAAGTGATGATGAGTTGGAAAACTCTTCGCCAATTAAAGGGCCAAAGTGTACAAAGCTATACCCATGAATTTAGAAAAAGAGCTTTAACTCTTGGCATTTCTTTATACTCACCTGAAACTTTATTGAAGTATATAGGTGGTCTACATAGCTATTTGAAGCACACCATTCTCATGTTTAACCCCACTAGCCTAGATGTTGTATCAGTTTAGGCTACACATCTAGAGGTTAGAGGCAAGAATGTGAACCGAGAGATTGGGGGATCATCAAAGCCCTCTACAAGCAAAAACAAGGAAAAGAAGAAGCTTAGATGGAAAGAGAGGAAGGCAAACGTTGTACAAAAAGAAAAACCTTCATGCGCTCACTGCAAGAAGGATGGACATGATGATGCACATTGCTTTTCTTTGCATCTAAATCTGAAACTCAAGAAGTTCGATGGCAAGAAGAAGAAGACTGTTGTTTCTATTCAGAAAGATTTGGGGTCAGACTCAAGTGATAAAGAAACAATCACAGCTACAGGTATAAAAGGTAAAAATTTTGAAGCATCTACTAGTAATTTTGCACAATCAATTGATAATGAAGAAAATGAGAGGAAAAGACATGAGCTTTTTCATATTAGAGTTATTTCCAAGCATCAAAAGATTGATACTTTATTTGATAGTGGATCACAAGTAAACTTGATTTCTGAAGCAATTGTAAAGAAGTTGGGATTACTAACCACACCTCACAAGAAGCCATATCCATTAGGTTGGGTATGTGATAAAGCAAAGCTACAAGTGACTAGACAATGTAAACTTAGGTTTGCATTTGGGTCAACATTTGTAGATGAGGTTGAGTTAGATATAGTTCCCTTGGATATATGTGGTATTGTTTTAGGAAGTCCTTACTTGTATGATAGAAAAGCCATTTTCTATAGAGCTGAAAATAAGTATCAACTCACCAAAGATGGAATAGAATACATTGTAAGAGCTCAGAAACTCAAAAATAATTACACTCTCATAAACTCAGGGCAAATGAAAATAATTGTAAATTCATGCAAGCAATTTTTACTAATGGTTGTAAAGGAAAAGAACCCTGATAAAACCAATGTATTTGAGGGTTGTGATGCTAAACGGAAAGATGATTTAGAAAAATTTATTTCAGAAAATGATATCCTATTTCAAGAACCTAAAGGTCTGCCACCCAAAAGGGAACTAGTACATGATATCCATTTGTAGCAAGATGCTCCATTGCCTAATATTGGAATGTATAGGTTATCTGCTTTAAAGAATGCAGAGATCAAGAAGCAGGTACAGGAGCTGTCGATAAAGGGTTCATAAGACCAAGCATATTACCATGCGGATCTCCAATCGTGTTGGTGAGAAAGAAATATGGTTCGTGGAGGATGTGCATTGATTTCATAGCACTTAATAAAATAACGATCAAGAATCGTTATCCTCTTCGTCGCATTGATGATCTATTAGATAAACTGAAAGAAGCAATTTACTTTTCTAAGTTAGACTTGAATAGTGGCTACCATCAGGTCAGAGTTGCAGAACAAGATGCATGGAACACTGCTTTCAAAACAAAGCAAGGGTTGTATGAATGGCTAGTTATGCCTTTTGGCTTAACTAATGCTCCCTCCACTTTCATGAGAGTTATGAATGATGTACTCCGAACTTTTATTGATGATTTTGTAATTGTATATTTAGATGACATTCTTGTTTTTAGAAAACATGGGAAGAACATTTGAAGCATGTAAAGCAGACTCTAGATGTTTTGAAATGAGAAAATCTCTATGTTAAGTTATCAAAATGTGAATTTGGAAAAACATCTTTAAATTATTTGGGTCATATTTTAGGGGGTGGTGAATTGAAGATAGATCCCTCTAAGGTTGAAGTCATTTTGAACTGGCCTAAACCCAAATCTGCTACAGAAGTTAGGAGCTTCCTAGGAGCAACACAATATTGGAGAAAGTTTATTGCTAACTTTTCCTTGATTGCAACTCTCTTACATGCTTTAACATGATTGAATAAGGTGTTTCAGTGGGGAGGCAAATAGCAAAAAGCCTTCGACACCTTAAAAGAAAAAATTAGTACAACACCAGTACTAGCGCTGCCAGATCTTCAACGACCATTTGAGATTGAAACATATGCCAGTGACTATGCCATGGGAGTAGTGTTGACGTAACACGGTAAACCCATATGCTATCATTCTGAGACATTTAATTCTGCAGTAGTTAATTATCCCACATATGATAAAGAATTGTATGCATTAGTACAGAGTGTGAAAAAGTGGAAACATTACTTAATGGGCAAAGAAACAATCATCCATACAAACCATGAACCACTTCAATATTTGCACTCACAAATTAAATTGCAGCAATCAAGACACTATAGGTGGATGGGTTTTCTACAGCGGTTTCATCTAGTCATCAGATATAAGAAGGGAATACACAATAAAGTTGCAGATATGTTGTCCAAACCAATCATAAATGCATCTATTGTACTTAAGCATAACTCAGTAATGCATGAAAGCTACATTGAACAATATGCTTAAGATGTAGATTTTAAAGATGTATATGCAACTTTAAGTCATGGCAAACAAGTAGAATAATTGGATTATTATGTTAAGGACCAACTCTTGTATCATTTGGGAAAGTTATGCGTTCCACAAACTGAAAGAGTTAACATAATCCGAGAAGCACATACTTCTCTTATATCAGGTCATTTTGGTGTAAGTAAAACAGTTGCATAGCTGCAAAGGTTTTGTTATTGGCCACAAATGCATGAAACAATTTCTAGATATATGAAAGGATGTACCATGTGTGCTAGAAGCAAGCCAAGTAATAGAAAATTAGGCTTGTACACCCCACTTCTAGTTCCTTGTCGTCCTTGGGAAAGTGTTTCCATGGACTTTGTTGGGGGATTTCCAAAATCTAGAAAAGGTCATGATTATTTTTATGTTATTGTGGAAAGGTTCAACAAAATGTGTATTTTAATACCTTGTAACAAGTAGAATACAACTGAAAAATTAGCGAAGTTGTTCTTTTAGCATGTCTGGGTTAATTTTGGGTTACCCACTTCCATTATATCTGATCGATATTCCAGATTTGTTGGGAAGTTTTGGTCAAGTCTATGGGAATTGATGGACACCAGACTGAAGAATAGCATAACCTTTCATCCACAAACAGATGGCCAAACAAACGTATTCAATAGGATAGTGATCCAGTTGCTCAAGGGCTATTTCAGCAAGCATCCCAAGCTTTGGGATGAACATTTGTGTTATGTGCAACATGCTTACAACCATGCTAAGCACTCTTCTACACAGAGATCTCCTTTTGAGACTTGTTTTGGTTTTACACCAAAGTATCCCTTGGATTTTGTCTTTGGAAAAGACATAGCATTTGATGGACACAGTGATTTGGACAAAGCAACCAAGTTCATTGAACTGATCTAGGCAGTGCAGGAAAAGATGGAAAAGAGCCAGGCCAAGTACAAGGCAAGACATGATAAGCATCGAATGGAACATAGCTTCCAAGTTGGTGATCAAGTCTGGCTATACATTAGCAAAGACATAATTCAAGGTGAAGGAAAGAAGTTGAAGCCAATAAGGTATGGGCCTTTCAAGATACTTGAGAAAATTAGTGAAAACACTTTTCGCCTTAATTTGTCGGCTTACATGCATATATATTCAGTAGTTAACACAGAGAACTTGAGACTGTTTGAACCTTCATTGATTGAACATCCCAAATAGCAAAGTCAGTTGCCTTTTATTGATGATCTATTGCCTGAATACCTCAGTGAGTTGCAGGAAGATATAGTTCTAGACATGAAGGTGAGAACTATGTGCAGAGGGGATGTTGAGTACCTTAGAATCAGACTCAAAGGTTCAAAAACAAGCAGTGCACGATGGATAGAAATTGGACAAGTGAGGAAGTTGTACCCTCACTTGATCGATGCTTGAAAACCAACTTTTGGTGGTCCAAAAGATTTTTCAGTGGGAAGGCGTGATCCAAAATGGATCCAAGAAAACCCTCTAAGTCTTCTAAAGATAAAAACTATCGCAAAAGAAGAACCCTTAGAAATGGTGGATAACACTATCAGGAGTGAAAAACACGAAGAAATACCAAAACCAGAGCCATCGGCGGCTTGGACAGTGATGCACAGGAGCCGTCAGATCTGGTCGATCAATAGTCTAGATCCGATCGGAATATCGCAATCGATGAAAGCTATCAGAGGCTACCATAGAATTATTGTGACAACGATTAGCGCGGTCAACGAGGACCGTCAATCAAGTGTGCAGATCGACAGCCCAAGTTGAATCGCAATATCACATCGGCAAACCACAGGGGAGCGCTTATAAATGGCCCGGTGACTATGCGATATGCGATCGCAATATAATCACATCACAATATCACGTCAGAGCATTACAGAGGAGTGGGGCATATATCTATATATATATATATGCGATGCGTTGGCCAGACCCAACAGGATTATGAACCAAATTTAATATATATTGAGTTCCATAAAACAGAATTTTTCTATGTATTTTTGTGTTTTCATTAAATAAATTAAAAGCGAAGGGAATGCATTGATGCAATGAAACCAGACCCGAAAGGGTTTGTAAATGCCGATGCATAATTATTTGAAGTCCGCCATAAGGCCCTCCATCGTATTTTCAGTGTTTTTAATGTATTTTTATAAATACAAAGGGAACCGCGGCATAGGGGCATTATGACCTACAATAACGATTACAAGTAGACCCGATAGGAGTATAGGGTGGATTTAAGTATATTTGAATTCCAATAAATAACTGTTTGGCGAGTTTTCCCGAGTTTTTAGTGTATTTCTCTGTGTAAACAGAGAACAATATTTTTGGGGATTTCAAAGGCTCGATGGTCCCTTCCATTGCAGAACAGGTGGCCACCTTCCCTAAAGACGTTATGCCATGATTGCTAACACTCAGAAGGGGATTCAAGCGGACAGAGGCTGGGAGCCAGAGAGCCCGAGAAGGGGAAATGAACAGACAGTGTCGATTGGCTTAAAAGCCATAGAAGACAGAAGATAGGGACAAGCAGTACTGAGACAAAGAGAAAACAGAGACAGAGAGTGAAAGAAAGAGTCTATGTACTCAGAGAGGCTTGAGGGATTCAAGAAAAACTCCTGTTGTTTGTATTTTTTGTTTTGAGACTCAATTTGAGCTCACACTTTGTAAAACTTTACTCTTGAAGACAGAATAGAGAGATCACCACTGAAAGATGGACCAGGAGACGTAGCCCAGGAGTTTTGGGTGAACTCCATATTAAACTTGTTGTGTTATGTGTGTTTGTCTATTATGTTTCTTTAACTACTTCATTGTCTATGTTATTCGCAATCTTATCGATCCATTGCACTAAGTAATGTAGGCAAATCCATGCACATGAGTCTTTAATACCTTAAAGGTAATCTAAGAGCTTCATTTTCAAATCAAATTCATTGACCAGAAATCTAATTTCCGTAAGAAAGACGGATGATGCAAGAGTAAAAATAGTGTTTGAGAAAGATACTTACATTATGGTTCGAGGGGCACTAATATTGATGCATGGAGTTCGGATTGGAACTCTATACAAGCTTCTGGGTAGTACTGTTATTGATGGGTGCAACGACTCTTTGATTCTTGAAAGTGGAGCAGAAAATCTAATGGTCTCTGGAGAAAAGACCATGATATGGCATCAAAGGCTTGGACATATTGGATAGAAGGGCCTTTGAATACTTCATGGTATTATTATTGTAGAAGGTATGTCTAATTTCTCTTTGGATTTTGATTTCTATGAACATTGTGTATATGTGAAGAAAAATCGAGTGAGTTTCCCCTGTAGTGATAAGAGGGTGAAAGGGATATTAGAGCTTGTGCACAGTGATGTGTTTGGACTTGTGTCGGTTCCATCACTTAGTAAGTTTTTGTACTATGTATCATTTATATATTACTTCTCAAAGAATACATTGATATATCTACTCAGGAAAAAATATAAAGTCTTTGACGAGTTTAATAATTTAAGGCTCTGGTGGAAAACCAGACAGAGAAGAAGATAAAGGTGTTGAGGATAGATAATGGTGGAGAGTTTTGCAAGAATGAATTTGAAGAGTTCTGTAAGAAGTGTGGTATAGCATGAAAGAAGACTACTCCATACACACAATTGGGACGAGGTCCCCTGGGTCACATTTTGTAAAGGTTTGTTAAATATTGTAAAGTCTTTATATTTTGAGGAGTGGAGTGCGAGTAGGGCAGGTCGATAGGATTCAAAGGGAATTTAGGTGGGTCAAAGCCCCTTATTTTGTTAAGAGTCAAGCTATTTTGAGACCCTCCCATGGTTCGCGGTCCATGGTATTGTAATGAAGAAAAATATAAAAGGAATTCATAGAAGAGTCATAGGAGGGAAAAATAGAAGTAAGAATAGTTCATGATTTGGGTCTGATTTTACCTATTCTATGTTTGGGAAAAGGGGAAGCCTACTACAGTTGTGTGCTCAGAGACCTTGGTAAGTCCACAGATGAGTGTGCGGGCCCCTACAACTGTGTGAGAAAGGTTGGGAAGAACTTTAATTGAAGATCTGAAGCATAATAAAGTCTTGTTTTGAATAACTATCTCTGTATCTGAGTATCACTGCTTTATCTCTAAATTTACTGTATTTTTGATCTGCTGAATGAAATTAATTAGGAAAAATACTTATTAGATTCTTGAAGACATAGAGTTGTTTATTTATATGATGTTATGCATGTTTAGCGCAATCGGCGAAGGACATAAATCTGCTAACTATTAATTACTGTAAAGTCCGGGTTTTAAGGGTTAGGGTTCGTGAAGGTGAAGATAAATCCCTAAGCTTGGCAGAAACATATCACATAGTCCTTTGGATGCAGAAACCTGGTTCTAACATCCTCCAATATTTCCTCGGGTGAGACAGCAGCATGCGCTACGTGGGTTGTTGCCGAAAGGGCCGGTAGTGTAGGGTTTTTTTGGTTAGTATAGCTAACTCTGAACCTGTGTCCAAGCCCCAACAAGCCAACAAATGGTCCCCACATTTTAACGAGTGGAGCACAAGTAGCGCAGGTTGATAAGATTCAAAGGGGATTTAGGAAGGTCAAATCCCCTTAGTTTGTTAAGATTCAAGCTGTTTTGAGACCTGCCCATGGTTCACGGACCATGGTATTGTAATGAAAAAGAATATAAAAGGAAGTCATAGAAGAGTCATAGGAGGGAAAAATAGAAGTAAGAATAGTGATTGATTTGGATGTGATTTTACCTGTTATGTGTTTGGGTGAAGGGGAAGGCTCTTGTAGCTGTGTGTGTGGAGACCTTGGTAAGTCCAAAGCTGAGTACACGAGCCCCTACAACTGTGTGAGCAGAGTTGGGAAGAACTATATTTGAAGATTTGAAGCATAATAAAGGTTTGTTTTGAACAACTATCTGTGTATAATTGTTTTATCTCTAAATTTATTGTATTTTTTATCAGTTGAATGCAATTAATCAAGAAAATTACTTATTAGATTTGCAAAGATGTAGATTAGTTTATTTATATGATGTTATGCATGTTTAGCGCAATCGGCGAAGGACATAAATCTGCTAACTTTTACTTACTGTAAAGTTCAGGTTTTAAGGGTTAGGGTTCGTTAAGGTCAAGTCAAAGCCCTAATCTTGGCCGAAACACATCACATAGTCCTCTGGATGCAGAAATCTAGTTCTAACATCCCCCAATACTGCCTCGGGTAAGATTGCATCCTACGCTACATGGGTTGTTGCTGAAAGGGTCGGTAGTGGGTTGTTTCTGAAAGGGTCGGTAGTGTAGGGTTTTGTTGGTTAGCACAGCTAACTCCGAACTTGGGTTCAAGCCAACAAATGGTTCTGTTGTAGGGACCAGGATCTATCTGAGGAATGTGTGATGTGGCACAAGTGGATACCGACTAAGAAGGAGATTGAGAAGTGGATAGATCAGAAGCTGCACGAGTTTGTAGGTCAAGAAAATAGGAATATGCGCCTATCAAAAGAAGAGTGGTTGCAGAGATACCTGTATACAGAGGAACATGAAGTTTTCTTCTTCTCTTTTTCATTTGAATTATACGAATGGTTGGCTAAATTGGTGGATGGTCAACATACCTGGAAGTTGGATAACCATATTTTTTAGATTCCAAAGTTAGTGAAGTGCTTGAAAGGATCAGAAAATGAGATTGTGAAGGTTGTCGATTATTGGATCGATAGTATTCAGGGAATATTTATTACCGAGTTTGTGATTGATACATCCACCTCTTATAGCGACATTGAGCGCCGATTTTCAAAGGGCCAAAGGTAAGTATTTGAAGTCTCTAAAAACTTGGATTAAATGTTATTGTGTGAGAAATGGGTTATGCCACTAAATTGATGTTTAGACAAGACTCGAAGGGAGCTACACGAAGTGGGAAATAGTTCATAAAAGATCTAGATACAATTGCTAAGTACAATCCTCTCTTGGGTGCATCCGATAGCGAAGAAGAAAGTAATATTCCAAAGATGCCTCGAGGTGCATTGTAGTAAATAGATTAGGGTACTTCGAGAATACCACATCCATCCACTCAACCTCTTCCATCACCTCCACCTCACACACCTACACCCATGCCTCCACCTCCATCTCCACCTTCATTATTTAGTATGGCAAACACTATGAAGATGCCTATATTCAGGGGTCTAGGGATAGAAGACCCTAATCAATTCTAGTTTGTAGCAGACGTTGTGTGGAATTCACAGCAGATAATGAATGATGACCTGAAGAAAGCGCAGTTGGTCACAACATTGCAAGATAGGATGCTGAGTTGGTATATGAAGTACAGTACGACTCATCCAGCTGCATCATTGAAAGACACAAAAGATGTGTTGAATAATGAATTCAAAATGCTTAAGTCTCAAGCCCAGTCTATGATTGAGGTCAAAGAAATTAAGCTAAAGGTGAATGAATCTGAATGGGATTTTGATCAAAGGTTGAAATGTCTGCTACAACAAGCTAATGTACAAATCGCGGATGAGCAACATAAGGATTGGTATATTACTTCGTTGTTACCTCATTTGAGATTACCATTGTCATAGCAGAATCTTGGATCGCAAGTTGAAGCACTGGAAATTGCTATGAAGTTGGAGGCTTCACCTATTCAGGATACGAATTTGGGAGTGCAGGAGATTCAGTCGCAATTGGGTAGCCTGCATATGGAGTTGTAGGATCTCAAAAAGGGGAAATAGGTCCAAAATGACACCCAAGTTGAAGTATGGTGCTTAAAGTGCAAAGGAAATGGTCATGACAAGGATCATTTCCCAGTGTATTAGAACTATCTATTTGGGAGAGGTCCTATCCCCCTAAAGCCAAAAACTTTTGTTGGATCAAGTAACAGTGTAATGCCATGGTGCGTTATCTTCCAAATAATAGGATAGCACTCAACAGACAATTTTAATTTTTTGTATAAGTCTGTATGGACTCCCCAACAACTATTCTACAATTTCTGTAAGTCTATATGCCATGATGAGCGCAATTGTTGAAGCTATGAGTTAATGATGGACAAGACTCCGACATATGGTGTACAAGCTAAGACTTGTCCACAGCAGGATCAAGGCAGACCTGCAGTGCATGGAGTATTCCAGGGATGAGGAAGAGGATGAGGGGAAGAAGCTGGAAGAGGTCGTGGACAAATTATTTGTTACAATTGTGGGTAACTAGGCCACTTTGCATGAGATTGCCAGAACCTGACATGCCCCTCTTATCAGTATTGCTGACAGTTTGACCACGTAATAGAGGATTTATTTTTACTCATCGCAAAGATGCAAGAGAAGAAGAATCAACAGCCCTCTTAGAACATCCAAATGATGAGGTCATAACCACGCGAGGATGGCCCCAGCATTAATATATTTACGTGAAGTGGTATAACTATTGGGGAAGATAAGGTCACAAGGAAATATCCAGAAGAGAATCCTTCGGTGCGTAGGGCTACTTACAAAGATGTTGAATTTGATTTGCATAAGGAA
Organism: Pinus tabuliformis; assembly: GCA_031772625.1. Classification (NCBI taxonomy): domain Eukaryota; kingdom Viridiplantae; phylum Streptophyta; class Pinopsida; order Pinales; family Pinaceae; genus Pinus; species Pinus tabuliformis. Next base: position 80,195,357 of record CM062815.1, on the reverse strand, counting down.
AAAGAAACATTTATGGAGGCGAAAAATAACTTTGTGGATTTAGGAGCTTCCACATTAAATAATCAGAGTGCGCAATTGGAGAAGCCTGAAGAGTTCATTGTTGCATAGGAAACAGATCCTTCAATGTTGACATCCTTCTTACAAACCTGCATGAAGCTATTAAGGGACCAGAAAGTGGTGGAGGGACTGCAAGAATTAATAGACAACTACGCTAGAAAGGTAAGTCACTGCCTAAAACGTGTCTAGTACATAAATTAGACAAAAGTAAGAAAAGGAGTGGTTGGGAGATGTGATTGACTGCACAAATCGAAGAATTTAAAATGGACTAGGTGATCTTAGATTTCAAATCTAATGTGAATGTGTTGCCTAAACAAACCTGGGAAATAATGGGAAATTCTGCACTACAGTGGCCCTGAATTTAGCTGCGAATGGAGAACCAACAGAAAAATATTCCTTGGGACGCTTAGATGGAGTAACTGTAGACATTGAAGGGGTGTGCGCTATAACTGATTTTGAGGTAATCGAAATAGTGGATGATAGTAATCCCTATCTGTCGCTGCTTGGAATTTATTGGGTGTTTGATATGAATGTGTTCATCAACCTGAAGAAGCGCAACATGACATTTGAAAAGAAGGAACTAAAAGTCATTGTTCCATTGGATCCAGCAGAGGGTGCGTGGTATACTGAACTAGTCCAAGGTTACTATGAGGAGGATGATATTGAAAAATTTTATAATCTTATTGCACAAAATGAGGATTGGATCAATCCTACGGTAGATGGAAGAATTACTTGGGAAAATGATAGCTCTTGCAACTCAGATTTGGATGAGGAGCTTGAGCATTGGTAGAATAGATTGCATGAAGTATCAACATTGTGATGCAATCGACTTACTAAATCACTCTGGTGTATATCCACTGAGGTACGCAATTTACCATACTATGATGGCTTAGAAGATGTAAATTTGTTACTTGATAAATTAAAAAGGGATGTAATGAAGGAGCATTGATTCCAGGCATTGGACATCGCATTGAGAGCTACGCCTGCTAGATGGAGGGGTAGACATAAGAACAATTTTGCAAACTGGAAGGAATACCGAAGGATGATGAAGTTGTGAATTGGCTATGAAAATAACTGCATTATTGAAAAGTGTATAGGGAAGGATGATTTGCGCGAGCATCTGGCTCGTTGGATGAAGGCATGGGGAGAGGAACCATAGCCTGAATGGGTACATATATTCTACCATACCTTGGATACTATTCCGATGAATTTGTGTTTAGAAACAGAGCTGCGACATGGAATCGCAGAGTGGGATGTTCTAAAGGAAATCTTTTTGCTCACATTTAGTTTCGAGGATGGATTCAAATGTATTGATGAAGCCTTACAGGAAATCAAGGTTGTGATATTCAGAACACCTGTGGATCTTATCACATGGGTACAACCAAAATCGAGTATGCAGTTGAGCCATGCTCTGGAGTGTTATAATGTTACCACAAAAGAAGGCGAGGAAGACCCCAGGAATATCAGTATCCCTGAGTTAGAGGGACAACGCAAAGTCGTTGGGCCTAAGATAGAGGTTCTTGACATTTCCAAACCATTGAATACTAAGCAATTGAATATTGGATCAGAAACACAGCAAAAGTTGGTGAATATAGGTGATTACTAGGATGAGGACACAGTTGACAAGGTCGCGTAGTTATTGTGAGAATATCAGGACTTGTTTCCAACAAATTTTTCTGATATAAAGGGGATAGTAGGTGATTTGGGTGTTATGAAGATCAATCTAAATATATATGCGAAGCCGGTAAAGCAATGCCCATACCGATTTAATCCTAAATACAAAGAAAATGTGCACGAAGAACTCGATAAGATTCTCGCGGCAGGAATTATTGAGCCTGTAGAAGAATCAGATTGGGTTAGTACTATGGTGGTTTAGGAGAAGAAGACAAAGGGAAAGATCAGGATCTACATATATTTAAGGAAGTTGAATGATGCTTTTGTACATGATCCATTCCCTACATCGTTCACAGACAAAGTTTTGGAAAACGTTGGTAGTCAAGAAGCGTACACTTTTACAGATGGATTCTCAGGATATCACCAGATCAAGATTGCGCTAGAAGGTCGAAGTAAGACTACCTTCGCTATAGAATGGGGCTCTTTTCAGTATATAGTTATGCCCTTTGGACTTAAGAATTCCCCTGCAGTCTTTTCTAGGGTGGTATTCCCAGCCTTTAAGGAATTTATTCACAAGTTTTTGGAGGTCTACTTTGATTATTGGATGGTATTTGGGTTAGTTAAAAAGCATGTTGCAAGTCTTCACGTAATGTTGGATACTTTTCGGAAGTTTTAGATCTCCCTAAATCTGAAGAAGTGTATATTATGTGTACCATATGGGAAACTTTTGGGCCACGTTGTTTTTAAGCAAGGGTTGATGGTGGACCCTGCTAAAATTGCAATGATTATCAATTTAGAGGCCCCGAGGAATGTAAAACAATTGCGTGCAACATTGGGCCATACAGGATACTATAGAAAGTTTATTAAGGCATATGTGTAGATCAATGCGCCCATGGAGAAGTTATTGAAGAAAGATGCAACATTTTATTGGGACGATTTTTGCCAGAAAAGCTTACATGTTTTGAAGGAAAAGATGGTTACAACACCTATTACAGTGTTCTCGGATTGGAAGAAAGAATTACATGTACATGCGGATTTGTCTTGCATAGCATTACGAGTAGTTTTAACCCAACCAAGCATGGGAGATATTGACCATCTGATTGCATTTGCAAGCAAAAAGCTATCTAAGGCAAAGAAGAATTATTCAACCACAGAGCGCAAAGGGTTGGTGATGGTATATGCACTCTAGAAGTTCATGCATTATTTGTTGGGTGCGCTCTTCAAAATGTACACATACCATTTAGCTCTGAAGTACTTGGTCAACAAGCCTGTGTTGGGGGGGGGGATTTGTAGGTGGCTAATGCTATTTTAGGAGTACGTCTTTGAAGTAGTTGTGAAGCCAGAGAGGTTAAATGTTGGACCCGATCACCTTTCTTGGATTGAGAATGGAAAAGAACCTAAAGATCTTGATGAAGGATTGTCTGATGCGCAACTCTTTATTGTGCATGTTGCGGATGAACAGTTTGCAGATATCATCCAATTCATGTCTACAGGTGTAGCCCCTAAAGGATATACAATGTAGCAGAGGAAGGAATTGGTGGTCAGGGTCACATATTTTTCTGTATTTGCAGGGCATTTGTATAAAATGGGCTCAGATGAAGTTTTGTGCAGGTATGTACCGGATTATGAAAGACAAAGTATCCTCACTGAAGCACATAGAGGAGTTTCTAGAGGACATTATGCTAGAAGAGCGATTGTGCATAAGACCCTACATGCCAGGTTGTGGTGGCCAACTGTGCACAAAGATTCTAAGGAATATTGTAGGGCATGTGATGTTTGTTAGAGGACTGGGAAACCATCACTGGAGGATGAGTTTCCTTTGAACCAACAAATCTCGTTACAGGCATTCGATAAATGGGCAATAGATTTTGTGGGACCTATTCAGCCACCAAGAAAGAAGTCAGGAGCATGATACATCACCACACGATACATCATCGCGACGACATAATACTTGACTAGGTGGGATGAGGCGCAACCCATGAAGGATTGTGGTGTGGATATAGTTGCGAAGTTTATATTTGAGTAAATTCTGTCTAGGTTTGGATGTCATAATATTTTGATGAGCGATAGGGATTCACATTTCGTGAATGAAACGATTGTTTCTTTTCTTGAAGAATTCCATATGTCTCATCAGAAAATCATGTTGTATCATCCTCAAGCAAATGGAATAGTTGAAGCCTTTAATAAGATCATGTAGAATGCTTTGATGAATATATGTAATGAAAATATGAACGATTGAGCTGTGTGCATACCATTTATTCTTTGGGCATATATAACTACCTATAAGAAGTTGACTGGACAGACACCATTTAGGTTGGTTTATGGACAAGAAGCAATGATGCCAATGGAGTACATAGTACCCAGTTTGAGGATTTTTCCAGTCACAGAGATGGAGGATTAGGATATAGTGGAAGAATTCCTTGGGCAGATACTTGAGTTAGAAGAAGATTGCTTCTTGGCAGGCTTTCATCAGCAGGTGCAGAAGTCTCGAGAAAAGGCGTGGCATGATCACCACATTAAGCAATGCACCTTTAAAAATGGATATTTAGTACTGATGTATGATATTAATTTTATGATGTTTCCAAGAAAGTTTCAGATGCATTGGCTGGGACCATACATCGTCAAGGAGATTACAAATAGACATGTAGTTCATCTCGTGAAGCTGAATAGGGAGCTATTTCCAAGAAGAATCAATGGGAGCTAGTTGAAGTTGTACAGGGGTGATCCCGCCCCTGTGCAATGACTATATGGATGTAGTACAGTCTTAGTACTTCAGTCAATTGCAAGGAAGTGTGGGACTATAAACTATGCTACCAAAAGGATAGTTTGGAAAATGGAACGGGTTGCATGACGGTTAGTAGAAAGGCACAGATGGGAGTTGCAACGAAGGAGTTGCGCTAGCAAGGTGGGTCCCGAGCAGCCTGGCTAGAAAGTAATCGTTGAAAATAGTGTAGATGATTGGATGGCTATTTTTTCATTAAATTGATCAAGGAGAAAGCATTTAAGGAGAATTTATTTGGAAATCGACCACCAAAAGAGAATTAATGAGGGAGATCTAGAGGGAATCAATGGCTTTTAATTCAAAAGTGCTATAAATACAGCATCCTGCTCCACATTCGAACACTTTGCTTCCAGAGAGATTGCCTTAAGATTTTGTGCTTAAGTTTGAGGAGAGTCGATTGTTGCATGTCTAGGTGAGATTGGCAAGAGATAGAGAAGGATTTTTTGTAGCAAGAGCTTGGGTTTGAGGCAGATTTATCTAAGTGGAAGAAGAAACTATTCTAGGAGAGCATTGACAAAATGACTGCAACACCACCAATCCCTACCACAACGCCTAGGTCGTCGAGGCCAAAACCAACTACCTCCACAGCATGAGAGAAGAAGCAAAGGAAGACAGAGAAAGCACTGGTTTGGAAATAACCATGCAAAAAACCAGCTAAGCTTAGACAGAAGGGTCGGATGGATAAAAGAAAGCAACTAATAGAACCCCTGGACTTGGATGAAGAAGAATTGACTATGGGGGTTGAAGATATCAACGCAGAGGAAGCAGTGCCAATTACTCGGCTACCACCTTATGTACACCCTAGAAAATCCATTGCCAAGGTCACTAAGGACCCTGAATCATTGAAATATAAGGTATTCACACCATTTCTACCATAGGAAGTACCTATTAAGGGCGAGTTGTTGGCCCGGGTACCATTTCTAAAGATGGAGGATTGGGTTCTGGGTGATCATGCAAAGTTTCTGTAGTTATAACCCAACAAATATTTGAAATATGTCTACTACGAGGAGTCAAGTGTCACAAGGCTTGAGTCAATGAAGTGGGCGACCAGAATTGAGTGCGCAGGATTACTCAACATGTTGTGGGTCCCACATTTTAGCCACAACATAATTAATACTATCTGTGTCCATCAATTGTTGGCACTGGTTCTTGATGGGTGCCCATGGATGGCAGGTCCCGTTCCAATTGATGATATGTTGGTCCACAGAATCACCTTGTTACCTTATCAGGGCGCAAACCCCACAGACACTTTTTTGGGAAAGTCACAGCAGAAGAAGCTCACAGATCAGATGAAGAGAAACTTCGAGTTGGTGAAGACTTCATGCGGTTATGCCATTAGCTCTATCTTAGATGCCATTGTGTAGTTTTCTAAACATATTCTGGCAAGAAAAATAATGCAGAACTGTTGTGCTAATGAAGTGCCGGCACTAGTGATATCTTTAACTACGCAGTGTAGCCAGGGGGTCCAATTCAATTGGGAAAAGTACCTCTGTCACAAGTTCCTGGAGTATTTCTATGAAGCCCAGGAGTATGGAAAGGCATCCACTATGCATGGTTACTTTTTTTGATTGCGCTAGTAGCATGGAGGACGCTTGAGGATAGCCAGTTCCCAACATAGGATCTAGACTTATGTGAGGCTGCGAAATTCGCCTCGCTGTGGGTGACGAAGGATCCTTAAAAAAACATTAAAATAAATATGTTATGGGTATTTTTCGAGTCATAGTTGCGGATGGTGATAAATCAACGGCTGTGGTTGTCACCTAGTCTACATGCGCAGTACACAAATATCGCAGATTTCAATCTAGATTTTCACAATTTGTCCATACATGCAAAGAAAGATGCCGCAAGAACATGGCACAAGTTGCCATATTTAGTCATGGAGGATGACATTATGGTGGTCATCAGAAAATAGTCGAGAAATTGGCTCACCCCATTTGGAGAAGCTACAGGAACAAATAAGGCTGCAGAAAGAGATACGAGGAAAACAACAGCTGCAACAGTGGCCAAGAAATACAAAGAGAAAGAAGCAAATAAGTCTTCTACAAAAAATAAGGAAGCATAGAAGGAAAAGGCTTCTATGAAAGAGAAGGAAGCGTGGAAGGAAAAAGCTACGCAAGCAGTAACATCGCAGGTCAACATTGACCTCGAGGAACCTGAGACAGAGCGCACTGATGTAGAGGCTAAAACCGTAGATGAAGAAGAAGGGGTTTCCAACGCCTATATCAGATCAGAGGACATAGAGTCTCCCTTTAGGGTCAAGAAGAGGCAGAAGAAAAGTTCCATGGGACCTCGTAAGAAGCAGAAGTTTTATAAGTCTACAAGTGTGACACCATTGGTCCTCACAGAGGGGGACCTTGATGAGATAGGTGATTTTTTTCACTCCGCCACTGAAACTATATGGGGACACATTGAGGACCAGTACCACCAGGTATTGGAAAAAGTGCAATAGCCCCTAAAGGAATTGCAGGTCAAAACAAGAGTGATCCAGGAAAGCGTGGGACAAGTGAGCACATATCAAATGACCATGCCGAAATTTAGTTCAGCTAAAATCACATCTGAGCTCTGAGAAGTACCATTACCAGGGGGCTCTCTCCAGTTTAAGACAATTGAATACCACAAGCGTGCACAGTACTAGAAAAATCTAAGTATCAACCTTGCAGCATTGTCGATCCAACATTGCATGAGCTACACCAAGGAGTTTCAGATGAGCTCCATGTCTAGGAGAAACGAGTGTTGTTGATTATCGATGAGGTAAAAACTAACAATCAACATATTTTTGTAGAGAAAGTGTGGGCCTGCAAGTCCACGACAAGGTGATGCAGTGAAATCAGTAGCAAGAAGCAGCCCTTACCCAAGTGTGTAGCGAGCTCCTTGAGCTCCAAATTCTAGTAGAGGTGGCCTCATCAGATAAAATTCACAAGTTCGCTACTATAGTGAAGACATCCAAGGAATAAATTGGAAATGTACAATTTGATCTATAGTTGCATATTTCAGAGCTTCAACTTAAGCTGCAGCCAACCACTCCTCTGGTAGTCAGAGAGTAGCGCAAGGCTGCTATTAAAGTAGACATGACCACTATGGAAGTTGTAGTCAAGGACTGCAGCCAATTGTTTGAAAAAATAATGGAGATGTGGACCTTGCTATAGGAGGCTCCACTTGCATACAATGAAGCAGACATCCGTGAAAAACACATGCAATGGGATGAGATCAAGGAGACAGCGCAGACCTTAGCTGTTATAGACATTTTTGTGCCTCGCGTCAAGGAGCATGGAATGTCAATAATTACAGGGATCCTCAGTCCCTAAATATGTTGTTCTTACCCCTAAAAGAACAAGGTCATCAAACAACAGCACTTCCAATCAGTTCTCCACCTGAAAACACTTCAAAACAGGCTTATTTTGGATCATGTCAGCTGCTTAACTGAGCATCTACGCTGTATTGCAACTGTCCCACTCTGTACCTGCGCTGGAAGTCAAAAACAATGAAGGCTACCTGCGCTGGGCGAGATTGGCCAAGTGGCACAGTCATCCTGCAAGGTGTCAATTGCCCAGGAAGCTTCCAAAATGACACTTGGTTCATGAGATTCGCCCTGTGATGAGTAAGAGGTACTTGATCACCATGTGTAAGCAAGGATCTCCAAGTGGACACACGAACTGAAGATTAACTGAAGATGGAGAGGACACTAGTCAGCTATATGCCAGCCTCCAGCTGACTCATCCTTTCCTCTTCCCTCCTATATATAGAGCTCTTCTATGAGGTCTAAAGAGGCTGGAATTTTGTGTAAAGCAAGGAGGTGCTGTTGGATTACAGTTAGAGCTATTGGGTGATTGTTTTACTAGAGGTGAAGAGGAGAGTTCTTGCTGCTGGGGAGGTGCTGCTGGATTGGAACCATCATTGGTTGTAACCTTCTCAGAACCCTGTTACTTCTATCAATAAAGTTTTGCATGTTCTCCTATATACTTGTATTGCATTGATGTATTGTATTTACATGTATATTTGATTCACTCTAATCCATGCATCAGTTATGAGTACTTGTATCTTGTAGTTTCCTCTCTCGTTTTGTGCAGGACTTGTGTGTAGCTGGACCGGCAAAGAGAGCAAGGAGCTGGGAACAAGAGACAAAGAGAGAGGATCAAGATCGACTAAGCGAAGGATACCAGGTTGGTTGATCATTTCTTCCCCCTCTCTGTACTTTCATAAAGGAAAACATCAAAGCTTTACTTTCAGTTGTTGCTAAAGACTGTCACCTTTAGAGTAGGGATAGGGTCATCCGCATCGGATACTTTTCCCCACAACAAACTGGCGACTCCGCTGGGGAACCCTAGTATCTTGTTGTTGTTTGTAGTATTTTGCTATTCATTTCTTGAAGAAAAGAGTACCAAATCGAAAAGCTTTTGACTATATCAAAAGCGAAGTAGAGGGACTGCTACTCTTGCTCCTTTGCTGAGCAAATTCAAGATTTAAAGAGCTAATCTACAGATGAATCTTTACTCTTTGTGATAGATCTTTATCCTCTTGATCATCCCTTAGCCTGTACTTGACCTATAGCTTTTTATTTCAGCAAATACAGTGCATTTTTGAGCTTTTTATGACCCGGAATTCTTAGCAGACGTAACTCTCGTAAGTCAGTGCAGGCTGTCCACAGGCAGTCTGCATTACAGCGCAGGTGCTCCCTTCGGGAACTGCGCTGAGAGTGAGATTGGCAGACTAGAACCTGCACTGGTCCAGTTAGCCCTTGTCTTGCTCAGTCTTCCTATTGTGTCTTGGCCCTGTTTGCACTTGTTTTTGGCTGATTGCTTGCTGGTCATTGTATTTGCTGTAGACCACTTCTCCTTGACTTTATTCCGCCTCAGTTGTGTGATGAAACTGTGAATGTTCTTTCAGTATTTCTTACTTCAGTTACAGTTTCCCATTGTGAAAAGCGAACCAGTATAGCTGTGACCTCTTAGATCCTGAACTGTAAAAGTGTCTTTGTGATCTTATGAGCTAGTTTTATTACTGTTCATGGCTGTTTGAGTTTGTTTGCTTTTCATTTTTATGGTTTGAATCTATACTTTTCCTGTGTTTAAACAAGTCTATCATAAGGTGTCTTTTTGATTGTGGACAAACTTGTTTATTTCTACTTGAAAGTTGATTCAAAAATCATACAACAGTTTCCTTTTGTTAGCATCAACATTAAGGATAACGAAAAGAAATACATGCATTGTGCATTTTGCATTTGACTGTGTGCTTGACGATTTAGGAAAATGTGCATTTTAGTGTGTGTTCTTTGATCTGTGGAAAAAGTTGTGTCTTTCTTTTCCCTCAAGTAGATTAAGGTTTTCAAAAGTTGAAAGATTGAAAAGATTTGCTTCTCATTCTTAGATTGCATATAGGAAGTTGTATATATACATCTCGTGGCGAACCTGAAAGGCAAACTGTTAAGAAAGATCAACATTAAAATAAACTCAATTTACATAACAACGCTTTGGAATTTAACGCAAACATCTAGAGGTCTAGGTAGAGACGTGTTCCGGCGTCGTTAAACATAGTGACTGTCGATCTCTACGAAGGTGGGTGATTCCTCTTGAGAGTCGGTGGCACTAACACGGACTTGAGCTCCCGCGTACCGTCGCGTATATTGGGAGACCCCTATAGGCTTTTATCCTTTATCCTTAGGAAACCGTGTCGGCCGCCCTACTGATCGCGATGCAGTGAACACAGCATTCACGAAGATCGACCACCCGTACCGTAAAACGTATTCTGTGGTTTCGCGAAAGGTTTGGCACACCCTCTGCCTAGATCTCCAGAGCAGTTTCTTTTGGCCCTTTTCAAACTCTATAACTGAAAAGGTCCAACCAGCATTTGTCACTTCGGGCTCGTTAATACATCGAAGGCGACTAGAGTCATCTTTAGCTTTTTCTCGACTCTTAAAACATGAAAAAGCAAGTTTGTGTCTAAAAGCGTCGTAAATAAAATTTATTTTAAAGCGGAACATAATCACCTGTTATTCCCACGTTGATCTTTCAGTTGAAAAGTATGGAGCCTACCAACCAAGGAAGTAACCTTGGCGGAAATCCAAATCCCTTCTCCTCTTGGGGAGATGTTGGTGCGCCTCATATGGCTACATTGTCGCTTCCAAGATTGACAATCGGCCTCCCTGTATGGCTTTTTTCAACTAATGTAGTCCAGATCGCCACTAATCCTGAGCATTCGAATCAACAGTCATAACAATCTAGAACTACCCACCAGCCTTCCACTTCTTGTGATACTTCCTCTGATCCTTCATCTTCGCAAGGTAGAGCTGGCAAAAGTCAGCCTCCCAAGGAGAAGAAGGAAAAGAAGAAGAGAGAAAAGAAGCAGAAGGAGCCTCTGGCGAAGGCGACTGGGGGCAAACAGAAGAAAGCTGACAAAAACCCACACACTGCACCGACCGGGCCTAAAACGCCATGTGTCATTTGCAAAGGGATCCACTTCCATCGTGATTGTCCTTGTATTCCCCGGATACTAAGGGACTGGTCCCCAAGGTTGCACAATCCGGTAGCATCAACCTCTGGTTGTCAAGTTGATTGCATTCCGTCAACTAGCGAGAGTGAAGGACGAAGAAGGGGACCAAGATCACCCTGTCTATTGTGTGAAGGTCATCATGCCATCCACAAATGTCCATTCTTAGATGAGGCCAAGAGAGTTTTGGAAGATCGCCCGGTGTCACCGGTGCAACTTCCTCCTGGATACCGAAAACTCGCGCCTAATCCCTCGATAGTTGAAAATCCAGTTGAACCACTCAGGTGGTTAGCTGAAGTGTCGGTCATTGAGAATGAACCTACCGAATCTAGACCAGACGAAAGTCTAAAGGTCGATACGGCAGTCGGCCCGGTTCTTCCTTCAGAGGTTCTATCGTCCAATGACCCCGTCATTGAAGACCCGTCTTCAAATGACACCGTCGCCGAAGAGTCATCTTCATGCGACACCCTCACTGATGAGAACAAGGATGACACCATCCAGGTTCTTTTCATCAGCACCGACTCAGATGAGCATCAGGGCAATGCGCCCATTCCTTTATCGCAGGAAGGAACATCATCAGAGTCGTATCCGGCCGTATATTCGGTCCCACCACCAAGCAACCTGGTTGTATCCTTTGATTGGAATCAACTAGGCAGACCCCGGTTACCAGCCAGTGTTCCATTCAGAATCATTGTCCAGATCTATAGAATGATTATGGCTGGTACTATCATTGATGAAGGAGCGTCTGTGAGTATCCTTTCCTCTGTTGCTTGGAAAGCACTGGGTTCCCCAGCGCTTTTACCTGAGTTGAGAAATCTCTCAGGTTTTGATAAAGGAACCAGTCGACCATTAGGGATCCTCCCCGATGTACCTGTTACATTGAAAGGGAAGACCGTCAGGATGAACGTGTTGGTAGTTCAAGGACCCTTGGATTATAACCTACTCCTTGGACGCGACTATATTTATTGCATGGGAGCGATAGTCTCCTCACTCTTTAGAGTAATGTGTTTTCCGCACGAAGGAAGGGTGGTCAAGCTCGTAGACCAACTTTCATTTCCGGGATCTCGCATCGCAAATAGTCAAATACCAATCCTAAATGGTCTGTTCACTCAAGATTCGCCTCCGCCCCCAGTCCTCCTTCCCGATGAGCGCGAGTAATTCGGAAAGAAAGACTAGGACCCAGGGGGCATGCACCCTGGTCTGCTTCGGGCAGAAGAAACTCCGGGTATAAGGAAGAATTTCCGCAGAAGAACATGACTAGTCCGTACCCCGTCCGAAGGAAGTGGGGTTGTTCTGGAATAATGATCTTTTGTTAAAGTTATGTGTTTGGGAATCATTCACCTTTGTCTAAAAAAGTGGGCAATGCCCAAGTAGGAATTCCCTTATTGTGACAAGTAGTCACCATCTTTAAATTCAAGCCTCGCCCATCGAAACATATGTTTTGAAGGATAAGCAGGGGCAGTCAACTAAGAAGGAGACCGTATTGTTGTAACAGAGGGTAACCATCTTTGGACAACCCAATGATAGACACCGCCGAAGAAAGAGATGGATTTGCGGCAGCGAATAGAATCACTCTTCGGATAATAAGAAAGAGGCAAGCCTCCCTCAATAATACCAATGTTTTATCTTTGAGTAGTGTTCTTCTATTGTCACAAATAGCTGTTTGTTCAAAGTGGGCCGACAGGAAGTCTGAGTACTGCGTAAGACCCCTTAAAATAACGAGAAGACAAGTATCGTTAACATTAGATTAGCAAGATGACAAATAAGTAAGAACACCCAAAGAAAAACAGAAGTAGGGGAGAGGAGGGGCAGCCTCGAAATTCTATCCTATACCTGGGGGCATGCAAACTTTCTGGAGTGCAAGCTAGGGGCGGTTATTTATCTGGTTTTAAGATTAGCCGTTTCCGAACTTGCATGAAAGAAAGCCTGTGGGGCAGAAGTAAAATTTGCCAAAAGAGAGCACAGCTGTGGTAAGGCATAAGCTCTATAAAAATTGGTCCTTACGAGAGGCGTTCTTCAAATGACTGGTATATCGAGCAGTTTTAGCATATAGTTCATGCTCGTTAAAAAATAAACGCAAATCCGAGCAGTTTTAGGCCTGAATTTAAGCTCGTTAAAAAATAGAAAAGTGTGAGCAAAAGTTTCCCCCAGAGTTCAAGCTCATGGAAAAAATGAACCGGTAAATGACCTTTTGAGATCGTAAATTCATCAGCCATAAGAACCTTGATCGTGTTTTCATCCATCACCTCCACTGTTCATTTGGTCGATCATTCACTTCCATTTGTGTGTTTACCTCTTTTGAGAAACAGCTGCGAAGAGTGATTTCACCTAGCCATCCTTGTGACACTGCCGTGATTGGAAAATTCCAACCTGTACCTGGAATCTGTAGCTATCCCTGTTTATCACTCGTTCCTCAAAAGACGAGTCTTCTTTCAGCTCTTTTCACTGACTCGTAAAATATGAAAAGTTTGCCGAGTTTTGGCCTTCCAGCTCGTTAAAAGACCGGAACGCTATCCCTCCTCTAAATTTTAATCTTTTTGGACCTGAGGGATTATTGCACAAAAGGATCGAGCGCTTGTCTTGTTCGGCTCGTTAAAAGTACCGAACAGCCATCCCTTCTGTATTGTTTTATACTTTTTCGGACTTAAGGGATTTGCTAACGAAAAAGGAATTATGGAGTTAACTTTCTGTACCTTTTTAGACTCTCTAAAAATGAAAAGGACCGAGTTTTCTTTGTCGTTAGACTCGTTAAAATGATTAAATAGCGACAAACTTGTCTTTAGACGAGAACGAGTTTCCCTATCGCTAGGCTCGTTAAATCATAGCGATGGGCTTGCCCGAAGGGCAGGTTATAGAACAAGCATATGTTATCCTCCTCAAGCTTGACAAAAATAAAGAGGTACTGGTCAGAAATGACTGGGGAAAAATTGGGAGAACATCAAAGTTTAAAGGTAGCAAGTCACTCTTGGACATGACACTTTTCCTCCATACCTTATCGGGTTGGGTTGTTTCATTCACCGTCTCATCACCATGGTCCTCGCCACACCATCCACATTTGGGGTAATGCTACCGATCCATCGCATCAGTGTCGTTATATGTTCAAGAGGGGTCATTCTGGAAGTGTCAACCGTGTCCCATCCACTACCATACATTATCCTTCATCCATTCATGATCGCCACCCTGAATCATATTTCACAGTTTGTTTTCACCTCCACTAAAGTCATTAGCTCCGTTCCGTGTCATTGATGTGGGATTCATTAAGGCCCTCCTTTGACGGATCGCTTCTTGTCGACTTCAGCTCATTATCCAAGAAGTTGATCTAGGAACACCCCCATCAGTACTTTGAAGCTTGCATGCCTCAATGGCAAGTTTCTCACTTCTGGCGACAGGTATACATCAATGACCTTCGACCAGAAGATTTTGCGTGGCGTTCGACGCCAAGTCCTTTTTCACGCCACGTGATTTGTACTGCAGTACCTTGAGGGTCATCGTCATTATTGGTGATCCCTCTCGCGCTTGTTAACGGTTTTCATTATTGACCGGTAATCAAGCGATGTCTTTCCATGTTCGACTTCAGCGCAATTCTCACATGAATCGACTTGTACTTAGAGTGAAGATCGAACGAGTTTGAAGACCCCGGATCTAGTTTCATCCATCCGGGCTGTGATATATATTCAGGAAATATAAAAACATTTGCCATGTACATCATTGCAGCAGATGATCATCCTATTCAAAGGATGATAGTTTCAGCGGAAAATTATCAGTCTATCTTCAGACGATCGTCTGTCATATGTACCAAAATGTATTTATAGAAAGCTGAGCATGGGAATGCCCGCCTCAGCTAGATCATGAGAATAATGATGAATGAAAAATAATGTATTGTATTGTATTGTATTGTATTACAGGGCACTCTCCTCAGCACTGGAACGAACTTTGGATCCTCTAGCTAAAGCATTTCACCCGATAAACGGCCTCATACTTTAGGGGGCAACTGTTATAGACATTTTTGTGCCTCGCGTCAAGGAGCATGGAATGTCAATAATTACAGGGATCCTCAGTCCCTAAATATGTTGTTCTTACCCCTAAAAGAACAAGGTCATCAAACAACAGCACTTCCAATCAGTTCTCCACCTGAAAACACTTCAAAACAGGCTTATTTTGGATCATGTCAGCTGCTTAACTGAGCATCTGCGCTGTATTGCAACTGTCCCACTCTGTACCTGCGCTGGAAGTCAAAAACAATGAAGGCTACCTGCGCTGGGCGAGATTGGCCAAGTGGCACAGTCATCCTGCAAGGTGTCAATTGCCCAGGAAGCTTCCAAAATGACACTTGGTTCATGAGATTCGCCCTGTGATGAGTAAGAGGTACTTGATCACCATGTGTAAGCAAGGATCTCCAAGTGGACACACGAACTGAAGATTAACTGAAGATGGAGAGGACACTAGTCAGCTATATGCCAGCCTCCAGCTGACTCATCCTTTCCTCTTCCCTCCTATATATAGAGCTCTTCTATGAGGTCTAAAGAGGCTGGAATTTTGTGTAAAGCAAGGAGGTGCTGTTGGTATACCGCCAGGATTATTGGGTGATTGTTTTACTAGAGGTGAAGAGGAGAGTTCTTGCTGCCGAGGAAGTGCTGCTGGATTGGATCCAACATCATTGGTTGTAACTTCCTCTGGAACCCTGTTACTTTCTATCAATAAAGTTTGCATGTTCTCCTATATACTTGTTTTACATAGATGCTTTGTGTTTACATGTATATTTGATGCACCCTAATCCATGCTTCAGTTATGAGTACATGTATCTTGTAGTTCGCTCTCTTGTTTTGTGCAGGATCTGTATGTAGCTGGATCGGCTAGGAGAGCAAAGAGCTGGGAGCAGGATACAAAGAGAGAAGGACAAGGATCGACTAAGCGCAAGACACCAGGTTGGTTGACCTCCTTACTATTCTCTCTGTACTTTCATAAAGTGGAACATGAAAACTTTATCATTCAGTTGTTGCTAAAGACTGTCACCTTTAGAAGGGTTAGTGTCATCCGCATCGGATACTTTTCCCCACAACATTAGCACCTGTGCAAAGGTTCCCCAGACTTCAGGAACGAAAGTTCATCCAGGCCCAAATTGATGAGCTACGTCATAAGGCCTCCATTATTTCCTCAAGGATTCAACCATGGGCCAACAAGGCAAGCCAACTATCACAAAAACTCTAGAGCAAGTTAAAATCTCTTCAGCAGATGCAGAGAACCATGGGCCTTGTAGTTGAAGGTCCAACAACAGAGAAATTGGTTGAGGAAGTTCGAAAAGCCATCATGCATGGAACATCAGATCTTCAAGCATTGAAGATCGAATTCAGCGGTCTACAAGCAAATGTTAAGGAAACACCAATAGAGTGACTCGGGATGAGTCACGACTTTGTGTTGGGAGACTATTGGGCAAGGTCCCCTGGGTCAAATTTTGTAAAGTTTTGTTAAATATTGTAAAGTCTCTGCATTTTGAGGAGCAAAGCATTACTAGCACAGGTCAATAGGAGTTACAAGGGATTTAGGAATGTCAAAGCCCCTTAGTTTGTTAAGATTCAAGATGTTTTGAGACCTGCCCATGGTTCACGGACCATGGTATTGTAAAGAAGAAGAATATAAAAGGAAGTCATAGAAGAGTCATAGGAGGGAAAAATAGAAGTAAGAATAATGCATGATTTGGGTCTGATTTTACCTATTATTTGCTTGGTGAAGGGGAAGGCTCTCGCAGCTATGTGTGCGAAGACCTTGGTAAGTCTATAGCTAAGTGCACAAGCCCCTGTAGTTGTGTGAGCAAGGTTGGGAAGAACTGTAATTGAAGATCTGAAGCATAATAAAGGCTTGTTTTGAAGAACTATCTGTGTATCTGTGTATCACTATTTTATCTCTGAATTTACTGTATTTTTGATCTGTTGAATGAAATTAATTAAGAAAAATACTTATTAGATTCGCGAAGACGTAGATCTATTTATTTATATGATGTTATGCATGTTTAGCGCAATTAGTGAAGGACATAAATTTGGTAACTGTTAATTACTGTAAAGTCTGGGTTTTAAGGGTTAGGACTTGCGAAGGTCAAGATAAATCCCTAAGCTTCACAAAAACACATCACATAGTCCTCTAGATGTAGAAACATGATTCTAACATCCCACAATATTGCCTCAGGTGAGACTGCAACTTGTGCTACTTGGGTTATTGCCGAAAGGGCCAGTAGTGTAGGGTTTTGTTGGTTAGCATAGCTAACTCTAAACCTAAGTCCAAGCCAACACACACCTCATCAAAATGGAGTTGCAGAAAGAATGAATAAGATGTTGTGGAAAAGGAAAGAAGCATGCTCAATGGTGTCGAGTTAGGACAGGAATTCTAGGTAGAGGTGGTGGATAATGCACATTACCTAGTTAACAGATCACCTTCATCAGTGTTGGAGGATAACTCTCCACATGAGGTATGGACTGGTAAGAAACCCTCTCTTTCACATTTCAAGTTATTTGTTTGTGATGCATATGTATATGTTCCAAAGGAGAAAAGAACCAAATTGTATAGTAAATCTGAATGGTGCATCTTTATTGGGTATAAGGATGGTTTAAAAGGTTATAAGCTTTGGAACCCAGAAACAAGGAAGGTTGTGTACAATCAAGATGTGGTGTTTATAGAGGAAAAATACATTATTAAACATGAATTCCTACCAAAGGAACCTGAGAAGATAGATTTTTAGATAAAGGAGGAAGAATCAGACTCTACAACATAACAGGAATCAGAAGATGAAGAGCCACAAACTATAGCTGTGACAAGCTTAGTTTGAGAAAGAAAGCAGCTAGAAAGTATAGTCTATTTGTTTTATGTTCAAATTTTTCTTTATCTAGTATTGATGATGATCCCAAGGGAGGCAGTAGATTCAAAGGATGGAAAACTATGGAAAGAGGCCATGGTTGATGAAATGGCATCCTTGGACAAATATGAGGCTTGGTATCTAGTGGAGTTGTCGGCTGGAGAGAAACCCATTGGAAGCAAATGGGTATTTAAGAAGAAGATGAATGCAGAATGCAAGGTGGAGAAATATAAAGCTCGGTTGGTAGCAAAAGGTTATTCCCAGGTGTTTGGAATTAACTTGGTGATATTTTTTCTCTTGTTTCCAAGTTAGCTTCCTTTATATTACTTTTATTTGTTGTTGATGCTCATTCTTCTTTGAGAAGATCCCCACTATCTGACCTCATGTACAAATATGTGATGGGGGCCCACAAGAGCCCAAGATGTGGCATTGGGTGTAGTTACTGTGATGAGGTGGAGAAGGGGGATTCAGAGAAGTGTCCTGACCTGAGTTTTTTTCCTCATTGGGACCAAATGCACTGTATATAAATGATTATTCATATAGTGGAATGAACTATCAAGGGGATCCTGGTTTACCACTTATGCCAGGACAAGCATGGGGTCCAGATGGTAAGTGAAAGTTGTTATATATTTTATGCATTTATAGTTTAAGAAATATGTGTATATGGTACTGATTTCTAAACTTTGTGTGGTATGCAGATATAATACCGGTGAGGATAGAAAGATACATGGGACGAGTCGTAGCGCCTCAGGCTATAGATCAAGGTGGGACCACATTACAAGAGAGATCAGGTAGTGATTCTCTACTGAACGATCTCCGACGTAGATTCGATGTGTTACTGACCGAGGTGACAGAGTGTAGGTGGCATGAATTAGGAGATCGATATACAGATGAGTGCATTGGTCTTCCCTTAGAGTGGCAAGGAATCATGTGGTGCATTGTTGTGGTTGTTTAGGAAATATGATACCTATAGGCTAGTGGGATGGAGCCATTGGCTTGGGAGCCTCCAGATGATACTGATTAGGCATAGGGACATGTGTGTCCCCACTTTTGTTTTGTGATAACATGTGAATGACCATGTCGGATGTATTTAGAGTAGTGGACTCAAAACATTTTATTATGATACATGTTTATGATTATGTATCTTTTGTGACGATTGTGGTTCACCATTTTTTTATGCTATGGATGTCTTCTTGTATATGCATGTGATAAATTCCAATCTAGAATATTATTGCAATGGTATCTACATAGTGAGTGTGGGCTCTAGGAACATGATTGAATGTAATTGATTCAAATTCACGTGCTAAAATATTAACTCTTAGATATTTTCTAAATAGGACAAGATTATGCACATGATAAACGTCGTTCAATTGCATGGCAAGAAGCAAGGAATCAAGACAAACACGAAGGTGAAGGATGCGATGATCAAGGGCATCGGTTAAAAAACCTATCACATCATCATATTTGGCTTGGTTATTGGTGGAAGATCCAATTAAGATGTCGTTGGCATGGACTAATGAATGCAAAGGGGTGAAAATAGTCGAAGTTGTCGAGGCCAGATTCCTAGTGAAGAGACTCACACCATCGGCATGACTGATATAAGGTGTGGATGATGGCTCCATATGAAAGACACAAGAACACAATGTATAAGATGGTGGAGATGTAATCGACCTAAATGCAAGAAAAATAAAAAGATACACACATTACAATGGGAAATGCTATGGGTAAAATTTATTGAGGTAGAGTGCATTATGGGATTTAGGAAGGATTTCTCCTTCTAGACCCTTTAAAAGGTATTTCCCTTTTCCCAAACACTTTCGAATGATGTAAGGTCCCAGCCACAATGGTTCAAAATTTTCCTGCCCCAGGACATCATGAGCTTGGTCATAAAAAATAACAAGGTCACCTTCATGGAAGGTACAAGGGTGGAATTTTCTGTCATACTGAGATTTGTTGCGCTTTTTGGCTGCTTCAATGGGTTGCAATGCAACATGGTGGTCTTCATTGGTGCACTTAATCATGATAAGTCGTTGTTCTAAAGGTTGGGTGTATGGGAGGAGTTTGATAGCAAGCTAGAGGGAGGGTATTTCACACTCGATTGGGAAGACTACGTCCTCTCTGAAAACAAGGTGGAAAGGAGTGAATGCAATGGTGGTATTGACAGAAGATCTGTAGGCCCATAAACCAGGGAAGAGCATTAGATGCCAGTTGGTCTTATGTTTATTCATCGTCCATTGAAGCATAGTCTTAAGGATTTTGTTGACAACTTCAACTTGGCAATTACCTTGGGGGCTATAAGATCATAAATATTGGTGTTCAAAGCCCAACAGAGAGGATAGCTCATGCCATATCTCATCTTCAAAGTGTCGGACATGGTCAGAGACCAATTGTTCTGAAACCCCAAATCGATTGATAACATGGTTAAATAAAAAGAGGGTTGTAGTAGTCGTGGTGTTATTGAATTTTGGCATGGCTTCAGCCCATTTGGTGAAATAGTCGATAGTCACGATAATATACTTGTGGTTATTAGTAGATGGGGGTCGACACTCCATAAATTCAATACATTTACATAAAGGACTAGCTACGATGACAAGGTGGAGGGGAGCAGGTGGAGTTCACGCCTTTGGGGCATATAACTGACGATTGGGACAATGTTTGACTACCTTAATATAATCGCTAAAGAGAGAAGGAAAAAAGTAACCGGCACACATGATTTTCTAGGCAGTGGCCATCTGGGAGAGGTGACCACCACAAGTGCCACTGTGGCACACATTGAGTACTTACGTAGCTTCAGCATGGGTGATACAACGATGGAGGACAGTATCGACACCATGACGATATAGATCATCACCGATGAGGACGTAGTGAGGGGCTTGATGTCGAATACATCATCAATCGTCATGTGTGAGGTGGGGGTGAACTTATGGGTTCAATGGTAGGTAAGGATGTTGCCATACCAAGGATAATCTGTAGTAATGGCGAACAAGTGTTCATCTAGAAGATCATCATTTACCGACAAATCAAGCATACTAGTGGCAAATTCAGAAATGATTTCAGTAAGGGATAAATATTTCTTACTCTTGTGTCTGACAAATTTGAGATCGAATTCTTGAATGATAATGATCCAATGGGTATACTTCCTGTGAATGATCCGTCGACTCAACAGAAAGGCCGTGGGGTTGGAATTGGTCACAAATTTAGTGGTACACGTAAGGATATAATGACGAAGATTTTGAAAAAAAAACACAACAGTCAGCGCCAAATTTTCTTCATGTGGATAGGACATAGGGAGACCATTAATATTCTTACCGGTATAGTATATGACATGCTCATTTCAAGTAGAATCTTCTTGTATTAGGACCCTGGTGATTGAATAGGCGAACACAGAGATATACAATATGAAATCCCTTTTGAAGTTAGGTGGAATAATCAAGGGAGCATAATTTATTTCAAGTTTAAGGGTATCGAAATACTATTGGGCTTGGTCATCCCAAATAAATGGAATTTTAGATCGAAGGAGACTAAGAAACCCATGCGCCATGGTGGCATAGTCAAGAACAAACCGACAAAGAAAGTTAGCTTTGCCTTGGAGGATTTGTAATTGGAGAAGGGTACGGGGAGGAGGAAGTTTGAGAATGGATTGAACTTTGAGAGGGTCAAGAGTGATACCATATTTGGAAACAATGAAGCTCAAAAGTTAGCTGGTAGGAATGCAATAGACACACTTAAGGGCATTGAGGTGAATGTTATACTTCTGACATCATAGAAAGACGGTACACAAACCATGAATGTGTTGCGACCAATTCTTGGAATGAGTGGTGAGATCATCTAGATATGCAAGGATAATATGATCTAGGTCATGAAAACAATAGGACATGGCATGCTGAAAACTAGCCCCAACATTCTTTAAATGAAAGGCATGACCTTATAAGAGAAATTTCCCCATAGACTAGTGAAGGCAGTTTTAACTTGATCGGCATAGCGGATACATATCTAGTTATATTCAGAAAATCCATCCATAAAGGAGAGATCCTCATGCCCCGCACACTCATCAGTGGCCTGGTCTATGAAGGGTGTGGGAAATTTGTCTTTGGGACAAGATTTTTTCAAATCGCAAAATTATGTGTAGACACGAATGGGGCCTTGTTTCTTAAGAACGGGAATAGGATTGGACACCCATGTGGTGTATTCAATGGGATATATGAAACCATCTTGCTTGAGTTTATTGACTTCAGCTTTTATAGCTTCACGTTTGGAAGGATGGATAGGCCTTTTATTTTGGTGGAAAAGGATGTTATTAGGCCAATTGTCGATGTGATGTTCAACAATGGTAGGATCAATTTTGGGAATTTCAGAGTAATACCGGGAGAAAAAATCATGAAAAGCTTTGAATAACTTGGTATAAGCATAAATTTCTTTCAAGGTGGATTGTGCCCCCAAGATGATATTTTCTTTGATCCTTGGTTTATTCGAAATGTTGATTTTGATGGTAGCAGAAATGTTAGCTATATTTCCTTCTTCAAAATCATATGGTATAGGAATTGGATTTTTAAACCAATTGACTTCATCGTGAATGAATTCTTTTGACTCCATATCATATTGGTCATGGGTTTTGTGCAAAAGGAAGTATGCACAATGGTGCATATCATCCTAAGGATAATCAGGGGTGGTCATAGATTCCATGATGTCTTCATCAAAATGGAACATGGGGGGGGACTGGAGGAAGAGAGACTACATGATGGAGAAGAGATACCTAAGGCATCTTCATGAGTGACAAGGTTGACATATGCATCTTCAAGGTTTCGAGACATATGACTAGCAGATGTAAGATCTACTGATGTTCAGACCAAAGTGTTCATCGAAGAATGTTAACCAGAATTAAAATATGAGACATCAAGGGAGTTCCAATGCATCGATCTCATGGATGACGACAGGCAGAGAATGGTAGTGGTGTTATCTGTCATCTTGACTTCAGGGGGAGGGATCACAATGGGTGGTTGAGATATCTCTTGTTCCGGTGTAGGAGTGGGAATAGAATCCACAGGTAGAGGAGAGGTGGAATCACTACGAGTGGTGTCTAATTCGCAAAACACTTAAAGTGTATCACAAAAATCTTTGAGATGTGGACAATGATGAGAATAATGGCCATAATTATCACACCAATCACATGGGTGATTCGTGTGTAATGATCTATTCTTCTTAGTTCACTCATAAGCTGACATGGACTTCATGAATGTTAGAATCATAGAAGGTATCAGAGACCACATTTTTGATATGGGGGAGCTCATGACAATTATTGGTGGCATGACCAACAACATCACACAAAGCACATGGAGGAATAGGCTTTGGCAGCTTAAGAGGAGATGGAGTTGCTGGGTGTGACTTGTCTTTGGTTCCATTTTTATGGGCTTTTCCCCCCTCGCTAGATGTTTTCACAATAGGAATAGGTTCCTGTTGAGGTTGTTGTGGAATTGAAGTAAGGCAAGGGTAGGAAAAACAGGTTGGACCAAGGTCAAAGTAATGTAAGGTTTGAGTTGATTGGGGGGAGTGTTTGCGGGAGGATCGATGTACCAAACTGGGATCCCAAGGGTAATGTTAGGTAAACTCAACATAGCCATGAAAGACATAGAATAAAATCCATGAAGGAATAAGAATGGTATCTGACTAGAAGGGTAATGGCTGGGGAGAACTTCTCTAAGATGGTTAAAGCCTGGGGGAATGGTTCCGAGTGGAAATGGACTATGAGAGATACCAACAAAAGGAAATGGTCCTTGAGGAGTAGTACCAGAAGGCTGGGTTGATTTGGGAACAATTTCTTGTGAACGTGTTGGTTGCTCTGAAGGCATACCAGACCATTTGTGGGAGGCCTATGATGCTTAGAGCATGCAAACACTAGATGAGATAGGCTCAGAAGGATTAGGTGGTAGACCATAATAAGAATCAAGCAAGGTGGAATATTTGTAGAATCCAAGAGAGAAATTAGTGAGGGAGGAGACATTCTTATTGTCAATCACTGATGAGATATTAAATTGAGGTGAAGTCTTGGATTTGGAATTGTAGTACATCAACTGATTGAGAGTGACGATCTTTCCATTGTGAGGAAATCGAATCTTATGGTGAATCGCGGATGCGATGATTGACATATCATAGGTATAACTACGACCCAAAGGATGTTGTAGTCTAATGGGGCATCGATGACTTTGTTATCAATAGAGACAGTCCTGTTGGAAACAGTGATTGGATAGTTGCAATATAAGACAAGGGGTTGTGAGGGATGACCCTCTCAAGCACTGAGAGTGATGGTGGAAGGAGACAGATTAGGTGAACCAAGTTGCTTCCAAACACTAGCATCCATCACATAGTTGGAGGTGACTTCGTCCATGATACACCAACGAATAATGGAATTTCTTATGGAGACAGGGCTTTGGAATGCAATGGATGAAGGTAAGGGAGAAGTTTCTAACTTGTCAATATGAAAGACAAACATATGATCGTCTTGGGGATCCACATCACCGAAAGCAGAGAATAGAGCTTTCCATTGGGATGGACACATCTAGAGGACTTCCAGCGTTGACATGGAAGCAAGAGACTGTGCCAAGTCATCTATTATGCTATAGGTATGGGTGGCTTTAGAAAAAGCAGTGTTTTGACGTAATGGACCTTTGGGGATCTTGCGAATAACCACTACCTTAGGCAGAGGGATATGTAAGGTACCATTGGATGATGATAGGGGCTCAGTGGAAACTTGGTGTTGGGACTCAGTCACTAACTTAGGTGGTGGCTTGTCATATTTGCATGATCGATTCTAGAGGTTGACTTGTTTGGTATTGACCTCATCAGAATTCATCATAAGAAATTGATAATCATGGTGACTAGATGGTGGAGCTGGTGGATTTACCTGGCCTTATGTAGGTTGAGAAGCAAGATATCCTTGGTGAGGAAAAGGATTGGTAAGCACTGCTAGTTGATATGAACCAGGAGAGGGAGGAGCAGTTATGGGTTTCGGTCCTCTAGAAGCAGTTGCTTGAGCTTCCCATACTTGACACATCTAAGGCAAAAGGGGACACTCATGAGTATAATGGCCATATACGCCGCAAAAAGCATAAGGTTTGTTCGTACGAAGACCCTTTTTCTGCTTGGGTTCTCCACCCTGTTGCTGAGTTACGGGATTAGGCTAAGGTCCTTGAGGTGAATTGGGTGGTGGAACCTGGCTACCTTGATTACCTTCAGATTTTTGGTTCTAGTTACCTTTTTGCTTGTTCCTTTTCTTGGGTTTGGGGGAATTGGTTGCGCTATTTTGAGCATACACTTAACCTTGTGGAAAAATGTTTATGTTTTGGTAGACGTGAAGCACGCATGGGGGGTTGGGGCACTTGTGGCATAGGGGATAGAGTGTTAGGCGGTGCATATAGATAGTAAGGACATCAAAAAACATTGAGATAAATAGGTGCAGAAATAGCTAGTAGTGGCATTTGTTAATTCAGATGGGAATATGAATATGGCATGTTGAGACCTAGATAAGAGTTGTCATGTGAAATATTGGGTGAGGGATAAATGTAAGAGGAATTGGTCCCTCCCCGAGGTTGACCATAACTCATCATAGGTGGAGCATATGGTTGAGGGTGTGAATGGTTCCAACGATACCATCTGTAGCATAAGATCCCCCCGGCGCATTAGTAGCACCAGGACGAGGCAGATCATGGATGAAAGTATAAACATAACCTGACTGGGTGTACATCATATCAAATTTCAAGGCTACTTGGAGCGCATCTTCCTCAGACTAGGGAAAGTGTGACGCGACATCTGTAGAAATGGGGACCAAAAGCTATCTAAGGAACCAATCCATATAGACACGATCTTTGAATTCAGAAGCTCTACATATGCTCCTCTTGTTACGCCATTCCTGAACATGGTCGGATATGTGAGTGGAAAAATTTTGATGGAAATAATTCAATAGTTTAGTACCAGTGTCATAATGAACAGGTAATTGGAAATAGGCAAGAAAATCTTTGGCATGAGTCACAAAAGGGGAATGATTGGCTCTAGGTTGATTGACATACCACTTAGTGGCAGCTCTAGTAAGAGTGCATTGGAACAAATGAAGGAAGATGGAGTCTTCAGTGATAGAATTGGATGAACACCACATATGGAATGACCAAACATGATTTGTGGGATCTTCTCTCGGATTACCTTCAAACTTTGGGATGTCTAAAGGAAGTTTAGTAGGCATAGCTGACTGATTGGGATCATGGAGAAGAGGATCATTAATGAGCTGGCTAAAATCAGGGAGACTCAAACCAGCCATAAAAGGAAGCAATGGAGGAGTGACCACACCAGTGGTGGTTTCGATTGCGGGGTTACCCTGGTCGGTACCTGGGTTACCACCTTGGTTTCCCGCACCCATGTTGGTGTCTGACATGGTGATGGTACGGGGTTAAGAATACATGGAATCAAAGGAAGAACTAGAAGAATCAGTAGAAATAGAATCAGAATGGTGACTCGATGGAGGACTAGGAGAATGTACTCTAACTCAACAGGGAGGAGTAATATTTCCTAATGGGAACTGAGGGAGAAGGCCTCGAATTCTATGTGATAGACACCTAGCGGGTGCAATGATGTCAAGACAATGATGACTCTAACGAATAAATGGTGATGACAGGAATAAAAGTGTAACAAATAGCAAGCAAACACCTAGTACATTGGTGCCAAGTGTAAACTAATTATATTAATGATGTTACTCTAATACAAGAAAACACGTCCTATCAAAGAAAAATACCTCTAGCCTATAGGTGGTCTAAATCCTCAAACAATCCTAAATCTATTGTTTCAAATGGCCTTCCAAATAAATTCTTACTTGACATAATCTCATCCCCGCAAGTAGAGTTGTCTAGAGAAAGGTAGGGTAGAGAACCAACTACTTCCCACAGCCAATCGTATAAGGTGTTTTCCTAATATTGGTCACTATGGTTACCTTTGTCCCACAGGGGTGGTCGAGTCTTGAGCTTCTTGGTAATGAGCCAATGCATGGGATTCCATGCCATAGGTTAGGTAGCCCTGAGGAGAACCACTCGCATGATGACTTAGCCTAGTGCCCTCTAAATTAGGTTTCTGATGCACTCTCTCTTTGGACCTTCGGATAGTGAAGGATTTTAAGATCCCTAATATGTCAACTTCTATGTCTCAATGAAAGCAATCGATGGGTGTTATTGGATTCCTATCCCACCAATCCTACACCTAAACTATAAAGATGGTTTGGCCCTAGTGCCCAAGTGGGCTTAATTTATTTATTTTGAATTATTAAGGTGTAGTGTTTCAATTCTTGGCTTAGCGGTGTTAACCAAGCTCAAGTTTGCTTAGGGTGTGAGTGTGTGAAAATAATGTGTCAAGTGGATGAGTTAATTGAGCATGTTTTATGATGCCATGTGTTGATGAAAATAAAGTGTTGAAATACTTTAAATAATGTTGAAAATGACATAAAAATAAACATCCAAACAAGCACACAAAACCCCACCCAAAAAGGCTATCAAGTAGCTAAGCGAGAGAGGGCAAACAAGCTACTCAAAGACACGTAAGATGCCAACAATACCTAATGTCAAAGGACTTAGATCTAGAGGCACTAATATGTTGTAAATGGTGTAGACAAACAATAAAAGTCAGAGGTGAAAAATGTTGCACAGGATAGGTACGAAGCTCCAAAACCTAGGATGCTCAAGGGGATCCTAAGGGAGAAAAGGGAAAACTCAAACTCTAAAATGAGAACAGGTAAAATAAACCTATCCAAAAGTGTTGAAAAGTAATGTATCAAACTTTGAAAATCAGTGGCTGAAAATGATGAAACCCTAGACTCCTCACTCAGCCAATCTCTTCCTAACAATGTGGAGGTGTACTCTAAACTCTAGGGGGTTTTTCCTTCCTCAAAGAGAAAAAATAAGATAAAATAGGCCTAGAGGAGATTGAAACGAAGATAAAGAACCCTTCCTAGTCTACACATGGCACTCTTGGTAAATTTGAAAAAAAAAAAAGATCTGAAAATTTTCTGGAAATTTTTCAAAATGAAGGTACTGACCTGAATAGTGGAAAACGCAGTTTTTGGGCCAAAAAGTGTGCTCTGGAATGCAGAGATGGGGTTGAAAAGTGCATTTTTCTCCCAGGGCTCTCTATTGGAAGATCTCGCATAGATTTTTTTGTCTCCTGCTCGGCTAAAAATAGTTGTAGAAAACCCTGAAATTTATTGAAACTTCAGTCACCCCAAGAACATTTTTATTACACCAATGGAATTGCCATTTGTTAGTGTGAAATTTCTTGGAAGGTGTACCAAAAATACTTCACGTAATTCACTAGGTGATACGTAACCTTAAAAACAATTTGTGGTTGCTTACGCTTCAGATCTATGATAAAACTTGGAAAACCTGCAACAAAACTATTTATACGATCCAAAACAGTAAAGATAAATATAGATATCCAATGAAATAACTCAAATGGAAAGACTTTAAAATGAATAAATATTTTTTTTAAAGCACCTAGAGATGGATATTTGCAAAAATGGTTTGCAAATCCCCCTATGTGGGATGGGTCCTTTGATGTCCTTGATGCTTTAGTAATCGATTCGCTCTCTCAATGTATGAAAAACCCCAAAACAATGTGGAGAACTAAAATGGGAGCTCAAGTGAAAAGAGATGATAGTGGTGACGATGATAATGATCATGGTGAATAATGAATGGAAAAACCTCCTATTTATAACAAAGTATTGAGTTAATCTGGAAAATAGAGAATAATAAAATAATATTGACCAAATCAAGATCTAACTATTAGGAATACTTTATTATATTTTTTGGAGAGAGAAAATATATTCAAAATGGTCAGATATCTTTATTTAGAGAAAATTAAAAAATAAAATGATTTATTAATTTTTTCACGAGGATTAAGAATGGTTTGAAATTGATATAATTATTAAATAGTGATTTAACAATTATTTCAATAATAGAAATAAGGAATAATAAATAAATAAGGAAGGTATGAGAGACCACATTCTTGATATGAGGGAATTTAGGACAATTATTGGTGACATGACCAACAACATCACACAAAGCACATGGAGGGATAGGCTTTGGCAGCTTAGGAGGAGATAGATTTGCTAGGGGTGCCTTGTCTTTGGTTCCCTTTTTATGGGCTTTTCCCCCATCGCTAGATGATTTCACAACAGGAGTGGGTTCATGCTGAGGTTTTTGTGGAACTGAAGCAAATGCAAGGGTAGGAGCAACAGGTTGGACCGGGGTCAAATCAGTGTAAGGTTTGAGTTGATTGGGGGAGTGTTTGCAAGAGGATCGATGTACCAAACTAGGATCCCAAGGGTAATGTTAGGTAAACTCAACATAGTCATGACAGGAATAGGATAAAATCCAGGGAGGAATAAGAACGGTATCTGACTAGAAGGGTAATGGCCTGGGGGAACTACTCTAAGATGGTTAAAGCCTGGGGGAATGGTTCTGGGTGGAAATGGACTAGGAGAGATACCAATAAAAGGAAATGGTCCTTGAGGAGTAGTACCAAAAGACTGGGTTGATTTGGGAACAGTATCTTGCGAAGGTGTTGGTTGTTGTGAAGGCATACGAGACCATTTGTGGGAGTCATGTGATGCTTGGATCATGCAAACACTGGATGAGATAGGCTCAAAATGATTAGGTGGTAGACCATAAAAAGCACCAAGCAAGGTGGAATATTTGTAGACTCCAGGAGAGACATTAGTGAGGGAGGAGACATTCTTATTGTCAAACACTTATGAGATATTAGACTGAGGTGAAGTCTGAGATTTGGAATTGTAATACATCAACTGATCGAGAGTGAATTGAAAATGCGACAGTTGACATAACATAGGTATAACTATGACCCAAATGATGTTATAGTCTAATGGGGCATCGATGATTTTGATATCAATAGAGACAGTCTTGTTGGAAACAGTGATTGGACAGTTGCAATATAATCCAAGGGGTTGCGGGGGATGGCCCTCCCAAGCACTGAGAGTGATTATGGAAGGAGACAGATCAGGTGAACCAAGTTGCTTCCAAACACTAGTAGCCATCACACAGGTGGAGGCACCTTCCTCCATGATACACCACTAAACAGTGGAATTTCTTATGGAGAAAGGGGTTTGGAATGCAATGGATGAAGGTAAGAGAGGATTTTTCAACTTTTCAATATGAAAGACAAACATATGATCATCTTGGGGATCCACAGCATCGAAAGCAGAGAGTATAGCTTTCCAATTGGATGGGCACGTCTGGAGGACTTCCAACATTGACATGGAAGCAAGAGACTGTGCCAAGTCATCTACTATGCTATAGGTATGGGTGGCTTTAGCGAAAGCATTGTTTTTACATAATGGACCTTTGGGGATCTTGCAGATAACCTCTACCTTAGGCAGAGGGATCTGTAAGGTACCATTGGATGATGACATAGGCTCAGTGGAAACTTGGTGTTGGGACTCAGTCACTAACTTAGCAGGTGGCTTGTCATGTTTGCGTGATCGAGTCTAGAGGTTGACTTGTTAGATATTGACCTCATCAGAATTCATCATAAGAATACGATAATCATGGTGACTGATGGTGGAGCTAGTGGAGTTACCGGGCCTTGTGTAGGTTGAGCAGCAAGATATCCTTACTGAGGAAAAGGATTGGTAAGCACTGCCAGTTGAAATGAACCAAGAGAGGGAGGAGAAGTTATGGGTTTTGGTCATCTAGAAGTAGTTGCTTAAACTTCCCATAATTGACACATCTAGGGTAAAATGGGACACTCATGAGTACAATGGTCATATACATCACAACAAACACAAGGTTTGTTCCTATGAAGACCCTTTTTTGCCTCAGTTGTCCGCCTTCTTGTTGGGTTGCGGGATTAGGCTAAGGTCCTTGAGGTGCATTTGGTGGTCGACCTTGGCTACATTGAGATTGTTGGTTCTAGTTACCTTTTTTCTTGTTCCTTTTCTTGGGTTGGGGGGATTATATGTGCTTTGTTGAGCATACACTTGACCTTGCGGAAAACGTTTATGTTATGGCAGAGGTGGAGTAGGCATGGGGGGCTAGGGCACTAGTTCCAGAGGGGTTAGAGTGCTAGGTGGTGCATACATATAGGAAGGAGGTGGGAAAACATTGGGATAAATAGTTGGAGAAACCGCTGGTTGTGGAATTTGTTGATGCAGATGGGAATATGAATATGGCGTTTGGGGACCTGGATAAGAGTTGTCATGTGAAATATTGGGTGAGGGATAAATGTAAGAGGAACTAGTCCCTCCCTAAGGTTGACCATAACTCATCAGAGGTGGAGCATATGGTTTAGGGTGTGAAATGGTTCCAAAGATACCATCCATGGCATAAGATCCCCCAATGCATTAGTAGCACTAGGCCGAGGCAAATCGTGAATGACAGTATAAACATAATATGACTGGGCATTGATCAGATCAATTTTCAAGGCTACTTGGAGTGCATCTTCCTCAGACTAGGGGAAGTGTGACACGACATCTTTAGCAATGGGGACCAAAATTGATCTAAGGAACCAATCCATATATACACGGTCTTTGAATTCAAAAGCTTTACATATGCTCCTCCTGCTACGCCATTCCTGAACATGGTCGGATATGTGAGTGGAAAAAGTTTGATGGAAAAAATTCAATAGTTCAGTACCAATGTCATAATGAAAAGGTAACTATAAATACACAAGAAAATATTTGGCATGAGTCGCAAAAGTTGAATGACTAGCTCTCGTTTGATCAACATGCCACTTAGTGGCAACTCCAGTAAGAGTGGTTGGAACAGATGAAGACAGATGGCACCTTCAGTGAAAGAATTGGATGAACACCACATATGGAATGAGAAAACATGATTTGTGGGATCTTCTCCACGATTACCTTCAAACTTTGGGATGTCTAAAGGAAGTTTAGTAGGCATAGTTTTCTAATTTGGATCATGGAGAAGAGGATCATTGATGAGCTGGTTGAAATCAGGGAGACTCAAACCAGCTATAAAAGGAAGCAATGGAGGAGTGACCACACCAATGGAGGTTTTGGCTGTGGGGTTACCCTGGTTGGTACCTGGGTTGCCACCTTGGTTTCCTGCACCCACAGTGGTGCCTGACATGGTGATGGTACGGGGTTGAGAATACGTGGAATCAAAGGAAGAACTAGAATAATTAGTAGAATTAGAATCAAAATGATGACTTGATGGAGGACTAGGAGAATGTACTCTAACTAAACAAGGAGGAGCAATATGTCCTAGTGGTAACTGAGGGAGAAGGCCTCGAATTCTATGTGATAGACACCTAGGGGGTGCAATGATGTGAAGACAATGATGACTCTAATGACTAAAGGGTGATGATAGGAATAAAAGTGTAGCAAATAAAAAGAAAATACCTAGTGCATTGGTGCCAAGTGTAAACTAATTGTATTAATGATGTTACTCTTATACAAGAAAATACGTCCTATCAAAGAGAAATACCTCTAGCCTATAGGTGGTATAAATCCTCAAACAATCCTAAATCTACTGTTTCAAATGACCTTCCAAAGAAATTATTACTTGACGGAATCTCATCCCCACAAGTAGATTTGTCTAGAGAAAGGTAGGGTAGAGAGCCAACTGCTTCCCACAACAAGTCCTATAAGGTGTTTTCATAAGATTGGTCACTATGGTTACCTTCTTCCCACAGGGGTGGTCGATTCTTGAGCTTCTTGGTAGTGAGCCAATGCATGGGATTCCCTGCCATGGGTTGGGTAGCCCCAAGTAGAATTGATCACACGATGACCTAGCCTAGTCCCCTCTGAATCAGGTTTCTAACACACTCTAGCTTTGGACAATGGTGTTATCCCTTACAATTTCCTAGGTTGAGGAGGAGATCGAAAGAGGTAACCTCGAACCACTTTCAGCTCAGTAGCTAGCCCTATTGAGCCAAATAGGGATATATTAAAGGATTTTTCAATTAATAGCTGTAAAGAACAAGGTTTTAGGCTAGATATGCAAGTTTGTTTTGAGTATTTGTGAATTTAGGGTTTTAAGTTTGTTGGACTAGGGTTTAGAACAAGTAATTAGGTCTAGGCTTCAAGTATGCAAAGACAAGTATAAATAGGATCTAGATATCAGTGTGTTATGGTGCAATTGGAGTTTTTGTCAATGTAGTATAGATTTGTGAGCTTAAAAGAAACTAATTAGCATATGAAAGCATGAATTCATTAGCTTAAGAAGAAAGGAAACACACGTATGAATTCCACATAAATAGAGCTTAAATTCAAGATTCTTATCTATATAACTGCAATGAAATTCATAGGAAGAAGATAAATCATGTAAAGAGAGATGATTTATCCATTATAAACTAATAGAAAGAGTAAACAAACACCATAGACTCACTGAACTAGAGTTCTTGAAATATAGCCGCAACTGCTCCTGTATTAGCTGAAGAGAACATAAACATACAAGCCTGCTCCACAAAAGTCCAACACTTCTCTCTAAATGAGAAATGATACATATATACTCAATTGAACCACTTCCCCACATTTAGGAGTCAAATTCCTAGGTGGTGGAACTATTTCCAATATTCTCTCAACCAACAAGTAAGAGTGAGAAGGTCAACTACAAACACTTCTTGTAGACTTTGTTTTGGATTTTGCTTCCTTAATGAGGCCTAATAAACCATAAAAACAACCTATCATGTCTATTTATTCATTCTTACATCATCTAACCTCGAACTAACTTCAATTACATCAATATTTTGGACTTTGACCAAGTCAAACTAAAAACTAGGAAATTTACACAGTGAAATTTAACTGAAAAACACAGAAATTTGTAGAAGTTTAGCACTGACTTTGATCCCACTTTAAGGTGCCTTCCTGAGGTCTAAATGAATATTTTAAATAATGGTCAATTATATTTTCAAGTCTAGTTTCTATAACACCTTTAATTTTCTAAAATGAGTCATGGGAAGTCCTTCAAAAACTCATTCTCCCAAGCTTTCTCCAAAAGTGCAGTGCCTGTCAAAAAGAGGGGTAGAATGTTGATTTTTGACCCCTTTTCTCCTTTTTCTCAAAATTTGGGCCCTATCTGAAAAAATTGATGAAATGGGTTTTGAGGGGAAGCCATGATATTTCCAAAAATGCAAACCATTTATCATTTGGATTCCTGAGGAAAAAGCACAGCGCCTGTGACAAGCCAATTTTCTGAATTAGGCACTAAAATAGCCAAAAAACCAAAAATGTTTAGAATTCCCCCAAAATTGATCATGAGCTGAAAAATGAGGTATGATAAGCCCTCATGGATGCTTCAGCAAGAATCTCTAAGTTACCCTTCTCATTTTTCTCTTTTAGGGTTTCTTTGAGCTTGTTTTCCCACTATTTGACCTTGATGTTACAAATCATATTTCTAGTTTGGTAGTGATGTGACATGTGAATTAGTAGTTGGTTAACCCTGTTGTTTTTGTCAAGAAGCTTCTCCAAGTGGTCATTGACCTTATCTAACCAATACTCCCTGTCCTCATTTATCTCTAAGGCAATTATGTCCTCCATATCTAATTCTTCATCTAGCAAACTGTGTTTTTCCTCTTCTTTCAATGCCTTTATGAGTCCTTTGGTTCTTGGCCTCTTTTTCTTGCCTTGTCTTTTAGTTTCTTTAGGTTCATTGGTCTCCAATACTACTTTTCCTTTGATTTCTTGCTACAACAGTTTAGCTTGCTCTTTCTCCATAATGATTTGTTTAGCCTTTAGTTGATTGTTTTCTTGTTCTAGGAATGAGATGACAAACCTTGCCCTTGCCATGTTTTCCATGAGTTCTCTAATCTGAGAGTCTTTTTCTTTGATAGTTTGTTACATGCTTGAAGGCTCATTTTTTATTTCCAATTCCACCAACTCAAATTCATGCTCAATCAAATATTTATCCTTTACTGGTGATCCATGTTTTGTTGATGTAGAAGGCTTAGCCCCTTTCTCAACATGAGAAGCAAACATAAGCCTTTTCCCTCTTTGGTACATCCTAGTCACCTCAGGTCTAGGTGCTTTAGGAAACTCCACTGATTGGATTGATGATCCAACCTCCATCTGCTGTGTTGGCATGTTTGGATGTTGAACTAAAACATTAGACTCATACCATTTCAAAGTTGTCTCCATGAAAGAATCCCATGTCATGTTTTTCTCTGCAAGATAATGGAGGACTGTAGTCTTGATAAAAATATGGTGAAAAAGGCTAGGATAGTGTTCTTTTTTTTTCACCTGTACCTTCTCAGACATCTTGACCAGGCTTCTACACAAATAGTTGCACATGTTGAGAGGTTTTTGAGTTGTAAATTGCATTAGAAACCAAATATGATAGGCATATAATCTAGAAAACCTTCCCTCACATGTGAAAATTTTCATGACAACCTTCATTAATGGAGCATACTTCTCCAACATGTACCTAAAAGGTATGATATGTGTATAGGTTTCCTTGTATGGTGTTTTCAAGAAGGACCTGTAATTTTGAAGATCTAAATTCATGCCCCTAAACCAGTATTCTCCTTGATCCGGTATCCCTGTAGCAAGTGAAATAGTAGCCACTGAAAATGTGAACTCAACCCCAACAATGATATCACTTTCCCCTTTCAAATGAGTGGTGATCCAATCTGTCAACTGTTCATGAAAACCTACTTCACACACCCTTCTGCAAAACTCTAGACAACTCACATCTTCAAAACACTGCTTGATGAAGGGTGATGTGTTGATTTGATTGCAGTTGGTAGGTTCATATCTAAGAATTTTTCTTCCTTTATGGTGTTTTTGCCTCTCTGGTAAAGAATCTCCTTCCATGATGACAGAAACCCTAGAAGTGATGCAGGATTACCCCGCGTACACCCACAGTATGCATGTAAAATGCATAAATACATTTGTCCCAGGAATTTAACTCACCAAGGAGTCAAATCTTCACCAATCAATGGTTAAGGCCCTATTAATCAACCCTCAAGCCTTCAATTATGAATTTATTAAAGCCTTCATCAAATCCCTCCTATCGAGACTTTAAAACCCTCATAACCTTCATTTAGACCTTCGTTACCCATTTAACCACATATATATAACTTTCCCCTCTTAACATTGGTTACATATATTTAACACATGAAACCCTTATATCCTTCGTTAATGTGGGACTTACATATAAGTTAATGCTTAAAACCTTCCATCGGCACTATATTCCTTTATAACCCTTTTATAGAGGAAATACTATAAAACATTCATAAACTTACCTTTTCCACCTTGATACAGCCTCTGCACATATATAGAGGTTTACCTTTCCACTGATCGCAATTGGGTCTCCTCTGCAAGTTTCGTTAACAAAATTTCTATCGCATCTGATATGTGATAACACGATATCGGATTTCAAACTTTAGTAACTGCACCATAT
Organism: Pinus tabuliformis; assembly: GCA_031772625.1. Taxonomy (NCBI): domain Eukaryota; kingdom Viridiplantae; phylum Streptophyta; class Pinopsida; order Pinales; family Pinaceae; genus Pinus; species Pinus tabuliformis. The sequence goes on along the minus strand of CM062815.1, from coordinate 80,159,176 downwards.
AACTCTGTTGGGTCCGCTTATTGGCCTTCGCATTATCAAATGTCACTTTCCATTCACCGATCCCCGATCTAATTATGATCATTGATCTAGAATCGATCTGACGACAGGGTTTCCACCCGATCAACAAAATGGAACGATGGCTTTCTGCTATATATCTTCCTCCCACAAGATCCAACGCTTTACATTAGTTTCAGGTTGACAATACGCATGAGGGTTAACTGCCCGATAAAGCGGTTTCCCCTCACTCCTCCGCTGCTATGTGTCGCGTTATGAATGGAATCGGAGGACTAACCTTTGATACCATTTATCACCTCTTTGCCACCCGAAATACCACTTAAGGATATAAACCTGCCTTTTCACCAGTTATCTCCCGCGTTGTTCTCTTATGCGATGATCATTGATCTATACGATTGATGGTTGTCATCCTTTGTTGCCTACGCCGTTGATATATAAGATCCAACGGTACTTAAACTTCATCAACTCACTTCCTCCTTCATCCTTTCCTTCATGCCTTTCATTGTTTCTTCAACATTTCTCTATGGTTTTGGGTTATTTCTTCAGGGTTTTGACTTTTGTTCTTCTGCTACTTAATTCACTGCTGGGCTTGAGTCCTCTACAAATTCTTCACATCGTAGCCTCTACAAAGCTTACTATGTTCCTTCAACTAGATTCGATAATCCATTATGATTCCTCTATATCATTCTCTCCTCTGCATGTTCTTCTAAACTCTGCCTACAACCACTGTTACAGAACCTACGACTTCATATATCATTCATTCATTAAACATTCATTTTACATACTAACACAGTTATGGAATCATCCAGTGTATATATAAATATGAACAAATGATACATATCGAGACTCTCTGTCTCTCACAGGCATGATCTTCAGTATCAGTGGCCTCCTTCCTTCACTCTGCCCATAGGCTTACATTTATACCAGAAATCTCTGTTGAACTAGTTCTGGTTCAAATCCTAAATCTTTTGAACTAACTCCTAAATCCTCTATGTCCACTTCTAACTTCATTTAATTCCTAAGAACTCTCTCTAGTTCCTCGAATCATGAACTGCTTTAAGAGTTATAATTGACTTTTAACTCTTTGTCTTTATTAACCACTCATATTCTCCTTTATTCAAGAGCATTTACAAATAACCTCACAACATCTAATTAATTTCTATTCTAATCACTTAAAAGCCTAATTATTACATTAATTTGAGACTTAGGATACCAACTTCCTTAAAATACATGACCCACCTATGTCTACTAAAATACAATGATTTTCCTTGGGTTGAATGCTCCTGCATCAGACTCCGAAAGTAGAAAATATTCATGATCTCCTGATCATGTGTCTTCTGATCTTTGTCTTCCTAGATCCCATACTTTGTTTTGTGACTGTCCAAATGCCTTGTTCCTTTGCTATTGTTGCACTTCCGCTGTCTTTTTCTCCATCTTCTTCTCCTCGTCAATCAGGTTCATACTCTGATTGATCATCCTTCTTGTTGTCATCAACTTTATCCCTATGGCCTATTTCATCATCAGCTGCCACAAATCTTCAATTTCTTTTTCCAGCACATCTTTGGGTTGTCCATACTCTGCCACTTACTTTTTCCTCTTTCTCTTTGTTTCAGGTTGTTGCTGTTGTCCACCAACTCTTCAAACTGTTGTTGGTTACTTTTACTTATTGCCTCCCTTTCATCCTTGCCCTCTTTCATGATTATTTCTGTCTGCACTTAATCATGATTTTCTAGCATTCTTTCCAGCAATTGAGCATCTCTGTTCCATGGATTAAATTCTTCCACAAAATCTTCTTCTTCAATTTTTATTTGGCTGCTCATCTGTACCAAATTTCCTTCAACATCTGCAACAAAACCTACACTCACAAAACACTTGTTAAAATAAAAAAGATAAGGCTTCTGTGCCTTATCTTCCTTTGGTAACAATTCAATTTGCTGCTCTGTTTCTTTCTCCTCTGTCACCACATCAGTATGTTGTTTTGAATTCTCAAAAGAATTCATGAGTCTGTCAACTAGTCTCTCCCCCACATCATCTGCTCTAATGATGTCTTCCTGCTCTTGTCCACTGTAGTGAACTCCTTCTTCTGCAATCACACTGTCATACTCTGAATTTTCCAGCAATGCAATTTCTTTGTGACACTTTGCAAGTGCTTCATCCTCACTTATGATTCCTGCATTTATACACAAATTATCAATTCAAAAATCATTAGGTTCAACAGTCTCAACTGTTGCTTCACTGTTATAGACATTTTTGTGCCTCGCAACATGGAGCATGAAATGTCAATAAATACAGGGATCCTCAGTCCCTAAACATGTTGTTCTTACCCCTAAAAGAACAAGGTCATCAAACAACAGCACTTCCAATCAGTTCTCCACCTGAAAACACTTCAAAACAGGCTAATTTTGGATCATGTCAGCTGCTCCACTGAGCATCTGCGCTGGAATGCAACTGCTCCTCCTTGTACCTGCGCTGGAAGTCAAATCTAATGAAGGCTACCTGCGCTGGGCGAGATTGGCCAAGTGGCACAGTCATTCTGCAAAGTGTCAACTGCCCAGGAAGCTTCCAAACTGACACTTGGTTCATGAGATTCGCCCTGTGATGAGTAAGAGGTACTTGATCACCATGTGTAAACAAGGATCTCCAAGTGGACTCAAGAACTGAAGATTAACTAAAGAGGGAGAGGACACTAGTCAGCTCTATGCCAGCCTCAAGCTGACTCATCCTCTCTTCTTCTCTCCTATATATAGAGCTCTTCTATGAGGTCTAAGGAGGCTGGAATTTTGTGTAAAGCAAGGAGGTGCTGTTGGTTTACAGTTAGAGCTATTGGGTGATTGTTTTACTAGAGGTGAAGAGGAGAGTTCTTGCTGCTGGGGAGGTGCTGCTGGATTGGAGCCATCAATGGTTGTAACCTTCTCAGAACCCTGTTACTTCTATCAATAAAGTTTTGCATGTTCTCCTATATACTTGTATTACATTGATGTATTGTATTTACTTGTATATTTGATTCACTCTAATCCATGCATCAGTTATGAGTACATGTATCTTGTAGTTTCCTCTCTTGTTCTGTGCAGGATCTGTGTGTAGCTGGACCGGCAAAGAGAGCAAGGAGCTGGGAACAAGAGACAAAGAGAGAGGATAAGGATCGACTAAGCGAAAGACACCAGGTTGGTTAATCTTTTCTTCCTTCTCTCTGTACTTTCATAAAGGAAAATATCAAAGCTTTACTTTCAGTTGTTGCTAAAGACTGTCACCTTTAGAGTAGGGATAGGGTCATCCGAGTCGGATACTTTTCCCCACAACAAACTGGCGACTCCGCTGGGGAGCCTAGTATCTTGTTGGTGTTTGTAGTATTTTGCTATTCATTTCTTGAAGAAAAGAGTACCAAATCGAAAAGCTTTTGACTATATCAAAAGCGAAGTAGAGGGACTGTTACTCTTGCTCATTTGCTGAGCAAATTCAAGATTTGAAGAGCTTATATACAAAAGACTCTTTACTCTTTGTGATAGATCTTCATCCTCTTGATCATCCCTTAGCCTGTACTTGACCTATAGCTTTTTATTTCAGCAAAAACAGTGCATTTTTGAGCTTTTTATGACCCAGAAAACTTTGTAGACGCAACTCTCGTGTCCCAGAGCAGGCTGTCCACAGGCAGTCTGCATTACAGCGCAGGTGCTCCCTTCGGGAACTGCGCTGAGAGTCAAACTGACAGACCAGAGCCTGCGCTGGTCCAGTTAGCCATTGTCTTGCTCAGTTTTCCCATTGTGTCTTGGCCCTGTTTTCACTGATTTTTGCTGATTGCTTGCTGGTCATTGTACTTGCTGTAAACCACTTCTCCTTGACATTATTCCGCCTCAGTTGTGTGATGAAACTGTGAATGTTCTTTCAGTATTTCTTGTTTCAGTTACAGTTTCCCATTGTGAAAAGCGAACCAGTATAGCTGTGGCCTCTTAGATCCTGAACTGTAAAAGTGTCTTTGTGATCTTAAGAGCTAGTTTTATTATTGTTCATGGCTGTTTGAGTTTGTTTGTTTTTCATTTTATGGTTTGAATCTATACATTTCCTGTGTTTAAACAAGTCGATCATAAGGTGTCTTTTTGATTTTGGACAAGCTTGTTTATTTCTACTTGAAATTAGATTCAAAATTATACAACGGTTTCCTTTCTGTCTTACATCAACATTAAGGATAACGAAAAGAAATACATGCATTGTGCATTTTGCATTTGACTGTGTGTTTGACGATTTAGGAAAATGTGCATTTTAGTGTGTGTTCTATGATCTGTGGAAAAAGTTGTGTCTTTCTTTTCGCTCAGTAGATTAAGGTTTTCAAAGTTGAAAGATTGAAAAGATTTGCTTCTCATCTTAGATTGCATATAGGAAGTTGTATATATACATCTCGTGGCGACCCTGAAAGGCAAACTGTTAAGCAAGATCAACATTAAAATAAACCCAATTTACATAACAACGCTTTGTAACATAACTCAAACATCTAGAGGTCTAGGTAGAGACGTGTTCCGGCGTTGTTAAACATAGTGACTGTCGATCTCTACGAAGGTGGGTGATTCCTCCTGAGAGTCGGTGGCACTAACACGGACTTGTGCTCCCGCGTACCGTCGCGTATATTGGGAGACCCCTATAGGCTTTTATCCTTTATCCTTAGGAAACCGTGTCGGCCGCCCTACTGATCGCGATGCAGTGAACACAGCATTCACGAAGATCGACCACCCGTACCGTAAAACGTATTCTGCGGTTTCGCGAAAGGTTTGGCACACCCTCTGCCTAGATCTCCAGAGCAGTTTCTTTTGGCCTTTTTCAAAATCTATAACTGAAAAAGTCCAACCGAGCATTTGTCACTTCGGGCTCGTTAATACATCGAAGGCGACTAGAGTCATCTTTAGCTTTTTCTCGACTCTTAAAACATGAAAAAGCAAGTTTGTGTCTAAAAGCGTCATTAATAAAATTTATTTTAAGCGGAACATAATCACTTGTTATTCCCACGTTGATCTTTCAGTTGAAAAGTATGGAGCCCACCAACCAAGGAAGTAACCTTGGCGGAAGTTCAAACCCCTTCTCCTCTTGGGGAGATGTTGGTGCGCCTCATATGGCTACATTGTCACTTCCAGGGTTGACAATCGGCCTCCCTGTATGGCTCTTTTCAACTAATGTAGTCCAGATCGCCACTAATCCTGAGCAGTCGAATCAACAGTCAGAACAATCTAGAACTACCCACCAGCCCTCCACTTCTTATGATACTTCCTCTGATCCTTCATCTTCGCAGGGTAGAGCTGGCAAAAGTCAGCCTCCCAAGGAGAAGAAGGAAAAGAAGAAGAGAGAAAAGAAGCAGAAGGAGCCTCTGGCGAAGGCGACTGGGGGCAAGCAGAAGAAAGCTGACAAAAACCCACACACTGCACCGACCGGGCCTAAATCGCCATGTGTCATTTGCAAAGGGATCCACTTCCATCGTGATTGTCCTTGTATTCCCCGGATACTAAGGGACTGGTCCCCAAGGTTGCACAATCCAGTAGCATCAACCTCTGGTCGTCATGTTGATTGCAATCCGTCAACTAATGAGAGTGAAGGACGAAGAAGGGGACCAAGATCACCCTGTCTATTGTGTGAAGGCAATCATGCCATCCACAAATGTCCATTCTTAGATGAGGCAAAGAGAGTTTTGGAAGATCGCCCGGTTTCACCGTTGCAACTTCCTCCTGGATACCGAAAACTCGCGCCTAATCCCTCGATAGTTGAAAATCCAGTTGACCCGCTCAAGTGGTCAGCTGAAGTGTCGGTCATTGAGAATGAACCTACTGAATCCAGACCAGACGAAAGTCTAAAGGTCGAAATGGCAGTTGGTCCGGTTCTTCCTTCAGAGGTTCTATCATCCAATGACTCCGTCATTGAAGACCAGTCTTCAAATGACACCATCGCCGAAGAGTCATCTTCATTCGACGCCCTCACTGAAGAGAATAAGGATGACACCATCCAGGTTCTTTTCATCAGCACCGACTCTGATGAGCGTCAGGGCAATGCGCCCATTCCTTTATCGCAGGAAGGAACATCATCAGGGTCATATCCGGCCGTATATTCGGTCCCACCACCAAGCAACCTGGTTGTATCCTTTGATTGGAATCAACTAGGCAGACCCCGGTTACCAGCCAGTGTACCATTCAGAATCATTGTCCAGATCTATAGAATGATCATGGCTGGTACTATCATTGATGAAGGGGCGTCTGTGAGTATCCTTTCCTCTATTGCTTGGAAAGCACTGGGTTCCCCGGCGCTTTTACCTGAGTTAAGAAATCTCTCAGGTTTTGATAAAGGAACCAGTCGACCATTAGGAATCCTCCCCAATGTGCCTGTCACGTTGAAAGGGAAGACCGTTAATTTGAACGTGATGGTCGTCTGAGGACCCTTGGATTATAACCTACTCCTTGGACGCGACTATATTTATTGCATGGGAGCGATAGTCTCCTCACTCTTTAGAGTAATGTGTTTTCCACATGAAGGAAGGGTGGTCAAGCTCGTAGACCAACTTTCGTTTCCGGGATCTCGCATCGCAAATAGTCAAATACCATTCCTAAATGGTCTGTTCACTCAAGATTCGCCTCCGCCCCCAGTCCTCCTTCCCGATGAATGCGAGTGATTCGGAAAGAAAGACTAGGACCCAGGGGGCATGCACCCTGGTCTGCTTCGGGCAGAAGAAACCCCGGGTATAAGGAAGAATTTCCGCAGAGAATATGACTAGTCCGTACCCCGTCCGTGGAAGGAAGTGGGGTTGTTCTGGAATAGTGTTCTTTTGTTAAAATTATGTGTTTGGCAAAAGAGTCATTCACCTTTGTCTAAAAAAGTGGGCAATGCCCAAGTAGGAATTCCCTTATCGCAACGAATAGTAACCATCTTTGAATTCAAGCCTCGCCCATTAAAACATATGTTTTGAAGGATAAGCAGGGGCAGCCTACAAAGTAGGGGACTATATTGTTGTGACAGAGGGTAACCATCTTTGGACAACCCAATGATAGACACCGCCGAAGAAAGAGATTGATTTGCGGCAGCGAATAGAACCCTCTTCGGATAATAAGAAAGAGGCAAGCCTCCCTCAATAATACCAATGTTTTGTCTTTGAGTAGTGTTCTTCTATTGTCACAAATAGCTGTTTGTTAAAAGTGGGCCGACGGGAAGCCTGAGTACTGCGTAAGACCCCTTAAAATAATGAGAAGACAAGTATCGTTAACATTAGATTAGCAAGATGACAAATAACTGTGAACACCCAAAGAAAAGAAGAGGTAGGGGAGAGGAGGGGCAGCCTCGAAATTCTATCCTATACCTGGGGGCATGCAAACTTTTGGAATGCAAGCAAGGGACGACTATTTATTTTTTAAATTTTTAGGTCCTCCCTTTAAACCTGTAGGTCTAACCCTTTAAACTCGTAGGATTAGCCGTTTCCGACCTTGCATGAAGAAAGCCTGTGGGGCAAAGGTAAAATTTGCCGAAATTGGGGCATAGCTTTGTGAGATAAAGCTCCTTAAAAAATAGTTATCTCATAGGAGGCGTTCTTATTATGACTGGTATATCGAGCAGTTTTAGCATATAGTTCATGCTCGTTAAAAAATAAACACAAAATTCGAGCAGTTTTATGACTGAATTTATGCTCGTTAAAAAATAGAAAAGTGTGAGCAAAAGTTTCCCCCAGAGTTCAAGCTCATGGAAAAAATGAACCTATCCGGTAAATAACCTTTTGAGATTGTAAATTCATCAGCCATAAGAACCTTGATCGTGTTTTCATCCATCACCTCCACTGTTCATTTGGCCGATCATTCACTTCCATTTGTGTGTTTACCTCTTTTGAGAAACAGCTGCGAAGAGTGATTTCACCTAGCCATCCTTGTGACACTGCCGTGATTGGAAAATTCCAACCTGTACCTGGAATCTGCTGCTATCCCTGTTTATCACTCGTTCCTCAAAAGACGAGTCTTCTTTGAGCTCTTTTCACTGACTCGTAAAATATGAAAAGTTTGCCGAGTTTTGGCCTTCCAGCTCGTTAAATGACCGGAACGCTATCCCTCCTCTAGATTTTAATCTTTTTGGACCCGAGGGATTATTGCACAAAAGGATCGAGCGCTTGTCTTGTTCGGCTCGTTAAAAGTACCGAACAGCCATCCCTTTTGTATTGTTTTATACTTTTTCGGACTTAAGGGATTAGCTGACGAAAAAGGAATTATGGAGTTGACTTTCTGTACCTTTTCAGACTCTCTAAAAATGAAAAGGACCGAGTTTTCCTTGTCGTTAGACTCGTTAAAATGATTAAATAGCGACAAACTTGTCTTTAGACGAGAACGAGTTTCCCTATCACTAGGCTCGTTAAATCATAGCGATGGGCTTGCCCGAAGGGCAGGTTATAGAACAAGCATATGTTATCCTCCTCAAGCTTGACAAAAATAAAGAGGTACTGGTCAGAAATGACTGGGGAAAAATTGGGAGAACATCAAAGTTTAATGGTAGCAAGTCACTCTTGAACATGACACTTTTCCTCCGTACCACATCGGGTTGGGTTGTTTCATTCACCGGTCTCATCACCATGGTCCTCGCCAAACCATCCACGTTTGGGGTAATGCTACCGATCCATCGCATCAGTGTCGTTATATGTTCAAGAGGGGTCATTCTGAAAGTGTCAACCGTGTCCCATCCACTGCCATACATTATCCTTCATCCATTCATGATCGCCACCCTGAATCATATGTCACAGTTTGTTTTCACCTCCACTAAAATCATTAGCTCCGTTCCGTGTCATTGATGTGGGATTCATTAAGGCCCTCCTTTGGCGGATCGCTTCTTGTCGACTTCAGCTCATTATCCAAGAAGTTGATCTAGGAACACCCCCATCAGTACTTTGAAGCTTGCATGCCTCAATGGCAAGTTTCTCACTTCCGGCGGCAGGTATACATCAATGACCTTCGACCAGAAGATTTCGTGTGGCGTTCGACGCCAAGTCCTTTATTCACGCCACGTGAATTGTACTGCAGTACCTTGAGGGTCATCGTCATTATTGGTGATTCCTCTCGCGCTTGTTAACGGTTTTCATCATTGACCGGTAATCAAGCGATGTCTTTCCATGTTCGACTTCAGCGAAATTCTCACATGGATCGACTTGTACTTAGAGTGAAGATCGAACGAGTTTGAAGACCCCGGATCTAGTTTCATCCATCCGGGCTGCGATACATATTCAGGAAATATAAAAGCATTTGTCATGTACATCATTGCAGCAGATGATCATCCTACTCAAAGGATGATAATTTCAGCAGAAAATTATCAGTCTACCATCAGACGATCGTCTGTTCTATGTACCAAAATGTATTTATAAAGCTGAGCATGGGAATGCCCGCCTCAGCTAGATCATGAAAACAGAATGAAAAATAATGTATTGTATTGTATTGTATTACAGGGCACTCCTCAGCACTGGAATGAACTTCAGACCCTCTAGATAAAGCATTTCACCCGATAAACGGCCTCATACTTTAGGGGGCAACTGTTATAGACATTTTTGTGCCTCGCAACATGGAGCATGAAATGTCAATAAATACAGGGATCCTCAGTCCCTAAACATGTTGTTCTTACCCCTAAAAGAACAAGGTCATCAAACAACAGCACTTCCAATAAGTTCTCCACTTGAAAACACTTCAAAACAGGCTAATTTTGGATCATGTCAGCTGCTCCACTGAGCATCTGCGCTGGAATGCAACTGCTCCTCCTTGTACCTGCACTGGAAGTCAAATCTAATGAAGGCTACCTGCGCTGGGCGAGATTGGCCAAGTGGCACAGTCATTCTGCAAAGTGTCAACTACCCAGGAAGCTTCCAAACTGAAACTTGGTTCATGAGATTCGCCCTGTGATGAGTAAGAGGTACTTGATCACCATGTGTAAACAAGGATCTCCAAGTGGACTCAAGAACTGAAGATTAACTGAAGAGGGAGAGGACACTAGTCAGCTCTATGCCAGCCTCAAGCTGACTCATCCTCTCTTCTTCTCTCCTATATATAGAGCTCTTCTATGAGGTCTAAGGAGGCTGGAATTTTGTGTAAAGCAAGGAGGTGTTGTTGGTTTACAGTTAGAGCTATTGGGTGATTGTTTTACTAGAGGTGAAGAGGAGAGTTCTTGCTGCTGGGGAGGTGCTGCTGGATTGGAGCCATCAATGGTTGTAACCTTCTCAGAACCCTGTTACTTCTATCAATAAAGTTTTGCATGTTCTCCTATATACTTGTATTGCATTGATGTATTGTATTTACTTGTATATTTGATTCACTCTAATCCATGCATCAGTTATGAGTACATGTATCTTGTAGTTTCCTCTCTTGTTCTGTGCAGGATCTGTGTGTAGCTGGACCGGCAAAGAGAGCAAGGAGCTGGGAACAAGAGACAAAGAGAGAGGATAAGGATCGACTAAGCGAAAGACACCAGGTTGGTTAATCTTTTCTTCCTTCTCTCTGTACTTTCATAAAGGAAAATATCAAAGCTTTACTTTCAGTTGTTGCTAAAGACTGTCACCTTTAGAGTAGGGATAGGGTCATCCGAGTCGGATACTTTTCCCCACAACATTCACATATCAGCTCTTCAGACTGAATTTCATCTCCTTTCGCAAGAAATTATTCCTATGTTGTCACAGTTTCAAATATCAATGCATTATTAAGTTCTTTCTGCTACAATAAATCACTGCTTCTCTCATTTAAGAGACATTCTCTATCCTCCTTTATTTCAGAGTTTTTATCTTCTGAAAGATACTCTTCCATACTTCTAACAACTTCAAAAGATTTCTCATCCTATGCAAAACACTCCTTTGTTAGTGTTCCTTCTCCCAAGGTTAAATCCTTTGCATAGGTTTCTTCCTTCTTAACATCTTTCAGTAGATGTCCTTATTTTTTTCTATCTGTCTCAACAGTTTCCATGGCTATTTCCACTGTGCCTATCATCATAGTGAACTGATGATCCTTTACTATGTTTTCAGCTAACATAGTTTCTTCTTCAAGTTTTCCTTTAGTCTCTTGTTGGTTACCTTCTCTAAGAGCTATCCTTGTCTCACCATCTGCATTAATATTCTCCTGTATTTGTTCTGCATCCATAGACAAACTTTTAGTCTTAAAAACATAAGACCCTGTGATCCCATTTGATTTTTCAGCCATCATATCTCTTTGCTGTTCTAAATCCTTCATATGATTCAGAAATTCTTTGATGGTCTCTTCTTCAATCTCCACAAGCCCTTCAGTTGGTTGCTTGATATTTTCCCCCAACTGTATATGAGACTTATCTATCTCATCTTCTTCCATAACAGAATTTAGATTCTGCTTGTCTTCTTCCTTCTTTATGACAATATCAGCAAATTGTCCTTCTTTACATGTTTCACCTGCAAACATACACAAATTGTTAGATTTAAAACCATGTGACTCTTTGGCCTCACTTGAAGTTTCAGTCTTCAAGTCTTCATCTTCACTTTCTCCCAAAATTTCTCCCTGTTCTGGTTCACAAATGGACTCTTCCATTTCCAACTCATCTTCCTTGAGTTTTTCCATCAGCCACCTCAATTGCCTCTGTTATAGCATTCTCTGCAACTTATGCCACTTCACTGGCTTCTTCCTCAAAACCCAACCTAGTCTCTGGCTTTCCTCAAGTATTCTCCTTAATGCATTGAGTTGTTCTTTTAACTCTTCAATCTCTTTGTCAATTTCCTCTTGACTCATCCTCTTTCCATTCTCTTTGGCATCCTCTTTCTTCATCTTTCTTTTGTTGTGGTCTTCCTCAGAACCTCTACTATGACTATCAGTAGCCATCTTCTTCTTCTCTATCTTCATGAGTTTCTCACTCACTCACTATGAGCTTCATTAAAGCCTCTGCAACAACAAGTCCTCGTTGTTGCAACTTACCTCACCAAGCTTTCCTCTGTAGTTGGTCTTTTGGCATGCCCTTGGTTCTCTATCTCTGGAACCTGCTTTGAGCACTTCTCTCTGCTCCTTCTAGGCTTCAACTCATCTGCATATTCTCAAGAACACAATTGTCCTCTTGTATTTCAATCACAATGAAATACTTGGTTCTGACCAATTCTTCTTTCACTTAGAAAGTCTTACCAACTTCCTTCATTACCTTGGCAATTCTACCCACATCCTCTATGGAATTACCTTTGTGATCTGCAACAATACCTCTGCAGTAACAATTCTCCTTCTTGCTACATATGCCTCACTAATCTTCTCTCCTTGAAGCGAACAAAGTTCCTTCTTAAGATTAATTACTCCAAAAAACATGGAATATATAGATATCCATTAAGGATATAAATATTATATTAAATATGTGAATAAGAAATAGAATGATAATGAATTACAATGAGAACAAGAGGCTTGCTTATATACCAAGCAAGTGTCTCTTCATGAAGAGTCATGTCCTATAAGACATGCCTCTTCAACCTAATTACTAGCTTAACTAACTATTATTTATGATTATTATCTTTTACATTATATTTATATTATTTATATATTTTATTCGTTACATTGCCTCCTTCCTCAAAAAACTTTGTCCTCAAAGCTTGTCGATGAAAAAAATCTTGATCTCTTTTTTGGGTTTGAAATTCTTTCTCTCTTGGAATAGTCATCTTCGTCAATAGAAGCTGATATGATCTTCTTAGTGACAAACAAAATTTTCGCATTGAGAAGGGATCAGACCATCCTAGATTAATCTTTTGTATAGCATTCTGATCACTAAAACTTTGTAACGACTTGTCCTCGTAGTACTGGGTTGAGGTTACATTACTCTTTTTTGGAACATTAGTTTGTTGTTTCGGTTCCGACTGGTTCAAATATGTAGTATGGTTGATTCGTCTGTTATCATGATTTCGATGCCAGTATGGAACCTTTTTTGTTTGATTTTTCCTTACTGGGCATGTGCCAATTTTTATATTTTCTTCTGGCGAAGATGTTGTTGAGTTGGTTATGAAACATTTACTGGGGATGTTCATTGTTTGAACTGCAACATCCAAGCGTGTGTTTTCTTCAACTTGCTCGTCTTCTTCCTGAGTTGTGACATCCACTGAATCGATATTTGTTGTTTTGTCATCAACTTGAATTCCTATATTTGATGCTTCCTTCTTGATAAGTTGTTGGACCTGGCTTTCTAATGACTTCTTATCCTTCTTAAGTTTCTTAATTTGTGTCATCAATTTTTCGCTATGGTTTTTAAATCGAGAAACTTCTTCATTTTTGTCAACATTGATTTTGTCGATTTCTTTTTGCATATTTTGTAATAGCTTTTTACCTTCTTGAGACATTACTTTTGAAATATCTGAGATATCTTTTGGTGTTACTGAATTTGGTTTTAGTGTAAAATCTTGGAGCGTTATTTTCTTCTTCTTGTAAGAAAATGTTAAGAACTTCTTCTTTGTATTTAGAATAAAGGAACCTAGAGTTTCCATCCAAGGTAACCCCAAAACAATGTCACTATCATTGGCAATATCGTCAAAACGTAAGGTTTTCACGGTGAATTTTGAGGTAAAAGTATAATCTCCAATATTTAGGTGTAAATTGCTTATATTGTATTGTTTGCCAAAAATATTTGTTTCAACTATATTTGATTCAGGAATCACCAATTGATTAACACATTTAGTACTAACATAATTACTTCTTTCAGCAGGACAGATAGAGATTATGATGTCCCTTCCTTCGAGCGATCCGTTGATTTGAAATAATGTATCAACATATTTACCAAAGGTTTCAGGAAACCTTTCATCTCTCATTTTTGGACTACACTCAATTTCTTTATCGGTTGACTCCATTTTTACTTTGTTAAGGTGAACTTGGGATTTTTTTTTTCTTTTATATATAATATTTTTTTTTAACTCTCTTTTTATTTTAATCTATAAAATATATTTCCACTTCTCTCTTATAAAAATCTAATATATATATATATATATATATATATATATATATATATATATATATATATATATATATATATATATATACATATATATATATATTTCAAATATTCTCTTCTTCTTTTGCTTCTTCTTCTTCTTTTGTTCACTATTTTAATAAAATTCTTATATAATAATAATTTTTTTATATATAATTATAAATTATATATATTATATAATTTTAATTTATATATATTATAAAATTATAATTATATAAAATTTATATATACTTTTTTGAGACCCACTTTTCTTTTTATATGTAACTATATAAGGCTTATATAGTATCCTTTTTTTATAATTAAAATAATATTTTTTTTAGAATTTGGATGAGTCGTGACTAATTTGGATGAGACGTGACTCTTGGTACGGTCACAATCTTTAGATTTGAACGATTAAAATTATTTAGATCACACCTTTTTTCTCCAATGTTATCAAAATATCTTTTACTTTTAAAATACCATGGGCTATTACCATGGGTTGTTTTTAAAACCTCCTGTAAAAAGTAATATTTACGTTCACGTAAGAGCTTTTGTATCCTTGTTTTTCCTTTAACTTTTAAAATACCATGGGCTATTACCGTGGGTTGTTTTTAAAACCTCCGTTAAAATGTTCTCCACGTAAAAAGTAAAACCTCCCTTAAAATGTTATCCACGTAAAAAGTAAAACGTATTCCTTTTGTTTTTTGTTTTTCTTTCTTTTTTTTTAACTTTCTAAAATACCATGGGTTGTTTTTAAAACCGCGGCTTCTCCATGTAAAAAGTTTTAAATATACTTGAAAAGGTTCCCGCTTATCTTTATTATGCACTCTTATCAATAATATAAAACCCTTTTATATATATATTCACCTTTTTTTTTCTTCGAAATATATTATTTCCTTTCCTCTTTTTTTTATATACCCTTCTTCTTTATTTTTTATTAATTTTTTTTTAAATAATGGCCAAAGACCTAAAAAATGGAGAATCTCCCAATATGTAGTGAAACACTTCAATTATGACAGCAACGAAGTTGATGATAGGTTGATAGCCAAAGGCCTGGTGATCAGCCAACGTGGCTCTGATACCACATAAAGCGAACAAAGTTCCTTCTTAAGATTAATTACTCCAAAAAAACATGGAATATATAGATATCCATTAAGCATATAAATATTATATTAAATATGTGAATAAGAAATAGAATGATAATGAATTACAATGAGAACAAGAGGCTTGCTTATATACCAAGCAAGTGTCTCTTCATGAAGAGTCATGTCCTATTAGACATGCCTCTTCAACCTAATTACTAGCTTAACTAACTATTATTTATGATTATTATCTTTTACATTATATTTATATTATTTATATATTTTATTCATTACACTCCTCTAATCAGTCTTTCAGCATCTCTCTGCTTCTTTCCTCTAGAACCAATTCAGTCACTCCTTGCTTAATATTGCTGCAACCTTCTTACCTTGTTATGTTGTCACATGCATATCAATGTATAAACACACATTCTCAAATCAAAACATAACATATCACCTCACCTTCAAGATCTTTGCATGATCTTGGTTCACCATTCCACCTGTGCTTTGAATTTCTTTGTTCTATTTTAACACCAATTGTTTCAATTACAAATACCACAAATGATGCAGGGTTACCCCGCTTACACCCACAGTATGCATGTAAAATGCATAAATACATTTGTCCCAAGAATTTAACTCACCAAGGAGTCAGATCTTCACCCATCAATGGTTAAGGCCCTATTAATCAACCCTCAAGCCTTCAATTATGACTTTATTAAAGCCTTCATCAAATCCCTCCTATCGGGAATTTAAAACCCTCATAACCTTCATTTAAACCTTCGTTACCCATTTAACCACATATATATAACTTTCCCCTCTTAACATTGGTTAGATATATTTAATGCATGAAACCCTTAAATCCTTTGTTAATGTGGGACTTACATATAAGTTAATGCTTAAAACCTTCCATCGGTGCTATATTCCTTTATAACCCTTTTACAAAGGAAATACCATAAAACATTCATAAACTTACCTTTTCCACCTTGGTATGGCCTCTGCACATATATCGAGGTTTACCTTTTCGCTGATTGCAATCAGTTCTCCTTCGTGGATTTCGTTAACAAAATTGCTATCGCATCCGATATGTGATAACACGATATCAGATTTCAAACTTTATTTACTGTGCCATATAACTTTGTCAGGTCTGCTTATCAGCCTTTGCATTATCGCATGTCACTTTCCATTCACCAATCCCCGATCTAATTATGACTGTTGATCTAGACTCAATCCAATGGTAGGGCTTCCACCCGATCAACAGAATGGAACGATGGCTTTCCGCCATAGATCTTCCTCCCGCAAGATCCAACGCTTTACATTAGTTTCGGGTTGACAACACGCACGGGGGTTAACCGCCCGATAAAGCGGTTTCCCCTCACTCCTCTGCTGCTACGTGTCACATTATGAATGGAATCGGAGGACTAACCTTCGATACCATTTACCACTTCTTTGCCACCCGAAATACCACTTAAGGTTATAAACCCACCTTTTCACCAGTTATCTCCCGCGCTCTTCTCTTATGCGATGACCGTTGATCTATATGATCGATGGCTCTCATCCTTTTTCACCTACACCATTGATCTATAAGATCCAATGGTACTTAAAATTCAACGACTCGCTTCCTCCTTCATCCTTTCCTTCATGCCTTTCGCTATTTCTTCGGCATTTCTCTATGGTTTTGGATTATTTCTTCAAGGTTTTGACTTCTGTTCTTTCGCTACTCAATTCACTCCTGGGCTTGAGTACTCTGCTAATTCTTCACATCACAACCTCTATAGAGCTTACTTTGTTCCTTCAACTGGATTCGATAATCCATTATAATTCCTCTAAATCATTATCTCCTCTGCATGTTCTTATGAACTCTACCTACAACCACTGTTACAGAACCTACGACTTCATATATCATTCATTCATTAAACACTCATTTTACATACTAACACAGTTATGTAATCATCCATTGTATATATAAATATGAATAAATGATACATATTGAGACTTTCTGTCACTCACTGGCCTAATCTTCAGTATCAATGGCCTCCTTCCTTCACTTTTCCCATAGGCTTACATTTATACCAGAAAGCTCTGTTAAACTAATTTTGGTTCAAATTCTAAATCTTCTTAACTGACTCCTAAATCCTCTATGTCCACTTCTAACTTCATTTAATTCCTAATAACTCTCTCTAGTTCCTTGAATCATGAACTTCTTTAAGAGTTATAATTGACTTTTAACTCTTTGTCTTTATTAACCACTCATGTTCTCCTTTATTCGAGAGAATTCACAAACAACCTCACAACATCTAATTAATTCCTATTCTAATCACTTAAAAGCCTGAATATTACATTAATTTGAGACTTAGGAAACCAAATTCTTTAAAATACATGACCCGCCTATGTCTACTAAAATAAAATGATTTTCCTTAGGTTGAATGCTCCTGCATCAAAAAGCGAGAAAATGGAAAAAACTGTGAGGGATGAGTGCAAAAATGAAATTATGGATAGGTAGAGTGGAAATAATGGTAAGGAAAATTTTAGAATATGGATATGGACTATAAACAACTCATGAAACTTAAATAAGGTGAAATGAGGGAGAGGAGTGCTTGTGAGAAATGAAAAACCGAGCTTCTAGGAAAACTGCTCAAATTGCTAGGAATGAGCTAGTGTTTAGTTATAGGTGAGGTAATTTGATGATTTGTAGTTGTTTCAGTGGGTCAAAATGTATTTTAAACATGTATATAGTTGTAAGATGAAATATTCACATGTTTAGCATATCAAAACCACACTAACCATCCTTAACCCTAGCTTATAGCATGGCAATTTCACCTAAAACCCTAGATGATGAAATCTTGCATTTGAATTCTTATTGCTAAAGGAAAAGGTAAGAGACGTGTTGTACTTTCTTGTATACAAGATTATATTAGAAAAAAACTAGGTTGCAAGCTTCAATGTTGAGTTTGGGTGATTTCTGGAAGGTTTTGGGCTGCTCTGGCACAAGCGCAGTGCAGTGTCTGGAAGTGCAACGCCTTCAAGTTTTTGCCAACTTTTCCTAAAAACTTGTGTTTTTCTTGCCAATGGAGGGTAGAGATCGATGAACAAAGGGAAATAGAAGGCAAATGAAATGATTTTGGGGCTTTTTGGGGTTTTATAGGCAAGTGTGATTCCTTTTTGAAAAGAAATGGGCTCCACATACCTTTTTCAAAAAATGATTTTTCACCATTAAGACTGAGTCACTTTGGAGAGTTGAAACCTGAGATGCATTTTTACCTTTTGAACATTAAAACTTCTTCTCCTGGAACCTTTGAGACTGCAATTATGAAGAACTTTGTGAAAATTCATTAAGCTAATGTCAAAAAGTTGCTTGTCATGATTCATTTAATGTTAGATTTACACATGATGAAGATGGACCTTGAAAACCTAATGACTTAATGAAGACATGAGAATGAGTGGAATGGTGATGATGATCACTGATATAATTAAAACATTCTATTTATTATGACACCTTCATCTTAGTGAGGTAGGCGACCAGCATGTGTGATTTTTTCAAAAGAATGAAAACTTTCCTAGACAATCTAGCGAGTGACCAAATTTTACTCTATAAACCTAGTGACATGATAAAATTTTACCTTAAGACTCTTGACATACTTGGTAAAATAATATTTTATCACTCGTGGAAAGTAAAGAAGACTTACACTAACACGTGGAATGGTGAAGGATTTTAAGATCCCTAATATGTCAAATTCTATGTCTCAATGAAAGCAACCGATGGGTGTTATTGGAAGCCTATCCTAGGTTTGGCCCTAGTGCCCAAGTGGTCTTAATATATTTAAGTTGAATTATTAAGGTGTTTCAATTCTTGGCTTGGCAGTGTTAACCAAGCTCAAGTTTGCTTAGGGTGTGAGTGTGTGAAAATAATGTGTCAAGTCGATGAGTTAATTCAGCATGTTTTATGATGTCATGTGTTGTTGAAAATAAAGTGTTGAAATACTTTAAATAATGTTGAAAATGAAAGAAAAATAAACATCCAATCAATAACACAAAACCCCACCCAAAAAGGCTATCAAGCAGCTAAGCAAGAGAGGGAAAACAAGCAACTCAAAGACACGTAAGATGCCAAAAAGACCTAATGTCAAAGGGATTGAGATCCAGAGGCACTAATATGTTGTAAATGGTGTAGAAAAACAACAAAATTCAGAGGTGAGAAACATTGCAAAGGATAAGTATGAAGCTCCAAAACCTAGGATGCTCAAGTGGATCCTAAAGGGGAAAAGTAAAAACTCAAACTCTAAAATGAGAAAATGTGTACTCTAGACTCCTCACTCAGCCAATCTCTTCCTAACAATGTGGAGGTGTACTCTAAACCCTAGGGGGTTTTTCCTTCCTCAAAGAGAAAAAAAATAAGAGAAAATAGGCCTAGAGGAGACTGAAACAAAGATAAAGAACCCTTCCTAGTCTACACACAGCACTCTTGGCAAATCTGCAAAAATTCTGGAAATTTTTCAAAATGATGGTACTGACCTGGAACAGTGGAAAATGCAGTTTTTGGGCCAAAAAGTGTGCTCTAGAATGAAGAGCTGGGGTTGAAAAGTGAATTTTATCCTAGGGCTCCCGGATGGCAGATCTCGCATAGATTTTGTTGTCTCCTGCTCAGCTAAAAGTAGTTGTAGAAAACCCTGAAATTTACTGAAACTTCAGTCACCCAAGAATGTTGTTATTACACCAGTGGAATTGCCATTTGTTAGTGTGAAACTTCTTGGAAGGTGTACCAAAAATAATTCACTTAATTCACTAAGTGACACATGACCTTAAAAATAATTTGTTGTTGCTTATGCTTCAGATCTATGATAAAACTTGTAAAACCTGCAACAAAACAATGTATACGATCCAAAACAGCAAAGAGCAATATAGATATCCAATGCAATAACCCAAATGGAAAGACTTTAAAATGAATAAATATTTTATTGAAAACACCTGGTGATGGATATTTTCAAAAAGGGTTTGCAAATCCCCCTATGTGGGATGGGTCCTTTGATATCCTTGATGCTTCAATAATCGATTCTCTCTCTCAATGTATGAGAAAACCCAAAACAATGTGGAGAACTAAAATGGGAGCTCAAGTGAAAAGAGACGATAATGGTGACGATGATAATGATCATGGTGAATAATGAATGGAAAACCCTCCTATTTATAACAAAGTATTGAGTTAATCTCGAAAATAGAGAATAATAAAATAATATTGACCAAATCAAGATCTAATTGTTAGGAATACTTTATTATATTTTTTGGAGAGAGAAAATATATTCAAAATGGTCAAATATCTTTATTTAGAAATAATTAACAAATGAAATGATTTATTAATTTTTTCGCGAGGATTAAGAATGGTTTGAAATTTATATAATTATTAAATAGTGATTTAAAAATTATTCCAATAATAGAAAATATGAATAATAAATAAATAGTGATTTATTTAATTATTCCTTGGCGATTTAGTCAAATGTGACGAGGAATAATTATCAAATAATGATTTAATAATTATTCCTAGATAAAATTAAATAAATAATAATTTATTCAATTATTCTCATGTGGTTTGTTTCATTTTAATTAGAAAATAATTTAATAAAAATGGTTTACTAAATTATGTCCCATGGTGAAAGTGATTTTACTATGGTAAAATTAATCCTACATGGTGTATTTCGATCCACCGAGTTAGAGACGGTTAGGTGATCATTTTTTGGTGATAACATTGGTGGGCCCCTATAGCAAGGTAATGATCCATGAGACAAACACACCTCAATGGATCCTGCCCAATTTCTAAAACTCTTGGACTAAGGTTTCATATCGCCCCACCTCTCACCTGGAGGTATGGCTGCATTGCACCCTCTGCCCACTTGGCTCGAAATTTCCCCCTATTGGAGGTCTCTGCTTGAGTGGATGTCTCCACTTGGGCTCCTTTATGCTTCTCCAATTGTGGCTACTTCTAAGTGTGCATGTTGAGAGGTAATTCATGCTCCCTCTCAACCACCAAGTCTCTAACCTTTGCCTTGCTCCTGAAGGCTTTGCATGCATCTTTCTCTAATGTGTAGAGGCTCTTTACCCTAACACAAAATTGCTTGAGTTGACATGAATCAAGATGCTTTAGGTAGTCCTTCCCATTACTGAAGACTACCTCATACCCATTACCTTCAATACTCAATTTCTTCATCAATTCAAGTTTCTTGGCTTCATGGCTATTACCGAATAGCTCACTGAGAGTCTTCCACATAGCAAAGGGAGTCTCTTTTCCATGTATTGTTAGGACTATGTGATCTCTTACACCCTCCAAGATGATCCTCCTGGCTCTTGTTACACTCTTCTTCCACTCTATTAGATCTTTAGCCTCAAATGTTGGAGGCTTTACGATATCATGATCTATGAATTCCTTCAGTTGATTATATTCCAACGCTAACTCCATCTTGTCCTTCCAAACAATGTAATTTGAGCTACCCTCAAGGGCATACTTGAGTCTCAATCCATAGAATGAAATCCTACTAACTCTAAAGAATTATTCTACAAATTCTATTCACCTACAAGGACAACTTCAAATTCTTCTCTTCTAACATGATTTATTCTCTAATACCATGTAGAAAATTCTACAAATCTAGCTCTTATACCATGTATAAATTCCTTATAGATTCAAACTGCTAATTGTAATATTATTAAACAATAGACTTCAATCTACTATACTCATTAGCGGAAATAATTAATCAATTGAGAAATCACAAATCTTACAAGAGAAAGAATTCAATCAACACATTACACAATGATTTCGTAGGTAAATCCATAGTTAAAAACCCATGATATCTGTATATTACATTAGTCATAAAACATAAGAATATTACAATGCTTTTCTCAAGCTCGAGCAACCTATGCACTATCTCTATCTGTCTCACTGATTCCTAGACAAGTCTTGGATGAATACAATATGATCTACTCAACCTACAAAAGTATTTTTGATCCTCTGCCTGATTGACTGCCTTTGGACAATACTTAGCCAAATTCCTTTCCTTCGAAGCTCGTACTTCCTTATGTTTTCCAATGAGGAATTAGACTTCTATTTAATAATAATTTTCCTCCATTGGATTGTGTAGTTCCTTTAGGCTCTTCCTCTAACTGCATGCACCATCTGTACAATTTGGATGCTTATAAAACTAATAGTACATTGTCCCTCAACTCCAATATCAACTAAGTATTTCTCATATCTAGCATGCATGAGCTAATTATGAGTGAACCTTAAATTTACTGGTTGATCACTACAAGCAGCACCACACTCGACTTCAAGCATCACCACATTGCACTTTTGGCATCACCACACTACACATCAAGCAACACCACACTGTACTTCAGGTAGAACCACATTGTACTTTAGGCAGCACCACACTGCTAGACCTCCCACTAGTTTGTCTAATAGTTGGAACTAGTTTAACTGACTTTAACTTAGTTATACTGAATTAATTAATTACAACTCAAAATAAACTCAACCAGGGCTCCTATAATGTAGGAGATGCTCTACATGACTCTAGTTAGACTCTCAACTCGAATTAACTGAGCCAACTAAGTCAAATTAACTTAGTTAACTAATACAAGTTTTCATGAGATGTGGAATTACAATTTTTTTCCTAATTTAATTTAAGGACAAAATTAAAATGGGATCTTTCTTGATGTTATTTTCAACATTTCTTGTTGCAATTTTCAACATGTTATAAATGAAAAATGAATGTTATGATTTATAGCCAAAATAGAGATAAATTGAACAATGCTTAGAGTATAATTTTCACTTTATTGAAGGTTGAAATTGAATCCAACTTAGTGCATGAATCCAAAGTCAAAGTTGGAGCATAAGTTCTAGAAAGAAAAGGGGAAATTCATGATGGTTAAAAACTCAACAGTTGACTTGTAAAGGAGTAGAGATAGAGGTATATATTTGCTATCTCTAGCAGAATGAAAAAACCATCAATCTGAGCTAAGAATTGTATGTAAATGGAATCAAAAGAATGCCATATTATATGTAAATGAAATCAAAGGAAACCCTAAGTATTATACAATGATATGTGAGGGAAACTATGAGCAATAGGAAACATTTAACAATAGTGTTATTCTTATTCATAAAATGTTTGTAAAGATGCAAGGTAACTACATTTTGATCCCACTTAAAATTTGATCTTAGCTCTAACAAGCATTTCTAAAAACAAAATTGAAAATTGATTTTCCTTTGACATCATTTTTGAGTATGAAAACTTGCTTTTTATGGACAATAAATTGAAATTTATAGAAGATTTGAACTCAAAAATAGACCCCTGAATTTTTGACCACTTTCTAGTTGAAAATTATTCAGGAAACTTGACAATTTGGTCATAGATAATGAGGAAATTTTGTTAAACATAAGGGTTTGATTGCTCAAAAGGGTTTCATGATGATTTTTGTGAAAGAATTATTTGTATTTTTTATTTTCTAAAGACCCAAACAGTCACAAGACCAGTGTATGTGTGCATAGAGGAAACAAGGAAAACAAATTGTTTTGGAATTCAAGTTTCAGAGGTTACTAAGGGTTAGTTTGGTTGGATTCAAAGGAATTTGGCCATATGGGTTTTTCCCAAGGAGCATAAAGATGTTTTTTTTAGCTATTGAGCAAGGCCCAAATTCATCACAAAGATTGTAAACTCCTTGTCAAATCTGTAGTTAATCCCATTTTCCTCGTATACAGTGCAAAAAATAAATTTATTATATCTTCCAAAATGTATATTTGTTTTCTGTCAAATTTGTAGGGGAGAAGCATCAATGTGAGGTGAATAAACATAGAAAATTTCAAGTCAAACCGGTTCGTGTTTTTCAAAAAATAGGTCATTGTGACCTACAACCATTTTATATTTTTCTTGAAGTATGTGAATTGGATTGTCATGAAATTTTGTAGGGAGATGCACTACAATAAGGGGAATAAATAATAAAATTTCAAGTTAAACAAACTCATATTTTGTGAAAAAATGGTTACCATAATCTTTAGCCATTTTGTATTTTGCTACATATTCATGCATCTGTTGATTATGAAATTTGTTCATGTAAAGCATAAACATGATACCAACAATCTCACAAATTTCATGGGAAATTGGTTTGTATTTTGGGAGAAAATAAATCAACAAGTATGTTATAGGAACCTTGAGAACTTGTAATCATTTATTTATTTTCATACTAGTGCATCTTTGGGGAGAAATTTGTCATATCAATTTTGTTTCTAGATGCCTCGAAGTTGAAATAGGTAAGCACTAGATCACAGTAAAATTAAGAGTTAACTTCACACTATAGGGAGAAAAGTAAAGGATGAAGTGTTGCCACACAAACACTAGCACTCACAAACTTGTGGTTGCCACAAAAGAACCAACCACAAGGACCTCATCTCCTACTTGGATACATTTTAGAAAAGAAGACCTCATTACATAGTTTTTGAAAATTATATGCAAGGGTGCATGAGGACATGCAACTCCTTCATTTGGGGGGAATGTTGAGTCTCAGAATTGTCATCTTCTCACGTCGTTTTTGGCATAATTTCACAACCTTTCCCTTGATTTTTAATCCATTTTCCACTTTATGTAATCATTTTTTTATTCCAATTTAATGTTTACATGTGGTATTAGGATCAATATTTTCCAATACATTTATTTTTTGTATTTTAAGTGAATTTATGACTAAATATTAGAAAATTAACATATACTAACTAATACTTGAAAGATAGGTGATTTTGGTGATGTGTGCAGGTAAAATTGAAGATTCCTACAATGTTAATTTTAGCATTAAGCTCAAATTCGAATTTCTTCTTCTATCTTTGGATATTTATCATAGATTTGGTATGATTACTCAAGCATCTTGGATAAAGAGGAATTATGGAATATCTCTTATCAAATATGATTAGTAAATTGTTGTAGCCACATGAAATATATGTGGATCTGAATTTATTAGCTTCTTATCTTATTCACAAAGAAAAGTTATGTATAAATAAGATTGTCTCCTCCATTTCAAGAGGAGAGAGTTAGGGTTTTTAATTATAATACTTGGAGAAATACCTTTTTAGACTAGAGTTCAATATTTTGAAGCTTTCTCAAAGCTCATTTCACTTCATATATGTTTTTGTTCTGATTTTCAAATTTTGGTAGACAATCTAATGTGCTTGCTAAGGCATGGAGGGCCCACACAAACCAAAGTTTGTGCACTACTTTCCATGTGTTGTTTAGTTGTTTAGTATATGTTGGTATGACTTGTGTATATATGTTATTTTATGTTCATACTCTTGTATATTTTTAATTCCTTGTTCATATTAGTTTTTTATGTTTGTGTGAGCTCACTAGTATATTCACTATCAAAATGTTGTCTATAGCGTATATGGTTGTTTACATTTGTTGATTTTAAGTATGATTTATAAGTTTTATTTATCATAGGGTATTTGTTTCTTATGAAGATAATCTAATTGAAAAGGTTGAACAAAGAATCGGGAGTGATATTCATGACTTTTCTCAATGGAAAATGCCCCAACCCTTTTGACATCTTTTTCATTTAGCATTATATTCATCAACACAATAGTTCATTGCTTTTAGTGATTTATTGCTTCCTTAAATTAGATCAATGATGTGGGTACATTGTAATTAAGAATATGAGTAGAAGATTATAAGTGACCACCCATTTTCACTTGCATATATGGAGAAGGACATAGTGCATTCTCATCTTTTCAATTGGTATTGGGTTAAATTCTATGAGATTTACTAAAGGATTACCGAAGTATCCACTTTTTTCTATCAACAAGAGAATCCCTAGTGAGTTACGAATCTATTAAGCCAAAACCCCTTTTATCATTGATTCAATTTTAGTCATTTACAAACATTTGAGTGTGAAAAACTTGACATTCTTGAACATGATTGAAAAGAAGACTATGACCTGTGTGAGAGGTCTCAGTGCACGCTCAATTGACAATGTTCATGATTCAAGTGTGTGTGCTTTACATTTTAGGTAGTGTAATTAGATTGATTTTTGTTTCATGCTTTCTTATTAGCCCTTTAACTTTAGTTAAATTAGAATTCTAGAGCTTGACCTTCATTAACTAACTTTAGTACTTAATTTATACACGACATCCAATCTAGCCTAGCTCTCTACATATCATATTGTGCTTCTATGTTTATGAACACCTAGATTAATATAAATACTATGTCCTAATTTAGGCATCTAAATTATCTTGACAATGATTGTTATCAAAGAGGGGATTTTAAAGGTATTGATGAGAATGATGAAGATGATTATCATGAGGGTGGAGACTTTCTTTCAAGTGGGGAATTTAAAGGCACTAATGGGGAAAATGATGATTTTTATTCAAGTGGGGATTTTAAAGGCATTGATGATGATATCAAATCTTAGACTTCTATGATCATTTTTATTCCAGAATCATCGCAACAATTTTTCGATCAATGTTTTGAAGAAACAAGTGTAGTTCATGTTGGACATTGAATAAACCAGCACTACCTATGTGTTTCACAACATGGACTAACTACCTCTCATGGATCGTAATCTCTAGTGATGTGATTGTTGACTAACACCTGTAGGTTTTGGTCTAATTGCAATCATGATTCTCAACAAGTGGTATCAGAGAAGAGGTCACGAGTTTGATACACACCAGGATCGTGTTGGAGGGTAGATTTTTGTACATTGGATAAACCAATTCTCCCCATGTGTTTTGCAACATGGAGTAAGTTCCTCTCATGGATCTTTAACTCTAGAAATGCAATCATTGACTGACACATGCAGGTTTTGGTCTAATGCCAATCACAATTCCTAATTGTTCATCATCAAGATAAGATGATAGGAATGAAACTGTGATCATCAAGTAATAATTAATATGAATTATTATTATGTTTCAGACTTAAAGTCACTAACTGGATCACTTAAAAGAGAAGGAAAAAATAATACTAATAAAGGAAACCATAACATGGATGAAACCTAAAGGAAAATTATAATAATATAATTAATTTAGTATTAAGAATAAATAGTAGTAGTAATCATAAATGTAAGATAAAGAGCAACCTAAGATAAGGATAGTTGTTAATAATCATAATCATAATTTTAATGAAGTATATTATAATATATAAACATAAGAAAAATATATTATAACATTAACAAAGAATAAAACAATATCAATATTAATAAAGTATGGTATAATATTGATATAAGTAAAATAAACCCTAAGGGTTAGCTCAATTTGTCAAGTTCCCTTCATTAAAACACCTTGCTAATGGGAGGTCACGAGGTCAATTCTCCTCGATGCTCTTGGGATTAGGCTCTACTAATGAGTCAGTGGGAAGTAATCCCTTCGGGTGGATCTGCCTTGATAGTTTCTGTGGATGTAGTGCCACCGATCCTAGATGCCTGTGAACCACACATAAAAAAATAATATAAGTAAATATATTAATTTGGAGATTTGGTTGTTATCCTTCCCATCCAAGTTCATTTTGAGTTAGTGACATATTTGGATCATATTATTTTATAGTTTGAGTAGACCTAGTGGTTAACAACATGTGTTTCCTCCTAGGACCTCACAAGTGTAAATCCAGAGGGGGAAAAATTATGTACACCTCCATAAACTTTAATATTTAAATCGTTACGTGGAGGCAAGTCCCTGGTCCCACAAACAAGGGGTATCATACACCAGTTGTGACAATA
Source organism: Pinus tabuliformis (assembly GCA_031772625.1). Taxonomy (NCBI): domain Eukaryota; kingdom Viridiplantae; phylum Streptophyta; class Pinopsida; order Pinales; family Pinaceae; genus Pinus; species Pinus tabuliformis. Next base: position 80,131,442 of record CM062815.1, on the reverse strand, counting down.
AATAAATAAATAAAATAAAACAATAAAACAAAACAAAACTATAACACATTCTTATACCAAATTATTAGGAAAATACATACAATATAATCCAAAAATATATACACGATTAGCTGTATGATTATGAATGATTTGATAAAGATTAATATAAAAGAGGGGAAATATAATAAAGAAAACTATGATAACATATAAGAGAAATGAAGGTAATGAAATAAATAGGGTAGTAGATTATATAATATATAAGTTAATTAAATTATTATGATAATAGTTTTATTATAAATATAGCCCGAGGGTTAGCCCAATTAGTCGAGTCCCCATTGTTAAAACACCTTTGCTGTTGAGAGGTCACAGGTTTAATTCTCCTAACACTTCCAAGGTCTAGGTCTATGGTTGAACTGGCAGGAAGTGATCCCTTTGGGTGGATCTGCCTAGTACAAATATTCCATGGATGTAGCAATCACCGATCTTTGGGGACGTAAACCACATATAAAAAAAATGGTATTATTATAAATATATTAGGAAACGAAATATATATTATTTTAAGTGGTGTCAAAAGAATTGATTGAAAGGTATAAAATTCACGTGTTCCTTGAGAAAAGGAAGATACATTTGTCAATGAATAAAATCATCCAAATTTTATATTTAGTGAGGTGCATAATATCTACAAAGGTAGGTTATGATCATCACAATGGAACCTTTTACTCTATAGAAAGGCTTTCAAAAAAAAATTACTCACTTGGTGATCTTCATATCTCAAGAATCCAAACAAGATTGGAAAAATATCCTATATTTTATTCAAAAGTCGACCATAGATAAGAGAGTGAGCCATTAACAAATAATACATAATCATGGGTGCATGACCTCTTTTTTGAACATGGGGAGTGTATACTAGATAGAGACATAATACATAATCTAGAGAATTTCTCGAGAGGAGAAATCTACAACTTATACAAAGAATATGCTAAAGGTAATAAAGGAAATTGTATCATTATATATACATATTTTACAAGAATGCAGAAGAAAAAATTCAAAAATGCCTATATTCCTAAGAAGTCAAGGATAGGGGCTTGCAGTACATGTGCTTCTCTTAAATAAAAAGGGATAATTAATCTTAAGGGGTAGATATAGCTATGTATTTACATATTTGTTTTAACTCAATAGTTATCAATTGTGAAAACATATTATAAATATGTTCATTTTATGTTATGTGTGGATTCCATTGTCAAAACACTTCAAGAGCATCATAATCAGCAATCAAGTGAAAGGAAAATTTTGTACAAACATCGAAAGAAGTGTTATGATGCTCCAAATAAATATTTTGGTTTGATAATTGATAGTGTGGACCAAAAGTAGACACTTCTACCACATTTTTTATGTACACCAAACAAATTATAGGAAGAGAATTTTATTCAATTTCACTTTGATAGTTGTATGATTTTTAATGCAAAAATGTGTCCAAGGGTTTACTTCATAGCTCCAAATATTTATAATGATGAAAACCTAATCATCACCATAATTCATCATATTCTAAGTCAATGATTTGGTATTCTTCATTAAGTTTTATATGCATAATTATACAACACTAGTAGTGAAAATAAAAATCAAATTGTATTTGGATATCTAAGCATATTTGTTGAATTATGAATCTTTCAAAAGGTAAAAGTTTGTTTCGTTATTGTTGGTCACACTCATGGCCATATTAATCAAATTTTAAATCATTTTTTAGTAACATTGAAGATGAATAATTTTGGGATTTTGTCATCCATGGGGTCTTGGATAGACGGTGATTGAGTGCTTTGTTAAGGAACTCCTTGATGTGAAGTCACTGGTTCAATTCCCCACCCCGATTGGGGTGATATATGAGACATGTTGAAGATGTAGTCCTACCAAGCTTACCAAAAAAATGGTTGGGAGTTTTCCATCATTAATTGAATGTATTAAGAAATCATACATTTTAGAGCCTATTTCACATATTATGTAACATCCCCGGTTTAAAATTTCATGTAATAGAGAATAATAAAGGAAAAATAATACCAAGGTCATGGGACACGTACTCCAAGCTGAATGTTGGGAAAAGCATTCTAGTGGGTGTCACTTTCGCGTTATCAATGGCTAAGAAAATTGGCAAAGGAAAAGAGGCAATAATTGGGATTTAATTATGGAAATAAAGGAAACTAAGTGAAAAGGGAGATGAAAGGTCACATATTTGCATGAGAGGGAATTCAAGGAAAAATAGGGGAAAATGAAGAAAATAGAGTCATCAATGATAAAAAGGCTTATGAGGATCAATTCATAATTTTAGTCAGTTCAATTTTGGAGCTTTCTCTATTCTCTCATAATTTTGCACACTTAGAGCATTCTTGGAATCACTTTAGAATTGGAGAAAGGAAGGCAAAGGAAGGAAAAGGAAAGATAATGAAAGCAAAGGAAAAGGAAGGAAGGTTGGATCACACAGCTTTAGCAAGAGGATTTTTCAGGTAACAGGTTGCATGTGTGATTTCCTATCTGAGGTGTGCATACATGGTACATGCATTTGTGTATTTGGTTGAAGAAGAATCACACAACCATATAACCATATGCACAACAAGTTAACACACAAAACAAAACTGGCGGAAAAGGCAGAGAGCCATCATGTGGTCTCTCATGCTCATGTAATTCACTCTTTTTTATTCAAAAAATTTAATAATACATTTAAATACATGAGTAAGTGGTCTTAAGATAGTGCGTCTATCTTAGACTCACTTGGTTGAGACAATTTCTTAACTTACACACTAATTTAGGAGAGCTAGTTGGAGAGAATCTCTCATCCAAACTAGAATCCTTGGTTTGATGAATTCTCATGATTTTATTTATTTAATTTAATAATTGGATTTATTATTTATTTTTAAGAGAGTGAGGCTAACATTCCTCCCCTCAATGATAAATCCAAAACGAACAAGGAACCATCTTCCAAGTTCTCAAGTTGATCCTCAAAAAACATTTGCCGAAAAACGCCAAAGCTGGATGTTGAAGAAACTACAATATGAAGAGAACATGAGTTAGCTGCATGACTGATTCATCTCTAATTTTTTCTTGACAACTCCATCATGTGCCAAGCCACAAAAGGATCCAATTGTCCTTTGCTTGAAAACAACATCCGGTGTCCACTGACACAATTTGATGAATGCCCACTAGCATATTTGCAGATGATGATCGCCCATTGGCTGATGGAGATGCCCACTAGCTACTTCTCTGATGTTGTCGATACTTTCAGTCTAACAACCACTTGTCAATTTCATTGACATTTCCCCCCTTTGTCAGCTGAAAGGAGAGGCAATCTTCTCCAAAATATATTTGAACTCTGAACTCCCCCCCTTCAAGTGTAGGAAAGTTTCACTATGGTACTCCCACTTTCAGGTGCATGAGAGTACCATATTCAATTGACTATTGGTTGCAATATGTGTGAGTGAATCCGATTGTAAAACTTGTACAATCGTCTAGCTGTGGATGACCATTCCCAGGGATCAATCCATGAATAATTTATCTTCAATCTGGCTTACTATTGTTGTTTTTTGCATTTATCTGATGAATGATTTGACTTGCCGCAATGGCTACAAGGATGTGTTGGTCACTTTAATTGCTTGTTAATTTAAACAACTAAGTGCTACATAAATTGTCAACCCAGGGAATTCTGTTTATTTCAAAGGCAACTACGCACTGTATGTGCTTAATCTCAAAATCAATAGAAGTTGTAATAATAAATAAATTAGTCACACCTTGCTCTAAGCAAACTGAAGCTCCACTCTGAGTTACAGCAAAAACAATCTATTGCAGACAATCACCAAAGAATGCTTAATTTCATAAAAAGGGTAATCTAATGAAAAGGAATCAATCTGCAAAGGAAAGCACTAACTATGTTGTAACAGAAAACAAGACCCTATTCCCAAAGCAGGAATCTTCAACACCCGTTTCTGATTACCATGCTTTCCAACTCACTCTGTAAACTCAATTGCCAATGGAACACTCATGAATTAACTGTAGATAAACTAAATAATGAAGCAATCAATTGGAAAAACAGAGTTTAGCAACAATGCATAAGCACATTCAGTAAATAGAACTTTTAACAAGGTATGGATAGGAAACACACTTAACACACTGTAGAAGTATAATGGGTGAATCTTGTGATGAAGGTGGGCCCTGTCCTTCTCACAAGATTCCCCAAGAAACAAGAACTAGAAAGAAATGTTCAGAACAGTATTTTATTCATCCATCAAAATGTCGTGTTACAAAAATATTTCAGTTATTCTCCTTCAACTAAAAATACTTTCGCAGTCTGTACATCCCCCCTCTAATGTAGATGTCTCCTCTTTTTAAATAGGAGACATCTATTACAACTAATTACATTGTAAGTCCTATATTTAACCCAAAATAGGGAAATCAGTTTTCCCATTAACAAAATGTTGTTAAATGGTTATGGTAATGCTGACTTTAGAATGTATTAGTTACAGCCAATGTAGCAACTCCTTCAATGATCTTCTTTTGTTGTTGTTCGAATATAGAATGCAAATCACGACTGCTTCAGCAACGCGATTTGCTCCTTGTTCTAACTGTTACAACAACATGACCTGTAATAATAGCCCTGCAGCCTTCAGGCTGTTTCAACAACGTAAACTGCAATGATAATTGTTTCAGCAACTATCCTCTTCAATCAATAAATTATGAAAGTAATGTAATTGTATGTAAAATAGATTAAACGTATAGTAATGAGAAGAAATATTGTATACCTTTGGAAAAGTGGGTTAAAGAAATAACAAGAACTTTAAATATGGATTGAAAATGGATGAAATAATAGCAAAATATATGGTCAAAAATGGACAATGTGAGGTCCTAACATCCCCCCCAACTGAAAGGGTTGCATGTCCTTATGCAACTTTTACTCTGAATCTAAGTACGAGTACTAGGACTTGCAGTGAAAATTACTTAGGCAGTAAGTATAGAAGGTGCTATCATCCAAGTCTCTGAAATCATGAACATTCTGTAATCTCTGCCATGCTACTAGCTCTTCCTTTTTGGACAACCTGAAGTAAGCCTTATATTCTTGCGTTGTCAGCCATAGAATAGGGAAATGAAAATGATACCCTAACCATTTTTCAGCACACTGTTGAATGCATTTGACATAGTTAGGCAGCTGTGAAATTTTTGTCTCAAGATTAAGAGGATTAAAGGGATGATATTCCTTCCTTTCCTTAGGAGATTGTTCCCAAAATAGGTTGTTTTCCTGCAGGGCAAGGGCTCCCTTGGCTTTGACATAATGTTGGCAGTCTTTTAAGACTGCTGCCTGTAACTGTCTGATATGCTTGGTCATTCCTGGTTCCTTCAAAAACTGACGATATTCAGCAACGAAAATGGCAACATTTTGTGGCTCGGATCGAATCCACAGAAGGCGATTATCTTCATTGTGTCTTGCTGAAAGGAAGGCATTCTGCCACGTGAGCTGATTGGCAAGGAAAGAGACAAAGGCTCTAATCTGAATGTCACCAACCAGAGGGTTCAGATTGAGTTTCCTATCCTCAAGGATGGCTTCATTATGGAGGTATTGTTCACGGAGTAAATTTTGTTCACTGGAAGATGCTTTTGTGAAGGTTTTCACAAACTATTTAGGTGTAGATACCTCATGAGGTCTACCATCTCTAATTGCCTTTATTTGGAAGAACGATAAATGCTCTGCAAGAAAGAGAGAGTAATTGGAGGATGGTTTCCTGGTGGCTAGTAATATTTGAACCAAATTAAACATGAGGAGCAATCTAGTTTTTAACTGCTTATTTTCCCTGTTCTGTGCACGAGACTGTTCCAAAACTTCCCAATTTGCATATATATGATTTTGCCACGATAATTTATGCTCCTGCAAGATATTTTCTTGCGACACAACATATTCCTTCTTCCATTTATCCATTTGTGCTTGAGTGTTGCTGGTCTGAGTGAAGACATTTTTTGTAGGCTAGGGTTCAGTCTGAGTAAACATACTCTTTGTAGGCCGGGGTACAGGACTTTCTGTTTTAACAATCACAGTAGGCTGAGGTACTTGTGGTTTAACCTCTTTTTCAAAAATCTTTGAAGGCCCTGCTGATTCTTGTGTAACAGCAGGGCGTTCCTCTTTAATTTTAATAGAAGTAGATGTAGGGGTGGCTCCAGGCAGTGGAACTTCAACTATTTTATAACTAGCTTGATGATAGATATTACCACATTGGCTACACATATATTCGTTATATCGTTCTTTCTCTGTACTCTTCTTAGCTTCGGATGCTGCATGAGCTAAAGTATAAATTAAGTTCTATGTCATAGGCTTCCCTTGTCATTATTAATTCTTGTTTGTAAGCTTCGAGTTCTGATTTTAGAAACTCGTTTTCCTGTAGAAGGGAAGCCAAGGTGACTGGGCTTTGTGTAGTAGTGGCAGTTTTAGTAGCTGACTCTAATGAATGAAAGGCTTGTTTTTTTGTAACAACTTCATCATTTGGAGCCTCAACAGGTGGCTCTTGTGTGGCAACTGTTGAATCATCGGCTGGTTCTGTAACAGCTACATCATCCTGAGCATCCGTATTTTTCATATCAGCAGATGGTTCTTGTCTGGGAACTGTTGACTCGGTAGTTGGTTCTTGTGGGGCAGCTACGATTTGTGCAATGTCCTAGTTATCTATGTTTTTCTCATTGGCATTTATTTCTTGTGTAGCAACTACTGAATCGGTAGCTGGTTCTTATGGGACAGCTACGGTTTGTGCAATGTCCTGGTTATCTATGTTTTGCTCATCAGCAGTTGGTTCTTGTGTAGAAACTGCTGAATCGATAGTTGGTTCTTGTGGAGCAGCTACATCCAGGTCATCTATTTTCTGTTCATCAACAGTTGGTTCTTGTGTGGCAACTTCTGAATCAGTAGCTGGTTCTTGTGGGGCAGCTACATCTAGGTCGTCTCTTTTCTGTTCATCAGCAGTTGGTTCTTGTGTGTCAACTACTGGATTAGTAGCTGGTTCTTATGGGGTAGCTACATGCTGTACATCATCTTGGGTATCTAGATTTGGTGGATCAATAGATGGTTCTATGTGGCAGCTACTGAATCAGTAGCTAGTTCTTGTGTCGCAGCTACATTTTCTAAAAGAAATGATGTCACAAAATCCTGGGCTTTTTGCATTTCAGTACCCGAGAGTGAGGCAGGTAAGGATTCAGGGCCTTAGGACAATGGTGGGTTGTGGGGTTTTAGGGTAATAGATGGAGAATTTGGGATGGTAGTAACATTTGCTGCTTCATTAGATGTCCTCGTTCGTCTTCAAGGCAAAAAGGCAGGGAGAGCAGTGGTTTTTCTTTTGTGAGTGGTTTTCTTTAGAGGAGGATGGTCATGAGGGATGGTAGCTTCTTTGATTGAGGACTTTGTTTGTCTTTTTGGTAGGGAAGTAGCCTTATTTTGCCTTTTTCTTTTTAGCTTAGCAATGGGAAGGTTATCATCACAATCATCACTAAGAATGTGGACAGTGGGAGTGGATGATTCTGCTAAGTTATGGGATGGAGTTAATGTGGTAGGAGGGTCAATTGGATTAGCTGATGTGGGTGGTGGAATTTCTGGGGGGGTCAGAAATGCTCCCTGGTTGCTACTCGGAAGGATTTTCAACTTGTTGAAGGATTCCAAGAGTTTGTTGAGGAATTTCAGGGCCGAGCTGAGAAACTTCGGAAGTTTCAGCGACTTCTTAGGGAATTTCAGCTACTGTTTGAGGAATTTCAGCAGCTTCTTGGGGAATTTCAGCTGTTGTTTGAGGAATTTCAGCAGCTTCTTGGGGTTCAAGGGGTGGATTGTTAGGTGGGGGAGGGTTCTGCTGAGCCAAACCTCTTTGAATTAATAACTGGATGAGACAATGATGGGTGAGGGAAAGGTGTGGGTAATTTTCATTCATACAATAATGTGACATATTATTTAGACACCCAAGTAGATAATACGACATATTTAACAGTCGACCATGTCTCAAATGATTTAACAGGACCAAATCATGCTGATAGACTACCTGGTAGCAACCTTCGCAGGTGAGATAGTTCTTGACAAATTCGGCAACAGTCGGCCATGGAAGTGGTAATGAATGAAGTGCAACACCCCTTCCTTTAGGCTCGACCCGCTCTCCTGGTAGAAGGAAGTCCTGTTGTGCGTTGAGAATGATGTGTTTACGACTAAACCATTAGGTGCCAGCGGATGGTAGGCCTGAAGCATGTGTTATATCATCCTCTGAAACTGGAATTTGAACTCCATGAATGGTAGAATAGCCATCTTGTAAATTACGTGAAAATTCAAGGACTTGCTGCAGATCAAATCCTTGGAGCCTCCGAAAATAATCTACCCAACCGGAGCATTGAAAAATCTGATATACCTCTGTGTGTAACTCTAATAAAGCTATCGAGTCGGGCTCATATCAAATAGCAAGTCCTCCCATAGTTACCAGCTTCAGTAACATGCACAGTGACAAACTGAGTTACCGCACCCGAGACAGAGTAAATTTGCAATTGAGTTCATGGAATAATAAGACAGGACGGGGTGATGAGACGTAATCGTGGGTAAAAAAATGACAGTGATTGGCATGTTGTGAAATGATGGCGTGATGATTTGATATTGTCCCCAACTACGACTGGAATAATGAGTTTTTAATGTATGGCGATCGTGGTAATAATGTTGTAATCTTCCCATTTGACTATAGTTTAATAATATTTAAACATACAAATACATACCTCATGTTTACCTTTGATTGATATTAGGAAAATATATAGTATACATTGCTAATAGATCATCAATGGTTATGGAGAAGGGTTTTGAAAAATGAGGGTAATTGTATGAAAGGTCTTCATAATGATAGGAGAAGGCAGTGAAAGAACAATGCAATAGATGATTCTCACAACTGAAAGTAATGTATATTCATTCCTTGAGAAGAAATGGTGTTTCAGCAACAAGGAAAATGGTAAGAGTTAGTGTTTCAGCAAAGGGAAAATGGGAAAAGGTTGGTGTTTCAGCAACGGGAAAATGGATGGAAATTGGTGTTTCAGCAACGAGGAGAAGAATGTTGTTGTAAATGGGAGAAATAAGGAAAATGTTGTTGAAAAATAATGGGGGACATAAGGAGGGGAAAAAGGAAGAATGATCAGAATGGGGAAATGAATTGTGAATTGGAGTGAGATAACAATGCTTCACAAGATGAAGCTTAAATCTGCTTGCAGTAAGATTTTTGTTTTCGACCAACCTCCCTAAGTCTGAGATCTGCAAAATAATCAATTGTAACATGGTAACCCTTAACAGGGATTATTAGTTAAGAAATCTAATCTAATACTAAAAAGAATACAATGCAAAAATTAAATGCAATGAGGGGTAGCAAGCTCCCCCAAAAAGATATAATGTGAATCTACCATGCAGGTAGCTTTAAAATCCTCTTTAGAAATGGGTTGTTGGTAGGGACGAAGCCGATACCCATTTACTAAAAATGGTGTTCTAGAATCATCAATTGTTAGGAGCCTTACTGTTCCATTGGGAAAAATAGTATCTATTTCGTAAGGTCCCAACCATCTTGCTCTTAATTTCCCTTGAAAATTTTCAAACCGAGAGTCATACAATAAAGCCTAATTACCTTTCTGGAACTGCTTATGCTTAATAGTTTTATCATGCCACCTAGTTCTTTGCTAATGAATCATAGTTATTTGATGGATGGCATCTAACCTCTTTTCATCCAATCTTGTAGCTGTTGAAACCTGGCTGTCTGTGCGTCAGTCAAATCAAGGTTAACAGCTAAAGTAGTTCTTAATGTTTTAATCTCAAATTCCACAGGAAAAACAATAATTTTACCATAAACCAATTCATAAGGAGAAAATCCTATAGTGTTCCTCCAGGTAGTTCTGTAAGCCCATAATGCCTCAGGCAGCCTTTGAGACCAATCCTTCCTATTTTCCTTCACTTTGTGTTGTTAAAATAGCTTCTATGACCTTGTTTGTACTTTCCACCTGACCATTGGCTTGGGGGTGGTAAGGTGTAGTCATTTTATGATGAATATGATATTTTTGAAGCGTGGCTTTAAAACCATGAGAATTGAAAGGAGGTCCTCCATCTGTAACTAATTCTCTAGGTAGTCCAAATGTAACAAAGATTTCTTCAAATAGAAAAGTTAAAACAACTTCTTCATTAGCTCTAATAAGTGCCTTAGCTTCCACCCATTTTGTCATATAATCTGTACAGACCAATATGTAAACTCTTTGACTGGATGGAGGATTGATGGGTCCTATAAAGTCTAGAGCCCATCTTTCAAAGGGTTCAAGTATTACCTGGGGATTCAATGGCATTTCATCTCTATGATTAGGTTGACCCATTCTCTGACAGTTGTCACAAGCCCTAACATATTTCTTCGCATCCTTGAAAAGTGAGGGCCAATAATAACCCATTCTGAGAATTTTATGTGCTGGCCTCTTATTAGCAAAATTCCCTCCATGAGGGCCATCATGACAAGCCTTCAATATATCATAAACCTCATCTTCTCTAATGCATCTTCGGATTTCATGATCAAGTCCTGTATGGAAAAGGCACCCACTTATCCAGCTATACCAAGCACTTTGTTGAATGATATTTCTTTTCTCCCGATGTGATAAGTGTGATGGTAGCTTCCCTGCAACCAAATAAATGGCAATGTCTGCATACCAAGGCGAGTGAGCAGATATTGAAAATAAATACTCATCAGGAAAGGAATCATCTACTAGAGTATTATCATCAGTTTCTATCCAAGAAAGGAAATCAGAGACTACATTTTCTTTAACTGGTCGATCTACAATTGTAATATCAAATTATTGTAATAGCAATAACCACCGCGTAACTTGAGCATTTGTGAAACATTTGTTCATTAAATACTTAATAGCCGAGTGTTCAGTATGAAAAAAAGTAGGATAACTAGTAATGTAATGTCGAAATTTATTAATAGCATAAATGACTGCTAAAAATTCTTTCTCAGTAACTGTGTAATTAAGCTCAGCAGGGGTCATATTCTTACTAATGAAATAAATAGCATAAGGAAGATAATTTTCTTCTTATCCCAAGACAGCTCTAATTGCAGTATCCGAAGCATCAAAGGTGTTAGCGTTCAAATTTTCCTCAGGCTGAGGAAGGCAAAACTCGAGGCAACATCAAACCAAGCTCAGCCTCATAGCTAGCCCTACGAAGACAGGAGAGGGCTTTCTCTGGTCAATCTCAGCAAAAGGTAATCAAAGAGACTCGAGATGACTGAATTGATGACTAATTTTAGGCTAGGTATGAAGTACAAGGACTATGGAATTTATTTTTTTAAGTTTTGTTGAATTCAAGGGAAAGGCAATTTTGGGTGCGGGGATGAGGCGCAGCTTTTGCAGAGGTCTACTTGGGGCAAGATAGGATATTGTTTTGATGCCTTTAAAGTGAGTGAATGAATAGTTCTGACAGGTGAGGAGCTAAGGAGAGCAAGGAAGTCTCAAGGATTCTCCTTAAACTGAAGAAAACATGGGAAATTAAACAAACTTAAAGGCAGAGCATAGCAAATTTATGGATTCTACCTTAACACTTCATTTGTTTAATTGCAGAAGATTAAATAAGGAAAAATGGTACACATACACAACTTACAAGTACTGAGAGAAACACACCATCAACACATAAGGCCACATGAATCCCAAATGGTGCTGCAAAACCCTGGTCTATCCTTTGGCAAAATTGCAGAGAAAATATGTACAATAGTGTATCAAGCTATTCCCAACAGTCCAACCCTGAAAATGACTAAGAAAATACATAATATAGGCAAGAAAAACTATTCCCTTGCCTCTAGGGGTCGAGCTCATCATCCTAGGAGCTGTTTCAACCAATTCTAAACAAAGCACTACAATCTAGGGAGTCAAAACAACTTGCCTCTATAAGCTAGGAAACCAATTCATTCATTAAATTTTTGCTATTTTATGAATGAATCATCTAGAATAAGTAAATAAATGCCAATTAAACATAAATTTCCATTAATTACATCAAGGAGGCTGAAAAATCCCATCACAAGTCAAAACTGGTCAAACTGGCTTCGTTTCCTGAGCTGAAGATGAAAACTTTGCAAAAAATCCTGATGCGTAGCGCGCCTTTCCACCTGCTTTTGGGGCACTTCCCGACATCCAAATTGAGCTCAAAATAGCGCGTTGGAAAGGTCTTGATGTCTACTTTCCAACCCAAGTAGAATTTGAAAATTTGGTGTCCATTTGACCCTCCCAAAGTGCATTCTCCCAAGATTGCTTCCTGTGTGTCCAAAAAGGGGCAGTGAGGTCATTTTTTGCATGTTTTTTGACCTTTGGGGGACCCAAACCTTGATGAAATGCCTTGGAAATAGCTGAGCAGGTATATTTCATCATGAAAAATCCAAAAATTTAAACCATTTGTGATTTGGATCTCCCAATCTTATGGGTAGCGCGCGGCGCGCTACGCATTGAGCCAAAAAACCTGTTTTTAGGACAAAATTTTCAAAAATGACAAAAATTTCTCCGAATTTCTTGAAATTTGAACTAAAGGTTCTTCATCAAGGGAAATTATCATCCAAGGATTCCTCAGCCAATATCTAGAGTCCTTCATCCACTTTTTTCCTCCTTGAAGTTCTCTTTACCTTTGCTTTCAAACTCCCAAGGCGATTGTATTTTTGACATTTCTCTAAAACCATGACACCTGTGTAAAAAGTGAGCACGGTTTTTCTTCTTTGTCATGTTGTGGACAAAAACCTCTCTCCGTTTTCCAAAATTCATCTTTGATTGCTATGAAACATCTTTTTAGTGAAACTTGTCCCGATGTGTGAAACAAGGAATTTTGTGGAAATGAAGCAAAATGAAGGAGATAGGGAGCTTCTAAATTCTTGAGGAAATTTTGGGAAGTAGGGAGGGATGTTAGGAAGCAGGGGAAAGTAGAATCTCAGAAATTGAGTGAGGGTAAGGGGTCCAAAAGGGCAAAACACAGGCCCAACCTAGAAAATTGCCAGGTTGTAGCAAGAAACTAGGGTTTGTGGAAAAATGAGGAATTTGGGGAATCTCAGTGATGGGAAATGTTTAATAAGGTACATTAATGATAGGGGAAGGTGTATGAATATCAGGATACAAGTTTTGCTAATGATTTAACCATCCAAGAGAAATTGCCTTCAAAATCCTAGGAGAGGCAAATGAACCTTGCCTAGGCGCAACTGAAACATGAACAAGGAGTAAAATGACCCAATGGAACTTGACATGATAATTACAACCCTTTGAATGATGGTACACTCAGCAGAATGATGACATGGACCGACATTTGGAAAACTTTATAAGGAGTGAAAGCAAACCCTAGACCTAATGCCTAGTGACCAAATTTTGCTTGAAGACTCTTTGAAATGACAAAATTTGACTTTGACACGCTGAGACCACTTTGTAAGAGCATATTTGATCACTGGAGGAAGGCTGGAAAGACTGACACTAACATTGGCTCCAATGGGGATGGTAGCTCCTTGGAGGTGCCAAGAACCGCAGATCTTTGGGTGAGCAGACAGTGCCTTCGTCCATTGGGCTATGGAGTCATCATTTCGACAACCAACACAGACTTTGACACATTTATTGAATGAAAACTTGACTGAAAACTGACTGAAACTTAACTGAAGCTTGACTCAAACCGACTCGATGGCAAACTGAAATAACTTGGAAAAACTCACTCAACAGACCAAACACAAATGACTCATGACTGACTTAAAACAAGACTTTACAAAGCTTTTTGAAGGGCAACAGTCCATCAAGATTTGAAATCATGATGACAACCACCTGTGTTTCTTAGAAGACAATATATCCTCAAAATATATCAAAATTCCAGTGCAACCAATCAAGAAGATGGCTTCTTGACTGATTCTTCTTATTAGATCTTCTCGTCAGCAGTACAAACCTATCACTGGGCATCCAAAAACATAGTTGACCATGGCTGCAACAAAACACCGTAATAAACACTTTCACTGCTGGCTGCAACAAACTTGCTAGAGGATCGTAAAAAACAAGAAGATTTGCCATTGCCACCTCCTGCTGAAAGATCAAGGTGTCCTTTGTTTCAATTTCTGATCTGCCTTCATCATGTGCTTCGGTAAAAGTATGCTCATGGGCTTCAAAAAACTCTGAACAAATGGATGGGAAGATCTCTTCTTGGAAAAGCATTTCAGCACTTGAGACATATGAAGAATCTGAAAGGTAATCCTGTATGCTATGATCTTCTGTAGTCTGACAATATGGTAGGTCATCTTCATATGATATCACAACCAAATTATCAAGTTCCTTATTACATTCTTCAATATTATCAAGCACAATATTATCATTTATATCATCTGCCACAAATTCACTCAAAGAAACTTTTTCACTTGCTTGAGCAAAGATCTCACCTTGCTGTTCATGAGCAAACTGAATGACCTCCTCATGAAGACTCGGTTCTAATGACATACTGGTAGCACCACTGAGAACATTTGAATCCATACCGCTGTCTATGATCTCAACAACAAAATTCTCCTTTTCAGGATTCAGCACAAGGTATTCTTGGTCATCATGATCTGAATGTTGATCTAAAATAGCTGACTTGACTGCATCACATTCTGAAATTGAATCTTGACTACCCTGCACGTTGTCTTCTTCTGTGGGCAGATCTGAAACGACACTTTCTCTTTCATTATTTTCAGCCATATGACCATCTTCAGCCTGCTAATCTTGATTCTGCTGCAAAATGTCTTGATCATTTTGACAAGTATCCTCTAAGTTTTTTTTATGCTGCTGAAACGGATTTTCGTACAGGGCCTCCATGATTTCATCATCCATAAAATTATCATCTTCATAATATTTCTCAAGGCTTTCAATAAAAGTAGAAGCATGTTTGCAACAGTCATGAACCAAATTTAATGATGGATAAGATGCTTGATATCTTTCAATAAACAAGGCATGAAAATCATTTAAACAGTAAATATAGGCAAGCGGCAAATTTTCATACCAGTATTGGGCTTCACCTTCCAGAGTGGCCAGGAATATTTTCATCAAGCAATCTTCAGGAAAATCCACCTTCAACTTGCGAATATGCATATGAAATCTAACTAGATGTAAAGCAACATCCTTCTTACCATCATCATTAAATGTAGGCAGATTCCTTGACCAACCTACCTTGGGCATCTTATTCGGAAAACCTGGAATGTGATCTCGGCTCATGGGAGCATATCTTCTTGTGATTCGGTCCATCTTGAAAATCTCACAGCTACTGATCTCTCTGCAGTGAAGTCACCATGAAGCACTGATCGCTGGATTCTTCAGTGAAAGGAGTCGCCAGGTGAATGATTTCAGCCTTCATATGTGTATAATCGTTGTCCACCATCAACCATCAGATCTGAACTTGATACATGTACTGGGGTAATTAACAAGTTAAATGTCACGTTTACAAGCTAGACCGGAGATTGACTGAAGCAGCGTTTATCTACTTTCACTAATGCAAAGCAAAAGCGTTTCGAAGGCTACCTGGCATAACTTCAGGCTCCGTCTGTAGCTTATAAAACAAATGACATCAACAAGAAAACCATTTGTTCTTTCCCCAGTATGGTCGCCACTATGTTAGCGTTCGAATTTGCCTCAAGCTGAGGAAGGAAAAACTCGAGGCAACATCAAACCAAGCTCAGCCTCGTAGCTAGCCCTACGAAGACAGGAGAGGGCTCTCTCCGGTCAATCTCGGCAAAAGGTAATCAAAGAGACTCGAGATGACTGAATTGATGACTAATTTTAGGCTAGGTATGAAGTACAAGGACTATGGAATTTATTTTTTGAAGTTTTGTTGAATTCAAGGGAAAGGCAATTTTGGGTGTGGGGATGAGGCGCAGCTTTTGCAGAGGTCTACTTGGGGCAAGATAGGAGATTGTTTTTATGCCTTTAAAGTGAGTGAATGAATAGTCCTGACAGGTGAGGAGCTAAGGAGAGCAAGGAAGTCTCAGGGATTCTCCTTAAACTGAAGAAAACATGGAAAATTAAACAAACTTAAAGGCAGAGCATAGCAAATTTATGGATTCTACCTTAACACTTCATTTGTTTAATTGCAGAAGATTAAATAAGGAAAAATGGTACACATACGCAACTTACAAGTACTAAGAGAAACACACCATCAACACATAAGGCCACATGAATCCCAAATAGTGCTGCAAAACCCTGGTCTATCCTTTGCCAAAATTGCAAAGAAAATATGTACAATAGTGTATCAAGCTATTCCCAAGAGTCCAACCCTGAAAATGACTAAGAAAATACATAATATAGGCAAGAAAACCCATTCCCTTGCCTCTAGGGGTCGAGCTCATCATCCTAGGAGCTGTTTCAACCAATTCTAAACAAATCACTACAATCTAGGCAGTCAAAACAACTTGCCTCTATAAGCTAGGAAACCAAATCATTCATTAAATTTTTGCTATTTTATGAATGAATCATCTAGAATAAGTAAATAAATGTCAAGTCAACATAAATTTCCGTTAATTACATCAAAGAGGGTGAAAGATCCCATCACAAGTCAAAAATGGTCAAACTGGCTTCGTTTCCTGAGCTGAAGATGAAAACTTTGCAAAAAATCCTGATGCGTAGCGCGCCTGAGCCCTATGCGTAGCGCGCCTTTCCACCTGCTTTTGGGGCACTTCCTAGCATCCAAATTGAGCTCCCGATAGCGCGTTGGAAAGGTCTGGATGTCTACTTTCCAACCCAAGTGGAATTTTCTAATTTGGTGTTCATTTGCACCTCCAAGAGTGAATTCTCCCAAGGCTGCTTCTTGTGTGTCCAAAAAGGGGCAGTGAGGTCATTTTTTGCATGTTTTTTGACGTTTTGGGGACCCAACCCTTGATGAAATGCCTTGGAAATAGCTGAGCAGGTATATTTCATCATGAAAAATCCTAAAATGCAAACCATTTGTGATTTGGACCTCCCAATCTTATGGGTAGCGCGCGGCGCGCTACGCGTTGAGCCAAGAAACCTGTTTATGACAAAATTTTCAAAAATGACAAAAATTTCTCCGAATTTCTTGAAATTTGGACTGAAGTTTCTTCATCAAGGGAAATTATCAGCCAAGGATGCCTCAGCCAATATCTAGAGTCCTTCATCCACTTTTTGCCTCCTTGAAGCTCTCTTTACCTTTGATTTCAAACTCCTGAGGCGATTGTATTTTTTACATTTCTCTAAAACCATGACACCTGTGTAAAAGTGAGAGAGGTGTTTCTTCTTTGGCATGTTGTGGACAAAAACCTCTCTCAGTTTTCCAAAATTCATCTTTGATTTCTCTGAAACATCTTTTGAGTGAAACTTGTCCCGATGTGTGAAATAAGGAATTTTGTGGAAATGAAGCAAAATGAAGGAGATAGGGAGCTTCTAAATTCTTGAGGAAATTTTGGGAAGTAGGGAGGGATGTTAGGAAGCAGGGGAAAGTGGAATCTCAGAAATTGAGTGAGGGGAAGGGGTCCAAAAGGGAAAAACACAGGCCCAACCTAGAAAATTGCCAAGTTGTAGCAAGAAACTAGGGTTTGTGGAAAGATGAGGAATTTGGGGAATCTCAGTGATGGGAAGTGTTTAATAAAGTACATTAGTGATAGGGGAAGGTGTATGAAGATCAGGATACAAGTTTTGCTAATGATTTGACCATCCAAGAGAAATTGCCTTCAAAACCCTAGGAGAGGCAAATGAACCTTGCCTAGGCGCAACTGAAACATGAACAAGGAGTAAAATGACCCAATGGAACCTGACATGATAATGACAACCCTTTGAATGATGGTACACTCAGCAGAATGATGACATGGACCGACATTTGGACAACTTTAGAAGGAGTGAAAGCAAACCCTAGACCTAATGCCTAGTGACCAAATTTTGATTGAAGACTCTTTGAAATGACAAAATTTGACTTTGACACTCTGAGACCACTTTGTAAGAGAATATTTGATCACTGGAGGAATGCTGGAAAGACTGACACTAACAAGAGGATATATGAAAGGGAAGTGCCCAATCAGGTCCCCTTAGAATAGGAGCTGTAGACAACTGATACTTAAGTTCATCAAATGCTTTCTCGCAAAGATCAGTCCACTTAAATTCAGCATTTTAAGTAAGTAACACAAACAAAGGAGAAGCTATTTTAGAAAAAAATTTGATAAATCTCCTATAATATCCAGCATTTCCTAAAAAACTTCTTACATTAGTTTGTGTTTTAGGGATAGGAAGGGTCTGAATTACCTATACTTTGGATGGATCTACCTAAATCCCTAGGAATGAAATGAAGTGCCCTAGTACAATTCCTTCGTTCATCATCATATGACATTTTTCAGTACTCAAGGAAAGGTGAGCTTGTATACAACATTTAAGTACTTTCTCAAGGTTTGTTAGTGCATCTTCAAAAGTCACGCCATAAGGAGTAAAGTCATCCATAAATATCTCCATAGAGTCTTTAAGCATATCAGAAAAGATTCCTATCACTTCTCTTTGAAACGTTGCTGGAGCATTACATAGTCCTAATGGGAGAACTCTATAAGCAAAAGTTCCCCAAGGACTAGTAAAATTGGTCTTGTCTTGGTCTTGGGGTGCAATTTTGATTTGGTTATATCCACTAAAACCATCTAAAAAGGAAAAGAATCTCTTCCCTGACAAACTGTCTAGAACCTGATCCATGAATGGCAAGGGGAAATGATCTTTTTTAGTAGCTTTATTTAAGGCTCTATAGTCTACACACACTCTCCATTTCCCGTTTTTCTTAGGTACTATCACCAATGGAGAAACCCATTCACTATCAGATATGGGGTATATAAACCCTGCATTAAGAAATCTTTGAAGATCTTCTTTAACAATTTGCCTCAGATTGGGATTCATTCACCGCTGGGGTTGACAGACTGGTTGGCATCCTTCCTTAATATAGATACGATGAGTACATAATTCAGGAGAGATCCCCTTCATATCTATATAGTCCCATGCGAATGCTTCCTTGTTTTCACGAAGTAGCTTCATTAGCTGTTGTGTTTCAGCATATGATAAATTGGGGTTTATGTTCAATGTTTTTCCAGGTTCGATTTCTACTGTTATGCTTTTAGAGGAGATAGCAATTGATGTTTGAGGTAGATTTTCAGATTTAAGCTCTTCCTGGGTTTCAGGTTCCAAAATTGCAGTCAACTGGTTATATGTTTCAGAAGTGACCAAGGAGAGTTCGGAAATAAAATTACTAATTACTTCATCCTCCATGGTATCTTTAAGAGTTAAGGCTTGTCCAATAGTCAAAATAGGTTGAGTAGCATTATCATCATAATCCAACCATACAGAATCATCATTATTAATCATAGGTGTGGCATGAGGATAAAGAGTAAGCTGCTTAGTTTCACATCCATTATAAATTGTCATTGAACCTGATCTACAGTTGATAAAAGCATCTGTTGTAGCTAGCCAAGGTCTCCCCAAGATTAGAGGATGTCCCCCCAACTTTGTTTTAGTCTGTAAGACAACAAAGTCAGCTGGATAATTCCAGGATTCAACTGAAATGATTAGATCTTCAATGACTCCTTTTGGTTTAATTGTGGAACAGTCAGCTAACTCCAAGATGGTTGGTGTCTCTCTAATTACATTCTTTAACTGTAATAATTGTGAGGTTTCAAGGGTCATAATATTTATAGCAGCACCTAAGCCTACCAGAAATCATGAAACAATAGTTTTTCCAATCTGCACTGTAATCGTAGGATGACCAGGGTCACCATATTTAATAGGGGTAGTTTTTCCGGACATTAAAGCAGCTAGATCACCCATCACACGAACTGTAAGGGGATCTTTAGCTTTCCTACCAGGGTTCTTAATACACATGTCTTTGACGGTTCTGGCATAGATTGGTACATCTCTGAGTGCTTGTAAAAGTGGGATTTTAACATAAAGATTATGCAATTCCCCTAAAAGATTAAAAGCAGGTGGCTCCGATCTCTTACTGAGAGCTAGATGCTCAAGGAATGGTGGCTCTGCTGTTTTAGTACCCTTATTAGGTAAATTATTCTTTTCTATCTCTTCTTTGTCAGAGTCAGAAGAGGTAATATCATCAATAATCAGCTCAACTACTCTCCCAGATCGTAAATGAATATCATTACACTACACAGGATAAATAAGAGATGTAGGTAGGTTTTGAATATCAATGACTTGCACAGCTTTATTATTATTAGGGTTAGGGTTCGGTTGTACAGGTAGCTGGGGTCTTATTATCTAATTGTTTGGTGGAGCACCTGATGGAAGAGAGAGTGGTTGTTGAAACTGAGGAAATTGGTTTGGGAACGGGATTTTTTGATCTCTCGAGTTTGGGTTCCATTGATTAAAATAAGATCGCTGTGGAGGCCAAGGAGTCCACATTGCAGGATCTACAAAGGGGGGGTTTTTTTGTTGCATGGGTGGGAAATTCATTTGATTAAAGGGTGGGTATTGCATTTGGTTGAAGGTCGGGTAGTTTGCTTGATTAAAATAAGGATAATTATTCCAACGATTAAATGGCATATTAGATTTCATACCTTGTCCTTGTGGTTGCCATTGCCTCCTTTATGTCAGCAAATAAACTGCTTCAGCTTCCTCCTTAGTTGGTTGCAATGCTGCTTTTATCCCTGGTAAAGAAGGGCATTGTTGAGTTTCATGGTCGTTCTCACAAATGATGCAAATTGGTACCTTGTCTAATGGGCATTCCCTTAGTGGATGTTTTTCTCTGCATTTAGGACAGAAGATGGCCAAAGCAACTTCTACCTCTGCTTGTTTCTTCTTGATCTGCAAGGTATCAATCTGTGAAGCAAAAGAACATAACATTTTAGTTTTGAATTCCTCAAGTAGATTACCTATTTCAGCTCTTGTTGCTCCTCCACTGGCCGATTTTTGGACTCTTGAATATGTATTATCCCTGCTTTTTGATCTATTTGTAGCTCCTCTTGAACATCTCTTGCAGAGGTTGACAATTTCATCATACGATTCATTAGATATGTCCCATTTACTAAGCATATTTAGCATGTCTAAACAATCATCCCTTACCCCTTTCAAAAATATTGTCTTAAGAATATCTTTCCTTACATTGGGGTGATCGGATCTCTGCAGATTGTACTGTAGTCTTTCCACAAAGTCCTCTAGATTTTGTCGTCCTTCTGAACCATCTTAAATAATTCCTCCCTTTTTTCTCTTGTCTGGCAGTAGTCTTGATATTGGTCAAGAACTTCTCCTTCATTTGTTCCCATGTCGTAATTACCTGACTTCCCAGACTCATAATGATTTTAGTGATAAACAGACCCTAAAGGAACGAACATTTTAGGGTTGATTTTATGATTTTGTTTGCAACAATGATGATGTTCTAGATTGTATTTTAAAAATGGTTGCAATTTTAATCCCCCATTGAAAAGTGGGTGCTATTAGTTGTATTGCACTTATACAAATTATTCAGGTTCATGTTTAAAAAATGTTTGAATTTTAAGCTCAAAAAAAGACATGCTACTATTAGAAATACTCTTCAATTTGATGGTTTATTTTTAAGTTTTGGTTTTAATGGTACTATTTGTTAAGGCTAAGATTTCAAATGAGATATAATTTTAATCTGACAAAGAAAAAGTTCATGGTAGAACCACTTTTTGATTTAGATGTTGTTTTTCAAGGCTTTTCTTAGTAATGATGTCAATTTTTTTAAGGTTGTGCTTGAAAAATGTTGAATTTAAATTTTAACCATAAAAAATTGGGGCACTAACAATAGCACCACTTTTTGATTTAGGAGTTGATTTTCAAGTTTTTTATGTAAAAACATGGGTTTTAAGTGATAGAATTCATGTTTTGAGGTCACATTTCCCATTAAGTTGGTAATTTTTTCCTAGGTCCACATATCTTGAATCAACCTAGATTTCATACGTACATGTGGTTCTTCTTTTCATACTTGAAAATTTGTTAGTAACATCATATAATATAATAGATTTCATCATGTAACCACGTTAAGTTTTAATATTCAATAACATCAAAGGAATATCAAATAAAAACCATAAAAAATATATGTCCACATCAATTGATAATCGCCTCAGATTAGATAAAAGATATATATCACATCATCCATAAATGTATTTTTCAACCAATTGGGTCATACTTATAATCAGAATTCCCTTCAACAATAATATCATATGAGTGAAATGAATTCCATTCAAAAACAGGAACTACATTTTAGTTTTTGTTACGTGTACAAACATCAAAGAAATCAATTTACAAGTTTTTAGGATTAATCCCCTACTCTTTATCCAATGCACTCTAATTTTACAATTTTCCAAAGATGTCATTATTTGAGATGATATTTCATACTTTTGATATTAGTTTGGGTGGGCTTTGGGTGTTGGTAGTATATTAGAGTTGTACAATAAATGCATCACTTGAGGCATTATCTTTATTTCAAAGTGTTGAAGGCTCGAAAATATCTCCTTCAACATTATAAGGGATACCACCCAGTCGAGAACTTAGAGTAGTTCCTTTTTCGTTGAAACGGTGGTTCCGACTCATTAAACTAGATCCAATTACCTTATCTCTATCTCCACTGGCTTAAAATGTGACCTTCACCTACCAATAGAGAAGAGACATCAGATCAACCATCTTTCTGATCAAGCAAGAAAGTGATCCTTAAGTTGATCTAAGGCTCAATCAAGCCACAACTAAATTTTTCCCATTTATGAGGGACTTCTAAAATGCAGTGAGTAGAACTAAATGTAAAGTATAATCTAAGATGCATATAATTCTAGATCTATCTCAATTTAAAGAAGAATTAGTCCTTCCCTCAATCAAGAGAAAGTTAAAAGGAAGGGAAAAGAAGAAAGAAGGAATTGAAATAAAATGAAGGAACTAGACAAGGGAAATAGTTCACAAGATCCAATCCTTGTTAAAACAAATATGAAAAACTAAATGCCTAATAGGTAGTTACTAGACACCTAACTGTAAATATCTCCAATTCCTAATAACATATGCATAAGAACCGAAATATTCATGACATGATATTGAAGTAGTTCAAATAAAATGCCATGATGAAAAGCAAAAAATCTAATTCTAAACCATTAGATAGTTATCCAGCTTAAAGCAATAAAGATTTTTTCTTATACAAATTCAGATTTCAAGATGCATTTATGGTTAATTCTACAAGGTAGCTTGATCAGATTTCTAAATGAATTAGTAATTAACATTTAACAATAGTGCATAAATCCAATTACTAAACGCATACATCAAAAATGAAATTTGAAACGCTAAATAATTTATCTATTTCAACAATTGATGCAAACAATAGTGTCATACAAGAAATTGTAGAAAAAAACTTTATTACAAAAATTGAATCAAGTACATAAAACCTCAAAGACTACAATAGTGAAAATCTCTCATTTCCAGCACTATATCTCTATCTGCAAAGAAGACCTCTACTCCACTACAATAGTGCAAATGAAATAGAACTCCTTCACAAATAGGTTGTAAGCCCAAGCATTACTCTACCTTCTTCTCCTCCCCTCTTCTAATAATGCCTAACAATTCCTATCATGCAATTTTAATCATGAAAAATTCTCTTATGGCCAAAAGTTCTAGGAAAAAAAAGTTCTTTTTACAATATGCAAAGAGAGTATTTATAAAGAGCTTTAGGTGTAATCATGAAAGTAACAGTAGTCCCATGTATATCTCCACCACTGAGATAAGAAAACAAATTAAATTAGGTGGTTTTGTTGCAGTTATATCACAGGAAAAAAGTCAATTGCCTATGTTGATAAAGTGCCCAATTTAGCTTGTTGTTGAGTTCGAATTGTTTTCTATTGACCACCAATGAGAAGATTGCTAGACAGGCCTGCGCTCTTCACGGTATCAGTCCTTGTTTGTTTTAAACTCCTTTGTTTATTCTGGTTTGGATCTCGATGAATGGCTAAGTGGTTTTTGATTGAATGATCTATTTGAATTGGACCTGGCTTTTTCTTGTAATAGAGAAACAGGAATTATCCATGATGGAAATTTTAATACATATATGACTCAAGACCTTTTAATTTTAATGCAATGGATTTCTTATTGATAAGACAACTGCCCCATGAAATGGACAAATGGAAAGAGCTTAATGGAATCGAAGGTTTTCTCATCGCAATATTCAAAATGTGACAGCATTAAACATTTGTGATGGAGCGGATGCAATAACATCGTTAACTATTTTTTATTCACTATATTGGATCCATAAGCCAATCAGAAATTGGCATTTCAGTCTTATCGGAGGTTGGAAGGACATCACAATTGGAGATCAGAGTGGGAGTTCATTTGGCGTGGACCCGATATTGTTATAAATAATAGTTAAAGGACACATCATATCCGTGTATCAGCGCTTTGAGAAAATCAGTGATTTGCGATATTGCCTATCAAAGACTGGAGCTTATCAAAGATTGGAGGTTATGGAAAATCAGATAATTTGTGATGTTACATATTGGAGGATGGGCGGGAATGGAAATAAAATATCAAAGATCATAATGGAGGTTATATTGCATATGAATATTATAAGTTTTCGCTGTGTAAAACAATAAAACTCTGATATACAATATCTCTGATATACATGAGCAAAGTATGATGGATGATTGTCACATATCAGAGATTGGGGGCTTTGAGTGGAGACACATAACAAAAATCTAGTAGGGATTCTCCAAAATATGGGAGTTGAGGAGTATTATGTAGTATATGGGTCTTTCGTCCAATAAACTATAGCCACTTTTAAAAGAATTTTGACGCTTTACAAATTAAAGCAAAAGCCACTCATAACATAAAATATTTCAGCCACTTTTCAATCAATAATAATAATAAAATTGTTGCATCCGCTTTTAAGTGACAAAAGCCAAAGCCACTTTATAATGAAAAGCTTGGTCTCGAGGGCTAAAGATAATGAACATTTATACAATTAATTAGGCTAAGGTAGTGAAAATGTTCGACCATCGACTAGGCATCATTTTCAAACCAAATGTCCAAACGTGTTATAATAGGAAGATAAGAATAAAACGAACACATTTAGGTAAACCAAACTCTCAAAATCAAATATTAATATGACCAACCATTCAATCAAAGGATCCCCATAATGAGAATTAAGTCAATAATGGGGGGGGGTTGTGTTTTTGAAGGTTCAAAAATAAGAGAAATATGAACAACTAAATAACTAAATATGAACAACTAAATGCCTAATGAGTAGTTACTAGACACCTAATTGTAACTAGCTCAAATTCCTAATAACATATGCATAAGAACCGAAATATTCATGACATAATATTGAAGTAATTCAAATAAAATTCCATGATGAAAAGAAAAACATCTATAAATCTAAACTTTTAGATAGTTATCCATCTTAAAGCAACAAACATTTGTTTATACAAATTCAAATTTCAAGATGCATTTATGGTTAATTCTACAAGGTAGCTTGATCAAAATTCTAATTGAATTAGTAATTAACATTTAACAATAGTGCATAAAGCCAATTACTAAACTCATACATAAAAAGTGCAATTTGAAAAGATGAATAATTTATCTATTTCAACAATTGATGCAACAATAGTGCCAGACAAGTAATTGTAGAAACAAACTTTATTACAAAAATTAAATCAAGTGTAACATAAAACCTCAAAGACTGCAATAGTGCAAATCTCTCGCTGCTAACACTAGATCTTTGTCTACAAAGAAAACCTCTACTCCACTGCAATAGTGCAAATGAAATAGAACTCCTTCATAAACAAGTTGGAAGCCCAAGAATTACTCTACCTTCTTCTCCTCCCCTCTTCTAATAATGCCTAACAATTCCTATCATGCAATTTTAATCATGAAATTTCTCTTATGGCCAAAAGTCCTTTTACAATCCGCGAATAGAGTATTTATACAAAGCTTGAGGTGTAATCATGAAAATATCAGCAACTCCACGTATCTCTCCACAACTCAGATAATAAAATCAATTAAAATAGGTGGTTATTACTTCCGTTGCATCACAAGCCAAATGTCGATTTACAATGTTGATAAAGTGCCCAATTTAGCTTGCTATTGAGTTTTATTTGTCTTTTGTCGACAACCACTAAGCAGATTGGCCAACAAGATCATGCTCTTCACGGTATTAGTCTTTGTTTAAGATTTTTCTTTGACTTCCTCTTTGGATCTTGACACATGGTTGAGTGGTTGTTGATCAAATGATCTATTCGAATAGGCCCTGGGTTTACCTGTAACAAAGAAATTGGAATTAACCATTAAAATTGACCCAAAGGCCTTTTAAATTTAATTAAGTGGATTTTCTATTAATAAGACAATGACCCCCTAGAGATGACAAGTGGCGAGAACCATATGGTATCGACGAAAGGCTATTAGCAGTTTTAACAATGGGCACAAATGAAAACATCGATTGAGCAGATTTGATGTCGTAATGAATCCTTTTTAAATATCAATATTGCATCCATTATCAAATCGGCGATCAAATACTTTAAATGGTGGAACATAATGAAATTTTTGATATGGGCGGATGCGATATTGTATTAAACTTCGATTTATAACTGTATCAGGTCTGCATATCAGAGGTCAATGAAATATCACAATCGGCAGTCGGAGGATATCTGTTATAGCACCATTTACCACTCTTGATAGATTTGATGCTCCGGTTATAGCCTAGGGAAACCTTCCTTTATAGACTTGGTCCAAATTCTAAAAAACAATGTTTTACTTTCCATACGCTACTTTTCCCTGTATAAAAAGCGTGTACACGTGGATCAGTATATGCCCAACTTGCGTATATGTGTTAAAACACTAAAAAATAAATAATCTCCTTAAATTCGGGTGGAGTTTATGGGTTTTACCTATTACTCACCTATTGTGGCCTGTGGCCCAACTGTTTCCCAACTGGAAAAATAAATAAATAAATAATAAATAAAAAAAAAAAAAAAATAAAAACTAATTTGGAGAAGTATAAATAAACCTCCATGGGAAGGCCTAAGGGGAGAAGAGATGAGATATTGATATTATAGTTGATTATATCCTTGATCGAGTCTGAAGAAATCCCTATGCCTCTTGCACTCCCAAGTTATAGGAAACCTTTGTTTCCTCTTTTGAGATGTCCTTCATCCCTCTTATGACATCCTTGTGTGTATCGATGGAGGAAGATTTTTGAGGTCGGGAAGGATGGATCCGGAGGACGGTTCCGCTTGGATCTAGAGGAAGACTCAGGTTGTAGTTTTCCACATTTCATTTAGCTTACATCAATAAAGAAATGTTGTTATGTTCCTGATATTTATTGTGTTTATGCATTAATCCTTGTTATGATTTGCTTATAAATCTTATGTTAATGCTCAATTACTCATTTTCTTATATGATCTAACACATATATCATGAACATGCTTTCTATTACTGTTGTTGTATATGCTTTGCTTGGATAAGTTACAAGTTTTAAAGGCATCAAAAGAAGTAGAGGGTTTGGACCCTGCAAGATCGACCTTGAATGTAGGACCTTCGGGTAATACCACCTCTTCCCACTTCAGTAGTTTAAGCACTTAGACTATTTGTCTGCACATATATTTCTGTTGTATGCCCTCCACTCTATTGAGCTTTACAACCCAAGACCCTAGGGTGTTTCCACCCGCAACAGAATTAGCGAATCCACTGGGGAAACCATTCTTTTCTTTCCTAGTTTGGGTTTCTTGTTCTTAATCAGGGTTTGTTTTCTTGATTTATTGCTTTTACAGTGTCATTGACTTATTAACTTCCCAAGCATCAAGTCTGATCTTTTGGATCAGACCTTGATTTCTTCTTTTTCTTGATTGAGCTTTTTATACGCATTTTTCTAGGGATACAATATCATATACACGCTTGTTTCCTCAAATTGACTCGTGTATACGCGAGTTTCCTATTGTTGAAACACGTATGCACGCCTCTGTGTCTTTACACAATCACGTATACCTAATTTTAAATTGTTTTTTCAAAATATTTGCCCAATTAGGTCTATTTCCTAGTGAATTTTGCTATTTTTTGGTTATCCGCTCTCAGCAGAACTCTGTTCTCTTGCAAATTTCAAATTTTGAATCTCCTTCTCAGTGAAAAATCTAGTTGGCCTAGGATTGCTTTTTGAGTAAGGTTTCAGTTTGTGTCTTGGGTTCAAGGCATCTCTTAGTAGTTCTTTGTTGTTATGGCTTTCCAGAACAAGAAATTGGTTTCCGTTTTGTTTATAACCTGAATTTCAAATTTCTTTGCTTTACTTTCCCTTTTGGTTGACCTATTTTGTTTTTCATGACTTTTGAGTGCCTCTTTGGCAACCTTGAGAGTCTTTCTTGACATTTTGTCGGTTTTTTGATTTCTTTTTACTGTTATTCAGATTAGTTTGTGCAAGTTTGTAGTTCTTTCTCGTTTCAAGTTTCATTTTATTGATGAGTTGAATAACTTGCAAAGTTTAGGGACTCTTTGTGCTTGTTTCTTGATCTTTGAAATTTAGTACTCTGTTTGTGACCTCAAAAGTTTCTTTGGGATTTTAAAAGAAAAAGACAAAAACATAGCTTTTGCCTTTCTTTTTCTTTCCAAGCTTTTGGTTTTTTGGTTTCTTTTGTTTTTTTTTTAGCAATTGTGAACTTTTTCAATTTGTTTTGCTTGGTTTTGGGGGAAATTTCTTTTTAAATTTTTTCCCTCTTTATTTTCAAGTTCGCTTATTTATCTCATAAAGAAGAACATTTGCTTATCATATGAGTATTCATAGGATCTTGCATCATGATTTAAATTTTCATTAGGTTAGTTTGCATCATAAGAATTCTTAGTATTTTTGTTAGATTTTGAGTGTGTGTGGAGTGTTTCTGAAAAAGGAAAAGAAAAAAGAATATTTTGCTTATATAAGTTTTTCGTAGAACCAAGTAGAAATCCCTTTTCACCGAAAGAAAATAACTGCATGCATATAGTTAAGTTTCTATTGATTTCTTTTGGATCGAAAACATCATAAGTTTCACTCTCGTTGTACCTTTGACTAAAAGAACAACCATCTAAAATCAAGCGATTTAATAAAAATAACTAGAACTTTTTAATTTGTCATTAACAACACCAACAAGTTTAAGTTCTTTAGGGCCTTGGAATAGGTGAGTGGAGAGTTAACTCTCCAAGGCCACTCAAACTATCAAATATAGAAGTTGAATAATGAGTAAAATCCAGTGTCATTAGAAATACCAGGAAAGCTCTGTCACTAGGAATCAAGCACAAGGGAGAGTGAAGACAAGGAAGAGAGATGCCCCCTCTCCTACTTGTTGGATCCTGCCCCGAGACTGTTCTTCACAGCTTTTGATACAAACTAGTGCCCATAGTTGCCATTCCTAAGGATCACATAGGTGGCTACAGAGGAGAATCCCATGGCACCTGAGACAAATGTTGCATCACATTCATTAGTACTTCTGGAGGGTACCCTTGCGAAGCTTGGGTGCTTGCACCGGCAAAGGCTTTTTTCTGGAGGTCAGCATAACTGTTTCTATTACCTTCGCTAGTGGGCCTGGGCTATCATTATCCCAGACTATTTTCAGAAGGTCCTTGACTTTCACTTTCTTGTATTTTGGTGTCCAGTCCTCAACACCCAAAGCAGAAATAATTGGAAGTAGTTTGATTGACTATATATTTAGGGACTTTTTAGAGGGTGCTCTTTTCTCCTAGTTGGTGTAACTTTATAAAAATTTTGAGTCTTTAATTAGTTTTCTTAAAAATAATTAAAAGTGATTGATCAATCAGTCCGTTGGTCTAGGAGGCTTCGTGGGCTTTCACCTACGAGTGTTGAGCCTTCTTCTAGAAGGCATAGGAGAAATTCTTTCGGTGATTTCCAATCAGTGGCAACAGACGCAATGGAGATTGATCCTTCAGTTGAATTTATTGATTCACAAAATAGACCTAGTATAAGTAGAGAGTTGGAGAGGAACACTCTAGTCCTTTCTAGAGTCCTCTTCCAGTCAGAAGATGTTATTGAGGTTGAAGAGCTTCCTGAGTCTCCTTTGACTCCTAATTCTCCTCTTCCTCCTGATCATCTAGACATTTTATTATACGTCGGGACTCTGACCAACAGGCCTTCGAGCCTAGGTCTATTTTGATCTTTTCCTTCGATGACCACTGTTGGGAGCATGGCTTCCACCATGAATGGTACTAGTATGCAAAATCCTTTATTAATACAAGTATGAGGAACAATTTCCATACCTTCTATTACTCCTAGCACTGCAGTATTTGGCTCTACCTCTACTCCATCTTTGGGTGAGGGCACCCAAGCTTTTGCCTCTAGCACTGGTTTTATCCCCTTTGGAATGTCGACCAGTGCAATTCCTTCGGTTCCGTTAAGTTTTCCATCAGCTGCCTCCATGTCTATGACTTCCATGGCAAGTGGGTCAGCTTCTTTTCAGGGTTTCCCTTTTGGGAGTGGTCATATACCACATTCTAACCCATATTTAGGATCAATACTTTTTTCCTCCATGGGTCAAAGTTATAATCCTTTCCAAGGATGGACAAACCCTGTTGTTAGTGGACTTGGAGCCAGGAATCAATTCTCTTTCAGCCAACAAGGGAATATGTCGTATTCCTCCGTGATTTCATTCCAGAGTTTTTCTCCCTATGCTCATGCAGGGAGCCCTTACCAAGGGCTCTATGCTCCGTTCAACACCTCTCTAGGGGGAAATTTCATTGGATACAGAAATTTTTCGACAGGAGTTGGAAAAACACTGGTTTTTTCTAGGCCACAAGGACCCCCTTATGGTTTAGGTTTTTCTACGAATTACTTCAGGCAACCTGGTGCCTTCACAAATCCAAGGTATTCTTTTCAAACATTGGGAATTCAGCCCAGACCGGGTGGAATTCTCAAGGTCCTCCATGATTACCTTTCCTAGAAACGTTAGACTTGCCAGATCTATCTAAATTGACTAATGATCCGATCATATATAACCTGGCCTGGCCTCTAGTTCCAACCAAACTTCCGCTGGATATACCCAAATTCAAAGGGAAGACTGGCGATGATCTGGGTGACCATGTAACCACTTTCCACTTATGGTGTTCATCAAACTCCCTTATAGATGATTCAATCAGGTTGAGATTATTCCAACATACCCTAACTAGAAATGTGGCTAAGTGGTACATTGAACTCCCAATGGGCACCTTCACTTCATTTGGTGATTTGGCTACAATATTTTTGAACCATTTTCAGTTACCCATTCGTTATGATGTTGGAACTGAGCTATTAGCTAATTTCCACCAGGACCAAGCAACCCACATTTCAGATCATATCCAGGAATGGAGGAGAAGGAAGAGGCTCATTAAAGCCAATATTGAGAATTCCCTCTTGAATGGTTTCTTAAATCTTTACAAACCGAGATCTCTAAGGAAATATCACTCTCTGGTGTATTCACATAATAGCAAGCTATTTTTAGAGCCGAGCAACTAGAACTTATATATTCTCAACCTGGGAGTCTTCAGAAAATTTTGCCTAATGCTCCTAGGTCCAAGTTTGATTTAGCCAAGCTGAAGCCAATTCCCCATGCCGACAAGCTATTCAAATCGATTGATACTAACATGGCCAACCTGCTAAATCAATTGCAACAATTGTCTTTACAAACTGCTTCTTCTATGCAGACATTGCCATCAGTTCCTATGCCTTCTCAACCTTCATCTATAAATGTTGTTGAAACTTCTAACCCCAAAGGAAACCAAAAATCTGATGGAAAGAAGAAAGGATGAGGTAGGAAAAAGAATTACGATGGGAAGGGTAATGCAAACAAACCTAGCAATGATGTTGGAGGGGGTAAAAAAGAGTCTAAGAAGAAAGTAAAGTTTCCATGCAAGTTATGCAATGGAGATCATTTGACTCATTTTTTCCCTAATATATAAGATGCTAAGTGCTTATTAGTTCAGTAGGGATCATCTAGCTCCCAGGCTGTGCTAACTAACTTGTTTCCCCAAGGATAGCAGTTACTTGCTGGTACGAACTCCAGTACCGATACCCCCACTGGGGGCACCCAAGAAGGGAAAAATACATCAAATGTCTACATGATGAGTTCACATATTGACATTGCTACATTGTCACATGATTATGCTGAATTAGAATCATCCAAGGCTAAGTCTACTCCTGATGTTTCAGAGTCGCTCCATATCGAGAGGCTCATAGTTGAGTCTATACCTCGGATGCGGAAATGCTCCAGAAAATGCTCAACCATTAACTCTAATTCCAAGGCAGCCTAGAACTACTCTATTATAGAAGATCTAGATTAGATTCCTTGTGCTATGTCGATGTTAGAGGTACTCCAGTCATGGCCAGCACAAAGGAGTGCATTGCTCACTGTGATCGGAGCAGTTGATCCAAAAAACTCTCTTGTGCTTACATTCGATATGTCAAACATCAAGAAGAGACTCCCACATCATATGGCTCTTCAAATCAAGTCTACATATCGAAAGACCAATATGTTTCAAATTGTAGTTGATGAGGGAGCTTCCACATGCGTAATGTCCATATCATGTTGGAAGGCTATTAGTTCGCCTTAGGTTTTTCCTTCACCTACTGTTGGCTTGTTGGGTCCTAACCCAGGTTTGGAGTTAATTAGCCAAACAAATCCCTATACTACTGGCCCTTTCAAAAACAATCCGTGGAACACGAACTGAGGTCTCACCTAAAGTAGTATGGGAGGGTGCTAGAACCAGGTTTCTGCACCCTTGAGATGTCTAAGAGGTATGACTAGTCCTCTATTTGTTCATGCGCGCAGGTCGCTTTAAGCACTTCCCATACCTTGCAGCCTGATACACTGCCTTCGCGCAACCCTAACCAGGGGCTTTGCCGCGCTCTGCGCTATTACCCGAGATCTTACTTATCTTCCAATGTTAATTAATTACCTTCTCCTACTTGAATGTCTTAAGTTATAATTAGCAATACAAAACATTCATACCCGATCACGTAGTGAATAAATAGTATACTTGTAAATTATATCCAATCATGCATTAAACCAGGAAAATATACACAAAATTATAGCAAAACTTCTCTTTATTAATTCTCCCAATGGTTACAGACTCAGCCTGCCCTGTGCACTCAGCTACAGGGGCCCGCGCACTCAGCTGCGGACTACTAGGCCTATGCGCACTCAGCTACAGAGCCTTCTCGTACTCTATGACCCACAAACACACTTCACACTTCGACTCAATCACTTAGACTTCTCATGTTCTTCTTCTATTTGTTTCTTCGTTATCTTTTACACTTAGAGCCTCACTCTATTTATACAATCCCATGGTCTACAGACCATGGGTAGGTCTATCCAGCTGAAATTACATTACAAAGACTAGGGTGGACAACCCTATGACTCTATTATACTTTTGCGCCCCATACCCACAATTTGCAGAGCTTTTACAAAAAGATTCAGTCAAAGCTGGGGCTTTAAGCCCCAAAACATGCCTTGGGGGGATTCCATGCCCAACAGGCCCCCAACACAAACATCATGACTTGCCCTCGCGGAGTCCATCCATCTGTTCTCGAACTGCGGTAAGGTCAGCAGCGCACTGAGCTGCTGCTTGCTGGATCTACTGCATATGTTGTTCTAAGGCCTCTGCGTTGGAAGTGCTTCTCTGCATCAGTGCATCCATCCCCTGCATGTGTGCGAGCTTGCCTTTAATTTCTGCTGTGATTGTGAAGGCCTTGTCGATCTAAGGTTGAATGCACGCCTTCAGGACTTCTTCCTTATGTCATGCTGCATCCACCTACTCTTTCAACACTTTAGCCTGTTGCATCTGCGTGAGCCTCTGAGTGAGGGCTACCGTCTTCGCAGTTCCTTTTATGTTTTCATACTATTGTTGGAGTTATCGCACCTTTGTCTCTAAGCACTGGATGTTGGGGTCCTCCTACAAATTTGTGAGGACCTCAAATGATTTTTCCAACATGCTGGTGTAGTCTCGCACTACACTGCCAATTTTGTCCAATCCCATTGTGATAACGCTACTGCATTGTTATCTGACTTCTGGAGGGATGGACGTCTGTGCCTTTAACCGTAGCTCAGCAATTTGAAGGTTCAGCTCCAGCTGAACCTTTGTCATTTCCTCCCCCGCCTCACACACCCATGTTGCTAACCTGTGGATGCGTGCCTCTGCTGGGATGGCTAGGTTTGGGACGCTTTGGCAAGCTTTGTCTATCACCTGTACCAGTTGTTGATTTTGCGACACCACTTCGTTGTTCTACAAGCTCAATTGTTCCATATTGATTTTCTGCTCACTGAGGATTTGCAGTGCACGGCTTTCCCTAGCTCACAGCTCTACAGTTATCCCATCCTGCAAAACATATAAGGTCTCTTGCAGGAGAGCAGCCATATTGATACCGAGACACTTCAGCAAGCTAACCGTAGGCCTTTCGGCCTCATTTGTTCTCACTAGTGACCCTTCCGGCAGCACTATGGTATTTGTCATCAGCGCATGCAACATCTGTTCTGTTGTTGTTGTTCCAACTGCGAGGCTGGTCGAAAGGGTACTAGCCTGAGGAGGGCACACCTATAATTCCTGTAACTACGCTATAAGGGCCCCCAACACAATCTGCTTCTCCTACATGAAATTTTGGAGGACCTTAGAGGTGACATCACGCACTGTCCCATTGATGTCATGCAGATCACCCTCGGTTAGGGTGATCAGGTCAATAGACAACTTTGATGCCTTGACCTTCTTACGTGACCCTATCTGCTCGGCTGGGTGTTGGCGCTTCAACTATGTGGAAGCGGTTTGTGGGTCCGCACCCCCCTCTTCTTCCTCTGCTTCCTGCGCATGCGAATGCAACATTTGGCCCTCACGCGCCTTTGATGACGCCTCTTGTGCTACTGCTGCAGCCTTTTCCTGCTCAGTTGTTGTTTGTGTAGCGTCCCGCGTCGCCTGCACTTCTACTGTTGCTGCCTCCTTCCTTCTCTTTTCTACCAACTGTGTGATGCACAACTTTTTCTTGTCTTTCTTCCTTTGTGATGTCGACTTCTCTATCTCTGCGATGTCTGGAGTGCGCCACTCCATTAGCCATGTCTCTAGGATGTTAAAGATGACATCATCTATGGCTACAAAGGGTAGCTTCCTCCATTGTTTGGTCAAGTCCTTGTGCGCTCTAATGTAAATGCTATGGATGTCTGCTTTAAATTCTACAAAACTCTGAAGGCTGTTGTAGATAGTGGGAAACAACCGCAGCTGGCAGTTGATCCCCATTCTAAGGTTCATCTCCATGAACACCCAGAATATTTTGCTGTCGCGGATCCTAGTGGCATCTTTTGTGGCCCAGAGCGAAGCGTACTTCGCGGCCTTTGGCAGATCTCTGTCAATCGTGGGGAATTGACTATCCTCCGAAAATTCCCCTGCCACAAGCACTATGGACAGTAGAAGCCATGCATAGTGGAATGTTTTACCCTATTCCTGAGCTTCACGGAAATTCTCTAGAAACTCCTTACAGAGGAACTCAAACCAGTTAAATTGGACCCCCTCCGTGCACTGCCCAGCCAGTGCTACCACTATCGCTGGTACCTCGTCTGTGTGGAACTTGCGCATAACCTTACCGCCACTATTTGGGTTGCCACTTTTACTGCTTTTTCACCGATGTTGGATATGGCGTAGTCCCTCTTCTTCTTTGCCGACTTGTACTTTTTCTTCATGGCCTCCGCGATGGCCAAGTCACTGCTTTTCCCTTCCGAGATGTCCACGAGGTCCTCTCCTTTGGATGGAATCCAATAAATGTGGTGAATCAAGTCTATTGTGATGAGGATGGGCTCCTCCAGCCACAAACACCCATCATGCACCAAGAAGAGCAGTTGCCTAATGACGAAAATGGTTATTGGGGCGCGGTGTAAATGCAGCACCCAGAGCAAGTTCAATAGCCCAACCTTTTCCACTCCACACAACCTCTTTCGTGGCACTAGTTCTATAACCCCCACCATGGTGTTCTGCTTGGGCTTCATGAGGTGCGATGTCTCAAGGTGAGGGAACTTCTCATGGTCAACGAGGTCCCAATCTTTGAATTTTAAGTTCAGCACCCATCCATGTGTGTGCCATCAAAAATAATATTGTCTAGGAGGAGAGGGGTCTAGAGCGAGCTCTTGGTCTCGTCAAGGTCCTTGGGCACTCTAGCCTTTCCTTTCCATAGGGGGACATAGGCAGGTAGCTTTTTTGGGAGGTGCGCAGGCTTAGTTTCCTCCTCCATGCCTTCGTCCTTGTCTTCAATGATTAGGTCCTCCAAGTCTTCCTCTTCTTCATCGGTCTCTATGGTGACGAATTTCCCCTTCTCCTCCAGTGATAGCTTGGTGCGCAGCAGGTTCTATGGGGACACATGTACGGGAACCATCACTTGTTTGTCCTTCTTGGGTCTTGGCGTGTGCGGAGATTTCAAGATTTTCGCCACAATCTCGGCACCTTCCGGAGCATCCCCCACAGTCAGGTCTGGCGTGGCCTCGTTGGCAATCATTTTTGTTATCTTCATAACATCCTCAGTTGTTGCCATCGTGTCTATCCCGAAATCTAGCACTCGCGAACTCAGGGGCTCAATCAACGCTCAGCACAGAAAAATCAAGGCTCTGCACAGTAGCTCAATTCGCAAATGACCAAGTATTGTTTGTTGGGCAGCCCTTTGTAATTTATAGTGCTTTTTGAATTTGAATTCGACCATTCCCCCCAAATCCAGTTCATTAATGGTCCTTTGGCGGCAGATTTTCCCAAATCTTGCCCATAAATCGTGTCTTAAATTCCTATCGCCCACTCCATTTGGTCTCAAGTCGAGCATCCCACCATGAATAGTGACTTCAACGGTCACTTTCTGGCCAACCCACGTGGCAGTGCAGCCCCCCATGCACGGTCGTGTACTTCCTTTAGCTAGTCAGGTGGTCGCACCACCCGTGTCAACTTTCATCCCGTCATCCCTCATGTTTCCTGGAGAATACCCACCTTTTATTGTTATGGTCGGCATCACGCACTTTACCATCTGCAACGCACTACCCTGGTCAATACGCTTAGCAATGTGTGGTCCAAGCCAAGGCATCACACTGATCAATCCATGGCGATAGGCCTTAAACCTGTCATCGCAATCGTATGCATCCTACCTTATCACCCTGGTCTTTTTGATGAGAAACTCTTCCTTTATCTCATCCTCCAGCTTCTTGGCTTTCACGTCCACCAGAGCACTTTTCTTCCTTAATCATACCCTTTCTTCTTCAAGTTCTTCCAGTCTAAAATTTCCCTATTGGATTTCTTCTTCTAAGGTTTTGTGAACCTTCGTATCTACCGATGCTATCATGTGCGGTCTAAGCTCTCCAAGTACTATAGGGCTTACTGCAGTTGCTTCATATTCCAGCCTTTTCGGTGCCTACGTGGTGAGGTTGTTTCACGTGATCCTAGAAGCCCAAAGAACTGCTGGTATGTGCAGGTCCCAGTCAGTCCGCTTCACATTGTAGACCTTGTTCAGTGCTTCGCGTACTTTGTTAAATTCTTCTGCATGGATATTCTTCTGCGCACTTGGTCTCTCCATACTTCATGGTCCCAACCAGAGGGGTCATTTGCACCATTTCCTTACCCGCACCTGGTTACTGATCGTGTCTCCTACCGTGAGGACGGTGTGCATTTGTGCAGGTTCCGCACCATATGCATATATCCACCTAGATAGGTCGGTGTGCGGGCTGGTTCATCTGTCATACTTGTCTTTCAATCGCATCTGAGGCTTCCCAAACCACATGCACATCATCCTTTTGCATTCATGCTAGTCCTCAAAACTTCTTTGGTGCGTACCCCACCACCTCGCGGGCGTAGCGCGCAATACCCATTTTAGAGTGTCAAAGCACCGTTGTTCTGGTACTTCTTTCAATTTTTTTCAGGAATTCATCCACCTCACTTAACTCATCATACATAAGAAGGTCTCTTACCTCTATTGCTACGCAGTCTAGCGACCTCGTCATCATGTTACAGTTGAGCGTGGTTACCTCGTGTAATCATTTCTACCATCGTTCTATCTCCTCTTCAGAATCTAATGTGCAGGAGCTTTCAAGCTCCCACAAGATTTTACCATCCGCGGTTGGATTTACCCAATCTTTCTCACGCGCGGTTATCTTGTAGATGCAGTCCAGATCGTCAGCATTGTCGTAGTCATGCACTAGCTCCATGTAACGCGATCCTTCTGCAGGGTCTAAGGGTACCACTACACGCAGTGACTTTTTCTCAAAGATCATCTTGCGCTTCTTTAGATTTATCACTCCATTCATATCAGTGGCCCAATTTATTCCCAATAGCATTGGGTAGGGATTATTGTCATCAACAATCTCTATCACTTCAAAATCTTTTAGCGCACTTGCTCCTTTGATATCTATTGTGATTTTCCTGCAATCTCCCCATAGGTAGGATCTTTTGTTGGTTCACCATTTGCAGTTGGATAGGACACCATTGCAGTGCAGGCCTTCCCACACACTCCCATGTCTACTTTGGCAGGACGCTTACGTCCAATCCTAGATCCAGAATCACTTGGTCCATCTCATATTCCCCGATCTGCACGGTCAATCTCATTTCCCTTCCCATTTGCATCATGTGCTTCCCAAGCTTCTAGACTATGTGTGGTTCTCCTGGCGCGGTCCCAGCGCATCTAGTTATGAGTTATTTCATCCCCTTTGCAGCCTTGTTGTCATGCAGCAACTTCATCCATGTCTCCAAGAATGTAGTGAGCATTGATGGGTGTGCAATAATCAAAGAATGTAGTGAGGCAATCCACTGCAAGACTTATTGAAACATGTGAAGCCTGATGTAGAGAAACAGAACCATTTACTCTGGCTATGGTAAAAAGAAGGATTCTTATTGATAGACTCTCTACATGCTTGATTGGATTATGAGTTCCAATCTTCTCGGTGTTTCCAGGATAGTAGATGCGGACGTAGTCTTCTACACTAAGACTACCTCT
Source organism: Pinus tabuliformis (assembly GCA_031772625.1). NCBI lineage: Eukaryota > Viridiplantae > Streptophyta > Pinopsida > Pinales > Pinaceae > Pinus > Pinus tabuliformis. The sequence goes on along the minus strand of CM062815.1, from coordinate 80,092,537 downwards.
TGTCCTTCCTGTTGAGTGGACCCTCTCTCCCCTCCGGGAAAGACCTGTAATGAAATAGATATCCTCTATTTCAATCCTCAAGGGCATCTGATCAATCACAAAAGCATCTTCTTCTGCACTCCAGTAGTGGATTAACATCTCAAGAAACCTGGTATTTGCCTTCATATTCGGCATTTTGAAAAATTTTAACAATCTGCATCCTTGTAAGGCATCTAATGCATTTTGATCCTCCATTACTTGATTATCAATTGCACTATGCTCTCTTTCATGCCAAGTAATCGACATCCTACAAAAAATGATGTTTTGAATCATTAAAACCGTGTTTTTCAATTTTGAATTCGCACACACGTGGTTCGTTATTAACATAGTCGTGTATAGGGATTTCCTATACGCAGTTCACATGTATCCAACCCGCGTGTATGCAGAGTGAAATTTTTAAAAATAATTCCTCACGGTCAAATTTGTGACAAAACATATAAAAATCATTAAAACTTGTTAAAAACTCAGTTAAAAGGTTACCTAGAAGATTTGAAGAAGTTTGAACGGTTGAATTTGATGGAGGAAGCTTGCTTGGTTTTTTCTCCACAGCTCCTTCACCCAATTGCTCAAAACGCAAATGAGAAATTGTGAGTTAAAAAGTCCTTATATAAGTTGACATGTGAAAATTTCTTTTTCTAAAGTTTTATTGTAGTAGCTACAACCACCCTCCAAAATTTTTCCTTAGCTTCGTTTTGGAGCCTCCCTACCAACCTTTCACAGCACCTTGTCTTGCTTCGTCGAGTACACAAGCTTTAGCGTTTTTCCTACACAAAGGCAGCCTGTCAATCACAACTTGATGCATTACCCACATAGGTTTTTCATCCGAACTTGGTCTAGCTGTAGGCTGAGCAGCTCCCCCAAGAAATTGTGCAATTCTGAAGGGAAACCAGCCTTCCCTCCAGAAATTGTGCAATACTTTCTGGCAGCCTGATGGGCTCCAGAATTGCACAATTCTTCCAATCAACCCTCACAGTGAAAATTGTCCAATTTTCCCTGGTAAGGTTGCTCAACCCATAATTTTCACAAATCTGGGGAGCAGTCAGCTTCTCTACCCAAAAATTATGCAAATCTCCTAGGCATCCAGCCCAGCTTCTAGCTAGAAATGTGTATTTCCTTCCAGTAGTTGGGTTGACCAATTCCACCCAGGACCAAGGAAACTTGACTTGCATGCATGGCTTGCTTTTTCCTGGAATAGAAAAAGGAAACATGCAAAAGGCATCCCATGATTCAAGGAGCTATTTTTAGCCGCTGGAGCTTACATGAAAGGTTGTTTTAGAAACTTTCCTCCAAGTATCGATTTTTCCTAGATTTGTGGCATGCATGTCATGAGCTCAAAAATTATTTATTTGATGCATTAGAGCTCATTCTTTCACATCGATCTTGTAGGTATAACATCTCACAACACATTCAGGACCCTTAGACACATCAAGCTCAATTATTCACCGGAAAGTGGCCTCAACTTGTCTTTTTTAGCATTTTTGTCGCTTTTTGTTTTTTCGCTTGTGTGAGTGTTGTTTCCTTGATTTGTTTGAATGCTTGATGTCATTTACATGTATGCTAGCTTTTTCTAGCACTGTTTCAGTTTTTTTTTGCTATCTCACTGCTGTCGCATGCATGAAATTGTTTTGCACAAACAGTCGCTGATTCGGCGACTCACTTCACCCGCACGCATGTTGATTTGTTTACTGAATCTTTCATTCATGTTTGCATGCAGTATCAATCACTTCTGATTTCACTTAGTTTTGTCGTGCATTCACTTTCATATTTGCTTTCATTTTCCCGTCAGTGAGTCTGGCCAACCTTGGCTCGGACTCTGCCTTCACCGAGACAACATTGCGCAATCTAGGGAAGGAAGGCTTTGCCTTCCTCTCCAGAATTGCACATTCATGCCTAGGCACTATCCTCTAGGACTATTTTGCACATTCTTGAGGGAAAATGACTATTGGCCTAGAAAATTGTGCAATGCAGTCCCTGAGCCTGTAGTTATTTCAAGTTGGAATTGTGCATTGCATAATCCCAACAGTCAGCAGTCAGCCTGGATTGTGTATTGTGCAAATCTAGTAGCCATTATTGCCTCCCAGACAGCCCAGACTTCCTTTTGCGTAGTTCTGGCAGCCAGTCACCCATCCTCCTAGAAGAAATTGTGCAATCTTACCTATTAGTTCCCCAGGTATGTGCTATGTCATTCCTCGAATTTTCTTTGGTTTTCGCTGACAGATTTATTTCCATGCATGTTACTTTGTCTCCATATCTTTCAGGTGTTCACCCACCTCTTAGCAGTACAGGATCAATGGCTTCCAAGAGAGCGGGATCAAAATAAACTAACAGAAGTGCAACTGGAGCAATAGTTGAACGGGTGTTTGCATGTCTACCGATCTATGAAGATACAAAGTTGTTTTTAGACAAGGACATCAAGTTGAAGCGGCAAGAGGTCAATGAAGCATTTGTAGGCACTTTTGAGGAAGACCTCGAATACCGTCAGATGTATGTGAATGTTCACAACTCTGACTTGTACTGGATTGCATGCAAATACCCTACGTTCCCATGTGTGTACATGATACACTCGATCATATCTCACAATTATCCTGAGACGATGACCTTGAGCAGTGTCAGTGGAACGAAGCTTGAAACCTTATGGGCACAAGATTATGATGAGATGTATCAGATGTCAAAGCCCACGACTATCATGAAGACTCCCTTCATCTTACCCAATAGAAATGCTAACTCCATAGACATTCTGAAGAAATGGGTAAAGGATCCGGCTCGATTCAGGTTGACACCCAATCAGATCTATAAGACAAAGATACTGCGAAAGGCGTAGCAATACTTGGTCATATTTGCATGTCAACTGTATGGCCAAGAAAGCATGGAAACCTTCCCATAGAGTTGGGTGATCACGCTGGACCAATCGGCCAAAGAAGGAAAACCATGTAATTGATCCGGCATGTTGGCTCATTAGCTGAAGGAATAAGTAACGAAAGCTTGATAGTCACCCTGAGGTATGCATACATAGATTTACATGTCTGCCTACATCTTAGATGCAATCTGTACCTAACAGGAGTTCCTAGGCTTGGAGTAGGCATGGTCACTAGCAGAGACTATTGTGAACACATATTTCAAGTTGTTGTCTGAATGCAGCTTCAGAGGAGTAATCACATGGATGTTTGATCATTTTGTCACCCCAGTCTACAACATGATATTTGAACAAGATCCACCCTGCATGTCAAAGGAAGCAATGGAGGCACTAATAGACATTGTCGTTTGGTATGCCTCACAGTCTTGCACCTTCATCCGAATGTTCAGTGTGGAGAAGCCTCCGCATGTTCTACCAAAGTTTTCCTTGGACATACTTGTCATGCAGGAAGTAGCATATCACATCTCAGCAGGATTGACAACTAGACTGCACTGGAAGAAGAAGGCACCTTGGCCCGCTCTTCCGTTACAGATTAGGTTATATGAGATTCGGAGTATCAAGCAAGCAGATGTCGAAGCAGAACATATGAAGTATCCATTCAACCTCCAAAGTTACAATCTGTATGATCCACATTGCAGTGTGAAGGATCACTAGACGAGAGTACAGTTAAACTGGATCCATGGGGCATTTCATTGGGCCGAGGAGGACCCATGGAGATATTGCCATAGTTTCTCCAGATCCAACGAACAAGTCGGCTTTGTTGTGGAGTGGTTAGTGAAGCAACATGAAGCAGCATCTCAAAGAGCACCAGCACCAGCAGTAGCAGCAGAGGCAAGCATACCAGTGCGCGACAAGGGCAAGAGGAAGATTGTCGATCGCATGGAGGAGGAGCAAGGTTGCAAGTTCTGAACAAATCCATTAGTAGAGAAAGCATCTATGGCTACAAAGGCAAAGAGGCACCAGCGTGACATACGAATCACACAAAGGAATAGGGATAAGAGAAGAATGGAAGAAGCAGAGAACAAGTTGTATGAGCTAAGGGAGCAACTCCGGAAGGAACAAGAGTTGCACAAACTGGAGAGGGAAGCGTAGTAGTAGCAGGTATAGCAGGGGGTGCAACATGTGCAAACAGATGAAACAATGCCTGTAGAGGTAGTGGATTCATTAGAACAGCTAGCATCAGGTAGACAGGGTGAACCATTGAAGGAGAAAGACTTAACTCATGAGATAGAACAAGCACTCCAACAGTTGGATGTGGACATGGAGCAGCAAGAGTTGGAACATGACACCGACCTCATGCCTCACCACCAAGAGGTTGACGTACCCGTTTCACCTCATCCAGATGATGAGTAAGTCTCAAGTGACCAAGGAGGCACTGAGATCCTTGGTGATCAATCGGAAGGAGAGATGCACAACATCTTATTCGACAAATCTCAACATAGAGTTGTGTAGTCTTGAAAAGTGTCAACTTCAGAGGCTCATACATCTCTTATGCAAGTTGAGGAATGAGTGATCGTGACTGATGTGCGCAAACATCCAATAGCCCTGGCCAATGTAACCAGAGTGTATGCCGAAGCCACTAGCTCAAGTGTTCACTTTCTAATAGTTGAGAATGAGCAAATGGTGAAGGAACTATAGATCGTCAAGCAAGGAGGAGAGTTGGTGACAGTGTCCACCTGAGCTAAACTGAAGAATGCAATACTAGATGAATTATTTTCCCTTGACACAGTTATGCGAGCGTTGTACTCTAATTTTGCTACCATGCATAAGGCAGTCGTCCATCTCAACGGATGGTAGCAGCGACGTGCTAGAAGAGCAAGTATCTTGATGAACTTGCATGTTGTTGTTGATGACATGCAAACATGGACGATGAAATACAAGGGAGCCTCGCTTCACTTGCCAAAGATGAGGGCCAATGCGGTCGAGCTGAAAGCCCATATCCGGAGTCAGATCTGGAACTATGAAGAGCTCCCACAACTCATCACTAGCATACAGGCTTCCCATGCATGAGTATTCAAGAGTATGGACGTTGTGGTACACACACATGCGATCCCATCTATTAGGACTCTCAACCAAGCAAAGACAAAGGCACAGGTCCAATTAGAGCTTAACTCGTACTTTGACGGATTTATATGCATTGCCACTAGCCCAGACTTGCCCATCAGTGCAGACATCATGCACAAGTATGTTAATGGTCCGACCACATTGAAGACAGTGATGTTCATGCTTTTAGATGAGTTGGACAGAAGAGCCCGAGAAGTGTACCCAAATGTTATGGAGGCAAGAGTCAGGTTTCAAATAGATGTCACCACAAAGCACATGGACACCATCAAGGACTATCGATCTTGGCATCAATATGTTACTGTCGATCAACATGAGGATGTTGAGGAGTTGTACTTCCATGCTTGTATAAGTCAAAGTGATGTCTAGCATGGCTTGCTCAAGCCATTTTGTTGCACATGGGTACATGTGCATTGTAATGTAATGTCTTGTCAAGTGTAAGTCAAGTGTCAATAGTTGGATGTAACGGTCATAGAGTAGATGAAGAGTCATGAGGGTAGTTGAACTGTCACAAAGGGGAATGTCAAGGGTCACCCCACCCTTTGCTATAAATAGTTCCTCATAACTCATTGTATAGGCTTTTGGTCAGCCAAACTTTTGATAAGACTATCTTGGAGATAGCTTGGACAGTATTGTAATGAACCTTAGCTTCTTCACTACACAGAGCTAGTACATCTCTTTGGAGGAGCAGGTGGTTGTGCTTGTAATGTTCCACTATTGGAACTAGTGGTTGGACATATATGTATTGTATGACTGGAACTTACACTTCTTAATATAACAAGAGGCAACACGTTTCATGCATATGTTGTATTGTATTCTACGCTATCTAGTTTAATCTAAATGATATATGTATTGGTTTGCTTACGCATGCATGTATATCTATCCGTGTATGTATGTATGAATCTTTCTGAAATGTGATGTTGGTTTAACCATCACTTTGGATTGCTTGCTAACTTGCCTTCCATGTTCTGATGTATCTTTTCTTGTGTGTTCCCTTATTAATTTTGTGCTATCATAGGTTTCCAAGGGGTGCACTCATCTCAACTCCCGTTTGTTAGAACCTCTCATGCACCTTCCTTGGCTCACTGCAGCTGTCACACCCTTGCTACCAATAGAGTTATCTTACTTGCTTATGTGCGAAATCATGGTCAAGGCATTACTATACGACCCACTGTTGGGACTCCTACACCAAACGGTCTGATGTCTAATTGGGACTTCTTACTAGGGAGATCCCCAGACATGTTGGCGGGTCCAACACTGTCAACATTTTTGGCACTAGAAGGAGGGCCAGATGACAAGCTGTGTCCTCTCATCCTGTTTTGAAACTTTGCATATATTTCATGGATTCTTGCACTCTTCTCCCTCCGCGGTGTTTATTGAATCATGAATATGCCACCATCACGAGGGATTTTTTCAATCACTTGTCCACTTACACATATGATGGTGAAGGTGAAGTGGCTTGGCTTGAGTTCTTACATGACTTTCTTTCCATGCTTCATGAGCAAGATGGGTGTTCTGATGAATAGACTAGCTTGCTGCTTGCATACACACTTCATGAATCTCCACTTCAATGGTTGTGAATCCTACCGGCTGACAGCATGCACTCACTTTAGCACTTATGTCATCATATTGAAGACACTTTCCATAATTTTCATCCAAACCACCTTGACCAAAAACTGCTACAACAATGGAATGCTCTGCATGAATCGACTATGGATTTTTGGTAGTGCTTCTGTGACTTGCAGTTTCAAGCTCTGAGGAGCCAGATCAAATTTTTCTATCTTTGGGACCGATTCAAGTACTATGTTAAGAAATATACTCATCCCAAGAAGAAGTTTGAAATCAAGCCTCACTCAACATTCTTCAATGATGGAACTGTGAAATCTCATACAGATGTGGTCACTGTAACAAGTGATTGTCAACCTCCCCTCATCAAAAAACTCCACCACTGCAGAGTGATGTTGAGGATCATGCTCACACACATGTTCAGCTGTCACATCCTCCCAACATCACTTCACTTAATTTTCGTGCAGATTTGGTTGTGAGTCCATCGAGTTGTCATATGCATTTTTTTCCACAACCTTCATCTTTGCACTCGCCTATTCCTCCGGATGTACTATATTGTGTTCTTCCATTCCAGACTCTACACTTGTTGTGAATGAGGAACAAGCCACTGACGGAGTTGGTGTTGTACAACCAACATGCACTATCATTCATGAAGAGTATGAGTGGGAGCTTGAGCATCAACACTCGGTGAAGGATGACTCCCTTCCATCTGAGCCCCCTCCGTTCCTTCCATTAGGGGAATTTTGAGGTCTAAAGTGGGCCTCCTAAGGAAATTATAAAATAATAGTGGAAATAATAAAATAAGATTTGATTACATCATCAAATGTTAGAGGAAAAAAAGAAGAAACTATTTTTTTAAACTCGTATTTTCAACTTATATCCCTATGGGTTTACTCAAATTTCAAGCGGCAACACTTGTTGGATGCATAATTTGATTCCTTATCCAATGAGTACCCATGTTGCATACTTTTGATGGACCCCAGTACATGAAAAATGAGAAATACATGAAAAACGTGATTGCAATCACATTTTTTCATGTATTTCTCATTTTGCGTGTAGCAGTGTCCATCAAAAGTACGCAACATGGTTTCTCATTGGATGGGGAATTAAATTTTGCATCCAACGAGTACTCCCGCTCGAAATTTGAGTAAAACCTTCGAGAGATAAGTTGAAAAAGTAGTTTTATTATTTTATTATTTTTTAATCTTTTTATTTTTTTACTCCAAAACTGGTGAATCATCCCCCATGGTTGAAATCATCATCTTGAATCCTATTGGTTCTTATAAAGTTTTTTTTGGTTGTACATTTTTCTTAGGAGGCCCATTTTTTACCTCAAAATTCCTCTAATGCTAACATCTTTGGTGAACCTGCCATCCATGATTTCGCATGTGTATCTTCATCCACAAATGCACCCATTGTTGATCACTCATAGGACACACCCGATGTCAATCCATCATTCGACAATGAAGAGGATGAGTTATTCATTGAGAATCCACTTGATCTTTCATCTGCCTTTTCCAGAAACACGGAGGATGAATTTTATCATTTTTCATCTACCCCTCTATTTGATTCATGAGATCATGAGGATGCCGATGAAATCATTGATTTTTCTAATCATGGTTGTCGTGATCCATTTGCTCCCATATTCGATCATTATCATGTTTCTATCGCAGTTGATTTTTCGAAGCCACTGGTCTATGATGATCTATCTAACAATGAAGTTGAAACACCCAATACTATCGAGGCACTTCATCCCGAGCTGATGGTTATGTCAGGCCCTCGCTGTCTTGGGGTTGGTCTCACTTCTAATAAAGAAACTGTTCAATCACCCAAGGCTCCTCATCACTCATCTGTATGCATTGAAGATCAATATCACACACAGATCATGCTTCCTCCACTCGAAATGCACGATCTTATCGCTCATGCATTAGAGGAATCTTACATTGTAAGCACGCATGCACGATGCAAGTTGTCTTCGTTTCTTTCATTTTCTTGCATGTCATAGTCAAGAGTGTGCGTATGCTTCAAAGTTGCACGTTGTGTCGCATAGTACCATGATATGTCCACGGACTACTCTTCATATACTTGCACTCACTTATGTCCTGTGGGCATCTTGGAGCATGAGGTGTGGTTCTCTTCATTGTTATATCTTTCGTGCTTGCTGGTTCATGTAACTGGGTTGCTCGCAGACAAAGCCTTCACCAACATGGGTCAACCAATGCACCAGTGGCTACATGGGAAATATCACTTCACGTGATCGGGCCATACACCATTAGTTTAGGAGTAGGAGTAGTGTTTTCTTTTAGTTGGTTTTCCTGCATGCTTGTTTGCTTACTTGCTTTGTTTGTTTGTTTGCTTGCTTGCTTGTTTGATTATTAGCTTTGCTTTCACTTTTGCTTCTGCTCTTGCTTTGCTTTGTTGTTTGTTTTTTTGCTTGTTTTTTTTGTAGATTAGTTTCCCATGAAACCACTTATGGCTCTTGAAACAAGCTAGGTAAAGTACAAGAGGCCTTGTATAGCTATCACTACTTGGTTATCTTTCATCTTACCTCCTTATGAAGAGCTTGTTACTTTTAGTCCATGATACGTCGAAAGAAAATGCGTACTGTTCAAAATGAACCTTGGTGAAAACACAACGCTTGCGCACTAACTAGTATCACCTACTCTAGTCAGTTGTTTTTGGGTTAACCCTTGTCATCTTAGTCAAGTAGAGTAAGATGAGGGGGAAAAACTTAACAGGCACGTCAAAGGTATAATAAACTACTTCTCTTCTTCAACAACCTCTTCTTCATTCAATAAGTTAGGATCCATCTTCCACCTATGAAATGAAAAAATGCTATGTACAGTTGAAAAAATAAAAATGAAAATTAATAAGGTGAAAGAAGAGAAAGGCTTCCCGCGCAAAGAGGTGATGCAAGTAACTCTGCCGGGGTACTGACCAGGCTCGCAGGAAGCAGAGCCATGCTTGTGTTCATATGTGACTCTATTGGGGTACTGTTACACTAAAATTTGTCACCATGACTATTTGCAGTCAGTATGGCTCCATCAACTGTCATACTATCCTCCTTGGCAAGTCTTATACCTCTGCTCCTCATGTCAAACTCCAAGAAAGAGAGAAAGTCCTTAAAAAGTCAATTAACTCTGGTTACGCAGTTTCTCTTAACCTTACCTGCGTGTACGCACCTCAAGTTCACAATACCTGCGTACTTGTACGCTCTGTCTGTAAAGGGGTAGGTGCGTACTCCTGTAAAGGTCAAAAGGCGCGAGTTTTACTTCAAAAAAGTTACTTGTGGTCGATTCTAGAGCATTCTAGAAGATGGTTTGATGTGTATTGAGCGCCTCCAAATGGTTCATGCATCCCAAAGAAAGAGGAACTTATCCCATCAAGAGGGGAGCTATCCCATTGAAAGAGGGGCTTATCCCATTGATGATGGACCTGATTAACTTCCTCCAAAGCATTATAAATACAGGCATTGGGCCAGAGGGAGGGGAGGTTGAAAGCTGAACATTCCTAAGGGTAGATGCTGCTGAAATTAGGACTCCCTTATAGAGCTTGAGAGGAGAGATTCCCATCCTTTCTTAGCTTCATTTGGAAGCGGGTGAGCTGATCAAAGTAAAGGGGAACTCTTGCTGGACCCTGGGAGGGACCTGCACAACACCAAGGCACTGGTTGTAATGGTTTCTTTTGTTTCCAATTAATACAATTAAGTTCATTTTTCTCAACAAGTTGTTATATATAATTTGTTTCATATACTCCTTGGTCTTTATGATGAATATGTTTTATTATATGAGTTATTCAGGTACTATGTAATCGTTTTCTTGTTAGTGAATGCAGGTTTCAAAGAGAAGGAGGAGCTCATCTGGATCGGAGAGGCTTGGCTTCTACAAACAACGTTGGACTAAAGGTATGCTTTAAACACCTGATTGCTTGTATTTTAAATGCATATTTAGGGAAAGATAGTGTTTGGTTGTCTTGTTTGTCACTAGAAAGCCTTAGCTTCTAGGGAGGTCGGTTTTGTCCGCAAAATTGACTCTTTCCGCATGACAAAATGGCGACTCCACTGGGGAATCCATGGATTTGATTGATTTCTCTTTTGATTGATACTTTGATTTGAGAAAATTCGATTTCTTTCTGGTTTTTTACTGATTGACTATGAATTTGGGTGGAATAGCTTAGGGTTAAATTAGTTTTTATTTTTCTTGGTTTTGCTAGCAGTACGCACCCTCTGCGTTAAGCACAGTGCGTACCTATATGCACTGCAGCTTTGTACACAGAGCGTGGCTGCACCTGTGCAAACAGGTTGCCTGCGTACCCTATCAAAAGTTGAGAAAAGTCCAATTTTTTCCTTTTTGCCTCCTAGTTTATAATTTGTTTTTTGCTGCCCAGATCCACTGGTTACCTATCAAAAGTTTTCATCTAAGCTTGTTTCATTAGTATCAAGAGTTTTAGTGAAGTTCATAGAAGTTCTAGCCCTAGGTTTGATTTTTGCATCGGTCTTGTAGTGACTTTGGCTTTAGAAGTTGTAAAAACCTTGGATATCGCTGGTCTTTTCAGTCTTCTTAGGAGTCGGACCTTTCGTAAAATCCACCTTTGTGAGAAACCTACCTTTGTGTTGTCTCTTTGCGGAATTTCGAGAAAGCTTGTTTGTTAAAGCTGTTAATTTCATTCTTAAGAAAAAGAACAAAAGATTTTTATTTTTGTTTTTGACTGGTTTATGATTCTGCATGAACTAGTCCTTGGTTGAATTTTAACTAAGTAAAACATCCTAGAATTATACTTTGTAGGCTTTTACCTCATTAGATTTGCTTTTAGGTGAATTTCTCTTAGATTTGCGTTTAGGAAAAATTGATTTGATTGTCATAGATTTTTTAAAATTGATTTTCGTTAAGTAGTTTTACATGCTTTGTTAATATAGGAAAAATACAAAAATCTCTTTTGAAGAAAGTTTGTTTCAGTAGCATTTGAAGTCTTTGAAAAGAGAAAGGAAGTTTTCGTGAAATAATTAGTGGTCATGTGTTGTATGCTTTGGAAAAGATAAAGAGATTGTTTCTTTGATTTTCATTGCCAAGAAAGTTGTCTTTATAAATTTTGCATTCTTCAACCCTCTTAGCTAGGGAATTCATTGAAAAATAAAGATAGTATAAATCATATTAGGTGCATCTTTTTAGTGGATTTGAGTCGAGTCTACACACCATCAGTTTCATCTCCACTACCTTTTGTCCTAAAGAAAAGCCATAAAAATTAACGCTTAAAGTAAAATTTACTTAGTAACTTTTTATTTACTAGGGCTCTGAAACACCAATATAGATCAGGCTAGTGTCTTGGAGTAGGAGAGTAATTAACTCTCCAAGACAGCAAAACCAAACAAGTAGCTCATCTTGTGATAGGATAAATCCAATAGTTACATTTATGCTCTGGGAAGCTCCTCTTAAAGGAGAAGCACGAGATCGTGTCCGAACCAGTGAGGGGATCAATCCTCCTTCATTGGGAACGACACCAGATACGCACGTACTACAAACGGTAAACTTCGGATTAACCATTGTCGAGGAGCCTGGGGTCACTTGTCGGTAAACCTTGGATTATTGTCAAGGAGCCGGCAAGGGGATTGAGCTTGATACTCTGCCCTTGCGTGCTATCGGATCGTAGACTGTTCCCCCAGGTATATTTTTTGTTGTTGGTGACCTTAGTGACCATTATCTTTAGGGTTCTACCCAAGGTGACGGTGGAGGGAAGATCCCACTGTACCTGGAGCAGACGTCGGCTAGACTAACTTGGATTTTCTGGGGGGTTCACTTCACTCGAGATGGTTAAAGTAGAGGAACTTGTGCGGGTCTATTCATTAAGCAGGTTGCCGGGGCAACTGTTCCACCCGCCACTTCTGTACTGAATTCGACGATGTTGGACTTCATCACCAACTAGTGTTTTTGGTCCGGAAGGTTACTGTTTGTGTATGGTTTGACGCCCTAGATTCTTTAGGCGTGTGATTCGAATTTGTTTGATTCTTTAGAGACTTTAGGCGGTTTGCTTTGAGATTTCACTTTGTTTGCGTGTGCAGTAGCTAAAAGTTTTTAACTGTGGCTGAATTACCGAGACAGTCCCATAGACTTCGGGGCCAGTCTCCTGAGATTGTAACCGTGGCCGATTTGTTGAGGAAGTCCTGTAGACTTCGGGGCCAACCTCCTGAAGACGTCCCGAGTCATTACGAAGGTTTGAAAGTCCTTGTAACTCATAGTGGCAGTGAAGTAGGTTCACCTGAAGAAGGAGAGTCTTCGTAGGTAGTTCATCCTGATTACCAAAGTCTAGAAATAGGTTATAATCCCGAAGCTATTGCAGTTTCCGTGCTTGCTGGTAGTTTTTCATCTACTAGTGATATAGGTGAAGAACCTGAAATATCTGAACCTGTTACTCCAACTTCTAGTGCTCCTGATTCACCTAGGGTAGAAAGAGTCATCACCGAAAATCTTCCTTCTGGTTTGATAGCTATTGAAGAACTTGCTCCAGAAGAAGAAATAGGTGTCCCTATCCCTAAAAATCAACCTACTATTGATCTAAGGGAGCGTGAATCCATTTTTTACAGTCCACCTAGAAGCACTACTACTATCTTTCTTTAACTAATTATTTGTCATTTTTTTTTCTCTCGTGCTCCTTATCCCCCTGGAGGTATTTATACTCCTGTAAATATGTCAGTCAGGTCAGTCGTCCATGTTTACTCAATCACCTGAATCTTTTTTGTACGGCGGTCCTTCTATTCCCTCTGGGTATCAGTCTCTTTCTGGTACTTTTGCGGGAGCATCTCCTCAACCCATTGAACATGGGTTATTAATTGGAAACAATGGTACTAAACCGTTGGGCGTAGGAGACATTTACATGATGTCAGGTTCAATTCCCAGTTCTCAACCTCAAGGTGGCCAGTTACCGCCTGGGGGCAACCTCAAGGTACACAAATTGCGTCTGGGGGGCAACCTCAAGGATAGTATGTACCCGTGGTGCAGTACATTCCTCAAGGTCAACCCCAGCCTCAATATGTACCCCAAGGTCAACCTCAGTATCAATTTATACCTCAAGGTCAACCCCAGTATCAGTACCTACCTCAAGGGTATCTACCCCAAGGTCAGTACTCGAGTCAAGGTTTCCAACCACCCCAAGGTCAATCTTATGTTCAAGGTACAGAAAATGTACCTTTCAGTTATCAATCCTACCCTCAATCCGGTTATGGATCTCAATATCCTCAACCTGTTATGGGTCAATACCCCGGAATGAACATAGTGTGGGATCCATTGCAAATTCAACAGGTATTGCAGCCAAGTGTACAGTTGTCATCTCAAACTGGACAAACCTTAGTTTCTGGTTCACCCCAGCAACCAGTCCAGTCTAATGTTCAAACTTTTGTACCTTCGGTAGTTTCTCAGTCTGGGCCTATTGCACCTAGTACTCCATCTCAAACGACTGCTGCAACTACCGCAACATCTGCTCAATCTACCCCACTTACTTCTGGAGTATCGACAGCTCTGGTTTCTACTGTCTCTGTATCTACTCCTCAGACATCTTTAACATCGTCTGGATCTACGATTCAAACTACGGTTCAGATGCCTGTAGGACAACCTGGTTTGAGTACGGTTGTCACAAGTCAACCACAATTCACTTATCAACCGTACCAGGGACAGTACCAATACGGGCCTGCTGTCCAGCAGCCAATTTACCAGTATCAACCGTATCCTGGGTACACTTATCAACAATCACAACAACCCTAGTACGGTCCGGTTAATCCTGGTTTTCCGGGAGGATACAATATCCCGAACGCGATTCCTATTCCAAGTTATCCTGGATATCCTCCTCCTGGGACTGGTCTCATGACCCAGAGCTTTAGGGATCCTAATCGGCAGTTACCGTTTATCGCAACTTTGGATTTACCAGACTTGTCGCGCCTAACGAACAATCCAATAAATTATCTTCCGTTTTGGCCGCCAATGCCAAATAAGTTGCCCAGTGACATTCCCAAGTTCGAAGATAAGTCTGGAGAGGACCCGTCGAATCATGTGATGACTTACCACCTCTGGTGTGCCTCTAATTTTATCTCGGATGATTCGATCCACTTACGTCTTTTCCAGCGTACTCTCATTGGTCTTGCGGCCAAGTGGTACATTGAGTTACCACGGGCCTCTTTTTATAATTTTAGCCAGTTAGCTACTTCGTTTTTAACTCATTTTCAGTTGCCGGTCAGATATGATAATGGTACGAAGTTACTAACTTCGTTAAAGCAATCGAACTCCACTTATATTTCCGATCATATTCATGAATGGAGACGTCGAAGGTGGTTAGTGAAAGTTTTTATCCCGGACCAAATCTTAGCTGAATGGTTTGTTAAATCATTGTTACCGAAGATTACTGAATACGTAGCTAAGGCCGGAGTAGTTATTGAGGAGCAAGTGATTGCTCAAGCGCAGTACCTTGACTTAGTTTACACTCAGTCAGGTATGTTACACGAAAAGATCCCAGATCTTCCTAAGTCAAATCAAATCGCTGCTGCTCCTTTGGGGTCTCATGCCGCTGATGGCATGATTGGTAAGGTGAATACTAAAAGCAAGAAGAAGTCTTCAAATAATTCTTCTCCTATTATAACCTTACCAGACTCCCCGACAGGAGACTCTTCTGCTGAAGTTTCCACCGATATTCACGTCGTAGAGTCATCTACAGCTAAATCAAAATCTGGTGGGAAAAAGAAAGGCAAGAAGAAGAATAAAGCAGACAAAATTCCAAAGGAGAAAACTGAAAAGTCGGAAACCAATGACGAAAAATGCAAACCTCGATATCCTTGTCTTATTTGTGAAGAGGATCATTTTACAAGAGATTGCCCTCATCGGGCCGAGGTTGTGAAAATCGTCAAGGGTTCCCTAACTCCTGCTGTTTTGAAAGACCCATTTCCAAAGCAAGAGATTAAGATGATAGGTTCTTCCTCGAGTGCCAGTGAAGAACCCATATTGATGATGTCTCATGTAAGGATTGCAACTCGATCGCAAGATTATGGTAGTAAAAGTCCTGTTGATGGCAAAGAAGCAGAATCTTCTCATTCTAATCCATCAACCTCAGCTCCCGGTTCCGATCCACTTCAGATCGAGAAACCTAACCCGGACTTAGTAATCAAACCACACACCAAGGGCATACTTCGAAAGTTTGCTTTCAATCCACATGCGAGAGCGGCCCAGAATTATAACATTGTTGAGGACTTAGTTGTTTCACCCTCAGCAATGTCGGTTTCGGAAGTGCTGCAATCATGCCCAGCACAACGCAAATTAATTTTGTCAGCTATAGGAGTTGTTGATGTTCAGGACCCGAACCTAATAATCTTTGATCTAGAAAATAGTACACCGCGTTTGCCTCATCAAATGGCTTTCCAGATCCCAGTGATAGTCAAAAACAGGCCTATTCATCGGACTGTAATTGATGAGGGAGCTTCCACGTGTATTATGTTGATACAGTGTTGGAGATCGCTTGGTTCTCCTTCACTAAATCAATCCCCGACAATTCTTAAGGCCTTTGATGGCCGTGGGTTTCATCCGTTTGGCATTCTACAAGATTTTCCTATAGGGGTTGAAGGAAAAACCGTTAGTCTAGATGTGGAGGTGGTTGATGCCCCTCTAGACTACAACCTTCTCTTGGGTCGAAGTTGGTCTTACGCTATGACAGCGGTCGTTTCATCGATCTTCAGAGTAATCAAGTTTCCACATAATGGCAAGATCGTAACCATAGACCAGCTGCCTTACTTTTCATCTGACCCATCCTCTTCAGAGAGTATTCAGCATGTCGGTAAAACGACTATCCCTTATAAGGATGTTGGAGTAGGATTAGTTAAAGATGCCATTTTACTGGGAACTTTTCCTTTTCCTCCAATCAACGCATTGTCTTCATTTGCATCTATTCATATGATTACATCAGACACCATTGTTTATGACGATCCTTGGATCGTTCCTTCTGAATCCGAGATAGACTCATTTGGTGATGCTATGCCTTTGAGTCCATATGAAATTGCCTATGAAGCCGTGCAGTCTTTTACCGACTCGCGTTCAACCAAAATCGACCAAATGAATGTGGTCCATGAGGAATCACTTTTCACATCAACCTCGGACTTAATAGCGTTTCCCGAAGTTGTGTCATCTGACGAGCAACTTCGTGAAGTCTTGTGTGTAGACGATTTACCATGGGAATATCTCCATCACAGATCTTCGTTTTTACCTGAGGATGATCGTTTTGAAAATGATTTCTCATCAATCTTTACAGCTGAATATGTTAAAGAAGCTCAGAATCTAATGAAACATCCTGATTCAGAGCTAAATTTGGGAAACATTTCTCGCACTATTCCCATTGACATTTCAGTCAAGCCCGGAATTGTTGAGCACATTCATATAGGTGCCTCATGTTCAGATGACGAAATTCAGACATACAAGGCCCTATTTCAAGAATTCCGCGACGTGTTTGCCTGGTCCTACAAGGAAATGCCAGGAATTGATCTTCCGATTGTTGTCCATGAGATCAAGACTTACTCGGATGCTAAACCCGTCTGGCAACGTTTGCATCAGATTCACCCACAAAAAGAAGCTGCAATTAAAGTAGAAGTTGAGAAGCTGTTGAAAGCAGGTTTCATTTATCTGATCCCGTTAATAGATTGGGTATCGAATATTGTTCCGTTTAACAAAAAACAGGGAACAATAAGAATATGCATTGACTATAGGGACATTAATCGAGCTTGTCCAAAGGACAAATACCCAACACCCTATATCGATCAAATAATTGATGATTGTGCCGGCAGTGAAATATTTTCCTTTATGGATGGTTTTTCCGGTTACAACCAAATCAATATTCTACCTACCGACCAACCAAAAACGGCTTTCATTTGTCCATGGGGAACATTTCCTTATTGCAAATTGCCTTTTGGGCTTAAGAATGCCAGAGCAACTTTTCAAAGGGTGATGTCTTATGTGTTTCATGACATCAAACACATTGTGCAATTGTATCTCGATGATTTGCTCGCTCATTCATTACATCGAGCTGATCACATTGTCCATTTACGAGCAATCTTCATGAGGTGTAGGCATTATCGTATTTGGTTGAACCCACACAAATGTGTCTTCTGTATAGAAGTGGGACGATTGCTGGGATTTGTAGTTTTGAAAGCCGGCATTCACGTCGATCCCTCGAAGGTAGAAGCTATCATCAAATTGCCTCCTCCTTCGAGTCTTCGCCAACTCCAAAGTTTGCAGGGGAAAGCAAACTTTTTACGACGATTCATTCGTAACTATGCCGAGGTACAAAGGGTTTTACCCGGTTGTTGAAACAGAACGCTCAATTCTCTTGGGATGAGATAGCTCAGAAATCTTTTGATGCACTCAAGCACGCGTTGACCCATGCACAGTTGCTGCATCCTCCCAACTACAACCAGGATTACTTTTTGTACCTCACCGCCGCTCATTCCACCATTGGAATGGTCTTAGTACATGAAGATGAATTCGGAACGGAACATGTGATATATTACCTTAGTCGGACGTTAAATCCAACTGAACTCAAATATTCACATGTGGAGAAATTGGCATTGGCAGCTATTCAAGCTGTCCAACGTTTTCGTCACTACATTTTACTCCGTAAAACTACAGTCATTTCGGATTGCAACCCTATGATCTACATTTTGACTAAACAATTGCTAGGGGGCAAGTACTCTAAATGGGTTGTTATCCTGCAGGAGTTTGACTTGGAGTTTGAAAAATCTAAGTCTAAGAAATCTTTAGTTTTTGCCGAGTTAATGTGTGACTTCCCGCATGCTGACACGGAAACTGTGGCAGAGGAGCCCATTGCGGACGACTCTTTGTTTCTAATTAGCACTTTAGATCCGTGGTATGGGGATATCATCGTCTATCTCCAGACCCAATCCTTTCGACCCGAAGTTTCAAATTCGGAACGTCGGAAAATTCGATTCCAGTCCCAACAGTACAAAATTATTGGAGATACTCTTTATCGCCGTGGGGCGGACTTGATTTTTCGACGTTGTTTAACTCACAAGGAAGCTGAAAGGGTTCTGAATGACTGTCACTCTGGAGCGTGTGGCGGTCATATGTCTGGGTATGCCACAACCCAAAATATATTGCACGCTGGCTACTTCTGGCCGTCCTTGTTTAAAGATTGTATTACTGCAGTCCGAAAATGCCACAACTGTCACGTGTTTGACCGCAAGATGCACGCTCCACCTGCTCCTCTCCACCCTATAATTTCCATTGGTCCTTTTTCCAAATGGGGTATCGATTTTATTACATGTAACCCTCACTCGGCCGGGGGGCATGCGTATATCATCCTTGCGGTAGATTATTTTACTAAGTGGGCCGAGGCGATGCCTACATTCGAGGCAGACGGCAAGACAACTGCAATTTTCATATTCAATCACATTATTGCTAGGTTTGGTGTCCCACAAGCGATAATCACTGACCATGGGTGCCATTTTTGAAACGTTATGATGACAGAACTTACAGGCCAGCTTGGTTTGCGTCACGATAGATCAACTCCTTATTATCCACAAGCAAATGGTCTGGTTGAGTCCATCAACAAAGTTTTAGTTATCATGATCCGACGAATCATTGGTCTTCATCGGTCGAATTGGCACAACATGTTATTTTCAGCGCTTTGGGCATACCGAACCTCAGTGAAAACATCAACAGGGTTCACTCCTTTCCAACTAGTTTATGGTTTGGAAGCTGTGCTGCCCATTGAATGCGAAATTCCGTCACTGCAAATGGCCATCAAGTTACTTCTAGCTAATTCCGAAGAGGATAAGCATTTATTATACTTAGCTCAATTATATGAGAATCGACGTGATGCTGCATTGGCAATCGAGACTCACGCAAAACGTATGAAAGCTCAGTATGATCGAAATGTGACCCCTCGACATTTTTCGGAAGGAGACCTAGTGCTATTATATGATCAAGCTAACGATAAATTAGGTGCTGGAAAGTTCGTTCCTATGTGGCATGGGCCCTATATTGTCAAGCGAAAGCTAGCAAAAGGGGCCTATGAGCTGGTAGACTTTGACGGGGACTCTTTGGGTAAACCCAGAAATGGACTTTACCTAAAGAGGTCTTATGCTTAAATGATGGGTATGGAGATTTTAGTTAGGATAGATTTTTCTTTCTAGCTAGTGTGTTTGTTAGTTTAGACAGTGTGCTTAGTGTGTTTTTCGTTGTTATTCTGCTTATCTTGGTTTTACCCTTGGTGTTTGCAGATGTCGATGCCTCTCCAAACATACATTGGATTTGTTGATGGTGCTTGTCGTAGTACATGGAATATCTCTTCCGCAGCTTGGGTTATCTATTCACCCTCTGACGAGTTAGTTTCTATGCATGGGGTGAGCCTCGGTCAAACAACAAACAACATTGCCGAGTACAGTGCAGTGATTGAGTTATTGTCTGAATCTATTTCATTTGGGATTCGGAGTTTGATAGTGAGGTTAGATTCTGAACTCGTTGTATTACAGCTTAATAGAGTGTATGCCATTATAAATCCAGTGTTATTAAGGTTATTTTTTGAGAGTGCGTCTCTTGGAACGTGAGTTTGATTACATTGAATATCAGCATATTCCAAGGTCTTTAAATACATTAGCAGATGCAATTGCTTCTTGAATGTTAAATAGACATTTGCAATAATCATACATGTAAATTTAAAAACATTTCATCACACATGTTTAACAAGATAAGCCGGTAATAATGATATATATAGATAGGAGTGTGTCAAAAAATACATCGTCTTCGATCATAGGTTGAAAAACACCTTATGATCGGCAAAAATGATAAGTACAAAAAACCAAAATGTCACATGTGTCTACAAAAACGACCATCCAATCACTGGTGATGCTCTCTATACGACACCACTGCATGGGCTACCCTACACAAGAACCTTCTAAAAGGTCCTGGGACTGCGACTACATAGCGCTGAAGCCTCATAGGGATATCATCTATAGTAGTCTCTGGTATATCTACTGTAAGACGCTCTAGGTCTTGTTCCAACTCAGCTAGGGTCTCTGTGGCCTCATTCCGTGGGGCCGGTGCCGCTGCAATTGGTAGTCTCCTCTCGAAAGGCCATAGATTGGCTGGACGACGTGGGCCTACATCTGCATTTTGAAAATTATTACTGTCAGTTTTGAGACGATATATAAAAACAAAAAAAAAAAAATTTAAAAACTTGTGAAAAATGAATTACCTGTGTCATCCCATTGTTCTCCCGGTGGAAGAACCATGTCCGGATCTCCATGAAAATCAACTCTGGCATAAGGAAAATCCTGTATAGAAAAGACCTGGTCCTCCAACCGGTGAAAGTACTCCGGAGTAAATTGGACAACCTCCGTGCCCTCATCAGGATGACGGGCCATAACCGCAACCCATCACATCAATTTGGGCTCTCGGGGAAGCCCAGTGTTATAGACATTTTTGTGCCTTACAGCATTGAGCATGAAATGTCCATAATCTAAGGGATCCAAAGTCCCTAAACATGTTGTTCCTACCCCTAGAAGAACAAGGCTAACAAACCATAGCAATTCACAGAAGTTCTCCACCAGAAACTGCTCAAAAACAAGTCAATTCAGGATCATTTCAGTGGCTACACTAGCTGTTTGCGCTGAATGTCAAAGCCAACACTGGCTACCTACGTTGAATGTCAAATGGAACACTGGCTACCTGTGCTGAACGAGAGTGGACATGTGGCAGGCTCATTTCTCAAGGTGTCAAAACCCAGGAAGCTTCCAAAATGACACTTGCCTCAGGGAATTCGACTGGTGATGAGTAAGAGGTTCCAAATCTCTAAGTGGAAGCAAGAACCTCCAAGTGGACTCAATAACTGACAGAGGGAGAGGACACTAGTCAGATCTCAAGCTGACTCATCCTCTCTCCAAACATCTATATATGGATCTCTCCTCCATGAGATCAAAAAAGGCTGGAATTTTGTTATTGCAAAGAATTGTTGTTGGTTTGAGATTGGAATCATTGGGTGCTTAATGCTTTGAAAGGGGTGAAGATAGGAATTCCATTTTTTGGGAAGGAGATGCTGGATTGGAGACCTCTGGGTTGTATCTCTTCCTGAACCTTGTTATTCATCAATAAAGCTATCTTGGTTTCTCCTATATGCTGATGTATTTTTGATGTATGAATGCATTAGTATGTTTAGTTTATTTCTAATCCTGAACTAGTTGTGAATATGAATCCATGTCTTGTGTAGTGTTCTCTTCTTGTGATCTTGCAGAAACCTCTTGAAGCTGGGCGAGTGAGAAGGCAAGTAGCTGGGAACTCTCCAAGAGAAGAGAAGCTGGATCGAGGGACAAATGGAAGACACTGGTTAGTCCATCTATCTATCTCTTCATTCTTAATTCATAAAGGAAGAATACTAGAATAGCTGTCTCTGTTTGTTGCTAAGGCACTGTCACACCTTAGGTGGATAGGATCGTCCTGCATAGGCATTTTTCCCCACAACAAATTGGCGACTCCACTGGGGAGATTTGTTTAGTCATTTTATTTGTGTTTCTATCATTGTTTGTTTCATAGACTCGACAGCAACAAATCGAATTGCATCTGCTTTTCCCATATGCAAAGTAGACAGTTGCTGCTTTGATCCAATTACTGGACTTGTCTATGATCTGAACAATGGACTCACAAATGATTTGATGATCCTTTGTGATAGATCTTAGTACCCCTCAAAGCATCCCTTTGATTACACCTTGCTTGTTGCTTTTATTTGGCCTAAAACAGTGAATTAAATAGCAATCTGTGACCCAGAACCAGTGAGAAACGAGAGTTTCTCCTTCAGCGCAGACCCAGTGAAGGGATTCTGCATTTCAACGCAGGTCCTGTGAAGGCTACCTGTGCTGAACGTCAAAACCCCTGTGTTGAGGTTGCGCTGAACCAGTTTGTCCTTGTGCAGCTGGGGTTCTCTGCTCTGTTTTGCCTTGTTTTGATCTCTGATTTTTGCAGCCTGTAACCAGCATAGGTACCAGTCTGATAACTCCTTTTCTCTGCTTAAATTCTGCCTCCTTTTGTACAAAAAGACTGTGAGTGTTTTTATGTGTTTGTGGCGTCATTTACAGTTTTCCTTTGCATGAGTGAAATAGTCATCCTGTAGCCCTTGATTCAGATATGTTGATTGTGATCTTAGAAGAGAGTTCATTGGCTGTTTGCAGATTGATTATATATTTACTTTTGCTTATTGGTTTGAATTTGTCTCTTTTAAGTGTCGAAACAAGTCTTCATTTCGAAAATCGTTAAGTGTTGTAATCTCTTCTACCCTCTCTGATTTCGAAAAGGTAAACTTGTTTGTATTGATCATTTAAAAGCAAATTCAAAGTTGTACAAAAAGCTTTCTTTGTAGGCATCAATACTAAGAAAGCGGAAAACAAACACCTGCATTGTGCATTTGCATTTGATAGTTTGCATGTTGGATTTAGGAAAAGTGCATTAGAGTGTGCTGATTGCTCTTTGAGAAAAGATGGTGTCTTTCTTTTCCCTTAGTAGCTAGGATTTTCAAAGTTGAAAAGATATAAAGCTTGCTTATCATCTTTAGACTGCATTTAGGAATTGTATCATACATCTCGTGGTGAACCTTGAAAGGCAAACTTCTAAAAAGATCAACCTAAAATAAATTGAATGAACTTAACAACGCTTTGCAACATAACGCACAACATAGAGGTCTAGGCTAGAGACGTGTTCCGGCGTCGTTAAGCCTGGTGACTGTCGATCTCGTGGATGGTGGGTGATTCCTCCTGAGGGACGATAGCGCCAGTACGGATTGTGCTCCCACGTACCATCGCGTATATATTGGGAGACCCCTATATGCATAAAACCTTTATCCTTAGGAAGCCGTGTCGGCCGCCCTACTGATCGCAATGCACTGAACGCAACATTCAGGAAGATTGACCGCCCGTACCTTAAAAAGTATTCTGCGGTTTTGCGAAAAGTTTGGCACACCCTCTGCCTAGAACTCTAGAGCAGTTCCTTTTGGCCTTTTTCAGACTCTATAACAGAAAAAGTCCATCCGAGCATTTGTCACTTCGGGCTCATTAAAACATCGAAGGAGACTAGAGTCATCTTTAGCTTTTTCTTGACTCTTTAAAACTGAAAAAGCAAGTTGTGTCTAAAAGCGTCTAAAAAAATCATTTAATTCGGAAACACACTTTCCCCTTTTGTATTTTGGTTGATCGAGTAATCTGCAATCGTGGAAGAAAGTCAATTGAAACCCCGTCGTTCGCGAAGGGTTACGAGTCAACCGTCTTTGTCTCCGGAATTGAAAACAGTACGGACAAAGCGAACTCGTTTAACCGCTTCGAAATCTCCTATCAAAGTTAGAACAAGTGTTCCAACAACATCTGAGATTCCGGTTACTCCAAACATTTCTGGAAACCCTGCCTCTATATAAGAAGTTCAACAGCCACAGAGGGACAGTAACACTGATCCTAGTCTGGGAGCAAATACTTGCCTTACTGAACCAGTTCCATCTGTAACCAGTTCAGAGAGTCTTGCTCCTCAAACAACTGTCGATGTCGATTCAACCCCTTCTTCGGCACCAGAAATATTTTACGGACCTGACGGTCTTCCTCTTCCACCTGGTTTGATTGCAATAGAGGAAATTGTAGAGGATCCGCAAGAAAGTACTCCAACCCATTTTGGAGTCGGGGTCACTCTATTTTCTTCATCAAAAGTTAGTCCACCACAAGTGGAAGTTCCTGTAGAATCGCTAGGCAATCTATTGGACAGACTCAAAATGTCTGAACAACTGTCAACATCCAGGACTGTGTCGAATGACACAACGACAGCAGAAGCCCCTGCCGTCACTCCGACAATGTTTGCCGGCATACCATCTGTCCCGACTAGCTCACAACCACTAGAAGGAGTCCACCAAGGGACTATTTCGACAGTGTGGTCTGTTCCAGTTTGTTCATCCGGAATAATATCCGGCAACTCTTATGTTGAGACTCGCCAGATTGATCCATTTGGAGGTCAATTTGGGAAATCCAGTCCACAAGGACAAACTATCCCCTTGAGTTCCCGATTGCTACCGTATGGGGGGCAGTATGCCCTTTCATTACCCCCTCCGGGAGGGTATCCATACGGGAGTTCACAACAGTATTCAGGTTATACTGGAATTACATCAAGTGGTTGGGTACCTATGCTACCTCAACAACCAAGGGTTGTATATTCTATGCAATAGTGTGTACCTATGTCGAACATCCCAACCACACCGGCTATTGTGACAGTGTCGCAAGTTCAAACGTTGCCTGTTGTATGTCAACCTCAGATTTCTCAGGTTGTAATGCAACAGCCCCTTGACCCTGTGACACAACCACAATCGCCAACTGGTGGGGCGACACAGGTCCAAACAGGTACAATTACCCCACACCTTGGTCCAACAGTTAGTATAGCGCAACAGAACATGGCTTCACAACCATGGCTGGTGCAATACCAACAACCACAATTCCAGCAAGTGTACCAAGGTTCTGAGCAGCAGATCTTTGCGAACAGTGGACAACCGTATATTCAAAACGGTCAAAACCAACCACTTTACAGTGGTCAAGTCCACCAACCGTATCAGTCATACCAACATCAATTACATTATGCTGGTATACAAAGGCCCACTGCTCAGGCAATTCCATCGTACCCCGGGTATGCCTCACCTAACCTGAATCAACAGTTACCATTCATGGCAACTTTAGAGTTACCCGATTTACACCGGTTAACCAACGATCTGATTGCTTACGCCCCTTGGTGGCCAGCGATTCCTCACAAACTTCCATCTGACATTCCTAAATTCAATGGAAATCCAGGTGAAGACCCATCGAATCACGTGATGACTTTTCATCTGTGGTGTTCGTCAAACACCCTAAATGATGATTCGATAAGGCTTCGCCTTTTCCAGAGGACGTTAACGGGTCTAGCGGAAAAATGGTATATTGAATTACCTAGAGCCTCGTCTGACAATTTCAGCTCCCTAGCCACGACTTTCTTAACACATTTTCAATTACCGATAAGGTATGAAACGGGAACGGAAATCTTAACCAACTTCAAGCAGACAATGGCCACTCATATATCCGATCATATACATGAGTGGTGTCGTCGTCGTAGGATGGTAAAAACATATGTTCCCGATCAGTTGTTAGCTGAATGGTTTATAAAGTCGTTACTTCCTGCTATAACAGAAGATGTGGCAAAGGGGGGGGGGGTCGTAACAGAGGAGCAAGTTATTGCTCGTGCACAATATCTAGACTTAGTTTATACTCAGTCTGGCACGCTCTACGACAAAATACCTGACACCCCTAGACCAGAATTCTCAATTCCTCCTCCTCCTAAATCAAATAGTGACTCTCATGCCGGCGATGGCGTGATTGGCACGGCAAACGCGAAATCGACAAAGGCTTCATCTAAGAAAGCCCGTAAGAATTCAAATCAGAATGCAAAAGAAGAAATTCTTGCTTTGGAAGTAAATGCCGTATCAGCAGATAAAGGCAAAGAAACCAAACAACCAGGGAGCAAGAAGAAACAAAACAAATGGAAGAAGAAGAAACAGGGTGAGTCATCTCCTGGAAAAACTTCTTCAAACCCTCCTGGAAATAGGAAAAATCCATGTCAAATATGTGATGAGGATCATTGGACAAACAAATGTTCGTACAAAGTTGAGCTTAAGAGGTTCTTCAAAAGTTCGCAAACCTCAGCTGTATTAACTGATCTGTTTCCCAATCCAGGTAAAAATCTGGTTGATAGTGGAAATGCTTCCCCGTCGCAAGTGCTCATGTTGTCGGTTTCAAAACAGCAGAATGATGCTTTGATTTCGACAAGGAACAAAGATTACGGGAATCCGCAACTGTCGAACGACAAAGGTAAAGATCAACCAAGTAGTTCGACAACAACTTCGACAGAAGTTGTACCGCCCATCATTCCTGAATTAACAATAAAACCGCCAAAGGGAGTAGTACACAAGTCGACATTTAATCCTCGTGCCAGAGCGGCGCAGTATTATAACATAGTGGAAGATTTGGCCCAATCACCATCCGCTATGTCGACTCTTGAAGTACTACAAAATTGTCCATCCCAAAGGCAGGCTTTGTTATCGGCTATTGGTGGGGTTGATCCTAAGGATTCCAATCTTGTATCCTTCGATCACAAAGGATACGATCCTCAGTTACCAACTCAACTAGCTTTCCTTATTCAAGTGAAAGCCCTCAACAAAATTGTTCACCGAACAATTATTGATGAGGGGGCATCTACATGTATTATGTCGATGAGTTGCTGGAAAACTTTAGGGTCTCCGACCTTGTCGCGATCTTCGACGACATTGAAAGCATTCGACGGAAGGACCTATACCCCGTGCGTTATCCTTAATAACTTGAAGGTTGAACTGGGAGGAAAAACAGTATAAATAGATGTTGAAGTCATCGATGGGAATCTGGACTACAACATCCTACTGGGAAGACCATGGATATATGCCATGGAAGCTGTAGTGTTGACTTATTTTAGGAAGATCGCATTCCCTTTTCAAGGAGGGATTACGATCGTCGACCAACAAGACTTCCTCCCTAATGGTTCACAAGTTACAGGAAGCATTCCCATGATCCATGGAAGCAACCATTCGCTTCAAGATATCGGAGTAGGCTTACAGAAAGACCCCACATTAATGGGAACTTTCGCACTTCCACCTCCAATCTATATAGGAGAAGTAGCGATGGTAAGAGACTGCAACATGATATCTTCAACGAAGATGTCAGAAGACGATATCGCCATGGATCATGCAATAGTTTTGCCCCCAAGCCCTATAGAAATATTGTAGCAATCAATGTTTCGGGCATGGGAGGCGAACCCAAATCAATGCTCATCAAGCGTTTGGGTAGATAGATCTAGAGAATATGGTACCCCATTAGATCCTTGGTCGAAAGTACATGGGACTGACGAAGGAATCCTACAATCAATGTTGATTGAGGGGGCACCATGGAATGATTGCCACCATCGTTCCCTTCTTCCAGAATATGAAGAAGATACTCAGCATGACCTTTACCACCCTTCAGTTTTTGAATTCCTATCAAATACTGTAAATACAGTGGATTCCGAGCGAAACTTATCCAATATTGAAGAGACTATAGCCATAAATATCTCGACTAAAACAAATGTTGTAGAGAATATTTACGTCGGCAAAGGTTGTTCTCCTTCAGAACTGGAAATATATAACGCTCTTTTTCGTGAGTTCAGAGATGTCTTTGCTTGGTCATATGATGAAATGCCACGCATTGACTCGAGTATCGTTGAACATGAAATTAAAATGTATCCTGATGTCAAACGAGTAAGACAACGGCTTCGGCAGGTGCACCCCAAGAAAGCCGTTGCCATTAAAGCAGAAGTTGAAAAGCTCCTCCATGTTGGTTTCATCTACCCGGTTCCTCTAACCGATTGGGTATCGAATATTGTCCCCGCTATGAAGAAACAAGGGACAATTAGAGTGTGTGTCGATTATAGGGATGTAAACCAAGCTTGTCCGAAGGACAACTACCCTACACCCTTCATCGACCAGATAATTGATGAATGCGCCGGATGTGAAATCTTTTCATTCATGGATGGAGTTTCTGGGTATAATCAAATAAATATCCGCCCACAGGACCAGTCAAAGACTGCATTCATCTGTCCGTGGGGCACATTTGCTTATCGAAAATTACCCTTTGGTTTAAAGAACACAGGGCTGACGTTTCAGAGGGAAATGAATTATGCCTTCCATGACATCAAGAACATCGTTCAACCTTATCTCGACGACCTTCCGGCTCATTCGCGAAAGCGGACTGATCATCCGCAGCATTTAAGAGCGATATTTCTACGTTGCCGACACTACAAGATAAGACTCAATCCGCACAAATGTGTGTTTTGCGTCGGTTCTGGTTGTTTACTTGGCTTTGTAGTCTCTAAGGTTGGGATTCGTCTCGACCCTTGCAAGGTTCAGGCAATCATTAATTTGCCTCCACCTTCAAATTTGCTTCAGATTCAGAAACACCAAGGGAAAGCAAACTTTCTAAGGAGATTCATTCCAAATTACGCTGAACTTGCTAAAGGTTATACTCGTCTTTTGAAAAAGGATGTACATTTTGTCTGGGATCAGGTGGCACAAGCTTCCTTTGATGCTCTGAAAGATTCTCTGGTAAAATCATCATTAATGTATGCCCCGGACTATCAAAGAGACTTTAACCTGTATCTGGCTGCAACAGATATGACCATTGCGATGGTTTTAGTTCAAGAAGTCGATGGAATTGAACATCTTATATATTATTTAAGTAAAAACTTGAATGATACAGAAAGCAAATATTCTTATGTTGAAAAGCTAGCACTCGCTGCTGTTCAAGCGATACAAATATTTCGACATTATGTCCTCTTTCGGAAAACTACCATTCTATCAGATTGCAACCCCATGACTTATATATTGTCGTGATAGTTGCTGGGGGGCAAGTATTCAAAATGGATAGCGATCCTTCAAGAGTTTGATCTAGAATTTGTCAAATCCAAATCAAAGAAAGCTTTAGTTTTCGCAGAATTATTGTGCGATCTCCCATCGTCGTCCAACGATGAAACATCAAAAGAGTCAATCGTGGACGAAAGTTTGTTTCTGATATCTGCAAGCAATGAGTGGTATGGAGATATAATAATTTATCTCCAAACCAAAATTCAGGCCTGACACCTCTCACTCAGAACAGAAACGTATATGATACCAAGCAAAAGACTACATGATCGTCGGTGATACGCTTTACCGTCGTGGTATCAATACAGTTCTGAGGAGGTGCCTCACCCATGAAGAGGCCGAAAAAAGCCCTGAATGAGTGTCATTCAGGCGTGTGTGGGGGGCATCAATCTGGATATGCTACAGCACAGAAAATCTTACGAGTAGGATACTTCTGGCCAACCATGTTCAAAGATTGCATAACCGCAGTCAGAAGTTGCCATGCTTGTCAAATTTTCGATAGCAAAACCAGAAGACCACCCGTACCTTTACAGCCATTAGTTGCTGTTGGGCCTTTCGCCAAATGGGGCATCGATTTCATGACATGTAACCCCACCTCGACCGGGGGGCATGGGTATATTATAGTCACTGTTGACTATTTTACCAAATGGGCCGAGGCGATGCCTACATTAGATAACACTGGTGAAACAGCTGCCCTTTTCTTTTTCAATCATGTAGTCGCCAGGTTCGGCGTTCCACAGGCTATAGTTACAGATCATGGATCACATTTTCGCAATCACATGATGGTTGAATTAGCTGCCAAGCTAGGGCTATCTCACGACAGCTCTACCCTGTATTATCTGCAAGCTAACGGACAAGTTGAAGCAATCAACAAGGTCCTGAAGCGTATGTTGCAAAGGATGATCGGGGTTCACAAAAGAAGGTGGCACCTAATCCTGTACTCAGCCTTGTGGGCTTACCGAACATCGGTAAAGAATGCAACCAGGTTCACACCTTTCCAACTGGTGTATGGCCTAGAAGTAGTCTTGCCAATCCAGTGTGAAATTTCGTCGCTTAAACTCGCAATTGATCTCCTCCCCGGAACTTCGGAAGAAGAGGCTCGTTTCTTGGAATTAATCCAATTGGATGAAACCCATCATGATGCCGCTTTGGCTAACGAAGCCCATAAGAAACGAGTCAAAGCGCAGTTCGAAAAAAATGTCAAACCTCGTGTCTTCTCAGAAGGTGACTTGGTCTTGCTCTATGACCAAGAATCCGATAAATTGGGAGCAGGTAAATTTAATTATTTATGGATGGGCCCCTATATTGTTAAATGCGTGTTAGCAAAAGGAGCCTACGAGTTAATGGATTATGACGAAATTCCACTGGCGCAACCCCGTAATGGGTTGTACCTCAAGCGTTACTATGCTTAAATAGTAACCTGTATGCTTTTGTTGTATTTTGTTTTCGCTAAAGTATTTGTTTTGGTCGAGTAATCCACCTTTTTACATTTATTGCAGATGTCAAACCTTCTGGAGACATGTGTTGGATATGCCGACGGAGCGAGTCGTAGTTCGCGGAACCTATCCTCCGCAGCCTGGGCCATTTTTGATCCAAGCGGCGAGTTAGTAAGTTTCAGAGGTGTATGTATTGGGCAATCAACGAATAACATCGCTGAGTATAGCGCGTTGATAGAACTACTCTCTGATGCCATCACCCATGGTATACGTCGACTAATTGTCAGGCTAGACTCACAACTCGTAATACTACAACTCAATGGTATATATTCCGTTCGCAATCCAGCTATTTATCGCATGTTCCTAAGGGTTAAAATTTTGGAAAGACAGTTTGATTTAATTCAATACCAGCATATTTCCAAAAACTTAAACACATTAACCGACTCATTAGAAAACTATGTGTTAGATAGACATTTGCGACATTTATAAAAAGAGACACATCATCAATGTTGTACATATGGATCATATAACTCAACCAGAATAAAACTGAAAAATCAAAATATATATATATATAAGCTGTTTATCGTTTATACATAATGTTCTGTAACCAAGACAAAAATCGGTCATATGACCCAAAAACTCAAAAATGCTAGGGGGCACCCTAGCCTAGTGATGCTCATGATAGCACGTCACGGCCTGTGCAATCATGCGCAAGAGACGAGTCCATCGTCTAGGCACACCAGTAGTATGCCGCTGCAACTGTAAAGGTAACTCATCAATCCTCACATCGGGAATGCCGAGAGTAAGGCTCTCAACCTGCTACTGCACAGTTGTAAGGGTCTCGGCCACGTCAAGGTCACGGAGGATAACCCTCCCAGCAGTCTCCCCTGCTGGGGCAGTGATTGGCGCTCTCGGGCGAACTGCTGGACGAACAGGACCAACATCTGCATGCACACATGACTTTGATTAAAGTCTTGATAAAATAAAGCACAAGGACATTATAAATAAGAACAGTAAACAGTAATATGGTCGAAGGTTTTACCAATAGTGCCCCACTGTTCGCCATCCGGCAATAACAAGTCCGGATCACCTCGGAAATCCATACCAACATATGGATACTCGGAATAGACCATCTCCTGACGCTCAAACCACCTGAAGAAGGTATCAGTGAAAGAAATCTGAGATTGACCAGCATGCCTAGACATGTGATCAACCCATCTCTGCATGCGTGGCTCGGTAGGAGAAGGCAAGTCGAGTGCGATATACTGAGGCTGCATCAGTGGTATTTTCTCCAAGGCAAAGGCAGTCAGAATAGAAGCAAATCCAAAGTTCTTCAGCTTCCCGTCCTTTACCTTGTTCAACTGACTTTTCATCTGAAGAAGTACTGCATCACACCAGTTGAATACTTTCGGTTGGAGACACTCCAAGGCGTGCTGCACATAAGATCTGTTGGCAACATGAAGAGA
The DNA here is from genome assembly GCA_031772625.1 of Pinus tabuliformis. Lineage (NCBI taxonomy): Eukaryota > Viridiplantae > Streptophyta > Pinopsida > Pinales > Pinaceae > Pinus > Pinus tabuliformis. The sequence goes on along the minus strand of CM062815.1, from coordinate 80,060,558 downwards.
TGCACTACCGGCCATCCTACCAATAGTATACAGAATGGACCTGAGAGACCTGTCAGTAATCTCACGGATAACAACCTTGCCGTCTCTACTCGGCTGGGATCCTTCCCTGAAATACTGGCGGACATAATCTCTCACGGAGTCATTCCCTCGGGCCGAACCTGACAAAGAAATGGGGGCACCCCGCCTCGACAAACCAGTCAAGAAGTAAATGTCTACCATGGTCAAAGGGATAGATTTGCTCCTGATCTGAAATACTTGGTTGATAGGATCCCAAGCATCAAGCATATACTGCAGTAAAGAGATCTGTGCTCTCATGCTAGAGATACGAAAGAACTTCAGCAGGCCACAGTTCCACAGCGCGTTCACCGTGACAGGGTCATGGAGGGCAATCATGTCCTCTTCTTCATGTTCTCGTTCTCGCCATGTGAGGGTCATTTTGCTCAAAAGTCCCTGCAAAACAAACAAGAGAAAGAGTAAGATCCTGGATTTGATGAGAAACTGGCAAAATTTCATCAAAAACTGTGCAACAGAACTGTTTTTCTATGCTCAACGCAACTGGCTAGTGTCCTACCTGCATTGAAGGTCAAACTGCCTTCATGCAGCTTGACATTCAACGCAGGTTTCGAATGGACTGCCTGCGCTGATGGCAGAGCGCCCTAACAAAACCCCAGGGGATCAGGAGAACAGCAAAATAGGCACAGAATGGAAAAAGAAAACCATGAAAAGAAAGAACTAAGGTTTAGCTCCTACCTGGTCCAGACGGCGCCGAAAATCGTCCGCAGAATCTCCCGGAATCAGCTGATGAAAATCAAGGGGGAAGAGGCACCTCCAAAGCTCCAACAAACCAAGTTCAAATGAAATGGTAAAATGAGAGGTAAAAACACCTTTTAATAGCTTTTTACGTAGTTCAAAGTAAAATATTAGGGTTATAATCTCATTTTCAAGCAAATGTTATTCATTTCTAACTAGTTTGATGCAGCAATTGAGGATACAATACTATATTTGAAAAGGGCAAAGCTAGTCATGGTAAAAATCAAATTTGACCATATCATATCAAGCAGTTTTAGCACACAGTTCATGCTCATTAAAAAATAAACGCAAGATCCGAGCAGTTTTAGCACATAGTTCATGCTCGTTAAAAAATAAACATAAGATCGAGCAAATGTTTCCACCCGCGTTTAAGCTCGTTAAAAAATGAACTATCCCGGTAAATAACCACTGTGAATGTAATATCATCAGCCATTAAAGCCTTGGTCGTGTTTGCACCGTCACCTCCACTTTTCCATTGGCCGATCGTTCACCTCCATATGATTGTTTACCCATTTTGAGGAATAGCTGCGAAGAGTGATTTCACCTAGCCATCCTTGTGACACTGCCGTGATTGGAAAATTCCAACCTGTACCTGGAATCAGCTGTTAACCCTGTTTATCACTCGTTCCTCAAAAGACGAGTCTTCTTTAAGCTCTTTTCAGCTGACTCCTAAAATATGAAAAGATTGCCGAGTCCTTGGCCTTCCAGCTCGTTAAAGGGACAGGAAGAGTTATCCCTCCTCTAGATTTTAATCTTTTTGGACCTGAGGGATTATTGCACAAAAAGATCGAGCGCTTGTTTTATCCGGCTCGTTAAAACTATCAAAAACTCATCCCTTCTGTATTGTTTTATACTTTTTCGGACTTAAGGGATTGGATGACGAAAAAGGACTTTTGGAGTTAACTTTATGTACCTTTTTAGACTCTCTAAAAATGAAAAGGACCGAGTTATCCTTGTCGTTAGACTCGTTAAAATCATTAAATAGCGACAAACTTGTCTTTAGACGAGAACGAGTTTCACTATTGCTAGGCTCGTTAAAACATAGCGATGGGCTTGCCCAAAGGGCAAGTTATAGAACAAGCATATGTTATCCTCCTCAAGCTTGACAAAAATAAAGAGGTACTGGTCAGCAATGACTGGGGAAAAATTGGGAGAAACTAAAGAAAACTTTGATGGTAGCAAGTCGCTCTTGAACATGACACTTTTCCTCCATATCACAATCGGGTTGGGTTGTTTCATTCACCGGTCACATCCATGGTCTCACCATACCATCCATATTTGGGGTAATGCTACCGATCCATCGTATCAGTGTCGCCATATGTTCAAGAGAAGTCGTTCAGAAAAACTCAACCGTGTCCCATCCACTGCCATACATTATCATTCATCCTTTCATGACCGCCACCCTGAATCATATGTCAGAGATCGTTTTCACCTCCATTAAAATCATTAGCTCCGTTCCGTGTCACTGATGTGGGATTCATTAAGGCCCTCCTTTGATGGATCGCTTCTTGTCGACATCAGCTCATTATCCAAGAAGTTGATCTAGGAACAACCCCTTCAGTACTTTGAAGCTTGCATGCCTCAATGGCAAGTTTCTCACTTCCGGCGACAAGTATACGTCAATGACCTTTGACCGAAAGATTTTGCGTGGTGTTCGACGCCAAGTCCTTTATTCACACCACGTGAATTGTATTGCAGTACCTTGAGGGTCATTATCATTATCGGTGATTCCTCTCGCACTTGTTAACGGTTTACGTCATTGACCGGTAATCAAGCGATGTCTTTCCATGTTCGACTTCAGAACATTTCTCACATGGATCGACTTGTACTTAGAATGAAGATCGAACGAGTTTGAAGACCCCGGATCTAGTTTCATCCATCTGGGCTGCGATATATATTCAGGAAAAATAAAGACATTGACATGTACATAATTGCAGCAGATAATCATCCTACTCAAAGGATGATAATTTCATCAAAATTATCAGTCTACCATCAGACGATTGTCTGTTCTATGTACAGAAAAATGAATTTATAAAGCTGAGCATGGGAATGCCCGCCTCATCTAGATCATGAAAGCAGTATGAAAAATAATGTATTGTATTGTATCTTATTACAGGCCTCCTCCCAGCATTGGATGAACTTCGGATCCCCCTGATAAAGCATTTCACCCGATAAACAGCCTCATACTTTAGGGGGCAACTGTTATAGACATTTTTGTGCCTTACAGCATTGAGCATGAAATGTCCATAATCTAAGGGATCCAAAGTCCCTAAACATGTTGTTCCTACCCCTAGAAGAACAAGGCTAACAAACCACAGCAATTCACAGAAGTTCTCCACCAGAAACTGCTCAAAAACAAGTCAATTCAGGATCATTTCAGTGGCTACACTAGTTGTTTGCGCTGAATGTCAAAGCCAACACTGGCTACCTGCGTTGAATGTCAAATGGAACACTGGCTACCTGCGCTGAACGAGAGTGGACATGTGGCAGGCTCATTTCTCAAGGTGTCAAAACCTAGGAAGCTTCCAAAATGACACTTGCCTCAGGGAATTCGACTGGTGATGAGTAAGAGGTTCCAAATCTCCAAGTGGAAGCAAGAACCTCCAAGTGGACTCAAGAACTGACAGAGGGAGAGGACACTAGTCAGATCTCAAGTTGACTCATCCTCTCTCCAAACATCTATATATGGATCTCTCCTCCATGAGATCAAAAACGGTTGGAATTTTGTTATTGCAAAGAATTGTTGTTGGTTTGAGATTGGAATTATTGGGTGCTTAATGCTTTGAAAGGGGTGAAGATAGGAATTCCATTTGCTGGGAAGGAGATGCTGGATTGGAGCCCTCTGGGTTGTATCTCTTCCTGAACCTTGTTATTCATCAATAAAGCTATCTTGGTTTCTCCTATATGTTGATGTATTTTTGATGTATGAATGCATTAGTATGTTTAGTTTATTTCTAATCCTGAACTAGTTGTGAATATGAATCCATGTCTTGTGTAGTGTTCTCTTCTTGTGATCTTGCAGAAACCTCTTGAAGCTGGGCGAGTGAGAAGGCAAGTAGCTGGGAACTCTCCAAGAGAAGAGAAGTCGGATCGAGGGACAAACGGAAGACACCGGTTAGTCCATCTATCTATCTCTTCATTCTTAATTCATAAAGGAAGAATACTAGAATAGTTGTCTCTGTTTGTTGCTAAGGCACTGTCACACCTTAGGTGGATAGGATCGTCTTGCATAGGCATTTTTCCCCACAACACCCAGCCTCAACAGTGAGCTGCTGTGGGATCAGCATCGGAACCCTCTCTAAGGAAAAACTCACAACTAAAGGCCCATAACCAAAAGTCTTTAGCTGTTTGTTTTTTACTCTAGTCAGTTGGCCCTTTAAATTGGCCAACACAGCATCACACCAGTTGAAAATGGTGCCTCGATAGCAATCAATCGCCATCCACATCTGGGATCCAGTGGCAATGTGTAAAGCGGCAGCCCCGCAAAGTCTGATAACTGTAAAAGCAATCACCATAAGTTCAGGTCAAGATATAGTTTTGATCTCTATCCCCTTCTCTTGAGACTAAGTCTTACACCACTCTAGTCGGAGACTAGCAATGGACTGGCCACCCGACCTAGTCCCGAATAGAGTCAACTGTTCGCCTCTCTTGGGCAAACCAGTGAGGAAGTAAATATCTGAGGGCTCTATCTCGAGCTGGTGCCCTCCAATGTAAAAGCACTGGTCCTGAACGTTCCATCTTTCTACCAGCCACTCTAGAAAGCGCACCTGGGCCCTCATGCCAGGTATGGCCCAGTATTTGTAAAGGTCGCATGCCTTGGAAGCATCAATGGATGGTTGATGACTAATGGCGGCCAAATCAACATCTTCGTGCTCTCTCTCGTGCCAATCAAGCATGGTGGGCAATCTACACACCAGAAAACATCCATTAGAATCCATAAAATCAAAAATTGTTGGTCCAATATGGAGAATTTAGGGTTTGTAAACCCTTTGCGCGGAGTACGCACCCCGCCTTTAGGAATAGAGCATGGGTACGCGGGTTCCTTTAAGGCAAGGTGTGTATGCCCGCCATTTTCCCAACTGAGAAAATGTCAGGGTACGCAGGTCCCTAGTGTGGCACCTGCGTACCCCGAAAGGCGGATCTTGAAACCCCAAAGCCTCCAAAAAATGACATCTAGGGCCTAAAAACAAATTCTAAACGGATGAAAATGAAGAAGAGGATGTTGTAGAATACCTAAAAGAGACGGTGTTCGATTTCGACGGTCGGATTCTCCGCAATGTCCACGGGACGTTTCTTGCCAAAAGCCCTTTTTTTCTCCTCAACAGTAAAATGGTAAAAATGAATTGGTAAAAGCCCTTTTTATAGGTTTTTTGGGTAAATAAATGGTAAATTTGTTTATTTTTCACCATGAAAAGGTATTTTTCAAAGTATTTTTATCTATCTTTAAACAGGTATGAGTAATGTGTTGGTTTTTGTGCAGGATAAAAGGATTTTCAGGGAAAATTGTCATTTTTTACAAACAAAAACATCAGAGTCATCTTTAAGCCCTTTTCTGACTCCTAAAACATGAAAGGATTGCCGAGCGTTTCTTTTACACTCGTTAAAACGGAATTAAAAGACAGTCCTCTTATAGCCCTTTTCTGACCGTAAAAACATGAAAAGATTGTCGGATTTTTGTTGTTTCAAATTCGATATTGGAAATAAAACGACGTGTCCTTGATCGCTTTTTACTTTTCAGGTCAAAGACACTAATCATGAAAGTACTCCTTGGTCGTAAAGATCAAGCAGTTCTCTCAAGTATTATTTTATACTTTTTCGGGCTTGGGAGACACAAATTTACGAAAAAGGTCAACCCTGGAGTCTTCTTAAGTTTTTTTAGACTCTCTAAAATTGAAAAACGCCGAGTTTCTCCTATACTGGACTTGTTAAAATTTCACAGTAAAGGACCTGTTCGATTACAAACAGGAACGGACCACTCCTTCTTAGGGTTCGAATCTAAACTAAGTTGGACTCATCCGAAGGATGAGCTTGTAATCAAGCATATGTTATCCTCCTCAAGATTGTAAAAAATAAAGAGGTACTTGCCAGAAATGGTGGGGGAAAAGAGAGAAAAATGAGCCTATTTGTTATCCTTTGTCTCAGAGAAACCTTATCACCACTCTTGAACACGACACCTTTCATTCACCTGGGTTGGGAAATCCTTTGCCTAACAGTTGATCAAACCACATTGAAAATCTTCAGCCGGTTTCGGGTATTAACTTTGGGTCAATTGTCACCAAGCCATCTGTTGTGTTGTTATGTGTTCAAGAGGTCACTGCAAACAAACCATTCATCTGCAAAATACCCGTCATCCATCTTGACCATCCCTGAGTCAGTCCTTACAGCTACATTTCTTCAACTTGATCTATGATTTCGTGTTGTGGGCTTCCCTGCAACGGGTTGCTTTCTATAGACATCAGCACATTATCTAGAAAGATGACCTAGAAATCGCCAGTACCTTGAAATCTGCATGCATCAATGGTAGGTTTCTCGCCTTTGACGACGGTTTACATCATTGAATTTCGTTCGAAGGATTCCGTGATATGTTCGACATCAACACATTCATTCACATCTCATGGATTGTACTGGGTACTCTGAGAACCATTGACATCACTGGTGGTCTCTCTCACACTTGTTAACAGTTTACATCATCGACTGGTGATCAAGTGGTTTCTACCATGTTCGACATCAACTCATTTATTCGCATGGATAGAATCGTACTATTTCGGGAAGTAGAAATGAAGACCCTGGATCTAGTTTTCACCATCCAGGTTGCGAGGAGTTTTTTATTCATTATATAGTAGACTAATCATAAACAGATGGATGCATCCATACTGTGTCTACATGAGTCTATGATTATGATGTACTGCAAAATCATTCCTATATCAGAGCAGTAGTTAGTTTGTTAGTTAAAGTTTTCAATCTGAGTATGGGAATGCCTACCTCAGCGATGATATGAGCTTATATATGTATTTTGTGTTGAATATTTGCAGGTTCCGACTGGGCTCTCCACAAGATAATCCTTGAAATGATAAAGTACTTCACCCTTCCTAGATGATATGAAACCCTAATCTACTACAGGCTTCGCACTTTAGGGGGAAATCTGTTACACTAAAATTTGTCACCATGACTATTTGCAGTCAGTATGGCTCCATCAACTGTCATACTGTCCTCCTTGGCAAATCTTATACCTCTGCTCCTCATGTCAAACTCCAAGAAAGAGAGAAAGTCCTTAAAAAGTCAATTAACTTTGGTTACGCAATTTCTCTTAACCTTACCTGCGTGTACACACCTCAAGTCACAATACCTGCGTACTTGTACGCTCTGTCTGTAAAGGGGTGGGTGCGTACTCCTGTAAAGGTCAAAAGGCGCGAGTTTTACTTCAAAAAAGTTACTTGTGGTCGATTCTACAGCATTCTAGAAGATGGTTTGATGTGTATTGAGCGCCTCCAGATGGTTCATGCATCCCAAAGAAAGAGGAACTTATCCCATCAAGAGGGGAGCTATCCCATTGAAAGAGGGGCTTATCCCAGTGATGATGGACCTGATTAACTTCCTCCAAAGCATTATAAATACAGGCATTGGGCCAGAGGGAGGGGAGGTTGAAAGTTGAACATTCCTAATGGTAGATGCTGCTGAAATTAGTACTCCCTTATAGAGCTTGAGAGGAGAGATTCCCATCCTTTCTTAGCTTCATTTGGAAGTGGGTGAGCTGATCAAAGTAAAGGAGAACTCTTGCTGGACCCTGGGAGGGACCTGCACAACACCAAGGCACTGGTTGTAATGGTTTCTTTTGTTTCCAATTAATACAATTAAGTTCATTTTTCTCAACAAGTTGTTATATATAATTTGTTTCATATACTCCTTGGTATTTATGATGAATATGTTTTATTATATGAGTTATTCAGGTACTATGTAATCGTTCGCTTGTTAGTGCATGCAGGTTTCAAAGAGAAGGAGGAGCTCATCTGGATCGGAGAGGCTTGGCTGCTATAAACAGCGTTGGACTAAAGGTATGCTTTAAACACCTGATTGCTTGTATTTTAAATGCATATTTAGGGAAAGATAGTGCTTGATTGTCTTGTTTGTCACTAGAAAGCCTTAGCTTCTAGGGAGGTCGGTTTTGTCCGCAAAATTGACTCTTTCCACATGACAGGTACTGTCCAGGCCTACTGGTAGCGGAGCAACACCAGAGATGAAACTAAGACTCTGGCAACTATACTGACTATGCACCAATATACCCCTCAACCCCAATCAAAACAATTGTGTTGCCTTGGCTTGGAATGTGTGTCAATCGACCAAGCTCTTGGCAGATGCTACATCTTACAATCAAGCTAGTGTGAAACCAAGATGAGCTGAGAAATGAACAATACTTTTGGAGGTGTTAGACTTGCTTTTCACGAACAAGGTCCATAGAGCTGGAGTTCTACCATTGTGTCTCCAAGTGTTGTAGCGGCTACAACCACCCTCCAAAATTTTGCCTTAGCTTCATTTTGGAGCCTCCCTACCAACCTTTCACAGTACCTTGTCTTGCTTCATCAAGTACACAAGCTTCAATGTTTTTCCTGCACAAAGGAAACCTGTAGATCATAGCTTGATGCATTCCCCTCACACGTTGTTCATACGGACTTCGTCCAGCTGCAAGTTGAGCATCTCCCCCAAGACATTGAAATTCTAGAGGGAAACTAGCCTTTCCTCCAAAAATTACACAATCCTGTCAGGCCGCCTGTTGGGCTCCAGAATTGCGCAATTATGCCAGTCAACCCTCATAGTGAAAATTGCACAATTTTCCCCAGTAGGACTACTCAGCCCAGAATTTATGCAAATCTAGACAGCAGTCAGATGCTCTACCCATAAATTTCGCAAATCTCCTGAGCAGCCAGCCTAGCTCCCAGCCAGAAATGTGCATTTCCTTCCAGCAGTTGAGCAGCTTCATGCATGAGCAGTTGGGTTGACCAGTTCCACCCGAGACCAAGGAAACATGACTTGAATGCATGGCTTTCATTTTCCTAGAATAACAAAAGGCAACATGCAAAAAGCATCCCATGATTTAGGGAGCTATTTTTAGCAGTTGGAGGTTACATGAAAAGTTGTTTTAGAAACTTTCCTCCAAGTGTTGCTTTTTCCTAGATTTGTGGCATACGCGTCATGGGATCAAAACTTATTTATTCGATGGATCAAAGCTCATTCTTTCAAATTGATCTTGGAGCTCTGACATCCCACAGCACATCCAGGACCCTTTGACACATCCAGCTCAGTTATTCATGGGTAAGTGGCCTCAACTTGTCTTTTTCAGCATTTTTATCGCTTTTTGTGTTTTCAATTATGTGAGTGATGTTTTCTTGATTTCTTTGAACGCTTGTTGTCATTTACATGTATACTAGCTTGTCCTAGCACTGTTTAGTTTTCATTTCTATCTCACTGTTGTCGCATGCATGAAATTGTTATGCACGAATGGTCATCGCTTCGGCATCTCGCTTCACCCACATGCATGTTGATCCATTTACTGAATCTTTCATTCATGTTTGCATGCACAGTCAATCACTTCTTCTTTCACTTAGTGTCTTCGTGCATTCACTTTCATATTTGATTTTAGATTTTTGTTGGCGAGTCTGGCCAACCTTGGCCTAGACTCTGCCTTCACCGAGATAGCATTGCGCAAGCTGGGGAAGGAAGGCTCTGCCTTCCTCTCCAGAAATGTGCATTCTTGCCTAGGCATTGTCCTCTAGGACTGTTTTGCTCATTCGTTCCTAGGCATTGTCCTCTAGTACTATTTTGCGCATTCCTGAGGGATAATGATTGCTAGCCCAGAAAATTGGGCGATGCAGTGTTTGAGCCTGCAGTCATTGACAACTGGAATTACACATTGCACAATCCCAGCAGTCATCAATTAGCTTGGATTTCGCACTGCACAAATCCAGTAGCTAGTATTTCCTCCTAGACAACCCAGACTACCTTTTGTGTATTTCTGGCACCCAGTCACCCAGTCTCCCAGAATAAATTGCATAATATTTCCTATCAATTCCCCAAGTATATGCTATGTCATTACCCAAATTTTCTTTGGTTTTCGCTAACAGATTTCTTTCCATGCATGTTGCTTTGTCTCCAGATATTTCAAGTGTTCACTTGCCTCTTAGCAGTACAGGATCAATGGCTTCAAGTTTTTCCCTGAATGCAGCTTCAAAGGAGTAATCACATGGTTGTTCAATCATTTTGTCACCCTAGTCTACAAGATGATATTAGAACGGGATTCACCCTACATGTCTAAGGAAGCAATGGAGGCACTAATAGACATTGCCGATTGGTATGCCTCATCGTCCGACACCTTCATCTGAATTTTTAGCGTAGAGAAGCCTCCGAAGTTTTTCTTGAACATAATTTTCATGCAGGAAGTAGCATATCACATCTCAGCAGGATTGAAAGCTAGACTACACTAGAAGAAGAAGGCATCCTGGCCCGCTCTTCTGTTGCGGATTGGGTTATATGAGATTTAGAGTATCAAGCAAGCGGATGTCAAATCAGAACAGATGAAGAAGTATCCATTCAAGCTGTGAAGTTACAATCCGTATGACCCAAAATGCATTTTGAAGGATCACTACACGAGAGTACAGTTCAACTAGATCCATGGGGCATTTCATTGGGCCGAAGACCCATGGAGATATTTCCACAATTTCTCTAGACCCAATGAACAAGTCATCTTCGTTGTGGAGTGGTTAGTGAAGCAACATGAAGGGGAATCTCGGAGAGCACCAGCACCAGCAGTAGCAGCAGAGGCAAGCATACCAGTGCATGACAAGGGAAAGAGGAAGACTGTCGATCGCATGGAGGAGGAGCAAAGATGCAAGTTCCAAGAATATCCATTAGTAGAGAAAGCAGCTATGGCTATAGAGGCAAAGAGGCACCAGCACGACATGTGAATCACGTAAAGGCAGAGGGATAAGAGAATAATCGAAGAAGCAAAGAAGGAGTTGCATGAGCTCAGGGAGAAACTCCGAAAGTAACAAGAGCTACGCAAACAGGAGAGGGAATCACAGCAGCAGCTAGTACAGCAGGGGGCGCAACATGTGCAAATAGATGAAATAGTGCTCGTACAGGTAATGGATTCATTAGAATAGCTGGCATCAGGCAGAAAGGTGAACCATTGTAGGAGCAAGACTTCACTCATGAGATAGAACAACCACTCCAACAGTTGGATGCGGACATGGAGCAGCAAGTGTTGGAATAGGACATCGACCTCATGCCTCACCACCAAGAGGTCGACTTACCCACTTCACCACATCCATATGATGAACAAGTCTCAAGTGACCAAGGAGGCACTAAGATCCTTGGTGATCAGCTAGAAGGAGAGATGCACAACATCTCATTCGACGAATCTCAACATAGAGTTATGCAGTCTCGCAGAGTTTCAACTCCGGAGGATCATACATCTCATGCGCAAGTTGAAGAACAAGTGATCGTGACTTATGTGCACAAACATCCAGCAGTCATGGCTGATGCAACTAGAGTGTATGTCGAAGCAACTAGCTCAAGTGTTTGCTTTCTAATAGCTGAGAATGAGTGAATGGCGAAGGAACTACAGACGAACAAGCAAGGAGGAGAGTTGGTGACAGTGTTTGCCCGAGCTGAACTGAAGAAGGAAATACTAGATGAATTATTGTCCCTTGACATAGTTATGCAAGCATTGTACTCTAAGCTTGGTACCATGCATAAGGCAATCGTCCATCTCAACGGATGGCAGCAACGATGTGCTAGAAGAGCATGTATCTTGATGAACTTGCATGCTGTTGTTGATGACATGCAAACATGAACAATGAAATACAAGGGAACCCCACTTCACTTGCCTAAGATGATGAGGGCTAATTTGTTTGAGCTGAAAGCACGTATCCGAAGTCAGATCCGGAACTATGAAGATCTCCCACGTCTCATCACTAGCATACAAGCTTCCCATGCATGAGTATTCAAGAGTATGGATGTTGTGGTACGCACATATGTGATCCCATTTATTAGGGCTCTCACCTAGGCAAAGACAAAGGCACAAGTACGAATAGAGCTTAACTCGTACTTTGATGAATTGATGCACATTGCCACCATCCCAAACTTGCCGATCGGCGCAGACATCATGCACAAGTATGTTGCTGGTCTGGCCGCATTGAAGACAATGATGCGCATGCTTTCAGATGAGTTGGATAGAGGAGCCTTAGCAGTGTACCCAGATGCTATGGAGGCAAGAGTCAAGTTTCAGATAGATGCCACCACATAGCACATGGAAACCATCAAGGACTATCGATATTAGCATCAGTATGTTACTATCGATCAGCATGAGGATGTCGTGGAGTTGGACTTCCATGGTTGTCTAAGTCAGAGTGGTGTCTAGCATGGCTTGCTCAAGCCATTTTGTTTCACATGGGTACATATGCATTGTAATGTAATGTCTTGTCAAGTGTAAGTCAAGTGTCGATAGTTGGATGTAACAGTCATAGAGTAGATGAAGAGTCATGAGGGTAGTTGAACTATCATAAAGGGGAATGTCAAGGGTCACCCCACCCTTTGCTATAAATAGTTCCTCATAACTCATTGTATAGGCTTTTTGTCAACCAAGCTTCCGATAAGACCATCTTGGAGAGAGCTTCGATAGTATTCTAACGAGCCTTGGCTTCTCCACTGCGCATAGCTAGTACATCTCTTTGGAGGAGCAGGCAGTTGTGGCTGTAACGTTCCGCTATCGAAACTAGTGGTTGGACATGGATGAATTGTATGACTGGAACTTACACTTCTTAATATAACAAGAGCCATCACGTTTCATCCATATGTTGTATTGTATTCTATGTTATCTAGTTTACTCTAAATGATATATGTATTGGTTTTCTTATGCATGCATGTATAGCTATCTGTGTATGTATGTATGAATCTTTCTGAAATTTGTCGTTGGTTTAACCATCACTTTGGATTGCTTGCTAAATTGCCTTCCATGTTGTAATGTATATTTACTCGTGTGTTCCCTTATTAACTGTGTGCTATCACAGGTTTCCAAGGGGCGCACTCATCTCAACCTCCATGTGTTAAAACCTCTCATGCACCTTCCTTGGCTCACTGCAGCTGTCAACCCTTGCTACCAACAGAGTTATCTTACTTTCCTCTGTGCGAAATCGCAGTCAAGGCATTACCATATGACCCACTGTTGGGACTCCTACACCAAATGGTCTAAGGTCTAATTGGGACTTCTTACCGAGGAGATCCCCTAACATGTTGGCAGGTCTAGCACCATCAACAAGTTTATTTTGCTTTTTGTGGACTTTTTGACCCTTTAGCTTAGAGTGTTGAGATGGGTTGTTTTTACAAGATACTTTGGAGATTTTTTGATAGATTTCTTTGGTTCCATGACTGCAAACCCATCATGGAAGGTATCTTTTTCTTACTAGCATATAGGTTAGGGAATCTCACCTTCCGTTGCATTTTGCATACTAGCCTCCATACTGCGATATTTTTGCCATCGGTTCGACCCCATCATGTCTTGGTTCTAAAACCATGTTCACTCACCGATTTATAAAATCATGATATGATGGTGGAGCCAACCTTTACATGGGAATATTAGTTAGTTCCTCACTAGTATATGTTGCCCATGTTGTTATATTATGTAGGCTCGGGAGTCCTCTTTAGTCCCACCATGACTTGTGCGTTGAAGACTCATTCTCTTTCTTCTTTGCTATTTTTATGGCTTTATACCCTAGAGGCTCCTTTGTTTTGAGTTGTACTACTACATTGCATGTTGACCATTTGTACCTTTTGGCCTTAAGTCGGCTTCACTTGAACTCATATTTATGCCACCTTTTGACCATGTCTTCTGTGAAATCAACCTTGCAATCACTTAGCCTCTACAACTTGACACCCTTTTGACCCATGGAAAGAACATTCATTTGAGTGTCATTGACTAGTTTCATCACCTTGCATTGAGCATAGGAATGTTCCCCTCCTAGGAACTAGCACATATGTATTTGGACACTCGTTCTTTCCACTGTACTATAGCATTATTTTATTATTTTTTAGGGTTCATGACCATGAAAACGAAAAAAAAATTATATATTCAAAAAAGAGTGGGAACAAGACATTATTTCCATAATTGATGGCAGCTAGAGTAAGTTGTGTCACCCTTGAACAAATCACTCAAAAAATAAGTCTTTCCTCCATTGGAATGGGCTTTAGTTTGACTTAGGAGAGCCTTAACCTTGTTATTGAGTCAGTACTCCTCTGATTTCTTATCTCTGCCAATCATATGGAGAGTTTGTTTATGCATCCTGCATGACAAAATTATACAAAGTTATCATATGCTACCATGTAGTCACATTTGAGTCATGCTTTTGTTTAAGGGAAGTGTTAGGGTCCTATAATAATAGGATTCATAATTTTGAATTGAATATGTTAAGTCTTGTAATATTATACATACCTTTACTTTCTGCAAATGTTTTCCATATTAAAAATTAAAAAATGTATGGTCAAAAAAAATTCTGACAGCGGGAGCGAACAGGCGGGAGCGGAAGATACGCAGCGGCTAGGGTTCCTCAGCTAGTGGAGTTCGATTCGTATGGAGAAGGGAAGGGGAGGGAGATTGGCGCCCTCCTACAAAGATGCAGTAGCCAGCGGAAGTAAGGGGTCCACTGGAAACAGTAAAAATGATATGAACTGCAGATTCAGAGACGATGAAAAGGAAATAGATGGGACCAAACAAAAGAAGACAACAGCACAAAGGACAAAGAGGAAGAAGACAAAAATCTAGGTTCAAAAGAAAAAAAATTAAAAGGACCTTGCAAACCAAAAGTAGAAATCACTCCCCGAGTAATATTAAATGATCCTGCTCTACAAGAGCACAGGGAACATATGGGAAGCTACGCCATAATCTGTAAATTCATGGGACTATGGCCCAATGAAAAGGCGTTACAGATGTGGATCAAGTATCATTGGAAACCCAAAGGAAGCATTGACCTTCATCTGGGGTCAAAATGATTCTTCACATTAGTGTTCTCCAACATCGAAGACAAAGACAGAATATTCGAAGGAGGACCCTATTTTTTTGCTACAGCAGGTCTCTACATGAGACCTTGGAAAATGAACTTTGTCCCAGAGAGGGAGACTTTCTCCTCAGTTCCTGTGTGGGTAAAGCTCTACTCTCTACCTATAGATTATTGGCAAACTGAATCGTTGGCTGCCATTGGTAATAAACTAGGACGCTATATCAAAGCTTCTGAAGCCACTAGAAGGGGAAAATACACCTCCTTTGCTAGAATCTGTGTGGAAATGGATCTATCAGGAGCACTTCCGGATGACGTCATCCTGGAAGTTTTGGATGAGGAGTGGGTGCAGGCGGTTGAATATGAGCATATACCCTTCAGATGCTGAAGATGCCATGAACATGGGCATTTGTTAAGATACTGCCCTCTCAGCAAAGAAGATAACAAAGAAAAACTCAATACAACAAAGGACACCGAAAGCTTTCACAAAGTGGCCAGTAAAGGAAGGGGAGGAAAAAAGGGATCAAAAAAACATCACACTGAGGGGCAAAATAGCAATCAGAATAAGTTTAAAGTGCTAGAAGAGACTAAATAAATCATAAGAGAAAATCTAGATACGGAGGAAGAGGCTAAAGAAAAAAAAAAAGAAAAGAAAGAGGACTTAAATCTCTCTCCAGCCATTGACTCTATAAAAGAAGCAATGAGAAGTGAAACAGAAATGGAAATGGACTAGGAAATGACTCAAAGTGAAACAGATCTGGAAGAGCACGAACTACAAGAAATCCTTGATAAGGAAAACTTGGATCTAGAAGAATTCTTGATGCAAGGCACCAAAGGAGGAATGGATTCTCTGCCCCAAGATGAATGCAACAAAATACAACAGTTTTTTTTATGGAAAACTCAGGAACAAGGGCTGGAGAAAGGCAAGAACTTCTACAAACAGGAGCACAGAGGGGTGAAAACAATGAAATTAAATCCAGGATTAGCCACTAGAAATCCAGGAAAGAAGAGAGGCAGAAAAAAGCAAAATGAGCTCCTGATGGATTGTGGAAAGCTAATGATAGACTCAGGTAAGATGAAAGACCTAACCAGTTACTCCTTTACAAATCTTTAATTATGAAGTTCATCTCATGGAATATCAGAGGTCTAGGTAGTAAAAGAAAACATAGAATGCTAAGTAACAGAATGAAACTAGCAATGCCGGACATAATCTTCATTCAATAAACAAAATGCTCCATTCAGAAAATAAAACAAATCCATAGCAAATGGCTCAGTAAATTTGAGTTTCTAGAATTTGAAGAAGAAAACATAGCGGGGGGCATTCTTACTCTCAGGAACCCCCAAAAAGTCACTATTGTAGATGAGGAGGCAATGAGAAATTACTTATCAGTTATCATTCAGCCAATGGGGATGTCTGACAACTTCGTGGTTACGAATGTCTATGGTCCTCAGAGAATAGATGAGAAGCTTAGATTTCTAAACTCCCTGGTAGATCTCAGAAGTAGACATAAAGAAATCCCTTGGGTCATTGGAGGAGATTTTAATATGATTAAATCTCTTTCAGAAAAAAAAGGAGGCACCAGAATCCTCAGTAGAGATTCTTTAGGGTTCAATTCTTTCACAGAAGACATGAAAATGGTTGACTTTGAAATGCAAAATAGTCTTTTCACATGGAAAAACAAAAGAGGAGATGATGCTCAGGTTGCCTCTAAGTTAGACATATTTTTGATCTCTGAGAAGTTGATGCTCACAAATACAGAAATAGCTGCAAGTGTTCTCCCTTTCGGAGGCTCTGATCACTGGCTGATTCAATTAGAAATCAAGGGAATTGATGCTCCCAAGAACAGACCCTTCAGATTTGAAAATATCTGGCTCTCCCACCCAGATTTTATCAGCAATATTGAGGAATGGTGGTCCAAAGATCTTCAGATTCAAGGCTCCAAAATGTTTCTCCTCCACAAAAGACTAAAGCACATAAAAACCAAACTCAAAGAATGGAACAAGAAGGATTTTGGTAACATTTTTGCAAACAAAAAATTAGTAGAGATCAAAATTCAGGTACTAAACCAGGCAATGATTGTAGAAGGTTTTGATAAATCCAAAAGTGAGTAAGTTGAAAAACTCAACCTTGATTGGGAGAACTTATGCAAACAAGAGGAAATTTTTTGGAGACAAAAGTCCAGAGTTCAATGGCTCAAAGAAGGTGAACGGAACACTAGGTTTTTCCACCATTCCACCATAGCCAATAGAACGCATAATAGAATCTCCTCAATATTGAACGAAGATGGGAAGCTTCAGACCACTCACAAGAATATTGAAGATGTGATGGTTCAACATTTCGGAGGCATCACAAATGAAAACAATCCAGAAAAAGACCATCACATCAAGGAAATTATTAATAATATTCCAAGGATGGTGTCTAGAGAAGATAACTTTAACCTGAACAAACCAGTATCCAAAGCAGAGGTTAGTATGGTGATCAGAGAGATGCAGAATGGCAAAACTCCTGGTCCAGATGGTTTTAACGTGGACTTTTTAATCCTGCTGGAATGTTGTCAAAAAGGATATTTTGGATGTGGTTGAGGAATCCAAAAGAATCAGATCCATTCTGAAAGCCCTCAACACCTCTTTCATCTCCCTGATCCCCAAACAGGACTCTGCCCTGACTCCTGATAAGTTTAGACCTATTGCTTTATGCAATGTTGTTTACAAAATCATTTCTAAGATCCTGGCCAACAGACTCAAACCTCTTATGCCTTCTTTGATTTCTGGGGAACAGTCTGGTTATGTGGAAGGAAGGCAAATCCTGGATAATGTTATTCAGGCCCACAAGGACGTTCACTCTCTCACCAGCAAAAATCAGGCCGGTATGTTCATGCAATTAGACATTGCAAAATCATATGACAAGCTGAACTGGATTTACATCAAAAAGATCCTTTCCGAGTTTGGGTTTGATCATGACTAGATCAGATGGGTCATGGCTATGGTTACCTCAACCAGCTTTTCTATTCTGGTGAATGGTGCACCCTTGGAGATCTTCACTCCTTCCAGAGGCCTAAGACAGGGAGATCCGCTCTCTCCCTTTCTTTTCATCCTCATGATGGAAGGATTGGGCCAAACTATTAAAACTGCTAAAGTTTTAGGAAAGATCAAGGGCCTTCAATTAACGGAGAACGGCCAAGCCTTGACTCATCAACAATTTGTGGATGACACCATGCTGCAGGGTATCCCCACAGTCAAGGAAGCTACAGAGTACAAAAAAATCTTAAATGACTTCACCTTGGCTTCAGGTATGGAAGTCAATCTCTCCAAATCAAAAAAAAAAAAATCTTTAACACTAACATTGCTATTCAAAGGAACATCTCTAGAATTCTAGGCTTCCAAAGGGAGGTCCTCCCTTCTAAGTATCTAGGCATCCCCCTCATGGATAAACCAATGCGCAAAAGTATCTGGGAACTGGTGCTCAACAAGATGCAAGACAAGATCAAAAGATGGACTTTTAGAGCGTTGAACCTGGCTGGCAGATTGATTTTGATGAAGGTCGTTCTTCAATCCATCCCTACTTTCTTTCTATCAACCCTACCACCGCCCAAAGGGGTTTTGCAGCAACTCAAGAATTTTCAGAGAGACTTTCTCTGGGGCAAGGAGAAAACAAAAAAGAAATGGTCACTCGTTTCTTGGGATAAAATCTGCAAACCCGAAAAGTCATGGAGGCCTAGGCTTAGATGATCAGGAGATTCTAAGTAATGTGCTAGGAGCCAACTCTGGTGGAGATGGGTTAAATAACCAGAGGCACAATGGGCTAAAACCTGGAAAGAAAAATATGCCAGCTCCTGGCAAGCAAGTGATCTCATTAGAATGTCAGGGAACATAAAATGCTCTCCCATCTAGAATAAATCCTGGGATAACAGAAGCCTAGTTCAGAACAATAGCTTCTGGGAAATCAGGGCAGGTGAACAAGCTCTATTCTGGGAAGATAAATGGCAACAAGAACCAATTTTGTTAAGGGAGTAATTTATGAGCATCAAGCAGGAAACTGATTCCCAAGGACTAATAAAAGTCAGGGATTTCTGGAATCTTCCTCAGGATACTGAGAAATGGAGAAACTGGAGGAAAATAGAATGCAGCGGGGAAGGCCCCATAAAGGCAAAAACAGAAGAACTTATGAAAATTTTAGAACAGAGAAAGATCTTGGTCACTGATGGGCAAGATCCGTTAAGATGGGGACAAAACAAAGAAGGCATCTTTAACATCCATGAAGCAAAAAGAATTACACTTAACCTAGATCCCTGTGTTTCAGTAAAGTCCTGTAAAAAAATTTGGAACCACCAAGGATGGATGAAGATCAAACTGTTTATGTGGTTAGTTCATCATAGGAAATTATTAACTTGGGATAACATTCAGAAGAGGGGGGTTATGGGGCCCTCTAGATGCTCATTATGTGAGGCTCAAGAGGAAACAACAGAGCACATTCTCAACAACTGTACCTATATCAACTGGTTTTGGGATTCTTTCAACATCATTTTTCAACAGACAAACAGAGATAAAGGTAGCATCATTAATACCCTGAACAAGTGGAGAAAAAACCTTTCAGAGAATGATATCCTTAATTTGGCCTAGACCTTGACACCAAGCTTCATAATTTGGAATGTTTGGAAGGAAAGGAACAAAATAATTTTCAAGGATGAAAAAACTACCACCATTTGCATGTTGGAATTAATATTAAAATAGATTAAGGAGACCGTCTCCACCACTATGCACAGCTACCCCTCGAACCCTCCCACTGCGCGCGATTTGAGAACTCTCAAGCAACTAGGAATTCATGAGATTATTCTCCAAGGTCTTAGCAAAAAAGTTATAGTGTTGGAAAGGGAAAAGAATTATGGCATCCTCCACCAAAAGGTTATCTGAAATGCAACATTGATGGGGCTTCAAAAAGCAACCCAGGAATTTTAGGTTATGGAGGTGTGTTAAGAGACGAAGAAGGAAAAATAATTTTCACTTTCAACTGCCATAATACCGTTGGTACAATGTCTGGAGCTGCTTAAACTCAATCACAACTATAATGTTCTCATAGAAGCAGACTCTAAGATTTCTATAAATGTAGTTAAGAAAATTAGCTATGGAACAGCGCCTGAAAGGGTCTCAAAACAGTGGAGACTTATACAAGTGTACTAGAGAATCCAGAAACATCTCCAATTCCTTCATACGGTTAGCTTCAATCATGTTCGGAGGAAAGCCAATAAACTTGCAGATCTACTGACTAACCAAGGAGTAATTAATACCGAGTGCAGAATAGACAGAAAATGGCAGGAAATGCCTCCTAGCTGGCTAAAATCCGTCTGCGAGGCTCAAGCCGCAGAGGACAAGGAAATTTATGATTATTGGGCTCGCAAGGTTGGAAATGATTAATTGAAGGCAGCGAGACGGACTTCTTTTCTCTTCAGAGTGAGTGTTATGGCAACCACTATTCCTTTTTCTTGGGAGAGCTCCTTTTCCTTTCTAGATTCTAGGTTCAGGAATGGAGATTCGGTTAGCGAGGAAGGATTCCCAGTTTTCCGGCAGTAGAGATAAACTGCTTCACTAGTGGTTTCCACCTATTCACACCGCTTTCACCCGGGAAGCGGTTTTTGCTTTTTCGGAGCGATCATATTTAGGTTCCTACACGTGGTAGGGAGGTGGTTAGGGAAACCGCCATTCCCCGCTCACTTTCGTGAGGTCTTATTTCTTTCAACGATATTAATCTCCATCGTAGGATGAAGATGAGGTTAATCAACGGTCCTGCTTTTCCCTGCAGCTTTGAGTTTTGGTCCCGCCTTAATTCGAATGTCCCGTCGGAGCGTGGTCAACCTCGCCCGTCGGTTTGATCGCAATTTTTACGACCCAGATTGTTGGGATCTTCTGCCAGGTTTTTTGTTTTTTTCTTTTCAGCTCTTTGGTCAGCCCTTTCAGCTTTTTCTAAATTTCCTCGTCTCCTCGGTGGCTGGGAGACTTCTGTTAATATTGTAATCTATTTGTTCAGTTAATGCAAAAGTAGGACCGACATTTGCCTCAGCCAAAAAAAAAAAAAAAAAATTAAAGAGGGTATGTCCTAAAAGAAATATCAAAGGACAAAAAGAATAAGAAAAGTGGAAAAAATATGAAACCCCAAAAAAAAATAGATCATGAAAGTGTGCAAGTCTAAGTGCCACTACTTTTTACTTTATTGTGCAAAATAATGGCTGTGTGAAGCTTGTCATAAATGCCACAACCCATGATAGTCAAACTATTTGATCTTGACTAGTTCATGCTTTGAATTTCATGTTTATAGATAGAGAATAAAGATCTAGCCAAATTATTTAATCTTGGCAGATCAGTAGTTAGGTAGAGAGATAAAATGTGCTCATAAGCTTAATCTGAGCCACTGGAACATATAAGTTTAGAATTGGATAGTCTTCTTTTCAAAAGAAAAAGGAAAGAAAGGGTTTGCTAGCTTAAATGCACCCAATTAAATGAAGAAAAAATGTTAGGGTAAGTAGAAGAAAGGTTTTAGAAGTACAAAGTTGATTAAAGAATAAGCATATTTATCATGCTTAATCCAGGATTTCAGTGTGCAGGAGCATTTATAAGAGTGAAAAGGTGTTCACAAGCTGATTTGGTTAACTTCCCCTCATTTCATTTCACCGCCCACTATATACTTACTAATTTCCCCATTATCCCATCATTCCTTGTTAAAATACCCTTTTTCCTTTCATTTTGGCCCTTACCCCTTGGTTTCACACATTTCCCTAGCAAATTACCCTCCAAACTCATTCCCCTACCCAAAAACCCCTTTTCCCTAGTGTGAAACCCATTCCCTTTTGAAAAAATCACTTCCCCCTTATTAATTTCCCTATTTCACCTAAAAAAACCCATAAAAACCCTTATCCTAAGTTTAAATTCCCCCCCCCCCCACCCCCGCTTTTTTTAACTTTAACTCCGCCATACCATATTTTCCATATTTCCCCTAAAAACCCAGAAAACCCCTTTTAGCCTATGTTTTGTTTCCCCCTGCATTATTTAACTTTAACTCCACCATATGCCTAAAAAAGCCATAAAACCTCTATATTCTAAGTTTTATGTCCACCCTGCATTACTTAACAAACCTCCGCAAATTCACATTTTCTTGATACAAAACCCGTTTAACCCACCCCCTTGGTGTGGTTAAATAAACCCCAGCTTCAGTTAACCCTGGTCCCACTCCATAAACTCGTGCATTATACTTTTAACCTGCTTATATTTAACCTCGTTTTATATCATAAATTAATTACAAATCACTTTTAATTATTCCTCGGGCCCTGCTAATTTCCATTGATTGCCCTCCATGTAGCTTCACCGCGCGATAGTCATTAGATCGTTCACCCCCAGATCTGACGGCGCGCATCCATATTGCGCGCTCCTGACGTCTGACCTTTACTAGCCCGAGAGCACCCGAGATTCGTGGTTTTGCTCAGGCCCCTTTTGGCTACGTGGCAGCACTGGGTGAACTCGTGTGCTCTCATGAAAATACCGCTTGATGGCCGAAAGCGGTGTGATGGCCTCCGAAACCGCCTCCCCGTGTAGGCCGAAACCACCCATTGTTCAAATTATGAAATTCCACGCCAATTCTAGTCGTTACCCATTAAAATGCTGAAGACCCTTGTTTTCACTCTTTTCACTCGTTTTTTCACTCAAAGTTGCCTTAGCCATTTATGCCACCCTGAGCCTCTGCAACCAAATTTCACCATGGATTACCTCAAGAACACGCTCCGGACTCCATCCACGGTTCTTCCCAATTCAAAAACCGCCTTCGATCACCTCCTCTCAGACTTGGATTTTATTAATGAATTGTTTTATTTTGCAGGTGATTAGCAAAACAAGAGCTTGGATAAACAGTTTTAATACTAGTTCCAAAACCTGTTTACTCCAAGATTCGCAACGAAAATGTATTCAAAAGCCTTTATCCAGAAGAAAAAGACAATTATCATAATACAGAAGGGAACAATTTACACAGGAAATGGTTAAAACAGAGATGAAATCATTTTCACCAAAGCAAAGAATTCTTACAAACTACTCTCCAAGCAACATTATGTTTTCTACATAGTAAAAAAAAAATTACTAAAAACACAGAAACATGAAAGAGTGAGTAAGATTTACAGTAAAAGGTAAAAATGAAAGCAGGCGACAGAGAATACAGTTGAAAAACAAACAAATGAAAGTGTATCAAATGAAAGGTCATAAGTAGATATGACATCTAGTATGAAGACCAAAGAGCCAAGTAGCTTAAAGGGCAAAAGATCAGAGACTAAAAGACAGCAGAACCTAAATAACAGGGACATCAAACAACAGTTCAATAGTTGTCTATATCTTCTTGCATGAAGATATTTCCTTTTCCTAGATTAGTTCTCAATGCAGTTTGAGATATTTTGTAAAGTTCTTTTGTATAAATAATTCATAATTCGAAGTATTCAGTGTGGATTGCTATACATTTGTAGAGTTACTTTTATCTTAAACCTAAGGGTTATTGTACCAATTTTCAAGTCAACAGACTGGAGCAAGTAATAAAAAGATTGCACTAGAGGATTCATGAGATGAGCTATTGCAGTGAAGTATCTTCTTTATCTAATTTTGTTACTTTTTTATGTGTTTCATAAACTTAAATGTTATCTAAATTTGAATGAATTAACTCGAAATTTAACTCAGAATTTTTTTAAGTACACTCTGTTTTGCACAGTTAGTCATTTATATGTTTTCCTCTGATATCCGGATTTGAGAACCCTTAATTGCTCTCCCATCCCGGTTGACCTCTTTCATTCTCTTCATGATCTGGCCTAGGGAACCCTTAATTGCTCCTTGGATCCGATTGGAAACCATTTCACCATCAAGCCTTTGAGATCTGTAGTAACTCCTCTATCTTGCCCTCTAGACTGTTTTTAGAACTTAATCCAGTCTTGTTTGTCTGACATTTGACCCCATAGCCCAATGGTAAAATACAACCATTTTCATCTAAGTAAGTGATCCCACCACCCAAATTCAAATAAAAAACCCAAGCACAACCATAACTAGCCTAAAATTAATTAACTAAAACAAAGTTAAATCTTAAAGAGAGAGTCCTCTCTAAGACCAGGAAGGCTAGTTCCTGATCTCCAAAAGTGGTTTGTGGTTAACTCTATCATTTCTTTTTCTAAACAACTTGGAAGAAATTTTAGAGTGATAACATCGTTGGCAACCATACCGGGGACTTCGATCCTCAGTCTGATAAAACTTTAAGGAAACCTTAAATTTCATCTTGATCCCCTTAAGGTCATTCTCCGAAGTTGTTTTAAAAAAAAAGTTTCATAAAAAACAGTTAAAAAGTTAGAATTATGGCTCCTAAGAAGACTCACTATACCAGGGAAAATCTAGATCCAAACCCTGCTACTATAGTTGAGGACCTAGACAGAATTTTAAGAAAACCAAAAAAGGTAGAAACTCAAGCAGGTAGTAGTCAGTTAGTTAAATAAAATTCACTCCTTGAGGAGTTGTCAACTTTAGAGGAAATCCCTTTTGATTTTTCACTTGACCTCTCATTGTTTAGAACTAAATCTGAGAATGCCATTCATGAAATAGTGTTAGACCCTAAGTTATTCAATTCATTGAATCAAAAAGGGTGATTATCCATCCAGATTTAGATAAATTTGTATTGGATACTTTTGACAAGTTAGAAGCTTTGACCTCCACATTGATAAGCCATACAAATGATGCTTACCTTCAACAATCTGTTGAACTAGTTGCCCTTACTGATGTTGCCTTTGAAATTTCTTCACAATCTCCAATCATTATAAATACACCTTCATTTACCACAACCTCACCTATAGTAACCACCACAGTTCGTTCCCCTAAACCAGTTATTCATCAACCATCCTCGCCATCATCTAGTTCATCTCCATCTAGTTCAAGCCCTTCCTCAACTACCAGCACTTTACCCCCTAGTCAAGCCAGAATTCAAGCCATGGTAGACCAATATCTAGTTTTACCTACACAACTCCATGCCATGCCCCAAGATTATCAAAGAAAAATATTTTTGTTTGATGCTACTGGTCAGTACACTACCCAACAACATGTGAACAAAATGACTGACTATTTTGAGTTGCATGAGGTAGATGAATCAGATGTCCAAATGAGGTTGTTTGCCCAAACATTAACTGGGGATGTTAAGAAATGGTTCAAAGCTTTACCTGTTGCCCATATTGCAGACTTAGTTGCTTTTCATATATTATTCCTTGATAGATGGGAGAGAAAGAAAAACCCCCTGCAAATACTTTCTGAATATGATAACATTAGAAGAGCTCCTAATGAGTCAGTTTAGGATTATTGTATTAGGTTCAATAACATCTACAATGCAATCCCTACTAATCTTAAGCCTCCACCTGACCTAGCATTAATCAAATTCCCTGATGGTTTTGACACTGACATGTCATACCAATTAAGGGAAAGAAACCCTCAAACATTGGAACAAATGCAAAGCAATGATGTTAGTGTAGAGGCCAACCTATTAGCCAAGAAAGCCAGAATGAGAAATGAAAAGAGAGTTGTAATTAAAGAGGAAACTTCCACTTCTGATGGAAAAATAGATAATTTAGCAAAGAGTGTAGAGAGAATAATGGATAGATTAGAAAACATGGAAAGAAAAACTCAATGGGAAAATCAACAACCACCCCTAATATGAAATCCCAACTTTAGGAAGAATCCTAATGCTGGAAAGAATGTTATACAAGATCAGGAAATTAGGCCTCCCTTCCAGGAGAACTATGCTGAGGGTTCACAGAGCCATGAAGGAGAGGATAACACCCATATAAAATTGTTAGGAATAAACAATGAAGATGATGTTTTTCTTACTCAAGAAGAACAGGAGTTGTACATGTTGCAACAATTGCAATTAGAATCTGGTGAGTCCTTTGACTTTAAATAGGGTTATGAGTCTGTTATATATGAGGTTCACAAAAAGTATAGCTTAAGAAGTAAAAATATAATAGAAGCTCATGTCACTAAGATTTTACAAATCCTCCCTAGGGGAACACCGGAGACTTCTACCCCAAAAATTGTACATATAACCTCCACTTAAACTCAAACTTAAACAATCACTCAAAACATTCCAAATAAGAGAAATCAAAGCAAAACAGCTAAAACATAGACTGAATTGCTTACTACTGAGAAACAAAATAAAAACACACAGACTGCATTTGTTAAGGAAGATCTCATCCAAACAAACAAAGCTCAACTCCCTTTCAACATCAAAACTGAAATAGCAGAATTAAAGATATCATTTCCTTTGACTAAACTAGTAAAGAATGAATCCTATAGATCACAGATAACTAAAACTTTAAACATAGGAGAGGGAGAAGATGTTGTCAATTTGAATGATGATCAACCTGAATTATTGTTTGCCCCTGAGACCAATGGTATTCATCAGCAAGGGGGAGTCCCTCCTTTCTACATTATCCTAAACATTCATGACAAAATATTACATAATGCTATGTTAGACTCAAGGGCATCCCATAACTTGATGCCAAAAGAAATCATGGAGAGACTAAACCTAGACATTACGAGACCATATAAGGACTTGTTTTCCTTCAACTCTAGCCAAGTTAAATGCCTTGGCTTGATTAAGGATTTATGTGTAACTCTAGTCCAATGCCCAACAAAGAGTATCCTAAAGAACATAGTAGTTGTAGACATCCCACCCAAATATGGAATGTTGCTATCTCGCTCATGGGGAGAAAAATTGCAAGGATCCTTGTAGTTAGATATGTCTTATGCCACCATATATGTTTTTTGCCAACAAAGAAACTATATAGAGAGACCTTGATGAAATACATGGTGAGTAGCGCTGAAAAACCACAAAACTTCCCAATATACTCCATCCATTCTGATATGGACTCTTTCATCTTGTACAATTCAGACCATGACAATAATCAAATCAAAACTAAAGAACTAAAATACAAAACAGCTGATAGTGAAAACATTTTTCATGAGTCTTTATGGCATCTATATTTTGACGGATCTGTGAATAGATTAGGGGTTGGTGCAGGAGTGTGGATCCACAATATGGAGAATAATCATTCTAAGGGACATGTATTTAGATTAAACTTCAAGTGTACAAATAACATGGCAGAGTATGAAGCTCTGATCTTAGGATTACAGATGGTTAGAAAACTTAGAGCCAAGAGAGTTTCTATACTTGGAGACTCAGAACTGATTATTAAAAAAATTAATGGTGAGTAATATGTAAACAATCCTAGAATTAGTCAATATAGGGAGACTGCCCTAGATTTGATTAAAGACCTCTTGGAAACAAACTTTGTTGCCATTCCTAGAAAACAAAATATGCAGGCCCACAATCTGGCCACTTTTACTAGTACCTGCAAATTGCCCTTCCAACCCAACCATCAATACACCACAGAAGTGAGACATAGGCCTGTCATACCAGAAAATTTAAAGTATTCGCAGATTTTCTCACAGGATTCCCAAATTTATGACTTCATGAATGCTGAAGGTGAGTTTCAGAATTGTAAAATATACAATAGATAATGACATAGATAGTGACATAGATGTAAATATTTTAGGAATAGGTAAACGTACTAATTTCACTAAATTAGAAGTAGATAACTTAGAAAATGTAGAAATAGAGGAAATAATGAATGATGATCCTGAAATTCTTAATCTTAAAATTAATTTTTTGCCTAAGGGATTAGTCCCCTTAGACGATTTGTTTGATTCCAACAATGTATCTAGGAAGCCGAAAATGGAGCCTTTAAGAGCAGATATAGAAGAATGTAACATAGGAACTGAGGAAAAACCAAACTCATTAAAATATCAAAAACCTTACCTCTAGAGGAAAAGGTAAAATACATATATATGTTTAAACAGTTTCAAGATGTTTTTGCCTGGAGTTATGAAGACTTGAAATCTTATGACACAAGAATAATCCAACACAAAGTACCTCTCAAAGAATATCATAAGCCTTTTAAACAGAAACTTAGGAGGATTAACCCAATTCTTATGCAATCTATTGAGAAAGAAGTTAAAAGAATGTATGATGCCCAAATCATAGCTCCCATTAGATACTAAGATTGGATTTCAAACTTAGTCGCTACTAGGAAAAAGACTGGAGAAATCAGACTTTGTGTTGATTTCAGAAATTTAAACAAGGTCTCATTAAAAGACAACTATCCTCTACCAAAAATGGACCATATCCTTCAGAGGGTAGTAGGCTCATCCATAATCTCTTTTCTTGATGGATTTTCTAGATATAACCAGATCTTAGTTCAACCAGAGGGCCAAGCTAAAACTGCATTTACTACTCCTTGACATACCTTCATGTATTTGAAGATGCCTTTTGGATTAATGAACGTAGGAGCAACATTTCAAAGAGCTATGGATATAGCTTTTGCCAAGGAGATCCATGATTTCTTAGTGGTATACCAAGATGACATCATAGTCTTTTCTAAATCTAACAATGAACACCTAGATCACTTGAGAAGAGTTTTCACTAAATGTAGGAAATTTGGGATTTCTTTAAATCCAAAAAAGACATTCTTTGGTCTAGAATAAGGAAAGTTGTTGGGACATATAATATCCAAAGATGGAATTAGAATAGATCCTGCTAGAATAGAGGCCATTTTGACCATCACCCATCCTAGAAACATCAGAGAATTGTAGTCATTTTTAGGCAAAATTAATTTCCTTAGGAGATTCATTTCAAATTTAGCAAAATTGATTAGAGAACTAAATAACACGTTGAGAAAAGATTCAGCACTTAAATGGACAGTGGAGGCCAAATAGTCCTTTAAAGCCATAAAGGAAGCCCTAACCAAAACTCCAGTCCTTATAAGTCTTGATTTTCATAAAGATTTTATTATTTTTTCTTTTGCTTCAGAACACACCATTGCAGCAGTCTTGTTTCAAAAGAATGACCAAGGATATGAATAAACAATTGCATTTTTAGTAAATCCTTAAGAGATGCCACACTCAAATACAATATTATGGAGAAACAAGCATTAGCTTTAGTAAAGGCTATCAAAGATTTCAGAGTCTATATTTTGTATTCTCACATTATTGCTTAAGTTCCAAATTCAGTAGTTAAGGACATTTTGACACAAAATGGGCCTGAAGGGAAAAGAGGCAATTGGATTGCCACTATATTGGATTATGACATAGAAATAAAGCCTACTAAACTTATCAAAGGCCAAGGTTTATCCAAACTCATGGCTAAATTGAACTATCAGGCCCTAGATATTAATTTCATTGGTGCCCTTGATGATCAGGAAGAGATGGTGACTCCACAGATCAGTGAACTTTTTACAGATTCACCTTGGTATGCAAATATCATATTTGTATTACTGAACTTACAAGCTCCTCTTGGTTTAACAAGAACTAAAGCTAGATTTTGAAAATGAAGTTATTAAGATATTGTATCATAGATAATGCTTTGTTTTGGAAAGACATTAATGGTATTCTTTTGAACAGTATACTGAAAGATGAAGCTGATAAACTTATGCAAGAATTTCATGAAGGAGATTGTGGAGGACACTTGTATTGGAAGACTACTGCTGATAAAATCCTAAGAGCTGGTTTTTACTAGCCCACCTTGTTTGCAGATGTTAAGAAACATGTGACCTCCTATCATAAATGCCAGATATTTGAGGGAAAGAGAAAACTTTTACACTTGCCTCTTAAACCAATCTCCATAGAAATACCATTTCAACAATGGGGGTTAGACTTCATTGGAGAAATACACCTAGCCTCCTCAGCCCAGCATAAGTGGATTTTGATAGCCACTAATTATTTTACCAAATGGATACAAGCCATCCCTTCTAGATAAGCCACGGACACTATCATTATCTCCTTCCTAGAAAACAATATCCTGTCAAGATTTGGATGTCCCCAAAATCTCATTACTGGTAATGCAGTTGCCTTTAAATCCAAGAAAATGATAGACTTATGTAACAAATACCACATCAACCTTGGCCACTCCACTGCCTATTACCCTCAAGGTAATGGAATTGCAGAATCCTTTAACAAAATCCTGGTCAATATCATTAAGAAATTAGTGGAAGACAACAAAAAGACATGGAACAAAAAGTTGGTCAATGCCTTATGGGCAAACAGACTAACTACCAAGAAGTCCATTGGCACATCTCCCTATCAATTAGTATATGGGATGGATGTTGTTTTTCCATCTTCTTGGGGAGTGCCAATGATGAATATCATCCAAGAATTGCAAGTAGAACCAAATGATATCCATAGAAGGATAAATCAGACCATACACTTGCAGCAAACCAGAGAAGAAGTATATGTCAAATCACAGGTGTTACCGGGAAAAGTGTCTATTTAGAACGACTCTATCCCACTAAGGTGTGACAGTTACCTTAGAAACAAACAGATAAAAATACTTTTGTATTTCCTTTATGAATTAAAGATAGAGGGGGATAGAAAGAACCGACCTGTGTCTTGCGCTAATCCTTTGATCCAATCCCTCTCTTCTTTGACAGCTTCCAGCTACCTGCTTCCTTACTTGCCCAGCTTCACCAAGTTCCTGTAAGATCACAGAAGAAGAAAACTACACAAAGACATGGATCTATATTCATAAAAAGCTTAGGATCAGATTTAAGCTAAACATACAAATGTAACAAGCATCAATGATACACAAGCATGTAGGAGAAACTCAAATAGTTTTAATGATATAAAAAGAAGATCCAGGAGGAGTTACAACTGATGATTCCTGATCCAACATCAACCTCCCAGCAAAGAAGCTCCTCTTCACCTCCAACAAAGCATAAATCACCCAATACTCTGATATCTATCTCAAAACCAACAGCAATTCTTTGCAATGTACAAAATTCCAGCCTCTGGATCTCTGGGATGAGGGATCCATATATAGATGTATGCAAGGAGGATGAGTCAGCTTATGATTTTACTAGTGTCTTCTCTCTGTCAGTTCTTGCTTCCACTTGGAGACTGAGAGCCTCTTACTCATCCTTGGTCGAACTCAGTGAGGCAAGTGTCGTTGGAGAAGATTCTGGAAGCTTCCATTGTCTTTCCACCTCGCGGAATGGCACTGCCATTTGTCATTTCCCGCTCAACGCACCCTGATAGTGCATTTAGGTGCATTGCAACGCACTTAGCTAGTGTATTTAGGTGCTATGCAATGCAGCTAGCCAGTGGAGCAGCTGAAATGATCCTGATTTGACTGATTCTGAGCAGTTTCTAGTGGAGAACTTCTGGGAGAAGCTGTAATTTGTTGACCTTGTTCCTTTAGGGGTTGGAACAACACTTTTAGGGACTTAGGAGCCCTTGGTTTATGGACATTTCATGCTTGGTGCTGAAAGGCACAAAAATGTCTATAACAGTTTCCCCCTAAAGTATGAGGTCGTTAATCGGGTGAAATGCTTTATTATGAGGATCCGAAGTTCTTTCAATGTTGGGAGGAGACCTGTAATAAGATACAATACAATACATTATCTTCATACTTTTTTTCATGATCTAGCTGAGGTGGGCATTCCCATGCTAAGCTTTATAAATTCATTTTCATGTACATAGGATAGACAATCGTCTGAGTGTAGACTGATGATCCTGATAGAGCCATCATCCTTTTGGTAGGATGATTATCTATGCTGCAATGCTGTACATTTAATGTCTTTATTTTCCTGAATATATATCACAGCCCGGATGGATGAAACTAGATTCGGGGTCTTCAATCTCATCCGATCTTCACTCGAAGTACAAGTCGATCCATGTGAGAAATGTTCTGAAGTCGAACATGGAAAGACATCGCTTGATTACCAGTCAATGATGTAAATTGTTAACAAGCGCGAGAGGAATCACCGATAATGATAATGACCCTCAAGGTATTACAGTACAATTCACGTGGTGTGAATAAAGGACTTGGTGTCGAACACCACGCAAAATCTTTCGGTCGAAGGCCATTGATGTAAACCTGTCGCCGGAAGTGAGAAACTTGCCATTAAGGCATGCAAGCTTCAAAGTACTGAATGGGGTGTTCCTAGATCAACTTCTTGGATAATGAGCTGATGTCGACAAGAAGCGATCCGTCAAAGGAGGGCCTTAATGAATCCCACATCAATGACACGGAACGGAGCAAATGATTTTGATGGAGGTGAAAACAATCTGATGATATACGGTTCAGGATGGCGGTCATGAAAGAATGAAGTATAATGTATGGTAGTGGATGGGACACAGGTGACTTCTCTGGATGACTTCTCTTGAACATGTCGGCGACACTTATGTGGTGGATTGGTAGCATTTACCCCAAATGTGGATGGTATGGCGTGACCATGGTGATGTGACCGGTGAATGAAACAACCCAACCCGACACGGACACGGAGTGGAAGTGTCATGTTCAAGAGCGACTTGCTATCAATAAAGATTCTTTGAGTTTTCTTCCCAATTTTTCCCCAGTCATTATTGACCAGTACCTCTTTATTTTTGTCAAGCTTGAGGAGGATAACATATGCTTGTTCTATAATTTTCCCTTCGGGCAAACCCATCGCTATGTTTTAACGAGCCTAGCGATAGTGAAACTCGTTCTCGTCTAAAGACAAGTTTGTCGCTATTAATCTTTTTAACGAGTTTAACGACAAAGATAACTCGGTCCTTTTCATTTTTAGAGAGTATGAAAAGGTACGTAAAGGTAACTCCAAAATTCCCTTTTCGTCATCTAATCCCTCAAGTCTGAAAAAGTATAAAACAATACAGAAGGGATGAATTTTTTATAGTTTTAACGAGCTAAAGAAAACAAGCGCTCGATCTTTTTGTGCAATAATCCCTCGGGTCCAAAAAGATTAAAATCTAGAGGAGGGATAGCACTTCCTGTCCCTTTAACAAGCTGGAAGGCCAAGGACTCGGCAATTTTTTCATATTTTACGAGTCAGTTGAAAAGAGCTTAAAGAAGACTCGTCTTTTGAGGAACGAGTGATAAAATGGGTAGCAGCTGATTCCAGGTAAGGTTTGGAATTTTCCAATCACGGCAGTGTCACAAGGATGGCTAGTGAAATCACTCTTCGCAGCTGTTCCTCAAAATGGGTAAACAATCAAATGGAGGTGAATGATCAGCCAATGGAAAAGTGGAGGTGACGGTGCAAACATGACCAAGGCTTTAATGGCTGAAGTACTACATTCACGGTGGTTATTTACCGGGGAATAGTACATTTTTTAATGAGCTTAAACGTGGGTGGAAACATTTGCTCGATCCGGGTTTTTTTTTTAACGAGCTTGAACCTCGCAGTAAACACTGCTCGATTAGATGGTCTTGTTCTGATTTTACCATAAATAGCTTGGTTCTTTCAAAGATCGTACTGTATTTTCAACTGCTTCATCAAACTAGTCAGAAATGAACAATATTTGCTTGAAAAATGAGTTAAAACGCTAATATTTTACTTTGAACTACGTAAAATTAATTAAAAAGTGTTTTTTACCTCTCGTTTTACCATTTCATTTTAACTTGGTTTGTTGGAGCTTTGGAGGTTCTTTTCCCCCTCGATTTTCACCAGTTGATTTTGGGATATTTTGTGGACAATTCTCGGCGCCGTCTGGACCAGGTAGGAGCTAAACCTGAGCTCTTTCATTTCATGGTTTCCATTTTGCATTTTGAGCTTGATTCCTAGCTTTTCTGAGCCCCTGGGGTTTGAGGAACTCGTTCTGCCATCAACGCACCCTCAGTGTATCGAAACCTGTGCTGAATGTTGGCCTGTCTAAAGGCTATCTAGCATTCAACGCACCTAGAACACTGCTGCAGCTGCATTGGGCGCAGAAAGGGAATTTGATGCACAATTTTTGATGGAATTTTTGCCTGTTTCTCACCAAAATCAGGACCTAACTCCTCTCTTGTTTGTTTTTCAGAGGTCTTTGGAGTAAGATGACCCTTACATGGCGAGAACGTGAGCATGAAGAAGAGGACATGGTTGCCCTACATGATCCAATTACAGTGAACGCGCTGCGAAATTGTGGCTTGTTGAAGTTCTTCCGCATTTCTAGCATGAGACAGCAGATCAACTTACTGCAGTATTTGCTCGATGCTTGGGATCCTACCAATCAGGTTTTCCAGATCAGGGGCAAATCTATCCCCTTGACTGTAGTAGACATTTATTTCTTAACTGGCTTGTCGAGGTGGGGTGCCCCCATCTCTTTGCCAGGTTCGGCTCGAGGAGGCTATTCTGTGAGAGATTATGTCTGCCGGTACTGTAGAGAAGGATC
This sequence comes from Pinus tabuliformis, assembly GCA_031772625.1. Classification (NCBI taxonomy): domain Eukaryota; kingdom Viridiplantae; phylum Streptophyta; class Pinopsida; order Pinales; family Pinaceae; genus Pinus; species Pinus tabuliformis. The sequence continues at coordinate 80,026,455 of CM062815.1, read as the reverse complement.
TCAGCTGAGTAAAGACGGCAAGATCATCATCCGTGATGTCACTGACAGGTCCCTTAGGACTATTCTGTTTACTTTCGGTAGGATGGCCGGTAGTGCGTCTCTTCATGTAGCCAATCGATCTTATATGCAGCATGCCTTGGAATGCCTCCAACCGAAGGTGTTCAACTGGTGCGACGCAGTACTTCTTGTGATGAAAGAACAATTGACCAAGATAAAGAACGGGAGGTTGAAGAACTTTGGGTATGGTTCTATTTTGACCGCCTTTGCCTTGGAGAAGATACCACTGATGCAGCCACAGTACATTGCACTCGATTTACCTTCTCCTACTGAACCACGTATGCAGAGATGGGTTGACCATATGTCTAGGCATGCTGATCAGTCTCAGATTTCATTTTCTGATACCTTCTTCAGGTGATTTGATCGTCAGGAGATGGTTTATTCTGAGTATCCATACGCTGGCATGGACTTCCGGGGTGATCCAGATTTAGTATTGCCGGATGGCGAGCAGTGGGGCGCCATTGGTAAAATCTTTGACCATATTTTTGTTTATCGTTTTTTTTTTGCTTATAATGTCCTTGTGCTTTATTCTATCAAGACTTTAATCAAACTCATGTGTATATGCAGATGTTGGTCCCGTTCGTTCAGTAGTTCGCCTGAGAGTACCAGTTGCTGCCCCAGCAGGAGAGGCCATCGGAAGAGCTGTTCTTCGTGACCTCGATGTGGCCGAGACTCTCACAGCTTTGCAGAAGTAGGTTGAGGGCCTCACTCTCGGTATTCCGGATGTGAGGACCGATGAGCTACCTTTACGGTTACAGTGGCATACTACTGGTGTGCCCAGACGATGGACTCGTCTCTTACGCATGATCGCACAGGCTGTGACTTGCTATCATGAGCATCATTAGACTAGGGTGCCCCCTAGCATTTTGAGTTTTTGGGTCATTTGACCGATTTTGTCTTGGTTACAGAACATTATGTGTAAACCATAAACAGTTATATATATTTTTTATTTTCAGAGTTTTATTTTGGTTGAGTTACATGATCCACATGCAAAACATTGATGACATGTTTCTTTTTATAAATGTTGCAAATGTCTATATAACACATAGTTTGCTAATGAATCAGTTAATGTGTTTAAGTTTCTGGAAATATGTTGATATTGAATAAGATCAAATTGTCTTTCCAAAATCTTAATCCTTAGGAACATGTGATAAATAGTTGGGTTTCCGACGGAATATATACCATTGAGTTGTAGTATTACGAGTTGTGAGTCTAGCCTGACAATTAGTCGGTGTATACCATGAGTGATGACATCAGAGAGAAGCTCTATCAACGCGCTATACTCAGCGATTTTATTCGTTGATCGACCAATACATACACCTCTGAAACTTACTAACTCGCCGCTTGGATCAAAAATGGCCCAGGCTACAGAGGACAGGTTCCGCGAACTACGACTCGCTCCGTCGGCATATCCAACACATGGCTCCAATAGGTTTGACATCTGTGATAAATGTAAAAAGTGGATTACTCGACCAAAACAAACACTTTAGCGAAAACAAAAGCATAACAAAAGCATGCTGGTTACCATTACGCATAGTAACGCTTGATGTACAACCCATTACGGGGTTGTGCCAGTGGAATTTCGTCATAATCCATTAACTCGTAGGATCCTTTTGCTAACACTCGTTTAACAAATTAGGGGCCCATCCATAAAGACTTAAATTTACCTGCTCCCAATTTATCAGATTCTTGGTCGTAAAGCAAGAACAAGTCACCTTCTGAGAAGACACGGGGTTTGACATTTTTGTCGAACTGCGCCTTGACTCGTTTCTTATGGGCTTCGTTAGCCAAAGCGACGTCACGACGGGTTTCATCCAATCGGATTAATTCCAAGAAACGAGCCTCTTCTTCTGAAGTTCCGGGGAGGAGATCAATTGCGAGTTTGAGAGACGAGATTTCACATTGGATTGGTAAGACTGCTTCCAGGCCATATACTAGTTGGAAGGGTGTGAACCCGGTTGCATTCCTTACCGATGTTCGGTAAGCCCACAAGGCTGAGTACAGGATTAGGTGCCACCTTCTTTTGCGAACTCCGATCATCCTTTGCAACATGTGTTTCAGGACCTTGTTGATCGCTTCAACTTGTCCGTTGGCTTGCGGATAATACGGAGTAGAGCTATCGTGAGACAACCCTGGTTTGGAAACTAATTCGACCATCATGTGATTGTGAAAATGCGATCCATGATCTGTGACTATAGCCTGTGGTACGCCGAATCTGGCGACTACATGATTGAAAAAGAAGAGGGCAGTTGTTTCACCAGTATTATCTAATGTAGGCATCGCCTCGACCCATTTGGTAAAATAGTCAACTACGACTATGATATACCCATGCCCCCCAGTCGAGGTGGGGTTACATGTCATGAAATCGATGCCCCATTTGGCGAATGGCCCAACAACAACTATTGGCTGTAGAGGTGCGGGTGGTCTTCTGGTTTTGCTATCAAAAATTTGACAAGCATGGCAACTTCTGACTACGGTTATGCAATCTTTGAACATTGTTGGCCAAAAGTATCTTGCTCGTAAATTTTTTTGTGTTGTAGCATATCCAGATTGATGCCCCCCACACGCCCCTGAATGACACTCATTCAGGACTTTTTCGACCTCCTCATGGGTGAGGCACCTTCTCAGAACTGTATCGATACCACGACGGTAAAGTGTATCACCGACGATCATGTAGTCTTTTGCTTAGTATCGAATACGTTTTTGTTCAGAGTGGGAGGTGTTTGGCCTAAATTTTTGGGTTTGGAGATAAATGATTATATCTCCATACCACTCATTGCTTGTAGATATCAGAAACAAACTCTCATCCACGATTGATTCTTCGGATGTTTCATCATTGGATGACGATGGGAGATCGCATAGTAATTCTGCGAAAACTAGAGCTTTCATTGATTTGGATTTTACAAATTCCAGATCAAACTCTTGTAGGATTGCTATCCATTTTGAGTATTTTCCCCCCAGTAACTCTCGCGACAATATATAAGTCATGGGGTTGCAATCTGACAGAATGGTAGTTTTCCGAAAGAGGACATAGTGTCGAAATCTCTGTATCGCTTGAACAACTGCAAGTGTTAGCTTTTCAACGTAAGAATATTTGCTTTCTGTATCATTTAAGTTTTTACTTAAAATAATATATAGGATGCTCAATTCCATCGACTTCTTGAACTAAAACCATTGCAATGGTCGTATCTGCTGCAGCCAGATACAGGTTAAAGTCTCTTTGATAATCAGGGGCGTACATTAATGATGCTTTCATCAGGGAATCTTTCAAATCATCAAAGGAAGCTTGTGCAACCTGATCCCAGACAAAGGGTACCTCCTTTTTCAAAAGACGTGTATAACCTTTAGCAAGTTCGGCGTAATTTGGAATGAACCTCCTTAGAAAGTTTTCTTTCCCTTGGAGTTTCTGAATCTGAAGCAAATTTGAAGGTGGAGGAAAATTTATGATTGCCTGGACCTTACATGGGTCGACACGAATCCCATCCTTGGAGACTACAAAGCCAAGTAAACGACCAGAACTGACGCAAAATACACATTTGTGTGGATTGAGTCGTATCTTGTAGTGTCGGCAACGTAGAAATATCGCTCTTAAATGCTGCGGATGATCAGTCCGCTTTCACGAATGAGCCGGACGGTCGTCGAGGTATGGTTGAACGATGTTTTTGATGTCATGGAAGGCATAATTCATTGCCCTCTAAAATGTTGCCCCTGCATTCTTTAAACCAAAGGGTAATTTTCGATATGCGAATGTGCCCCACGGACAAATAAATGCAGTCTTTGACTGGTCCTGTGGGCGGATATTTATTTGATTATACCCGGAGAATCCATCCATGAATGAAAAGATTTCGCATCCGGCGCATTCATCAATTATCTGGTCAATGAAGGGTGTAGGGTAGTTGTCTTTTGGACAAGCTTGATTTACATCCCTATAATCGACGCACACTCTAATTGTCCCTTGTTTTTTCATAACAGGGACAATATTCGATACCCAATCGGTTAGAGGAACCGGGTAGATGAAACCAGCATGGAGAAGTTTTTCAACTTCTGCCTTAATAGCAGCGGCTTTCTTGGGGTGCACCTGCCTTAACCGTTGTCATACTGGTTTGACATCTGGATACATCTTAATTTCGTGTTCAACGATACTCGAGTCAATGCCTGGCATTTCACTGTATGACCAAGCAAATACATCTCTGAATTCGCGAAAAATAACGTTATATATTTCCAATTCTGAAGGAGAACAACATTTGCCAACATAAATATTTTCTACAACATCTATTTTGGTCGAGATATTTATGGCTATAGTCTCTTCAATGTTGGATAAGTTTCGCTCGGAATCCACCGTATTTACAGTATTTGATAGAAAATCAAAGACTGAAGGATGATAAAGGTCATTTTGAGTATCTTCTTCACAATCCGGACGAAGGGAACAATGGTGGGAATCATTCCATGGTGCTCCTTCAATTACCATAGATTGGACAATTCCTTCGTCGGTGACATGCACTCGCGACCAAGGATCAGAAGGAGTACCATATTCTCTAGACCTATCTATCCAAATGCTTGATGAGCATTGATTTGGGTTTGCCTCCCATGCTAGAAACATTGATTGCTATAATATTTCTATTGGGCTTGGGGGCAAAACCACTGCATGATCCATGTCGATATCGTTTTCTGAGATCTTTGTAGAAGATATCATGTTGCAGGTCCCTATCGTTGCTACTTCCGCCAGATTGATTGGAGGTGGAAGAGCGAAAGTTCCCATTAGTATAGGATCTTTTAGTAGGCCTACTCCGATATTCTGAAGCGAATGGGGGCTTCCATGGATAATGGGAATGCTTCCTGTAACTTGAAAACCATTGGGGAGGAAGTATTGTTGATCGACGATTGTAATCCCTCCTTGAAAGGGAAATGCAATCTTTCTAAAATAGGTCAGCACAAAAGCTGCCATGGCATAAATCCATGGTCTTCCTAGTAGGATGTTGTAATCAAGATTCCCATCGATGACTTCAACATCTATTTCTACCGTTTTCCCTCCTAGTTCAACTTTCAAGTTATTTAGGATACCATATGGGGTATATGTCCTTCCGTCGAATGCTTTTAATGTCGTCGAAGATCGCGACAAGGTTGGAGATCCTAAAGATTTCCAGCAACTCATCGACATAATGCATGTAGATGCCCCCTCATCAATAATTGTTCGATGAACAGTTTTGTTGAGGGTTTTCACTTGTATAAGGAAAGCTAGTTGAGCTGGTAACTGAGGATCGTATCCTTTATGATCGAAGGATACAAGATTGGAATCCTTTGGTTCAATCCCACCAATGGCTGATAATAAAGCCTGCCTTTGGGATGGGAAATTTTGTAGTACTTCAAGAGTCGACATAGCGGATGGCGATTGGGCCAAATCTTCCACTATGTTATAATGTTGTGCCGCTCTAGCGCGGGGATTAAATGTCGACTTGTGTACTACTCCCTTTGGTGGTTTTATCGTTAATTCAGGAATGGTGGGTGGCACAACTTCTGTCGAAGTTGTTGTCGAACTACTTGGTTGATCTTTATCCTTGTTGTTCGACAGCTGTGGATTCCCATAATCTTTATTCCTTGTCGATATCAAAGCATCATTTTTCTGTTTTGAAACCGACAACATTAGCACTTGAGACGGGGAAGCATTTCCACTTTCAACCAGATTTGTTCCTGGATTTGGAAACGGATCAGTTAACACTGCTGAGGTTTTCGTATTCTTAAAGAATTTTTTAAGCTCAGATCTGTGTGGACAATCTGCGGTCCAATGATCCTCATCGCATATGTAGCATGGATTTTTTGGTTTCCTATTTCCAGGAGGGTTTGAAGAAGATTTTTCAGGTGATGATTCCTCCTATTTCTTCTTCTTCCCTTTGCCCTTCTTCTTGCTCCCTGGTTGTTTGGTTGCTTTGCCTTTATCTGTCGATACGGCATTTACTTCCGAAGCAAGAAGTTCATCTTTTGCATTTTGACCTGAAATCTTACGGGCCTTCTTGGATGTAGCCTTTGTCAATTTCGTGTCTGTCGTGCCAATCACGCCATTGTCGGCATGAGAGTCATTGTTTGATTTAGGAGGAGGAGGAATTGAGAATTCCGGTCTAGGGGCGTCAGGTATTTTGTCGTAGAGCGTGCCGGACTGAGTGTAGATCAAGTCCAGATATTGTGCACGAGCGATAACTTGCTCTTCTGTTACTACTCCCCCCTTTGCCACATCTTCCATGATGGAAGGTAGTAATGACTTGATAAACCATTCAGCTAATAGCTGATCGGGGACGTACGTTTTTACCATCCTACGACGACGTCGCCACTCATGTATATGATCAGATATGTGAGTGGCCGTTGTCTGTTTGAAGTTGGTAAGAAGTTCTGTTCCCATTTCGTACCTTATTGGTAATTGAAAATGGGTTAAAAAGGTTGTGGCTAAGGTACTGAAGTTGTCGAACGAAGCTCTAGGCAATTCAATGTACCATTTTTCCGTTGGACCCGTTAACATCCTCTAAAAGAGGCGAAGTCTTATCGAATCATCATTTAGGGTGTTTGATGAACACCACAGATGAAAGGTCATCATGTGATTCAATGGATCTTCGCCCGGATTTCCATTAAATTTAGGAATATCTGATGGAAGTTTATTTGGAATCGCTGGCCACCAAGGGGTGTAAGCAATTGGATCGTTTGTTAACCGATTTAAATCAGGTAACTCTAAGGTTGCCACAAAGGGTAACTGTTGATTTAGGTTAGGTGAAGCATACCCATGATAAGATGGGATTGCCTGAGCAGTTGGTCTTTGCATACCAGCATAATGCATTTGATGTTGGTATGTTTGATAAGGTTGGTGGACATGACCATTGTAAAATGGTTGATTTTGACCGTTTTGAATGTACGGCTGTCCACTGTTTGCAAAGATTTGCTGCTCAGAACCTTGGTATACTTGTTGGAATTGTGGTTGTTGGTATTGCACCAGCCATGGTTGTGAAGCCATGTGCTGTTGCGCTATACTAACCGTTGGACCAAGGTGAGGGGTAATTGTACCCATCTGGACCTGTGTCGCCCCACCAGTCGGCGATTGTGGTTGAGTCGCAGGGTCAAGGGGCTGTTGCATTACAACCTGAGAAACCTGAGGTTGGCATACAACAGGCAGCGTTTGAACTTGTTATACCGTCACAATAGCTGGTGTAGTCGGGATATTCGACATAGGTACGCATTGTTGCATCGAATACACAACTCTTGGTTGTTGAGGTAGTATAGGTACCCAACCACTTGAGGTAATTCCAGTGTAACCTGAATGTTGTTGTGAACTCTCGTATGGATATCCTCCCAGAGGGGGTAATGAAAGGGCATACTGCCCCCCATACGGTGGTAATCCGGAACTCAAGGGGATTGTTTGCCCTTAGGGACCGGACTGCCCAAATTGACCTCCAAATGGATCAATTTGTTGAGACTCAACATAAGACTTTCCGGATATTATTCCGGATGAACAAACAGGAACGGACCATACTGTCGTAATAGCCCCTGAGTGGGCTCCTTCTAGCGGCTGAGAGCTAGTCGAGACAGCTGGTATGCCGGCGAACATTGTCGGAGTGATAGCAGGAAGTTCTGTCGTCGCTGTGTCGGATGACATAGTCCTAGATGTTGACGGTTGTTCAGACATTTGTAGTCTATCCAAAAGATTACCTAGCGATTCTACAGGAGCTTCCGCTGGTGGTAGACTAACTTCTGATGAAGAAGGATATAGAGTGATCCCAACTCCGAAGTGCGTTGGAGTACTTGTTTGAGGGTCTTCTACAATTTCTTCAATAGCAATCAAACCAGGTGGAAGGGGAAGACCGTTAGGTCCGTAAAATATTTCTGGCGCCGAAGAAGGTATGGAATCGACAGCGACAGATGTTTGAAGAGCAAGACTCTCCGAACCGGTTGTAGATGGAACTGGTTCGGTAACACAAGTGTTTACTCTTAGAGTAGGATCAGTATCACTGTCCCTCTGTGGCTGTTGAACTTCTTCTGTAGAGGCAGGGATTCCAGAAATGTTTGGAGTAACCGGAGTCTCTGATGTCGTTGGAACACTTGTTCTAACTTTAATAGGATATTTGGAACCGGTTAAACGAGTTCGCTTTGTCCGTACTGGTTTCGATTCTAAAGACAAAGACGGTTGACTTGTAAGCCTCCGCGAACGACGGGGTTTCAATTGACTTTCTTCCACGATTGCGGATTACTCGATCAACTAAAATAAAAAGGGGAAGTATGTTTCCGAATTAAATGAATTTTAGATGCTTTTGACACAACTTGTTTTTTTAGTTTTTAAGAGTCGAGAAAAAACAAAAGATGACTCTAGTCTCCTTCGATTTTTAATGAGCCTGAAGTGACAAGTGCTCAGATGGACCTTTTCCGTTAAGGAGTCTGAAAAGGAACGAAAGGGACTGCTCTGGAGATCTAGGTAGAGGGAGTACCAAACCAATTGAAAAACTGTAGAATACTTTTTACGGTACGGCAGTCAATCTTCCCGAATGTTGTGTTCAGTGCATTGCGATCGATAGGGCGGCAGACACAACTTCCTATGGATAAAGGATTTAAGCCTATAGGGGTCTCCCAATATATACTCGACGGTACGTGGGAGCACAAGTTCGTACTGGCACTTATCGTCTCAAAGTGGAGGAATCACCCAACCATCAGTGAGGACAACAGTTACCAGGCTTTACGACGCCGGAATACGTCTCTAGCCTAGACCTCTAAATGTTGTGCATTAAGTTCCAAAGCGTTGTTAGATTCATTGAATTTATTTTAAGTTGATCTTTCTTATGAATTTTGCCTTTTGGGTTCACCACGAGATGTAGATGTAATTCCTAAAATGCAATCTAAAGATGATAAGCAAACTTTTATCTCTTTTCAGCAATGAAAATCCTGGCTACAAGGGGAAAAGAAAGACACAATCTTTTCACAAAGAGCAAAGAGCACACTGTAAATGCACTTTCCTAGATCAAGCCAAACAAACTGTCAATATGAAAATGCACATGTGCATGTATTTGTTTTCGACTTTCTTAATATTGATGCTAAAAAGAAAGTTGATGTACAAATCTGAATTTGCTTTCAAGCGACAAACACAAACAAGCTTCTTTTCGAAATCAAAAGATAAAGGCGATTACGACGCTTTACGATTTTGAAATAAACACTCGTTTTTTACACTAGAAAAACATAAATTCAGACCAAAGGCAAAAGTAAAAGTATAGTCAACCATCAACAGCAATCAAACTTTCTCCTATGATCGAAATCGACACTTGCGACAGATCTAAATCAAAGGACGACAGTGCGACTATTCTACTTTTGCAATGGAAAACTGTAAGCGACTCAACAAACACAAAAAAACATCTACAGTTCTTTTGTACAAAGGAGGCGGAATTACAGCAAGGAAAAGGGGTTTTTTAAACAGACACATACACTAATCACAGGCTGCAAAAATCAGAGACAAAACTGGAAAGAATGAAGCACAAGAACCTCAGCTGCACAGGGCTAGTCTGATCAGCGCACCTATAACACAGAGAAACTGGATTGTAGCGTAGGTTGCCCTCTCGGGAACTGCGCTGAAATGAAGGAACTCTTCACAGTACCTGTGCTGGGGCAGAAACGAGAATTCTATCCAGGTTCTGGGTCACGGTTTACAGTTTAGTCTTTGGTTTTTGGCCAAGTAAAAGCAATCAGTAATGCACAATCAGAGGGTAGATCTAAGGAGGGTCTAAGAGCTATCACAAAGGGCAATCAGATCATTTGTGAATCAGCTGTTCAAATCATAAACAGATCCAGTGAATGGATTGAAGTAGCAGATGTCTACTTTGCATTTGTTATGGCAAATGCAGTTTGAATGCTACTTATAAGTTTATGAAACAAACAACAAAAGATACACAAACAAACTAATTAGACAATCGTCCCCAGCGGAGTCACCATTTTGTTACCGGGAAAAGTGTCTATTTAGAACGACTCTATCCCACTAAGGTGTGACAGTTACCTTAGAAACAAACAGAGAAAACTACTTTTGTATTTCCTTTATGAATTAAAGATAGAGGGGGATAGAAAGAACCGACCTGTGTCTTGCGCTAATCCTTTGATCCAATCCCTCTCTTCTTTGACAGCTTCCAGCTACCTGCTTCCTTACTTGCCCAGCTTCACCAAGTTCCTGTAAGATCACAGAAGAAGAAAACTACACAAAGACATGGATCTATATTCATAAAAAGCTTAGGATCAGATTTAAGCTAAACATACAAATGTAACAAGCATCAATGATACACAAGCATGTAGGAGAAACTCAAATAGTTTTATTGATATAACAAGAAGATCCAAGAGGAGTTACAACTGATGATTGTTGATCCAGCATCAACCTCCCAGCAAAGAAGCCCCTCTTCACCTCCAACAAAGCATAAATCACCCAATACTCTGATATCTATCTCAAAACCAATAGCAATTCTTTGCAATGTACAAAATTCCAGCCTCTGGATCTCTGGGATGAGGGATCCATATATAGATGTATGCAAGGAGGATGAGTCAGCTTATGATTTTACTAGTGTCTTCTCTCTGTCAGTTCTTGCTTCCACTTAGAGACTGAGAGCCTCTTACTCATCCTTGGTCGAACTTAGTGAGGCAAGTGTCGTTGGAGAAGATTCTGGAAGCTTCCATTGTCTTTCCACCTCGTGGAATGGCACTGCCATTTGTCATTTCCCGCTCAATGCACCCTGATAGTGCATTTAGGTGCGTTGCAACGCACCTAGCTAGTGTATTTAGGTGCTATGCAACGCAGCTAGCAAGTGGAGCAGCTGAAATGATCCTGATTTGACTGATTCTGAGCAGTTTCTGGTGGAGAACTTCTGGGAGAAGCTGTAATTTCTTGACCTTGTTCCTTTAGGGGTTGGAACAACACTTTTAGGGACTTAGGAGCCCTTGGTTTATGGACATTTCATGCTTGGTGCTGCAAGGCACAAAAATGTCTATAACAACAGGTAATCCAAGACAAAATCAAAAATGTATTTGATAAAAATACCAAAGCTTATGATTTTGACATAGGTGATAAAGTTCTTAAATGGGATTCAAGAAGATAAGACAAGAGAAAACATCGCAAATTTGACTTCTTATCGCAAGGCCCTTATGTCATGTTGGCATTATGAGACAAGTGTTGTCCTTGATGGCAAATCACACTGATGACAAATCATTGTGCAGAAGGATAGCAGCAAGGAATTGATGATCAGACTACAAGTATGAAGAGAAAATATATACACGCTGGTTCACTATATACCAAGTCACGTATACAAGCAGGTTCACTATATACCAAGTCGCGTATACGCAGGTTCGCTATATACCAAGTCGCGTGTACACGCAGGTTGGCTTCAGTAAAAGAGCGTGTATGTGGAAAACTTATCTTTGGTCCGTGACGGTTAGTCCTTGGAAGTTGTGCCTATGGTTTTGGACCATGGTGTCTCGACGGACGTGTCGATCCCTAGTTTTGAAGTTGATGGTATTGTGTTACTATGGTTTTGGCCGGTGGTATTGTGAAGGGCCTAAGGCTATATAAGTAGAAGATCATTAGGCAAAGGGCATGCAATTGTGTGTCTGACGAAGTGAGAAGATCTGGTATTGTTGTTTATCTGTTCGGGACGCTTGGCAAGGGTCGGATCTGACAGCAAAGGCATAAGTAATTATTTCTAGATCTGCACGCGGGTTGCCTTTGGAGAAAGCGCGTATACACGCGGTTTTGGTACAGTGAAGTAGCGTATGCATAATAAGATTTGATATTTCAGGTTGCTGTTGATTCTGGTGGTTGTTGCAGAGTTCTGGGCTCTGGTTTGGGTTCTGTGTTCTTGATGACAGGGTTTCAGTGATTCAGTATTGGGTTGTTTAATGAATTATGATGCAAGTATAAGTTGATGATTGTATTGCAGTAATGTTTGTTTTGTACTCTTGGATCCAGTCTGAAAATTGATGAAACGTGGTCCCTGAAGGAAAGAAGGTTGTAGGGTCAGCACCTACGTACTAGTAAATGGATCGGCTAGTACAAGAGCTGAGGGGGTTGTAGCTCCCTTCCAGAAGTAGTTGGAAAACAAGAGAGGGTTGTAGCCCTCTGCAGGTTGTAGCCTGCGTACTGGTAAAGGACTGCACCAGTACATTGTAAAAGAAGTTTCTTATTAAAGAAGAAAGAGACGAATTGCAGCAGGTGGTTTTCACCCACATTGGGTTTCCACCTTATATCATGGTGTTCATGTGTGTGGCTCTTGTGTGATGTTCTGTTCTGTCATACTGCACCTGTTTACTGTTAATATGCTTAATAATGTTCTGATGCATTTACTGAAGATTAAGCTAACTGAATTATAAGATCTCTAGATATACGCTAGTTGCATTAGACACAGTAGTGTGTACACACGGGTTCACTTAATTGAAGTAGCGTATATGTTTCTGAGTATGAAATTGGAAAGGTTTTACTGATCTGATAAATACTGATTCACCCCCCCCCCCCCCCCCCCCCCAGTATTATTTCCAACATGTCATTTATGGTTACAAAGGTAACAATGTTTTTTTCATGAGAGAAATAGACAGATCAGATCTACCAGGAGGACTTGTCAATGGTAGAATGTTGAAGCATTACCTTTCCACTGATTAACAATATTTCACTTTACTTTGCATCATTGTACATAACATTGCAGAGTGTACATTGGATTGGACGGTGATCTTTTGACATTGAAGCCCAGAGAGAAGGCCTGAGCTTTGAAGGTTTCACCATCATAAGTATGAATAAGGTAGAAATCACAAAAGAAAATTTTACAGGGTAACTGCAGTCACAATTCAAAGGCTACTGATCTTAACGTTCTTGACATTTCACTAGTAAATGCCAACCCCATGTGGAGCCACTGTTAGGGTCCTATAATAATAGGATTCATAATTTTGAATTGACTATGTTAAGTCTTGTAATATTGTACATATCTTTGCTTTTATGCAAAAATTTTCCATATTAAAAAATTAAAAATGTAAAGAGGGTATGTCCTAAAAGAAATATCAAAGGACAAAAAGAATAAGAAAAGTGAAAAAAGTGAAAAAATATGAACCCCAAACAAAAACAGATCATGAAAGTGTGCAAGTCTAAGTGCCACTACTTTTTTACTTTATTGTGCAAAATAATGGTTGTGTGTAGCTTGTCATAGATGCCATAGCCCATTGTAGTCAAACTATTTAATCTTGACTAGTTCATGCTTTGAATTTCATGTTTATAGATAGATAATAAAGATCTAGCCAAACTATTTAATCTTGGCAGATCAATAGTTAGGTAGAGAAATAAAATGTGCTCATAAGCTTAAATGCACCCAATTAAATGAAGAAAAAATGTTATGGTAAGTAAAGGGTAAGTAGAAGAAAGGTTGCAGAAGTACAAAGTTGATTAAAGCATAAGCACATTTATCATGCTTAATCCAAGATTTTAGTGTGCAGGAGCAGTTATGAGAGTGAAAAAATGTTCACAAGCTGATTTGGTTAACTTCCCCTCATTTCATTTCACCCCCCACTACATACTTACTAATTTCCCCATTATCCCATCATTGCTTGTTAAAATACCCTTTTTCCCTTCATTTTGGCCCTTACCCCTTGGTTTCACACATTTCCCTTGAAAATTACCCTCCAAACTCATTCCCCTACCCAAAAACCCCTTTTCCTTAGTGTGAAACCCATTCCCCTTTGAAAAAATCACTTTCCCCTTATTAATTTCCCTTTTTCACCTAAAAACCCCATAAAAACCCTTATCCTAGGTTTAAATCCCCCCCCCCCCCGCTTTATTTAACTTTAACTCTGCCATACTATATTTTCCATATTTCCCCTAAAAACCCATAAAACCCCTTTTAGCCTAAGTTTAGTTTCCCCCCACATTATTTAACTTTGACTCTGCCATATTCCTTAAAAACCCATAAAACCTCTATATTCTAAGTTTTATGTCCCCCCCGCATTACTTAACAAACCTCCGCAAATTCACATTTTCCCGATACAAAAGCCGTTTAACCCATCCCCTTGGTGTGGTTAAATTAACTCTGCCACAGTTAACCCTCGTCCCACTCCATAAACCTGTGCATTATATTTTTAACCCACTTATATTTAACCCCATTTTATATCATAACTTAATTACAAATCACTTGTAATTATTCCCTGGGCCCCGCTAATCTCCGCCAATTACCCTCCGTTCAGCTTCACCATGTGATAACCGTTAGATATTTCACCCCCAAATCTAATGACATGCATCCATATCACACACTCCCAACATCTGACCTTTACCAACTCGAGAGCACACGAGATTCGTGGTTTTGCTCGGTCCCCTTTTGGCTATGTGGCAGCACTGGGTGAACTCGCATGCTCTCATGAAAATACCACCTGATGGCCAAAAGCAGTGCTTTGGCCTCTGAAACCGCCTCCCCGCGTAGGCTGAAACCATCCATTGTTCATATTATGAAATTCCACGCCAATTCTAGTTGTTACCCATTAAAACGCTAAAGACCCTCGTTTTCACTATTTTTGCTCGTTTTTTCACTGAAAGCTGCCCTAGCCATTTACGCCACCTTGAGCCTCTGCAACCAAATTTCACCATGGATTACCTCCCAGGCACACTCCGGAATCCGTCCACATTTCTTCCCAATTCAAATACCGCCTTTCGGTCACCTCCTCTCAGACCTGGATTTTATTAACAAATTGTTTTATTTTGTAGGTGATTAGCAAAATAGGAGCTTGGATAAACAATTTTAATACTAGTTCCAAAACCTGTTTACTCCAAGATTTGCAAGGAAAATGTATTCAAAAGCCTTTGTCCAGAAAAAAAAGATAATTATCACAGTACAAAAGGAAACAATTTACACAGTAAATGGTTAAAGCAGAGATGAAATCATTTTCACCACAGCAAAGGATTCTTACAAACTACTCTCCAAGCAACATTATGTATTTTGTTAGCACTCAGTAATTTCTCAAGGTTAAAGAAAGAAATCACCGAGGTAACCACAAACCTACTTTTGAGACTAGGATCTAGCCTTCCTAATTCTCAGAGACAGCTCTCTCTTTAAGATTTGAATTTGTTTTAGTTAAAATGATTTTAGGCTAGTTATGTAAGCTCAATTTGGTTTTGATTTGAATTTGGGTGGTGGGATCACTTACTTAGATGAATAGATGAATGTTTATTTTTCCACTGGGCTATGGAGTCAACCAGGCTTTGAAAACAGAACAGCAACAAACCATAAAGAAAATGTTATAGGGCAAGATAGCTGAGCAATATCAGATCTCAAAAGTTGGATGGTGAAATGATTTCCAATCGGCATCAAGGAGCAGTTAAGGAATCTTTAAACCAGACAATGAAGAAAGTGAAAGAGGATAATCGAAACTAGGGAGCAATGAAGAATTCCCTACTCTAGATATCAGAAGAAAACATAGAAACGTATAACAGTAAAAGCAGAGTGTACTTAAACAAATTTTGCAGTAACATCCATGTTATAACATTCAAATTTAGAACACATATGAGTTTATGAAATACTTAGAAAAATAACATAAATAAGATGAAATTTGTACTTCACTGGGATAGCTCAACACATGAATCCTATAAAGAAGTTTCTTTATAACTTGTCATGTTTGTCAACTGGAAATTGGTACAATAACCCTTAGCTATTAGATCAGTCAGCTATAACAATATTCAGAAATCCCCCCTTAATACTTCAATTTATGAAGTATTTATATAAAAACTATTACAAAATATCCTAAATTGTTTTAGGATTTATTCTGGGAAAAATAAATATCTTCATGCAAGAAGATAGACACAGCTATTGAACTGTTATTTGTTGTCCCTGTTATTTAGGTTCTACTGGCTTTCAATCTTTGATCTTTTTCCTTTTAATCTGCTTTGTTGTTTGGTCTTCACGCTAGATGTTCTGTTTAGTTTGACCTTTTACTGTAAATCTTACTCACTCTTCCATGCTTCTGTGTTTTTAGTAAAAATGATTTTTACTAACACATGTAGAATACAAAATGTATCTTGGAGAGTAGTTTGTAAGAATCTTTTGTTGTGCTGACGAAAATGATTTCATCTTCCCCACAAGGCTTTCGATTGATAGTGAATGGGTGCACTATTAAGGCACTCCTTGTGATAGGTCACTAGTTCAAATCCCCCGTGGGTGCTTACCTACCAAAAAAAAGAAAATGATTTCATATATGTTTTAACAATTACTGTGTAAATTGTTTCCTTCTGCTCTGTTGATGTATTAAACTTGATTTTCTTCTTTGTACATAAAACTCCTGCTCAATGAAGCCTCTGAATAAATTTCCAGAGAATCTGGAGCAAACAGGTTTTGTGACTAGTATCAAAACTTGTTTGTCCAATCTCTTGGCCTTCTAATCACCTGCAAAATGAAACAATCATTAATAAAGCATAGGTATGTGGGGAAGGCAATGAATGGCTTTATTGAACTAAGATGTATGTGGACAGATTCTGGAGCGTGTTCGGAAGGTAATTGGGGGTCAAATTCAATTGCAAATGCTTAGGGTGGCGCAGGAAGGCTTAGGAAGCTTTCACTATGAAAATGAGTGAAAAGAGCCAAAAATGGGCGTTTTCGGCCTTTTAACAGGTAATGGTCAAATTTGGTGTGAAATTCAATAAATGAAGAGTGAGTGGTTTCATTTTTTACGAGGAGGCGATTTCGGGGGCCATCGCACCGCTTTTGGCAGTCGAGCGGTATTTCCCCAAGAGCACGCGAGTTCTCCTAGAGCTGCCACGTAGCCGAAAGGGGCTCGAGAAAAACCGCGAATCTCGTGTGCTCTCGAACGGGAAAAGATCAGAGAGGGGATAAGCGCGATATGGATGTGCACCGTCAGATCTGGGGGTGAGTGATCAAAGGGTTATCGCGCGATGAATATGGTGGGGTGTTAACGTTGACGTGGGGTCAAGTACGGAAGAGTAGTTTGATATAATGGAGGTGGGGTCAGCATATATATTAATATAGTTTAATATATGTGGGTTTGTATTATATGGTTTTGGGATTAATATATATGCGAGAATTATTTTAATACAGAATACATGTATAAGGGGAATTAAATAATTAGAGTTAAATATTAATATTAGTATATGAGCGAGATTTAACATATTGCGATGGATTAATAAAATGTGGGACCCGGGAATAAATACACTAGGGATATAAGCTAAAAGGGTATTGGGGAGGGTTTTTTTTTTAATGGGGCCTGATACACTATTCAAACTTAGGATAAGGGGTTTTAGTGGGTTTACAAGGGAAAAAGGAAATTAACAAGGGGGGGTGGTTTCTAAAGGGAAATGTCTAGGGAAAAGGGTTGAAATTAATAAAAAAAAAGGGTTAAAATGAGGGGAAAGGGTATTTTTTCAAGGGGAATGGGTTTCACACTAGGGAAAAGGGGTTTTGGGTTGGGAAATGAGTTTTTGAGGGTAATTTGCTAGGGAAATGTCTGAAACCAAGGGGCAAGGGTTAAATTAGTAAGTATGTAGTGGGGGTGAAATGAAATGAGGTGAAGTTAATCAAATAATCTTGTAAACATCCTTTTACTCTCATAACTGCTCCTGCACACTGAAACATATGGTTAAGCATGATAAGTGTGCTTATGATTTAACAACCTTGTACTTCTGCAACCTTTCTTCTACCTACCCTTTACTTACCCTAACATTTTTTCTTCATTTTATTGGGTGCATTTAAGATAGCAGACCCTTTCTTTCCTTTTTATTTTGTCAAACAAACTATCTAATTCTAACCTTATATATTCCAATGGCTCAAATTAAGCTTTTGAGCACATTTTATTTCTCTACCTAACTACTGGTCTGCTAAGATTAGACAGTTTGTCTAGATCTTTATTCTCTAACTATAAACATGAAATTTAAAGCATGAACTAGTCGAGATTAAACTATTTTGACTATCATGGGTTGTAGCATTTATGACAAGTTGCACACAACCATTATTTTTCACAGTAAAGTAAAAAGTAATGGCACTTGGACTTGCACACTTTCATGATTTGTTTTTGTTTGGGGTTCATATTTTTTCACTTTTTTGATCTTTTGTTATTCTTTTTGTCCTTTGATATTTCTTTTAGGAGATACCCTCTTTACATTTTTTAATATTTTAAATATGGGAAAACATTTGCAGAAAGCAAAGGTATGTACAACATTACAAAACTTACATGGTCAATTCAAAATTATGAATCCTATTATTATAGGACCCTAACATATTCTACATAGTAAAAATCATTTTTACTAAAAACACATAAACATGAAAGAGTGAATAAGATTTACAATAAAAGGTAAAAATGAAAGCAGGTGATAGAGCATACAGTTGAAAAACAAACAGATGAAAGTGTATTAGATGAAAGTTCATAAGTAAATATGACATCCAGCCTGAAGACCAAACAGCCAAGCAGCTTAAAGGGCAAAAGATTAGAGACTAAAAGACAGTGGAACCTAAATAACAGGGACAGCAAACAGTGGTTCAATAGTTGTCTATATCTTCTTGCATGAAGATATTTCCTTTTCCTAGATTAGTTCTCAATGCAGTTTGAGATATTTTGTAAAGTTCTTTTGTATAAATACTTCATAATTGGAAGTATTCAGTGTGGATTGCTATACATTTGTAGAGTTACTTTGATCTTAAACCTAAGAGTTATTGTACCAATTTTCAAGTCAAAAGATTGGAGCAAGTAATAGCAAGATTGCACTAGAGGATTCATGAGATGAGCTAATGTAGTGAAGTATCTTCTTTATCTGATTTTGTTACTTTCTTATGTGTTTCATAAACTTAAATTTTATCTAAATTTGAATGAATTAACTGGAAATTTAACTCAGAATTTGTTTAAGTACACTCTGTTTTGTATAGTTAGTCACTTATATGTTTTCCTATGATATCTGGATTCGAGAACCCTTAATTGCTCTCCCATCCCGGTTGACCTCTTTCATTCTCTTTATGACCCGGCCTAAGGAACCCTTAATTTCTCCCTGGATCTGATTGGAAACCATTTCACCATCAAGCCTTTGAGATCTGTAGTAACTCCTCTATCTTGTCCTTTAGACACTGTTTTTAGAACGTAATCCAGTCTTGTTTGTCTGACATTCGACCCCATAGCCCAATGGTAAAATACAACCCTTTTCATCTAAGTAACTGATCCCACCACCCAAATTTAAATAAAAAACCCAAGCACAACCATAACTAGCCTAAAATTAATTAACTAAAACAAAGTTAAATCATAAAGAGAGAGCCCTCTCTAAGATCAGGAAGGCTAGGTCCTAATCTGATCCGGATTTAAACAGGAACGCAATAAAATACAGAGATAACCATAAAGACAGATATGCAGCGGAAATAATACCTCAATTCATTACTGTAAAATACTGAAATATGCTTACAAACAGAAATGGAAATGAACCAGCTAGGGCGATGGTAGCTTATCTCTGAGAAGAGATGTGGTGGCTACATGCCTCTGAACTGTTTTGAATTGTGTTACAATGAGGCTCGAGGGCCTATTTATTGTTGAGAAACAATGGAAAACCCTTCACATTCCAAAACCTGACCCTAGAAGATGAAACGCCAAATTGTGGGCCCCGTTTTCGGGTATGTTGGTACATCAACTTCCCGGGGTCGCGAATTGGTCATACTATCTCCGTTTGACGTGCATGATAGCCCGTTGGAAAGATCTCTCCGAGGACTACGACGGAAAAGACGATTTTTATCAGAAAAATTGCTCCGGAAGTTTAGGACCCGAAAAACTGCTAAAAATAGTAAATTGTGCTATAATTAAGGAAACTGATAAAAACTGTAAGAAGCACTAGAGGGGATCCAAGTGGAATTAGCGGGTGGCCACCAATATCCACCTGGATCATTCCTCCCCCCTTAGGAAGCAATGGTCCCCATTGCGTTGAGTTCTTCCATGAGATGAGGGAACTTCTGCTGCACTTGGTCCCTGGTGAGCCACTTGCCCTGGTGAAGGAGTTGTCCTGCTTTGACAACTTGATACAGTTGGATATTCTGCTGGCGAGTGTGCTTGATCTGTGTGTCCATGATCCGATCAGTTGAAACTTGTTCCATGCAAGCTGGATTTAACTCTGTGGGTGTGAGTTGTTCTGCAATGTCACACGTGTCTAGTAATGGTGGAAAGTATGGCCGAAGGCGGTCGACATTGAACACTGGGTGCAGGCCAAGGAATGGGGGAATGCTGAGCTCAAATGCATTGTCTCCCATAGCTTTGGTAATGGTGTAAGGACCATGTCGAAGTGGTCTGAGTTTCTGATGGGTTCTGGTAAGGCGCTCCCTCTGCAGATGTAACCAAACTTTGTCGCCCACCTGAAACTTGTGTGGTACCCCTCCAGGTAACGAGAAGTTGTTCCTGTGTTCTGTCATGACTGTATCCCTCTGTTGCTGCTGATGTGTGGAGGAACCCTTCGTGGGGGTCATGGATGTAGCAACGATCTTCCCCTTACTTTGGGAATGAACCAGACAGAAAATAAATTTCCTAGTCTGTGAGATGAGCTTGCTGCCTTTCTTAGCAGTGATCAAAGAGGTGGCGGTAGGTGGGGCGACCTCTGGTATCCTGTATAATGAATTATCCAAAGAAATGATGACAGCGCGAGGCCTTGACTCATACACAGCACGTTGCCTCCACAAGTATGGCTGGCCTAATAGTACATCACAAACATCCAGAGGTGTAACATCACACAATACCTCGTCTGTGAAGGGCTTGATGCTGTAGGGAAGGCGGCACTGCTGGCAAACTTTGAGATCTCGTCCTTCGTGAAGCCAACCGATACTGTACGGCTGTGGGTGTGGTGTAGTTGGTAGGCCCAACCGCTTCACGACCTCTGCTGAAATGAGGTTCTTTTGGCTGCCACTGCCGACAATGAATTGCAACGGCGAACCCTTCACCCACATATGTGAGTGGAAAAGATGTTCCCCCTCCTCTGGATCTTCGGGCTCATTTTTCTGGATCTTGGCAGTAGCAACAGTGGCGCTGGGATCCGCATCAATAATCTGCTTCCCTTTGTCACTCCCCTTGTCGGGTTCTGACTCAGAGTCGGAACATGCATCTGATTCGGAAGCCTTCAACTCGGCCACCAGCGACTGCTTGGTCTGACACTCACTTGTGTTATGAGTGGGACTCTTGTGGAACTCACACCACTTTCCTGTGTCCTTCTTCAGCTTCGTGGTGTTGTTCTTTTCTTGCAGCTTCGACGGGTTGTCTTGGGTCACCCCGCCTTGGCTTTGTCCTTTGGGCTTTGGATTTGCAGATCCAAAGTCTCGCTTCTTCTGTTTGAACTTTTGCTCGATTTTGACAGCGTATCGGTATGCTGTGCCGAGTGAGGAGATGTTCAAGAACTCCATCTCTTCCTGGATGTATCTGTGTAGGCAGCCGCGGTATTTGAGTACCAGATGCAACTCAGAATATTTGATACCCAACTGTGTGTGAAGGGTATGAAAAATGTTTGTGAACTCCGGCACATCTTGGTCTCGTCCCTGCCGCAGTGTGGTCCATTTGATGTATTTGTCCTCATAGCTTCCGACGGGGTAGTACTGCTCCTTGATGGCATCCCGGAAGTCATTCCAAGTGGGTGCGGTTGAAAATAGTGAGCCTGTACTTTAATCCTTCTGCTCGCAATAGGTTTCCCACCAGTCCTTGACGTGGGGGGCTGCTTTGAGAAGAGCGAAAACAATCTTCTTCCGACTTGAAAATTCGTGAACAGAAAAATACCCATCTAGCAGATTTAACCATTTATCTACAGCATCTGCGTCTATTTGACCCTCGAAGATGGGGATTTCAAAATTAACTTGTACCTTAAACGGTGTGGCGTTTCCAGAGTAGCTGTTGGAAGCCGATGTGTCGCCTCTGGGTAGCCGCTGAAGGATCTGCGCAAAGCTATCCATCATCGCGTTCCTTTGCCGCTCGAGCGCTTCTTCGAGCAAGATTTTGATAGGATCTCCTGCCCCCTCGTCTTTCTTCTCATCCTCCATGGGAGGACGTCGAGATTTGCGAGGCTGGTCTTGCAAAGGTTCGACTAGCTCAAGCCCTAACTCCTTATATCCCGACCTCGTTGGGGACATGCAAAGAAAAACAGAGAAAAAGCAGACCGCTCTGATACCACTGATCCGGATTTAAACAGGAACGCAATAAAATACAGAGATAACCATAAAGACAGATATGCAGCGGAAATAATACCTCAATTCATTACTGTAAAATACTGAAATATGCTTACAAACAGAAATGGAAATGAACCAGCTAGGGCGATGGTAGCTTATCTCTGAGAAGAGATGTGGTGGCTACATGCCTCTGAACTGTTTTGAACTGTGTTACAATGAGGCTCGAGGGCTTATTTATTGTTGAGAAACAATGGAAAACCCTTCACATTCCAAAACCTGACCCTAGAAGATGAAACGCCAAATTGTGGGCCCCGTTTTTGGGTAAGTTGGTACATCAACTTCCCGGGGTCGCGAATTGGTCATACTATCTCCGTTTGACGTGCATGATAGCCCGTTGGAAAGATCTCTCCGAGGACTACGACGAAAAAGATGATTTTTATCAAAAAAATTGCTGGCGGTGGATTTCCCAAAAAACGTCGTTTAGGGCCTCAAAACGGCTCCGGAAGTTTAGGACCCGAAAAACTGCTAAAAATAGTAAATTGTGCTATAATTAAGGAAACTGATAAAAACTGTAAGAAGCACTAGAGGGGATCCAAGTGGAATTAGCAGGTGGCCACCAATATCCACCTGGATCATGATCTCCAAAAGTGGTTTGTGTTTACCTCTATCATTTCTTTTTCTGAACAACTTAGAAGAAATTTTAGAGTGATAGCAGGAAGTAAACCTGATTCGGCCTTTCTACAGTGTCTCTTGACCTATTTTTCAGTCTGTCATCCTTGGTTATCAGAGTCATGTTCGTTATCACATCAACTATTTGGTCCTTTGCTCGTGCTGGTTTGAGAAGGTCTCCATTGACTTCTTACTGGCGAGTCTTGCTCTTATCGACTATGACAAATTTCTCTGAGAGCAGATCTAGAGTCGCACCCTAGCCCTATTTTCATTATTGATAGGTCACCTTGTGCTCAACATCGATCAATAATATGGATCTTTGACTGAGTGGTTTCCCTTGTGTTCGACATCAGCTTTCATTATCACACATTTGGATTCATGCAGTACCTTGGCTTTCGTTTGACCCTATTGGTGGATTCCTTGCCTCTTTGTCATCTTTCATTATTGGTTGGTTCAGATGGTTTCTATCGTGTGCTAGCTACATCTTGTGTACGCTAAAAACATGCTTCGATTGGGTTACTACATCTTTATTTATCTGATTCCTTCCACATTATTGGCCTATGGGTTACACTCACATTGGATTGATGAATGATGCCTTAATGCCTTCCTTCTAGCAGATCTTTTCCCATTGACTTCAACTCATTACTCTGGGAACAAGATCTAGAGTCCATTTGGTAGTACCTTAGGGTTTGAAATCATCAGCAGTAGACTCCTTCGCTATCGATAGTGGGAAAACATCATTGTCTCCTGATTGATAGATTCTTCCAAGTGTTCGACTACAGCTCATTTATTCGCACTTGTTAGATTGTACTGGGTACCTTGACTCTCATCATCATTATTGGTGAGTAGCCTCACGTTTTTTAATGGTATATATCAATGACTAGTAATCAAATGATTTCTCACATGGTCGACTTCACATCATTTATTCCCATGGTGTATAAATGTACCACGATGGTTAGTGAAGACCTCAGGTTTGCATCAACATTTCTTGGTTCACTTGTCAGTTGCTTTTGTTTCTGCTAGTTGACACCATCCACCTTATATGTTGCAGTTCATTACAATGACATCCTATATGTTGGCACCCGAGTTGCATGTAGTACCATTTGTTCCACCATTTGACTCGGTACTTTTTGGATCAGCTTTATGACTTCAGTGATCACCTTTCTACTTAAGCATCATTGATCAGTTCTTTATATGTGATAATAAAACATGTACTTATATGGATATGATCGTATGATCCATTATGTATTTTATTTCCTTTATACTTGTATACATATTAGAACTGCTTTTGTACTTGACATGCGAACATGCTTTATTATCTCTGAGCATGGGTATGCCTACCTCAAACAGCAAGCTCTTTTTGATCTCTTTCACTGGCTTGGCAGGCTAAATTTTGGTGAACTCCTCTCGGGTCTTAGCAAGATTCCTTCTCTACACTTAATACATTTCGGCCATCATGTACCCCTTCTAACCTCATATATTAGGGGGCATCTATTATAGCACCATTTACCACTCTTGGTAGATTTGATGCTATGGTTATGGCCTAGGGCAACCCTTCCTTTCTAGACTTGGTCCAAATTCTAAAAAATAGTGTTTTACTTTCCATAAGCTACTTTGCCCTATATAAAAAAGTGTGTACACGCAGGTCAGTATATACCCAACCCACGTATATGTGTTAAAACACTAAAAAATAAATAATCTCCTTAAATTCGGGTGGAGTTTACAGGTTTTACCTATTACTCACCTACTGTAGCCCATGGCCCAACTGTTTCCCAACTAAAAAAACTAATTTGGAGAAGTATAAATAAACCTCCATGGGAAGGCCTAAGGGGAGAAGAGATGAGATATTGATATTATAGTTGATTATATCCCTGATCAAGTCTGAAGAAATCCATGTGCCTCCTACACTCCCAAGTTATAGGAAACCTTTGTTTCCTCTTTTGAGATGTCCTTCATCCCTCTTATGACATCCTTGTGTGTATCAATGGAGGAAGATTGTTGAGGTCGGGGTAGGACGGATCCGGAGGACGGTTCCACTTGGAGCTGGAGGAAGACTCAGGTTGTAGTTTTCCACATTTCATTTAGCTTACATCAATAAAGAAATGTTGTTCTGTTCTTGATATTTATTGTGTTTATGCATTAATCCTTGTTATGATTTGCTTATAAATATTATGTTAATGCTTAATTACTCATTTTCTTATATGACCTAACACATATAACATGAACATTCTTTCTATTATTATTGTTGTATATGCTTTGCTTGGATAAGTTATAGGTTTTAAAGGCATCGGAAGAAGAAGAGGGTTTGGACCCTGCGAGATTGTTACACAACATTTTTCCACTATCCTCGTACTCCATGTCCCTTGATCTTGGAGCACCTATATAGTGAATCCTGTGTACTTCCCTGTCATGAAGAACATCTCTTTGAGTCACTTTGCATCTGCAAAGCATTTTCCCCTTACATCATTTCCAGAGATACTTCCTTTAAACCCAGTTTTAAAGACCAGCATTATCCCTCAGTTTCTTCCCCACGCCAGTTTGATGAGAATAAAAATGAGACCCGTGTCGATCAGCGTTGTTATCCCTTGATTACCTGTGTCGATCCTCTTCTGGAATTTTTTTGAAAATGGAATTGAAGCTTCCAAATCTAGAAGCTTCGTGGGCATAGGTCTGGTAAATGGTTAGTCGAGACAGAGCCGAGAGAGATTGTTTGGTCTCCTTACCCCTATTAAGAAGCAACTAAACCAAGAGATAAGGCTTATTCCCATCATAAGAGGAACCATATCCCCTCTCTCATGACTATATAATCCCATGTTATTCCAACCTCTGCTAGCTTTGGAAGGGGCTAGAATGGAAGGGTTGAAATAATCTGCAAAATCTTGATAGCCAAAACAACTCTTGATAGTCTTAGCCTTCTAGTTTATGCTTATAAAGGGAGAATAAGTTTGTAGTTTATTGGGTTTGGAGAAAAGAGGAAGAAGTTGTTAGAAATAGCAACAAGAAATGCTATAAATAGCATTGCTATAGATAGCATTTGAGGTACCAATGTTGAAAATAGAAACAAGAAATGATAAAATAGAAATTATAAAAATAGCATTGCTATAAATAGCATTTCAGGATATATTCCAATTTTAATTAGTCCCTGGATTAAAATTGAGAATTAAAATTCTAATTTTGTCTTAGCAGTTATTTGAAAAATAATTAACTAGCATTTGCACCAAATGTTGCAAAGGAAACGTCGTAAGGCATAAATCGAGAAACAATCTAAATAAGATGGAGAGGTGTGGCATAAATTAAGAAACCATCTAAATAAGATGGAGAGATGTGGCATAAATTGAGAAACCATATAAATAAGATGGAGAGATGTAGCAAAAATGAAATTCTAATGTTTATAAACTGAAGTTGATTTAGGGTGTGTAAGACTATATTTTTTTATTAATTATTGAATTAATATTGCATATGAATCTCATAAACTTCAACCAAGCAATAGTTCTGATCAACTTCTTTATAAGAGGGCATTAGATGAAGCCAATGTGAGATTGAGTGAGTCTCGTGTGGTTCAGAAGAGAGCACTAAAGAAATGTAAGAGTGAGAAGTTGTCGACCGATGAGCTTGAGTAGGACACAATTGACGCTGCTCAGAAGAGGGATCAAGGAGGCTGCTCAGAAGAGGGATCAAGGCCGACAGTCTGAACTTGAAGCTGTGTAGAGACAACATGCTTTTGATGCGGTTTCCTTGCAATCTGCACATCAAGAGCTTCAATGGGTCGAGAAAAACATCTCCATTGCGATGGATTGTAAGGACATCACAGCTAAACAGGGCATGGACACAGTCAATGCTTCAAAGGCCAATGCCAAAAAAGCAAAGGAATTGTCTGCAGAGATATGTTTTCTGAAAGAGGCTCTCGATTCGGCATATGCATCATGTTCAATGGTTGAGGATGAAGAGGAAGCTATTGCTGCAAAATGGGAATCTAAAGCCAAATAAGCATTTGCAATGGCAAGTAAGGCTAATGAAGAGGTTCACTTGTTGAAGAAAGAATTGACCAATGTCAAGGATATTGAGTTGAAGTTGTCTAATGCACCGAAGTTGAGGTTAACATAGCCAAAGAAAATGCAACTAAATTATTAGATTCCCTTGAAGAAGTTAAAACTGAGATCGTTGCAGCAAAAGAAGATGCACAAAGTGCTAATATGAAAATTTCTATTGTCAAAGATCCTCTTCTAGACAAAGAAAATGAGCTTCATCTAAGAAATCAGATGACAATTTTGTGTCAATTACAAAAGAAGGGTATGATTTGCTATACAAGAAAGAATAAGAGGCCAAAGAACATGCAAGTAAAAGAATAGAAAAGGTCCTTGCCTAGGTGGAGCATGTTAATATCAAGGAATAGGAAGCCTTGCAGATGTTAAATGCGGTGAATTCAGATCTTGAGAAGAGTGGGAAAATTACATAAGAGTAGGAAAATTACAGATCAATCTTCTAAGTAGCTAGAGGCTGTCTGAATAGCCAAAGTAGCCCTAGAAGAATATTTGAAGTAGTCGAAGGATCTGGAGAAGAGTAGGAAAATTACAGATCAATCTTCTGAGCAGCTAGAGGTTGTCTGAATAGCCAAACTAGCCCTAGAAGAAGATTTGAAGTAGTGGAAGGAAGGGGCAGTCGAAGGAAGGGGCATAGTACTGGAATGGAGAAATGAGTGGAAATATAACTAAATTAAATAAGTATAGCTGACATCTCACAATGGAGAAATGAGTGGAAATATGACTAAATTAACTAAGTATAGCTCAATTTTAGGGTAGAGTCTCATTCAACATATTGGAAGTAGGTGTAGAAGACTTGCAAGAATTATTAGATTAATTATTATTCCAAATGCAAGCTTTATCAGCTTTTGAAAGTCTGTGCTCTCAATTATGCTTATGCTACTCAATCGGGTAGCCATGGTTATTTATTTTTTGTTGTCAAGAGAGTATTTGGAACCAACAACCTTCTTGATGAGCTTCATCACATTGATTTCTTCAAAACTAAGAGTTTCATAACCATGAGGTCGAACAACCACATTCCCATTATAATTCACCACAAAAAAAATTTCTTTGGCCTTTGTTATTAATTATCAAATTTTGATATTTATATTCATATTATTATTAATGTAATTATAAGTATTAATAAACTTAAATATAATATTAATTTAAATGAAATACAAATAAATTAGTTTCTAGAAATTAAATATTAAAATATACAAAAAAAAATATTTCTTGGGCCTTTGTTATTGATTATCAAATTTTGATATTTATATTCATATCATTATTAATATTATTAATGTAATTATAAGTATAATAAACTTAAATTTAATATTAATTTAAATGAATAAAAAATTATATTAATAAATTTAGGATTTAATTTTTTAAACCAGTAAAGAGCCATAATTTAATATCATAATTTAAATAATAGATCAATTGGTTTTTTTATTCATCTCACAAAATTTATGAATATGTAATATTATGAAAAATCACATATTTTTCTTTCACATTATAATGGATCATCAAACAATATTATAATCTATGAAAACGTTTCATATAACAAAGATTAAAAAACATTAACACAATTTTTGACCACCATCTTTTTATATATTATTGTTTTATATTTTAAGAAATAATTAAAGAATAGTTGATTTATATTTTAAGGAATGATAAAAAAAATATAATCTATATCAACAGCTACTTTAGTTTCTCCACCGTAATGGTATCTTCTTCTGGGGGCAGGTCATTGATATGTGGTAGGGTCCCTTTCCCATATGGAAAAATGCCTCTGCACTAGGCCTAAATGGTCTTCTTGCTCAATAGTGGAATCAGCTAATCTGGTCAATGCGGAATAGGGGTATATGTAAATCTGAATCGGAAGATTATCTTATCTGGAAGGGGGCCAAGGGTAAGCTGAATGTCTATGTGAAAGATATTTATTTAACACTTCTAAAAACTCATATTTCTCTTCCTGCAATCATTTTCCCCATTTCCTTTTGGAAATCTGGCACTCCATATAAGATTATCATATTTGCTTGGCTGGTTTTTCATAATGAAAATCTAACATGGGACAACCTACAAAAGAGGAATTGGCATGGTCCGGCTATTTGCTTAATCTGCAAAGCGGAGGGAGAAAACAATCTTCACATTTTCCTAAAATGTGTTCACTCCCAGGAGCTATGGAGGGACCTGGCCACTTACTTTGGTTTCACAAATATATCACATCCTTCTATAAAAGATGCACTTATCTGGTGGAGTAATCAGAAAGAGAGCTGGCGGCTTGTTCCTTTAATTGCTTTATGGTCTATCTGGAAATGGAGGAACAAGTCTCTATTTCAAAACGGCAAGGATAGTTATAAATCTGTCTTTGAAAACATCATCTCTCAGTACCACTCTATTTCTCCTTACAGCTCACAGCAGAAGAAAGCTAAGACTAAGGAACATTCTTATTCTCCTTGTCCGACGAACATTCCTAGAGCTTATTTTGATGGGGCTGCTCAAAATGGAATATGTACTTGTGGAGTCTACATTGTCACAAAGGAGGATCAACATATTGCCATATATTGGAATGTGGGTGAAGGATCAAACAACAAGGCGGAAGCTATGGCACTAACAGGGCTTCTTCAAATCAGTATCTTCTTAAATATTGAGTCCTTGCAGATCTATGGCGATTCCAAAATCATTATAGATCATGTTAATGCCAAGCTTTCCATAGAAAATCACTATCTGTCTGGATGGATGAACAGAATAGAATCCCTATGGTCATCAAGAAAGGATTTTGCAATAAAACATGTGAACAGGTCCCAACATACATAGGCAGATGAACTATCAAAGAAAGGACTTCAATCACAAGTTGGTAAATGGGAAATGACAATTGCAGTGGGGGAACTAAGGTACCATATTCAGGATTTCGATCTTCCGGGTACATAACTCTCTCTTCCATACATCTGGCTCTGGTATGTACCATTCCCCGATTTTTTTATTTACTCTATCGCTCAAGCTCTTTCTGTTATGTAAGTATTGCCCTACTTTCCTACTACCTTATTTCCAGAATTCTCATGACTACAGTCTCCATGGATTTAGTTTTATTACTGCACTATGAAGGTTATTTCTACATTCTGAGTTGTTGAATCAACTCTATACTTTCTGTTATGTAATTCAGATATACCAATATAATAGAATTCCGCTTTTTTTTCTTCTGAAAAAAAAAAACAATGATTATTTTTTTTTAATTATTGTCTAGCATAATTTCAAGCCACCACCCTTTTACTATAAAGTAAAATTTATAACCAACTAGTATTACAAATTAATGTGATCAACTCCAACCTTAAAAGCATTTTGTGTAACCTAAAAATGCACCAGCCTTATATTTTCACATTGCCAATTTTGCTATAAATCCGAGAGATCTAAGATGAAGGTTTTCATATCCCATATGTGAAGGACGAATGTAGCAAAATTGGTTTCATCGAGTTTGTTTTTGAGGCTCAAGGAATTAATATTATTAATGTAATTATAAGTATTAATAAAATTTAATATTAATTTAAATAAAATACAAATAAATTAGTTTCTTAAAAATTAAATATTAAAATATACAAATAAAAAATTATATTAATAAATTTAGGATTTAATTTTTTAAACCAGTAAAGAGCCACAGTTTAATATCATAATTTAAATAATAGATCAATTGGTTTTTTTTATTCATCTCACAAAATTTATGAATATGTAATATTATGAAAAATCACATATTTTTCTTTCATATTATAATGAATGATCAAACAATATTATAATCTATGGAAAAGTTTCATATAACAAAGATTAAAAAACATTAACACAATTTTTGACCACCATTTTTTTTATATATATTATTGTTTTATATTTTAAGAAATAATTAAAGAATAATTGTTTTATATTTTAGGGAATGATAAAAAAATATAATCTATGAAAATGTTTAATATAACAATGATTAATTTTTTTTAATTATTGTTTATTGTCGAGCATAATTTCAAGCCACCATTCTTTTACTATAAAATAAAATTTATAACCAACTTGCTCATTTAGATTTTCTGGCAAACTGTAAACAAGTATTACAAATTAATGTGATCAACTCCAACCTTAAAAACATTTTGTGTAACCTAAAAATGCACCGGCCTTATATTTTCATTTGTTCCAACCCGCCACAACAATTGTGATTGATTTCACAATCATGTTCACCGTAAATTTTATTGTACAAATTTTATTGTTGTACAATCTGTTGAAATGGTGTATAAATCCGAGAGATCTAAGATGAAGGTTTTCATATCCCATATGTGAAGGACAAATGTAGCAAATTGGTTTCATCGAGTTTGTTTTTGAGGCTCAAAAGAAAATTTTCTGGTTGAGGCTCAATCAATTTTCCCTTGATTGTATTCTAACCCTACCGTGCCGCACCATTTGTAAAATCAATTTATTTGTAAAAATCAAATTAATCAAATATCAATCTATTTGTGAAAATCAAATCAATCAAATATAAATCAAATTGTGAAACTCATCCTCTTTACTGCTTCTTTGGCCTTTGTTATTAATTATCAAATTTTGATATTTATATTCATATTATTATTAATGCAATTATAAGTATTAATAAACTTAAATTTAATATTAATTTAAATGAAATACAAATAAATCAGTGTCTAAAAATTAAATATTAAAATATACTATATATATATATATATATATATATATATATATATATATATGCTTTTGTTATTAATTATTAAATTTTGATATTTATATTCATATCATTATTAATAAACCGATATAGATATGTGTTCTCTTGTGGTAAAGGGGCTGTCGGGCTATTCATGTATTTGACTTGTTGCTTTTTCTGATCACCCTCAATCCCCACCTGCAAAGCCCCCACCTGCAAAGCTTGTTGGAAAGAATCTTGCCAGATGAACAAACTCGGCCACTGGAGAAATTTGCAAATTTGGAGATATACTTGAAATATTATTATAAATTTTCTATTACATATCCTCTTACAACTCATTCTTACATCGAAGTTCTCAAACTCTTTTGAAACTTTTTCATGCATTTTTTAAAGTTTTCAAACATTTTTCAAGCATTCATAGACAAGGCAACGTCCAATTACATTAATTTAATGAGTGATACATTATCTATGCCTATCTCTGTAGGAATTCAATTAAAAAATAGAGAAAAGAGATAGAAAATAGTAATAACATAGCTCAATTAAACAAATATCTGGGAAAAAAAGCACGACGACCAGAAAATCCTTATAATTAAGGTTTCCTAATTATGAATTTGGTCCAATCTAAATTTTTTCCAATTTACCTCGCTTCTTCTGAAATCCTTTCCGGTCCTTTCTGGTTGTTATTGCTAACAAGTTGACAACTGACCAAAGGTAATGAGGAAATGGGATGTTGCCCCATTTGGATTTCATTCTGATCACCCTCAATCCCCACCTGCAAAGCTTGTCGAAAAGAATCTTGCCTGATGAACAAACTTGGCCACTGGAGAAATTTGTAAATTTGGAGATATACTTGAAATATTATTATAACTCTTCTATTACATATCCTATTATAACTCATTCTCACATCGAAGTTCTCAAACTCTTTTGAAACTTTTTTCATGCATTTTTTAAAGTTTTCAAGCATTCATAGACAAGGCAACGTCCAATTACATTAATTTAATGAGTGATACATTATCTATGCCTATTTCCGTAGGAATTCAATTAAATGTCCTGCATAGATGCCTATTCTCAAATTGGTATTAAACCCATTGAAGTGTAAATCATTGGGATTAACTAGTAGTTAAGATAGAATCAGGTATCTAAAAATGTCATATCTATTGAATGAAATTGTGCAAGTGATTAAAATTTATATAGAAATGTAATCATATAACTAAAAAAGGTATAAACATGTTCTACCTGTCATTGATCTCAAATAACCCTAAAACAGCACATGACTCAACCTACCTCAAAGAAAGCTCAATCTTGAACATGCCCGTGATAAGATAGATGACGTATTAAGAGCTCCATTTCTCAAATCGTTTCTTATTCATCTCTATACATCATCAATTCTTTAGCACATTTAAATCCCAACAAAACTTTGATATGTAAAATTATATTACCCTGCCCCCTTTTAGACTGCTAAATGAGACCATGCATAACTGCATTTGACCCTGTATCCAAGAAGACGCTTTCCAGCTATGCATAGATACAAGACGCTTTCCAACTATGCATAGAGAGCATCTTCCATATTCATTTTTGAAAAACGAGATAATTTCTTTAAATCCATTTTGTTCTAAAAATACAATAAATAAAACACATGTTGAATTTCTCTTATATATGAAATGATGAAAAATAAAAACTTTGATATGTAAAATTATATTAAACTGCCCCCTTTTAGACTGCTAAATGAGACCATGCATAACTGCATTTGACCCTGTATCCAAGAAGACGCTTTCCAGCTATGCATAGAGAGCATCTTCCCTATTCATTTTTGAAAAACTATATAATTTCTTTAAATCCATTTTGTTCTAAAAAAAACAATAAATAAAACACATGTTGAAGTTCTCTTATATATGAAATGATGGAAAAATAAAAACAGAGTTGCAAAAATATATGTACAGAAAGCTCCCTGACAAGAACCATTTAGCACCAGAATTTAATCTTATGAAAAAAACAGAAACATAAAATCCAAATTACTCTCATTTTCCAAAGTATGAAACACTATGAATATTTGTATCATATTTAATTTTTTTTCACAAACTTCTTAACACAACTTATTTAGGACACTTGCAACAACATGGGCACCTAAATTTATTTCCACAAATACCTTTCATTTACTGCCTACGTAGTGAAGCTTCATCATTCTCTCAAAGTCTTCATCAGAATCATGCATTTTAAGCGCATCAATACCATCAAATGTAAAGAAAACCAATGTTTTGAGAGGGAAGCTAAAATCCCTGAGGATAAAAAAAGAGCAGAAATATTAGTCACCATGCTTCAAGAACATCGTAGAGAAAGAAAACCTGCATGAAACAATATGGCACTGTGGTAACCCATTGCATTTTACACGTTAAAAACATCGTGATTGGGTGCAGAATTCCCTGTTCCACAAGGTTTAAATGTGTACCAAAAATAGGGCAGCAATTTCACTACAACAATAAACGCATCAACACAAAATCCTTTCATCGGGTTGCTACCATTCACTTTTACAAATTCTTAGTAGCCTGTCTTTCTAGGCAAACCAATAGCAAGTTCCTTTCCACGGGCCCAATCCCGCGCCGTAGTTTCACTTTCACCGGGCCATATAATATCAGACAATTTTGGCTTTATATGATATTGATAGTCACTGATGGTGGCTGTAATTTCTGGAGGGGTGACCGATAAGCTGGTTCGGTTTGACCAGTAACCACTGTTGTGGATGTGTGTACTAGCTACGTTGATAATCTCAAAAGTAGATCCCATCAAGTCTCCATTTTTGTCTAATTTCATAGGACACGCAATGTCGTTGAAATGAATTTGCAGTATTATCTTTCGCAATTGTGCTCCTCCTTCAATGAGATCACTGGTTCAATCCCAGCAGAGCTCAGGGATATGATGACCGGGCACAATTCTTACGCAAGCGGAAATCTGTGGCAGCTCAGTAACTTGTCAAAGATGGAGGCTTTACATATTCCATTTGCTAACTTATCTGGGTCCTTGCCTCCAGAATTAGGTAAGTAACAGAATCGAAGTAGGTTGGTGCTGAACATCAACAGGCTTACTGGATCAATACCATGGTAGCTAAGCAACAGTATGAGCTTGAAGACGGCCAACTATCAATCCGCCAAGGGAACATGCTCACCATTTCCCTGCACGTTTTCATGAAAAATAAAAATGAAGCCTTAACTTTTTGAGAGAAATAATCATGTAAAGGCGAAAGTCATTTGGAGAAAAAATTCTTTATGTCGTTCGTGCTTTTCCCTGTGCTCAAATCAGGTAGCTCTAAGGAAGAACATGATGCAGGATCTTCATTTAGAGATCGTTCGTACAGCTGATAATGGAGACTTCTTTTGGTTACGAAGTCGGTTTGATCTTCTTACAGGTGTCACTTTCATCTGCTCTTCACTTGAACCCTGCATTGTAGACAAACAACTCATAAAAAGGTATCTCTGAAACCAAATTTTGGAGATACACAATCAGACAAGTATGAAATTGGATCACTATCTATAACTCATTCAAATATTTCCTACATGCTGGTTTGTTTTTACATATTTATGGAATGAATTGAGGACTGCCCAGAAGAAAATTTTCAAGGGAAGAATAGATATCCTAGAAATAAAATGGAAACAAGGTGCAGTGAAAAGAGATTTGACACTGAAATAAGAACATGAACAACATCTTTACATAAAATTGCTCACACAACACTGAAAAAATCTGATAAGATATATAAGAAAGATTGGTAGAATGGAAGAAGAGCATCCCCGGCTCCTAGAGAACTATTTTACCAACCTTGTAATGAAGAAACCAAATTCCATTTTTACTTGAAATGCAAAGGAAACAAGGTGCAGTGAAAAGAGAATTGAGACTGAAATAAGCACATGAACAACATCTGTACATCAAATGGCTCGCACAACACTGAAAAAGTCTGACAAGATATATAAGGAAGATTGGTAGGATGGAAGAAACCAAATTCCCCTGCTCCTAGACAACTATTTTACCAACCTCGAAATGAAGAAACCAAATTCCACTTT
This sequence comes from Pinus tabuliformis, assembly GCA_031772625.1. Lineage (NCBI taxonomy): Eukaryota > Viridiplantae > Streptophyta > Pinopsida > Pinales > Pinaceae > Pinus > Pinus tabuliformis. The sequence goes on along the minus strand of CM062815.1, from coordinate 79,990,850 downwards.
TACTTGATATTCAATGGCAATTGATAAGCAAGAAAATGCCTTGCAAAGGTTGGAATATTATTTCAAAACCAAAACACAAAGGTAGAAAAAACAAAGGAAAAGCTTAACAAGTTTGATGTTGGGATTAAAAATAGAATACCTCTTTCATCAGAGTTGTGAAGCTCCCATAAGATGGAGAATCATCCATAGACATCTCTTGAGTAGCCATACTTCCTTGCTCTGTTTCTGAGTATGTGTTGCTTCTCCTAACCTTCCTCTCTGGGGTGTGAAATGAATTTTCTTGGGTACTTGATAAAAGCCAGGTATTGAGTTTTCTTTCTGAAGTGTTTACCACCTTTGATGGCAAATACTCATTAAGAAGTTCCACCTTCGGCACATAGGAATCCCTCGGCTCGAAGTTATTTTCGCAGGGCACAGTCATCTGCATTGAAGAAAAGTGATTTCTCTGGGGATATAGTATCTCCCTTCTCGGTATGGAATGACCATCTTCTGTAGGACCATTTTTCTCTGCTACAGTGTTCTGATCATGTTCTTGGGCTCTCTTAGGACTTGTACATTTGGCACTCTTTCTATACACACTGACCAAATATGTAGCAAGCATCACAACTGCAAAAATAGATGCACCTATAGTTCCAAAAAGCAAGATATATTTCAGTGATTTTGCTGGAGTACTAGAATCTCCGAGATCATGAACAACTGATATGTCTGATCCCCCCTCCCTACTACTCTTTTCCACTAGAGACATGACAGATTCATTATGTCTGAATTCAAATTCATTTTGGCTCTCAAAATTTAGTGTCTTGGACTGACTGGCCATTGCAGGAATATAGTAATCACCTCCACCTGATGATGTGCTCAGTTCCTCTGGATCTTGAATGAAAAGGCTCTCAAAACTCTGTATTTCACTGTTAGTTTCTGTTTCAGATGAGGAGAAAACAAAGTCATGTGAACCACTATTACCAAAATGAGACTCAGATTCATGAGATACATCTGCACCAAAGTCCATAATTGATACCAATTCAGGAATACTGTCCTCAGAACTATTAACATTTTTTTCTGCATCTACTGGTAAGTTTTCTATATCATGTACACTGTCTAGAATGACAGATTCAAGAACTTAGATATAAGCAGAGTCGGTCACGTCCCCTTAACATTCAGTGGAAGCCACTAGGGTTAGAATATTGGAGGGTCAAATTGCCCTAGCATGCACCTTCTACTGGTCGAAGGGTTGAGGATTCCCGCACAATGTCAATTCGCTTTGTTTTACAGAGTATCGATGACTTACTGCAATTTATGATGGGGACCACCTGGTTAGGCTCTGCACCCATAGCTCCAGAACTCCCATCCCATGTTTGATCACCTGGACGAAATGAACCACCATGCTCCCACTCCATGTGATCCTGCTCTGCATCCTGCAATTGACAGAAATTTCCATGTGATTATAAGTTCACCTTTTGGATCCCTTAGACATGCCTTGAGCGTTCAGAGGATGGTGAGGATTCTATGTAGTCATTTGTAGATTTCAAGGAAATATTTTAGAAAAACAAATTACCTTTAATATTGGCGAACCATGGAGGATCGTCCCGTAATAACCCAAGGTATCACGAACCAGTGGACAGCAGAATGGAAGGTAAAAGTTAGAAATTGAAAAATGACCCTTGTCTAGGAACCTAATGCAAGTAAATACCTGTAGAAGCCAACAGGAACTAGACCGCAATAGATGCATAGATAACATAGAAAGATAGGGTTATCAGATTTAAAAAAAAAAAAAAAACCAGTTGCAAAATTCCTAGCAGCAAATAGAAGAAATCCTCTGAAGTTTTCCAGGAATGTTTTTAGATAAAAAATATTTACCTGTAATCTTGGCAAGCAATGGAAGAGCACCACAAATTACAAGAAGCCCATAGAAATAAGTAAGAACAAACCCTAGCGGAGCATGGTTTTCTTCGTATGTTTTTTGGAAGGTTCGAGAAATACGATGAGATTTTGAAAGAAGCCAGACCAAACCCCAACGGAGCTTTTAGAAAAACAAATTACCTTTAATATTGGCTAACCATGGAGGATCGTCCTGTAAGAACCCAAGGTATCACGAACCAATGGACAACAAAATGGAAGGTAAAAGTTAGAAACTGAAAAATGACCCTTGTCTAGGAACCTAATGCAACAAAAACTGGTAAGAGATTTGATGTAAATACCTGTAGAAGCCAACAGGAACTAGACCACAATAGCTGCATAGATAACATAGAAAGATAGGGTTATCAGATGTTAAAAAAAAATAACCAGTTGCAAAATTTCTAGCAGCGAACTGAAGAAATCCTCTGAAGTTTTCCAGGAATGTTTTTAGATAAAAAATATTTACCTGTAATCTTGGCGAGCAATGGAAGAGCACCACAACTTACAAGAAGACCACAGAAAGAAGCAAGAACAAACCCTAACGGAGCATGGTTTTCTTCGTATGTTTTTTTGGAAGGTTTGAGAAATATGGTGAGATTTTGAAAGAAGTGAGACCAAACTCCAGCGGAGCATGGTTTTCTTCATATGTTTTCTGGAAGGTTCGAGAAATACGGTGAAATTTTGAGATATGGCATATTAAACTAACGGTGTAAAACAACCCAATCGTCTAACACAGAATCAATGGCCCACGATTGTACACGGTGGAATTTTAGGGAGTTTCTTCATTTGTTTTATGGAAGGTTCGAGAAATACGGTGAAATTTTGAGATATGGCATATTAAACTAACGGTGTAAAACACCCCAATCGTCTAACACAGAATCAATGGTCCACGATTGTACACGGTGGAATTTTAGGGAGTTTGTCTCAGAGGGAACGCCTTACGACGTAATTAATTCATATTGAGTCAATTAGTTGGAGAAAATAAAACATGAAGTCTTTGTGAAGACATGCAACAGTTATCCCTTTGATTGATGAAGTTATCCCTTAATTAAGGATACAAGGATGAGTTGTATTTGAGTTGTAACTAGTTAGCTTAGTCAACTGAGTTAAGTCAAGTTAAATTAGTTCCAAATAGTTGGTGGAACTAATTGTGAGTTCAGTCAGTTAATACATGCATGCATGCAACTAATGTTCTCCAGGTAACTAGATATTCTCTCGTAAATAACTCATGCATGTCAGTTCAAACAAAGACCCAGTTGAGATTAAAGGAAGGGACAGTGTACTCTCAGTTGGAGGAATTTTCCTATAAAGGAAACTCATCCATGCAGAAGGAATTATCTCCTTCAGGTTTGTGCAGTTATTTCTGAGTTTGGTGAGTTGTGTGAGAGGTGAATTCACATAGGTGGCAGCCAGAGGACCCAGGAGAAACTGCACAATGAAATGGGAGGCTTGGAGGACTGAAGGAAGGCATATGCGTTGTCTATTCAGTCTATGAGCAGCAGTGAGGGATTGTACTGAGAGATGGATAGCTTGAGAGCTAAATCTTTGTGTAATCCTGAGATATTTCCACTTGTATGATAATACAGATAGCGAGGTTTTTAGCTGAGGATTTCCCCAGAGTATTCTTTTGTGTTTCATGTGTATGATTTCTTCTTCTCTGTTATATGTGTTCTATTTGATCTTGCTCAAAATCAATTAAACTTCCGCAAGTTTGTTTGTATAAGTAGATCAAGTATTTTGCTTTAATATATTGCATTATCAAGTGATCTACAGTGAGAATTTCTACATGGTATTAGAGCAAAGGTGATCAAAGCAGAGAACAGTATACAAAGAAGGGAGAATTTCAAAGTTTGAAGTTCCTAATTTTAGAAATCGAATTCTTATCACATCTCAAATTTCACCAATGGAGTTCAACGATTTGAGACTTGAGTATGCCCTGGAAGGCAAATCGAATTATATAGCTGGAAGGATCACATGGAAGCGGTATTAGAGGACAACAGTTTGAAGGACTTCATTGATCAAGAAGTCCCCAAGCCAGCAGCAGCTAATGCCCAAGAATTGGCGGAATGGAAGAAATGTGTGGCTAGAGCGAGGAGGATTCTTCTAGAGGGAGTTCAAGACCACATTGTCTTGAGTCTCCATGGGAAGGAGACACCGATTTCAATGTGGAAGACATTGAAGGATCTATATTAGAATAGCAGTGACCAGATGAAGTTGGCGTTGAAGGACAAGCTTTGGAAAATCAAGTGTGAAAAGGGCGACACGATCTCTACATATATGAACAAGCTCACCACCTACAGGGATGAGCTTGGAAGTGTATGAATCACGACAGCTGATGATGACATGGTGACTCTTGCTCTCCTCAATCTTCCTAAGAGCTAGCATAGCTACCAGGACTCAGTTAATGGAAGAGAGAAACTGCCAGATTGGGAACAACTGTGGTCAAATCTGATGTAGGAGGAGATCAGCAGAAGCACCAGAGATGGTTCTTCAACCAAGGAGGATGAAGAAAATTGCGCCTTGGTGAGTAAGGCAAAGAAAGGGAAGGAGAAGGATTCTCATCCCAAATCAAGTTCTTCTCATGGCGGGAAGAAGATTGAAAAATCTAAAGTGCAATGCTTTAATTGTCATGAGGTGGGCCATTATTCAACTAATGTCCATTGAAGAAATCCAAGAAGGGATCCAAGGAAGGATCTGAAGGTGAGACATTGGCCTCTCAGTTCGAATTAGATTTTACCCTCATCGCATGCATGGTTTCATCGATGATGGGTTGTGGTTGGTTTCTTGACAATGGAGCCTCATTCCACATGACCGGAGATAAGATTATGTTTAGTACCTTGGAGGAGAAACACCTCAAGATACTCATAGCAATGGGTAATGATGAAAAGTATAGTGTTTCAGGTGTGGGCACAGTTTCTTTTTAGAGGGAGCATGGAGCTCGTATTACCTTGACAAATTTGAAGTATGTGCCAGGACTGAAGAAGAACTCGGTATCGATATCGATGCTAGAAGACAAAGGCCATGATGTAGCCTTCAGTAAGGGAAAGGTTTTTCTTAGACACATACCCACGAGACAGGTGAAGCAGATCAGTTCACGAGTCAAGAAGTTGTATGCTCTTGAGGTTCAATATGCATGCAAAGCCTTGAGGAGCAAGGCAACTGTTAGAGATTTAGTGGTTGAGAGGGAGAGTACATTACCTCTCAACATGCAGCACCAGAAGAAGTCTCAAACAATTGTGGAGGAGCCAAAATTGGTGAAGCAGCTTCAAGAGGTTGTGGAGCAGCCACAACTGGAGAAGCGGAGAGGAAATTGAGTGGAGGCATCCACTCATGTAGAGACTTCTAGTAGGGGGAATTTCAATCCAAGTGGGAAAAGGGATCACATGCAGCCATACCTCCAGGTGAGAGGTGGGGCGATGTGAAGTGATAGTTGATGAGCCCCAAAAATGTACAATTATTTGGGCTCATTCAACCTCCTAATTTGGCTTAGTCCACCATTCTCATTTGTTTATTGCATGTTTTTGATTATTTTTATGTTAATAGAGTGAATTTGGTTAGTCATTATGCCAACAAGTCTAATGGGTGCTTTGTGTAGCCTTGTTGGTCAACTTGGAGACAAAATTGAAGGTCTTAATGAGCACTTGGCAGCCAAATTCGTGGGAGAACAAGCTAGAGGATTTGTAGGAAGGTGTCCCCCTCATTTATGGGCCCTTACCTCGACTTCTCCACCATCAGCTCGGAGTTCAAGGGCCACCGAATCAATCAGCTCAAGGGCAGCCAAGCAAGTCAAGTTGGACGGCTGTTAACTCCAAGTCTTGGGCAGCCAAGTCCCTAACTTTTAGGAGGACTGTTGGGTCCTCAAATTGTATAAATAAGAAGGCTTGGGGCCTCATTTTGGTTGGCTAGTTGGTAGTCATTTTTTGTAGCTAGTTAGTCATTTTGTTTTAGCCATTAGTTAGCTAGCTTGTAGTTCGATTTTTAGGCCATGGATTAGCTTTGCTTTCAGCTCATTCTCAAGCTCTCCTTATGGACAGTTTTGATGTAACTTTTCATTTCTTGATTAATAAAGATGGATCCAGCTTTGCACCAGCTCTAAATCTTTCATGGGAGGCTGTAGCTCTTGGGGTTGGGCCCATCTCAAGCGCCCAGTACCTCCCTTGTTTATCTTTTTGTGTTTGCTGCGTTCTTGAAATAAAAATCTGCTCTTTAGATCTTGCTTTGTTATGGTAGTTGGTTTTGATGGGTAACGTAGCTTTTTATGCTTAGAATCGATTGGTAGGAGTTTGTTATGCTTTTAGATCTTTTGGAATGCTCTTTCTCACGTGAAGTACATGGTTCTCTTTCCAAACAAAGCTGTTGTTCATTTATTTCATTGACAATTAGATTAAGTTAGCTAGGACTTGGTTTGTTTGCAAGAATTCATTGATTCGTTTGAATGAGCATTGTTGAGGGCATCTCTATCATCTTCATCACCTCCTCGTTCATCTGAGCCTCGTTCAGATCAGCTCCTCCATCACCAAGTCTGTTCCCTCATCTCCTATCTTCTCTTTTGCCAAGTAACCTTACCTTCTTCTCCATTGTTGTCTCAACTACCTTAAAGCCAAATCAGCCTTCCACATATCATCTCATCACTCCATCCATCAGTTCCTAGGTCACTTCAGACCCCCATCCTACCTCCATAACCATCCATGCATCTTCCATCAACCATCCATCCTCAAAAATGCAATTCGTAAACATCCTGTAGAAGAATTACAGAACATCCTGTAGAAGACTTACAGGACTTTCCTGTAGAAACCCCTGCAGACATCCTGTAGGAGGCCACTCACTCGGTTGCTGAGCCTCTGAACGTGAGGAACCTCTGTGGATGGATGCTAAGGATCCCTAGGGACCTCTCCTAACCTCCCCAACCTTTCCCATGCTTTCCTTCCTTCTCCATCCCATCTGCACAACCAAACCCTAATAAGCACAAAATCACAATCACTCCATCCACTTAAAGAAAAAATACAAAAACATGTCTTTTAAGATGCAAGTAGATTAGATTCATGCATTTTCACTTATTAGAAGTAATGATAGCATTGGTAGAATTTTTATTCACATTCTTTGCATTGTAGAGGTTAGACTAGTCAAATTAGGGTTTCCTAGGTTTACATGCTTTGATTTGCTTTCAGTTCATTTTCGCCAAGTAGATTAGTTTTCTCTGAGCTAGCTTTCGTCCATCATTTAGCAAGCTTCTTCTGAGAGCCTATAGAAGTTGGCTTGAGCCCTAGCGGACTTGTGCCAGCTGACCAAGTGATAGCTGCGACAAGAGCTAGTACTTGTGCATATAGCACCGCCGCTTCCAAGTTTGTACGAACTACCGGGTTGATAAAATTAAGAGACAGGAAGCCCCAGGAGTTGTAGCATTATTGCTACAATACTGGAGCTCACCATCTTTTTGGCGCCGTTGCCGGGGAAGCGGCAGAGTATTGGTGATTGTTGCTATTCTTCTATTTTCCTTTACAACCTTCTGCTAAGTAGTTTATTTCATTTCCCTTATGCAATTTCATTTATGCAAAAGTAGATTAGCATTTCTTGCTTTCATAGATTAGTATTTCCTGCTTTCATAGATTAGCATTTCCTGCTTTCATAGATTAGCATTTCCTGCTTTCATAGATTAGCATTTCTTGCTTTCCTAGATTAGCATTTCAATTCCGCAATTTCATTTCTGCAAGCGTAGATTAGCATTTCATTTCATGCTTTGTAGGAGTAGAGATAAGTTAGAAAAATGATTTCACAACACCCCCACTGCTTCACACAGCCAACGTTCTTCTTCGATGGCTGTGATGAAAGAACCCCTGGGTGGACATCAAGACATATTTGAAGAACCTCTAGGGGAGAAGAAGAAGAAAACATTCCTCTGGAGAAAATGGCTACAAGCAGAGATGTTGGGAGCAACATCTTGTCCAAATATGAATTTGAAAATCAGATCAAAGATTTCAAGAGTGATATGAGGCAGTTTCTTGCCATGCAACTGGATACCTTGCGGATCCAAAAGAAGCAAGAAGAAGCCAAGAGGGCTTTGGCCATTTTTTGTCCTAGGTGCACTAGAAGGCATCCTAGGAACGAATGTCCATTGTACTCCATAGAAGTGTGTTTTGTCTGTGAAGAATACCATCCTACAGATCAGTGCCCTTCCTTACCCAGAATCAAAGCTGCATATCAAAGAGCCAAAGGAGCCACTGAATCACTCTACTATATGAACCAAAGGAGGCCATATGGACCTAGATCTTACCAACAAGAACTGCAAGGGACACCCGAGACCTATTATGACCCCTATCAAGCCACTTTCATGCCTTCTTGGGGTCCCCCTGCTCATCCTTCCTGGTCTACACCTCCTCCTTGGTCATATTCTCCTTGTTCCTTCACAGATCCATATTATGCCCAACCAGTTGCTCATTCATTTCACTCTTATGCTCAGCCACAGCCTCAGTGGAATGCACCTTATCAGGAGTGGAGACCCCAGTACAACTCTCATCCCGCTCATTTTCCTCCACCACCTGCTCATCCACAACCATCGCCTCCTCCTCCACCAAGGCAACCTCAAATGCCTACCCAACCACAATGCCATCCATCTCCATCTCAATCTCACACCTCCACTCAGCTACCCGTACCTCCATTTCCAAAACCATGCAATGGAGTAGCTCAACCCAATTGCAAAGCTGAGGCACATCATGTGCAAATGACTCCTCTTGAGCTCGATGATGTTCACCAAAGCTCAGGAAGAGTGTGGCAAAACCAAGATCCTATTGAAGAACCAAAGGAAAAAGAAGGTTCCAAAGAGGAGATCAAAGAACCATTGGCTGCACTTGATGAAGAGAAGAGATCTAAATCAGAGATTGAGAGAGTTCCCTCATGGTTACCATCAAATCCTCCATGTACTCAAGAGAAAGATCAGCAAAAGGAGGAAGATGAGAAAGTCATGTTAGAAGGTGACATGAAGAATGATCCAGATCAGCAAAAGGACCAAGGATATCAAAGTTATATTGAGACATGGTTCCAAACAGTCACTAAGCTGCAGCAGCACTCTCCTCCTCAGCTATGTTTTGTACTCTCAAAGTCAGATCATTTTGTCTTTGAAAGTTGGATAGTTGTCCAAGCATGCATTTCGAGCCTTCACATCATTTTTTCTATAATCTCAATGTGCACATGGCTCCATTGGAAGTATTCTTATACTTGAAAATGATTTTGTTTTTCAAGTAGGGTAGGGTAGGAAAAAAGAAAAAAAAAGAAAAAAAAATGAAAATAAGAGAAAAATAAAAATCTAAGGTGAAAACCCCCTCGGAGGCGCCTTAGATTGGCTCATTGATTGAAAACCTCCATGAGGCGGTCAATGGGTTGGAAAGAAAAGAAAATAAAAGAGAATAAGATCTTTGGGTGAAAACCTCCTTTGGAGGCGCCCGAGGCAGGCAATTAGGGTGAAAACCTCCATGAGGCGCCCTAGTTGTTTTTCAAAAAAAAAAAAAGAGAAAAAAGAAAAAGAAAAATAAAGCTAATCATCATTGAATAATTTTATGTTGCAGCAATGACATTTCAGGTTGCAAGAAGGACGTTTCATGGTAGGAGGAGCACTCAAATCAAGGTCAAAGGAGTTTTTGTGCCTTCTACAGGAAGTTTCGTATCTTCTACAGGAAGCTTACAAAAAAGCCAAATTGATCTCCAAAGAGGACCTGAAGTCTTGGAATATGTCCATGAGGCCTACCCACATCCATGTTTCCATTCCTCACCCCTTGTCCATCATTTTTTTTCATGTCATTATGCTTCTTTCCTCAAAACTGTGTCTTCTACAGGAAGCTCTGTATTTCTACAGGAAGCATCCTGTAGAACCTTTGGACGAGCCAAATCCAATTTTAAAAGTGAATCTGATGGTGGGAATCTGTTGATTAGGCCTACAAGCACTTGTGTGTCCATCCCTTGCCTTTCTCCATCAATTTTTCCACCTCCTTGTGCTTCTCATTGTGCTTTTACAGGAACTTCCTGTAGAAATTGTGGGAAACTAGGCATGCATTTCAAAAAGTGGTTTGGCAAGCATGGTGGATTCCTCAAGGGTTCAAAAGCCCTCCTGCAATCTTCCAACTCCTCCTCCATCATCTCCATACCTGCATCACAGCCAAAATTCATTTTGTCATCCCATGCAAGCACATGCAAAAAGCCTTGAGGCAAAAATCCATAGAACCAAATTTGTTTTTGCCATAACTTGAAAACCATGCATCTATTGGACAAACCGTTTTATGGGGGATTGTACAAGGTTGATGACAACATGCCTGAGCAGTTTCATGCAATTCCGATGCACGGTTTCCAAGAAATCCGCCTCCATCACCATCAGCCATTTTTGCATTTTCTCCATAACTGTGCATCTGTTTCAAAACTTGTTTCATGGGGAGATGCACGTGGGTGATAGTAGCCTACCCAAGCAATTTCAACCAATTCCGATGCACGGTTTCCGAGAAATCGAGCTCTGAAATCTTCAGCCATTTTCCAATTTTCTTGAAATCCGTGCATCCATTGATCACGAATTTTCTATGGGAGATGAATCATGATGGTAGGAACATGCCCACCAAGTTTCAGCTCAATCCGGTTTTCCGTTTGGGAGAAATGGCAAAAAGAAGTTCTGGTCCTGTGAAAATTCAATGGCAGCAGTTTCAGGATGCAGATCTGAACGTGGAAATGAACTCTTGTTGCATGCATCTGGCCAGAGGACACCTGCACAAGAAAACCAGCCATGGATTAGCAGCCCAGCCACATGCAACCAGAAAAACTAAGCATGCAGCAGCAAATTCAGAGCAGGTAGCAGCCAAAAAGCTTCACAAGCAACGGTTTGACTTCAGGTACGTGACTAAACTAATTCCTCTGTTGCATGAATGTAATTCGAAGCATTGCATGAACGAATGAGATGGTTGTGGTTAAGGGAATCGGTGGCCAGCCAACTGGACACCCTCATCTAGTTCAACAGCGCTTGGTGGGTGGATACGACACGTGTGCTCAGCCAACTCAAGAGGAAATTTGGAAACAGGCAGTGGTGACCATTTAACCTTCAGCGTGATCGATGGACGTGATTATAGGCAAGGAACAAATAGTTAAACACTGCAGTGAGGACCGACAGTCTGCATGGGGCCAACGTGCACTTCGCCAGCTCACCCTCCATCAGTGGAAGCTTCCATAAGCAGCCAATTGAACGCAACCGTGAAATGCCCTCACCATCCGCTGATTAATTTGCACTTGCATTTGAATCCATAATAGTAGTTCTCCTGTGTGTGCACGGAATTTTCAACTGATTCTGCGTCAAATTCTCTTCCATGGGTCCTATTAAGAAATTCCTCTGTTGGAAGCGATAAACCATTGTAACACTCACCTATGCACATGTCCAATCTCTGTTTTGCAATAGGTTACATGGTTGGTGTAAAAATCAGCTCTGCATTATGTCTGTGAGAGCTTAATTCTTGTTGATCAGTCAAGTTCTGGGGTAGCAGCAGTATTATGACCCGAGAATTGGTCAAAGGAGAGGTCTACACAGTGATGAAACTCTGTCATAAGAACCAAGAAGAAAAATCACAGGAGCGCAGTTCTACAGGAACGCAGCCTACAGGAACGCAGTTATCTACAGGGAAAGCAGGTGCCTCACGAAAAAGTTGGCCAATTAAAGAGGTAACCCTGAACTTTGCATGCAACTGGTTAGTAAAAGTGGCAATACCTTCGTCCACAGTCGGGTCATAAAGATATTGGTGGAATCGTTGTTTGTTGTGCCTATGCTATCGTTCTACAGGATGTCGATATAAGTAGACTGTGTTGAATTTTGTGGATTATGTGCATGCTCTGTCTTAATAGACCAAATCTCTGTTGCATTTGCCACCCTTAATTAAAACGACCGTGTTCATCACGCCGGGTGGTTTTATAAGACGAGAACCCACTGAGTCCACTAAATTGAGGGAAAACTCGGTAGTGGTAGAGCTCTTCCCCAGAGCACAATGGATGCCTTTTTGTGATAAGCTGCAGGATCATTGAGAAACAGGCTTCTACAGGAAGCCCAAAATTGCAGAAACAGGCTTCTACAGGAAGCCCAAAATTGCAGAAACAGGCTTCTACAGGAAGCCCGAAATTGCAGAAACAGGCTTCTACAGGAAGCCCCAAAAAGGTAAAACCCAAAGAGAAGAAGGTGGACATCCTAGCTAATGAGGCAGCAGCCATACTTACCACCATTAGCACACCTCCAAGACCAAAAAGGAAGGGAAAGAGGCAAACCTTCATGTACTTTAAAGTAAAAAAGGAGCACACAAATAAAAGTGGGCAAACCCAAACCACTGTCAAAGGAGCAAATTGTCATTAAGGACACGAAAGTGAAACAAAAGGAGGAGCCTCCTTCAAAGATATCCATCAGCTCTGAACAGGGAAGCCCAAAGACATCCACTTAGAGAGAAAGAATGAAAATTTTGGACACAAAGGCCTCTCTACAGGATGCTGAGACAGTTCTACAGGAAGCTGAGAATTCAACAGGAAAAGCAGCAGGCCGTGAGGGAGAAGAGCAGAAAGGAGGAGAAGATGAAGGCTGCCACAGCACAGTTCAAGGAGACGGCACCCCCAGCCAAGCAAATCAGAGAAAATTGGTTCTACAGGAAGCTAGCAGACTGTTTCTACAGGAAGCCAGCGAAATGTTTCTACAGTAAGTTTGGAAAGAGGGAAGCCAAAGGAGAAATCGGCTGAGATGCTAGCCAAGGACGTCACCAGGGCCATCAAAGACAAGGGGAGAGAGATTGGTTGCTCAGAGGATGAGCAACACTTTCAGTAGGGGGGTGATGATGAGCCCCAAAAATGTACAATTATTTGGGCTCATTCAACCTCCTAATTTGGCTTAGTCCACCATTCTCATTTGTTTATTGCATGTTTTTGATTATTTTTATGTTAATAGAGTGAATTTGGTTAGTCATTATGCCAACAAGTCTAATGGGTGCTTTGTGTAGCCTTGTTGGTCAACTTGGAGACAAAATTGAAGGTCTTAATGAGCACTTGGCAGCCAAATTCGTGGGAGAACAAGCTAGAGGATTTGTAGGAAGGTGTCCCCCTCATTTATGGGCCCTTACCTCGACTTCTCCACCATCAGCTCGGAGTTCAAGGGCCACCGAATCAATCAGCTCAAGGGCAGCCAAGCAAGTCAAGTTGGACGGCTGTTAACTCCAAGTCTTGGGCAGCCAAGTCCCTAACTTTTAGGAGGACTGTTGGGTCCTCAAATTGTATAAATAAGAAGGCTTGGGGCCTCATTTTGGTTGGCTAGTTGGTAGTCATTTTTTGTAGCTAGTTAGTCATTTTGTTTTAGCCATTAGTTAGCTAGCTTGTAGTTCGATTTTTAGGCCATGGATTAGCTTTGCTTTCAGCTCATTCTCAAGCTCTCCTTATGGACAGTTTTGATGTAACTTTTCATTTCTTGATTAATAAAGATGGATCCAGCTTTGCACCAGCTCTAAATCTTTCATGGGAGGCTGTAGCTCTTGGGGTTGGGCCCATCTCAAGCGCCCAGTACCTCCCTTGTTTATCTTTTTGTGTTTGCTGCGTTCTTGAAATAAAAATCTGCTCTTTAGATCTTGCTTTGTTATGGTAGTTGGTTTTGATGGGTAACGTAGCTTTTTATGCTTAGAATCGATTGGTAGGAGTTTGTTATGCTTTTAGATCTTTTGGAATGCTCTTTCTCACGTGAAGTACATGGTTCTCTTTCCAAACAAAGCTGTTGTTCATTTATTTCATTGACAATTAGATTAAGTTAGCTAGGACTTGGTTTGTTTGCAAGAATTCATTGATTCGTTTGAATGAGCATTGTTGAGGGCATCTCTATCATCTTCATCACCTCCTCGTTCATCTGAGCCTCATTCAGATCAGCTCCTCCATCACCAAGTCTGTTCCCTCATCTCCTATCTTCTCTTTTGCCAAGTAACCTTACCTTCTTCTCCATTGTTGTCTCAACTACCTTAAAGCCAAATCAGCCTTCCACATATCATCTCATCACTCCATCCATCAGTTCCTAGGTCACTTCAGACCCCCATCCTACCTCCATAACCATCCATGCATCTTCCATCAACCATCCATCCTCAAAAATGCAATTCGTAAACATCCTGTAGAAGAATTACAGAACATCCTGTAGAAGACTTACAGGACTTTCCTGTAGAAACCCCTGCAGACATCCTGTAGGAGGCCACTCACTCGGTTGCTGAGCCTCTGAACGTGAGGAACCTCTGTGGATGGATGCTAAGGATCCCTAGGGACCTCTCCTAACCTCCCCAACCTTTCCCATGCTTTCCTTCCTTCTCCATCCCATCTGCACAACCAAACCCTAATAAGCACAAAATCACAATCACTCCATCCACTTAAAGAAAAAATACAAAAACATGTCTTTTAAGATGCAAGTAGATTAGATTCATGCATTTTCACTTATTAGAAGTAATGACAGCATTGGTAGAAGTTTTATTCACATTCTTTGCATTGTAGAGGTTAGACTAGTCAAATTAGGGTTTCCTAGGTTTACATGCTTTGATTTGCTTTCAGTTCATTTTCTCCAAGTAGATTAGTTTTCTCTGAGCTAGCTTTCATCCATCATTTAGCAAGCTTCTTCTGAGAGCCTATAGAAGTTGGCTTGAGCCCTAGCGGACTTGTGCCAGCTGACCAAGTGACAGCTGCGACAAGAGCTAGTACTTGTGCATATAGCACCGCCGCTTCCAAGTTTGTACGAACTACCGGGTTGATAAAATTAAGAGACAGGAAGCCCCAGGAGTTGTAGCATTATTGCTACAATACTGGAGCTCACCAATAGTCCCAAGAAAGCTGAAATAGGGGTAGGATCCTTGATGTGCCCAACCTCTTTGATTAGACCTTGCTACGAGAGCCCAAGACGAGGAGTAGCAGGACTGGATGAGTGGGTAGAGGCGGATTCAGATGGAGCAGCAGAGAGAGCTACAATGCAGGAGTCCCAAGACAGTGTAGAGCTAGCAGGCTACAGCAATGTGAGAGGCACAGGAGTGTTGCACCAGTGCACGATGGCACAAAGAGACGTGTAATGGTGCGAGATGCAGGGAGTTGTTGTAGCAGCGCAGAGGTTAGAGATGGAGCACTTGTCAGTGATAGAGGGAGCTTCAGCATCACAGGGTTTTTCTAGCCGAACAGGGAGGTCAGTTGGGAGATCAGTTACTTACTTCTCAGTAACTGAGTTGTAGTGCAGCAGTGGGGAGTACGATGCAACATGATGAGAGGAGGTGTAGTGCAGATGCAATGCTGGGAGATAGGACCAGAAACAGCACAGATGCAGCAGGAGGAATCATTGTGATTGATGCAGTCAGAGATCAAAGTGACAAAGGCTAGAGCAGTCAGATACTGCAGGGCATAGAGGTGCAGAGTTTTCAGTCAACAGAGGCAATATCAGTCAAATACTTTGATGATAGAGGCATCATTCTGATTCAGGTTGGATATTTTTGTTTCTGGCATTGTTGGAGCAACAACACTTGAGAGAAGTGTTGCATGCAGAACATTCCAAAGGTTCAAGATCGGGTTCGATTTGAATGCCTTTCTTGTTGAGAGGGAGTGTTGAAAATAGCAACAAGAAATGCTATAAATAGCATTGCTATAGATAGAATTTCAGGTACTAGTGTTGAAAATAGCAACAAGAAATGATAAAATAGAAATGTTATAAATAACATTTCAGGATATATTCCAATTTTAATTAGTCCCTGAATTAAAATTGAGAATTAAAATTCTAATTTGGTCTCAGCATCTGTTTGAAAAATAATTAATTAATTCATCTTGAGTTAATTAGTTGGAGAAAATCAAACATGAAGTCTTTGTGAAGACATGCAACATTTATCCCTTTGATTGAGGAAGTTATCCCTTAATTAAGGAGATAAGGATGAGTCGTATTTGATTTTTAATTAGTTAGCTCAGTTAACTGAGTTAAGTCTAGTTAAATTAGTTCCAAACAGTTGGTGGAACTATTTGTGAGTTCAGTCAATTAATGCATGCATGCATGCAACTAGTGTTCTCCAGATAACTGAATATTCTCTCATAAATAACTCATGCATGTCAATTCAAACAAAGACCCAGTTGAGATTAAAGGAAGGGACAGTGTACTATCAGTTGGAGGAATTTTCCTATAAAGGAAACTCATCCATGCAGAAGGAATTATCTCCTTCAGGATTGCGCAGTTATTTCTGAGTTTGGTGAGTTGTGTGAGAGGTGAATTCACACAGGTGGCAACCAGAGGACCCAGGAGAAACTGCGCAATGAAATAGGAATATTTGAGGACTGAAGGAAATCATATGTCTTGTCTATTCAGTCTATGAGCAACAGTGAGGGATCGTACTGAGATCTAGATAGCTTGAGAGTTAAAGCTTTGTGTAATCCTAAGATATTTCCACTTGTATGATAATACAGATAGCGGGGTTTTTAGCTGAGGCTTTCCCCAGAGTATTCTTTTGTGTTTCACGTGTGTGATTTCTTCTTCTCTGTTATATGTGTTCTATTTGAACTTGCTCAAAATCGATTAAGCTTCCACAAGTTTGTTTGTAGAAGTAGATCAAGTATTTCGCTTTAGCATATTGCATTATCAAGTGATCTACAGTGTGAATTTCTACATAAGCCTTGAACCTCTATTATTCGAGGTGGATCATGAGATGCTAACAGTGGTTAATGGAACCCAGACACGTCAAAGGAAAATCGCAATGCTAAGGTGAAGATTTTACTTTCCTTTTTGTCATAATAATACAACTGATATTTTGTTTCCTATATCAATTACATATGGTATTTGATAGCTTAAGAATCCTTAGCCTCTTAAGTAGGTTGAACCTATTGTATGTTATCATGTGTGCTTTGGTTTCTTGTCTATTTGTTTCAGGGGCTTGATTGACATTAAGGAGATGATCCTTGGAGAAAATACATAAGGACTTCATCAAACAAGGATAAGCGATACAAGAGGTAGGATCTTATCCATTCTCAATCTAAGGGAACTTATGTCAGATTGTCTTATTTGTGGCTAGACCCTCTCCCCTGGGCTAGAGGGATTGTCTCTCTCCGTAGAGAGAACCTTCCTACACCACAAATTGGTGACTCCACTGGGGAGCTTATCCCTCTCTTTGGATTGTTCTTCATCTCGTGGTTTGTGACAACTTTTGTCGTACCACCATTTCTCCTTTGTTTTCTGAATTTTACACCATTTGCAGTCTTTGATTTTGAATTTAGAGTGGCTAGTCTGTTTGTGGTTTGAGAAAAAAAATTATTTTTCTTTGAATCCCTTGATCAGTGCTATTAATTTGCTGACAGTCGCACCGACCAGCACTAGTTCTACTTAAGCAGTCACGCCACAACCCTTTATAACGCTTTCTACCCATTAAACAGTCGCGCTAATTCCTGTAGGTTGAAATCAGGGTTTCTTTTAAACCATATGCCAGTGTGTCTTGCCCTCCTAGATTCTATTTCTTGGCCTGTCTGCATCTATTCTCCCTGTGAACTAAGATGACTAGGATGCTTTGTTTTCTAGGTTTGATTGATTGATTGGCTTGAAGTTTCATTGCTTGATTTTTTGAGTTTTTTGGATGGTTTCTATGACCCTAGGACGTCCAGGTCAATTACCGTTCATTTGTTTGTTTACTCATTGTGTCAAGTTTCTGATTTGTTACTTTGTTTAACCTGTCTTTCAGTTCTAGCATCTTCATTGCTTCATTTTCAATTGAATGAGTGAGAGCCTCATTTTTTCTCTTATTTCTCTTGTCTCTTTTCTCTTTCTGAGCATAGATTACATTGCTTGGTTTGTCGATTGAAGAATTTATTTGTTTGGTTTGTTTGATTCATGGAAGGATTTTCTTTTAGTTTCATTTATCATGCTTTAGATTTGATTGATTCTTGTTTTTACGGAATTGTGAAATTTTCATTAAAAATACTCTATGTGAAAGATTCATTTTGTATTTTATGAAAAGAACATAATTCTAGTTTACTTAAGTGAAAATATTGCATTAGTAGTGTCATTGAGAAACTAGAATTGCATCATCATAAGCATTGGAAATGAAATGAAATTTCTTTTGTTGTTAAGGGAAGATTAAGTGCATTTAGGATATATATTAGTGAAAGATTTCATTCTTTTATTGTTGCATTGATTGTGTGCTCTCTATCCCTCAATTATTGTTATCCTTCATCAAAGAAAGATTTATTTTCTCATACAATTGTATATAGGATTTTTCGGATGACAACGGTAGGGCCTTGGAATTGAAACCTAATTCAAGATCAACCATTAAAATTTATTGAATTAACCTAAGGAAGCATTGAAACCTAACGCTCACATTTAGTGGTCTAGGCTAGAGACGCGTTCCAATGTCTTTAAACCTAGTAGTTGTTGTTAAATTTAGACAACGCTTGTACGGACTTGTGCTCCCCATACCATCACGTGTATAAAGGGATAACCCACTAGGTCTGCAATCCTTTATCCATAGGAAGCCAAGTCTGCTGCCTCGTAAACATGATGCACCGAACACAGCATTCAGGGAGATTGCTTGCTCGTACTTTTCAGTTCGCCGGGAGGTATTTTGCAGTTCATGGTTACCTGGTAATACGTATTGCCTAGATTATCCTCAGCAGTCATTTTTGATCTTTACTAACTCTTTAAATTTGAAAATATCATCGAGCACTCGTCCTTTTGAGCTCGTTAAATCTGAAAGCGAATAGAGTCACCTTTTGTCCTTTTCTTGACTCTTAAAACATGAAAAGGAAAATTTTTATTTCATTGTCTTAAAATTAACTGCCCATGAAATATTTATGGTTAAAGTTATCTTCCTTAGTAATTCTTTAGGGTCGATTCCAATGGAAACATTTCCAGAGTGTACCAGTGAAGGATTCCCCTCGGATGGGAATCCTGGTACTTTTCCTTCTTTTGGAAACGTTGGTGCTCCTTATATGGCAACGTTGTCCCTCCCTGGGTTAACCATTAGTTTACCTATCTGGTTATTTTCATCCTCGGTGGTCTCAAGTGTCCCAACTCCTACCCATCCATTTCCTCATTTTAACCAAATCACATTGATTCTAAGGTTTACCTCTCACCTTCTTCCCCTATTTCTTCACCTTCCTCTTCTACTTCGCCTAGCAAAAGTTTGAAATCCAATAACCAGGAGGCTAAGAGAAGAAGAATAAATCAGATAAGAAAGAATCCAACCTTGCAGTTGTTACTCCAAATGCACCTCCCGTAGACAAACCTTGCGCTCCTCCACGAAAGGTCAAATTCCCTTGCAAGCTATGTAAGGGTGACCATATCCTTCGAGACTATCCTGGCATCCCCAGAGCCTTAGAGGTATGGTCTTAAGACCTAAATCGACCATCCCCATCAACCTCTAGAGATCATGTCAATGCTACGCCTTCAGTTAATCATGGTAAGAAGAAAGGGAATATTAGATTCCCTTGTAGGTTATGTGAAGGGAAGCATCTTATTCACCTTTGTCCTCTTATGGATAAAGTTTCCAAAGTTTTGGAAAACCTTACAGCTCCTCAAGCCCAACTCCCTGTTGGTTATCAGATACTTTCTTCTAACCCTCTCCTAGTTGGTAAAGAGATTGACTTGGATTCATCTCTTGCCCGTCCTACTCTTCCTAAGCATGACTCTCTTTTGTCTATTCCCGACCAACCGTTGGTTGAAAAGAGTATCGACTTGGCTCAACCTTCACTTGTTCACTTTGTTCCTGAAGAGAGTGATGATCATCCTGCTCATGTTCTTCTCATCTCCTCAAATCCTCATGAATCGAAGAGTGGCCCTCCCATCCCAATTGTTCAGGAGAGTCCTTCTCCTATTCCTGTAAAGCATGGGGGCAATCCTATGATACCCCCACCAAGTAGTTTTGTTGTTTCTTTTGATTGGATTCAATTGACTACATTCTGCCTTCCATCTTATGTGCCTTTCCAGATCACAGTACAAGCCTATAATATGGTAGTACATGGCACTATATTAGAAGAAGGCACGCCTGTTAGCATCATTTCTTCTACTACTTGGAAAGATTTGGGTTCCCCATAGCTTGTGCCTGTCACCAAAAATTTGTTGGCTTTCAAGGAGGAACCAGTCAGCCCTTAGGGATCCTTCCGAAGTTCCCTATTACTTTGGGATGAAATACCATCTATATAGGTGTGATGGTAATCCAAGGTACATTTTATTTCAATATTCTCCTTGGATGGTCTTGTTTCTTCACTTTTTCGTGTTGTTTGTTTTCCACGCAAAGGGAGAATAGTGACCATTGATCAATTGTCATTCATTGATCACCAGGTGCCTCCTTTGCAACCATCGTCCCCTATTGGTTCTTGTTTGCAACCATTACCTTCCTCACCACAAGTCAATTATGTGGCTACCCATTCCGTCTCCACATTTGTTGATGATCACATAGATGGTATAGTACATTATGTATTGTAGGTATTGGAACTCGATCTGTCATTGGTACCAAGTGACATGTATTCCTCCTAGAGTGTGGTTCTCCCGTCTATTGAGGACCTCTTGGGAGCCATGTTCTCGTATGGTCCATGAACAAGAGTCATGAGGATAGTTCTTGGTCTTGTGTCAACCTCGTTAAAAAATGAAACAAAGTGTTGGAGCAAAGTTACTTGTCTTGTGTCAAGCTCCTTAAAAAATGAAACAAGGGGTTGGAGCATAGTTCCTTGTCTTGTGTCAAGCTCATTAAAAAATGAAACAAGGGGTCGAAACATAGTTCCTTGTCTTATGTCAAGCTTGTTAAAAAATGAAACAAGGATGTGGGCATAGTTCCTTGTCTTGTGTCAAGCTCATTAAAAAATGAATTGAGTCTAAGCATAGTTCTTTGTCTTGTCTCAAGCTCGTCAAAAAATGAATCAAGATGTCCGAGGACAGTTTCTTCCTGTATCAACCTCATTAAAAAATAAAATAGATGCCCGAGGACAGTTTCTTCGTATATAAACCTCATTAAACAATGAAACAGATGTCTGAGGATAGTTCTTTTATTGTGTCAACCTCGTTAAAAAATTAAACAACTCCCTTTTCCAAACCGAGTATTTGATTAAGATTGCATAGAATCCCAGTCGAGTCTTTCCTAGATCTCAAAAGTGAACTTTCATTCCATCCACATAGCTGAATGAAATGAAGCGTGGGGGGCATGTACCTCAATTTGAGTCATTATGTTGGGGGCATGCAAACTTAACTCAAGCATAGTTTATCTTTGTTTCAAGCTTGTGTAAAAATGAAACCAAACTCAAGCATAGTTTTTTCATTTCAAGCTTGTGTAAACATGAAACTAAATTCAAGCAGAGTTCTCCATGGTTCAAGATTGTGTAAACATGAACTCATGCCCAATTTACATCTCGTGATTGCCATTTTTATCAGCTAATTTCTGCTAGATGAGCCTTGGTTTTTTAATTCCATCGCCACCATCTCTTTGGCCGATCATATGCTTTCACTTGGTTGTTTTTCCTTTCCTGAGGAACCACAGAAATGAGTGGTTTTGTTAGCCAGCCTCTTGACCATTACATGTTTTTAGCAGTTCCATCATAACCAGAACTAGTTGCTACCCTTTATACCACTCGTTCCTCCAAGACGAGCCACCTTTAAGCTCTTTTCTGACTCATAAAAAATGAAAATATTGTCGATTATTTTTCCCTTTTAGACTTGTTAAAGAAAATAAAAGCAGGGAGTCATATTTGAGCTCTTTTTTTACTCTCAAAATAAGAAAAGATTGTCTAGCTCTTGCCGTTTTGAACTTGTTAAAGGTTACGAAACGTCTTTTACCTAGTATACATTTACCTCTTTTTCGGGCTGGGATAAAACTATATATGAACAAGGTACACCTTATTCAAACATGGCTAGGAGGTTCTCTCAAGTATTGTTTTCTACCTTTTCAGGCTCAAGGGACAACTTTACGAAAAGGGGCCTTTTGGAGTTTTCTTTTCCGTGTCTTTTTCAAACTCTCTAAAAAATGAAAAAGATGCCAAGTTTCACCTTTATCGGATGCGTTAAAAGATTAAACGACATAGGACTTGTCATTATGATGAGGCCGAGCTACTCCTTCCTAGGGCTCATAAAACTTACTAGGATGGATCCATCCAAATGATGGACTTATATTACAAGCATAGGTTATCCTCATAAAGCTTGTGTAAAAATAACTGGGGTACTCACCAGAAATGGTGGGGGGAAATTGGAAGTATTTCATTATTTGTATTCCTCACTTGAGGTAGTATGTCGCTCTTGAACACTGACACTCATCTGTTGTTTGTGTCGGGTTTTGGGACATCCTCACTCTGTCACTTGCCTCCCTGGGTTTTGGGTTATTTTAAACCTCTCATATGATCTCTGCCATGTCACCATGACCTTTGATCCTATGATGTAAAATTCAGCCAAACTCTGAAGTCGTGTCATCCACATGTTCAAGAGAAGTTTTCATACCTGTACATTTTCTTATCACATGTCACCATCTTGTATTACTCTCATTCATTATGTTTCCCATTTTGTATCGATGATGAAGAATTCATTATGACCTTACTTCGACAAATCACTTCCTATCGACTTCAGCTCATTATCCAAGAAGTTGATCTAGAAACTTCCTTCCAGTACCTTAGAGCTTACATGCCTCAATGGCAAGTTCTTCGCACTCGACGATAGATTCTCATCATTGGCCTTCGATCGAATGATTTCATAGGTGTTCGACTTCAGTTCCTTATTCACACTTCGTGAATTTTACTGATAGTACCTTGAGAGCCATTGACATTATGGGTGGTTTCTCTCGCGCTTCACAGTTCACATCATTAACTGGTAATCAAGCAACTTTCTAGCATGTTCGACTTCAACACATCTATTCACATGCTAGAATTTGTACTTTGATCAGGTCGTGTTGGAGTGCAAGACCCTGGGCTTAGATCACAAAAGGCTAGGTTGCAAGGAGTGATGAGTCATTCATGATTATATACATGATTCTTTAAGAGGGGTGGTTGCGACCATGCTGTGGATATTATTTTTTATCCCCTCAGTCAGATGGTTGTGTCCATGCTGAGGATTCATGCACATGATACTTTTCTTGATGGATAGTTGCGCCTATACCATGGATTCATGTATTGTTATATACATCTCTTATTTATCAAGCATGACTATGAGTTCATATATGTGTATGTATGTTTGACTTGCAGGTTTTTTGACGATGGTATCTGGCTCCTTGCATCTACTCATAAATCATTTCACCCCTCACTCTTGTTCGGCCTTCATGCTTTAGGGGGCATCTATTACACAGCATTTTTCCATTGTCCTTGTACTCCCTGTTCCTTGATCTTGGAGCACCTCTACAGTAAACCCTGTGTACCTTCTAGTTTATGCTTATAAAGGGAGAATAAGTTTGTAGTTTGTTTGGTTTGGAGCAAAGAGGAAGAAGCCTTGAACCTCTATTGTTTGAGGTGGATCATGAGATGCTAACAATGGTGCCGGAATCTAGACACGTCAAAGGAAACCTGCAACGCTAAGGCGAAGGTTGTACTTTCCTTTTTTTCATAATAATACAACTGATATTTTGTTTCCTATATCAATTTCATATGGTATTTGGTATCTTAAGACTCCTTAGCCTCTTAAGTAGGTTGAATCTATTGTATGCTATCATTTTTGCTTTGGTTTCTTGTCTATTTGTTTCAGGTGCTTGACTGACATTAAGGAGTTGATCGTTGGAGCAAAGACATAATGACTCCATCAAACAAGGATAAGTGATACAATAGGTAGGATCTTATCCATTCTCAATCTAATGGAACTTATGTCAAATTGTCTTGTTTGTGGCTAGACCCTCACCCCTGGGCTAGAGGGATTGTCTCTATCTGTAGAGAGAACCTTCCTACACCACAGGGATCGACCTCAAACATAGAACCTCTGTTTAATACCACTTCTTCCCACTTCAGTAGTTTAAGCATTTAGACTGTTTTTTTGCACATTTATTTATGTTATATGCCATCCACTCTATTGGGGTTTTCAACCCAAGACCCTAGGGTGTTTCCACCAGCAACAATATCACAATCGGAAATCGGAGATTAGAGAGATATTGCAATCGAAGGTTGGAGCAAGACGTGTATCACAAGTTGGCAGTTGGAGGGGAATGCAATATCGAAGATTGGAAAGGAGGTTTTATCGCAAGTTAGAAGTTAGAGTTTTTATGTGGTAGCACATAACAAATCGTTGATTGTGATTTCTCTGATAAACAAGAGCGGAGAAGGGATATATGTGTTATATGAGACTCCCGCCAATTAAAATACAACCACTTGTTATACTCAGACTTTGGTTATATAATAAATTTATTATTGTAAAGGGCCAATGTGCATCGGAGTTTTGATATTGAGGAATTTTCCAATCAATAAACTACAGCCACTTTATAATGTTCGACTTTAGGTTATATGCATTGTAAAAAACTATGATACATGATTTCGAAATAGTTCTGATATCATAATAATATGCCACTTTTGTAATATGATTTAGGACTAGGGCCTAGATATGGCTCTTCGTCTTGGGGGCTAGAAGTAATGAACATTTATACAATTGATTAGGTTATGGTAGTGAAAATGTTCGATCATCGGCTAGGCAACATTTTCAAACCAAATGTCTAAATGAGATCAAACAAGTTATGATAGGAAGATAAGAACAAAACGAACTCATTAAGGCAATCCAAACTCTCAAAATCGAATAGTAATATGACCAACCATCCAATCAAGGGGTCTGTATAATGAGTATTAAGTGAATAATGGGGGGGTTGTGTTTTTACCACAACAATGGTGACACACTGGGAAGAGCTAGTTATCTCTGGTTTATTATTAATGAAATCCCAAAAATGAAAAGGAGCAATACTGAATAAAATCAAAATGCTAAGATTTAGACTTTATTAAATCCCTGAAAAAGACAAAATAGAGTTCAATCATTTTGAAAATCTCTTGTAATGATCGTAAGAGCAAGACCATGTTTACAACAACCATTAATTAATGACATCATAAACTAAAGGAAAAAAGTTTAGGATTGTGTTTAGTAAGAAAGATGAACTCTCCTTGTCATAGGTAGAACCACTACTGCCTATAGGCATCCATAACCTCGAGAGGGTTACCTTTTTAACCCAAAGGAATGTCTATCCCATATACTATTTAGTATTTCAGAGAAAACATATTTCATTAATAACTTTGAAAACCATTGTCTTAGCTTGGTGACCAGATATTGACAATGTCATTCACGAGTGTTGATAGCCATGAACAAGTTGGATCGTGATGAGACCTCTTGTCTTACAACAAAGTGTTGTGATCCATTATCCTATCTTGGTGACCAGATGTGATAATTTCATAACAATCAAAGCTCGTGGTCATGGTAGGTTGGCTCTTTTAGGAGACCCCCTATCTTTCAAGTTTTTCACACAAATTTTAATTTATACTCTGATAATTTATGCTAACAGATGGGGAGACAAATCCTCTCCTTAAGAGATAGGATGACATCAAAGAGTTATAGATTACTAAACTTATATGTTTCTTTTTATCACTTTAGTAGTTGTTTATAGCATAAGTTGTCTCAAAATAGAATTATTTTATATTATAAAGTGAGATTATCAAAATGACAAGGAAACACAATAAGGGTTTCAAATCTAAATCTGAAATATAGCAATTTGATGATTATTTTTATATTCTTCCTTTTACTAATGAACTGCATTGAAAAAAAATAAAATTTTCCCATGTATCAGACCAAAGATAGATGTGAAAAAGCGCTTCAACTAAAACATTTGGTAATATTACCAAGGGGATTTTCAAAGGGGAACAAAATTAAATGTCGTGATATCGGATCTAAAAACAGGAGAAAAGAGAAATGCAATCAAATGAGAAATAAAATCAAACTATTGCAAGCAAAATCATGAAATAGAAACTACTCAAATAAGATAAAAGTAATATCTTGACATAAGGCATTAAGATATTGTTATGTATTTGTCAAGTAAATTGTTGTCTTGTTAAAATGAATTTTCTTATTCATGAGTTTATTAAAATCTAACTAATGACGAGTTGTGATTTTAAAAAAATGCAATTGAAAGCTTAACGGAGATTTATTTCCTTACTCAAATCTTGCTTTAAAAACATATCTCAAAAATGATAAGCAAAATTGAAAGTTAAGGAAAACTCCCTGAGTAAGACTTGAAAAATATTCCATTTAGCATTTATGTTTATGACAGCGGACTTATTCACAAAAGTTGGATTAAACCAAAACCTGCAAAAAGACAACAAAATATAAGAATGAAAAAATGAAGTAGAAAAGAACAAATTGGAATAAAAACACACAAACAAATGATAAGAAAATTGCGAATTCATACCTGGAATAATTTAATAGTTAGTTTACCTCAATGGATCTTCATCTTCTTCCATGTATTTCTTTAGATTTTTTAAAATCATATTTTTATTTAATCAACAAAAAGTTACAAAAAGAAATCTAATCTATTCCTAATCCTAATCCAAAAAATAGATTATGACTAGGTAAAATTAAATTTCCAACGTAACCATTCAAGTGTTTTGTTTACTGCATGTACACACCAGTCAAATATCAGTAATAAAATCACAATTGAAACAACAGAAGTAAATATAAATTGATTATATGCATCTAAAACTAAAGTATGTACAAAGAACAACTTATTTACAAATAACTTATTTTAAAGCCATATATCTTGGAAAGTTGTCTCCAAACAAATATATATTGGATCATAAAAGTATGAATGTATATTTGTAAGAGATTCAAAACTAACCAAAGGAGAAGGTAGCAAGGCATATTGTGAAGGAAAACTCTCAAGAGTTAAATTTTGTTGACAATGAGATAATTGAAATGAAATGAACATCAAAACAATTTGAAAAAGAAAAGTTTTTTTATATTCGGGATTAAAATTTCGAATAAAATATTCATTGTCTTTATTTAATTCATCTTGAGGGTGTTCAATGCTAATGTATTGAATATGCCTGCATAAAAGATTAGAAAAGAAAACATAACGAAAGAATTGAAAGAAAGCAATCATAACCAATTTGCTATGGTCATTAAAATTACAAGCTAATGTTACAGTGCAACTCTGGAACCTATCATTAAATTTAGTGATTAAATTGCCACTAAAAGAGCATTCCAACAAAATTCTATAGATGCAAATTTCCAAAGGAAAATCAAAATAAAAAGTGCTAGAAACCTGCAAAGCTAATTCATCAAAATGTTCAGCATAAAATTTGTGTTCAACAATAGGAGACAAAATTATAACACGTGAATCTTCATAAGAGAAATTAGATTTTATAATTAGTACACTTTGTATAGTATAAAAATATTTGTCATCATCATCACAATATTCATCATAAATTACCTCCTTTTCTTGGAAATCAACTAACTGATCTGTACTTGCAGAATCAAAAAACATGAGAGAATAATATTTTGAAACGTTATTGATGACTAAAGAATTTTAGATCTAAGACTTTTGTGATCCATAATGTAGAAATCATTCTTTTGGGTTAATCTCATCGTTAGGATTGGGTCAATGCCAGTCCTAACGATGTGATTAATCTGAAAGACTAATTTCTAGACTAAAGAATTATCATCTAAAGGAGCAATATTTTTAGAATTTTCAGAACTAGTGATAAAATTGTTTTCAACTGACAAATTAAAATGGTCATTATTTAATGAAATATGATCTGAAAATATATCACGATAAAGAAAATAATGACTACCAGAATATAATGTTGGCTGAAAAGAGTCATCTTGATAATTCACCATATTATCATAATTCTGGTTTAATGAAATTCTTTCAGTTGTAAAAATGTGTTATGAATTTTCAGTATTCACCTTAAGAGAATATAGATTAACATATTGATTATTTAAACCTTGTTGTTGATTAGATTCTATTGGGGCTACTTTCTAATCACCATAATCATTAGAAATTGTCTCAATTACATTTTCAGATTCTGTATTTATATTTGAAATATTCATTTCAAAAATCGGAAAATGTGTGTTGCAACTTTCCAACAATAAAGGATGTGATCTAATTTCAATATTAGGTTCAGGCTCAATAAAATCATTTGTTGATTCAAGACTAATAAATGAATTAGATGTGTCTTGTTCTTCATTATTTAATTTATTATCTTCAGAATTATAAGAGATAAAGAGAAGAGTAATTCTCAATCAAATCTCCAGTCGAAGGTAAATCACATAAATTAAATTGATAACAAAGTGACCAAAACTTTATAAAGTCTGGTTATCCCATGACTGATCATGAAAAAAATTTCTTTAAAAAGTGAAGGCTATTTTGAAGTTTTAGCATCTTTTGACTTCAATTGTCATCCATTACTCTTAAGGAGTGAATATGCCTCCACGTCTACTAATTTTAAATATTTTCAGTGTAATTCAAAAATATAAATCTTGAAAGATAAGAGGTCTCATCATGAGCCAACTTACCATGATCATGGGAAACTAATGATACTGACATTATCAACTCTAGCCACCAAACTAGGATAATGTCTTACTGTTATTCAACCATAATACAAGAGGTTTCATCACGAGCCAATTTGTTCAATATCATTATAACCTGTGCATGGCATTGTCACAATCTGGTTACCAAGCCAGGACAATGGCTTTCAAGAAAACTTTAAAGTGGATGGGATGGTATTTCTTTGGTTAAATGGTAACCCTATCGAGGTTATGGACATGTGCTGGTAGCAGTGGCTCTACCAGTGACAAATAGGTCAATCTTAAAAGCTAAACTTATTTTGTTCTTAACTTTATCTTTATAACTGATTAAATTACCAACAGGGGTAATAAGGATTTTCATCAATAAACAGTTTATGAAATAATTCACAAGATAAAGAGTTCTTTTATTCAGAGAATTTTTATCAATTAAAAATTCAAGATTTGTAGTTTTCTAAGTCTTCTTGTTTAGTCGTTTAAAGCATCATTTATTCTAACAAAGATAATTGTTTCTCCTAGTGTGTCACCAATTGTTGTAATTCTCAACAACCCCCTATTTAATTTGTATTTTATCCATATAATAAAATTATGGGGACCCTTTTTTGCATTTGCATGTAGGCTTTGAGTGTTTTACTTCATTTCAAAGTCTAATTTTCTTTTTATTTACATTTGTTTTATTTTTATATTTTTCCTATGTTGGTTTGTTAATAAAAGTTATAAATAGGTTTTTCTAAACATCTTAGATTAGTGTATAAACATAGCCCCCGAGACCAAGATCTTTATTATTATTATTATCAGTGGTTGTAGTTTTTCAATACATATATCGGAGCTTTGATATCGGAGCTTTGATATTGGAGGAATTCCTTAGAATTCTCGATTTCCAAAATCCGAACTATATCAAGTGGCTATAGTTTATTGATGTCTCGAATATCACATAACCCTTTTCTCATTAATAACACATATCAGAACCTTATGTCGGAGTTAAGGACCATTCGCAAAGAAGTGGTAGTAGTTCTATTGGACGGGCAACTCATATATACCACATAACCCTTATTTGCTCCCTTTTTATCAGAGAAAACACATATTGCAGCTTTGTTATGTGTTACCACGGAAAACTTTCGATCTTCGATTGTGATACCCCAATGTGCCTCTTGCTCTTATCTTCGATCACCAATCTCTGCCTACGTCAACACCTTCGGACCCAATACAGTTATAAAATGGAGTTTAATATAATGTAGCATCTACTCCCATATCGCAACTTTTGTTATGAGAGACCATTTGAAATTGTCGATAAATGGATGTGATATGGTATTAATTCTAATCTAATTGCAGTATTGTGTCCATTTAATCACATCTTTTGTAATGTTCCACCATTTTAAATTTTTGATCGCCTATTTGATAATGGATGTGATATTGATATTTAAAAAGGATTCATTACAACATCACATCTACTCAATCGGCGTTTTCATTTGTTCTCGTTGTTAAAAATGTCGATATCTATTTCTCCGATACCATACGATTTTTGCCACTTGTCATGTCCGGTGGGTCGTTGTTATAATAAACGAAAAGTTTATTTTCATTGGTTTTACAAGGATTTTATTATGTTATGCTTCAATTTAGTTTACGTATGTGTTTAATAAAGCCTATGTTTTACTGTAACAGGGATGAACCCATGGTCGATAAGGAGAAGTAACAGTTTGAGCCTAAATTCTTGAAGACTTGCTGCCATGTGCCACAACTCAGGGATTGTTGTAACAAAGATTTAAAAAGACCAACACGTGAGCAGCAAATCGATCCTTCGGCTAAAGAAATCTTCAGACTGTTTCTAGATGTTAAAATTGGTAACATAAATATGACAAGAATGACTTGGAATTCCATAGGCATTTCCTAATCAAACTGCATAATCAGTCGCTAATTCTGAAACGTCTCTCCGGCATAATCATTCATTTACTCTTAGCACTCAACAATGTGTTATCCACTGCATAGAGGCATGCACGACTCCATCATCCACTTGAATTAAAGCCAATGACAGATATATGCGAGAGTGGGAAAATTAGTGGAGAGTGAAGTTATTGCAACTGCAAGCGACTATTGTCTTTTATTTTAATTTTAGTAATGGTTTGTTAAAACCACTTCAGCATTCTATGGCACTTTTCTATATTTATGAACTATAAATCCCCTTCATTGTTATGAAGGAAGGGTTCAGAATTTCTACGAGAAATCTTCTAGTCTACACTATTGTATCTTGAAGAAGTCTTAAGAGAAATAGGAACCACTGTTATTTGACTTATGAGCTGAGTTAATGATTGTCGGTACTATTATGTGAATATCAAAACTATATTTATCATTTTAATGGTTATTTTATTTGTGTTTTTCATATACATTTTTGTAATTGATTAAGATTTATCACTACTAATGTGTTTAATTAAAAACTCTTAAGTATATGAATGAACAAGAATATTTGATATGTGTGATGCATTTCAACAACTAATCTAGTTAACTATTTAACCAGATTAGTCATCTATATTTGTTTTAACCTCACAAAATATTTGATAATCTATATTGTCATATCTAATGTGAGATCCTTATAAGTCACATACCCACAAAAAGTTTTCCCGGGATAGAATAGTTTAAGTCTATATTAATGTATCTTCGTTTCGTTCACAACATCATCCCTACACTTATATACATCACTCCATTTTTTATATATCTTTCATTAAGGGAAATTAGTCCCATAATCCTAGTCGGAGCCACCATTCCAAATGGAAAAGGAGCATCCCTAAGTTGCCGACCGGGTGGTTTTCCCTTGATGTTGAGGCAAAGATTTTTGAGCTTTCAACATTTTTGGCACTAAAAGGAGGACCTTGAGTTAGTTTATCTATTTGAAAGTTTGTTTAATCATTTTTAACTAATCGTGGATCCTATATGAATTCCTACATTGGGTCATGATTTCAGCTCATCCAAACCTACCAGAGGAATGACCAAGAAGCAGATTGAGACCTTGTCTAATTTCAGGTTTGATGGTAGAGTAAATTTTCTGCCTTAGATCATCTTTGTAATTTTGTAGATAGATCTTAATATTTCAATATTACTATTGATAATTAGATCTGTAGGCTTTATACTCTGACATTTCAAGAATGAATCCAAAAATGGTTCAAAGTACTTCCAACAAAGTCAATTCATTCCTGGAACCATTTTATGTAGGTGTTTCTTAAAGCGCATCAAAATTACAGTTATGGTAGTTTGTGTTTAGAGTTAGAAAATATTTTTATGTACGATAATGAATCTTTACATGATTTTTCTAATAGATTTTGATCACTTTTCTATAGATTTCATATAGGTGATTTGCCTTCAACTGGAGATTTAATTGAACATTTCACTTCCCTTATTTCTTCCAATTCTAAAGATAATGAATCAATTAATGAAGAACAAGGCACATCTAATTTATTTCTAAATCTTAAATCAGCAAATGATTTTATTGAACCCAAACCTGAGATTGTAATTAAATCACAACATTCTTCTTTAGTAAGTTTCAACTCACATATTCCAATCTTTGAAACGACTATTTCAAATATAAATTCAGAATCTGAAAATACAATTGAAAGAGTTTCTAATGATGCTTGTTATCAACCAGTACGTTCGATAGAATCTAATCTACAACAAGATTTAAATAATGAAAATATCAATTTATCTTCGTTTAAGGTAAATTCAGAAAATTCAGAACGTGTTTCTATAATTGAAAGAACTTCTTTGAACCAAGATTATAATACGGCGAGTTGTATAGATGAATCTTTTCAGCCGACATTATATTCTAGAAATTAGTATTTCCTTTATCGTGGTGTCTTCTCAAATTATAATATAATAAATGATGATTATGTTAATCTTTCATTTGAAAATGTTCCTAGCTCTTGTTCTGAAAGTTCTGAAATCATCACTCATTTAGATGATAATTCTTTAATCATCAACGACATTTCAAAACCTTCTTCTTCTATATTTTCTGATTTTGTTAGCTCAGATAATCTATTTGATTTCCAAGAAAAGGAGGTGATTTTTTATGAATATCCTAATGATGACAAATAATTACATCTTATACAAAGTGCACCATTTTTTAAAATTGATTTATCTCATGAAGATTCACGTGCAATGATTTTATCTTCTCACACTAAACAAGCAATTAATTTTAAAAATTTTGATGAGTTGGTTTTGCAAGTTTCTAACACTTTTCATTTTGATTTTCTTTTGGAAACTTTCATCTATAGCATTTTTTTGGAATGCTCTTTTAGTGGCAATTCGATCACTGAATTTAATGATAAGTTCCAAGTTTCCCTGTAACATCAGCGTGTAATTTTAATGTCTATAGCAAATTGGTTATGATTGCTTTCTTTCAATTCTTTTGTTATGATTTATTTTCTGATATTTTATGCAGGCATGTCCAATATCTTAGCATTTAACACTCTCAAGATGCATTAACTAAAGACAATGAATATGTTATTCAAAATTTTAATCCTAAAAAAAAAAAAAAAAAAAAAATTTGATGTTCATTTCATTTCAATTATCTCGTTGTTGACAAAATTTAACTCTTGAGAATGATCCATCAAAATTTTCCTTGCTACCTTCTCCTTTGGTTAGTTTTGAATCTCTTACAAATATACATCCATATTTTTATGATCTGATAGATATTTGTTTGGAGACAACTTTCCAAGAGAGATGGTTTTCAAACAAATTAATTGTAAATAAGTTGTTCTTTGTACATACTTTATTTTTAGATGTATATAATCAAATCAAATTTACTTTTGTTGTTTCAATTGTGCTTTTTTTACTGATATTTGACTGGTGTGTATATACAGTAAACAAAGCACTTGAGTGGTTACATTGGAAGTTTGATTTTACCTAGTCATAATTTTCTTTTTTAGATTAGGATTAGGAATAGATTAGATTTCTTTTTGTTAAATTTTTGTTGATTAAATAAAAAGATGATTTTAAACATTATAAAGAAATACATGGAAGAAGACGAAGATCCATTGAGGTAAACTGACTATTAAATTCTTCCAGGTATGCATTTGCAATTTTATTATCATCTATTTGTGTGTTTTTATTTCAATTTGTTTTTTTCTGCTTCAGTTTTTCTTTCTTATATTTTGTTGTCTTTTTGCAGGTTTTGGTTTGATCCAGCTTTTGTGAATAAGAAAGTTGTGATAAACATAAATTCTAAAATAAGCATCTTTCAAATCTTACTCAGGGAGATTTTCTTAACTTGAATTTTTTCTTATCATTTTTGTGATATGTTTTAAAGCAAGATTTGAGCAAGGAAATAAATCTATTTTAAGCTCTCAAATGCATTTTTTTAATCACAACTCATCATTAGTTGGTTTTTTTTAATAAACTTAAGAAAGAGAAACTCATTATGCAAGTAAACACTTTTGCTTGACAAATTCATGACAAGATCTTAATGCCTTATGTCAAGATACTACTTTTATCTTGTTTGAGTTTTTTCTATTTCATAATTTTCTTTGCAATGGTTTCTTTTCTTAATTTGGTTTGCATTTCTCTTTTTTCTTGCTCTCGGATCTGATTTCATGACATTTCATTATGTTCCCCTTTGAAAATCCTCATTGTAATATTACCAAATCTTTTAGTCGAAGATATTTTTCACATCCATCTTTGGTCTGATACATGGGAACTTTTTACTCTTTCAATGAACTTCATTCATAAAAGGAAGAATACCAAAATAGTCATCGAAGTGTTATCCTTCATATTTAGATTTGAAACCCTTAGTGTATTTCCTTTTCATTTTAATAATCACACTTTAAAGTATAATATAATTATATTTTATGACAACTTATCTTATAAAACAACTACTAAAGTGACAAAAAAGCAATAGATAAGTTTAGTATTATATAACTCTTCCATGTCATCCTATCTCTTAAGGAGAGGATTTGTCTCCCCTTCTATTAGCACAAATTATTAGAGTATAAACTAAAAGTTGTGTGAAAAACTTGAAAGATAGGGGATCTCCTAAAAGATCCATCCTACCATGATCATGAGCTTTGATTGTTATGACATTATCACATATGGTCAGCAAGCCAAGATAATGTCTCACAACACTTTGTTGTAAGACAAGAGGTCTCATCACGAGCCGGCTTGTTCATGGCTATCAACACTTGTGAATGGCATTATCAATATCTGGTCACCAAGCCAGGACAATGGTTTTTAGAGTTATTAAGGAAATATGCCTTTTCTGAAATACTAAATAGTAGATGGGATACTGACTTTCCTTTGGGTAAAAAAGGTAACCCTGTCGAGGCTATGGACACCTGCTGGCAGCAGTGGCTCCACATGTGACAATGAGAGTTCATCTTTCTTACTAAACACAATCCTAAACTTTTGTCCTTTAGTTTGTATTGTCATTAATTAATGTTTGTGGTAAACATAATCTTTCTATTATTATCATTACAAGAGATGTTCAAAATGATTAAACTATGTTTTGAATTTTTCAGGGATTTCATAGAGTTTGAATCTTAACATTTTGATTTTATTCAATCTTCCTTATTTTCCTTTTTGGGACTTCATTAATAATAAATCAGAGATAATTGGTTCTTCCTAATGTGTTGCCAATTGTTGTAGTACTTAACAACACCCCCCCCCCCCCCATTATTCACTTAATTATCATTATGGGGACCCTTTAATTGGATGGTTTCTCATATTACTATTCGATTTTGAGAGTTTGGATTGCCTAAATGAGTTCGTTTTGTTCTTATCTTCCTATCATAACTCGCTTCATCTCATTTTTACATTTGGTTTGAAAATGTTGCCTAGTTGATGATTGAACATTTTCACTACTCTAAACTAATCAATTGTATAAATGTTCATTATCTTTAGCCCCTGAGGCCAAACTTTTCATTATAAAGTGGCTTTTTCTTTAATTTGTAAAACAAAAAATTACTTTTAAAGTGGCTATGACATATCAGAACTTTAGGACTTATTAATATCGGAAGATTACGTCCAAAATCTCCAATATCATAAATCTTGATCCCATTTATCAGTGGTTGTAGTTTATTGCTCGAAAAAACCTTTTTATAATAGATTCATATCGAAGTTTTCAGAGTTATTACATCGGAGGAACTCTTTTAGAATTCTTTGATACCAAAACACAGATCATATGACATTGACCCTTTAAAATAATAAACATATATAAAACTTTGAAAACACATAAGTGGCAGTCCTTTTAAAATATTTCAATTTATTATAGTTTAAAGCAAAGTCTGACCATTATATATAAGCACTGTCGGAGGACCCCACATGCCACATCATAATCCACTCTAGCATATCAAAGATACCATATCGATGTTTTGCTATGTAACACCAAAAACCTCTGATATCTGATATTGCGATGCACCTCCCATTCTGATCTCTCATATCTGATATACATTTCATTCCGAATTCTGATAACCATTTCCGCTCATCGTCCAATATGTGACATAGAAAATACTTTGATATTACGAAAGCTCCAATCTCTGACATGATATTTGCTCTGATATCCGGACCTGACATAGTTATCAAAAAGAATTCAATGGAATATCACATCCACTCCCAATTAGAACTTTTATAATGACATATATTTAAAACCGCCAATTTTATGGACCCGGTTTGTTTTAGTATAGAGATCAAATGTGATATCGCATCCACAATATCGCATCCGCCTCGTATCGAAGCTACCCAATATCGCAAGTTTTTAATGTTGCCTCATTTTGAAAGTTGCGATGATATTATCACCAATATCACTCATCTCTTGCCACTTATCACTTCCAAGGGAGTCATTGTCTTATTAATAGAAAAGCCACTTCATTAAAATTAAAAGGTCTTGAGTCATGTGTATTGAATTTTGGTCATGGCTAATTCTGATTTCTCTGTTACAGGTAAACGTCTGGGCCGATTTGAATTGATCATTCAATCAAAAACCACTCATCCATGTGTCGATATCCAAACCAAAATAGAAAAAAGGAGTTTAATACAAACGAAGACCAATATAGTAAAGAGTGCAAACCTGTATATCACTCTGCTCAGTAGTGGTCGACAGAAAACAAATTGAACTCAACAACGAGCTAAATTGGGCACTTAATCAACAGAGGTGATCGACATTTGGCTTGTGATTCAATAGAAGAAGTAACTACCTAATTTAATTTCTCAATCGTGGAGAGATACATGTAGTTGATGATATTTTCACAGTTTCACCTCAAAATCTCTATAAATAATCTCTTTGCATATTGTAAAAGGACTTTTGGGCCAAGCAAGAGAAATAGGAGGATAAGAATTGCGTGATAGGCATTGTTAGACATTATTAACAGAAGGGGAATCAAGGAGAAGATGCAAAATGCTATAAGAGTGTACAATTTGTTTTTGAAGGGGTTCTATTTCATTTTGCACTATTGCAGTGGGGTGGAGGTCTTCTTTGTAGATAGAGATCAAGTGCTAGAAGCGAGAGATTCGCACTATTGCAATATTTGAGGTTTATGTGCTTAATTCAATTTGGTAATAAATTTTGTTTCTATAATTTCTTGTAAGGCACTATTGTTTGCATCAATTGTTGAAATAAATAAATTATTCAGCTTTTCAATTACATTTATGGTGTATGAGTTTAGTAATTGGCTTTATGCACTATTATTAAATGTTAATTATTAATTCATTTAGAATTCTATTCAAGCTATCTTACAGAATTAATCAGAAATGTATCATTGACAACTGATTATTGTATAAGAACATATTTTTATTTCTTTAAGGTAGCTAGCTATCTAACAGTTTAAAAATATAGATTTCCTGCTTTTCTACATGCCATTTTATTTGAACTACTTCAGTATTATGACATGAATTTCTCGTTCTTATGCATATGTTGTACTAGAAGTTGGTGTTATTTATAGTTAAGTTTCTAATAACTACTTATTAGGCATTTAGTTGTTCATAATTGTTTTAACAAGGATTAGATCATGTGAAATATTTCCCTATTCTAGTTCCTTCATTTTATTTCAATTCTTCCCTGCTTCTTTTTCCATCTTTTTGTCTTGCTCTTGATTGAAAGAAGGAATAATCCTTCCTTCAATTGAGATAGGTCTAGGATTAGATGCATCTTAGATTATACTTTACATTTACTTCTACTTACTGCATTTTAGAAGTCCCCTTATAGAGGGGCAAACTTTAGTTGTGGCTTGGTTGAGCCCTATATCAGCTTAAGGATCACTTTCTTACCTGATCAGTAAGAGGACTGATATGATGTATCTTCTCTATTGGTATGTGAAATTCATATCTTAAGCCAGTGGAGATAGAGAGAAGGTAACTGGACCTAGTTTAACTAGTCGGAACCACCATTTCAATGGAAAAGGAACTGCTCTAAGTTCCTGACCAGGTGGTATCCCTTATAATGTTGTAAGGAGAGATTTTCAAGCCTTCAACACAAAGATACAATATATAGATCATGTTTGGATCATTCTCAGCTTTCATTTTCTAGGTGATAGCTAGTTGTCTCACCAACTATAGTGCAATTTCCATGATATTGTCATTTTTCTTTTCCTCACCTCATTTGATCCTCATTGCATTACTATCCCTTTACCACTTCATTTAATCCTCATTGCATTTTTATCCCTTTAAATTTCTAGATGGCCTTCATTTGTATGAAGGAAAGTTTGTTCTAATTGACACCACTTCAAAGAGATCAATCCTTTAAAGAAGGTAAATACTAAAACATAAAACCAAACTTGAGTAGTATTTCTTGTAGATTCACAAAACATTACCATTAGATGCTATAGCAAGTGGCCTATGGAATAATATTAGTGTCCAAATGTTCTTTGGGCATGGAAACTAGAAGGTTCTAAAAGGTGCAATGATTTTACCCAATTAATTAACAAGGCTTGATCAAACTAGTGAATAAAATGTCATCTAAAGTCAATGGTGCACTCAAGTTTCCATTTTTTTTATACCTCTTTGCTTTGTTAAGAATATCCTTTCTCAGTGAGCCATTAAAAAGAGGCATTCCTTCACATGTCACCAACATTTGATTTAAACCTTACCATATTTATCAATGCCTTAATGGAGACAATCAACACTTCCCTTCTCTTATTCTTGTATGAGGATTTTTCCAAACTGGTTGGAAATGAAGTTTAATAGAAATAGAGATAGAGAGATCCTAGTGTTGAGAAATCTAGGGCATTAGCATTAGGTGATTTCTCTTCTATTAGTGACTTTTTGTGAATGATTTTTACTTGTTTAGATTAGGATCTTCTTCATGTTAGATTATTAGTGTTCTTCTTCATCAAACCTTAACCAATGCATGAGCATAAATAGACAAGAGACACATCATGTAGGCTATGAGCTAGGGCCAAAACCTCTCACTCTTTGAGAGGAAAACCCACAGAAATTATCCTTATAGAGATTTTGATTGACAAATACCAAGACCAAGACCCTTGACCTATTTAGCCACTCCAATACCAAGACATCGTAGGCCTTCTTCTTTGATTCTCTTCTACTTCGATCTTCCTCAAACTGAGATCATTTCTTCATGGCACCGAAACATTTCAATGTAAAGTTACCAAATTATGACCACTGTAGCATCATCAAAACACAATGATACATCACTGAAGAATAGCCCCTTCAGAGCACCAAACTGTGGCCTCTATATATCACAAAACTGTGGTTTCTAGACCATCCTATGAGCTTCTATTGTGGCACTGAGATTCTCCTTGAAATATCACCTGGACATTCTTCTTTAGATAGCAGCGAGACCAAAACCATGACACTGTGGTAAAGCTTCATCAATATTTCTTGAACCAAAATGTTTCCACTGTAATAACATAGAATCATTAGTTGTGATACTGTGATATATGAGTTGTGATTGTCTTCCGGAAATCTCAGAGAATTTGAACTTTGTTGATGGAACTGAAACCCGAACTTCTTGACTATAATATATCTGAGCTTCATGTCTGAGGTCATCTAAAACTACATAGAGAGAGATACATCCGGACTATTGCTACCTATCTGAG
Source organism: Pinus tabuliformis (assembly GCA_031772625.1). Classification (NCBI taxonomy): domain Eukaryota; kingdom Viridiplantae; phylum Streptophyta; class Pinopsida; order Pinales; family Pinaceae; genus Pinus; species Pinus tabuliformis. Next base: position 79,951,466 of record CM062815.1, on the reverse strand, counting down.
ACTATAGAGAGATGTGTGCAATTCTGTCTCCGAAAAAATCAGACATCCGAACTTACTGTTTCCACCAAAAAATGTAAGATATTTTAGGTTCTCAATTGAGGAAATGTGAAGCGCCTACATGCCTTTATATAGTTGTTGGTTCATATAAATAAACTAACATGTAATTTCGAATAGATGTGCCTCCAAAGGGTGATCCGACATGAGATTTATTTCCGTTTTGAGGCCGAGTTCAAGAGCAGAACTAGTGCTTTTCATTAGAGGGATTTCTAGACATATTATAGACTCAAATACATTGTTATATCCCCAAGAAGGGTTCTTCATACATGACATAGACTCTTTGAATTTTAATGACCTATCTTAAGGCTCGTAATGGGAGCCATCTAAAATAAAATCACTTGATCATGAAAAACATGAAGCAAATCAGATTTTCGAACAAAGTTGACAAGACAATTTCTCCTTGTTGGGAGGAAGGACTCGATGGAAAAAATGTCGCGACCTGTCCCTGACACGGGCTAGGGTTTATATGCAGACCTCTATAGCACCCTCCCCCGTGATCTAGCTTAGACAAGTCATTTCTCTGATTCTGTACCTCTTGAAATGTCGTTTCTGAGCTTCTCCTATTTCCCGTCTTCAGCCACGAGCATATTCCTCCCATGACCACATCGTGCCCTCACCATCTTCCCCTTTCTGCAGTTGGTCTCTCCTACATCAACGGTTATACACTTACAGCGATAGCTGGTGCATAACACCTATAATAGTTATGGATTTGGATATAGTTGATTATTCTGAAGACCCTCTCGAGGATGTCTCCATTTGGACAAACCCACACTCAACCACTGATGGTTTTCTCCCCTTCAGAAAAGAATTGACAGAGGTTATTGCTCCCTTACCCTTGATATTAGGGCCCTCCTGTTCGGTTGTCACCCTACCCACGACTCCCCCCTCCTGACCACCTTTCGCTACACCTCTTCTATTTTCGTCCTCCCTTCAATTTTTGGTCCGCTACATAGGCCCATACCTCACTGATTTCTCCTCGGGCTATCCACCCTTATTGCCATCCACCGGATCCCATTTCCCCTCATCTTCTTCCCTCGGCGAACCCCCACTTACCGCCCAAGGTCTCCCTCACGCGGCCCCGATATTGTTCCCCCTCTCCGACAGTTTTACAAATATTCCTCCTCTTTTGGACGCCTTCCCCTTTGGGCCTAGTTTGATCTCCCCAAACCCTACAAACCCTCCTCGCAGCGGACCACAAGAGGACTCCAATGACGGGGGCCATAGGCTGGGGAAAAGGTTGAAGTGTGTCAAATCTAGGGCATAAGACATTATCATGAGTTTGGGAGAAGACATACAGTGGGGCGAAACCATGGACATTGCCGAATGAGTTTTGGTTGCAATAGTTTAGGGTAGGAACTACACAGCGGCACAGTTAAAACAATGGACTGTAGAAGTGTGGTGAAAACACCTGGTGGAGCTACCTTTCATCTAAAATTTTGTCCGAAGTTGGTTTGCGCTACATTTTGCTCGGGCCAAGCATACAAATTGGGTATTTTCATCCTTATGGCATATTGAATAGGCCCCTACGCTTCTGAGGAGATGGAACTACCTATTCGACCTACAAAGAGAGCAATTAGGTGTTGGGCCACTATGGGTTCACCTTCCTGGCTTGCCGCTACAATTCTAGTATGAGGTGTTAGCCTCCTATTACAATAGGTTTCATATTTCATGATTGATTGTTTACATGCCAAATATGTCATTCTTTCCATGCTGCAAAGGTTCCATATTTCCAAGAAAACTCGGAAAATTTAAAAAATGTAAAGAGGGTGTGCCCTAAAAGAAAAATCAAAGGGTAAAAAGAATCAATTGGCCAAAGAGAAAAATGAATGAAATGAACCCCAAACAAAAGGCCAGGAAAGTGTGCTAGCTCAAATTCCACTACTATATTCCATTTTTGAAGAACTATTCCATTTTTGAAGAGTTTCACAGTTAAGGGAAGGCCAAACAGCTTAATCTTGGCTTCCCTAGGTTTAACTTGCTTGTTGTAGAGATAGAGAATAAATATCTGTCCAAACTATTTAATCTTGGTAGATCATTAGATAGGTAGAGAAACAAGCGTGCTCAACAGCTTAATCTGAGCCCTTGGCAGAAATAAGGATAGAGTTAGATAGGAGGATAGCCAAAAGAAAAGATGAAAAGCTGGGTTTGCTAGTCTAAGTGCACCCAAACAAAAAGAAGAAAAAATGTTAGGCTAAGTAGGTTGGGTAGGTAGTTTTGAGGTTGCAGAATGAATAAGTGTGATCAATTTTGTATTTCAAAGTGTTATTTTACTTCAGATCACAAGTGCAAGGCAATTTTCCCTTGGACCAGCTCAAGCGAGGCATGACTAACTTCCCCCTCTTCCTTTTCCCAAATCATTCCGCTAATTTCCCCTAAAAAATGTTAAGATCTGCTTGGTATCTTTAAAAATCATCATATTCCATAACATTTGCCTAAGTAAAGATATGCTTTACTTAGGAGTGCTCATATTTCTTTTATAAAGTCCTATTTCCCCTTTGTAGCCTAAGATTTCTATCCTTAGCACTTTTGATCAAAATTCACATTAGCTTCTAACTTACTATGTAGATCCCTATCTATTTCCCCTTCCCCTACTAAAATATGTTAAATATCCCCCTTATATACATATCCCCTCCCTTTTGGTTGAAATATAACCATAAATATGCCTTGGGAATTACTAAGTTTATTCGAAACTTAGTAAGAACCCTCATTTTGCCTCTTTTAACCATCTTCCAATGCTTCATAAAAACCCTCTTTCCATGCTTCGGACCCCTTCCAATGCATTAACAACCCTTCCGATCATGCAAAAACCCCTCCGATGCCATTATTTCCTTCCTCTGATCGGAGAGGCCTTCCTCCGATCGCAAGTGGCCCTTTGCTGACTCATAAGGCATGCCTCCGATTGCATTCCCCCCCCCTTCGATGCGATATCGCTGTCGGAGGTGGCAGTCAAAAGTATTGGCCCCTTTATATATTCCTCTGATCCATCTTCCCCGATGCCATTATCGCAATCGGCGTATCGCAACATTATATGCCCCCATATATATGCCCCAGTTCATTCCTCATGCTCCAACGCGATATCGCTATCGCATCCGAAGCGATATCGCTATCAGGAGGCCTTTCCATCGGATATTCCATATGTTTCCATATATCTCCGCTTTACCGCATATTTCACTTTTACCGCAATGCATTGCCTTTACCACAAATCCATGCTTTTCCACCATTTTCCCCTTCATCACTAATCCATCACAAAATATGCATATATTGCTTATCGTTGTCGCATTTTTTTATGAATTTCACGTATAAAGTGGTCTTTTTTGCTTTATAAAGGAAAAGGGGGTTTTTCTTCATGTTTTTCAATCTACGCCCGCACGCTCTAGTTCAAAAGAAAGATGGTCATTCCTCGGCCATTTTTTATCGCTCCAGCCTAAATATGCTCTGGACAACGAGCACGGCCTCAGTACAGTCATGTTTTCACAAATCCTCCGTCATTTTTGCAGTATTTCTTCATTTTTGTTGATATTTTGATCGGCCAGCTCCGAAACTCTTCCAAAGCCCACAGAGGTGCCACCCCAGCTATTTTTTGCCATAAAGTGGCAGAAAAGGGGCGATTTGACAGTTAAAGTGTATCAGTGGAGAGAAAAGGCCCCGATTCAGTGTTAAAGTGTATCAGAGTTGCGGCAAAGAGTATCAGTTGAAGAATATCAGTGGAGAATTAAAGCCACATCAAAGGAACATTAGAGAGCCTCCAACAAAGTCAAAGAGTATCAGTGTTGGAATTTAAAGCCATTAAGGCTTACCAAATCAGAGTAAATGCACATAAGGCCACCCAAGGGCAGTGCTGCAGAAACCAAAGCACAGTTATTGCAGAATGCACAGCACAGAGCTCAAAGGACACCATATTTACTCATTTTGAATGCGGCTGCCTCCAGCGCAGCATAAATAGATATTTGTTACATTTATTTCAGGATAAGTTAGGTTAATCACAGTTATTTCCCAGATCTTCCCTCAAATCTATTTTGTAGATATTTTTCTTATAAATACCACCCTGAACAATGTATTAAGGGTTGGTTGGTTAATAACTCCTCTCGAGAATTGCGTTGTATTCTTTGAGAGCCTCTATAATCAAAGATCGCTGGAATGCTTGGATGATGAAATGTCTGTTGTGTTTTTAAGGGCTGAAGAGTGAAATATGGAATTCTTGTGCTTCTACATGGCCCAATATGTGTTTCTTACCTCTGTTTACAGTTTATATGTGTTTATGCCACGATTGTGTCACCATCTAAATAGCAGGAAAGAAGAATAGCTTAGACTTTGCTTAGCAGCACTCTATGCTCAATTTCTGTTATTTCCACATGTTTTCCACAGAAATAGTTATGAATATGCATACTTAAATGATCATGTTTACACTGTTTCTCTCATTTGTGAATGATTGTTTAGGAATCCTTGACTGCTCCTAGATAAAATTCATTCCCCTTCGCTCTGTTAGCTGATGAAAGATTCTTAGTTGCCTTTCACCTCTGACCTTCATTCCGTCTTTATTCCAGCTTAATATTGTTCCATGTGTAGCTATCCTACTCTGTATTCCTCTTGTGACCAAGAAAACGCACCAGCAGCCCTTATCCTTGACTCCATGCCCAATGGTTTGAACTTCTCACACTTTGCAGTCCAACTCCACTTGAAAACATCATCCTTCCCACCAAAACTCAAAACAAAACCCATGTACACCATAAATAGCCTAAAATCATATCAAAACAAAGCTAAATTATAAAGGGATAGCCCTCTCTGATTGCAGGTAGGCTAGAACCTGTAATCCAAAGATTGGTTTGTGGTTACCTCGGTTGTATCCCTTAAGGAGCCAAGGGAAAACCTGAGTGTTAACATCAAGACATCTTCAGATGCATCAGAAACTCTCTAGGCACTTATCTGGAGTATGAAAAATCATACCTTTCCACTTGAATCATGGCATATGCGAGGATTTTAGTCCATTTGTACATCAGAGAGGGATTACAAGAACAAATCACTCTGCGTTGGAGTAACTTCACGCGAACACAGATCCTTGATTACGAGGGGGTTCCATTTAGCTGCAGGGGCTGCCATAAGGTTTGTCACCTCTTCAGTGACTACCCCCTGATCGGTAAAGCGAGAAACTCAGATAAGGGAAGGACAATACCCACGAAGAATCCTCAGGCACCAATAAGACAAACCTCTACAGATGCAGCAATGGAACGCTCTGCCCCTGAAGTAGCAGTGAACACCCCGGCCAGCGAGACTTCGAAGAAGCATGGAAAAGAACCATATTGGCCACCCTCTCGTCCTCTGACTAGGTCAAGGGCGGTTGCAGAGGCTGCGCTATCTTAGGGCATGTCCTATTTTGATCCCTGCTCTGTTTAATACACTTTTTCATCTGAATGCATAGATGTTTCATTGGGGTTTCATCAGGTCTCTGCTTTCATGCCACCACCGCCCATTACTTTGGCTTGCTCTCTACATCCCCCCTCCCCCTATATACTCATGTACCCCCCCCCCATTTCCCAGAGGCAAACCCATCTGCATCCTCTGACTCTGATCAAGGGTCCCATAAAGTGCCATAAATGGGGTCATTTTTGTTGCTGTATGGAAGGAAGTGTTATACCACCATTCAGCCAGAGGCAACCATTTGACCCATTGCGTCTATTTATCAGATACAAAGCAACGAAGATATCCTTCCAAACATTTGTTTACTATCTCAGTTTGCCCATCAGATTGAGGATGATAATATGAGCTATGAGCTAACTGAGTACCAAGACAAGAAAATAATTCTGTCCAAAAATTTGCAGTGAAAATGGGATCTTTGTCACTTACAATAATCTTTGGGTTTCCATGTAGCTTTTGAACTGTTTCCATAAATGCAGTAGAAACTGTACTGGCTTTAAATGGATGTGATAATGCACAAAAGTGTGCATACTTGGTAAGTTGTCAACAACCACCATGATGACACTCTTTTTCCTCAGACTTGGGTAAACCTATGATAAAATCCATTGAAACTCCTCCTCCAACATTGGCTTGGAATGGATAAAGGTTGTAATAGACCGGGTGTCTTAATTGTTTCAACTTTATTTGTTGGAAAACCAAACATTCCACCACAAACTTTTGAATATCTGATTTAAGGCCATCCCAAAAAAAATTCCTTCTTAACCCTATGGTAAGTTTTTAAAAATCCTGAGTGCCCTCCTAAGGGAGAAGTGTGCAATTCCATAAGAATCTTTTGTTTTAGCTGGGAATTCTTACAGAGGTATAAGCGATCTTTGTACCATAACGAATCATTTTGCCAACTAAATTTATCAGACGTACTGGAATCTTGTTGTAGCTTTCGAATAAGTGCCCACACTTCTTCGCCATTCTTCCATTCCTCCCTTGCTTCGTTTATCCATTCTGGTTGGATAATAGAAATGGCACACAACAATGCTTCCACATTCTCATCCTTTCTTGAGGGTGCATCTGCCACCACATTTTGCTTCCCTTTTTTGTAGATGATCTCAAAGTCACAACCCAACATCTTTGTGACCCACTTTTGTTGCTCTTCAGAGGATAATCTTTGTTCTAAGAAGTATTTAAGGCTATCATGATCCGTTTTTACCTTGAAGTGTCTTCCCATTAGGTAGGGTTGCCATTTCTTAAGTGCATGGAGTATTGCCAACATTTCCTTCTCATAAATAGCTTTGCTTAAAAACTTTCCCTTGATTGGACGTCTTTCAAAAGAAATGGGTCTTTCATCTTGCATTAGAACAGCACCAATTCCATTTCCTGAAGCATCACATTCCACAATAAAGGTTTTTGTGAAGTCCGGTGTAGCTAAGACCGATGCTTGGCACATTGCCTCTTTAAGATGTTCAAAGGCCTTTGTTTCTTCCGGAGTCCATGAAAATGCATCTTTCTTCAATAATGTTGTTAGAGGTGCTGCTATTCTCCCATAATTCTTAACAAACTTGCGATAATACCTTGTCAACCCAAGAAATCCTCGCAGATGCTTTATGGATGTGGGGATTTTCCATTCCTTAACTGCTTTAATTTTGCTAGGGTCTACCTTAACTCCTTCATGAGATACAATATGACCCAAATATTCCACCTCCTAGACTCCAAAGAAACATTTGGATCTTTTTGCATATCATTGTTTCTCCTCCAATAGTTGTAGCACCCTGTCAACATGTTCAACATGATCCTTCCAAGACTTGTTGTAGATTAGTATATCATCAAAAAATACTAACACAAATTTTCTAAGGAATGGTTTGAAAATTGAATTCATCAAACCTTGAAATGTTGAAGGTGCACTGGTAAGCCCAAAAGGCATGACCAAAAATTCATAATGACCCTCATGAGTTCTAAATGCCATTTTCGAAATGTCTTCAATCTTCATTCTGATTTGATGATATCCCGAATGAAGATCCAACTTGGTGAAGTAAATTGATCCATGCAATTCATCCAATAATTCATCAATGACAAGAATGGGGAACTTATCCTTAATAGTGAGCTTGTTGAGCTCCCTATAATCCGGACACATGCGCCATGATCCATCCTTCGTGTGCACCAATACTACTGGAGCAGAGAAAGAACTTTGACTCGGTTGAATTATACCAGGCTCTAGCATTTCTGCAACCATACGTTGAATTTCACTTTTTTGGACATAGGGATATCTGTACGGCCTGATGTTTGGAGGAACACTTCCTGGAATCAGATGAATAGCATGATCATGATCACGCATAGGTGGGAGACCTTTGGGTGTCTCAAATACCTTGGAATGATTGTCCAGGACTTTTTGGAGATCTGGAGAAATAGATGATTCCGATGTGGAAACATCTAGCAAACATAATTGTGCAATTACACCTCTTTGCTCCTTTTTTATAAGCTTTGTCATACCATTAGAGCTGATTGTCTTTCCTGGTTTCCCTGCAATACCCCTTAATTCAACTTCCTTTCCTTCCGTATAAAATTTGATGAAAAGTTCTTGAAAATTAAAAGCTATTGTACCCAAGGATTGTAGCCATTGGACTCCTAGTACAAGATCAGCACCTCCCATTGGAATGGAAAGCAATGGGCTAGTCAATACATATTCTCCCATGGATAGCTTGATATTATGGCACTTTCCAGAGAAATTTATTGTTCCTCCATTTGCAATCATCACTTGACACTCTGGTGCTGGATATAGGAAGCAATTCAATTCTTTTGCTACCCTACAATGAATAAAATTGTGGGTGCTTCATGAATCAATCAACACTATTACCTTTTTCTTCTTGATTTGTCCTTCTATCTTGACGGTTTGAGGAGTGGTAATTCCCTCCAATGCATTACAATATATGGTCGGATTTATTTTTTCTTCATCTAAGCTTTTTTCCAGGAGTATATCCTCTTCTTTTGACCTTTCTTGCTCCTTTTCTTCTTCCTCTTCACAATCTATGTAGAATAATTTCTTCTCAGCACACTTATGACCTTTTGTGTATTTGCTATCACAATTGTAACAAAGCCCTTTTGCTCTTTTTTCTTCCAATTGCTGTGGTGTCAACCTTATAGGTTGTGGAAGACTAGGGGCAACAACACTTCCGTCTTTATAGTTGTGAGTGGTATGCTTCCTAGTTTCCATAATTTTGCTTTCCATTTTTCTTGCTAACCTGAATGCCTTCTCTAATGAATCAGGTTCCCAAAGGCGAACATCATGTTGGATATTATCCTTTAAAGACCCTATGAACACATCAATCTTATGTTCCTCTGGAATATCTTTTACCCTTATGTTCAATTTTTGGAACTCCTCAATGTGCTCCATTATTGAACCCTTTTGTTTGAGACTTATCAATTGGCTAAAAAAAGTGTTGCTTTTTGTATCCTCACAATGTGCTATCAATTCTTCTGTAAAAAATGCCCAAGTGATAATTTTTTTACGAGAGCAAAGCCATTGATACCATATAAAACTGATTTGGTTCCAAATATACAGTTTCCATACGTACCTTTTGTGCGTTTTGCACATTATTGAGATCGAAGAATTGCTCCATCTGTAATATCCATGTGGCGGGATCCTTTCCATCAAACTTCCTCATATCGATTTTTGGAATATGGTGAGTCTTCGATCCAACATTAGCGTCTATGGAATCATGATTAACATTTCTTTTGTTCTCATCATGAGTTTCCTTTACTACCTTTTCACCATTAGTAAGTATTTCTTGTAGAAAATTTGTCAAATTTGTCTTCAAATCTGTCATGCCTGTCTTCAAATTTGTGTTCAAATCTATCTTCAAATTGTCCATCTTAGCTTCCATGCCATTCATCTTAGCTTCCACGCCATTTATCTTAGCTTCTGTTAACTTTTGTGAGCGTGACATTTGTTGCACCTGTTCTTGTAATTTTGATATATCATGTAGCATTTCTTCCTCTTCTTCATGAGTCATGCTAGAGCTTTCAGGTTCCTTATTAGGTGTTTGCATTTTCTTTCCTCGGGGCATCAGTTACTGATAATAATTCTCTACTATGCCCTTTGAATTCCTTCCAAATAAATTTTCAAACCAAGCTTAAGCAAAAATTTAAAAAAATCTACACACCTTTTTTCACTTTGTAGAAGCTCGATATTTCCTGTGATGTATCTCCGTACTTTCCAATCATCTAGTTCTAAAATTTATACCTGTAGTAGCCCTCCATGTCCTATTTACAATGCCACAAGTTTGACCCAAATTGGATTCTCCAAGAATGAGTTATGCGAACTATCCCACAGTGACTTGATTATAGACTAGTTCAGTAGAGCGAACTTGTACGACGTGCCACGAGTCCCTGTTTCAACCTTTGGATCTGAAAAACACTTATACGAAACTACAGCCTGTCCTCTTTCTGTATCTTCTTATGACATTTCAATCTGATCCCTAGAGAGAAAGTTATGACGATTTTCCCCAGGTCACCTGTTAGGAATGTAATTCAGGAGTCTGCAAAAAGACCAACTTCCTCATATCATAACTCCGCAACTATAGCGCGAAATGCTCTAAAATTAGGATCCAAGGTTCAGCACCATTTCTTCTCAAATGGGTTTTTTTTGCGACTTCAGAAAAATCACAGAAAAAACGTTATAGCAAAAATTCCACGATGACCTGTTTGGAGCAGCGAAACCCTAGAACCCAAAGCTCTGATACCAAATGTTATGAAACCAGCTCAGGAAAAGATAGAAATGATAGATCAACGCCTTAGAATTCAGCCTCTTCGAGGGGGCAACCTCATTCACATTACATAAATGAACAATTCTTGGATGGTACAAATGACAAAACCTCCTTTCTATATATAGGAGTCTAAGGAGTCACAATATAATCTAGCCGACCTAACAATAATAATATAAAGCCACAAAATTAACAATAGAGGGATTCTATGGGGCACAGAAGTAACAATATGGGGGTAATAGGGGCACAAAAATATAAATAATGGGTATAACTACAATATTAATGGGGTAATCACTAGTATTATAGGGACCCAACACTCTCCCACAAATATCCGCTTTGATCCCTATCCCAATCATGGGCCCCTGACTCCATTGGTATTGTTTTGGTATCTTCCCCCATCCCCCCGAAGCCCCCTAGAGGCCAAACATCCTCCCTATCCAAAGCCAAGATGTAGGAAGGGGAGGAGATTGCCTCGAGGCAACAACTTGCAATAGAATGGGTTCTTAGAGAAAAAAACACCCTGGGCTCGTCTCCCCGAGGAAGCTGTTATCATTCAATTATAGGGGTTTAGCTATCCCTGAGAAAAAACTATCTCTACAAATATTCTTAGGACCAAGCATATAGATGTTGTATTTTTACAAGAAACCCTGGGCCTTGCTAAAGCTATTTCTCACCTCCTCAAATCCATCCTCCCCGGTTGGTCCTTTCAAGCCCTTGATGTAAATGGTCATTCGGGTGGCATAGCCTTGGGATTCAACTCCCACTCTATCAGATTGCGTAACATTTGGGGAGGCATTGGACACATAGGGGAAGACATTTTCTCATATGAAATGGCCACAAAAATTAGACTTATTAATGTATATGAGCCATGTCAACATCGTGAAGAATTCTTGGAACAACTATTGACCTCTAATCTCCTTCAATTAGACAACATCATCCTGGGAGGGGACCTAAATTTCTCTATGGAGTTCTTGGAATCTTAGGGACATCATGCCTAGGTTGACCCACTATCTGCATTCTTTGAGAATATCCTAGAGAACCATAGTCTTATTGATATCCCCTCTGCTAAAATCCTACATGGAGGAATATAAGGATTGGAGAGGACACCCTCGCTAGGAGGCTTCATTGATTTCTCATCAAGGAATGATTACTGGGTTTGGGATATATCTATAGACAATGGGTTGGATCAGGTGGTATATATGACCATTTTCCAATATTCCTTAACATAAGGGGAGGACTCAATAAACCAAAAGCCCCTTTCAAATTCAATTCCACTTGGTTGAAGGATGCCGCCTATACTTGGTTGGTAACTGATTTCTGGAAGACCCACCCCCTACTGCTGGTGGGAATATAGCAGAAGACTTTGTCAACAACTTAAAAGAGTTGAAGAGGCTAACTAAAATCTGGGCACATAATAAGAGAGAACAGGAAGAACAAACCCTAAGGGACACTGAATTAGAGATTGTTGCTTTGGAATATGTGCAAGGAGGGGTTTTCACATCAAACGAACAAAAGGATAAGCTCACTGCACTAATATCTAAGACAGGAAAAATTCTAAAAGATCGAGAAGAAACCTGGAGGCTGAGAAGTAGCACAATATGGTTGATGGAGGAAGATGATAATACAAAATTTTCCACAATTTTGCAAATGGCCGAAAAGCTATCAATACCATATGGCAATTAACAAATGAGTAGGGGAATACAGTGAATACCTTCCAACAACTAGCTTCCCTAGCCACAACTCACTTCAGGTAGATCTACCAGGCACCTCCCAATGCCACTCTTGCTAAAGTCAGCAGAGAAGCACAACTCTTTCCTCGGCTTATGGATCAGGAGACTGCTATGGATCTGAACAGGGAGGCCTCTATGGGGGAACTGGAGGCTACCTTGAAATGGTTTAAGCACGACAAGATTCTTGGACCAGATGGTTGGTCGGTGGAGTTCTATACAACTTTTTTTGACATCCTTGGAGATGATCTACTTAAGGTCATTGAAGACTTTTGGACCACTGGTCGAATGTATAGGGCCATCGATTCCACTTTCATCGCCCTCATCCCCAAATCAGATAACTCAGTCTCCTTTGATGACTTCCACCCCATCTTCCTGTGCAACTACATTTATAAAATCATTGCTAAATTCATTGCAAACCACCTCTGACCCATTCTTTCCACCCACGTCTCCTCTGAACAATTTCCCTTTCTCCAAGATTGACAGATTCATGAAGTGTCTGGTATTGCAAAAGAAATGATGCACTCCATTTAGATGCAGAAGATTAAAGGTATGACCCTAAAGGTAGACCTCTCAAAGGCCTTTAATTGAGTTAGTTGGTTATACCTCCAAATGCTTCTAACTCATTTAGGGTTCCCATATGAGTTTATAAAATGGATCATGTGCTGCATTACAAACATATCTTTTAGTGTCTTGGTCAATGGAGCAACATCACCTTTCTTTCACTCTGAAAGAGGCCTCAGGCAGGGGTGCCCCATGTCCCCCTTACTATTTTTGTTGGTTATGGAGGGGCTCAGTAGACTTATAAAATAAGTGCATAGCAGGGGAAGACTCAAGGGAATTAGGATCACTAACAGATGCATAATAACTCATTTACTTTTCGTGGATGATGTGTTGATCTTCCTCAATGGTGGAATAGGGGACTTGACTACCTTACATAACACCATCTTCCTTTTTCAAACTACTACAGGCATGGTCATCAATAATTCTAAATCCACCATTACCACTACAGGCTGCACCCCTCATGAGATACAGTTTGTTCTCCACCGGTTCCCCTTCACCCTCCTACAATTGGAGGACAGACTTAGATATATAGGTTATAAGTTGAAGCCCCATGGCTACAAAATAGCAGACTGGACATGGTTAATCTCAAATTTGGAAAGAAGACTCAATATTTGGTACCATAAGTACGTCTCCAGGGCCAGAAGACTCGTACTCATCAAATATGTCCTTGAAGCCACCCCGATGTATTGGATGTCCCTGGCATGGATACCTAGAGGAATCCTCACTAGAATTCAAAATCTCTATTGCAGGTTCCTATGGAAAGGCAAACAAAGAGGAAGGATATTTGCATGGGAAAAATGGGAGTTGCTTACCCTTCCAAAGAAATGGGGAGGGTGGGTATAAAAAAGCTGGAAGATTTCTCCTCTGCACTGGTGACCAAGTTAGGATGGAAATTGATCACATCAAATAGTCTCTAGCCTATGGTGGCTTCCTCTAAATACATATCTCCCCTAAATTTGATGGACTGTCTCAGACAGACAAGCTGGAATAAAACAAGGATCTCTGTCATCTAGAAAGTGGTGCTTAACTCTATTCCACTCATCCGAGAATGACTCACCTAGAGAATACAAGCAATCACATCTGTAAGCATCGGGCTAGACCCATGGATTGGGTGTGGTGATTCCCACAAGCTGCCTGAAGAGCTCAAGCCCCTCCTATCCAATTCAGGCATCACTCATATCAGCCACATTGCAGATATGGAATGCTCCACCATTTTTCACCAGGCATGGAAATTCACCCGCAGTCTACACATCCCTCAATAGTGGCATCAATATTGGGTGGACTACACAGCTGCATTAACTGAATCACACATTGGAATCATAGAAGGGGAGGACGAGATTATTTGGGTGCTTGCAAAAAATGAGCGTTACTCCCCCAAAGATGGATATTTATATTTAGCAAGCAACCATAGACCACAATCTATAGAACAATGGTGGAAAAGTATGTGGAAACTTAAAGCGCCCCCCAAAACCAGATTATTCATGTGGTCAATTCTAAAAAACAAGGCTCCCACAGGTGACAATCTCATCAAGAGAGGCCAACATGGACCTTTTTGGTGCAGTTTATGTAAAGGCAACTCTGAATATTCAGACCACCTCTTTCTCACCTACCCTATCTCTATAGACCTCTGGAATTATGTCCTCTCGATCATCCCCTCCCATTGCACATGGCGGGGTCTATCAGTCACGGAAGCTTGGACCATATGGTGGACTTCTGCAAACCCGACAAAGGCTAGGAACCTTCCCCTCCTTATATGTTGGGAAATCTGGATTACCCGTAATCGATGCATTTTTCAAGATATCATTCCTCACTGGCGCTCCATCTCTGCCCGACCCATAGCAGACTATAGTATCATTCCTGAAGACGATGACAATCCTCCCCCCAGGCATATTGTCCCTGAAAACATTGACCACTCCCAACCATGGGCATATTTTAACGGATCAGCACAAGAAGCTGGGTGTGGGGATGATGCCATTCTATATCTTTCATATTCCCATCTCTTCCAAATCTAAATGGGGCTTGGTGGGGGCACAAACAATTTTGTAGAGCTTATTGCTACCAAACATCTCATTCAATTTGCATTAGAAAAACATTGCAGGAATCTACAACTATTTGGGGACTCAAAAATTGTATGCAATTGGATTAATAAAACATTAAATTGTTCTGCTCACACTTTGAGGCCCATCCTAGACGAGGCCCATAAACGCATCTCTTTATTTGACAACTTTTCTTGTCATCATATCTACAGGTAACGAAACTCACTTCCCAATTAGTTATCCAAGGGGGAAGCAATCAGGCCTTGTGGCTCATGGCTGATCCAGGAGCAAAGCACTGGAGCACACTACCATTTTTACCATCACCCATTCATGGACTATGCAGTTTAGGCTCAACAGGGGCCTGTTTTTTGCATTTTGTTAATATTTTCATGTTTATATATTACCAGTTTGTATTTAAGATGACAGCCATACATATTCTCTGCGTAGAGTTTTTTTTATAACTTTGTTGTGAACACTACTGAAGGTAGAGCCTCTGTTATGAAACCAGCTCAAGAAAAGATAGAAAAGATAGATCAACGCCTTAGAATTCAGCCTCTTCGAGGGGGCAACCTCCTTTACATTACATAAATGAACAATTCTTTGATGATTCAAATGACAAAACCTCCTTTCTATATATAGGAGTCTAAGGAGTCACAATATAATCCAGCCGACCTAACAATAATAATATAAAGCCACAAAAATAACAATAGAGGGATTCTATGGGGCACAGAAATAACAATAAGGGGGGTAATAGGGGCACAACAATATAAATAAGGGGTATAACTATAATAGTAATGGGGTAATCACTAGTATTATAGGGACCCAACATGCCCCTCTCCTTCAAAAAATTGTTGTCCTCAACGCTTGAGTAATTCTGGATACTTCTGCATAAAATTCTCATCCTCCCATGTGGAATCTTCGGTGGATAAGTTCTTCCACTTGATAAGATACTCTAAAATTGATAGATTTTGTAGCTGTCGAGTTCTTGTTTCTGTGACTGCTTCCGGTTCCAATATAATTTTTCCTTCCTCGTCAAGTTCTGGCAATATTGTTTGAATTGGGAGCTTGTTGCCTATAACCTTCTTTAAACATGAAACATGGAAAACTGGGTGCAATCGAGAAGCTGCAGGAAGCTCCAATTTGTATGCCATAGTACCAATCTTTTGCAACACCTTGTATGGACCATAATACTTTGGTAATAGTTTATTATCCTTCTTAGCTTGCTTTAGGGACATTTTCTTATATGGTTGTAGCCGTAGGAATACCCAATCACCTACATCAAAACTTCTTTCACTGCGATGTTGATCTGCCTGTTGTTTCATTCTATTTTGTGCCAACACGAGGTTATCCTTTAAGAGTTGGAGGACTTGTTGTTGATGTTCGATGTGATGTTCCACTGCCTGAACCTTAGAATTTTCTCTTAAATATGATGTGATGGATGGTGGTTGATACCCATAAAGTGCCATAAATGGGGTCATTTTTGTTGCTGTATGGAAGGAAGTGTTATACCACCATTCAGCCAGAGGCAACCATTTGACCCATTGTGTCTGTTTATCAGATACAAAGCAACGAAGATATCCTTCCAAACATTTGTTTAATATCTTAGTTTGCCCATCAGATTGAGGATGATAAGATGAGCTATGAGCTAACTGAGTACCAAGACAAGAAAAAAGTTCTGTCCAAAAATTTCCAGTGAAAATGGGATCTATGTCACTTACAATAATGTTTGAGTTTCCATGTAGCTTTTGAACTGTTTCCATAAATGCAGTAGAAACTGTACTGGCTTTAAATGGGTGTGATAATGCAAAAAAGTGTGCATACTTGGTAAGTCTGTCAACTACCACCATGATGACACTCTTTCCCTCAGACTTGGGTAAACCTGTGATAAAATCCATTGAAACCTCCTCCCAACGTTGGCTTGGAATGGATAAAGGTTGTAATAGGCCGGTGTCTTAATTGTTTCAACTTTATTTTGTTGGCAAACCAAACATTCCGCCACAAACTTTTGAATATCTGATTTAAGGCCATCCCAAAAAAATTCCTTCTTAACCCTGTGGTAAGTTTTTAAAAATCCTGAGTGCCCTCCTAAGGGAGAAGTGTGCAATTCCATAAGAATCTTTTGTTTTAGCTGGGAATTCTTACAGAGGTATAAGCGATCTTTGTACCATAACGAATCATTTTTCCAGCTAAATGTATCAGAAGTACTGGAATCTTGTTGTAGCTTTCGAATAAGTGCCCACACTTCTTCGTCATTCTTCCATTCCTCCCTTGCTTCGTTTATCCAATCTGGTTGGATAATAGAAATGGCACACAACAATGCTTCCACATCCTCATCCTTTCTTGAGAGTGCATCTGCCACCACATTTTGCTTCCCTTTTTTGTAGATGATTTCAAAGTCATAACCCAACATCTTTGTGACCCACTTTTGTTGCTCTTCAGAGGATAATCTTTGTTCTAAAAAGTATTTAAGGCTATCATGATCCGTTTTTACCTTGAAGTGTCTTCCCATTAGGTAGGGTCGCCATTTCTTAAGTGCATGGAGTATTGCCAACATTTCCTTCTCATAAATAGCTTTGCTTAAAAACTTTCCCTTGATTGGACGACTTTCAAAAGCAATGGGTCTTTCATCTTGCATTAGAATAGCACCAATTCCATTTCCTGAGGCATCACATTCCACAATAAAGGTTTTTGTGAAGTCCGATGTAGCTAAGACCAGTGCTTGGCACATTGCCTCTTTAAGATGTTCAAAGGCCTTTGTTGCTTCCGGAGTCCATGAAAATGAATCTTTCTTCAATAATGTTGTTAGAGGTGCTGCTATTCTCCCATAATTCTTAACAAACTTGCGATAATACCCTGTCAACCCAAGAAATCCTCGCAGATGCTTTATGGATGTGGGGATTTTCCATTCCTTAATGGCTTTAATTTTGCTAGGGTCTACCTTAACTCCTTCATGAGATACAATATGACCCAAATATTCCACCTCCTGGACTCCAAAGAAACATTTGGATCTTTTGCATATAATTGTTTCTCCTCCAATAGTTGTAGCACCCTGTCAACATGTTCAACATGATCCTTCCAAGACTTGTTGTAGATTAGTATATCATCAAAAAATACTAACACAAATTTTCTAAGGAATGGTTTGAAAATTGAATTCATCAAACCTTGAAATGTTGAAGGTGCATTGGTAAGGCCAAAAGGCATGACCAAAAATTCATAATGACCCTCATGAGTTCTAAATGCCGTTTTCGGAATGTCTTCAATCTTCATTCTGATTTGATGATATCCCGAATGAAGATCCAACTTGGTGAAGTAAATTGATCCATGCAATTCATCCAATAATTCATCAATGACAGGAATGGGGAACTTATCTTTAATAGTGAGCTTGTTGAGCTCCCTATAATCTGGACACATGCGCCATGATCCATCCTTCTTGTGCACCAATACTACTGGAGCTGAGAAAGAACTTTGACTTGGTTGAATTATACCAGCCTCTAGCATTTCTGCAACCATACGTTCAATTTCACTTTTTTGGACATAGGGATATCTGTACGGCCTGATGTTTGGAGGAACACTTCCTGGAATCAGATGAATAGCATGATCATGATCACGCATAGGTGGGAGACCTTTGGGAGTCTCAAATACCTTGGAATGATTGTCCAGGACTTTTTGGAGATCTGGAGCAATAGATGATTCTAATTTGGAAACATCTAGCAAACATAATTGTGCAATTACACCTCTTTGCTCCTTTTTTAGAAGCTTAGTCATGCCATTAGAGCTGATTATCTTTCCTGGTTTCCCTGCAATACCCCTTAATTCAACTTCCTTTCCTTCCACAGAAAATTTCATGAAAAGTTCTTGAAAATTAAAAGCTATTGTACCCAAGGATTGTAGCCATTGGACTCCTAGTACAACATCGGCACCTCCCATTGGAATGGAAAGCATTGGGCTAGTCAATACATATTCTCCCATGGATAGCTTGATATTATGGCACTTTCCAGAGAAATTTATTGTTCCTCCATTTGCAATCATCACTTGACACTCTGGTGCTGGATATAGGAAGCAATTCAATTCTTTTGCTACCCTACAATGAATAAAATTGTGGGTGCTTCCTGAATCAATCAACACTATTACCTTTTTCTTCTTGATTTGTCCTTCTATCTTGATGGTTTGAGGAGTGGTAATTCCCGCCAATGCATTACAAGATATGGTCGGATTTATTTGTTCTTCATCTAGGCTTTGTTCCTGGAATATATCCTCTTCTTTTGACCTTTCTTGCTCCTTTTCTTCTTCCTCTTCACAATCTATGTAGAATAATTTCTTCTCAGCACACTTATGACCTTTTGTGTATTTGCTATCACAATTGTAACAAAGCCCTTTTGCTCTTTTTTCTTCCAATTTTTGTGGTGTCAACCTTGTAGGTTGTGGAAGACTAGGGGCAACAACACTTCCGTCTTTATAGTTGTGAGTGGTATGCTTCCTAGTTGCCATAATTTTGCTTTCCATTTTTCTTGCTAACCTAAATGCCTTCTCTAATGAATCAGGTTCCCAAAGGCGAACATCATGTTGGATATTATCCTTTAAAGACCCTATGAACACATCAATCCTATGCTCCTCTGGAATATCTTTTACCCTTATGTTCAATTTTTGGAACTCCTCAATGTGCTCCATTATTGAACCCTTTTGTTTGAGATTTATCAATTGGCTAAAAAAAGTGTTGCTTTTTGTATCCTCATAATGTGCTATCAATTCTTCCGTAAAAATTGCCCAAGTGATAAATTGTTTACGAGAACAAAGCCATTGATACCATACAAACTGATTTGGTTCCAAATATACAGTTGCCATACGTACCTTTTGTGCGTTTTGCACATTATTGAGATCGAAGAATTGCTCCATCTGTAATATCCATGTGGCGGGATCCTTGCCATCAAACTTCCTCATATCGATTTTTGGAATATGGTGATTCTTCGATCCAACATTAGCGTCTATGGAATCATGATTAACATTTCTTTTGTTCCCATCATGAGTTTCCTTTACTACCTTTTCACCATTAGTAAGTATTTCTTGTAGAAAATCTATCAAATCTGTCTTCAAATCTGCCATGCCTGTCTTCAAATTTGTGTTCAAATATATCTTCAAATTGTCCATCTTAGCTTCCATGCCATTTATCTTAGCATCTGTTAACTTTTGTGAGCGTGACATTTGTTGCACTTGTTCTTGTAATTTTGATATATCATGTAGCATTTCTTCCTCTTCTTCATGAGTCATGCTAGAGCTTTCAGGTTCCTTACTAGGTGTTTGCATTTTCTTTCCTCGGGGCATCAATTACCGATAGTAATGCTCTACTATGCCCTTTGAATTCCTTCAAAATAAATTTTCAAACCAATCTTAAGCAAAAATTTAAAAAAATCTACACACTTTTTTTCACTTTGTAGAATCTTGATATTGCCTCTGATGTATCTCTGTACTTTCCAATCATCTAGTTCTGAATTTGTGACCTATAGTAGCTCTCTGTGTCCTCTTTCCAATGCCACCAGCCTGATCCAAATTGGATTCTCCAAGAAAGAGTTATGCACAATCTCCCAAGATGACTTGATTATAGACCTTTCCCAAAGAGCGAAGTTGTATGAAGTGCCACGTGTACAATTTTGGATATTTTGTTCTGAAAATGATATACAGGAAACTACAGTTTGTCCTCTTTCTCTACCATCTTACAAAATTTCAATCTGATTCCCAGAGAGAAAGTTATGACAATTTTCCCCAGGTCACCTGTTTTGAATGTAATTCAGGAGTCTGCAAAAAGACCAACTTCCTCAGATCATATCTCCGAACATATCCCGCGCAAAGCTCTGAAATTCGGACCCAAGGTTCAGCGTGATTTCTTCTCAAATGGGTTTTTTTTGCGACTTCTGAAACATCACATAAAAAACGTTATAGTGAAAATTCCACGATGACCTGTTTGGAGCAGCGAAACCCTAGAATCCAAAGCTCTGATACCAAATGTTATGAAACCAGCTCAAGAAAAGATAGAAAAGATAGATCAATGCCTTAGAATTCAGCCTCTTCGAGGGGGCAACCTCCTTTACATTACATAAATTAACAATTATTTGATGATTCAAATGACAAAACCTCCTTTCTATATATAGGAGTCGAAGGAGTCACAATATAATACAGCCGACCTAACAATAATAATATAAAGCCACAAAAATAACAATAGAGGGATTCTATGGGGCACAGAAATAACAATAAGGGGGGTAATAGGGGCACAACAATATAAATAAGGGGTATAACTATAATAGTAATGGGGTAATCACTAGTATTATAGGGACCCAACAGCCTCCCTGTGTGAAGTGCTTATTTTTTGTATTTTCTCTTACTTGACAGGCACATAGCCTCACATACTACATATGCGTATAGCGTCTACAACATGTAATTTTCCTTTAATAATGAAAATTACGATTTTTCCAATGGGAAAAAAGAAATCCGTGAAGCAAGGCTTACAAAAATAATTTTATTTTCTTCATTACATCATTTACAAAAATCACAATTGCATGTCATTATGAAGACTGAACCTAGTTACGCTTTTCAATGTTCCCTCTTAACTAGGAAGGTATTTATAATGGTACTTGGTCATTCTCAATCTGAATAATTTCTCATAAGAAGAATCAGATTGGTAACCCATATGTCTATAATCATATCAACCAGCATTGTCACATAGAAATGCCTTGACTAACAGCTCTATCCACATAATCAGAGCACAATGTTGGTGAGACCAATGATTGATAGACATGAAAATCATTATCTCTCAAGCTACATACTCCACCTAGGTTTTCACAGAGTATGTCCTTCTTTGGACTATTCTTATCTTGGATATCCAATCCTCAAAGAATATTGGTCCACAACTACTCTTATCTTGGATATCTAGTCCTCAAAGAATATTGGTCCACAACTACTCTTATCTTGGATATCCAGTCCTCAAAGAATATTGGTCCACGACTTCTCTTTTCTTGGATTCCCTATCTCATCCTCAAAGAGTATCAGATGCCAGATGATTACCCAATCCTTCATTATGTCTTCCCAGGTGAAGACCAGAATGATGTGTCTATCTCTCCCTATCAATTAGGGAGAACATATCAATTCAAATAATGGAATGTACTCATTCCTACATAAGGAATGTACCTAAGCTCCCTCTTGGCTTAGGTATTTCCAGGCTTCTCTGAAGTAAGAAAATTTCTTCTAGGATTCCTCTTAATTAGGGGCCTACAACAGCTCCTCGACTGGCTACTTGAAGAGCTCCTTCCTTCGATGTCATGAATTTTTTTGTCCATGAGTCTTCATATTTTGTGGCTTCTTTCATAGGGCACATACCATCCATCACTTTCATCCGCGAGTCATTCATGTCACCATTCCTTTCACTATAAAGTGATCCATTAGTCTTCATCTAGCCTTGCTTCATGTCATGTTGCTTTCCTCATGCCATATTTTCCGGAAGGATCTTACATCCTTCTATATGGTCCTCTTGGAAGTCATCCACAGTTATTCCCTTTGGCAATCCTACATAAGCCCATCCAGATATTTGTTCAAAAATAAGAAATTAACACTTAAATAAAAATTACTTTTTTGGTGGTCTTTCATCATGACATCTTCATGTAGGTATCATCATATTGAATACATGTTGACACATCTCCCAAAGATATCCATTGTCAATGGTCTCCATCTTTTTCAGATTTCCATCAGAGCCTTCATATCTTTCCAGGAGATTTCCTAGTCAAATCTTCATGGTCTTTTGGATGTTGATTGCCTTTATCATGGTTGCATATCTCACGATCTCTTCCTTCTTTTCTTCACACATTTCATTCCAAGGAGCTTCCAATCAGAGTTCCTTAATTGTAGTCAACCACCTCATACTTCATATGAGTACATTTTATGTTGATTTCATCTAGTGTGACTTATGTCTTCATGCTTCCTTTCAGAGGAGGAGATCGTGCTTCTCAAGATATAAGTAGTGATCCATGTTACCTGCAACCATACGACATGACATTATAATACTACAAGCATACATACCTCATTTACCTTTGGGTCATCTAGGGTTCTTTTAGTAGCTTCCTTGACTTAAAATATCTTCAACCTCTTTATCTGCTTCATCTCGCATGTCATCATACCATCATCCCATGAACTCCACAAGTTGGAGCTCCTGATGAAACACTTGCTTCCTCTCTAGATAGTTGAACCCTCTAATGAGGATTCCATCAGAGAATCTTAAAGATCTTGCATGTCCCTATCCAACAGATGTTTCCTTTTTTACTTGATGTATAATGAGCCTTGTCCTGGATGACTTCTTCATTTCCTTAAGTTTGCAATGAGGTTCCCAAGAGATATATCCCTCATATTTGAATTTCATGGATTTTTTTCTAGACATCCTTCATGTTTCCTATGGTGATGTCATGAGCTCTTGTTTCTAATACTTCCATGATGTCATGATGCATCTTATTATTTATTATAGCCATATCCTATAACATAAGATTTAGAAGTTATGTCAAGACCTTTTGTGAGGGAGACTATCTTGGCATAGTAGAGATTTCTTACTTCCTTTTTTTTCTTGGACTTCGTCTCTTCAGCTTCCTCCACTTCTTTGGTGATATGGGCTTCTTCTCTTCCTCTTTTGATATTGTCCCTTTAATACAATCTTCCTTGTAATTTCCATAATTTTTACATCCATAGCATTGAATCTCATCTATGGTCTTCTTTATTTTCTGAGGACCAAATTTTCCAAACTTCCCTTTCCTTCCTGCAAATGTTTAAGTCCTTTAACCTTCAAAACTTTTGTCCTCAACTTGTCTTATTTAATCTTGCATGGAAACCACAAGTTATCAAATGAGGTAGCTTTCTTTTCCCCATGGACATTTGTTACCTTGTTCATCAATTAGTGCATTTAGAACAATGATGATTATCTTCTTATCATCTCTCCCAAATCTCGCAATTGAGACCTTATGAAGATATACATTCATTCTTTGATACCTATATTTTGTGTAGATCAGATCTAAATCATGTTATATTCTTTATCGCATATTCAGAGAATAGTCCTACGAGTTTGTCATATACATCTCTTTGATGTCTCCAATATTGCTATATGAGGGGACCTTTCATAAGAATCCCTTTCCATGTATTCAAAGGAGAAGTTTTTATTGATGTGTTCAATGACTTCACTTTCTTAGAGGACTATGTTTATCCTCCTTTTTCCATGCAAGGAATTTTTATGACCCAACCAGCTTATAGATCTCCTTGGAAATACGAAGTCATTTTACCAAATTTGATGAAAGAATGAAAGATACTTACTTGACAAGTGGAGATGAAATCTTCAACTTGATCACTTTGATGATGGATGAAGAATATGTATTAGTGCTCCCTTTTGTATGATCTTCTTCCAAATGAAAAATCCTTTCTTCAATGAAGTATATTTCTCCTTTTATGATGTCAAGAACTTTAGATCAAGCTTTCTTTGTTGATGGTGAATTTTGTTGCTTCCTCGGATGATCTTCTTCAAGGATAAGAAGAGGATCCTAGATTCAATGAGAGGGAACTTTCTTTGTATCTTTTGAAGATAATGGAAATGCCATCTAGCCTTGTTTGTCTTCAAAATGCTTAACTTTCTTTGGTATTGAATGAGTGCATATCATAAATGATTCTAGGGTTTTGACTTTCTTCAAAATAATGTGATCTTCATCTTCAAAGTATTTCGAGCTATGTTTCTTTGTAGATAACTTGATGAGGGTCTTTGTGGTCTTTTGATGATGACTAGAGGATACAAAACTTTTTTTGTTCTTCATACATGACATAGACTCTTTGACTTTTAATGACAAATCCTGAGGCTTTCAATGGGAGCCATCTAAAATAAAATCACTTGTTCATGAAACCTATGCAGCAAGGATTAAAAAAATAAATTTATTTTCTTCATTACATAATTTACAAAAATCAAAATTACATGTCATAATGAAGACCAAACATAGTTACACTTCTCGACACCTAGAAGGTGCAACAGGTGATAGAGTAACATTACTCTAAGGGAATGACTATTAGTATTGTGTATCCAATTCCTTACTTTGAAAATCTCACAGAAACCTCCATTTTCATCTCTAACTCTCCTTTATGTGTGTCTATCTATTATGATTTCTTTCTAGGGAAATCCATATGCTCTTTGGCATTCCAAAAGTTTGATGTCATTTGGTATGTGCTCGTCACCTACCTTTCCAAATAAGTGAAACTTGCTTTCTTTAAGACAAACTTTCTAGGATTTGTAGGTTATCACTAACAATAGAGAGAGATATGCAAATGTTCTCACTTATTACACTTATGCATGTAGAGTGGTTGCTTCCTTATCACACTCAACTAGACAAAAGGTTGGGATTCTCAATACTTCTAGTTCAAAAGGCTTGAAAAGAAATCCATCAAATATGAAATGATGTATTAAAGATGATCCTTAGCCAAGACTCAAGCTTGATAAATTCTCTACTAGACAAATCCCCAAAGAGTTATTGCCTAAGTGACATTGTAGTAAATTTGCATTTTTTTGGGTTGTGTTATATTCTTTCCACAACTAGCCCTAGTAGTTAAGTCAGGGGGTTGGAGGGAGGGTGGGTAGGTCCCCCCTTCATTGCGCTGGCCGTAGTGGGGGGATCACGGGGGGGCGAAAGTCCCCCCTATCGGAGGGTTTAAGGGGGGCGGTAGCCCCCCTCTACATGGTCCGAGGTAGTGCCCCGAGAAAAAAGAAATTGGACCCTATATTAGGTGGGTAGACCTACCTATGGTTTTGTGCATGGATGGTTTTGGGTGCAGTGGTTTTCGGTCCATGGTATTTTGTAGATCTGGTTAAGGGAACTACGGTTATGTTCTAATCCAGGGTTAATGGATTGGAGTTTATGGATGCTTCAGCATGTATATATATATGTATTGTAACATTGAAAGGAACATAATGAAAAATCAATCTAGTACTCTCGGTTTTGGGATCTAGGGGAAAATCTATGTGTATATTTATTTATGTGTTATGCTCTCACCATTGTTTATTTTCTGTTTTTAGAATTCGTATGCAGGTAATTTTTGTACGGGGCTAAAACCTACAGCATTTATATGTTAAAATCCAAAATATTTTGTCAATGGAATACTATATAAGTTGACTAGACAGAGTAGTACATGGTAAACAATTGTATTTGTTGGATTCTTTCTGTTGACATGTTACTAGATAAGTTGTCAAGTCAAAGCAATACATGAAAAATAAGTGTTTCATTGTAATCTATTTTCTTTGGTAAATTTGAATAAAAGATCTTTATAAAAAACACTACCATGTAATAAAGTTAGCAAGTCATCTTAATTACCATGCGCTGGTTGTGTATTATGTTTTGTTGAATATTTTGTTTTCATTGATGTATTATTGGAAATATTGTTGTCATTGATGTCAAAGATAGGGGGAGACTACTTATGTCCAAGATAAATATTACAAGATGAAGATTGTTGGAAATAATGTCTGGATACCCAATTTTTTCTTGATGTTTAGTCTAGATACCCTATATTTGAAGTAATATTTACTCTAAATACTTATATCAAATGGTAACATATGATATATGGCCCTTGCTACAAAAATTGGTTGGACTCTATTGACTAGACAGAATATTTGGACCTCTATTTCATATCATAAGTATATCTGGCCTCAACACATCATGGATTTGGTCTGATTTCCAAGTTGGCCAATAGCAGGCATCTCTTCAGTTTGGAAGGCACTGCTACACTCCCTTCCTCATATCAGGGACAATCTGGTTTGGATAATTAATGATGGTTCCCTGGCCCGCATAGGTCTGGATCCATGGACTGGAGGAGGTGGAATACATCAGCTATCTAGAGATCTCATTCAGTATCTACACTCTCATGAGATCAAGGTGATTGCAAATATAGCAGATCATCAAAACACCTATATATTTTTCCAAGCATGGAAATATGCTCACCAACTTGAATTACCTCCATGTTGGCACCAGGAAAAGCAAGAATACATCTCTTCTCTATCTGAATCGCACATCAGGATAAAAGAGGGCCCTGACGAACTTGTATGGTGCCATGCAGAGAACAGTATCTACTCTCCAAAGTCAAGGTATATATCCTTGATTCTCCATAAAAAACCAGCTCAGATTACATCTTGGTGGAAGTATATTTGGAAACTTATAGCACCTCCCCGAATCAGATTGTTCTTCTGGTGTATTATTAGAGATAAAGTGCCTACGGGGGTGTTATAGACATTTTTGGGCACTGCAACCCCAATCATAAATGTCCATAAACCAAGGGCTCTTAAGTCCCTAAAAGTGTTGTTCCAACCTCTAAAAGAACAAGGTCAACTGATTACATCTTCTCCCAGAAGTTCTCCATGAAAACTACTCAGAACTAGTCAAAACTGGACCATCTCACCTGCTCCATGGTCAAAGTGCGCTAAATCCCACCTAAATACACATGGGAGGTGTGATGCATACTGAAAAGCCCTTCTATGGGGTGCGATGGGCGAGAGTGGACAAATGGCAGGGTCAATCTGCATGGTGGAGGATCATGGAATCTTCCAAAAACTTCTCCTATGTCACTTGCCTCTCTACATTCGCCCAGGGATGAGTAAGAGATCATCAATCTCCAAGTGGAATCAAGAACTATCAGAGAGATGACACTAATCAAATCTCAAAAGCTGACTCACCCCCTTGTAAACATCTATATATGGATCCCTCATCCCAGAGATCTAGAGGCTGAAATTTTGTATCTTGTAAGGAAGTGTTGCTAGTTTCTTGGTGTAACTTCATAGTGTTGGGTGATCTAAGCTTTTCATGAGGTGAAGAAGGGCTTTCTTGCTAAGAGGATGATGTTGGGTCAGAATAGTTGGTTGTAATCCTCTCTGCTATTCTTGATTATTAATAAAGCTATTCAAGTTTTCCTCCACATTCTTGTATGATTGATGATATATGCATTTGTGTGGTCAATATATATCTGGTCCTGTATTGTTTATGATAGTATATCTCTGTTCTTGGATAGTGTTATGCTGCTTTGATTCTACAGGTGCTCTTTGAAGCTGAGTAGACGGGGAAGCGAGTGGCAAAGATCTATCAGAAGGGAGAGGAATCAAGCAAGGAACCAAGCACAAGACAGAGGTTGGTCTCCTTATTTCCCCTCTTATCTACTTCTCATAAAGGAAAACGAAAGTGGTTTTAGTTTGTTTGTTTCTAAGGTAGCTACCAGCCTTAGTGGGACTAGCAGATCTACATAGACACTAGATTTCCCAATAACAAAATGGCGACTCCGCTGGGGAGCGAATAGATTGTTTGTTTGTCTATATTTTTTTGCTTTATAAACTTACAGACGGAGCCTGAAGTCAAGCCAGCTAGCCTTCAAATTGCATTTGCTATGCAAGTGTAAAGTAGATCAATGTTGCTTCAGTCTATCTCTGAGTTTTATTTATGAATTGAACAATCGGTTTACAAGCTCTCTAATTGCCCTTGTGGTGGCTCTAGTAACCTCCTTAGATCTACCCCTGTGATTTATTTACTGATTATCGCTTGCTCGGCCTAAATCCCTGAACTGAGCTACAAACTGTGACCCGGAACCCAGTTGAAGTCTCGTCCCTGGACCATTGCACTGTCTCTTCTTTGGAAGCTGGATGCATCGCACTTCCCGTGTGTAGTAGGTGCGCTGCATCTCACTTTCCCTGTGTTACAAGTGCGTTGATCAGACAAGACCTCTTCTGCTCTTAGATTTTGGTTTCTGTGTTCACTCTTTTCAGCTCTATTCAGGAGTTTTGCTGTCTGTATTCAGTATACCTCTGTTGCAACCCCCTTCCTTGCCATTATTCCGCCTCCATTGTGCAATGAACGGTAAATGTTTTTATGTATTGTGATCCATTTTCAGTTCTCTTTACAAAGAAGTAACGTAATTGAACTGTCGTTTCTTGATTTGAAAGTGTCGCAAGTGTCGTTTTCAGTCATAG
The DNA here is from genome assembly GCA_031772625.1 of Pinus tabuliformis. Classification (NCBI taxonomy): domain Eukaryota; kingdom Viridiplantae; phylum Streptophyta; class Pinopsida; order Pinales; family Pinaceae; genus Pinus; species Pinus tabuliformis. The sequence goes on along the minus strand of CM062815.1, from coordinate 79,922,920 downwards.
AAGAGAATCTAATTGATCTTGATAGTCGATTACATTGTTACTCTTGTATTTGATTTGAATTAGTAGCTTTTCAAGTGTCGAAAGCAATTTTTCAATTCCAAATCGCAAAGTGTCGTCATTGTCTTCATTTTGTCTTGAAAAGAAACTTGTTAGTAATGTCACTTTGAAAAATAATTCAGATTTGCGCTTAGCTTTCTTTTTATCATTCACATATTAAGAAGGCTGAAAACAAATACATGCATGTGCATTTGCATTTAGACTGTTTGTTGGTTTGATTTAGGACAGTGCATATAGTGTGTGCTCTCTGCTCTATGTTGAAAGAATATTGTCTCTCTTTCCTTAGTAGCTAGGATTTTCATTGCAAAAAAAGAATATTAAACGATTTTTTATCATCTTAGATTGCATTTTAGGAATTGTATATCTACATCACGCGGTGAACCTGAAAGGAAAATTTCTTAAGCAAGATCAACTGTAAAATAAATTTAATGAATCTAAAAAATCTTTGGAACCTAACGCACAACATTTAGAAGTCTAGGCTAGAGACGTATTCCGACGTCATAAAGCCTGGTAACTGTTGTTTTCATTGCTGGTTGGGTGATTCCTCCACTTTGAGACGATAAGTGCCAGTACGGACTTGTTCTCCCACGTACCGTTGAGTATATATTGGGAGACCACAATAGGCTTTATCCTTTATCCATAGGAAGTCGTGTCTACTGCCCTATCGATCGCAATGCACTGGACACAGCATTCGAGAAGATTGACTGCTGTACCATAAAAAGTATTCTGCAGTTTTGCGATTGGTTTGGTAATCCCTCTATCTAGATTTCCAGAGTAGTCTCTTTCGCTCTTTTTCAGACTCCTTAAAGGAAAATTCCATCTGAGCGCTTGTCACTTCAAGCTCATTAAAAATTGAAGGCGACTAGAGTCATCTTTTGTTTTTTCTTAACTCTTAAAATTTGAAAAAACAAGTTGTGTCAAAGCGTCTAAAATTTATTTTAATTAGAATAAACATCACCTTTCCTATGTTGGTCTTAGGTTGAAAAAAATGGAGTCCACCAACCAAGGATTTCCCCTTGGAGGAAATCCTAGTCCTTTCTCCTCTTGGGGATATGTTGGTGCACCCCATATGGCCACATTGTCACTTCCAGGATTGACAATCGGCTTGCCCGTATGGCTCTTCTCGACCTCCGTCGTTCAGAACACCGTGATTCCTGAAAAATCAAGTCAACAACTAAACGATACCAAAGTTACCCCCCAACCTTCTACTTCTTCCACTTCTCCCTCTCCTCCTTCCTCTTCGCTTGATCAATCTGGTAAAGCCAAAAAGCAAGTAACTGAGAAGAAGAAGGAGCCAAAGGCGAAAAGGGGCGACCAGGCATCGTCTAGCGAAAATCCACACACTGCACCGTTTAGGCCTAAATCGCCATGTGTCATTTGCAAAGGAGACCACTATCATCGAGATTGTCCTTACATCCCTCGGATCTTAAGGGACTGGTCTCCTCATTTGCACAATCTGGTGTCATCAACCTCTGATGATCATGTTGAAAATACATCGTCAACTAGTGAAAGTGAAGCCCCTGGACAAAAAGGAAAATGTAAATTTCCTTGAAAACTGTGTGAAGGTGATCACGGCGTCCACCGTTGTCCCTTCTTAGATGAGGCTAAAAGAGTTTTGGACGACCATCCGGTTTCACCGTTACGGCTTCCTCCTGGATATAAGAATCTCTTGCTGAGTCCGTCACTAGTTGAAAATCCAGCTGACACACCATTGTGGTTGGCCGAAGCGTCTATCGTTGAAGATAAACCATCTGAATCCACACCAGACGAAAGTCAAAAGGTCAAGGCGGCAGTTGACCCGGTCTTGCCTTCAGAGGATCCATCTTCAGATGATACAGTCACCAGAGAGAATAAGAACAACACCGTCCAAATTCTCTTCATAAGCACAGACTCCGATGAACATCGTGGCAGTCTACCCGTTCCTTTACCGCAGGAAGGAGGTTCTTCAGAGTCGTATCTGGCCGTCTATTCGGTCCCACCTCCAAGCAATCCAGTTGTTTCCTTCGATTGGAATCTACTAGGCAGACCCCGCTTACCGGCTAGTGTGCCATTTCGAATCATTGCTCAAATATATAGAATGGTCATGGCTGGTACCATCATAGATGAAGGGGCTTCTGTGAGTATCCTTTCCTCAACTGCTTGGAAAGCTCTTGGTTCACCATCGCTTTTGCCTGAAATGAGAAATCTAACAGGATTTGACAAAGGAACCAGTCGACCGTTAGGGATCCTTCCCAGTGTGCCGATAACATTGAGAAGGAAAACCGTTCACATGAACGTAATGGTAGTCCAAGGACCCCTAGATTATAATCTACTCCTTGGACGCGACTATATTTATTGCATGGGAGCCATTGTCTCCTCGCTATTTAGAGTAATGTGTTTTCCGCATGAAGGAAGAGTGGTTAAGCTCATAGACTAGCTTTCATTCCCCAGCTCACACATAGCAAATAGTCAAATACCATCCCTGAATGGTCTTTTCACGCAAGGAATGTCTCATCAATCCCCAGTCCGTCCACCTGATGAGCGCGAGTGATTCATGAGGACATGACTGAAACCCAGGGGGCATGCACCCTGGTCTGTTTCAGCAGGAAAACCTTGGGCATAGAGTAGGTTTCCACGAAGGATATATGACTGGTTGACACACCCGTCCATTTAGGAAAATGGGGTTAGACCGAAATAAGATACCTCTGTTAAAAGGTAGGCCTTTCCCGATAAAACAAATGTTTTGTCTGCAAATTGAGGGGTAACCTGGAAACTCTACTTCACTATACCTGGGGGCATGCAAGCAAAGAGCGACCATTTATTTTTTAAATTTGTAGGTCCTCTAACCCTTTAAACTCATAGGATTGGTCGTTTCCTAACTTGCATAAAGAAAGGATGTGGGGCAAAGCTTTGAAAAAACACCATTTTATATGATACATCCTTATTATATGACTGGATCGAGCAGTTTTAACGCGGAATTCAAGCTCGTTAAAAAAAAACATAAGCAATGAGCAAATGTTCCCCCAAAGTTTAAGCTCATTAAAAAATGAACCAATTTCCAGTAAATAACCATCGTGAATGTATTACCATCAGCCTTTGAAGCCTTGGTCGTGTTCTCATCATCACCTCCACTCTGTATTGGCCGATCATTCACCTCCATTTGATTGTTTACCCTTTTTGAGGAACAGTTGCGAAGAGTGATCCTGTTAGCCATCCTTGACACTGTCGTGATTGGAAAATTCCAAACCTTACCTAGAATTAGTTGCTACTCGAATTTCTCACTCGTTCCTCAAAAAACGAGTCTCCTTTAAGCTCTTTTCAACTGACTCGTGAAATATGAAAAGATTGCCGAGCAATTGGCCTCTCCAGCTCGTTAAAGTGACCAGAAGTGCTATCTCTCCTTTAGATTTTAATCTTTTTGGACTTGAGGGATTATTACACAAAAAGATCGAGCGCTTGTTTTGTTCGGCTCGTTAAAAGTACCGAAAATTCATCCCTTTTGTATTGTTTTATACTTTTTCGGACTCAAGGGATTATATGAAGAAAAAGGATTATTGGAGTTTTCTTTACGTCCCTTTTTCAGACTCTCTAAAATTGAAAAGGACCAAGTTATCCTTGTCGTTAAACTCATTAAAACCGAATAGAGACAAACTTGTCCATACAGACAAGAACGAGTTTCACTATCGCTAGGCTCGTTAAAATATAGCGATGGGTTTTCCCGAAGGGAAAATTATAGAACAAGCATATGTTATCCTCCTCAAGCTTGACAAAAATAAAGAGGTACTGGTCAGCAATGACTGGGGAAAAATTGGGAAGAAAACTTGAAGAAACTTTATTGGTAGCAAGTCGCTCTTGAACATGACACTTTCACTCGGCATCCGAGTCGGGTTGGGTTGTTCCGTTCACTGGTCATATCACCATGGGTCTATCACACCATCCATTTTTGGGGTAACACTACCAATCCATCATGTTAGTGTCGCCGATATGTTCAAGAGAAGTCGCTCAGAGAATTCACCTGTGTCTCATCCACTGCAATACATTTACGCTCCATCCTTTCATGACTGCCACGCTGAACCTTATATCATCAGATCGTTTTCACCTCCATTAAAAACATTTGCTCTGTTTCGTGTCATTGATGGGGGATTCACTAAGGCCCTCCTATGACGGATCGCTTCTTTTCGACATCAGCTCATTATCCAAGAAGTCTATCTAGGAACAACCCTTTCAGTACTTTGAAGCTTGCATGCCTCAATGGCAAGTTTCTCACTTCCGGCGACAGGTTTGCATCAATGGCCTTCAACCAAAAGATTTTGCATGGTGTTCGACGCCAAGTCCCTTTATTCACACCACGTGAATTGTACTATAGTACCTTGAGGGTCATCATCATTATTGGTGATTCCTCTCGCGCCTGTTAACAGCTTACATCATTGGCTGGTAATCAAGCGATGTATTTCCATGTTCGACTCCAGAACATCTCTCACATGGATCGACTTGTACTTTGAGTGAAGATCGAATGAGATTGAAGACCCTGGATCTAGTTTCATCCATCTGGGATGTGATATATATTCAGGGAAATAAAGACATCAAATGTACATCATTATTGCACAGATAATCATCTAACCTAAGGGATGATGGCTCTACCAGAATCATCAGTCTACACACAGACGATTGTCTGTCTTATGTACATGAAAATGAATTTATAAAGTTGAGCATGGGAATGCCCGCCTCAGCTAGATCATGAAAAATATTATGAAGATAATGTATTGTATTGTATCTTATTACAGGTCGCCTTCCAGCTCGAAAAAACTTCAGATCCTCATGATAAAGCATTTCACCCGACATCAACAGATTAACGACCTCATGCTTTAGTGGGCAACTGTTATAGACATTTTTGGGCACTGCAAACCCAATCATAAATGTCCATAAACCAAGGGCTCTTAAGTCCCTCAAAGTGTTGTTGCAACCTCTAAAAGAACAAGGTCAACTGATTACATCTTCTCCCATAAGTTCTCCATGAAAAACTACTCAGAACTAGTCAAAACTGGACCATCTCACCTGCTCCATGGTCAAAGTGCACTGCATCCCACCTAAATACACACAGGAGGTGTGATGCATACTAAAAATCCCTTCTATGGGGTGCGATGGGCGAGACTGGACAAATGGCAGGGTCAATCTACAAGGTGGAGGATCATGGAATCTTCCAGAAACTTCTCCTGTGACACTTGCCTCTCTGCATTTGCCCAGGGATGAGTAAGAGATCATCAATCTCCAAGTGGAATCAATAACTATCAGAGAGAGGACACTAATCAAATCTCAAAAGCTGACTCACCCCCTTGTAAACATCTATATATGGATCCCTCATCCCAGAGATCCAGAGGCTGGAATTTTGTATCTTGTAAGGAAGTGTTGTTGGTTTCTTGGTGTAACTTCATAGTGTTGGGTGATCTAAGCTTTTCATGAGGTGAAGAAGGGATTTCTTGCTGAGAGGATGATGCTGGGTCAGAACAATTGGTTGTAATCCCCTCTCCTATTCTTGATTATTAATAAAGCTATTCAAGTTTTCCTCCACATTCTTGTATGATTGATGATATATGCATTTGTGTGGTCAATATATATCTGGTCCTATATTGTTTATGATAGTATATCTCTGTTCTTGGATAGTGTTATGCTGCTTTGATTCTACAGGTGCTCTTTGAAGCTAAGTAGATGGGGAAGCGAGTGGCAAAGATCTATCAGAAGGGAGAGGAATCAAGCAAGGAACCAAGCGCAAGATAGAGGTTGGTCTCCTTCTTTCCCCTCTTATCTACTTCTCATAAAGGAAAACGAAAGTGGTTTTAGTTTGTTTGTTTCTAAGGTAGCTACCAGCCTTAGTGGGACTAGCATCTCTGCATAGACACTAGATCTCCCGATAACAGGGGGAACACCTCTCTCACTGATCCTTTTATGGGCCAAACTGGTGCATCTTATGCAAATGCGCATCTGAATCGACTACACATCTCTTTTTGAATTGCTCTACCCTGAACACTCTCTGGAAAAACTTATCTTCCTCCATTCATTTTTCTGGGCAATGGGCTGGCGATGATCTTGGCAGAGCTTGGGATGACTGGTCAAATCGACACAAGGGATCCAAACTACAGAGCCTCCCCTTGATTACCAGCTGGTATGTCTGGTTGGCCTGAAATCGATCCATCTTTGAAAATAGACCGGTGTGTTGGCCACACATTGTGGCAGGTATTGTTTCAGCATATAACGAGATGCCCGATCCTCTGCCATCTAGAGTTCGCAGACCTCATGCACCTCCTCTCATTGACAAAAACACACCTTGGGCATTTTTTGATGGCGCTGCTAATCAGCATGGATGTGGTGGCGGTTTCATTCTATTTATCAGTGAACAACATTTCTATAAAGTGAAGATGGGTTTAGGAGCTGGAACTAATAATTTCGCTGAACTCATTACCCTTCGACACCTTCTGCATTTCTCCTTGGGACACCATTGCATCAATTTAAATATATTTGGAGACTCAAAGATCATCATAAACTGGTTCAATAATATTACTGCTTGTCACATTCACACACTCAGTAATATATTGAATGAAGTTAATATTTTCAAGGCTCAATTTAATAACATCTCTTGCAATCATATCTAAAGGGAGCATAACAACAGTGTTGACCAGCTATCCAAGGAGGCCTCGACACTACCCAGAGGAGAGTGGATGATTCAGGAGTAGCGGGGGTCAAATGAATACCACTACTTCCATCGTCCATATATAGATCAACACTATCAAAGGGCAGAGAGCCCTTGATCACTGGTTGTTTTTTTGTTTACTACTGAAAATCATAAATTGGCATTGTACATAGACATATATGCTAGTTTATTTTCTGAAATGCCCTGTGTGGCATATGTACAGGCTTATAACAGACTCTCACATATATTATGGCAGATCGCCCTGTCTGGTGAATCTGAACAGTATATAGTCTTTTGTGTCATAGTTTGAATCAAGTTCTTGGTGACTAGAATGATACAGCATATGCAATCGCATCTACAATATGTAATTTTTTATGATTGATGAAAAATTACGGATTTTTCCTGTGGAAAAAAAATATGATATATGGTCTAAAATATTATTATGGTACCTTTCTAACTGTATATGGCACTCCCTCTAACTCCATAGGAATGAGGAGATATGGAAGATTATGTCAAGTCAGTCCAACTAGTTTTACAAGTTAGCCCTATAAGTGAACATAAATAAACAATAAATAAGGGATAGATGAGTCAATTTTAATACCATACAAGCAAGAATACATTTGAGGTGCACAATAGAAGTTGGGGAATACACTTGGGGTCTTAAAGGTGGAGCACAAATGTGATTTCTGGAGTGAACAAGTCAACTAGTTTTACAAGTTAGCCCTATAAGTGAACATAAATAAACAATAAATAAGGGATAGATGAGTCAATTTTAATACCATCCAAGCAAGAATACATTTGAGGTGCACGATAGAAGTTGGGGAATACACTTGGGGTCTTAAAGGTGGAGCACAAATGTGGTTTCTGGAGTGAACAAGTCAACTAGTTTTACAAGTTATCCCTATAAGTGAACATAAATACACAATAAATAAGGGATAGATTAGTCAATTTTAATACCATCCAAGCAAGAATACATTTGAGGTGCACAATAGAAGTTGGGGAATACACTTGGTGCCTTAAAGGTGGAGCACAAATGTGATTTGTGGAGTGAACAAGTCATCTTGGAATTTTTGTTAACTTTCCTTTAGGGATGTTTTATATTGTGAAACTTGGAGGAGACAAAGGAGAGATATTTATGTATATGTGGTAGAAATTGCATATTTTGGTTTACTATAAATTCAGAGATATTTTTTTCGGAAGTTAGGGTTCTTGAATGCTCCTGAACTCACTTCAAACAGGTTAGCTTGGAATTTTCACTATAACTTTCCATATGGGATCTTTCAGAATATGACTATTGGAGGAGATAAAAGGGAGATATTCATGTATATTTGGTAGAAATTTCAGACTTTTCTTCGCTATAATTTGGGAGATATGCTCTAAGGAAGTTAGGGTTACTAAATGCTCCTGAAATATGCTTCAAACAGTTTAGCTTGGAAATTTCACTATAACATTTCTTCTGAGGTGTTTCAGACCATGAAACTTGGAGGAGATAAAGGGGAGATCATTTTGTACCTTTAATAGAAATTTCAAACTTTGTTTTGCCACAATTTAGGAGACATTATCTAAGGAATTTGAGGTTCCTAAATGCTTCTGAAATTTGCTTCAAACAGGTCATCTTGAATTTTTTTCTATAACTTTTCTTTTGGGATGTTTTGAGACCATGACAGTTTTAGGAGAAAGAGGGGAGATATCTATGTACATGTGGTAGAAATAGCATACTTTGATTCTTATTAATTTCATGGATATGTTCTGAGGAAGTTATGGATATTGAATGCTACTAAAATCTACATCAAACAAACTATGAAAATTTCAAAGATCGAAGGATACATACAAAAGTGCCTTAAGTAAAAATTTCATAATAATATCTCAAAATTGGATGTGTGACATGTTGTACATTTTTTTCTTGGTAATAATCCAAAAACAAGAAGTTTTGGGAGAAGCATACCTAGTGAAGGCAGAAGCAACAAGAAAACTTAGTGAAGGCAAAAGCAACAAGCAAACCTGGTGAAGGTAGAAGTAGCTAACAGACCTGATGAAGGTAGAAGTAGCAACCATAATCAGTGAATTAGGTTGATTTCTATAAATATTTGTAGCAGAGTGGATTGGTGTCTCATCTAGTTTTTTCTTATAAATATTGTAGCGGGGGGGGATAGGTGTCTCATGTAGATTGGTGCTTACAAATTTTGTAACAGTAGCTTGATTCCTACAAAATTTGTAATAATAGGTTGATGCCTACAAAGATATGTTATAAGGATATTTTAATTTATATCTTGTGTTCCATATGTGAGATTGCTTGGTTATGATTCATGAATGTTTAAATAAGTAGGAAATTATCTTATACTGATTGACCCCTCCCCTTCTTAGTATAAATTTGAATCTAATAATTAGAATAAAAGCAGTCCAAACACTGGAAGGAACATCTCATAGAGACCATGGCCAATCATGAAGGAAAGAAAACTTTGAAGGAATGAACTTTCAAAGATTCAAATAAGACAAATGAACTTAAATATGGTGATTATTCCAGCAATGAATTAGATGAAGAAGAAGCACAGTTCATGCGAAAGATGAAACAAGGATTTAGAAAATACAAATTCATTGATGCAAACACTGTTGATAAAGAAGATGAAGACAATCAAGAAGAGAAATCATATTCAAATGATGATGGTATTAATAAGGAAGAAAACCTAGAAGAAGAACTTGTTAGTGCCCTAAAAGAAATATATAGACTTAGAGACAAGATAAAAGAAACAAAAGGAGCTATTGTAGAAATATGAAAAGTAAAGTATCACGATCTTGATGAAACAATAGTTTCTATCCTTAAGACACAACTAGAAGAGGCAAAGAGGATAGAAAAAGTAGTGAGAATCCAGTTGAAATAAAAATAAGAAATTTGTGAGATGCTAAAAAAAAAATGATTTCCTTAAGGGAGGAACTACAAAAATAAAATGTTCAGCTGAAAAAAAACTTGAAATTTGGAAAAAAATCTGAAATATTAGATGATATTCTTATTTTCCATAGGTCGCTTTTCATGAAAACGAGTATTGGTTACAAAGGAAGTCATAATACATTTAATTGAGAAATGAGAAAAAAGATATCAGAGAAAGAAAATGAAGAAAATCCCAAAATTTATTCAAATATTCTCAAAGGTTATATCAACAATGAAAGTAGCATCAAGAAAGGAGTTAACGATCAGCAAAGACCTTATTTCTTAAAGGGATATATCAAAAATGAAAACAGCACCAAGTAAGAAGTTTAGGATCAATAGAGATATGATTTTTTTCAAAACTTATATCAACAATGAAAGAAACACCAGGAAAGGAGTTGAAGACCAACAAAGACCTGATTTTCCTCACAAAATGATCAAGAATGAATTCAGAATATCTGCTCCACCAAGATGACCTTCCACGTATCAATATCAAAATCTCTTCTTTGGGCTATTGTTATGCTTGTAATGATTTTTTTCATAAAGAATAAATTGTAGAGCTTATGTGTGAAATGACTATGTGAGAAATAGAAACAAAGGATCTTATAAGACCTCAAACAATGGATTTGTGAACAATGAAACTAGAAGTCTTAATGAGAGTGTTGTTATATGTGATGATGAATTTTCTCCATTATTATATCATATTGAATGCTATAAGTGAAATAATTATGGGAAAAAATCATGTGATTGTAGAAGAAGCAAAATAAGGTTCCCTAAGCAAATTAAGGAAGAATATATTACCAAACATAGAGAAGAATTCAAAATTGTTTGGATAAGGAAGTAAAAAAAACATAAAGAATATGGGCTTCCTATATACTCTCAAAACTTAGGAAGCCAAATATATCTTGATAGTGGATGCTCAAAGCACTTGACAAGAAATCATAAATTTCTTACTCTAAAATAAGAAAAAGGAGGAAGTGTTACTTTTGGAGAGAATGCATCAGTAAGGATAGTTGAAAAGGGGATAATTAGTCTTGATAATGGAAGCATAAAACTCAAAAATGTATTGTACGTTGAAGGTTTGAAACACAATATTCTAAGTGTAATTCAAATGTGTGATCATGGATATGATCTCATAGTTCATTATAAAGGATGTGAGATAAGGAAGGAAAGCTCTAGAATATTAGTGGCAAATGCAACTAGGACCTCATGTAATGTATATGTCCTAGACAAAATTAAAGGAGAAAAAAATATATATGGGATAATTGGATGAAATTTGGTTACGGCATAGAAGGATGGGCCATATTAGCTTTGACAATCTAGTAAAAATCAAAAAAACACAAGTAGTGATAGACATGCCACTAATCTCAAAACCAAATGACACTACTTGCAATCCATGTCAAAATGGGAAGCAAACCCAAGGAAACTTCAAGATAAAATAGTACTCATCACATGACCATTGGAACTTTCTCATACAGATATTTGTGGGCTAGAAAGAACACAAACATTAAAAGGTGAGAGCTACTTTATGTTTCTTATTGATGATTTCACAAGAATGACATGGGTCACTTTTCTTAAAGAAAAAACTGAAGCATTTGAGAAGTTTAAAGCTTCCATAGATCTTGTTGAGAATGAGGCTAATCTAACAATAAAATTCTTAATATTGGATAGAGGAGGTGAGTTTACTTCCAATGAATTCAATGAATTTTTTGAAAATCATGGAATTAAGAGACATTTATTAGTGGCAAGGACTCTGCAACAAAATGGATTTGTAGACAGGAAGAACATAATGATGTGGGAAATGAAAAAAAAAACACCCAATGAAGAAGATATACCATACTTATTTTGAGAGGAAGAAATTAATACAATAATCTACATCCTGAATAGAACCCAAATCAAAGTGAAAAACAATAAGAGACATTATGATTTATGGAAAGGCAAGCTAGTTGCAGTGAATATTTCAAAGTATTTGGAAGCAAGTACTACATAAATATAAATGAAGACAATTTAGGCAAGTTTGATTCCAAAACAAATGAAGGAATATTCCTTGAGTATGCATCTAGAAGCAATGGACACAAATGTTACAATAAAACATTGTGCAAATTCGTAGATAACATTGATGTAAAAGTGGATGAAGCATTGCTTCAAAATGAAAATCACAAGAAAATGAAGTTCCAGAGGAGACATTCAGTTGAGAGAAAGAAAAGGAATAAGAAGATATAGGAGGAGGAAATAGAATATCAACATCCAAATACTTAGTCTAGATATGTAAAGAATAATCATCCAGGAGATATTATTTTTTATCACAAAAATTTAGGAGACCAAACTACAAGGAAAATGACAAGTACACAAAAACATGTCAATCTTGCTTTTATATCCAAAATAGAACCCATGAATTTTTCTCAAGCTAGTGAAGATATCATTGGGTTAGTGCTATGTAAGAAGAGTTAAATCATATTATTAAAACTAAGATATGGCAACTTGTGTCTAGACCAAAAGAGAAGAATGTGATTGGCACCAAATGGGTCTTCGGGAAAAAGTTGAATGAGTATGGACAAGTAGTAATAAATAAGGCTATATTGGCGTGTAAAGGATATGCTCAAGTTCAAGGTGTTGATTTTGAAGAACCCTTTTCTCTAGTTTCAAGACTAGAAGTGATCAATATGTTCTTGGCATTTGCATTCTTCAAAATCTTCAAAGTCTATCAAGTTACCTTTTCTTAATGGAAATTTAGAAGAAGAGGTATATGTTAAATAACCAAAAGGATTCCAACTATCAAAAAATGAAAATGATGTGTGCAGATTGAAGAAAACACTAGATGGTCTAAAGAAATCTCCTAGGACTTGGTAGTCGATGTTGAAAATATAACTAGGTTCGGTGTTCATAATTATTGGTGTACTTGTATCAAAATGCATTTCATGTAAAAGCAAAAATAAGAAAAAGAATCTTTTATTATTGTTATTATTATTTTCATGTTTATTCAAATCATGTTCTTCATGCTTGTAGGGTTTATTGAGTCAAAAAAAAAAATTATTATGAGTCATTGAGTCAAAGTCCCATTTGGACTTTTAGAAATAAAAAGAAAAGAAATTTTTATCTGAGTTAAAGAGTCAATTTTGTCACCACAAGACCAAGTCGTCCCTCCAGATGGACAAGTTGGCTAGCCCATAAGTTGTGTCTCTTCATATGATTGAACAACTATATATTGGCAATTGTGCTCCACATTTTGGCAACTAACTCGATTTGTGTGCAAAGAAGAAGAAGATAACCAACAAAGTCAAAGGAGAGAGTGTGAAATCAAAGGAGAGATAAAGTTATGTTTTATACCCTAATTTATGCTCATGCATGCAAAAATTTTAAGGCATTATCTATGAAATTGCACGCCCAAAATTTCAGGAGTCGAAATTAAGGAGATGATCAGATTTCTAAGGTTTGACCAGTGTTGTCTTATGTTGACTAGGATTTGTTGGAGATGGATTAAAGGAGGGATAAATTGGGTCTATGTGAAAGTATTTGTATTGGTCTTGGGTCTTGAATATCTTACTTTGATATGATTATATAAGAAGAGGATTTTTTCAAGGTTTCCCACTTGTGGGGTTTTTTCCCTGGCTTGGAGCCTATATCGTCGTGTTCTTGTCTCTTCTAATCTTCATGTTTTGTAGTTTTGGTAATTGCTTGATGAAAAAAGAGAACATAAAAAAATTATTAAAGAATCCAACAAATACACAAGTAATTATCAAGTTAAGAGAAACCTACACTAATCTACAAGAATCTTGGTTTCTCAACACTCGAGACTTGATAAGTATCTACACCAATAAGGATTCAAAAGAGGAGTACAAGAAAACAACCTTTATACAAAATAGATAATGAAAATTTGTTAATCATTGTAGTATATGTAGATGATTTTACTTTTGTAAGTGATGTTGACAAAATGAGTAAAAAGGTTTACGGAAGAGATGTAGAAATAATTTTAAATATACATGCTTGGAGAATCGTCTTTATTTATAGTTCTACAATTTATTAAATCTAGTAAAGGCATATTCATCTCCTAAACTAAATACATTAAGGAAATTTTGAAGAAATTTGGGATGGAAAACTATGCATCTGTTACCACATCCAAGGTCATGGGATGCAAATTAAGAAAATATGGTGAATCCCTTGATGCAAATCAAACTACATATAGGTATGATTGAAAACTTACCATCTTTAACAGCTCAAGACAAGATATTATGAAAGCACTAGGGTTGATTGCAAGATTTCAATCTACACAAAAGGAGACACATGTGCAAGCAGTCATAATAAAATTCAGATATTTGAAGAGAATTCTAGACTTTGACTTATGTATTAAATTATTAAGAAGACACTTTACATTAACAACATAGATGCAAATAGGGTAAGAAGTGTAGATGACAATAAAAGTAAAGTGGAGGAGCATTCTTTGTGGGAAATTGTTAAGTATCATGGTTGAGCAAGAAACAAACTTCAATCTCCCTATCCACAGTTGAAGTTGAATACATTGCAATAGAAACATGTTGTACTCAATTTCTATGGATGAAGCAGACTCTGAAGAATGTCAAGATAGGATATGATCAGTGAGTATCAAGTGTCTATGATAACACAAGTGCAATATAAATTTCAAAGGACCCTATGATGCATTAACAAACAATACACATTCCCATTAGGTATCACTTTTTGAGTAGGTAGTTGAGCAAAGTGTTCAGTTGGAATATATTGATACTAAGGAAAAAGTTACAGATATCATTACTAAACCTCTTCCCAAAGAAAAATTTGAATATCTCAGATTGAAATTGAATGTGATATCTCTCCCAAATAATTAGTAAAGGAAAGCACAAGCTCAAGGGGAGTAACCCTTTTCCATTGATTTCAAAGTGGGGGAGATTGCAAAAAGTGGGATAAGTTGTAGATAAGGCTAGTTTCTAGACATGGGGAGTTCTACAATAGTACTGGAGAACTTTATGGGGTTGTCATCAATGACAAAGGGGGGTATTGTTGAATATTGTGTTTTCATTGATGTAAAATTTAAGGGGAGACCAGTAATGTCAAAGTTATGAGGAGATTATTGGAAATATTTTTTCCATTGATGTCAAAGATAGGGGGAGACTACAGATGTCCAAGATAAAGATTGTAAGATGAATATTGTTGGACATATTTTTTGGATACCCAAAAAAAAATTATGCATGGTTTTGGATACCCTATCTTTGAAGGAATTATCACTCTAAATACCTAGCTCAAATTGAAACACAAAATAAATGGTTGAAAATACTATTCAAGTATATTTCCAATAGTATATGGTACTCCCTCTAAATCCATAGGAATGAGGAGATATGATAGATTTTGGCATGTCAGTAGTGAGAAAGTGTAGGTTGACCTAGCCAATTTTACAAGTCAACCTCATAAGTGAACATAGAAACACTATAAATATAGGATATATGAGCGCATTTTAAGACCATCCAAGAAAAATATCTCTGAGTTGTGCAACAGAAGATCGGGAATACTCTCGAGGTCTTAAAGGTAG
The DNA here is from genome assembly GCA_031772625.1 of Pinus tabuliformis. NCBI lineage: Eukaryota > Viridiplantae > Streptophyta > Pinopsida > Pinales > Pinaceae > Pinus > Pinus tabuliformis. The sequence continues at coordinate 79,907,740 of CM062815.1, read as the reverse complement.
AGACAAAAATGTGATTTGTGGAGTGAATGGCATCTTGGAATTTTCACTAGAAAATTTATTCTAGTATTATAATCACATTATTCATGTATTTCTCATTTTTAGTGTAGCAAGGTCCATCAAAAGTATGCAACATGATTAATCCTTAGATGAGGAGTTAAATTACTTCCAATGAGTTCTCCCACTTGAAATTTGAGTAAAATCGTAGGGAGATAAGTTGAAAATACGAGTTGAAAAAGTAGTTTTTTTTTTAATTTTTTTTAATCTTTTTACTTTTTTACTCCAAAAATGGTGAATCATCCCCCATGGTTGACATTATCATCTTTAATCTTATTGGTTCTTATAAAGTTGATTTTGGTTGTATATTTTTGTTTTGAGGCCCATTTTAGACCTCAAAATTTCTCTAATAATTTTCTCACGAAATAATCCAACCTGACTTTAGGGCTTTTTGGTGATAGTGTGGACTCTTTTTCATGTGCCCATCAGATGCCCAAACTGTCATGTTGGTTAATATTTTCCATGTCTATTTCAGAAGCAGGGTTGGTATCTCATGTTAGTGAACATTCCTTCCATTTAAAACCTAACTACATGGAACGTAGTTGACCCTGCTCCATAGGGAAAATAAATAAAATTAGAAAAAATAAAAACATTTAAAAAAAAGTGTTGTTCCTGAAAGTGGGAAGGAATCAGAGCCTCCTGTGTTTGATTCCTTTCATATTTCTTTTGAGTTTGGATGAAATTGGGCTCGGGAACCGGTGTGTGTTACCTTCTTTCGTGTGTGGTAGACCTATCTTGTCTTGCCTCTATGTGTGGTTTCAATTGGGCTCGTGGATCCAGGGTACGGAATCTCATGTCGTGGATGGAAGCTTCATTCAATTCCAAAGTTTTTTAATAAGCTCAGTCCTAATGATAGTTTCATATGGTCTTTATGTTTATGATATTGTGTCAGGTCTTCATGGCCATTATAATTGTTGAGACCCCCAGTGGATAGGCAGCCTTAGGTTCATGGTATGTCCTCTGTGTTTCAAGGCTTTTGTCATCTTCATTGTTTGGCTTAATATCATTATGGCTCACCCAAACTCCAGTGCCAATTCTTTAGGTAGAGGTGGTTGCGGTTGAGGGAATCATGTGGAGAAAGGGGTGGTAATAGCCTTGTCCAGGCCCATCATCCATGAGGTCGTGGTCGTAAACCAGTTTCTCACCTCATCCATGATGCAACCCATGTATATCAAACGCGCACTCCGGCTCAAGTTTGACAATAGATATCCAACTAGGAAGCTAATTTGAATTAGCGAGCAAAAGTTGAGTTTCAGTTGGAAGATTGGCATGACCTAGTTCCTAATCTGGGTCATTCCAGAGGTCGTATCACCCAGTACAAGAAAATTGTCCACCTCTACTAGCTAATGAAAATCATTGTTTCCAAGGCTATAATGAACTCTCCAGTTGGTTCTGTGAACTATGATCCTGTCTTCCAGTAAATTCAGAAAGAATTTCAACTCATACAGTTCCAAATTCAGCAGCAGAATGTTCGACTCAGCCACATTGAAAAACACATCTTGTGTATTCCTAAGTCTGAATTACCAGGCTCAAGTACAAAGGACCCAACTCCAGTGGAGTCCTATAATGAATAACAATATGCTTTCTTATCACTACAATCATTTTTATTTAATTTCTTTTGATGTATATGTCAACTAGGCTAGTATGTTATAGTTATTTAGTTTTTAGATGGTTTCCAAACATTCAGTCCTACAAGGCACTGTTAGACAGACTCAAAGTATATTTTTTTGGATGGCTTACAATGTTGTTCAGTGGAAAATAGACCTGGCTTACCAATGGGCATTTTGAGGACATTGAACTCCTTAATTATGGCTATAACCTGCTTTTGTTGAAAATGAATGATTGAAAAGGTCTTGCCAATATTATAAAAAAAAAAAAACAATAAAAAAATTTAATATGAAAGGTCATTCATATTCTTTAAATACCTCTCTAAGATTTTTTAACCTCCTCCAAATTTTTCCAACTAAAATATTAGATGTATTACCTTGCATAGAGAAGAAAACACACCCCCCTTCCCCATTTTTTGGTTAAAGTTTTAGTGATAATGGATTACAAATTCAATGACTGAATAGTTCCTCCTTACATGACTAAATTTTATAGCATGTCTTTAAGCGTGAAATTTATTTTATAGGCATATAATTGCAACTGTCATAAGGGATTCTATGCGATGAAATGCATTATCTTGTGTATAAATTTTAGGCTTATTGTATACATAATTCTAGAGTGGGATATTTTATTGTCTAGTGTGTTTTTCAAATATGTATTTGCAACTTAAACTCATAATGACTAAAGGCATGACCTTAAATATCCCCTATATATTTTTTACATGCAATCCATTGTGAAGACAAAAACGATCCCTCTAGCCTATGGGAGGATCTAGCAACAAACGATGACAAATATATGTAAAAGTTCTTAGCTTATACCATAAAACGCAAAGGAGGATAAATGACCTACCTCACTCTAATGCTAACATCCATTGGTGTCATCCTTGATTCTTTCGCTTCAAATTTAAATCTGCTCTTCACCATTATAGATGAATACCTACAAGGAAGATCACATGGAGATACAAAATGCATACATAGCAAAATTTATTCTAATATAAACCATGCAACAGATCAAGGAGTATTACACTAAATGAGCAATCATTGACACATTTATGGAAAGTAAACACATAATGTATTATTAATAGATAGTAAAGGGAGAATTACAACCACTTAATCCTTGATATTGGAAGCCTCCTTTAGGTGAGTTTCCAAGTCCTAGCCTTAACCTACAAGAACTCCTTTCTCTTAGCAAAATGGGTAGTATTTGAGCATAGTTCAGCACTAGGAAGGCAACTAATCAATAGCCAACCAATAGTGGATAGTAGGGATCTTATTTATATGGAAGGAGAGGTAGTTAAGGATCCATAAAATGAGGGAGAAGTTCCACATATCAAGGGAAATATCCATGAAAGTAGGATCAAGGACCAGTAATGGGAGGTCTTGTTCCAATCCTCATTCACCTATAACCAGTTCATCGTTCTTGAGACTTCCAGTAAGAGAAGTTTCTCCTCCACTTTAGGAAAAACTGCCTGAAGAGGTTCAGCGTGGGTTTTCCTGATAAAAGTCATGCTGGAAATGCTAGGATAGTATAATGCAACAAGTTACCAGCACAGATCACTAGTGATGCAAAACGTGTTGATCCTGATAACAAGGTTTTTTGACAAGTTCTTCTGAATTCTTTCAAGGCAAGTTTTCTTCTTTCTTTAGGGATGCTTCTGAACGTGTTTCAAGGTGAATACACTGACATCTTTCGTCATTTTGACACTTTAGGATACAAGACAAGGAATGTGACAAAATATTGTATAACAGATGCCCCCTAAAGCATGAAGGCAAAACAGAAGTCATGGTTGAAATGCTTTATAAGTCAAGGCAAGGACTGAGAGAAACACCATCAAGAGACCTACAAATCAAACACGATACAAGTTATTTAACATCTATGATGTAAGTATGCTTAATAATACATCTCTGAGTAGGCATCTAACAATAAATGAATCCATGACATGGACACAGTTATCCGAATAGAAAGGAGCATGTGTACAATCATGAATATCTAATAACTCCACGCAGCCTCGATTTATCAGACGAAACCCAGGGTCTTCATCTCTGTCTCGATTCAACCAAAGTACGAATCCCACCATGTGAATAGATGTGTCGGAGTTGAACATGGTGGAAACCACCTTATTACTGGCCAATGATGGGAATCATTAACAGGCACGAGAGAAACCACCAATAATGACGATGGATCTTAAGGTACAACAGCATAATCCATGACTGTGAATAATGAAGCTAAATTTGAACACTCGTAGAATCATTCAATCGAAGGTCAATGATGTGAACCTATCGTCGAATGTGAAGAAACTTCCATTAAGGCATGCAAGCTCCAAATTGAAAGGGAGTTTCTAGATCATCTTCCTAGATAATGAGCTGGAGTTCATAGGAAGTGATCCGTCAAAGGAGGGTCATAATGTTTCCCACATCATCGACATGAAACAGGATTTTGCAGAGTTGGAAAGAGTGATTCAAGATTGTTGCAGAAAAGCCAAACAGGGTATAGCTGGTTTGAATTACAGATGGGACTTCTCTTGAACATATCAGCGACACGACTCCAGAATTTGGCAACATTTGACTCAACATAAGATCAAAGGTCATGATGACAATAGGATATAATTTTTTAGAAATGGCAACAACGGAGTCTAGTTTAATTTGTCCTTGAATTAAACTAGAAATTAAATTCGAATTATATTCTCATAGCAACTTAAAATAGTTAAATTAAGTTTATTAAACTTACTTAACTTAGGAAATTTGATTTGGAAGTCTTTTTGTCGTTATGTGTGTGTTCTCCCTACTTTGTAGGAGTCCAGTATGAGTTAATTGTGAGTTATAAAATAGAAGACTTGGTTTCATGAGTAAGTTTAGTTAAATTAGTTCTAGAACAAATTGAGAGAACTAATAGTGAGTTAACAGTTAGTGGTGTCACTAATGAACTCCACCAGTGCTACCCTAGTTAACTGAGTATTTACTCCTCAGAAAATCATGCGTTTCGATTCTAAGAAAGACCCAGTTGAGACTAGAGTGCAGGGACAGTGTCTTATTTGTTTTAGATTTTCCTAAGTTGCACTGACAGTGCATGTATTCAAGAACTGGTCCTTAAGGGATTGCGCAGTTTTTAGAGGCTTTATTTCCCTTTAAATACAAGCTATCCTCCATAGTAATTACGCATTGGAATAGAGACTTGGAGAGCTTGTGAAGAGGCTAAGATTTGGACTTGAGATTGCTTATGAGTTGGAGATTGAATTTGTTGAGTGTTGGGATTGTTCTAGAGAGAACAAGCATTGTAATTTCGTCTTGATTTTCCAGATTAATACAAAACAAATAGTGGACTTTTGAACTGTGGCTTTCCCTGGATATTTATTGTGTTATGTTCCTTTTATTCTCTTCCTCTATTGATTATTGTTTTCTCAATTTTTAGGGGATTCCGCTATAAAGAGTAGAAGTAGATTCTTGTCTCTTGCTTTAGAAAATTGCATTAGCTTGTGAATCTACAGGATTTTCTACATGGTGTTGAAGCTAAGAATAGTGTCAGGCCAGGCAGTAACTCTCCAATAGGCACTAAAACTGATTCGATTTATTTCATTAGGTAGTTATTGTTATATACAAAGAATGTGACTGCTCAGTTCATCTTCTGATGACTGTTCACATTCCAAATTCTCCCAATTGCAGAGGATTAGGTGTCAACATTCCCCCCCTTAATCTGAAGGGATGTTGGTGAGCCCAAGCATCATTCTGAATCTTTCAAGCTTTTCTCTTCCAAGCGCTTTGGTGAAGATGTCTGCAATTTGCTCATTTGTGGAACAATGACGGAGATTGATTGTTTTTGCCTCAACATGATGTCGGATCAGATGATATTTAGTATTGATGTGCTTTGTACGATCATGGAACTTTGGGTTCTTGGCCAACTTTATTGCAGAGGTGTTGTCAATCATGAGTGGAGTTGATTGTACTTGTTTTACCTGCAAATATTCAAGAATTTTCCTGAGCCACACAATTTCTTTCGTTGCTTCAGCTACTGCCATGTATTCTGCTTCTGTTGTGGAATCTGCTAGAATTGATTGTTTGCGTGATCTCCAAGAGACAGCTCCTGATCCAAGACTCATAGCATATCCTGAAGTAGATACCCCAGTTTCTTTGTCTCCATCGAAGTCTGAATCAGAGTATCCAATCAAGCTGAAGTCGTCCACCTGTGTATACTTGATTCCAAGGTCTTGAGTTCCCTTCAAGTACCTTAGAACCCTTTTTGCAGCAGACCAATGTCCCTCACAAGGCTTTTGCATAAACCTGGAGAGAATTCCAACAGCAAATGAAATGTCTGGTCTGGTAGTAGTGAGGTAGATGAGACTTCCTACAAGCTGTCTATACTTTGTTGCATCCTCAAATTCCTTTCCTTCAATAGATGTGAGCTTTAAGTTTTGTTCCATTGGAGTAGAAAGAGGATTGCACTCTGTCATGCCAAATATGTTTAAAAAATCTCCAATGTATTTCTTTTGAGAAAGAAATATGGATTTTGGATGTTGGGTTACTTCAATGCCAAGATAGTAATGAACATAGCCCAAATCAGTCATTTCAAAACTTTTCCCCAATTCCTTCTTTATGGATGCAATGTAGCTTTCATTGTTCCCTGTCATTAAAAGATCATCTACATATACCACAAGATATACAACTATTTTGCCAACTTTCTTGACAAATAAAGTTGCATCATCAAGATCAAAATGATTGAAGTTGAGTTTCAGAAGATGCTCAGTTAGTTTTTCATACCAGGCTCGCGGTGCTTGTTTGAGGCCATACAAGGACTTCACAAGTTTGCATACTTTATGTTCATGTCCTTTCATAGCAAATCCTTCAGGCTGGGACATAAAAACGTTCTCTTTTAGATCTCCATTCAAGAAGGCAGTTTTTACATCCATTTGATGGACTTTCCAATCGTTCTGAGCTGCTAGTGCAAAGAGTGTCTGGATGGTGGCCCATTTTGTTGTGGGGGAAAAAGTTTCCTCATAATCGACCCCTTCCTTCTGTGCAAACCTTTTGCCACAAGCCTAGCTTTGTTCTTGTCAAGTGAGCCATCAGCTTTTTACTTGTACTTGTAGACCCACTTGCAGCCAATTGGTTTGGTTCCAAATGGAGGATCAACCAGCTTCCAAGTGTTGTTCTTTATGAGGGCATCATACTCCTTTTGCATCACTTCTTTCCATTTATCATGAGAAGTAACTTCTTTGAAGGAAGTTGGTTCAAAATATGTAGACAAGTTCAATTAACAATCATAAGAAACATCCATATCAACAGGTGAATTAGAGTTATCTACATCACCTCCATTTTGTCGGTTTGAATTTCTGGTTCCTGTTTTTCCAATTTCATCAGGATGAACACTTTCAAGTGTCTTTGTCAGCCACTTTGGGGGACCTTTCTGAGATGGTCCAGGCTGCTCTGTTGATTGAGTTGGGACTGAATCAAGATTGAGTCTCCCAATTCTATCAATTACATCACTTAAAGCATCATCCGTTGTTGGAGTTTCATTCGGGGGAGTGTGTTCTTCAGAAGAAGATTCCACATGTTGATCTAGTATAGGAATCCCCCCTTTAAGATGTAGAATCTGATTATCAAATTCTTAAAATGATTTCATTTTTGCGAATCTATCCAAGCGATCAAGTTGCCACTCAACAACATTGTCAGATTTGAATGATTCAAGAAAAATTACATCTCTAGATACAACAAACTTTTTATTTACTTCATCATAGAGGCGGTATACTTTGGAGGTGTTTGAATACCCCAGGAAGATACATTTATGACTTCTAGCACCAAGTTTGTTTCTATGTACCTTTGGTATCAAAGCATAACAGGTGGAACCAAAGATCCTGAGATGTTTTACCGAAGGAATATGTCCATACCACAATTCATAAGGAGTCTTGTTTCTTATAGCATTAGATGGACATCTATTCTTTATATATGCAGCACATAGAACAGCATCAGCCCAAAACATTATCTTTACATTTTTTAAGAAAAGCATGGATCGTACCATATTCAAGATTGTTCTATTCATTCTTTCAGCTACACCATTCTGTTGGGGATTATAAGGCACAGTTGTTTGATGTTTGATCCCATGTTGGCGAAGATAGTTTTCAAATTCATTTGATGTATATTCTTTTCCATTATCAGTGCGAATAGACCCAATATGAGATTGTGCATCATTTTCAATCCATTTATGAAAATTATTGAATGTTTGAAAAGCATCAGATTTGTTCTTCAATAAATAAACCCAACACATTCTGGTGTAATCATCAATAAATGTCATGATATATTTATTTCCATTTGCATAAGGAACATGCATTGGACCACATAAATATGAATGAATGAGTTCAAGCTTCCTATGTGCTCTTGAATGTGAATCATGAAAAGACTGTTTGCTATGCTTTCTAGAATGCAAGCATCACATTGCTTATGTTTCCTAGGAATTGTAGGCAAACCAGCAACACCATTTTTCTTCAATAAGCGGAGACTGTCATAGTTTAAATGTCCAAATCTAGCATGCCATAATAAACTTGATGGAATTGTACCTTCTTTATGATGAGAAATATATGAGAAATGTTGTGCATGAGCAGAGGTTCCTTGCAGTTTGAGAAGCCTTTCTTCTTCTATTCCCTTCATGACAAGTGAGTGGTCAAATGCTTTTCTTACCTCAAGCTTGCCATCAAACATATGAATGGAGTGACCTTGCTGGCGGATGTGAACCAAAGACAGCAAGTTGCTTTTGAGCTGTGGGAGATATAGAACATGATCCAGAGGAAAGTCTGGAAGACCAGGCAGTTTAAGCCTGATTGTGCCAAGCCCTGATGGCTTGATTTTTGACTGATCTGCAAAGTATACTGCTCCATCAACATTTTCAGTGAAATCTTCAAAAAAATCTTTTCTATGAGTCATATGACAGGTTGCTCCTGAATCAAGCAACCAATCATTTTTCGAAGAAGCAAGTGAAGCATTAAACAAATCTTCATTTACTCCAATGTTACATTGTGCCTCAATATAGTGAGCGGATTCAGGTGCTTTACCTTTGTCTGTATCATCAGTTTTACCTTTTTGTTGGTTTCTTTTTAGCTCAATTTTGTCCCATGGTAGCTTGCGTGTAGAGGCATCATGTGATCCATTTCTTTTGCAGCGAATGCAATGTAAGTCTGCCTTTTCTCCTTGAGAATGTCTGCCCCCCTGCCTCTGAAGTATCTTCCTCTTCCTCTTCGTCCACCTCTTCCTCTTGTAGAATCTTGAGCAGGATGCTTTTCTTTATGAGCAAGGCACACAGTCTCTTTAGAAGATTCAGGGGCTGTCTTCTTTCCAAAGGCTTTCTCTCTTTCAGCAAACTTTTTCACAAGAGAGTCAAAGGTTATATCTTTAAGATTTCCATTTGCTTGTAAAGACTCAAGATAATTGGAGTAGGTAGGATAGAGTGCCTTGAGAAAAGCAATAAGAGGGATATCCAGCTCAACTTTAGTGGATTTGATATCATGCATTATAGACTTTACTTCAGATGCAAGAGCAAGAGGATCATTATTTTTCAGTTCAAGAGTGAAGAGTTTAATCATGAGTTGAACAACTTCAAGTGCAGAATGTGGGTCATAGAGTTCTTTCAGCTTTTGTAAAGCTTCAAAGGCAGTTGAATATGATGAAATATGGCGACTTACTTCTTCATTTACAGATGCTGCGATTAATGCATAGGCTTTGTTGTTTTTGTTTTCCCAAATGACAAGCTCTTTGTCTGATGTAGGCTGCACTGGGTCATTGTCTGCTTCTCCGACACACACTCCTTTCCACAACTCATTGAAGATGAGGGTGTGTTTTATCATCCAGGACCATTCAGGATAGTTCTCCTTGCCGGTGAGAACTATTCCTACCATAGAGATGATTGAATGCATTCTGTAAAAAAAAACTTTTGCTGATAGAAAAGAATACTTCTGCCAGTGTACTCAAAAAAGCATTCTCAAAGGATTTCAAATCCACAATGTGACTCATATAAATCCATCATTGTATAAATTCACCTCACATAAACCTCATATAAGTTTTATATAAGTTCATCATATAAATCTCATAAAACTTTGCCTTATAAATCTTTAAAAACTCCACCTTATAAATCTTATATATCTCATACGAATCCACCATATGAATCTCATATAAACTTCATATAAGTTTTATATAAATCCACTATTATATATGCATATGGCATACGTCTCCTTTTAAAAACTCAGTTACCATGTGACAACCACAAAAAAAAGGATCATACGACTTATATTCAGCTCGTACGATGAAGATGAATAAATAACCAACTCTCACCGTAAATTTTGAATCTGTGAAATGCTTAGAAATGTGATCAGTTAATAGATGATTGCATCGATTCTTCAATGTCCACGGATTTCTGCTTAGTTTACCTTTCACGTGATTACAAATTCAATATTGGAATTTATATAAAGCAGTGTTTATATAAAGCAGCGTTTAACACAGCGTTTCTGGAGCCAATTGTATACAGCGTTCAAAACAGCATGACAACGTTGTGAGAGGTAAAACATGGGCAGCGTAACTGTATGTATGGGTAGCAAATACCAATATCCGTAGGTAGAATGGGCGGTGTATTTAACTCATATGCCAAAAAAAAAGGACAGCGTATAGCCAAAACACATTCAACATATATATACCAGTGTTCTTCAGAACGGAGCAGCATTCCAGAGTGCATTCAAATCAGGAGCAGCGTATTCAATATAGGGCTACCATTCAACTCAGGAGTAGCATTCAAATCAGGAGTAGCGTTCATACATTCCTTTGGCATGTAGATAGACTCATTCCAATGCGTGCTCGCTTCTGCCTGCCTCCAACGCCTACGATTGTCAAATCCTCTAACACCTCTGGCGACGTCCAGAATGTATTTCAGAGGATGAGCAGCGCAGCTTATAGTGAATATGAAAAAATGGTCAGAGAAGAGGGCGCAGGCAATGTGAGGTAGCAGTGTTCAGGTGACAGTGTGGAGTAGGCTACCATATTTATGAACAGACAGCATTTTTGAATGGAAAGCAGAGGAGCAGAGGAGCAGAATAGGGAGTTACAACAGCTAAAAAAAGGGTTGGCTCTGATACCATGTCAGGCCAAGCAGTAACTCTCCAATAGGCACTAAAACTGATTCAATTTATTTCATTAGGTAGCTATTGTTATATAAAAAGAATGTGACTGCTCAGTTTATCTTCTAATGACTGTTCACATTCCAAATTCTCCCAATCGCAGAGGATTAGGTGTCAACAAATAGTATGCTAGAGGGTATTTCTAAGTTTTGAGTTTATGGGTTACATGTGAAAGTCGAATTTGTAGTACATACTTCAGGATCAGCAGATGGAATTCCATGGGTTGAGGCTTGAGTATGCCTTGGAAGGCAACTCGAATTTCATAGCCTAGAGGGATAGGATGGAGGTTGTGCTAGAGGACAATGGCTTAAAGGAATTTGTTGAACAAGCAATTCCTAAGCCAACAACTATTGATGCACAAAACTTGGTTGAGTGGAAGAAGTGTGTGGCAAAGGCAAGGTGGATAATCCTTGAGGGAGTTCGAGATCATATTGTCTCGAGTCTCCATGAAAAGGAAACCCCACATGCTATGTGGAAAACATTGACAGACTTGTATCAGACTAGCAGTGATGAGAGGAAGTTGGCACTGAAGGATAAACTTCGTAAAATCAAGATGGAGAAAGTTGAGACGATTCCAAAGTACCTGACCAAGTTCACTCAATGTCAGGATGAACTTGGAAGTATTGGAATCATGGTTGCCGAGGTGGATATGGTGAGCCTTGCTCTTCTTGGATTCCCAAAGAGTTGGCATAGTTATCAAGACTCTGTCAATGGTCGGGAGAAGCTACCAGATTGGGAACGACTATGGTCAGATTTGATGCAGGATGAGATGAGGAGGAGCATCAAGGATGGCTCTTCAGTAAAGACTGATGATGAAGAGAATTGTGCCTTAGCGATTAAGGCGAGGAAGGGGAAAGGTAAACTTTCCCATTCCAAATCAGATTCTTATCATGGAGGTAAGAACAAGGACATGACAAAAGCTAAATGCTTTCATTGACACAAGATGGGACACTTTGCTACAAATTGTCCATTGAAGAAGTTCAAGGAGAAGTCCTCAGGAGGAGTGGCAGGTGAGGCTTTGGCCTCTCAATCCGAATTATACTTTTCCCTCATTACATGCATGGTGTCTTCAGTGATAGGAAGTTTCTGGTACTTAGACAATGGAGCTTCATTCGACATGACTGGCGATAAAGAGTTATTCAGTGAACTGGAGGAGAAAGATCTCAAGATGCATATCGAGATGGTTGATGATGGTAAGTATAGTGTTATTAATGTGGGCACTATTACTTTTCAAAGGGAGCATGTGGCTCCACTCACCTTGAAGAATGTTATGCATGTACCCAGACTGACGAAGAACTTGGCATATGTTGCCATTCTTGAGGATAGAGGCTATGATGTGATCTTTTCGAAAGGAAATGTGTTCCTTCGACACATAGCCATGGGTCAAGTAAAGAAGAGAGTGATTCGAGTTCATAATATCGATAAGATAGAGGCAGATGATTGTGCTACTTTAAGTTCAAAAGCAAAAAAAATGTTGAGCTAAGACATCAGCAAGTTGTGGCACAGGAAATTGGGCCACTTGCATCATGGGGCTTTGAGGATATTGTAGCAAATCTCTATTGGTCTTCCCAAAGGTACGCTTGAGCAAATTGATACATGCAAGGGTTGTACTTTGGGTTAATACACCAAGTCTTCCTTTGGAGACAAGGACAATCAAGTAGAGTCTATTATGGAGAGATTCCATTCATATGTGTGTGAACCATTCTCAACAGCATCCACGGCCAAACACGGGTATTATGTTATATTTGTTGATGACTATTCTCGTAAATGCTGGGTATTTTTTATGGAGAAAAAGGATCAAAATTTTACAAAGTTTTGTGAGTTCAAAGCATTGGTAGAGAAAGAGTCTGGAAAGAAGGTTAAAGCTCTACGAAGTGATAACGGTGTTGAGTATGTCTCCAATGAGTTTATTAAGAACATCTGTGCAGCATAAGGGATTAAACGAGAGTTGACAGCACCTTGTAACTCTCAACAGAATGGGGTTTCTGAGAGGAAGAACAGGAGCATAGTAGGGGCAACAAGGGAGATGCTGGCATGATCAGGGCCTACCACTACATTTGTGGGTTGAGGCATGCAACACAGTGGTTTATGTTTAGAACCGTAGCCTGCATCGAATACTTGAAATGAAGACACCAAAATAGGCTTATTCTGGTAAGAGGCCAGATGTTGGTCACTTTAGGATTTTTGGGTCATCGGTTTATTTCCATGTGACCAAAGATGCACGAAAGAATCTTGAGCAAAAATCAGAGTTGGGGATCTTTGTGGGGTACACTAATACACCCCACAACTATAGAGTGTACATGTCGACCAGTCGAATGACAGTGGTTTGCAGGGATATTAGGTTCGATGAGGAGAAGGTCATGTGAGTATCCCTTGAGAGGGAGCTTGAGCTACATGCTAATGAGGTGCTTTTAGCTCCTAAGGTTGAGGGGCCTTAGATTGATGTGGAGCAGCCACATGCAGAGGTTCAAAGAGTAGACACATCCACTTAGGCAGAATCTTCAAGAGAGGAAAGAAAGTGAACTAGAGAGGTTGAAAGATTGTTGGATGATGCACGGGAGAATGTGGGAGCGCCCTCTTCTCAGCACAAATAGAGGAGGTCACCAGAGAGGTACACTAGTTACTAGCACTTATGGGTGCATGTGTTATGACAGAGACATCTTTGTTTCAGGAAGCAGTTCAGCAGCCAGTTTGGGTTGATGCAATGGTGGAGGATTATGACTCCATAGTTCGAAAAAGTGTTTGGGATGTGGTCCCGAGACCAGAGGACAAGTCAGTTGTGAGCTCCCGTTGGCTTTACAAGGTAAAACAAGTTGTAGATGGTAGTGTGGAGAAGCATAAGGCCAAATTTGTGGCCTGTGGCTTTTCATAGGTAGAGAGGATTGACTATGATGAGATCTTTGCTCCTGTTTCAAGTTACTAATCAATTAGGTATATTTTGGTATTATCAGCAAAGACGGGTTGGAAGATCCATCAAATAGATGTGAAAACTTCCTTCCTTAATGATATGATTAAGGAAGAGGTGTACATAGAGTAGCCCGAAGGTTTTGAAACCTTGGACCATGAGTCATATGTGTGCCAACTCAAGAGAGTGTTGTATGGGCTGAAGCAAGCACACCGTTCTTGCTACACCAGGATAGATAGTTACTTCACTGGGTTGGGCATCACGAAGAGTGAAGTGGATGTGAACCTATATCACATAGTGGTGGAAGGTAAGTTGTTGATCAGTGTACTTTATGTTGGTGATCTCATACTAACAGGTGATGAGAAGCTCATCAAATATTTCAAGGAGGAACTTGCAAGGGAGTTTGAGATGAAGGACATGGGGCTCATGCATTACTTTCTTAGCATGGAGGTATGGCAGGGAGATGGGGAGTTGTTTGTATCTCAGGGCAAGTATGCCAATGAGATACTCAAGATATTCTGTATGGAGAGCAGTAAACCCATGGAGACTCCTCTAGCTGGTAACGGGAGTAAGGAGGATGATACTTCATGGGAAGTAGTGGAAGCTACTATTTACAGGAATCTTGTGGGTTCACTCATGTACTTGGTGAACACATGACCGAATATGTGCTATGCAGTTAACCAGCTTAGTCAAGCGATGGTTAGGCCTACCAAGTTGTATTGGAAGGTGACAAAGCATGTATTGAGATACCTCAGAGGCACTGCTCACTTTGGGTTATGGTACAAAAAGACAAAGGGAGTGAAGCTTCAAGGCTTCACCAATGCAAATTGGGCAGGGAATCCATCGATGGGAAGAGCACATCAAGAGGGATCTTCAGTATTGGGTCAGCGACATTTTCTTGGTACAGAAGGAAACAAAGACCAGTTGCACTCAGTTCGACAGAGGTAGAGTACATGGCTACAAGTCAAGTAGCATGTGAGGCTATCTGGATGAGGAAGATCCCGGTTGGTTTGTTTGGTCAACAGATGGATCTGACAATGATTTACTGTGATAATCAGAGTTATATCAAACTCTCTGAAAATCAATTTTTTCATGATCAGTCCAAGCATATTGATATTTGGTATCATCATCTCAGATATTGTGTATTGAGGCGGATCATGTTGTTAGAATACATTCCCACGAAGGAGCAAGATGGTGAGATCTTGAAAAAAGCATTGTCAAGATGTAAATTCAAGTTTCACGGAGACAAGATTGAGGTAGTTGATAATCCCTTTCTTGTTGAGAGGGAGTGTTGAGAAATGGAAAAAAGAGAGTCCAATTTAATTTTTCCTTGAATTAAACTGGAAATTAAATTTGATTATATTCTCATAACAACTTAAAATAGTTAAATTATGTTCATTAAACTTATTTAACTTAGGAAATTCGAGTTGGAAATCTTTTTGTCGTCATGTGTATGTTCTCCCTACTTTGTAGTAGTCTAGTATGAGTTAATTGTGGGTTGTAAAATAGAAGACTTAGTTTCATGAGTCAGTTCAGTTAAATTAGTTCTCAAACTGATTGAGAGAACTAATAGTGAATTAACAGTCAGTGGTGTTATTAATGAACTCCACTAGTGCTACTCTAGTTAACTGAATATTTACTCATCAGAAACTCATGCATGTCGATTCTGAGATAGACCTAGTTGAGACTAGGGTGTAGGGACATTGTGCTATTTGTTTTATATTTTTCTAAGTTGCACTGACAGTGCATGCATTTAGGAACTAATCCTTAAGGGATTGCGCGGTTTTTAAAGGCTTTATTTCCCTTTAAATACAAGCTATCCTCCATACAAATTACGCATTGGAATAGAGACTTGGAGAGATTGTGAAGAAGCTAAGCTTTGGCCTTAAACTTGCTTATGAGTTGGAGATTGAATTTGCTGAGCGTTGGGATTGTTCTAGAGAGAACAAGCATTGTAATTTCATCTTGATTTTCTGGATTAATACAAAACAAATAGTGGGGTTTTGAGCTATGGCTTTCCCCAGATATTTATTGTGTTATGTGCCTTTGATTCTCTTCCTCTATTGATTATTATTTTCTCAATGTTTATGGGCTTCCACTGTAAAGAGTAGAAGTAGATTCTTGTCACTTTCTTGAGAAAATTGCATTAGCTTGTGAATCTACAGGATTTTCTACAATAATCAAATGAGAGGTAAATGGATTCCCAAAACCCATTAAGGCAAGTGACGAAGTGAGGATAACCCAAACCGAACACGAGATATTGACAAGTGTCATGTTCAAGAGAAACATGTTGCCTTTATACAAAATACAAGATATATGTTTACTTCCATTTTTCCCCACTATTTCTAGCAATTACCTCATTATTTGTAATCTCAAGTTTGAAGAGGATACCATATGCTCGTAGTATAAGTTCATCCTTCAAATGAATCCATCCTAGTATTTTTAATGATCCCTAAGAAGGAGAAGCTTGGTCTCATCATGGTGACAAGTCCTTCATTTTTTTATTTTTACGAGCCTAACGGAGGGGTAACTTGGTATCTTTTTCATGTTTAGATAGTTTGAAAAAGAGGTGAAAAGAAAACTCTAGAGGTCCCTTTCCGTAGATAGGATCCTGAATCCGAAAAGGTAGAAAAAAATATTCAAGAGAACCTCTTAGCCACGTGTGACCAAGGTACTCCTTTTTCATACATTAATCTATCTCAATCTAGAAAAGGGTTAAACTTATACTGAGTAGATGCCTTTTCATTTACTTTTACAAGTTTGAAAAGACAAGTGCTCGGGACTATTTTCATATTTTGGGAGTCTAAAAAGCGTTGAAAGAGGACTCCACCTGAAGGAACGAGTGGTATAAAAAGATAGCAATTGGTTCCGGTCATGATGGAACTACTCAAACACACATAAAGGTAAAAAGGTTGGCTAATAAGACCACTCATCGCATATGTTCCCCAGGCAAGGGTAAAACAACTAAGTGAAAGCATATGATTGGCCAAAGAGATGGCGAGGATGGAATGTGTTAGGTTCATATACCAATAGAAGTCATAATTTTTGAATGGCTGAGATTAAACCTGTAATATGTACATACCTTTTCTTTTTGCAAATGTTTTCCATATTCAAAAAATTAAAAAATGTAAAGAGGGTATGTCCTAAATGAATAATCAAAGGACAAAAAGAATAACAAGGTCAAAAAGATTAAAAATATGAACCCCAAGAAAAGAAAAGACCATGAAAGTGTGCAAGTCAAAATCCCACTACTTTTTACTTTTTATGCAGAATAAATGATTGTGTGCAATTTGTAATCTATGTCACAATCCGTGATAGTCAAAATGTTTAAACTTGGCTATTTCATGTTTTCAATTTCATGTTTATAGATAGAGAATAAAAATCTGACCAAACAGTGTAATCTTGGCAGATAAGTAGATAGGTAGAGTAAATAAAAGGAGCTCAATTGTTTAATCTGAACCCTTGGATGTAATAAGGTTAGATTTAGTTAGATTACCATTGTAAAGAAAAGAAAAAAATTATAAGGGTTTGCTAGCTTAAATGCACCCTAATAAAGAGAAGTAAAAATGGTAGGATGAGTAGATGGGTAAGTAGAAGAAAGGTTGCAGAATTGTGATGATTGTTAGACAAAAGCATATTTATCACCCTCATCATGAAAGTTCTAAGTATGAATGAGAAATTGGACTGGCATAAAGTTCACAAAGTCAAATTAATTAATTTCCCCTCACTCATTTCACCCTTTACTTAACTAATTTCCCACAATAAGTTTGAAGTACCCAAAATCTTAAGTCAAAGGGGCTCAGAGCATTTCTCTGACTTCTGGAGGGACCGGACCCTCGGCCCAATGACTTATAGATCTTAAGTACTAAAATCCCCTCATAAACATTTACCCCCCTTCAGTTCATTCATTTTCCCTAATAAATCCCTTTTCCTAAGGTTAAAACTCTATTTTTCCTAAGGAAAAGCAATCACCCCCATGAATACCCTTTTTTATGAAAAACCCACAAAAATACACTTAGCCTAAGTTATAATGTTTCTATGTAAAAAGCAAATGAATTACAAAAACACATTATTCTTAGCGCAATCCATTTTCTACCTTTTTCATATTAACTTCTGATTTTATTTATATTTATTAATTCCTGAAAAAACCCTTTTTTCCTGTATATTTTATTAAATCCCTTTAAATATTAATATCCCTACCCCAAAGTTTGAAATATAAAATTTACTTTATCCAACCCCGACTAATTGACATAATTAATCGATCTACAATTAATTAAAGTCAAACCATCCACCAATCATATCCCACCCGATTCCTTAATCCCCACCTTAAACCCTCATTAAATAATAACCATCGCACTTAATTACCCGCTAGGCCCCCCCATTACCCTCCGTGCAACTCCCGCGCCGGACCACCACACAATCTCTCCCCTCCCCATCTGACAGCCCACATTGATTTCGGAAGGGCCCGAAATCCGAACAATACCCGCTCGAAATGGGTTGTTTTCCGCTAGGCCCCGAGGTGACGTGGCGCTCGATGAATGGAATCGAGCGGCCTCCCCCCAATACCGCCAAGCACCCAAAAGCTGTGCGAAGTAAACCACTTACCGCCAGCCCCCTACACACCAAAATTGCCACTGTTCACTCCGCTACGCAACAAATGGTGACTATACACCCATACCAGCCAAATTGACTTTTCGTGCATAAATCCAAAAAAGCCCCAAATCATTGTTTTTATCGTTTTTTTCAACTAAAAACTTCCATGCATGCATCTGTGAACGTCCAAGCTATCAACCCACGTACAATTGCACCATTGAAGACGCTACAAAGCTCCCAAATTGCCTTCCAGCCTGCTTAAAGTTGTTCCAACCATTCACAGTCGCCAATTCACCTGGTTCAGACCCAGTTTCTTCAAATTCCAGGTATTTAAGCCAGAATCTATTGAAAACCCTGTCAATTTCCAAACCAGTCTCTAAGTTTTCTTAATTGAAATTAAAGGAAACTTTAGTAACATAAAAATCACCTGGAATTGAACCACCATTACCTCAAAGACTGAAAATTTACCTTCCCCATTCTTAAATCCACAAAGACTAAGAATGGTTGCCCCAATTGCCATGGATGTTAGACCAATTACCACTCCTCACCTAGACCTGGAATACCTTCCCATTATTGATAAAGATTTCCAAATCAATGACACCTCTATCCATGAATCCCCACTCAAATTATACCACAAATGCAGAGATCAATACCTGAACCACACTGAAAAAATAGGTCTTTGGGAGTCTAATTTGCCCAAGTATCAATTCCTTGAGGTACACATCTTTCTAGAGATTGTCCATTATTTCCATGCAAAATACATCCCCAATCAAAGAGCAGTGATGTCCCCTGACCAAACCATACTTTTCACCATCACTGTCGAGTTAATCAATGAAATGTTGCAATTACAACCAGGGCAAAACTTGACCCATATTTCAATTGGAGACCTACTAGACAGATTCCCCAAGATAACCACTGCAAACCTTGCTGAAATGTTCCAAACTTTTATTGTAGAAGAAAATCATATCCCACAAGATCCTCCCCCATACATACATAGAAAAATTTAGGGGCGAATGTTCACCCTTTGGCGAAATTAAGGGGTTTAAAATTTTTAGTGGGCGAATATTTTGTATCATAGTACATTTTTACAAATCACCTCAAATAGCCCACCTTATTTTAAGGGAAAGGGCAAAAAAGGTAAATTTAGCCCTTGAAATTAGGAGTTATTTAAGTGAATCCATTCGCCCAATTTCAAGAATAGGTTTTATTTAAGTGAATCCTATGGAGCCCTTGAAATTAGGAGTTACAACCTTCCATTCGCCCATTTTCAAGAATAGATTTTATTTAAGTGAATCCATTGGCCCATTTTCAAGAATAGGTTTTATTTAAGTGAATCCTATGGGCCAAATACCATATTTATAAAATAGGTATGGTAAATTAATAAAAATATAAATAAATGAGAGGTATGGTAAATAAATAAAACATTTTTTATATTTACTCCATAAGTCACCTTATATACATGCAAGGGTGTAAACAAATAAAAATATAAGTAAAGTGGAGGTATGGTAAATAAATAAAACGTCTTTTTATACTTACTCAAAAGGTATGGTAAATAAATAAAAATATAAATAACTAGACGTATGGTAAATAAATAAAACCTCTTTTTATATCTAGTCCATAACCCTCATTCTATTTATGAAGGCTCAAGAAAGAGGTTTTATTTAAGTGAATCCTATGGGCCAAATACCATATTTGTAAAAGAGGTATGGTCAATCAACAAAAATATAAATAAACGAGAGGTATGGTAAACAAATAAAACATCTTTTTATATTTACTACATAAGTCACCTTATATTTACGAACAGTCAAAAAATGCGTTATATTTAGGTGAAACCTATGGGCAAAATACTATGGGACAAATACCATGGACTAGATTGTTATTAATACCATGCAAAAAAATTATTATTAATAAAAATAAAAATGGCACATGGTATTGACCCATGGTATTCACCAAAATGGCACATGGTATTGACCCATGGTATTCACTTAGAATGTAGCCTATTTAAATGGGGGAATTAAACCAGCATAGATCCATCTTTACTCTGGATCTACTAACCCCCGAGAGGTATCAAATATCATGATATGCAAACTAGGATAGAGAGAAAAAATATTTGATCCCTCTCGGGGCTTGGTGGATCAAGACTAAAAATGGATGTTGTAATTTAATGTATGTTAAACATTTTAGCTTGGTTAAAATAAAAAATAAAATAAAAATCAACTATTAATTTTATTAATTTTTATAAATTACTAATAGTAATTTTTAAGCTCCAGTTTTATGATAACCCATGGTATTGACCCATGGTAATACCAAGATCTTACAAAATTTTATAATTAGTAAACTATTTGCCATGGGTGGTGAGAGATTCACCAAAAAATTATATATACATATTATATTATTGATAAAATCGCCTTCCATTCTTCCTATATACCATGGAGATTCACCCATTTATTATACATATAAATTTGGGGGGGTTCTTAAAATTTTCCCTGCATACATATATACCAAATTTTCTCAATTTGTCCAAGACATTGTAGCCATGATATCTAGTATCTTAGGCTATACTACCAATGAATACATAGATGAAATCATCTTAGCCTTCATGTCCATTTTCACTCCAGGACAGCCCCCTGTTTTCATGTATGATTATGCCAAGTACATAGCTAATAGGATGCATGACCAATTTCTTAGAATGAGTAATGAAAGAGTATTCAAGTATTCCTCAGTTTTGTACCACCTTTTTCTATATTACCAAGCTGGCATGTTCCCCTTCACTCTCCAAAAGCTTGGTACCAAAGGTCATCCTAGGTCAGTGATTTTATGGACTCCTTTGATCCATAAGTATGACTCACCATATCCATACACATATTTCATAGATCTTTTTGTACACCCTGTAGTGACCATGCTGCTAGGAAGTCCTCCTCCAAGAATTAGTTCAGATATTAGAAGGATCCTACAGCTTTCAAAACAACACAAAGTGGGAGATTGGTACTTGTACCAAAATCACACTAAGATTAGGATCTGTGGTTGTGAGTTGACCCCATATAAACTACCCAGATACCTCCCAATGAGGTTATTTTCTCTGGAATAATACAAGTAGATAATCAGTTCAGATGAGGTGCATTTTGTTAAAGCCAAAAAGAAGGCCCAGCTCAAAATCAAAGATCAACTAGGCCCCTTTGTGTGTAATAGCTGAGAAGCTGGAAAAGAAGCAGAGCAAATCCTTCAGAGACTTAACCTAAAACAGAGCTTCATGTGGAGATATGATCCCCTGGACTTCATCTGCAATAGAAGACAGAAAAACAAGATGGCTCCCTACATTCACCACCGAATCCCTGATATAGAGAAATATGCAAACCAATTGGAATGGGTGGAGAATACTTTAGTGGATAGGTATAGCACTAAAGTTGCAGTTGAAAATGCTCTAAATTATCCATAGAAACGGCTTGATGAAGGTTCTTTCCTGTAGGTTCCAGGAGAATCTCAAGTCCAAGAAGAATCATAGGCATAAGGAGAATCACAAGCACAAAGTGAATCTCATATAGAAGAAGAATCCCAGTTGCAAGAAGAGTCAGCACAGCCAGGCCTATCAGAGGAATTAAATCAAATAGGTATACCAGAGCCCATTATGAGTACTCCCCCTAACTTGCAAACTCCTCTAAATGAGGAGAAAAGCCTCAAAATAAATATGGAAGAGGCCACTACATCAGGCAAAGCAACCACACAGACATATGCAGAAACCTGCCTGGTCAAAAGGCAATTCATAGAAGAAACAGTTGGGGCCACTAGCACAGAAAGAGAAAGAAGCAGTTCTGCCACGCCCTCTGGGGGCACACTAGAACCTTCCACATCAAATACTTAGATGTTGGAAAGGCAACAGAGTGTTGAAGTGTCCTCATTTAGGATGCCAGCTAACAGGGACCAAGACATCAGAGAAAGGTACAAGGATATAAAGGCCAGGAATGAGAGGCTAAAAGCCCAAACCTATGCACAATACTTAAAGATGGCACCTACAAATCAGACAAGGCTTATGTCAGCCTATGATGTGAAAGAAGGAAAAATGCAGATGACATTTGTGAAACCTACCACTCAGCAACCAAGAACAGCAGTAGACTTCAAAAAGATAGATTTCGAAGTATTGGCAAAGGACATACATCCTATTGACCAGATTGAGCTGCACAAGCAAACAGGGGAGATGATTTACTCCACCTTGACAGGGAAAGCCATCACAGCTCACCAATTGCAAAACTCCCTGAATAACATATCAGCTCAGTTCTAATTGGAGAAGGCTTCTTCACAGGCAAAAGACACAAGAATCAAGTCCTTAGAGGACTTAATCATTGAGTTGGGACACAATCCCAAAGATGTAAAGGCCACCGAAAGACTGATAAAGAAGAAGAATGATGACATAGCTGCTTTAAAGAAACAACTCAAGATTCCACCATTACACCATCCACAAACAACAGAAGTCTTGGAAACACAAAAAGGACAAGAAGAGCTTATGGACTTGGTCCTAAAGCTAAATGACCAGTTTAAAGAAACAAAGAAGGAGATAGACATATTGATTCAGTCTAAACAAAGTGACTTGGCCACCACTTTTAGGACTACCATTCCCACTGTTTCTACTGCAATTCCTTGAATATTGCCAGCATCACCAGCACCCACAGCTCCACTTATCACAGCACTTCCAATCACTACTGAATCTACAACAGCAGGTGGTTCAACATAAAAGACAGCAGAGCTGGTAAAAGCCATGGAGGATATGTCAATCCAGGAAACATAACTTAAAAGGCTTAAGGAGAAAGTGGCAAGCTTAGAAACTGACTGTAAGCTTGCCCAAATATAGCAGAGAGAAGAAACACAGAAAGCCCTAAGGATGGGTGAGAAGATCAAGGTATTAGAAAAAGATTTAACTCTGCAAAAGCCACTAGGACAGACCAAGGAGATGCTCTGGGCCAATATCATTGACTCTGTCAATGATATTTGGCCATCAATTCAAGTAATATTTGAGCAAACTGAATTGGTAAAAGTGGCCACTGAAGCAATTCAAAAGGTAAAGCAAGACTTAGAAGACCAACCTAAGGATGCTAGTCGACTCATCCACTTACTGAATAGAAATAATAGACATGCGCTTAATGAGATGGGTATAGAGGATAGAACTAAAGCTATCATAGAAGTTAAAAAGGTTCTTTCCAAAAGAAACCTTATGGTCAACTTAGAGGAGAAATGCCATAACATGCAGGTGGACATTGACAGATTCATGGTTAAGTTTCAAATTTTGAGGGATAAAGGCCTTCCCAGTCCTATGGTCATCCATGATAAAATTATGATCCAATTGGACTACACTGACAGATTAAGGAAGTTGGCCAAGGAACAAGCAAGCACTTCAAGTATCAAAGTGTTGCCAACAGGGAAAGTATTCTATGATACTTTAGAGAATTTGTTTTTCCTAGAGCATGAGGTGAAACATTTGTTTGTCACCAAGCCTAATTTTTCCAAATACACAGAGGCAGACGAGATCTATAGAAGAATGCTCAAAGTAAAGTTACCTGAGGATGAATGGTGGGAAAAAATGACAGATTTACTATAAGTTACCACAGTAAATCTGAATGGTAGCCAAATGAAACAAGTGAACAGGGTCAAAGAGTAGCAGGTTAAAGAGTATCAGTAAAATATTAAAGACAAAGATGATTCCAGCATAAAAATATCAGCCATCTTAAAGGGCTCAAATTCAACTGCAACAGCCAGCACTACCACAATAAGAGGGACAACATGATGTAGTTTTCCATCTGTCTCTATCTTCATGCTTGAAGATATTTTTATTTCCTTAATTAAATCTCAAACTGTTATGATATATTTTGTAATACTTTTTGTATAAATACTTCCCATTTCGAAGTATTTAGGGTGGATTCAAAGACATTTCTATAGACTTTTATCTAAAATCGAAGTGTTATTGTATCAAAAACTGGATTGGCTTGTTGGATCATGGAATAAAGCTCAGATATTTTTTCAGGATTCTTGTGTAAAGCGAAAATCAAATAAGTATTCTCTGATGTGTATTATTGTTTTTCCTTATGTTTCTTAATAATCATATGTGTTTCTATGAAATCTGAATGGTAAACTAGGAATGATATTTCAGAACTCGCTTTAATGCACTATGTCTTGACTGTTTACATTCTTAATGTTTTCTACTAAACTATCTTAGTTAGGGAATTCTTAAATGCTCCCTTACTTCCATAGTTTCTCTCCCTAGTCTATAACAAAGGATTCTTAATTGCCCTTTGTTCATGATCACCTGTTTTCTTTCATTCTGATCCCAGTCTAAGGATTCTTCATTGCCTTTCACCCTGGTTAGAACCATCTCACCCATCAAACCTGAAGATTTGCCTTTTTCTTTGCTAACCTACCCTATGAACATTCCCTTTAATGATCTGGTCTAGTTAAGCTATCCTTTGATTGACTCCATAGCCCAATGGCTTGAAGACCTATCTCTATCCATCTGTTCCAAGAATTCCACCACCCAACTTTCAATCAAAATCAAAATCCTCATAAACACTATGAACTAGCCTAAAATCTAATAGAAACAAAGTTAAATTATAAAGAGAGAGCCCTCTCTGGACTTAGCTTGGCTATAACCTGAGTCTACAAGATTTGGTTTGTGGTTACCTCGGATTATTCCTTCTTTTGATAACTTCTAGGGAAAACTTTTGAGTGATAACATAGTGGCGACCATATTGGGGATTCAAATCCTCAGTCTTAATAAACCTTTGAGAAATTTCAAATCTTTATTTCAAGCCTCTTGAAGGGTTTATTAGAAGTTATTTACAAAAATTTCATAAAAAGAAAGTAATTAAAAAAAAAAAAAAAAAACTCGACATTCTGGCTTCAAGGAGAACTCACTATACTAGGGCCAACCCAGATCCAAATCCTCCCCCAGTAGTGGATAATCCCAACCTGATTTCGAGAAGATCCAGAAGACAAGAAAGTTCAGTCAGTCCAACACCTTCAATCAAAGCAGATTCATGCCCTGATGAGTGGTTGTTTTTAGAATACCTCCCCTTTGATGAGTCATTTGACCTTTCCCTATTTAGAACCAGGTCTAAAAGTGCACTTGATGACATAGTTCTAGATCCAGAGTTTATTGCAGAACTTGAAGTCCAAAAGGAAAACCTGTCAATTGATTAGTATATTCTAAATTCCCCTCAATCATCCCTTACTACTGTTAAGATCCTTGACCTTTCTGAAACAGTTTCAACTCCCTTTAGTTCACCATTATTCCCTTCCACCTTTGAAGTTCATTCCTCACCTCCATTTATACCTTCACTTCCCCACCAACCTACCATTACACATCAGTCACCCATTACTCCCAGTTCTCCATCACCCACTGTATCATCTCCTGGTACCCAAACCCCACTTCTTAGTCCTGCCCAACTTAGAGCCATGGCAAATAGATATGCTCCTCTAGTGTTACCTGCTCCACGTGGTGCCATGCCACAAGATTACCAGAACAAAATTGTCCAATTTGATGGCATAGGAACTTACACAGCACAACAACATAAAATCAAAATGACAGATTTCTTTGAATTACATGAAATTGATATTGGAGATGTCCAAATGAGACTTTTTGCTTAGACTCTAGCTAGTGATGTAAGAACATGGTTTAGATCTTTACCTACTAATAGCATAGACACTTTAGAAGTATTTTATCAGCAATTTTTAAATAGATGGGAAAAGAAAAAGAACCCTCTGCAGATCCTTTCAGAATATGAAAACATCAGGAGAGGACCAAATGAAACAGTCTGGGATTACTGTACTAGATTTAACAATATATACATTGCAATACCAGTCAATCTCAGACCCCCACCTGGCTTAGCTCTGATAAAGTTTCCTGATGGGTTTGAAATTGATATGGAATTCCAACTTAGAGAGAGAAATCCTCCAACTTTAGAAGACATGCAAAGTGCAGCAGTTAGTGTAGAAGCTAATTTGCTGGCAAAAAGAGCTAGGGTTAGGAATGAAGGAGAGGACCCTTGAAAGATGAAGCCTCACCCTCTGACCTTAAAATAGATTCCCTAGCCAAAGGAATGGAAAAACTGATGGATAGGATATAGAACATTGAAAGGAAGCCCCATTGGGATAATCAACAAGCACCTCCAGTGAGAAATCCAAACTTTAGAAAGAATCAAAATCAAAATACTGGAAAAAATGGACTAATCAGAATATTAGGCCTCCTTTTCAAGAAAACTATGTTGAAACTTCCCATTCAGAAGACCCTAAACAAGACACACAAATTAACTTAATGGGATTAGATGATGAGGAAACTGTGTTTTTGACCCAAGATGATCAGGAATTACATATGCTTCAGCAATTGCAGACCCAATCAGGAGAATCATTTGATTACAAGAAAGGGTATGATTCTGTTATCTTCAAAGTGCACAAATAGTACAACTTGAGGAGTAAAAAGAACATTGATACTCCTGACCAAAACAAGAAAGCAGTACCAAATCAACCTAAGAAAATCAAAACAGTTCCAGTTACTAAAACTCTCCAAATCCTCTCTAGACCAAATCAGAATCCTTTTGGTCCCACCATTGTAGATATAACCAATGACCAACCCCCTAATGATCAACCATCCACTTCAATCCCCTCCAAGGAGACAGTGGAGGAATCTCCAAACATCACATTAGAAAATCCACAGAAAAAACTTTAAATGCAGAAAAAGAGGAACCTACTCCAAATCCTGCCATGAAAATTCCAAATCCTCAAACAGAGAAAGCCCCTTTGCCTTTCAATTTGGGAGCAAAGGTGGCTAAGCTAAAAATTTTAGTCCCCTTAACAGAGTTGATTAAAAATGAAACTTACAAGTCTCAAATAAGAAAATCCTTAAACTTTGTTGAGAATGAAGACTCTGTTAACTTATTTGATGATCAGCCTGAGCTTATATTCGGTCCTGATGTTAATGGCAAACCATTAGAAGGAGGGATACCACCCTTTTATATTAGCCTTAACATTCATGATAAGATCTTACACAATGCAATGTTAGATTCTGGGGCTTCACACAATTTAATGCCTAAATCTGTTATGGAAAAATTGAACTTAGACATCACTAGGCCTTACAAGGACCTGTTTTCATTTGATTCAAGTCAAGTAAAGTGCCTAGGGCTAATCAAAGACCTGTGTGTTTCCTTAGTATAATATCCTGCTAAGACAATTCTCGTGGACATATTTGTTGCTGATATACTACCTAAATATGGCATGCTATTGTCTAGATCATGGGGGGCTAAACTCCAAGGATCTTTACAACTTGACATGTCATATGCCACAATTTCAATCTTTGGACATCCTAAAAAATTGTACAGAGAGACCTTAATGAAATATGTAGTGAGTAGCCAAGCTAGGCCTCAAAACTTTCCTATCTATTCCATGCATTCTGACATCGATTCTTTTATTCTGTACAATGTTGAACAAACACAAGAAACCACTTCAAACAACACTATTTCATAACCAAAAGAAATTGCAGTTATAGTTCAAAATGAAATTGTCCAAACTCAAGAGCTT
Source organism: Pinus tabuliformis (assembly GCA_031772625.1). Classification (NCBI taxonomy): domain Eukaryota; kingdom Viridiplantae; phylum Streptophyta; class Pinopsida; order Pinales; family Pinaceae; genus Pinus; species Pinus tabuliformis. The sequence goes on along the minus strand of CM062815.1, from coordinate 79,879,883 downwards.
TCAGATAAAAAATATGATCAAGATACCTTAATCAATGAAGATTTTGTCCCCCCAGATAGTAAGAATTATGAACATGAAATATTATGGCATCTTGAATTTGATGGATTAGTGAACAAGTTAGGAGCAGGAGCAATAGTGTGGATTTACAATTTAGAAAATTATTACTCAGAGGGCCATGCTTACAAACTGAATTTCAAATGCACTAACAACATGGCTGAGTATGAAGCACTTCTTTTAGGTCTCAAATTGGTTAGAAAGTTAGGAGTTGTAAGAGTTTCTCTTATGGAAGATTCTGAGTTGGTTATTAAACAAATTAATGTTGTATATGTGACCAAAGACCCTAGATTAAGTTTTTATAGAGGAACAGTTGTAGAAATATTAAACACTTTTCTAGAAACTAAGCTTGCAGTCATCCCAAGGAAACATAATATGCAGGCTCATAGTTTAGCAATGTTTGCCAGCACTTGTAAGTTACCATTTCAACCTAACCACCAGTACACTCCTGAGGTTAGGCACAAACTTGCTATCCCAGACAACTTGAAAAACTGGCAAGTATTTGCTAATGACCAACAAATAAACAATTTTTTAACCTTAGAGGAAGAATTTGTAAATAGTAACATAGATACTGACATAACATTAGATATTGATTTTACAGATAAAATAGAAATTAACAAATTAGAAGATGAAGAGATAGATAGATTCCATCCCACAAAATTTACAAAATCAAATATTCAAAACCTAAAGCAAGTTGAAATTGAAGAGATAATTAACGAAGATTCTGAAATTATTAATCTCAAAGACAACTTTTTTCCCAAAGGATTAACTCCTTTGGAAGACTTGTTTGATTCAAATGATGTCCCTAGAAAACCAAAAATGGAACCCTTAAAATCTGATATAGAGGAGTGCAATATAGCTACCGAGGAAAATCCAAAATTGATAAAACTTTAAAAGTCCTTACCTCCTACTGAAAAAGTGAAATACATTGAACTGCTAAAGAAATTCCAAGATGTCTTTGCTTGGAGTTATGAGGACCTCAAGTCCTATGACACCAGCATAATAAAACACACCATCCCCATAAAAGAAAACCAAAAACCTTTTAGATAGAAGCTTAGGAGGATTAATCCTATTCTATTGTCTTTTATTGAAAAGGAAATTAGAATAATGTATGAAGCCAAGATAATAGCACCAATTCAGCTCTCTGATTGGGTTTCAAATTTGGTGCCCACAAGGAAAAAGACTAGTGAGATTAGACTGTGTGTTGATCTCAGGAATCTCAATAAAGTTTCACTCAAAGACAGTTACCATCTCCTTAAAATGGATCATATATTACAAAGGGTAGTAGGGTCAACCAAAATCTCATTATTGGATGGGTTTTCGGGTTACAATCAGATTTTAGTTCACCCAGATGACCAGGCAAAAACTGCATTCACTACTCCTTGGGGCAGATTCATGTATGCGAAGATGCCTTTCGGATTAAAGAATGCAGAGGCCACCTTTCAAAGAGCTATGGACATAGATTTTGCTAAAGAAATTCATGACTTCCTAGTAATATACTTAGATGATATCACTATTGTTAGGCCCCTATACTACTAGTGTAACCCATTATTGTTATTAGTACAACCCCCTTATTATATTGTTGTGCCCATTTAGTCCCCATATTGTTATTATTGTGCCCCATAGAAGCCCACTATTGTTATTATTGTGCCCTTACATTATTATTGTTATGTCGGCTCTGATTATATTATGACCCCTTAGACTCCTATATATAGAAAGGAGGTCTTGTCATTTGTATCATCCAAGAATTGTTCATTTGTGTAATGCAAAGGAGGTTGCCCCCTCGAAGAGGCTGGATTCTAAGGCGTTGATCTATCTTTTCTATCTTTTTGTGAGCTGGTTTCATAACATTTGGTATCAGAGCTTTGGATTCTAGGGTTTCGCTGCTCCAAACAGGTCATCGTGGGATTTTCACTATAACTCCTTCACTACGAAGTTTCAGAAGCTAAAACAAAAACCCATCTGAGAAGAAATCAATCTAAACCTCGGCTCTAAATTTCAAATCCTGTCTCGCTATATTTATGGAGATATAGTCTAAGGAAATTAGGGTTTTTTACAGACCCCCGAATTACATTCCAAATAGGTCACCTTGGGAAAATCGCCATAACTTTTGTTTTGAGCATCAGATTGCAATTTCGTAAGAAGTTATAGAAATAGGACGGATTGTGGTTTCTTGTGTATATGTTTTAGACTCAAAGGTAAAAACAATGACACGTGGCACTTAATACAAGTTCACTCTTCTGAAAAGGTTTATAATCAAGTCATCTTGGGAGATTGTGGATAACTCTGTCTTAGAGAATCTAAACTCGATCAGACTGGTGGCATTCGAAAGAGGACACAAAGGGATACTGTAGGTCATAATTTCAGAGCTGGAAGAGCCAAAACTATAGAGTTATATTCATTTCAAGATCGAGCCGGTAAAATCAAGAAAAGGCGATCTGAGGAATTTTGATGGCAAGGATCCGGTAAATTGGATACTACAGATGGAGCAATATTTCGATCTACATGAGGTGCAACTATTACAAAAGGTACGTATTGCATCTTCATATTTAGAACAAGATCAATTTTTATGGTATTAAAGGCTTTTTTCTCATAAACCACTTGTTACGTGGTCAATTTTCAAGGAGGAAATGATAGCACATTATGAGGATACAAAGAGAAACTCCTTCTTTAGCCAATTGATAAATCTCAAAAAAAAAGGGTTCAATGGAAGAGCACATTGAGGACTTTCAAAAATTGAATAGAAGGGTAAATTATATTCCAGAGAAGCAAAGGATTGAGGTCTTCATAAGGACTTTAAAGGATAACATTCAACATGAGGTTCATTTTTGGGAACCTAATTCATTGAAGGAGGCATTCGAGTTGGCAAGAAAAATTGAAAGTGAAATTATGGAAACAAGGAATCCCACCACTCATGACTATAATTATGGAAGTGTTTCTTCTCCTAGCCTTCCACAACCTACAAAGCTTACACCACAACAATTGGAAGGAAAAAGAGAAAAAGGGCTTTGTTACAACTGTGATACAAAATGCACTAAAGGTCATAAGTGTGCTGAGAAGAAATTATTTTACATAGCATATGAAGAGGAGGAAGAAAAGGATCAAGAAACATCAAAATAAGAGGATATGTGCCATGACCCAACCCTAGAGAAAGAAGAAATGAATTTGACCATATCTTGTAAAGAATTGGCAAGAATTACCACTCAAACTCTCAAGATAGAAGGACATATCAAGAAGAAAAAGGTTCAAGAAGTGAAAGATCACATCAAGAAAGAAGAAATGAATCCAACCATATCTTGTAATGCATTGGTCGAAATTACTACTCCTCAAACTATCAAGATAGAAGGACATATCAAGAAGAAAAATGTTCAAGAAGTGAAAGATCACATCGAGCATCAAGAAATGAATCCGACCATATCTTGTAAAGCATTGGAAGAAATTACCACTCCTCAAACTCTCGAGATAGAAGGACATATCAAGAAGAAAAAGGTTCAAGTAGTGAAAGATCACATCGAGCATCAACAACAAGTTCTCCAACTTTTAAAGGATAACACCACTTTGGTGCAGAATAAAATGAAACAACAGGTAGATCAACATCGCAGTGGAAAAGGTTTTGATGTAGGTGATTGGGTATTTTTACGGCTACATCTCAAGCAAGCTATTTATGAGAAGGAAATGTTGGCAATACTACATGCACTTAAGAAATGGCGACCTTACCCAATGGGAAGACACTTCAAGGTAAAAATGGATCATGATAGCCTTAAATACGTTTTAGAACAAATATTATCTTTAGAAGAACATAAAAAATGGGTCACAAATATGTTGGGTTATGACTTTGACATCATCTATAGAAAAAGAAAGAATTTTTTTGTTGCAGATGCACTCTCAAGAAAGGATGAGGATGTGGAAGCATTGTTTTGTGTTATTTCTATTATCCAACCAAATTGTATAAACGAAGCAAGGGATGAATGGAAGAAGGGCAAAGAAGTGTGGCCACTCGTTCAAAAGTTGCAGAATATCCCAATTCAAACAATATTTCCAGAACTTGAAGAGGAAGGTAAAATCATATTGGAACCTGGAGCAGTCACATAAACAAGAACTCGATAGCTACGAAATCAATCAATTTTAGAGTATCTCATCAAGTGGAAGAACTTACACAGGAGGACAAGAATTTTATACAAAAGCATCAAGAACTACTCAAGCGTTGAGGACAACACTTTTTGAAGGAGAGGGGCATGTTAGGCCCCTATAATACTAGTGTAACCCATTATTGTTATTAGTACAACCCCCTTATTATATTGTTGTGCCCATGTAGTCCCCATATTGTTATTATTGTGCCCCATAGAAGCCCACTATTGTTATTATTGTGCCCTTACATTATTATTGTTATGTCTGTTCTGATTATATTATGACCCCTTAAACTCCTATATATAGAAAGGAGGTCTTGCCATTTGTATCATCCAAGAATTGTTCATTTGTGTAATGTAAAGGAGGTTGCCCCATCGTAGAGGCTGAATTCTAAGGCATTGATCTATATTTTCTATCTTTTTGTGAGCTGGTTTCATAACAACTATATTCTCTATATCTGATAAACAACACATAGATCATCTAAGGCAAATCTTCATTAAATGTAGGAAGTATGGAATTTCTTTGAATCCTAAAAAATCTTTATTTGAGTTAGAAGAGGGTAAATTATTAGGCCACCTAATCTCTAAAGATAGTATCTGAATAGATCTTGCAAGAATTGAAGCCATCTTACTGATACAACATCCTAGGAGCATTAGGGAATTACAAGCCTTTTTAGGGAAAATAAAATTTCTTAGGAGATTTATTTCTAACTTAGCAGAATTAATTAGATCATTGAATAACATGTTGAAGAAATATTCAACCATAAAATGGACAGTTGAGGCTAAGAAGTCCTTTGAAGATATTAAGCTAGCCTTAACAAAAACACCAGTTTTGATCAGTCCAAAGTTTGATAGGGATTTCATTATATTTTCTTTTGCTTCAGAACACATAATTGTTGCAATCCTACAGCAGAAAAATGATGATGGTTATGAACAACCTATTGTCTTTTTTAGCAAAGCCTTGAGATATGCCCCTTTAAAATAAAATATAATGGAAAAGCAAGCTTTTGCTTTCGTCAAAGCTATCAAAGATTTTAGAGTTTACATTTTATATTCTCATGTAATAGCCTGTGTCCCCAATGCAGTAGTCAAGGATATCCTAACACACGATGGTATAGATGGAAAGAGAGGGAAATGGATTGCTACTATATTAGAATATGACCTATAAATCAAGCCAACAAAGTTAATCAAAGGCTAAGGTTTAGCCAAGCTCATGGCTGAATCGAACTATCAGGCCTTAGACATAAATTTTATTGCAGAAATGGATAATGGAGAGGAGATGGCGACTCCACCAATCAGCCAAGCCTTTATTGAATCACCATGGTATGTTGATATCATATATGTTTTACAAAATTCACAAGCTCCTCCTGAATTATCCAGGACCAAAAGCAAGTTTTTAAAAATGAAATTTTGCATAATTAACAATGCTTTGTTTTGGAGGAATCATGAAGGTATCCTTCTTAACTATTTACTGAAAGAAGAATCTGACAAGGTGTTACAAGAGTTTCATGCAAGTGATTATGGGGGACATCTTTACTGGAAAACCACTGCTGACAAGATTCTTAGAGCTAGTTTCTATTGGCCCACTTTGTTTTCTAATGTAAAGAAATTTGTAACATCATATCATAAATGCCAAATTTTTGAAGGAAATAAAAAGCTTTTACCCCTGCCCCTAAAACCAATATTTGCTGAAGCACCTTTTCAACAATGGGGTCTTGACTTCATTGGTGAAATCCACCCACCTTTCTCTACCGAACACAAATGGATTCTCACTACTAGAGATTACTTTACCAAATGGTTAGAAGCCATACCATCAAGGCAAGCCACTAACATTATTATAATAACCTTTCTTGAATCCAACATCCTATCTAGATTTGGGTGCCCAACCAAGATCATCATTGATAATGCAGCAGCCTTCAAATCTAAGAGAATGAATGGTTTCTGTAATAAGTACCATATAACTTTGGGCCATTCCACAGCTTATTACCCCCAAGGAAATGGACTAGCAAAGTCCTCAAACAAAAGTCTAGTAAATATCATCAAAAAATTGTTAGAGGACAACAAGAAAACATGGAACAAGAAGCTAGTGAATGCCTTATGGGCAGACAGGCTAACCACAAAGAAATCCATTGGCACTAGCCCTTATCAATTAGTTTATGGAATGGAAGTTGTTTTCCCATCTTCCTTGGGAACACTAATGATGAAGTTGCTCCAAGAGTTGCAAGTTGAACCAAATGACATCCAAAGGAGAATCAACCAAACAATTCACTTACAGCAGACCAGAGAAGAAGTGTACATCATATCTCAAGTTGTGCAGGAAAGGATCAAGAAGGCTTTTGACAAAAGGACTAAGGCAGAAGATTTTTACCTAGGGGACAAAGTTTTGAAATGGGACTCAAGAAGAGAGGATAAAGGTAAACATGGGAAATTTGATTTCCTATGGAAAGGCCCATATATCATCTATGCATTTAGAGGTAATAATGCTTTCTTCCTCAGAGAAATGGATGGCACAGAAGCAGAAGGAGGACCAGTTAATGGTCGAATGCTTAAACACTACATTGAACCTAGATACTGATTTCACTAATCATTTGTACATATTATGTTTTTCAAAAGTCTAGAGCGGATTGTATAGTAATTGTTGAAGTTGAAGCCCGAACAGAAGGCCCTAAGCTTCAAAGGTTTTACTATCATAAATAGCAATAAGGCGGAAAAGTGAAAGGGAAAAAGTTGCAGGAGAAAATCACAGCAATTCAAAAGGCCATTGATCTAGAAGTTCTTGACATTTCAATAGGAAATGCCATCCCCAAGTGGAGCCACTATTAGGTTCCTATACCAATAGGAGTCATAATTTTTGAATGGCTGAGATTAAACCTATAATATGTACATACCTTTTCTTTTTGCAAATGTTTTCCATATTCAAAAATTTAAAAAATGTAAAGAAGGTATATCCTAAAAGAATAATAAAATGACAAAAAGAATAAAAAGGTCAAAAAGATGAAAAATATGAACCCCAAGAAAAGAAAAGACCATGAAAGTGTGCAAGTCAAAATGCCACTAATTTTTACTTTTTATGCAGAATAAATGATTGTGTGCAATTTGTAATCTATGCCACAATCCGTGATAGTCAAAATATTTAAACTTGGCTATTTCATGTTTCCAATTTCATGTTTATAGATAGAGAATAAAAATCTGACCAAATAGTGTAATCTTGGCACATAAGTAGATAGGTAGAGTAAATAAAAGGAGCTCAATTGTTTAATTTGAGCCCTTTAATGTAATAAGGTTATATTTAGTTAGATTACCATTGTAAAGAAAAGAAAAATGTTTATAAGGGTTTGTTAGTTTAAATGCACCCTAATAAAGAGAAGTAAAAATGGTAGGATGAGTAGATGGGTAAGTAGAAGAAATGTTGCATAATTGTGATGATTGTTAGACAAAAGCATATTTATCACCCTCATCATGAAAGTTCTAAGTATGAATGAGAAATTGAACTGGCATAAAGTTCACAAAGTCAAATTATTTAATTTCCCCTCACTCATTTCACCCTTTACTTAACTAATTTCCCACAATAAGTTTGAAGTACCCAAAATCTTAAGTCAAAGGAGCTCAGAGCATTTCTCTGACTTTTGGAGGGACCGAACGCTTGTCCCAATGACTTATAGATCTTAAGTACTAAAATCCCCTCATAAACACTAACCCCCATTCATTCATTCATTTTCCCTAATAAATTCCTTTTCCTAAGGTTAAAACTCTATTTTTCCGAAGGAAAAGCAATCACCCCCATGAATACCCCTTTTTTATGAAAAACCCACAAAAATACACTTAGCCTAAGTTATAATGTTTCTATGTAAAAAGCAAATGAATTACAAAAACACATTATGCTTAGCGCAATCCATTTTTTGCCTTTTTCATATTAACTTCTGATTTTATTTATATTTATTAATTCCTGAAAAAACCCCTTTTTTCCCGTATATTTTATTAAATCCATTTAAATATTAATATCCCTACCCCAAAGTTTGAAATATAAACTTTACTTTACCCAAACCCGACTAATTGACATAATTAATCGATCTGCGATTAATTAAATTCAAACCATCCACCAATCATATCCCACCTGATACCTTAATCCCCAGCCTTAAACCCTCATTAAATAAAAACCATCGCACTTAATTACCCGTCGATCCCCCCCATTACCCTCCATGCAACTCCCGTGCCCGACCACCACACGATCTCTCCCCTCCCCATCTGACGGCCCACGTTGATTTCGGAAGGGCCCGAAATCTGAACAATACCCACCCGAAATGGGTTGTTTTCCATTGGGCCCCCGAGGCGACGTGGCGCTTAATGAATGGAATCAGTCGACCTCCCCCCAATACCTCCAAGCGCCCAAAACTTGTGTGAAATAAACCACTTACCGCCAACCTGCTACACACAAAAACTGCCACTGTTCACTCCGCTACACGACAAACGGTCACTATACACCTGTACCCGCCAAATTGACTTTTCGCGCATAAATCCAAAAAAGCCCCAAATCATTGTTTTTATCATTTTTTTCAACTAAAAACTTCCATGCACGTGTCTCTGAATGTCCAAGCTATCAACCCATATACAATTGCACCATTGAAGACGCTACAAAGCTCCCAAATTGCCTTCCAGCCTGCTTAAAGCTTTTTCAACCGTTCACAGTCGCCAGTTCACCTGGTTCAGACCCAGTTTCTTCAAATTCTAGGTATTTAAGCCAGAATCTATTGAAAACCCTGTCAATTTCTGAACCAGTCTCTAAGTTTTCTTAATTGAAATTAAAGGGAACTTTAGTAACATAAAACCCACCTAGAATTGAACCACCATTACCTCAAAGACTGAAAATTTACCTTCCCTATTCTTAAATCCACAAGAACTAAGAATGGTTGCCCCAATTGCCATGGATGTCAGACCAATTACCACTCCTCACCTGGACCTGGACTACCTTCCCCTTACTGATAAAGATTTCCAAATCAAGGACACCTCTGTCCATGAATCCCCACTCAAATTCTACTATCAATACAGAGATCAATACCTGAACCACGCTGATAAAATAGGTCTTTGGGAGTCTAATTTTCCCAAGTATCAATTCCCTAAGGTGCACATCTTTCTAGAGATTGTCCATTATTGCCATGCAAAATGCATCCCCATTCAAATAGAAGTGATGTCCCCTGACCAAACCATACTTTTCACCATCACTGCCGAGTCAATCAATGAAATGCTGCAATTAAAACCAAGGCAAAACTGGACCCCTATTTCAATTGGAGACCTACTAGACAGATTCCCCAAGCTAACCACTGCAAAGCTTGCTGAAATGTTCCAAACTTTTATTGTAAAAGAAAAATATATCCCACAAGATCCTCCCCCATACATATATACCATATTTTATCAATTTGGAGAAGACATTGTAGCCATGATATCTAGTATCTTAGGCTATACTACCAGTGAATACATAGATGAATTCATCTTAGCCTTCATGTCCATTTTCACTCCAGGACAACCCCTTGCTGTCATGTATGATTATGTCAAGTACATAGCTGATAGAATGCATGACCAATTTCTTAGAATGGGTAATGAAAGAGTATTCAAGTATTCCTCAGTCTTGTACCACCTTTTTCTGTATTACCAAGCTGACAAGTTCCCCTTCACTCTCCAAAAGCTTGATACTAAAGGTCATCCTAGGTCAGTGATTTTCTGGACTCCTTTGATCCATAAGTATGACTCACCATATCCATACACAGACTTCATAGATCTTTTTGTACATCCTGTAGTGACCATGCTACTAGGAAGTCCTCCTCCAAGAATCAGTTTAGATATCAGGAGGATCCTACAGCTTTCAAAACAACACAAAGTGGGAGATTGGTACTTGTACCAAAATCACACTGAGATTAGGATCTATGGTTGTGAGTTGGCCCCATATAAACTTCCCAGATACTTCTCAATGGGTTTATTTGTTCTGGAGCACTACAGGAAGATAATCAATTCAGATGAGGTGCATTTTGTTAAAGCCAAAAAGAAGGCCCAGCTCAGAATCAAAGATCAACTAGGCCCCTTTGTGTGTAATAGCCGAGAAGCTGGAAAAGAAGCAGAGAAAATCCTTCAGAGACTTAACCTAAAACAGAGCTTCATGTGGAGATATGATCCCCTAGACTTCATCTGCAACAGAAGATAGAAAAACAAGATGGCTCCCTACATTCACCATCGAATCCCTGATATAGAGAAATATGAAAACCAATTGGAAAGGGTGGAGAACACTTTAGTGGATAGGGATAGCACTGAAGTTGCAGTTGAAAATGATCTAATTGATCTAGAGAAACGGCTTGATGAAGGTTCTTTCCTACAAGTTCCAGGAGAATCTCAAGTCCAAGAAGAATCACAGGCACAAAGTGAATCTCATATAGAAGAAGAATCCCAGGTGCAAGAAGAGTCAGAATAGCCAGGCCTATCAGAGGAATTAAATCAAACAGGTATACCAGAGCCCATTATGAGTACTCCCCCTAACTTGCAAACTCCTCTAAATGAGGAGAAAAGCCTCAAAAGAAATAGGGAAGAGGCCACTACATCAGGCAAAGCAACCACACAAACATATGCAGAGACCAGCCTGGTCAAAAGGCAAAGGTTAAATCCTGTCTCTAAATAGGAATTCACAGAAGAAATAGTTGGGGCCACTAGCACAGAAAGAGAAAGAAGCAGGCCTACCACTCCCTCTGGGGGCACACTAGAACCTTCCACATCAAATACTCAAATGTTGGAAAGGCAACAGAGTGTTGAAGTGTCCTCATTTACGATGCTAGTTGACAGGGACCAAGACATTAGAGAAAGTACAAGGATATAAAGGCTGGAATGAGAGGCTAAAAGCCCAAACCTATGCACAATGCTTAAAAATGGCACCTACAAATCAAACAAGGCTTCTGTCAGCCTATGATGTGAAAGAAGGCAAAATGCAGATGACATTTGTGAAACCTACCACTCAGCAACCAAGAACATGAGCAGACTTCAAAAAGATAGATTTCGAAGTACTGGCAAAGGACATACATCTTATTGATCAGATTAAGCTGCACAAGCAAACAGGGGAGATGATTTACTCCACCTTGACATGGAAGGCCATCGCAGCTCACCAATTGCAAAACTCCCTGAATAACATATCAGCTCAGTTCCAATTGGAGAAGGCTTCTTCACAGGCAAAAGACACAAGAATCAAGTCCTTAGAGGACTTAATCATTGAGTTGGGACACAATTCCAAAGATGTAAAGGCCACCGAAAGACTGATAAAGAAGCAGAATGATGACATAGCTGCTTTAAAGAAACAACTCAAGATTCCACCATTACACCATCCACAAACAGCAGAAGTCCTGGAAACACAAAAAGGACAAGAAGAGCTTATGGACTTGGTCCTAAAGCTAAATGACCAGTAGAAAAAGATTTAACTCTGCAAAAGCCACTAGGACAGACCAAGGACATGCTCTGGGCCAATATCATTGACTCTGTCAATGATATTTGGCCATCAATTCAAGTAATATTTGAGCAAACTAAATTGGTAAAAGTGGCCATTGAAGCAATTCAAAAGGTAAAGGAAGACTTAGGAGACCAGCCTAAGGATGCTAATCGACTCATCCACTTCCTGAATAGCAAGAACAAATATGAGCTTAATGAGATGGGTGTAGAGGATAGAACTGAAGCTATCATAGAAGTTAAAAAGGTTCTTTCCAAAAGAAACCTTATGGTCAACTTAGAGGAAAAATGCCATAACATGCAGGTGGGCATTGACAGATTCATGGCCAAGTTTCAAATTTTGAGGGATAAAGGCCTTCCCAGTCCTATGGTCATCCATGATAAACTTATGACCCAATTGGACTACACTGATAGATTAAGGAAGTTGGCCAAGGAACAAGCAAGCACTTCAGGTATCAAAGCCTTGCCAACAGGGAAAGTATTGTATGATACTTTAGAGAATTTGTTTTTCCTAGAGCATGAGGTGAAACATATGTTTGTCCCTGAGCCTAATTTTTCCAAATACACAGAGGCAGGCGAGATCTATATAAGGATGCTCAAAGTAAAGTTACTTAAGGATGAATGGTGGGAAAAAATGACAGATTTACTATAAGTTACCACAGTAAATTTGAATGGCAGCTAGATGAAACAGGTGAACAGGGTCAAAGAGTAACAGGTTAAAGAGTATCAGTAAAAGATTAAAGACAAAGATGATTCCAGCATACAAATATCAGCCAGCTTAAAGGGCTCAAATTCAACTGCAACAGCCAGCACTACCACAATAAGAGGGACAGCATGATGCAGTTTTCCATCTGTCTCTATCTTCATGCTTGAAGATATTTTTATTTCCTTAATTAAATCTCAAACTGTTATGAGATATTTTGTAATATTTTTTGTATAAATACTTCCCATTTCGAAGTATTTAGGGCGGATTCAATACATTTGTGTAGACTTTTATCTAAAATCAAAGTGCTATTATATCAAAAACTAGATTGCCTTGTTGGATGACGGAATAAAGCTTAGATATTTTTCAGGATTCTTGTGTAAAGCGAAAATCAAATAAGTATTCTCTCATGTCTATTATTGTTTTTCCTTATGTTTATTAATAATCATATGTGTTTCTATGAAATCTGAATGGTAAACAAGGAATGATATTTCAGAACTCGCTTTAATGCACTCTTTCTTGACTGTTTACATTCTTAATGTTTTCTGCTAAACTATCTTAGTTAGGGAATTCTTAAATGCTCCCTTACTTCCGTAGTTTCTCCCCTTGGTCTATAACAAAGGATTCTTAATTGCCCTTTGTTCATGATCACCTGTTTTCTTTCATTTTGATCCCGGTCTAAGGATTCTTCATTGCCCTTTCACCCTGGTTAGAACCATCTCATCCATCAAACCTGAAGATTTTCCTTTTGCTTTGCTAGCCTGCCCTGTGAACATTCCCTTTAATGATATGGTCTAGTTAAGCTATCCTTTGATTGACTCCATAGCCCAATGGCTTGAAGACCTAGCTCTATCCATCTGTTCCAAGAATTCCACCACCCAACTTTCAATCAAAATCAAAATCCTCATGAACACTAAGAACTAGCCTAAAATCTAATAGAAACAAAGTTAAATTATAAAGAGAGAGCCCTCTCTGGACTTAGGTTGGCTAGAACCTGAGTCTAAAAGATTTGGTTTGTGGTTACCTCGGATTATTCCTTCTTTTGATAACTTCTAGGGAAAACTTTTGAGTGATAATAGAATGAAAAAAAAAAACAAAGGCACATCTAGAAAAACAAGCTGATAAAAATGGAAATCACGAGAGATAAAGTGGGAATGGTTTCATTTTTAAACAAGATTGAAACATGGGAAACTATGCTTGAGGATGGTTTCATTTTTTTCACAAGCTGGAAACAAAGACAAACTATTCTTGAGATTAGTTTCATTTTTATACAATCTTGAAACAAAGAAAAACTATGCTTGATATTAGTTTCATTTTTACATGAGCTTGAAATGGAGACAAACTATATTTGAGATTGGTTTCATTTTTACTCAATCTTGAAACAAAGAAAAACTATGCTTGAGATAAGTTTGCATGCCCCCGGCCTAATGACACAATTCGAGGTACATGCCCCCCAAGCTTCACTTCATTCACTTAAGTAGACTACTGGTTACTAACAGGTGGATGGAATGAAGGTTCATTTACGAGATCAAGTGAAAGACTCGATTGGGAATTTAGGAAATGTAATACTAGACTTGAATTGGAAGGAGATTTGTTTCATTTTTTAATGAGCTTGACACGGGAAAAGAACCATACTCATGACACCTTGTTTCATTTTTTAACGAGCTTAACACAAGTAAAGGAACCCTGCTTTGAGAACCTTGATTCATTTTTTAAGGAGCTTGACACAAGACAAAGAACTCTGTTCTGAGAACCTTGATTCATTTTTTAACGAGCTTGACATAAGTAAAGGAACTATGCTTGAAGAATCTTGACTCATTTTTTAAGGAGCTTGACACAAGACAAAGAACTCTGCTCCTGAACCTTGATCATGGCCCATAAGAGGCCATGGCTTCCAAGATATTCTCATCATACGGGAGAATAACGCTCTAGAAGGGATACATGTCAAGGGATCTAATGGAAAGATCAAGCTCCAATTCCCCCAATACAGGATGCACTATACCACTGACTAGATCATCAGTAGACACGAGCATGGAATAGGTGGCCACATAATCAACCTCTGGCGGGGATGATACCACTTGGATACAAGGACCATTTAGGGAAGATTAGGAATCAAATTAGGACCAACGAATGAAAGATGATAAATGGCCACAATTCTTCCTTCATGCAGGAAAAATATGACACGAAAGAGAGAAGAGACAAGAGCTCTCATGACATAAACATAGTCGCAGTCGAGGAGTAAATTAAAATCCAAAGGACCTTGGAAAACTATCACATCGATATAGACGATCTTTCCTCCCAAAGTAATAAGCAACTTAGGAAGGATCCCTAATGGTTGATTGGTTCCTCTATTAAAAGTCAACAAATTCTAGGTAACGGGCACAAGCTGCAGAGAACCTAAATCTTTCCAAGTAGTTGAGGATAGAATACTAACAAATCCACCTTCATTTATGATTGTGTCAAGTACAAATATATTATAAGCTTGTATTGTGATCTGAAAGGGCATGTAAGAAGGAAGATGATATCTTGTCAGTCTACTCCAATCAAAGGAAGTGACCATACTACTTGGAGGGGGTTCCATGGGAATGGGAGAACTGCCCCCTTAGGTTATGGGAATGGGAGGATTGCCCACAGTACCATGGGAATGGGAGGACTACCCCCCAATTCATTGGAATCTGAATAAACAAGGAGAAACTTAGGGGTATGAAGTTGACTCTCTACGGGAAAGGTACGATCAACTGGAGGTGGAATTGAGTCAACCATTTTTTCAACCAATGGTTGGACAGGAACGGGCTTATGGGATTCACATTCAGAGAGATGGGATTGACTAAAGATGAATTATGATCAATCACTTGGTCAATTAGTGGAGGATCAGGGGAAAGCTTTCAATAACTAGTCGGAAGATGGGGCTAAGAAGTTGTAAGGTTGTCCAACGCTTTTGAGCCTTCATCCATACAAGAACAAAGGTGAATAGGATAATTCCTTTCACATAACTTACAAGGAAATTTGATTTTACCCTTTTTCCCATGGACCTTATTATCACTAGTTGAGGGCATGTCACCAACATGATCTCTAGAAGTTGATGACAAAGGCTACTTTGAGCCAGTGGACCACACTTCTAATACCTTAGGGATACTAGGACAATCTCTAAGAAGGTGGTCACCCTCACATAACATGCAAGGGAATTTAACTTTTCGAGGCTAATTGGAAGGATTCTCCACATTAGTTTCATCCGTAGCAATGGCTGCTTGGTTGCCCCCTTGCTTATTTTTATTCTTCTTAATATTCATTTTCTTCTTCTTCTTATCCACCCGGTTACTACCTTACAGGCTTTCACCAGATGAAGAGGAAGAAGAGGAAGAAGACCGAGCAGGCAAAGAAGGAAAAGAGTCAAATTTAGGATAAATTGGAGGTTGATATGGTTCATGTGGAGGAGAACTTGGTTGAGAAGCAGTTTGAACATTCGGAACCACAGGGGTTGAAAACAAACAAACTGGAAAACCAATGGTAAATTCGAGAAGGGACAAAATTTCCATATAAGGAGCACCAACATTTCCAAAAGAAGAAAAAGGACCAGGATTCCCGTCATAGGGGTTTCCCTTATTGGTGGACTCAGGAACTATTTCCATCAGTCTCGACCTAAGATCTACTAAGGAGTATTTCCATATGAATGATTTTGTTTTGTGGTCAATTAATTTTAGAACTTAACAAAAAATAAATCAAAAAGGGGTAACTAGGCATAAATGTTTACCAATCAACCATGAACTACAATATACACCTTGATGAACAAAGGACTTAACGTACGGCAGCCAATCTCCCCGAATGTTGTGTTCGGTGTATCACGGTATAAAAGGAGGCAAAATCGGTTACCTATGAATGGATCGAAACCTATAGGGGACTCCCAAAATATACACGATGTTACGTGTGAGTGAAATTCGTAGTAGTGTTGTCTAATGTGTAACTATACGATGAAAGCATTCCCATATACTTACCATGCGTGGAGCACCTCCCATATACCCGAATGTATTGAAGAATGGTCCTATACACCTCTGTAATGGGATTTCACCCCCAGGATGCAACACTGGCAAACAACGATAGCTCCTACATTTAACGACATCGGAACATGTCTCTAGCCTAGACCTCTAAATTTTTTCATTAATGTTCCAAATGCTCCTTAGGTTAATTGAGATAAATTTTAATTTGATCTTAGATTATGTTCCATTTTTAAGACTCAAATATCAATGTCTGTTATTCTCTTAACCTACAAAAGATACCCAAATACAGAATATGCGAAGAAAGATACCCAGAACATAGAATAGTGAGAGACAACGACAAATATTTTATTATTCAGAAAGCAATGTTCACTGGCCTCTTCGAGGGGGCAACCTCCAATAGAGCAGAGCTCGATACAAAAATAAGACATGATGCTCCTCGCAAGGAGTCTCTATCCTTTATATATGACTCATACATGCAATAACATGGATCAATACCATGGGTTTTATTAATACCATGGCCCATTTGCAACTAACTGTGGTCCCGTCATTAATTGCGGGTTAACCACTTACAATTATTAATATGGGCTTTATTGACTCTTTACTATGACTCGATCCCATTACATAAATAAGGGGGTTAGGGTGGGACCCTAACATGCCCTCCCCCTTAAGGCCTTGTCCTCAAGGCTGAAGCTGCAGAAACTGCTGAAGAATAGTGGTTGGTTCCAAAGTTGCATCTTCCGGAGAGGTGTCTTTCCACTTGACAAGAACTTCCCTAATCATGCGGCCATGTATATGCCTTTCTCGTGTGTCTAGGACCTGTTCAGGTTGGAGCCAGATTGACCCTTCCTCGTCCAATTTAGGTAGACTGGTTTGAATTCTGCAATTGTTACCAATCACTTTTTTGAGGCATGAGACATGGAAAACTAGATGGATTTTTGCAGTAGGCGGCAAAGCCAGCTTGTAGGCTACTTCTCCAATGCATTGAAGTACTTGATATGGTCCGTATAATTTTGGAGATAGTTTCTGACAACCCTTGTCTTTGACTGATGTTTGCTTATATGGTTGCAGCCTCAAAAAGACCTGATCCCCTTCTTGAAATTGGCGCTCTGAGCAATGTTGATCTACCTGTTGCTTCATGCAGTTTTGAGCTTGATGAAGATTCTCTCTAAGATGGGTGAGCATGGTTGCGCGGTTTTGTAGGAGTTGATCCACAGCCTATGCCTTTGAGCCCCCATTGATATAAGAAGTAGGGGAAGGAGGGAGTTGACCATATACTGCTTCATAGGGAGTATTTTTTATGGTGGCATGATAGTTGGTGTTATACCACCATTCATCCAGAGGTAACCATTGTACCCAAAGATGTTGCTTTTCTGAAGTGAAACACCTAAGGTAGGTTTTCAGACATTTGTTGACGACTTCCATTTGACCATCTATTTGTGGATGATAAGGAGTACTGAGTTTTAGTTGGGTGCCTTGTAGCCTGAAGAGTTCATGCCAAAAATTACTGGTGAAGATCGGGTCGCGATCGGACACAATAGAAGTGGGCATGCCATGCAATTTGAAGATTTGATCCATGAAATATTGAGTGACCAAAGTCAGTGTAAACGGGTGGGGTAGGGCGCAGAAATGAGCATACTTCGAAAGTCTGTCCACAACCACCATGATGACTGACTTGTTTCCTGACTTTGGAAGACTTGTAATGAAATCCATAGAAACCTCCGTCCATATTGTTGCCGGGATGGGCAACGGTTGTAATGTGCCTGGTGCTTTGACAGTCTCCCCTTAGTGGCATTGACAGACATCGCATTTTGCCACAAAAGTGAGGATGTCCTTTTTCATCCCTGTCCAAAAAAATGATCTTCTGGTGCGAGCATACGTCTTCTGAAAGTCTGAATGTCCTGCAATGGGGGATGAGTGCAATTCTGCCAAAATGAAACTTTTGAGGGTGGATGTTGGTGATATTACGACTCTGTCCCTGTAGCGAAGAATCTCATCCTGCCACAAGTAGCCCTTGGTGGAATTTGGATCCACCTGCAATTGAGAAATGAGTTGGGAGAGCCCGGGATGGGAAAACCATTCCCTGCGAGCTTCTTTAATCCATTCTGGAATGGGAAGGTAAATTTCTAGCAGGGTACTTCCCTCCTCAAATTGGCGAGATAATGCATCTGCTACACTATTTTCTTGCCCTTTCTTGTAAATGATCTCATAATCATATCCCAACATTTTGGAGAGCCATTTATTTTGTTGTGGGGAGGATAGGCTTTGCTCCAAAAAATATTTAAGACTGTGATGGTCTGTGCGGATTTGGAAACGTCGCCCCAATATGTAAGGTCACCAGGTCTCTATTGCATGTAAAATGGCCATCATTTCCTTCTCATAGGTAGATTGGCCCAGATTCTTCCCACTTAGTTTTTGGCTTGTGAATGCCAAAGGTTGCCCTTCCTGCATTAAGACTGCCCCAATACCTGTACCTAAAGCATCACATTCAATGACAAAATATTTGGTGAAGTCAGGTAGTGCTAAGACTGGAGTGGAGGACATGGCATTTTTAGAGTTGTAAATGCCTGTTGTGCTTCCTCATTCCAGAAGAATGAATTTTTCTTCAGGATTTGAGTGAGGGGCTTCGCTATGCGACCATAGTTGCGGATAAATTTGCAATAATAGCCTGCGAGACCCAAAAATCCTCTCAGGCTCTTCAAGGTCTTAGGTTGAGGCCAATCCTGCATTGCCTGGATCTTTTTGGGGTCCACCTTGACACCTTCACGCCCCACAATGTGGCCCAAATACTCAACTTCTTCCATGCCAAACAAACACTTGGACATCTTGACAAATAATTTATGCTTGCAGAGCAGTTGCAAGAGTAGATCTACATGCTGAAGATGTGCGGCCCAAGTGCAACTATCGATGAGGATGTCATCGAAGAAGACAAGGACAAATTTCCAGAGATATGGTTTGAGAAGGTGGTTCATAAGGCTCTGAAAAGTAGATGGGGAATTACAAAGACCGAATGGCATGACCAGGAACTCATAATGGCCTTCATGAGTTCGGAAAGCAGTCTTTGGAATGTTGACTTCCTTCATGCGAATTTGGTGGTAACCTGAGCGAAGATCCAGCTTAGTGAAGAATTGAGCACAATTGAGTTCATCCACCAAATCGTCAACCCCCGGGATGGGAAATTTATCTTTGACTGTCAACTTATTGAGGGCCATGAAGTCTGGACACATCCGCCACTCCCCATCTTTCTTGAGCACCATGACCACCAGTGATGAAGAAGGACTAATGCTGGGAAGAATGACACCTGCTTCCAAAAGTTCCTTGATTATTTTTTCTATTTCATTCTTTTGGGTGAACGGATATCTATATGGGCGTACATTTGGGGGTTGGGCCCCTGGAACCAAGGAGATGCTATGATCATGTTCCCCTCTCGAGGGTGGAAGCTCATGAGGCTTGTCAAAGACTGGCAGATGGTTATTTAAAATCTGTTGCATCTCAGGATGAATCGGCAGAGACTTGGTTTCGACTGCCTAGATGGCAATAAATTGAGCTATAACGCCATGATGGCCCTTTTTTAGCAATTTTTCCATCCTATGCGAGCTGATGATAGAGGGAGCTCCCGCCTGGAGTCCACGGAGGGTATGTGTGGAGTTGTTCTGCTTAAAACTCATATATAACTCCTGGAAATCCATTGTGATTGGCCCAAGAGTGCGAAGCCATTCAGGACCGAGGAAATTGTCGCACCCTCCCATGTGTATGGCAAACATGTGGGTCTTCAACTGATAATCCCCCATTTGAAGTTTGACATTTTCACAGCAGCCTTCACATTTCATTGTGCCCCCATCCGCAATTTGGACTTGGAAGTTAGAAACTGCTCGTACAAAACAATGCACTGCTTCCGCGACTTTTTGATGGATGAAATTATGTGTACTTCCACTATCAATCAAGACTACTACTGGGTGATGTTTAATAAAACCTTTGATTTTGAGAGTTTGACGTGAAGAAATCCTTGCCAAAGTATGCAGCGAAATAACTGGTTCGTCAGGGACATTGTCCTTTTGATTGTCCTCTTCTACCGCCTCCTATTCCTCCAGTGGTGGATCTTCCTCCGATGAGCTTCAATCAATGGCATAAATTTGAAAAAAATTGGGCTCCTTGCATTTATGACCTGGGGAGTATTTTTCATCACAGTAGTAACATAATTCTTGCTTTCTTCTTTCAGCCATTTCTGCAGGTGACACCTTTTGAACCTTAAGTGTTTGAGTCGTGTTGTGAGCCTGTGGGGGGCGACCCTTAGCGGTGAAATTTGGGTGACTGTACTGGGCTGCTAACACACATTCCACGTTACGAGCTACCTTACAAGCCTCCGTCCATGTGGGAGGGTGGTGCAGTAAGACGTGGGATTTTATGGCTTCTTTAAGACCGCTGATAAAACATTCCGTGTAGAACACATCTGAGAGACCCCTAGTGTGGAAGGCTAAGGCTTCAAAGGCTGTAATATATTCATCCACTATGCTAGTCTGTCGGAGCTTAGTAAGACGACCCAAAAAAGAATATTCCTAGTCAAAGCGTTCTGTAAGAGATTTTTTGAAGGAGGTCCAAGTCATAAAAGGTCCATTGCAACGTTGATTCCATTCCCACCATTGCCACCTTTCATTGTCCAAGTACATGCTCCCCACCATAAACTGAGTCTCATTATCTAAGATGTTATTCAGATTGAAATACTGCTCCATTTGTGCTATCCATGCTGCCGGGTGAGAACCATCAAATTTATGCATATCCAACTTGGGAGGTCGCGGACGGGATTGTTGGTGGGGGCCCTAGAGGTGAAGAGAGTGGCTAGACTCACCCTCACTATGTCCATGGCCAATATACGCCTCCTCATGGGCTTGCTCCTTGCCTGTCGGGATTATGCTCGGGATCATGCTAGTTAGTCGGTCAAGCTGAATTTGGAGGGATTGCAACGATTCTTCAAGTTTGTCCATCCTCTCATTGGCCATAGCTTGAGCTCTAGTTTCTACCATGCACTGACCTAATGTTCTTAACAATTGGGACCGCCCAAAAAAAAAATTCACTAAGAATTAAATGGTACCACCGTGCTCAGCTCATCATCCTGATTCTGATGGGCTAGATCACCAATAAGCGCCCTGGGAGATCTCAGACTTCTTGTCAATGCTACCAAAAGTCCTGCGAAAATCATGCCCCGATATAGGAACCCCACACAACTACTCAGATCAGGTGGATTTGAGAGATCTGAATGGTGGATTAGAACAGATTGCTGCTACGCATCTTATGGATCTAATAGATCGGAATGGCTGGTCTGCTAACTCGGAACTGCGGACTGATGTCTGCTGTTGCTGCACCCCTTTGCGCGAGCGGATCTGGCAAAGATGATGCGTGATCCCCAGATAGAAAAGGGAACTATGGTCTCGAGGTGTGTCAGGTGATACAGATCGCAATATACATAAGGGTCTGACAGTAGTACTCGGCCCAATGTTTCAGGGCTCTAACTAAGGAGGATCAAACGTACCCTTAGCCGTACAACCTGACTACCCTATCCTACGGGCGAGTAATCTCTCTGAGTGTTGTTCTTAGTGCACTGCAGCAGCAAGATGGTCGACGGTTTATCTATGGCGAGGTTGCAGAGGAGCTAAGGGGCTTCTGATATACCTGGAATGTACTTGGAAGACAGTTCGTACACAGTTCTGTCTAATGCGCTACTACTCGAAGGGGTACCCACAGGGGTTACAAGGGAGTCCAACAAGCATGACCACCTCTTGTATTTCCTGCGTGCATGCCTCCCCAAATCTGTAGGTTTATGCGCTCAATGATAGATCCTGTGGTTTAAAGACGCCGGAACACGTCTCTAGCCAATAAAAAAATTTGCTAAGAAATGGAGATCCCACTGGCCCTGAAAAGTGCTCTGATACCACTTGTTATGCTCTTAACCTGCAAAAGATACCCAAATACAGAATATGCGAAGAAAGATACCCAGAACATAGAATAGTGAGAGACAACGACAAATATTTTATTATTTAGAAAGCAATGTTCACTGGCCTCTTCGAGGGGGCAACCTCCAATAGAGCAGAGCTCGATACAAAAATAAGACACGATGCTCCTCACAGGGAGTCTCTATCCTTTATATATGACTCATACATGCAATACCATGGATCAATACCATGGGTCTTATTAATACCATCT
Organism: Pinus tabuliformis; assembly: GCA_031772625.1. NCBI lineage: Eukaryota > Viridiplantae > Streptophyta > Pinopsida > Pinales > Pinaceae > Pinus > Pinus tabuliformis. The sequence continues at coordinate 79,857,336 of CM062815.1, read as the reverse complement.
ACTAATACCATGGCCCATTTGCAACTAATTGTGGTCCCATCATTAATTGCGGGTTAACCACTTACAATTATTAATATGGGCTTTATTGACTCTTTACTATGACTCGATCCCATTACATAAATAAGGTGGTTAGGGTGGGACCCTAACAATGTCACCTTAACACACCTATGATGCAACTAACATGAAAAAAAAATGATTCTTTTCATTTGAAGTGAAATATATCTAGCATAGGGAAGAAGTTCAAACATTGATACAACAACCAAGTTTGCAATAAACAAATATTCCTAGCTAGATCTTTAACTTTCACTATTTCAATGCACCCACCAAAGGTAAAAAGGATTTCAATTCACTAAAATGCACCTACATGAATTTTTTCATTTTTTCTTTTCAGTGAAGGAGAATGCACTTTTCATCTTTCAACACTAAGCAATGTAATCTATGCTCAATAATGATCCAAAAAATGACTTTTCAATGCAATGTAATATAATGCAATTTCTAAAAGTAAACCTTGAGATGAAAGCTAAGCAAATTCAAATGCAATTTCTTTTATGATTTTTAAAAGAACTAATAATGCTTTACCAACAGCAAATTCGTATTCCTTCCACACATATAAGAAACAACATTAAATTTATTTGACCCAAAGACCTAAAGACTCAACCAAAATTCACTTTCACTACTTTAAGCAATGGGGTGGACTTTTGCAAACCAATAAGAAATCAACAAAAATAATGGAAAATCCTATGAACACAGACCAGGAGAACACTTTAGTGATCAATACACACTAGACCTTTCTAGTAGAAACCATAAAAATTCTCAATTCTCAATTTTTATGGCTCGCCGTGACTGTAATGATAAAAACTTGTGCTGAGAAAGAGGAGAGCTCCAAGGCGATTTTTGAACTAGGGTTACAGTTTTACAGGGTTCGTTCTCCATGGAAGGTCGTAAAGGAGGGAGCTCCACTCCCTCCTACAAGCAGGTAGTGGCCAGCAGAGGAAAAAAATCAATAGAAGAGGACAGAGTTCCTTCAACTGAAAGGAAAAACAATAGAGAAAAGAAGTAGGAAGGCTCTGAATCCCAGAAGAATAAAAACTCTAAAGACAGCAAGGAAACGGACAAGGAATAGGGCACAAAAGACAAAATCCAGAAGGGACCATGCAAACCCAAGACTACTATTACTCCTAGAGTTGTTTTGAATGATCCTACTCTGCAGGCACATGGGGACCACATGCAGACTTATGCAATCATTTGTAAGTTCATGCGTTTATGGCCCACTGAAAAAGCACTACAAACATGGATTAAATACCACTGGAAACCAAAAGGAACATAGAAATACATCTTGGGTCAAAGGGATTCTTCATTTTAGCCTTTGCAAACATTGAATATAAGAACAGAGTGTTTGAAGGATTGCCCTACTTTTATGCAGTAGCAGGCCTGTATATGCGACCTTGGATCATGAATTTTGTCCCAGAACGTGAAACATTCACCTTGGTCCCGGTTTGGGTAAGACTCTACTCTCTACCTTTCGATTACTGGCAACTAGAATCCCTATCTTTGATAGGAAATAAGTTAGGACGTTTTGTCAAAGCTTCTGAGGCTACCAGAAGGGGAAAATACACATCCTTTGCAAGAATATGTGTGGAGATGGATCTTTCTGGAGCTCTGCCAGACGAGATAATATTGGAAGGATTTGATGAGGAATGGGGTCAAACGGTGGATTATGAGCACATCCCATTCAGATGTCATAAATGTCATGAACATGGGCATCTATTCAGAGATTGGCCTCACAGTAAAACTAAAAACAATAGTAAAACCAACACCATGAAAGACACTAAAATCTTTCACAAAGTGATCCAGAAAGGAAAAGGAAGCAAGAGGGGATCGAAGACACATCAAAATGATAGGCAACAAGCCAATCAAAACAGGTTTCGAGCACTAGAAGAGGAAGAGGGGATTATGAAATCAGAACAAACCAAGGGAGGCAGTCCAGGGAACGAGGAGAACGGAGAAGAGGATAAGAAAACACAAAACATTAATATACAGAAAGAAGATATGATGGGTGACACAGAATTGGACATGGATCTAGAAATCACCCAGAGTGATATGGAAATGGAGGATCATGAACTACAGGAGATTCTTGAGAAAGAGAATCTAGATCTAGAAGGATGCTTCAAACAAGGAACTCAGGAGGGACTAGATTCATTACCTCCAAAGGAGTTCAACAGATTTCAACAGCTGTTCTTATGGAAAACTCAGACCATAGAGCGGGAAAAGCAAGGGAATCATGGAGGGAAAGGCAGCAAAGGTGCGAAAGCGATGAAAACCACACCGGGCTTGGGACCCAGATACCCAGGGAAGAAAAGATGCAGGAAAAAGCAGAACGAGCTCTCGATGGAATGTGGAAAGCTAATGACAGACTCAGGTAAGATGAAAGATCTATCCAGTTACTCCTTTGCAAATCTTTAATTATGAAGTTCACTTCCTGGAATATTAAAGGTTTAGGAGCAAAAGAAAAAAAAGATTACTTAGTAACAGAATGAAACAAGCAGCGCCAAATGTAATCTTCATCCAAGAAACTAAATGTTCCATTCAGAAGATAAAAGAGATTCACAGTAAATGGCTCTATAAATTTGATTTTCTGGAATTCAAAGCAGAGAATACAGCTGGTGGCATTCTCACGCTTTAGAATCCCCAAAAAAATGAAATTATAGATGCAGAGGCAACCAGGGATTATCTATCAGTGGTTATTCAACCAGTGGGAGATAAGGAAACCTACCTGGTCACGAATGTCTATGGTCCCCAAAGAATGGATGGCAAACTCAAGCTTTTAGACTCCCTGCAGGAGCTCAGGGAAAGATATGCAAGTATCCCCTGGATCTTGGGGAGTGATTTCAATATGATCCAATCTTTGTCAGAGAAAAAAGGGGGCACCAGAGCTCTAACTAAAGATTCTTGTGTTTTCCAGTCCTTCATAGACAATATGAGGTTAGTGGATATTGTTATGAGCAATGGTACCTTTACTTGGAACAATAAAAGAGCAGGAGAGTCTCGGGTGGCCTCCAAACTAGATAGATTCATCATCTCAAAGGATCTTATGCTCAAGAACAAGGACATAGTGGCTAGAGTTCTCCCCTTTGGGGGCTCTGATCACTGGCCAGTGCAACTGGAAATCCAAGGCATTAGCACTCCCAAGAATAGACCCTTCAGATTTGAAAACATCTGGCTTTCCCACCCAGATTTTGTCAGCAACATAGCCATCTGGTGGGCTGAAGAATTAAACCTACAGGGCATAAGAATGTTCCTACTTCAAAAAAGACTAAAACATATCAAACTCAGACTCAAGGAGTGGAACAAGAAGGAGTTTGGTAATATTTTTGAAGGAAAAAAAATATGTTGAAGGAAAATTGCAGGAACTCAACCAAGCCCTTATCAAGGAGGTTTTTTATAAAGAAATAAATGAGCAGGCAACCAAATATCAACAAGAATGGGAGAACTTCTGTAAACAAGAGGAGATTTTTTGGAGGAAAAAATCCAGAGTACAGTGGCTAAAAGAAGGAGAATGTAACACCATATTTTTCCATAGATACACTGTGGTGAACAGAACTCACAACAAGATTTCTTCTATCAATGACGAAGAAGGTCATCTTCTTCATTCTCATGAAGAAATAGAAGCAGTGTTGGTTCAGCACTTTCGTAGTATTGCTCAGGAGTCTTGTTTAGATAGAGAACAATCCTTTAGGGTTATATCAATACATATACCTAAGATGGTTTCCAAAGAGGACAATTTCAACCTTAATAGACCTGTGTCTGAAGAGCAGATCAGTGAGGTCCTCAAAGAAATGAAAAATGGAAAGGCACCAGGTCTGGATGGTTTTAATGTTGATTTCTTCAAAGCTTGTTGGGATATCGTTAAATAGGACATTCTGAATGTAGTGGAAGACTCGAGAAGAGACAAAACCATTCTGAAGGCACATCATACCACCTTTATTGCCATGATCCCTAAATAGGGTTTATCTCTAACTCCTGATAGGTTCAGACCCATTGCCTTGTGCACTGTTGTCTACAAGATTATATCCAAGGTTGTGGCCAATAGACTCAAACCTCTTCTTCCCACCCTGGTATTGTTGTGGGGAAAAATGCCTATGCAGGACGATCCTATCCACCTAAGGTGTGACAGTGCCTTAGCAACAAACAGAGACAGCTATTCTAGTATTCTTCCTTTATGAATTAAGAATAAAGAGAGAGATGGGTGGACTAACCGGTGTCTTCCGTTTGTCCCTCGATCCAGCTTCTCTTCTCTTGGAGGGTTCCCAGCTACTTGCCTTCTCGCTCTCCCAGCTTCAAGAGGTTTCTGCAAGATCACAAGAAGAGAACACTACACAAAACATGGATTCATATTCATAACTAGTTCGGGATTAGAAATAAACTAAACATACTAATGCATTCATACATCAAAAATACATCAGCATATAGGAGAAACCAAGATAGCTTTATTGATGAATAACAAGGTTCAGGAAGAGATACAACCCAGAGGGCTCCAATCCAGCATCTCCTTCCCCGCAAATGGAATTCCTATCTTCACCCCCTTCAAAGCATTAAGCACCCAATGATTCCAATCTCAAACCAACAGCAATTCTTTGCAATAACAAAATTCCAGCCTCTAGATCTCATGGAGGAGAGATCCATATATAGATGTTTGGAGAGAGGATGAGTCAGCTTGAGATCTGACTAGTGTCCTCTCCCTCTGTCAGTTCTTGAGTCCACTTGGAGGTTCTTGCTTCCACCTGGAGATTTGGAACCTCTTACTCATCACCAGTCGAATTCCCTGAGGCAAGTGTCATTTTGGAAGCTTCCTGGGTTTTGACACCTTGAGAAATGAGCCTGCCACATGTCCATTCTCGTTCAGCGCAGGTAGCCAGTGTTCCCTTTGACATTCAACGCATGTAGCCAATGTTGGCTTTGACATTCAGCGCAAACAGCTAGTGTAGCCACTGAAATGATCCTGAATTGACTTGTTTTTTAGTAGTTTCTGGTGGAGAACTTCTGTGAATTGTTGTGGTTTGTTAGCCTTGTTCCTCTAGGGGTAGGAACAACATGTTTAGGGACTTTGGATCCCTTAGATTATGGACATTTCATGCTCAATGTTGTAAGGCACAAAAATGTCTATAACAGTTTCCCCCTAAAGTATGAGGCTGTTTATCGGGTGAAATGCTTTATCAGGGGGATCCGAAGTTCATCCAATGCTGAGAGGAGACCTATAATACAATACAATACAATACATTATTTTTCATACTGCTTTCATGATCTAGTTGAGGCAGGCATTCCCATGCTCAGCTTTATAAATTCATTTTTCTGTACATAGAACAGACAATTGTCTGATGGTAGACTGATAATTTTGATGAAATTATCATCCTTTGAGTAGGATGATTATCTGTTGCAATGATGTACATGTCAATGTCTTTATTTATTCTGAATATATATCAAAGCCCAGATGGTTGAAACCAGATTCGGGGTCTTCAAACTCGTTCGATCTTCACTCTAAGTACAAGTCGATCCATGTGAGAAATGTTCTGAAGTCGAACATGGAAAGACATCGCTTGATTACCGGTCAATGATGTAAACCGTTAACAAGCGCGAGAGGAATCACCGATAATGATAATGACCCTCAAGGTACTGCAGTACAATTCACATGGTGTGAATAAAGGACTTGGCGTCGAACACCACGCAAAATCTTTCGGTCGAAGGTCATTGATGTATACCTGTCGCTGGAAGTGAGAAACTTGCCATTGAGGCATGCAAGCTTCAAAGTACTGAAGGGGTTGTTCCTAAATCAACTTCTTGGATAATGAGCTGATGTCGACAAGAAGCGATCCGTCAAAGGAGGGCCTTAATGAATCCCACATCAGTGACACGGAACGGAGCTAATGATTTTAATGGAGGTGAAAACGATCTGTGACATATGATTCAGGGTGGCGGTCATGAAAGGATGAAGGATAATGTATGGCAGTGGATGGGACACGGTTGACTCTTCTGAACGACTTCTCTTGAACATATGGCGACACTGATACGATGGATTGGTAGCATTACCCCAAATATGGATGGTATGGCGAGACCATGGATGTGACCGGTGAATGAAACAACCCAACCCGATTGTGGTACGGAGGAAAAGTGTCATGTTCAAGAGCGACTTGCTACCATCAAAGTTTTCTTTAGTTTCTCCCAATTTTTCCCCAGTCATTGCTGACCAGTACCTCTTTATTTTTGTCAAGCTTGAGGAGGATAACATATGCTTGTTCTATAACCTGCCCTTCGGGCAAGCCCATCGCTATGTTTTAACGAGCCTAGCGATAGTGAAACTCGTTCTCGTCTAAAGACAAGTTTGTCGCTATTTAATGATTTTAACGAGTCTAACGACAAGGATAACTCGGTCCTTTTCATTTTTAGAGAGTCTGAAAAGGTACATAAAGTTAACTCCAAAAGTCCTTTTTCGTCATCTAATCCCTTAAGTCCGAAAAAGTATAAAACAATACAGAAGGGATGAGTTTTCGATAGTTTTAACGAGCCGAATAAAACAAGCGCTCGATCTTTTTGTGCAATAATCCCTCAGGTCCAAAAATATTAAAATCTAGAGGAGGGATAGCTCTTCCTGTCCCTTTAACGAGCTGGAAGGCCAAGGACTCGGCAATCTTTTCATATTTTACGAGTCAGTTGAAAAGATCTTAAAGAAGACTCGTCTTTTGAGGAACGAGTGATAAACAGGATTAGCAGCTGATTCCAGGTACAGGTTGGAATTTTCCAATCACGGCAGTGTCACAAGGATGGCTAGGTGAAATCACTCTTCGCAGCTGTTCCTCAAAATGGGTAAACAATCATATGGAGGTGAATGATCGGCCAATGGAAAAGTGGAGGTGACGGTGCAAACACGACCAAGGCTTTAATGGCTGATGATATTACATTCACTGTGGTTATTTACCGGGATAGTTCATTTTTTAACGAGCTTAAACGCGGGTGGAAACATTTGCTCGATCTTATGTTTATTTTTTAACGAGCATGAACTATGTGCTAAAACTGCTCGGATCTTGCGTTTATTTTTTAACGAGCATGAACTTTGTGCTAAAACTGCTCGATATTACCCAGTCATATGATAAGAGTGTCTCATTGAGATTCTATTTTTTATGGAGCTTCATCTCACAAAGCTATGCCCCGCATCCTTTCTTTATGCAAGTTAGGAAACGGCTAATCCCAAAAAACAGATAAATAACTGCTCTTTGCCTGCACTCCAAAAGGTTTGCATTCCCCCAGGTATAAAGTACGATTTCAAGGTTACCTCTACTTCTTTTCCTTCAAAACAATCGTTTTAAAGAGAGAGGCTTACCTCTTTCAGGTTACCCAAAGATTGTCTCGTTAATCTTTCAAACAAAACACTTCCTCGGCAATATCTACCGAAATAGACAAAGGTGAGTGACAACGAGTGCCAAACACATAACTTTGACAAGAGAATCTTATTCTAGGATAACCCCTCTTCCTCTACGGACGGGGTACAAACTAGTCATATTCTCCCGCGGAAACCTACTCTATACCCAAAGTTTCCCTGCCGAAGCAGACCAGGACGCATGCCCCCTAGGTTCCAGTCATATCCTCCCAGATTACTCGCGCTCATCAGGAGGACGGACCGTGGGTTGAGACACTTCTTGCGTGAATAGACCATTTAGGGATGGTACATGACTATTTGCGATGCGTGATCCGGGAAACGAAAGTTGGTCTACGAGCTTGACCATTCTTCCTTCATGCGGAAAACACATTACTCTAAAGAGTGAGGAGACTATAGCTCTCATGCAATATATATAGTCTCGTCCAAGGAGTAGGTTATAATCCAAGGGTCCTTAAACAACCATCACGTTCATTTGAACGGTCTTCCCTTTCAATGTTATGGGCACATTGGGGAGGATCCCTAAAGATCGACTGGTTACTTTATCAAAGCCTGATAGATTTCTCATTTCAGGCAAAAGTGCTGGCGAACCAAGCGCTTTCCAAGCAATAGAGGAAAGGATACTCACAGATGCCCCCTCATCAATGATAGTGCCAGCCATTACCATTATGTATATTTGAACGATAATTCTGAATGGTATGCTTGCTGGCAACCGGGGTCTGCCTAGTTGGTTCCAGTCGAACGAGACAACTAGGTTGCTTGGTGGTGGGACCGAATAGACGGCCGGATATCGCTCTGACGAACTTCCTTCCTGCGATAAAGGAATGGGTGCATTGCCCCCGTGTTCGTCGGAGTCAGTGTTGATGAAGAGAATTTGGACGGTGTCGTCTTTATTCTCCTCTGTGATGGTATCATTCGAAGATAGAGCCTCTGAAGGCAAAACCGAGGCAACTGCCGTCTCAACCTTTTGACTTTCGTCAGGCATGGATCCAGATGGTTCATCTTCAATGATAGGTGCTTCGGTTGACCACCTGGGCGGGCCAGCCGGGTTCTCAACTAGTGAAGGACTTGGCAGGAGTTTTTGATATCCAGGAGGAAGTTGCGCTCGTAAAATCGGGTGATCTTCCAGAACTCTTTTAGCCTCGTCTAAGAAGGGACAACGGTGGATGGCATGGTCGCCTTCACACAGTTTACAGGGAAATCTAGCTTTCCCTCTCTGTCCTGGGACTTCACTTTCACTAGTCAACGGTGAGCATTCAACATGGCTATCAGAGGTTGATGCTACCGAATTGTGCAAACGGGGAGACCAGTCCCTTAGTATCCGAGGGATGCATGGACAATCTCTGTGGAAGTGGTCTCCCTTGCATATGACACATGGCGATTTAGGCCTGGTCAGTGATGTGTGTGGATTTTTGTCAGACGACGCTCGTTTGCCCCCAGTCGCTTTTGGCTCCTTCTTCTTCTTCTCTTTCTTCTTCTTTTCCTTCTTCTCCTTAGGAACTTGGTTTTTTTTTTTACCAATTCCGTCAAGCGAAGAGGAAGAGTTAGATGAGGTAGAAGGCTGGTTGGCAACTCTGGTCTGGTCTAACTGTTGACTTGACTGTTCAGGAATGGTGGTGTTCTGAATGACATTGGTTGAAAAGAGCCAGACCGGCAGGCCAATTGTCAGTCCTGGAAGCGACAATGTGTCCATATGGGGCGCACCAACATCTCCCCAAGAGGAGAAGGGACTAGGATTTCCACCAAGGGGAATTCCTTGGTTGGTGTGCTCCATTTTTTCAACCTAAAGATCAACGCAGGAATAAAGGGTGATTGTTCCGTTTAAAATAAATTTTAACGACGCTTAGACACAAATTTCTTTTTCAGTTTTAAAGAGTCGAGAAAAAGCTAAAGATGACTCTAGTCTCCTTCGATGTTTTAACGAGCCCGAAGTGACAAATGCTCGGATGGACTTTTTCCGTTATAGAGTCTGAAAAAGGCCAAAAGGAACTGCTCTGGAGTTCTAGGCAGAGGGTGTGCCAAACTTTTCGCAAAACCGCAGAATACTTTTTAGGGTACGGGCGGTCGATCTTCCTGAATGCTGTGTTCAGTGCATTGCGATCAATAGGGCGGCCGACACGGCTTCCTAAGGATAAAGGTTTTATGCCTATAGGGGTATCCCAATATATACGCGACGGTACGTGGGAGCACAATCCGTACTGGCGCTATCGTCCCTCAGGAGGAATCACCCACCATCCATGAGATCGATAGTCACCAGGCTTAACGACGCCGGAACACGTCTCTAGCCTAGACCTCTATGTTGTGCGTTATGTTGCAAAGCGTTGTTAAGTTCATTCAATTTATTTTATGTTGATCTTTTTAGAATTTTGCCTTTCAAGGTTCACCACGAGATGTATGATACAATTCCTAAATGCAGTCTAAAGATGATAAGCAAGCTTTATATCTTTTCAACTTTGAAAATCCTAGCTACTAAGGGAAAAGAAAGACACCATCTTTTCTCAAAGAGCAATCAGCACACTCTAATGCACTTTTCCTAAATCCAACATGCAAACTATCAAATGCAAATGCACAATGCAGGTGTTTGTTTTCCACTTTCTTAGTATTGATGCCTACAAAGAAAGCTTTTTGTACAACTTTGAATTCGCTTTTAAATGACAAATACAAACAAGTTTACATTTTCGAAATCAGAGAAGATAGAAGAGATTACAACACTTGACGATTTTCGAAATGAATACTTGTTTCGACACTTAAAAGAGACAAACTCAAACCAATAAGCAAGAGTAAATGTATAATCAACTTGCAAACAGCCAATGAACTCTCTTCTAAGATCACAATCAACAGATCTGAATCAAGGGCTACAGGATGACTATTTCACTCATGCAAAGGAAAACTGTAAATGACGCCACAAACACATAAAAACACTCACAGTCTTTTTGTACAAAAGGAGGTGGAATTTAAGCAGAGAAAAGGAGTTATCAGACTGGTACCTATGCTGGTTAGAGGCTGCAAAAATCAGAGATCAAAACAAGGCAAAACAAAGCAGAGAACCCCAGCTGCACAAGGACAAACTGGTTCAGCGCAACCTCAACACAGGGGTTTTGACATTCAGCGCAGGTAACCTTCACGGGACCTGCGTTGAAATGTAGAATCCCTTCACTGGGTCTGCGCTGAAGGAGAAACTCTCGTTTCCCACAGGTTCTGGGTCACAGATTGCTATTTAATTCACTGTTTTAGGCCAAATAAAAGCAACAAGCAAGGTACAATCAAAGGGATGCTTTGAGGGAGTACTAAGATCTATCACAAAGGATCATCAAATCATTTGTGAGTCCATTGTTCAGATCATAGACAAGTCCAGTGATTGGATCAAAGCAGCAACTGTCTACTTTGCATCCGGGAAAAGCAGATGCAGTTCGATTGTTGTTGTCAAGTCTATGAAACAAACAATGATAGAAACACAAATAAAATGACTAAACAAATCTCCCCAGTGGAGTCGCCAATTTGTTGTGGGGAAAAATTCCTATGCAGGACGATCCTATCCACCTAAGGTGTGACAGTGCCTTAGCAACAAACAGAGACAGCTATTCTAGTATTCTTCCTTTATGAATTAAGAATAAAGAGAGAGATGGGTGGACTAACCGGTGTCTTCTGTTTGTCCCTCGATCCAGCTTCTCTTCTCTTGGAGGGTTCCCAGCTACTTGCCTTCTCGCTCGCCCAGCTTCAAGAGGTTTCTGCAAGATCACAAGAAGAGAACACTACACAAAACATGGATTCATATTCATAACTAGCTCAGGATTAGAAATAAACTAAACATACTAATGCATTCATACATCAAAATACATCAGCATATAGGAGAAACCAAGATAGCTTTATTGATGAATAATAAGGTTCAGGAAGAGATACAACCCAGAGGGCTCCAATCCAGCATCTCCTTCCCAGCAAATGGAATTCCTAACTTCACCCCCTTCAAAGCATTAAGCACCCAATGATTCCAATCTCAAACCAACAGCAATTCTTTGCAATAACAAAATTCCAACCTCTAGATCTCATGGAGGAGAGATCCATATATAGATGTTTGGAGAGAGGATGAGTCAGCTTGAGATCTGACTAGTGTCCTCTCCCTCTGTCAGTTCTTGAGTCCACTTGGAGGTTCTTGCTTCCACCTGGAGATTTGGAACCTCTTACTCATCACTAGTCGAATTCCCTGAGGCAAGTGTCATTTTGGAAGCTTCCTGGTTTTTGACACCTTGAGAAATGAGCCTGCCACATGTCCATTCTCGTTTAGCGCAGGTAGCCAGTGTTCCCTTTGACATTCAACGCAGGTAGCCAGTGTTGGCTTTGACATTCAGCGCAAACAGCTAGTGTAGCCACTGAAATGATCCTGAATTGACTTGTTTTTTAGCAGTTTCTGGTGGAGAACTTCTGTGAATTGTTGTGGTTTGTTAGCCTTGTTCCTCTAGGGGTAGGAACAACATGTTTAGGGACTTTGGATCCCTTAGATTATGGACATTTCATGCTCAATGTTGTAAGGCACAAAAATGTCTATAACAGGTATCAAGGGAACAATCTGGATATGTGGAAGGTAGGCAAATCCTCAATAACATAATTCAAGCTCATGAGGTGGTGCACTCACTAAAAACCAAGAAGAAATTTGGAATGATCATGCAGTTGGATATAGCCAAAGCTTATGACAAGCTGAACTGGAACTATATCAGAAAAGTTCTCATGGCTTTTGGGTTTGACCACAACTGGATTAGATGGGTTATGGCCCTTGTAACTTCTCCTAGTTTTTCAATTCTTTTTAATGGTTCTCCTTTGGGGACTTTTATTCCTTCAAGAGGACTCAGGCAGGGAGATCCACTCTCTCCCTTTCTCTTCATTCTCATGATGGAAGGGTTGGGTAGATCTATCAAGCATGCTAAAGAAGCTGGTACTGTCAAAGGTCTCCAACTTTCTGAAGATGGTCAAGCCTTAACACATCAACAATTTGTGGATGATACCATGCTGCAGGGCATCCCCACTGTCAAAGAAGCTCTAGCTTATAAGAAAATCCTAAGGGACTTTGCTATGGCTTCAGGTATGGAAGTTAATCTCTCCAAATCTAATATTTTTTTCTTTAATACTCACATTACTATTCAGAGAAATATTTCCAGAATTGTGGGCTTTCAAAGGGAGTCCCTCCCTTCAAAATATTTGGGAATCCCTCTTACGACCAAACCTTTTCACAAGAGCATATGGGAGTGAGTGATCAGCAAAATGCAAGATAAGATCAAGAAATGGACTTTCAGATCTTTAAATTTGGTTGGTGGGTTGGTGCTAACCAAGGCTGTCCTTCAATCAATCCCTATTTTCATGCTATCAGCTCTCCCAGCTCCCAAAGGTGTTCTGCAGCAATTTAGAAACGTGCAAAGAGACTTTCTTTGGGGCAAGGGGGAAGAAAAAAAGAAATGGGCCTTGGTGGCATGGGAGAAAATTTGCAAACCCAAAAACTATGGAGGACTAGATCTGGATGATCCTAAGATTTTAAGTAAGGCTTTAGGAGCTAAACTATGGCGGTGATGGGTTAAAGACCCTAAGGCTCAATGGGCAAAGATATGGAAAGAAAAATATACACACATGTGGCAAATGAATGATCTAATAAGAATGTCAGGATACAACAAGGGCTCTCCCAATAACGCCTGGAATAACAGGGGCTTAGTCCAAAGAAATAGCTTCTGGGAAATCAAAGAAGGAAACATGGCCCTATTTTGGGAGGACAGATGGCAACAAGAACCTATTTTTTTAAAGGAAGACTTGAGGGTTCTCAAGGAGGATACAGATACTAAAGGGTTATATAAAGTTAAAGACTTTTGGGTCTAAACCAACAGCACTGAAAAATGGAGAACCTGGAGGAACTTCGATTTCAGAGATGAAAGTCCCCTGAAGGCTAAAGTAGAAACTCTAAAATACAGGTTAGAGCAAAGGAATATTTTAAAATCAGGAGGTCAAGATCAACTAAGATGGGGCAACAAAAATAAGGGTACCTTTAATCTAAAAGAAGCAAAACTAATTCTCCTAAACCTTAACTCACAAGATCCAGATAAGACCTGGCAAGACTTATGGAGACATCAAGGCTGGATGAAGATTAAACTCTTCATGTGGTTGGTTCAACATAAGAAAATCTTGACCTGGCATAATATCAGGAAGAGGGGTGTCTTGGGGCCTTCCAGATGTCAGCTCTGTGATGCCCAAGAGGAAACTATGGAGCACCTTCTCAACAATTGCAGCTTCACCTCTAGTTTGTGGGACTCTCTTGCCATTATTTTCCGACAGACTGACAGGGACAAAGGAAGTATCATCAGCACTCTAAACAGATGGAGAAGAACCTATTCCGATAATGAGATTCTCAGCTCAGCATGGGCCATCATGCCAAGTTTTATTATTTGGAATGTCTGGAAAGAAAGGAACAATAGAATCTTCAAGAATGTAAAGAGGCCATCCCAATGCCTTTTTACGCAGATCTTAAAACAAATCAAGGAAACGATTGACACTATTGTACGAATCTCCCCAAGAATCCTCCTTCAGCAGAGGATTTAAGAACTCTTGGTGAAATGGGTTTTTAGGGACTTGTACCTCAGGGATAGGAAAGTAACCTCCCTGGTTTCAAAGCAAGATTTCTGGCATCCTCCCCCCAAGGGTTTTTTGAAATTCAAAATTGATTGGGCTTCAAAGGGAAACCTGGGCCCTGCAGGTTATGGAGGTGTGCTAAGGGATGAGAATGGAGGAGTATTGTTCAACTTCTACTATCATTTAGGGAGAGCCACCAATAACATGGTGGAATTGATGGCAACGGAGCAGTGTTTAGATTTCTTGAAACGGGATAACTGGAAAAATGTGATTGTTGAGGCCAATTATGCGTTAATCATAGATTCAGTCAAAAGAATCAGCTGGGGTACAAGGCCGTAAAAATTCTCAAGAAACTGGCATTTGATCGAGGGCTTTCAATGGATTCAGCATCACCTCCAGAGCCTTCGGACTGTCAGCTTTAAACATGTATGAAGATCGGAAAATAAATTAGTGGATCTTCTTGCCAATCAAGGGGTGATTAGCAAAGAGAATAGGGTTGCATTTGACTGGCAAGAAATGTCGCAGAACAGGTTAAAATCGAAATTTTATGACTAAGCAGATGAAGATAGGATTGTGTTTCAGAGTAGGGCTATGGAGACCGAATCCAGTTGATTCAGTGAATACTCAGTCAGGCAGCCCTGGTTCTTCAAAGAAAGAACGATTGGTGGGGGTTTCGTCCCTCTTGACTTTTGGTAGAGAAAAAGACACAACAAATAGGATCTCGGGGACTCTTGGCCACCACAATACCAGGGGTTTTCTGTCCGGGTTCAAAATCCCGAGCCAGGAGCGGTTCTCAAGTGATCGTGGCCCTCACAAGTAGGAAATGGTATTGCCAATTTTGAAGCGATACCATACAGAGGACTACACGTGGTGATGGGTTCGGCTAAAATACCACCCTCATCGCGCACTAAAGTTCAGTTAAATTAGTCAATGTGATATGATCCTCATCCGTCGGATCAGATGAAGGGATTCGACGGCTGAGATTGATCAAGCAGGTTATCAGTTTAGTTGGAGGGATATTGGTCGGCGCAATTTAATCATCAGCCGTAGGATCAAGCGAAGCGCTTCAATGGCCAGGATTGATAGTGCAGGTTACTAGTATAAGTTGGCGGGATTAACAATTGCGGCAAACTACCTTCAGTCCACTCTTGGAATGGAAAATCGCACATAGAGCAGTTTCCAGGTGCTCATATGGCTCCTGAGCGGTAAATGGTATTGGAGATTTGGAAGCGATCCCATTAGGCTTCCAACACGTAACAGTGGAGGGGTAAGAAATACCACCCTCTATCGCACACTAACTTTCGGTCAACTTGACAGTGCGATATTTCTCCAGACAGTTGGATCTAGTCGTCTGGATTGACGGTCACAAACAACCGTGTTGTTTTGTGGGGCTAGGTCTTTCTCTCCACGTGTTTTATTGGATTGTTTTGGCGTGAGAAGTATGGAGGATGGCAACTGTTTTCCTTTATAGGTGGTGGGGTAAGGAAGTTACCGGTACTTTCCCCGTGGATGGAGAATCTTCTATCCAAGTTTTTGTGTAGTTTGATATTTTGGTAACGACTATTGCTAGAGGGGGGGGTTTGTCTATGAGAGGATTCCCTTTGGTTTTTTTTTTTCGAAGCCGGGAATTTGGATGGTTTTTGTATGAGTCCATGAGTCCTGTATATTTTGTAACATTATTTTTGAATTAATGAAATAGTAGGATCGTCTCTTGCTTCAGCAAAAAAAAAGATAAAAACTTGTGCTGAGAGGGGTTTCAGTGCGACTTTAAAGGAAAAACTAGCACTCACAGTGCAATTATTTCTAGAAAAAAATGTGTTGGGCGAGAAAGACACAGGAAAATAAAAATAAATTCAAAGAGAGATCCAAACTTGACACTGTAAAGGACATACTACTCAGAATTCAGACCCATAATGAACCTAAATTACATATCACTAGGAGGTTGGCCAAACTAAACAAAAAGACCAAACATAAAAGGAGGTTTGAAGGTTTATAAGCTCCCTAGTGGAGTCACCATTTTGTTGTATAGGCAATCCTTTCTGCGGACATAAATGATCCCTCTAGCACTATGGGAGGATCTAGCAACAAACTAAGACAAATATATGTAAACTTTCCTAGTTTATATTAGAAAATGCAAAGGAGGATAGATGACCTACCTCACTATGATGCTAACATCTGTCGGTGTCGTCCTTGATTATTTCACTTCCAAGCTCAATCTCCTCTATTCCTTTATAGATGAATACCTACAATGAAGATCATGTGGAGAAAGCAAATGCATATGTAGAAAAAATCATTCTAATATAAACCATGTAACAAATCAAGGATTATTACACTTAATGAGAAATCATTGACACATTTATGGTAAGTAAACACATAATGTATTATTAATAGATGGTAAAGGGAGAATTACAACCACTTAATCCTTGATGTTGGAAGCCTCCTTTAGGTGAGTTTCCAAGTCCTAGCCTTAACCTTCAAGCACCCCTTTCTCCTCAGAAAAATGGGCAGCATTTGGGCATAGTTCAACACTAGGAAGGAAACCAATCAATAGCCAACTAGTAGTGGATAGTAGAGATCTTATTTATAGGCAAGGAGAGTGAGTTAAGGATCCATTAAAGGAGGGAGAAGTTCCACATCTCAAGGGAAAGATCCATGAAAGTAGGATCAAGGACCAAGAATGGGAGGTCTCATTCAAATCCTCATTTACCTGTAAACAACTCGTCGTTCTCGAGACTTCTAGTAAGGGAAGCTTCTCCTCCACTTTAGGAAAAACTTCCTGAAGAGGTTCAGTGCAGTTTTCCTAATTAAATTCGTGGTGGCAATGCTAGGACAGTATAGTGCAACAAGTTACCAGCATGGGTCACTAGTGATGCAAAACGCATTCATCATGAAAACAGGGTTTTTTGACAAGTTCTTCAGAATTCTTTCAAGGAAAGTTTTTTTCTTTTCTTCAGGGATGCTTATGAATGTATTTCATGGTGAACACACTAACAGCTTTCATCATTTTGACACTTCAAGATACGAGATAGGGAGTGTGACAAAATATTATATAACATATATCTCTAATAATAACACCATTGCAATTGGGATGTCGAGTATATAAATTAATATCAAAGAGGCATTATTGTAAAATCAAGGGAGAGTTTGCCTTTCCCAAATTGAAAGAGTGGGCACATGTAGTATGAATTTATGAGCAACTTACTTTAAGAATAAATTAATATAATTGAAATATAACAGGGATAGTTAGTGGTCATGAGCTAGTGGTTTAATAGAAAAATAATCAAATTGTTAATCAAACTAAAACGGTGGGTTCATCTAAAGAATATCTTCTCATCTAAGACCATGCCTAAAATTAGTTAATAGTACAAGGTTATTTTTAAGGTTCCAATTAATTTACACAAAGGTAAATTAGATCTTATATCAAATAATGTGTTAAGTAATATTTCATTTTCCTTTCATTATCGACTTCATAAATCAGAGAATTTGGCAAACCTTATGTGCATGCATTTAGTAGCAGGCTCTGTTTGTGACAAGATGATCTTCCCAAATCTTCTATTCCTTTGATGTATCTTTGCACCTTTAGGGACAATTGCTAGTTTATGTACATGGAGCATGTTAGAGTCGGTCTTGAGCCCTCCATCAGCGATCAAAACTCTTTGCATTTGCATATGTAGGTGTCTCATCAGTGTCAATTTTTGCATCCCGTTAGGCATACCAGAACCCTGATGGAGGAGCTGGTGTGTTGTACCCCTCTTGGCATTGCTGGTTCAGGTCATTTCAGTCATTAAGCTTTTTCAAGCTTGTCTCGTCTTGTCTTGAGGTCAGTTTGCTAGGTCTAGGGTTTTGGTCAAAAATGTTTACAAGGTCATGTGTCTGAAAGGTCAAATAGTGTTCAGCAAGCCAGAGGGATGATTGTAAAAGTGTTTCTTCAAGATTTCTTATCTGGTACAGCTAATCTTCACCTTGGATTTAAAAACTCTGTTTTTAAAGCCAAGGTCATTTTTCAAATTTTTGTAAATAAGTGATGAAATTTCAAAAGTCTTCAGCGGACAAAATGCAACCCTGGTCCCCTTCCCAAGATCCCTCAGATGATCTACCTGCAAAAAGAATCAAGTCAAAGCACTCAATGAGTCAAATTCAGGATAAAAGAAACCAAAAAGTCAGTGTTATAAAGTGTCAAAGAGAAAACATTAGAAAGTGGGTTTGTGAATGAAATTTTTTCAAATGAAACTTATAAAAACCCAATTTCCCTCCTATCACTCTCATTGTGCATCCTAACGCTTGCAAGAGAGGTTTGAGAGAGTGATTGAGAGAAAGGAGCAAAAGTAGAGCGATTTCGGGCATTAGACTGGTGCGCGACCCGTCAGGCCAGGTGCGCGACCCGTCAGGTGCGCGCGACCCGTCAGAGGGTTGTTTCCAGTGCAGAAAACCGTCAAAGGGGCGCGACCCGTCAGAGGGGCGCGACCCGTCAAAGGGGCGCGACCCGTTGGGCGTGGTGCGCGACCCGTTGAACTGTATTGCTGCAAACTCCAAACAAATTCGCTCAAACGCCCTCCAAGCTATCATATCGTTTGAGGTAGGTGTTCTAAACATGGAATGGTTGCTGGTTATGAATGGTGGATGTCATGAACATGTTTAATGATCAAAATTTTGCAAGTGAAACTTCATATGACTGCAATGTTGATGTTGAAAATGTGCTAGGGTTTGTGTTGTTTCAAGGTGTTTTTCCCTTTGTGTTTGTTTCCCTCCTTCCCCTTTCACTCACACTTATATGTATATCTTTTTTCCCATACCATTTTGTAAATGAAATGCAAACCCTCCCCTCTCCCTAATCACTAAAATGCAAACCCTACCCCTTTCCCAAAGCATCAAAAATTCAAACCCTAATTTCCCTCCACCATATGCATGTGTAAATAAAAGAAAATGTTGGTGAATATGTCAGCAGTTTTGTGAATATGTTTCCCTATCTCCCCTATTAATACATGTATCCATATTCCCATATGTTCACTATCATACATGTTTTTCCCATATGCAGTGATTTTTGCAAATGATTTTCCAATATCCCTGATTATAAATATGTACTCCTATATGCATAATGATTTGCAACATTTTCCTTAAAAATTCCCTGTTATGTTTATATATTCCCAATTCCTTGTTAAAAGATCCCTCCCCTAACATTTCCCTCATGTCTTTTTCCCCTTGAAACAGCATAGAATTCAGCATTTTTTACAGGCAGAGACAGCAGTACAGTTTGTCCACTTTGCTCCTAAACTATGTCAGAAACCGAAACTTATGAGCAAAGTGATGACCATTCATCATCTACAGAGGTTGAGGTACAGAGGAGGCCTCGTAAGGGTGGTAAGGGTGGACATCATAAGCGAGAGGAGCCCACCTCTTCGGCAGAATTACAGGCTTGTCCTATGGCAGTCACTTGTTTTCAGTACATGTCTTGTTATCAGTTTTGTGAGAGGATCTCTCGGATTCAACATCACATAGAGTTGGCCCGCCTCTTTGTTTTACATTTGCATGATGGACATGTCAACCTTGTAGGGGTGGACTTTACATTGACACCCGAGGTGATCTCACATGCTACAGGGATACCTAATGTTGGTGAGGTGTGGCCTACGCGCAAGATGCTAGATACTGTTCACTTTGAGCCTTATGTCCGGCCACCATTCATGAGACATTTGGCGGGTGTTTTTCCATTGAGATTTCTCCGGAGCGAGTATGCTCCCATCATGAGGCTTATCATGCACTATTTTACCTGTGAGGGCAGATTTTCACAGGTGTACTCATATCACATTCGCCTCTTGATGCACTTCACCCGAGTGAGGATGATGAACATCCCGGTTTTCTTCTTTCAGAATATTCAGAAGATGGTGCCCATGTTGCAGAGGAAGACCCCGGCCCAGCAGTACAGGAGCCTATGTCATTATGGTTTGATTCAGCTCATAGTCTTGCATCAGTTGACTCAGCAGGGCATCTCATGGGAGGAGTTCATCTCTCGTGAGTTTTTCACAGCACCACCTCAGCCACATCCTGAGGTCATTCAGGAGGAGGGAGGACCATCTCAGTAGCCTGATATTCCAGTCACTCGACATGTTAGCTCCACACCTCTGGTCACTTATCAGAAAGGCCCAAGGGCCTTATTTGCAGCAGCCAGGCGAGTACTATCTCCACAGCAGGTGGAAGGGGTCTCTCCTTCATCATCAGCTCAGCGAGTGTTATCTCCACATCAGGTGGAAAGGGCCTTGCTTTCTTCATCAGCACAGGTAGCACAGAGGGGAAAACAGCCCATGATCCATGAGGGTCCATCAGGAGTCCCAGACACCGAGGTCATTGATCTTGAGGCCAGTTCTCCTAGCTGAGAGGCAAAGGAGATCATTCAGCATCTCAGAGCTGAAAATGATGCTTTGCAGAGGAGATTTGAGGGTGCCCAATGGACCATTACTTACCTGGAACAGCGCAACAAACAGTTGGAGGAGGAGAAAGTACTTGATGAGCTATGGAGGATTCGTAGTAACCGAGTCTTGAACCGAAGAAGACCCGGTGATCCATTGCCTGCTGACCGTGAGTCTATGCTCATCCAGGTGAATGCACACTTAGAGAGGCTGTTGTCAAAGGCCAACCAAGAGAAAAAGTTGTTGAGGAATATGAAAAATCATTATTGGGCGAGGATGCATGTGTGCAAGGCCAAAATGAAAATGTTTCAAAGGCGGTTGACCGAGGCTCTAAAACGGAGAAAGAAGCCAAATCCCCTCCGTATCTTGGCTGAGGCTTCACTCAAGGATCATGGCACTCAATAGCCTAGCCACAGCTCAAATCCCAAAAAAAATTGAGAATTTTGGGTAATTTTGGCATTTTTTGGTAATTTACAGGTTTTGGCTCTTTAACGGGTCTCACCCCCGGTGAGACCCTTTGTCATGGCAACTCCTTTTTTAAAAAACTCAGCATTTCTAGATTTTTCATGCAAAATTACATATGCCTATGGATGGACTTGAGTTTTTATGGAGTTTTGGGCCTCCAGAAGGTCAAAATACATGCAAAATTTGACTTTCTGCCCCCTTTTTGAGTTGCAGAAACCAGTCTTGGGAGAATTACGTTTTGATAGGGCAAATGACCTCAAAATTAAAAAATTCCAGTTGGTTTGGAAAGTATACTCACAGACCTTTCCAACAAGCCCACTTTTTCTCAATTTGGCCACCTGCAAGTGCCTCAAACAAGGCTCCAAAGGGGCGCGACCCGTCAGGCAGTTTTGTCCAGAAATGCATTGTTCAGCCCAGAAAACGCAGATTTGACTCTTTTTGACTTTTTGAGGTTAATGATGGTCCTGTTTGATGTAATTGTGACACTTTTTAGACACTTTTACCCTTTTGTAACTCTTCTAGAAGATTCATTTATGAAAAGGGTAAAAATTTAATGTATGAATTGGTTTCCAAGTTTATAGAGGCAAGTTGTTTTGACTGCCTAGATTGTAGTGCTTAGTTTAGAAGTGGTTGAAACAGCTCCTAGGATAGTGAGCTCGACCCATGGAGGCAGGGAAAGAGGTTAGATCATCTATATTATGTACTTTCTTGCTCATTTTCATGGTTGGACTCTTGAGGGAGAAGCTGTCATTGTATTATTTCACTTGTATCTCTACAATTTTTGGCTAAGGAAGACCAGGGTTTTGCAGTCATCTTTGGGATTCTTGTGGACTCATGTGTTGATGGTGTGTTTCTAAATGTTCTTGTAAGCTTTGTTATGTGATTCATTTCCTTTCTTTACTTCTGCACATTAAACAAATGAGGTGTTAAAGTAAGAATTCATGCTTGCCATGCTCTGCTTTTAAATTTGTTTAATTATAATGTTTTCTGCTGTTTAAGGAGAATTCAAAGTATTATTTGCTCTCCTTAGCTCCTCACCGGTCTTCTCCATCCACTCACCTCAATCAAAAGCATCAATACGGTCTCCTATCTCGCCCCAAAGAACCCCCTGCAGAAACTGTGTCAAATCCCCGCACCCAAAATTGCAATTCCTCAATTTGCCACCAAAAACCCAAAAACCCCAGATCAACCTTTTTAATCAGTTTACTAGCCTAATATCAGTGTTACCTTGTTGGTCATCTCATCCCATTGAAGATCTACCGAGATTGACCGGAGAGAGCCTTCTCCTGCCCCGTAGGGCTAGCTACGAGGCTAAATGGTTTGATGTAGCCTTGAGGTTTACCTTTCTCAGCCTGAGGTGAAATTTCAAGCGCTAACAGAGCATAACACCAAAAATGTTATGGACACACACATAATGAGGTTTGCAAGCAAGTTTGATGTCTGGATATGCATGGCATGTTTAAGCTTCTAACCAAGTGAATATGGGAGGCACGTCATTTGTGGTAAATTTAGAGTTCACTTATTCTTGCAAATTTATTAGGACTATAACATAGGGAACCATTGAAGTGTATTCTCTATTGTTTCAATCAAATAAACGTGTGCTCTTTGAAGTAAAGTTTAGTATGGAGGTGTGTGATTAGAAGCTAAGAGCATTTTGACTTAAATGGAATGGGATTCCTTACCTATTTGCTTTTGGTAAAATTGTTTCATTATAATTCATAATATTATTTTTATGATAATAATTTAATTTTCAATTTCCTGAAAATAATTTTAGATTTTTTTTAAACAAATTTATATTGATTCTATATAGAGTAATAAACATATAAATACTTTTATAGTTGTTTCTATTTTAGAATAAAGCTTCCAAAATTTTAATCTAAATATTGTTAAGAGTAGTCACATATCAAAGGTTGAGATTTATCTCAAAAATAGTTATGCTCTTTCTGCCCTTTCAAATAAATTGACTAACTAAAAAAAATGGTATTTTAACATGTGTCATATGAACATGCGTTGTGGTTTTTTGAGCTTGTGGTATGTGGTATTAGTAAGCCATGGAATTGATCCATGGCATTGTAACAAATTTATAGATTAAGAATATATATAGTAAAATGGAATCAAATGTCCATGTTTAAGAATATTGTTACATGTTTTTTTAAATGTATATTTTTTTTCTCCGAGGAAAGAAATCGGTCTCCCTATTAGCCCAAGGTTAGAGTGAGGTTCGTTGGAGTGAGGTTGTGAGGCTAGTCCAATTGACCTATTTTTTGTTGGTTTGATGAGATTTGAAACTTGAATCTAATTGTTTATATAATACTTTATAACATGGCAATCACCAATTGAACTACCCCCAAATGGCTCAAGTTTAATACATATTATTATAATGTTAAAAGAATACAAATTTGCTATGAAATAATATTTAATATAAAATGTAAAATTTTCACAAATAGAAAAGAGGGTGACTATATGAGGTACACATTATCAAATAATAAAATAGAAAAACCAACTACACTTGGTTGTAACCAATAGCCTTACCCATTTCCATCCAAAATCTTCGAGTCTTTCTAATCCCCATTTTATTTATTACAAAGAAACAAGCAACCATAGGATTTTTTACCTTCTAAGATATATTTTTAGAAGCCCAAAATTCATTTGAGATAAATTTGCATAAGTCCAAAATTAAAATCTTTGCAATGCCCACAGGAAAATTCTTGTTGAAACAAAGAAATATTAACAAAGGTCTCGAAAAAATAATGCCTCTCTAATTTGACATATTCTAAAATTTAAATTCACCAATCATAATTAATTTAAAAAAAAAATATTAATTTTTTCCTATGAGGCTCATCAAAATTTACAAATCCATTCACATTTCCCAAGAGATACATTTGGCCTAATGTGATCAAGGCCATTTATTTTTTAGTAAGACCAACAGTTTTAATTACATCAAACCAAAGCCAATGATCACAAAATGTGAAGAGCTTTAATTTGATGTGATCAAGGCTATTGAAAATTCAATGGCCTTAATCACATAGGATCAAAGCCCTTCACATTTCGTGAGAGATGGATTTGGTTTGATGTAATTAAGGTTGTTGTTTTTTCATTAAAACCAACAACCTTAATTACATCAAACCAAATCCATATCTCAGGAAATGTGAAGGGTTTTGATCCTATGTAATTAAGTTCATTGGTTTTAATGAAAAATCATTGACCTTGATCACATCAAACCAAAGACATCTATTGGGAAATGTGAATGGCTTTGATTTGATGTGATCAAGATCATTGCTTCTTATCAACAACTTTGATTCAAGCCATTAAAATATATGTATGAGAATTATTTTACCTACACCTTAATTTGACAATTTTAAAATTAAATAAATGTTATTATGAAAGTATTAATTTTAAAATTAGTAGTATTTTATAGTTAAATAAAGTAAAAATAAATAAATTTCATCAAATTTAACCCTCAATTCCAAATAAACAACTACTTTTATATATTACTTTTCTTTAAAAAGAAAAACAACACATTGAAGTAATATCTCTATTTAAACAAGTGTTGCAGCGCAATATAGTCCATGCCACTGAACTTAGAAATTATGTTTTGTGAAAATTTGCATAAACAATTATAACCTAAATTTGTCAATGTTAAATTAATAGTGATCAATAGACAAATCAAATCTTATATTCTTGCTTTGGTAATAATTAACGAATTGAGATGTGATGTGGATAAATTAATTGAATACTCAAGGACAAGGACTTGCATAAATTTTGCATTGGTCAATGTAAGTTTTCCATTTTTGAAATATGTAGTTTTAAGGGAAAAAATTGGTTTGTTGAAATTCTTTCATCACTCAAGTAATGAATTGGAACTCTAAAATTGTGTACAAGAACCAAATAATAAATGCAACTACTATGATGATTTTTGCAATACGGGGTTTTGTAAAGTATCAATATATAATACAAAGTATATAGAAGTACCAATAATGTGAATTACAAACTACTAAATTAAACTATGCATAATATAAGTTATTAATTTTACTAGGTAGTTATTAACTATATTGGGTTT
Source organism: Pinus tabuliformis (assembly GCA_031772625.1). NCBI lineage: Eukaryota > Viridiplantae > Streptophyta > Pinopsida > Pinales > Pinaceae > Pinus > Pinus tabuliformis. Next base: position 79,832,381 of record CM062815.1, on the reverse strand, counting down.
TCAAGTGCATCTAACACAAGTATTGACTCTATTAGGTATCCAACTATCAACACAAACTATCAATAACAATAAATTTATGACTATAATTGAAATTTATCTCATTATTAATGAATCTTTTTAAGATTAATGTACAAGTTTGTAAGGTAATGTACCTCATTATTTTAATTGGTGTATTGGTTAATATATCTCATTATTAATGTATCATTATTAATGTATCATTATTAATGTATCATATTAAGATTAATGTACAAGTTTATAGCTAATGTACCTCGTTATTTTAATGGGTGTGCTGGTTAATATATCTCATTATTTGTAAATAATTAATATATCTACATAAATAAGCATTCATAATTCTATCAATATTACCCACAAGCATTACTAATATCATTAAACTATTAAGTTGAAATGAAATCGACAGCACATTGAATTGGGTTTTTTTTTCTTTCTTTTTTTCAACCAAAAAAAACCAACAATATTATATTAATATAATAGACTGTTTACCTCATAGAAAAGTCATATTTATACCATCTCAAAGTTTAGACATATGCACACATCATAAGCCACAATAACTGTCAAAAAATATCCTAGTAAAGTTCATAAAGATCCTCGAAATAGTTCAGAGGTCCACAAAATGTTATGAAGAGAAAAAAAAACTAACATATCTAACATGGACCTAATACATTTTCCTGAAGTAGAATGGAAATCCATATGCTCTCAAGGTAAAATTTGAAACAAGAGATCAGTAACATCCCTGCAACTTTGGCTCAAAGAAAAAAAACACACACACAACTAGACGTGAAGGAAGAAGTCGAGATCATGACAAGAAATAATAATAAAACAGTCTACGGAGCGAAAAAAATCATATTCCAAGCACCAAATGAATCAAATAATGGGGAAAATACCTTGTTGTTGAATAATGTTGTTTGAAGTGAAAAAGTAGTGTATCTCTCCAAAGGGAAGTGCAAGACCATCTTTTGATAACTCTTCAGCAGTCGATTTGAATTCTCAGTGTGTATGAGGAAAAGTCACTCCTGTGAATTGTGCAATGAGCATCTGGATTCATTGCATCCAGTTGAATAATAGAGGTGGAATGAAAGAAGTGTGATTTTAAGCGCAGTCCACCACCGACTAAGAGTCGTTGAATACCTCCAAGTGCTCTAAATAAATCCCGCATACATAGAATAATAAACCCTAGATAGCAAGTGATCCAGGTGGATATTGGTGGCCACCTGCCTATTCCACTTGGACACCCACCATTGTTCCTTTGGGTTTTTCAGTTTCCTTATTTGTAGCATAATTTACTATTTTTGGCAGTTTTTCAGGTCTTGAACATTCGAAGCTGTTTTTAAGCCCTAGACATCATTTTTTGGGAAAATTGAGGCCAACATTGTCTCCAACATATATTGGCCATTCATAAGTTGTAGTCCTCAGATAGATCTTTCTAATGAGGTATTGTGCGCGTCAAACAAAGATTATGTGTCAAAGTTACGACCCTAGGAAGTTGATGTACCAATTTACCCAAACAGGGCCCATAGTTTGGCGCTTCATCTCCTAAGGTTAGGTTTTTGGATGTTTAGGGTTTTCCATTGTTTCTCAATAATAAATAGGCCTTTGAGTCTAATTGTAACACGGTGCAGAGGCATGTAATTGCCACATCTCTTCTCAGAGATAAGCTACCATCGCCCGAGCTAGCCTTATTTCCATTATATTTGTAAGCATACTTCAGTATTTGATATTAATGAAATGAAGTGTTATTTTTGATGCATCCTTGTAGTTATGGTTATATCTGTAATTTGTTGTGTTCCTATTTAAATTTGGATTAGTGGTATCAGATGGGTCTACTATTTCTCTATTTTTCTTTGCATGTCCCCAGCGAGGTCGGGATATAAGGAGTTAGGGCTTGAGCTGGTCGAACCTTTGCAAGACCAGCCTTGCAAATCCCAACAACCTCCCATGGGGGAAGAAAATAAAGATGAGGGAGCAAGAGATCGTATCAAAATATTGCTCGAGGAGGCCTTGGAGAAACAAAGGAATGCGATGATTGATAACTTTGCCCAGATCATTCAACAGTTGCCCACCGACGGTACATCCACATCCAACAGCCACTCTCGAGGCAGCACTCCTTTTAAGGTACAAGTAAATTTTGACATACCCATATTTGAGGGTTAAATAGATGTAGACACCATAGATAAATGGTTAAATCTGCTAGAAGGATATTTTTTTGTTCATGATTTTTCCAATCGGGAAAATATTACTTTTTCTCTTCTCAAAGTGCCCCCCACGTCAAGGATTGGTGGGAAACCTACTATGAGCAGAAGGATGAAAGTATGCCCTCACTATTTTCAGTTGCACCCACTTGGAATTCATTTTGAGATGCCATCAAGGAGAAGTACTCCCCTATCCGGAGCTATGAGGATAAATACATAAAGTGGACCACGCTGTAGTAGGGAAGGGACCAAGATGTGTTGAATTTTACCAATGTTTTTCATTCCCTTCACACGAAGTTGGGTATCAAGAATTCTGAGAAAAATTTGGTACTTAATTACCGCGGCTGCCTACACAAGTACATCCAGGATGAGATGGAGGTCCTGGACATCTCCTCCCTTGGCACGGTGTACCAATACACTGTCAAGATTGAGCAGAATCTTAAACAGAAGAAGTGATACTTTGGACCTGTGAATCTGAAGTAAGGGAAAGGTGCCCCCAAATCGTAGAACAGAGGACAAAGCCAAGGCAGGGTGGCCTAGGACAAACCGCCAAAGCCACAAGAAAAGAACAACAACACAAAGCCAAATCAGGACACAGGAAAGTGGTGTGAGTTCCATAAGAGCTCCACTCACAACACAAGTGAGTGTCGGGCCAAGTAGTCACTTGTGGTTGAGCTAAAGGCTTATGAATCATATGCATGTTCTGACTCTGAGTAAGAACCTGACAAGGGGAGTGACAAAGGGAAGAAGATTATCAATGCAGAGCCCAACGCCACCATTACCACCACGAAAATCCAGAAGGAGGAACCCAAAGATCCAGAGGAGGAGGAGTGCCTCTTCCACTCCCATATGTGGGTAAAGGGTTCCCTGCTATAGTTCATTGTTAGGCCCCTATAATACTAGTGATTCCCCCATTACTATTGTCATCATATCCTTTATTGTTATTATTGTTCCCCTATTTTCCCCATATTGTTATTAGTATGCCCCATAGAAACCCACTATTGTTATTTTTGTGCCCTTATGTTATTGTTGTTATGTCAGCTTAATTATATTGTGACCCCTTATACTCCTATATATAGAAGGGAGGTTTAGTCATTTGTATCATCTAAGAATTTTTCATTTGTGTAATGTAAAGGAGCTTTCCCCCTCGAAGAGGTTTATTTCTAAGGTGTTGATCTATCTTTTGTATCTTTTGTGAGCTGGTTTCATAACATTTGGTATCAGAGCTTTAGATTCTAGGGTTTCGCTGCTCCAAACAGGCCATCATGGCATTTTTGCTATAACTTTTTTTTTGCGACGTTTGAGAAGCTACAAAAAAAACCCATTTGAGTCGAAATCGTTCTGAATTTCAGAGCTTGTCTCAATATATTTGCAGAGATATAATCTAAGAAAGTTAGGGTTTTTGCAGACTCCCGAATTACATTCCAAACATGTGACCTGGGAAAAATATTCATAACTTTTGTTTTGAGCATCAAATTGGAATTTCATAAGAAATTTCAAAAATAGGACGACCTGTAGTTTTCTGTGTATCAATTTCAGGTACTAAGGTCGAAACAGTGACACGTGGCATGTCATACAAGTTCGCTCTACTGAACTAGTCTATAATAAGGTCACCGTGGGAGATTTGGCATAACTCTTCTTTGGAGAGTCCAATCTTGATCAGACTTGTGGGGTTAGAAAGAGGACTCAAAGGGCTACTGTAGGACTAGATTTCAGATAGTCAAGATCCGTGGTTACAGAGATACAACAGATTTAATATTGAGCTCTTACAAAGAAAAGAAAAGGTTTGTAGTTTGTTTTTAATTTTGCATACGATTTGTTTGAAACATTAGCTTGAAGGAATTCAAAGGGAATAGTGAAGAATTATTAGCATTAATTAATGCCCCAAAGAAAGAAAATGGAAACACCTAGTAAGCAACCTGAAAGCTCTAGCATGACTCGTGAAGAAGAGGAAGAAATGCAACATAATATATCAAAATTACAAGACCAAGTACAACAAATTTCACACTAACTAAAGGTAAATGAAGCCAAGATGAAAGGCATGGAAGGTAATATGAATGGCATGCAAGTTAAGATGAATGGTGTGGAAGCTAAGATAGATGGCATGGAAGCTAAGATGAATGGCATGGACACTAAGATGGAATCTAAGATGAACGGCATGGACGATAAGATGGAAGAATTGAAGATAAATTTGAATAAGTTGCTACAGGAAATGGTCACTAATGGTGAAAGGGTAGTAAAGGAAACTCATGATGAGAACAAAAAAAATGTTAATCATGATTTCATAGACTCTAATGTTGGATCGAAGACCCACCATGTTCCAAAAATCGATATGAGGAAGTTTGACGGCAAGGATCCCGGAACATGGATACTACAGATGGAGCAATTTTTTGATCTCCATAATGTGCAAAACAAACAAAAGGTACATATTGAAACTTTATATTTGGAACCAAATCAGTTTGTATGGTATCGATGGCTTTTCTCTTGTAAACAAATTGTCACTTGGGCAATTTTTACTAAAGATATGATAACACATTATGAGGATACAAAAAGCAACACTTTTTTTAGCCAATTGATAAATCTCAAACAAAAGGGTTTAATGATGGAGCACATTGAGGAATTCCAAAAATTGAACATAAGGGTAAAAGATATTCCAGAGGATCATAGGATTGATGTGTTCATAGGGACTTTAAAGGATAATATCCAACATGAGGTATGCCTTTGGGAACCTGATTCATTGGAGAGGGCATTCAGGTTAGCAAGAAAAATGGAAAGCAAAATTATGGCAACCAGAAAGCCTGCCACTCACAACTATAAAGATGGAAGTGTTGTTGTGCCTAGCCTTCCACAAGCTACAAGGTTGACATCAAAACAATTGGAAGAAAAAAGAGCAAAAGGGCTTTGCTACAATTGTGATAGAAAATACACTAAATGTCATAAGTGTGCTGAGAACAAAGATTATCCTAAACTCTACTAGATCATGATAGTCTTAAATACTTTTTAGAACAAAGATTATCCTCTGAAGAACAACAAAAATGGGTCACAAAGATGTTGGGTTATGACTTTGAAATAATCTACAAAAAAGGGAATCAAAATGTTGTGGCAGATGCACTCTCAAGAAAGGATGATGATGTGGAAGCATTGTTGTGTGCCATTTCTATTATCCAACCATATTGGATAAATGAAGCAAGGGAGGAATGGAAGAATGATGAAGAAGTGTGGGCACTCATTCGAAAGCTACAACAAGATCCAAGTACATCTGATACATTTAGCTGGAAAAATGATTCGTTATGGTACAAATATCGCTTATACCTACGTAAGAATTCCCAACTCAAACAAAAGATTCTTATGGAATTGCACACTTCTCCCTTAGGAGGGCACTCAGGATTTTTAAACACTTAACACAAGGTTAAGAAGGAATTTTTTTGGGAAGGCCTTAAATCAGATATTCAAAAGTTTGTGGTGGAATGTTTGGTTTGCCAACAAAATAAAGTTGAAACAATTAAGACCCCAGGTCTATTACAACCTTTATCCATTCCAAGCCAATGTTGGGAGGAGGTTTCAATGGATTTTGTCACAGGTTTACCCAAGTCCGAAGGAAAGAGTGTCATCATGGTGGTAGTTGATAGACTTACCAAGTATGCACACTTTTGTGCATTATCACATCCATTTAAAGTCAGTACAGTTTGTACTGCATTTATGGAAACAATTCAAAAGCTACATGGAAACCCAAAGATTATTGTAAGCGACAGAGATCCCATTTTCACTGGAAATTTTTGGACAGAATTATTTTCTTGTCTCGGTACTCGGTTAGCTCATAGATCATCTTATCATCCTTAATCTGATGGGAAAATTGAGATAGTAAACAAATGTATCGAAAGATATCTTTGTTGCTTTGTATCTGATAAATAGACACAGTGGGTCAAATGGTTGCCTCTGGCTGAATGGTGGTATAACACTTCCTTCCATACTGCAGCAAAAATGACCCCATTTATGGCACTTTATGGATATCATCAACCATCCATCACATCATATTTAAGAGAAAATTCCAAGGTTCAAGTAGTGGAACATCACATCGAGCATCAACAACAAGTTCTCCAACTCTTAAAGGATAAACTCACGTTGGCGCGGAATAGAATGAAACAATAGGTAGATCAACATCACAACGAAAGAAGTTTTGATATAGGTGATTGGGTATTCCTACAGCTACAACCATATAAACAAATGTCCCTCAAGCAAGCTAAGAAGGATAATAAATTATCACCAAAGTATTATGGTCCATACAAGGTGTTGTAAAAGATTGGTACTATGGCATACAAATCTGAGGTTCCTGCAGCTTCGCGAGTGCACCCAGTTTTCGATGTTTCATGTTTAAAGAAGTTTATATGCAACAAGCTCCTAGTTCAAACAATATTGCCAGAACTTGACAAGGAATGAAAAATTATATTGTAACCGGAAGCAGTCACAGAAACAAGAATGCGACAGCTACAAAATCAATTAATTTCAGAGTATCTCATCAAGTGGAAGAACTTATCCGCTGAAGATTCCACATGGGAGGATTATACAGAAGCATCTAGAACTACTCAAGTGTTGAGGACAACGCTTTTTGGAAGGAGAGGGGCATGTTAAGCCCCTATAATACTAGTGATTCCCCCATTACTATTGTCATTGTATCATTTATTGTTATTATTGTGCCCCTATTGTCCCCATATTGTTATTAGTATGCCGCATAGAAACCCACTATTGTTATTTTTGTGTCCTTATGTTATTATTGTTATGTTCGCTTGATTATATTGTGACCCCTTAGACTCCTATTTATAGAAGGGAGGTTTAGTCATTTGTATCATCTAAGAAATGTTCATTTTTGTAATGTAAAGGAGGTTGCCCCCTCGAAGGCATTTATCTATCTTTTCTATCTTTTTGTGAGTTGGTTTCATAACATTCATTATCGACAGCGAGAGCCAAAAGAACCTCATTTCAGTAGAGGTCATGAAGCAGTTGGGCTTACTGGCCACAACACACCCACAACCGTACACCATAGGGTGGCATCACCGAGGACGGGATCTTCACGTCAGCGAGCAATGTCGCCTTCCATACAGCATCAAGCCCTTCACGGATGATGTATTATGTGACGTTGCTCCCTTGATGTTTGTGATGTTTTATTAGGCCAACCATACTTATGGAAGTGACATGTTGTATATGAGTCAAGGCCTCGCACTACTATTGTTACCTTGGGAAATAATTTGTACAGGATACCTGAGGTAGCACCACCTACCACCATCTCTTTGGCTACTATAAAATAATGTAGTAAGCTCATTTCAAAAACTGGGAAATTTGTTTTCCTGATGATACGCCCTCAGGGAAAGAAGAAGATAGTGGCCATGAACTTCAGACAGGGCCCCTCTGCATGACAACCATAGATGGACACGGTCGTCGAGGAGTACAAGGACATCTTCACATCCCCTGCAGGGGTGCCTCTGCACTATTAGGTCAAGCACTCCATCGATATGACCCAAGGTGCGTTGTTTCCCAATGGACCAATCTATCGGTGATATGTTCTAGAGAACGATGAAATCTAGAGGCAGATTCAGGAGTTGTTGTAGAAAGGTCACATCTGGTTGAGTTCATCACCCTATGGGAACTCGATCGTGTTGGTACAGAAGAAGGATGGGACTTGGAGATTTTGTATTAACTATCAGACGTTAAACAAGATCACTATTTGGAAAGGTACCGATCCCACGAATTGATGACCTTCTTGACCAACTCAAGGGGGAAAATATTTCAGCAAGATTGACTTGAAGTTAGAATATCACTAGGTAACAATTGAACCCTTCGATGTGTGGAAGACTGCCTTCAAAGCCAAGAAGGGCCTTTTCGAATGGTTGGTTATGCCATTCGAGTTGATGAATTCTCCTGCAACCTTCATGAGGTTGATGGATGATATATTGCGGTCATTCACCAACTCATTTGTAGTGGTATACTTGGATGACATCCTGATCTTCAGCCATAGTTGGAAAGATCACCTCGACCACAAGTGACAGGCTCTCCAAACACTACGACAACACAAGTTGTGTGCCAATTTAGAGAAATGCACTTTTGGCATGACCCAGGTTCAATATTTGGGATACATTATTGATGAATGAGGGGTGCATGTGGACCCATCCAAGACCCAAGTCCTTTGGGATTGGCAAACCCTAACCACTCTGACAGAGCTCTGCATCTTTCTGGGCCTTGACAATTTCTACCGCAGGTTCATGTTGGGGTTCTCTCATATCACTTGGCCCTTGAGTCAAGTCACCAAGGGAGGAGCAACAGAAAAATTCTTTTGGTCTGAATCCCAAAAAAAGGCATTCACAGAGTTGAAACATTGCCTCTGCTCTACACCAGTGCTCACGTTACCATACTTGCAACAACCATTTGAGATCGATACGTATGCCTCTGGCTATGTTATTAGGGCAGTCCTTACTCAACAGAGGCATCTAGTGGCATAGCACGGTGAGACACTTTCAGAAACAGTCCAGAAGTATCCCACTTATGACAAAGAGATGTATTCCATTTTGCAGGTATGCTGACAATGGAAGAATTACATTTTGGAGAAGGAAACGGTCATCCACACAGACCATCGACTACTACAGTTCATACAAACGCAAGGGAATTTGCAGAATGATCGCCATCAGAAGTGCTCCACATACCTGCAACAGTTCCATTTGAATATCAAGTAGAAGAAGGGCAGCACCAATAATGTTGCAGACAGCCTCAACCGACCATTGATCATGGCGTTAACCACTGTGCTCAACTCTTATGGGCACAAGACTTCTGACTGGCCACTTCTCTACAAAAGTGACCTAGAATTCAACCGCACATACCAGACGCTCTTGGAGGGTCATCAAGTTCCTGATTTTTACCCCCAGGATGCACTAGTATGCCACTTAGGACACCTTTGTGTTCCTTAAAGTGAGCATGCCAATATGTTTTTGGAAGCGCACTACAGTCGAGTCGTTGAGCATTTTGGGGTCAAAAAAATGGTGGCAGTATTGTAGAACTATTTCTATTGGCTGAATCTTTGACAGGATGTCAAGAAGTACATTATCTCCTGCACTGCCTGCATCATTGCCCAACCGACCATTAAGAAGCAAGGCCTCTATACTCTGTAGAAATTTTGAATAATAAACACATATTCAAACATAGATTATCCCGATTATACACTATTGTGGAATATATGCATAATACATAACCTCCTCTACGTTGATCAACAATTTAGCAGCATCAAAAACAATGAAACATCAATAGCATGCACACATTAACACAGTATGTATCCCGGGGAAAGCTTACAGCTGAAAACCCCACACTATCTGTATATTAATGATTGAGAACATGTAACAATACATAGTACAATACTCCTCACAAGTATCCAGCACTATCTCCACCTGTTACACACAAAACTAGCTCAGATCCAAACAAGTCACAGGTTCAAATCTCCTCCGCTGCTTTGCCTGCCTCTATTGCACAATACCTACTGAGAATCACTCACACTGGAAATCACGTGAGCACAGGCTATTCTACTGGGCATATACTGGGCAATTCTCATGTGCATACTCAATACATTGCGTGTGCATGACCTCATGCACAACTATAGTCACAACTGATAGTAATCTCAACCTCTAACACCTGTCTCCACTGAACTGTACATGCACTGAGTTAACTGATGTATTCTTCAGTTGCATTATGAGTTAATAATTAATTCACATAACTCATCACTATTCTATTTTCAATTAGACTAATTACAACTAGTTTAACAAAGTCAAATTGAACACAACTCCATCAACTCCACATCCAACTCCACAGAACTCACATGCATGAGTTCTAATTGATGTCCTGCATGCAATAGCTCAACTGACTCACAAGAAAAGCATATTTCCTTCTGACAGCTGCATGTGCCACATCTGTAGCTCAAACTAAAGTGCTCCAAGAGGATAAGATAAAGTTTATAGTCTAAATATTATTATGAGACAATAATATTTTACTTTTCTATTTTTAACCTGGTAGTCTAAAAATAGACTTTGATCACTCCTGTTGTGAACCAGAAATAGAAGTCCATCTATTTTTCCCAACATGACCAATCATCCATAAACAGCATCCTGCAACTCATAGACCATGATCCATATGTCTAAAAATAGACTTTGCGCCATAATTTGCCTGCGGGCCCACTTAGTGAAGGCGACTCCTTTCCACTAAGCTCCATCATCTTGTTGCATTTTCAACACTCCCTCTCAACAAGATATGGATTATCAGCAACCCCTATCTTGCCTCGGTGGTATTCGAATTTTCTCCTGGTGAGCGGCTTCGTCAAGATATCATCATCCTGATCCTCTGTTGGAATGTATGAAAGTAACATGATTCTCCATTGCACACAATCTCTGATATGAGGGTACCTGATGTTGTCTGTTGAGCTCCCTGCCCAATCTACATCCTCCTATCTTTACCAAGATCCATATCCCGATGTGCCTCTCAAATAACGCAATACATGCTTGCCTGCCTTCCAGAAGATCTTGGTTGGCTTAACCATAGCTTGTGAAAGCTGGTTAACATCATAGCATATATCAAGTCGTGTATTGACCAGATACATAAGCGACCCCACCAACTGTCGATAAATAGTGGCATCCACTTCTTCTGCCGAAGTGGCATCCTCCTTCCTCCAACCTCCAGGAAGAGGAGTATCAACAGGCTTGCATCCATGCTTTTTGAACTTCTCCAGTATCTCCTGAGCATACTTACCCTGAGAAACAAATAGTCCATCACTACGCTGCCAAATTTCCAATCCCAGGAAATAATGAAGGAGGCCCAAGTCCTTCATTTCAAACTCCTTAGCAAGATCATCCTTGCATGAAAGTATCAATAGCTCATCACTCGTTAGAATCAAATCATCTACATAAAGTACAATGATAAGCAACTTACCCTCCACCACAATCTGGTATAGGTTAGGATCCGCCTCACTCTTGGAGAATCCAAGTCCGGTGAAATAACTGTATATCCGTGTGTACCAAGCACGTGGTGCTTGTTTCAACCCATACAGCACTCTCTTGAGCCTGCACACATGCGACTCGCTGCTGAAGATCTCAAAACCTTCGGGCTGCTCAATGTACACCTCCTCCTCAATGACTCCATTGAGGAACGCAGTCTTCACATCCATCTGATGATGGTGCCATCCCATCTGCACTGAGAGAGCAAGAATTGTCCGTATGGAAGAATACCTTGCGACAGGTGCAAAGGTCTCCTCATAATCGATCCCCTCTATCTGTGAAAAGCCTCGGGCAACAAATCTTTCCTTGTACTTCTCCACACTCCCGTCAGCTGCTTGCTTAACTTTGTAGATCCATCTCGAACCCACCACTAATTTCCCTTCCGGTCTAGGAACAATCTCCCATGCACTGTTTCTGACAATCGAATCATACTCTTCCACCATGGCATCTACCCATGCGGGATCCTCCACAGCTTCCTCGAAATAGGATGGCTCAGTCACAACACATTTTCTCACAAGAGACATGTATCCAGTGTACTGATCAGGTGACTGTCTCTGCCTGCGTTGGGCTGTAGGTGGTCCTACAACTTTCTCTGCATCTTGAGCCAGTCACTCAGCTTCTATCAAGCGCTTTCACCCTCTGATGGTTGGTGCTGCATGAGTGGTCTCTTCCACTCCATGAACCTTGTCCTATGGCTGATCCACGTCCTGAAGCTCATCTTTAGGAACTAATAGCTCCTCATCTACATGAAAGTGTAGCTCCCTCTCAAGCGAACACTTCATGGCTTTCTCCTCCTGAAATTTTATATCCCATCGCACAACAGTCTTACCACTGTCTGGCAAATACAAACAATAGTTGTGGGGCGTATCAGTGTACCCCACAAATATCCCAATCTCTGCAGTCGGCTCCAACTTCTTCCTGGCATCCTTCGTCACATGCATGTAAACGTTAGCACCAAAAATCCTCAAATGAGAAAGATCGGGCTTCTTACCAGAATAAGCCTCCTCGAGTGTACTCATGCCAAGTATCCTGTGAGGACAACGGTTCTAGACATAAACTGTTGTATTGCATGCTTCCGCCCACAAGTGAAGGGGTAGGCCTTGATCATGCAACATCACCCGTGCAGCACTCACGATCGTTCTGTTCTTCCACTCAGCAACCCCGTTCTGCTGTGGGTTATGGGGAGCTATGAGCTCTCTTCGAATCCCTTTTGCCTTGCAGAAATCCTTGAACTCACCAGAGGCATATTCACCACCATTATCGCTCCTAAGAGCCTTCATCTTCTTCCCCGACTCCTTCTCGACCAGTGATTTGAACTCACAGAACTTTGAGTATGTCTCGCTCTTCTTCTGCATGAAGAAGATCCAGCACTTACGAGAGAAATCATCAACAAAAATCACATAGTACCTGTGTTTTGTTGTCAAAGCTACTAAGAAAGGTCCACACACGTCTATGTGAATTCTCTCAAGGATCGTCGTGGCGCGACTATCCTTCTCGTGAAAGGTGGCTTTCACAAACTTTCCCAAAGTACACTCCTTGCACTGATCTGACTGCGCAAGAGTGCCTTTAGGAAGCCTTGTAGTGATCTGCTGCAGTATCTTCAAGGCTCCATGGTGAAGGTGACCCAATCTCCTATGCCACAGCTCGCCATCATCCCGGCTCACCAATCCTTCTGCCTTGCATGCCATTTTTGCGCATCCATCTACATGCAACTGATAAAGGTTCCTCACTCGAACCCCTATCTTCTGGGTTTCTCCAGTTATCTTGCTATGCAGGAAAGCCTTTCCCTCGCTGAAAACAACATCATATCCCTTGTCTTCTAGCATCGCCACAGAGATAAGATTCTTCTTCAATCCTGGAACATGCATCACTTCCTTCAATACGAAGGGTTTACCAGACTCCCTCTCAAAGGAAATGGTACTGATACCAATTGCATTATATCTACCATCATCGCCCATCTCGATGTGCACTCCAAGATCTTTGTCCTCCAGATCGGAAAACAAATCTCGATCTCCTATCATGTGAAAAGACACACCACTTTCCAAGAACCACATCGATCCCATCACACTAGAAACCAAGCATGTGATCAATGAAAAATCAAGCTCAAACTACGAGGCTAGAGCCTCTCCTGCTGTAGATCCAGCAGCTTGCTTGTTCTTCTTCTTCTACGGACAATTTGTGGCATAGTGTCCATGCTGGTGACAGTGAAAACACTTCCCCTTGGACATGTCCAGCTTCTTGCCTTTCGCACCAGACTGAGAAGCTTTCTTGTTCTTCCCCTTCTTTTCTTTGGCATCCAAAGCGCAATTTTCTTTATCAGGTCCCTTTAATGAAGATCCGTCCCTGGTATTCCGCCTGATCTCCTCCTCCAAAAGTTCTAACCAAAGTTTCTCCCATCCTGGAAATTTCTCCCGCCCATTGACAGAGTCCTGATAGGAATTCTAACTCTTCGGAAGACCAAGGAGAGCCAAGCTCACCAAGTCCTCATCATCGACAGTCACCCCCACACTTCCCAGCTCATCTCTGCACTTAGTGAACTTCGTGAGATACTTGGGCATACTGTCTCCCTTCTCACATTTGATGTTTCTAAGTTTATCCTTGAGCGCCAGCTTCCTCTGATCGCTCTTGCTTTGGAATAGATATGTTAACGCTTTCCACATCAAGTATGGAGAAGCCTTTCCATGCAGGCTGGACACAATGTGATCCTTCACGCCCTCCAACAGAATCCTTCGACACTTTGGTGTCTTCTTTTGCCAAGCCTCAGCTGCGGCAGCATCAGTAGGCTTTGGGACCTCAGCCTCTATGAACTCCTTTAGCTCATTATCATCCAACACTTCCTCTATCCTATCCTTCCATGCAATATAGTTTGAGCTGCCCTCAAGAGCATACTCCAATCGCAATCCGTTGAAAGACATTGCCTCGTTGATACCAAGAAAACACTGCTGCAAATTCGAATTCCACCAGCTCCAAACTCAATCGCCTCCGATCTAAGATTCGTGAGAACAAAGTATTTCTTGTATAGAGATTGACTGTATGGGCTTTTACCGGATATCTCACCTTCCAAAGGAAGGATGAATCCAAAGGCTACCTGGCCCGATTACAGACTCTGCCTGAAGAAATAAGATGTAAACACTTCTTGAATAGTAGATCTGATGATCAACAACTCCGATACCATGTAGAAATTTTGAATAATAAACACATATTCAAATAGATATTATCCCGATTATACACTATTGCAGAATACATGCATAATACAAAACCTCCTCTACGTTGATCAACAATTTAGCAGCATCAAAAACAATGAAACATCAATAGCATGCACACATTAACACAGTATGTATCCCGGGGAAAGATTACAGCTAAAAACCCCACACTATCTGTATATTAATGATTGAGAACATGTAACAATACATAGTACAATACTCCTTACAAGTATCCAGCACTATCTCCACCTGTTACACACAAAACTAGCTCAGATCCGAACAAGTCACAGGTTCAAATCTCCTCCGCTGCTTTGCCTGCCTCTATTGCACAATACCTGCTAAGAATCACTCACACTGGAAATCACGTGAGCACAGGCTATTCTACTGGGCATATACTAGTCAATTCTCATGGGCATACTCAATACATTGCTTGTGCAAGACCTCATGCACAACCATAGTCACAACTGATAGCAATCTCAACCTCTAACACCTGTCTCCACTGAACTGTACACGCACTGAGTTAACTGATGTATTCTTCAGTTTCATTATGAGTTAATGATTAATTCACATAACTCATCACTAGTCTATTTGCAGTTAGACTAATTACAACTAGTTTAACAAAGTCAAACTGAACACAACTCCATCAACTCCACATCCAATTCCACAAAACTCACATGCATGAGTTCTAGCTGATGTCCTGCATGCAATAGCTCAACTGACTCACAAGAAAAGTGTATTTCCTTCTGACAGCTGCATGTGCCACATCTGTAACTCAAACTGAAGTGCTCCAAGAGGATAAGATAAAGTTTATAGTCTAAATATTATTATGAGATAATAATATTTGACTTTTCTATTTTTAACCTGGCAATCTAAAAATAGACTTTGATCACTCCTACTGTGAACCAGAAATAGAAGTCCATCTATTTTTCTCAACATGACCAATCATCCATAAACAGCATCCTGCAACTCATAGACCATGATCCATATGTCTAAAAATAGACATAGTCTAAAAATAGACTTTGCGCCATAATTTGCCTATAGGCCCACTTAGTGAAGGCGACTCCTTTCCACTAAGCTCCATCATCTTGTTGCATTTTCAACATACTCCACTGCCTACCCGTAGTCGAACTTGGGAATCCATCTCCATGGATTACATGTCGGCCTTCCTTCTACCAAGCATCGCAACGACTGTGTTTTTGTGGTCGTCGACAAATTCTCGAAGATGGCCTTTATGGTGGCCTGCAAGAAGAATATCATGGCCTACTCAAATTCTTTGAATGATTGTTGGTACACTTTGGGATCCCACAGTCTATCATCTCAAATCGGGACAGCAGGTTCCTCAGTACATTTTGGTTGAATCTCTGGTCAATGTTGGACACCAATCTCACTAAGTCCACAACTTTCCATCCCTAAACTGATGGCCAGACATAGGTCATCAATAGGATGATCGTACACATTTTTTGCATGTACAACTCAGAACATCCACACACATGGAATGAGAGCCTCCCCTATGTCCAGCAGAGCTATAATTGAGCTCTCCATAGCTCGACTAACCACATCCATTTTCAGGTGGGCTTGGGATTCTAGCCACTAAGTCCCATTGATGTGGCCATGCCATTTGCAGCTACTCAGCCAGATTCAGCTCATTTCCAATCCAAAGCCAACAAAGCAAACAACTTCATTGAGCATTTCCAACACATCCGCTGGCAGTTCCATGACATTCTGGAGAAATCAAATGCCAAGTATAAGTAGCGACATGCTCAACATCGAGTACTACACAAGTTTTAATTGGGCAACAAAGTCTGGTTGCATTTGCAGAAGGAACGCCTTACCGAAGCATATCGGAAACTCAGACCACTATGATATGGTCCTTACACCATTACCAAGGTTGTGGGAGACAATGCATTTGAGCTCAGCATTCTCCCATTCCTTGGCCTGCACCTAGTGTTCAATGTGGACCGCCTTCAACCATAGTTCCCACCATTGTTGGACACATCAGACATTGCAAAACAGCTCACACCTACATAGTTAAATCCAAACTGCATGGAATAAACCACAATTGATCGGATCATGGAAACGCAAATTAAGAACACTCGACAGCAAAGGATCCAACTATATCAAGTTGGAAAAGTAGACCAACTCCTTCACCAGGGCAAGTGGCTCACCAAGGACCAAGTTCAGTTGAAGTTTCCTCATCTCATGGAGGAACTCAATGCAATGGGGACCATTGCTTCCTAAGGGGGGAGGAATGATACAAGTGTATATTGGTAGCCTCCCGCCTATTCCACTTGGACCCCCATCATTTTTTCTTTCAGTTTTTTAGTTTCCTTATTTGTAGCACAATTTACTATTTTTGGCAGTTTTTTGGGTCTTACACTTCTGGAGCCGTTTTGAGGCCCTAAATGACGTTTTTTTGGGAAAACCAAGGCTAACATGGTTTCTTAACCCATGTTGGCCATTTGAAAGTTGTATTCCTTGGATAGATCTTTCTAACGAGGTATTGTGCGTGTCAAACGAAGATCGTATGCCAAAGTTACGACCCCGAGAATTTGATGTACCAATTTACCCAAACGGGGCCCATAGTTTGTCACTTCATCTCCTAGGGTTAGGTTTTTGGATGTTTAGGTTTTTCCATTATTTCTCAATAGTAAATAGGCCTTTGAGCCTCATTGTAACACAGTTCAGAGGTATGTAGCTGCTACATCTCTTCTCAGAGATAAGCTACCATTGCCCGCGCTAGTCTTTTTTCCATTTTGTTTGTAAGCATACTTCAGTAATTGATATTAATGAAATGAAGTTTTATTTCTGATCCATCTTTGTAGTTATGGTTATATCTGTAATTTGTTGTGTTCCTGTTTAAATTCAGATCAGTAGGAACCTCAGCATGTCGGTTGGTCCCCTTACCACCATTCCAGAAGATATGATACATGGTGCCAGGTGAAAATAAAATGTATGCTCTGCAACCACATATGTCCTCCTCGGTGGCCCTGTTAAAAAAACCATGTGGAAAAATATTTATGTGAGGTAGAGGAGCAATATGCCTCACCAAAAAAATATTAACCCCAAAGTCTGCTTCGTTAAAAAAAGCCACAATACTAATGCATCAACTCCTAATATCTAGCCTTATATCCTCAAAAATTGAGTTGTAACTCCTCGAAATACCCCACATGATATAAATAGGGAGAGAGTCATAAATTTTGTGGTCATGAAGCCAATCCCAAAAATAGACTTCAACATAGGAGCAATTCTAGTCTGCCTGGAAATTCAACCGTTTAAAAACACCAATCCAAATATATTTTGTAAAAGAACACTGCAGAAATAGAAGATTCTGATCCTCAAAAGCCCCCATATATAATGTGCAACATCTAGGACAAAAAAAAAGCTATCTGATATAGATTGTCCCAAGCTAAAATCCTTTGTTGCGAAACAAACCAGGTAAATACCTTAATCTTAGTTGGGATGTCACTCCCAAATGTGCATAAACCATCTGCAAGATTTAGTATGATGAGATAAAGGATAAATATATCAATATGCCTCCTTAACCAGAATTTTACCTTGCACCATGTTACCGGTCCACACAAATTTGTCATGAATAACATTAAGATCCTAAATGCATCTATTCCATCTATCATTGAGAGCACTGAATAAACTAATGTTGGTAGTGTGCAGCCACTTGGGGTAGGTGCAATCATCGTATATCATAATTTGGTTAATATAGTAAATTCCTAGATTGTGAATCTTCCGAAAAAGTTCCATCGAAGAGTGTGCTCCCCTTTGAAGCCATAAATAGGGTATAGAACAATTTGAATGTTAGTGTCATTTCCTATTCACCAACTGATATTGCTCAAGAGCCACGGATGGACTTTCATAAATCTCCCCCAAATATATGAGATGTCATGCGAAATGTCTGATTTTGGATATATTTAGCTTTAATGATACGCTTCCAAAGATTGACCCCATACAACGCCCACCATAAAACTTTCATTATCAATGCCCCACTTAGTCTCCCAAGGTCCTTGATTCCCCATCCTCCGTCATCTTGTCATTGTGTCAATACCGCAATACTAGCCAATTGGAATTTGTGATGCTCAAATTTCCATCCTAGATAAAACTAGAAATAATAGAGTTGATTTGATTGATGATATTCTTTGGGAGAGGGAAAATATGGAGCAAATATACTGAGATATTTTGTAGAACCGCCTGAACTAAAGTCAGTCGACCACTGAGAGATATCCATCTATGTGCTGAGGATTTTAATTTATTCTAAAATTTCTCAATGAGCCAACTCTAATATTTAATTCCATAACAGTTTGGTTTGAGCATAAAACCAAGGTATTTAAATCTTGCATCTATAGAAGTGAAAGTGACCCTTAAAAGGTGAGAGATCTCCCTAATAAAATAATCCTTGAGGGAAGAAGATATCAAGAGGGATTTAGAAGAATTCATAAAGAGACCAGAGACTTTACCAAAGTGACTGATCTGAAAGTGGAATAGGTGATTTATGCCTCTCTTTCCAAAATCATATGAAACAAAAACTAGGACTGTGTTGATGCTTTGCAAGCATGAAAATGGGTCTTCATAAGCAACATATTTGTTTAGTGTCCCTTCAAGCATGAATTAGTTCCCATGTGAAATTTAATCATAATGAACATAACACATATAATTCATGTAGGCATAGAGAAGAGAAACACAAGGTTTGATGACAGAGTTCACCCCTCTTGGGCTACATCTTCGGGTCTATCAACATGACTAGACCACTCATATTTCAGTGTAAAAATGAAGTACATAAAGTATGTTGATGACCATGTGGCTATTTCCCCTTCAAGGAAATGTTCTCCTGCAAAGAACTCTCACATAAAAACAACATGATAACTTGCAATCACCATGTAAACTACAGTAATACAATGAGTCTTATACAAATACCCTAGACCTCATCTGAAAAATAGCATACATGCAAAAAGAAGGACATAATCCAAGATTCCCTCATCTTGACATAAGGAGAAAAATGTCTAAGAGTTGAACCTTGCAAGTATCATCTGCTGCAAATGAACTATGAAGGTAAAGAAACCCCTAAAAGGTCTTCTTCATGCTCAACACCCTCAAGAAATACTACCAAACTTTGCTTGATCCATACACCTCTTAGCCTCCAACCTGAAAAAAGGCCATCTAGATGTGCTCAAAACAGAAAACAGAGGTCACCAATGGATTCATAGCATCCAAAAACCTCCAAGCAACCTCTTTCTAAGCTCAAAATGGTGAAAAACTCAAAAATTTATGAGCTCCAAGTTCTCCCACGAACTTGATTGTTAAACATCCCACAATTTCAAATTTCTAGCCAACTGTTGTACAAATCCACCCCAAAAATTGCTAACTAAGCGACAAATTCACCCTCCGCAAGTGTAATTTTTTGTAACATTAATTCGCCCTCTAACTCCTTAGGGCCGAAACTTCTGGACATATGGGTCATGGGGCCAAAGGATGGGCTAACTGCCCACCCTTCCCTTGGGCCACTTTTCCTTCAGTGTTGGGTCACATTGGGCACATATGCCTTGGGGCTAGCCCCCCTCAGAACACACCTTTCTATTGGCTCCTTTTCTGCGTGCTGGTGGTCACATAATGGGTCATACAGCCAAGGGCTAGCCCTCCAAACTATGTCGCACTCCTGGTCATGACGTGTGGGCATATGGAGATATTAATGGCCACGACGGTTGGGCTAGGCCCCATCCCTTAGCCCCCCACCTGCGGTCATGTGACCAGGGATAGGTCTTAGCCCGACCACTCCCCAAATGTGCATTTCACCAAACTTAAATACAACAATTCGACATTCTTTAAACAAGAAACATGTTGGTTCAATGGTGTTGGCCCTTCATTGTTTGGAGTGAGGTCTCACTTTCGATCCCCGGGGGTGTTATTCGACCTCCAAACAAATTTTGGCTGCCATGTGGAGGAAACTTGGCAGCCACTAGTTGGCCCACGTGGCACTCCCTCATTGGGTCACTTCACCAAACCAATAAAAACAAACCATTTCACCAACCAATCGCCTAATGCCAAGTGTTGATCATTCATTGGTCGATGGAGGACTAGTCACCTACCAAGTCATGCATACAGACTACACAGTCAACGTACCTGCAACCAATCCATAAATTTTTTACATGTTTCCCAAAATGATCAAAACACGATTATGGGAGCATCTAATGTCGGATTTAAGTGAAATGCATTGTGTTGGATTCATATCAGCAAGCTCTTTGATTTGATACTAGTTTCAAGAAGTTCTTAGCACTTTAATTTTTTATCCCAAAATTGATCACCTGATCACACCTCCCCACTAAGAACTTTTGGACTCCAAAATTTTACTTCCCTAGTTCATATGAAGAGGTTGCAACTAAAAAATACCCAACAACTCAATCTGAATTACAAAATTTTCAATTGGTGCCCTTCAAGCCCCAATCAAGGCACTTCACTTATCATCCTCATGAAGACCTACTACAAAAAATTCAATGACAACATTGGCCTTGCCTACAAACATAGTCATCTTATACAATCTTGAAAACAAAGATTTGATTCACACAAGTTTCATCTTGAATACTTGTATCAGTGAATCATGTGACAATTTGTAGACAAACTTGAATGACAAACTTTGTACATTCACTAAAAAGTCCTTGAACATGTGGACTTATAAAAATCCAATACATACATCAATGAAAACACCTACTTGTTGAACATAGTGACAATGATGTTCACTTTACAAAAGTACCTAAATAGGTAATGACAACAAGTATTTACAAACAATTTACAAAACATCTTTACAACAAGTCTACCCAAATCTTGCCTCTCCTAGGCTTTTAGGTTCTCTTCTTGCAAAATAAATTCGTTATGTTTGATGCCTAGAATTTCATTCATTCTTTTAACCATTACTAGGTGTTGCTCGCACACAGCTACGCAATGGTCAGAAGCATCACAAAATGTACAAGGGTACTGATTCCACAGGTATTCAAAATTTCCATGCATTGGAATGTTATACCTGTCTCTGGAGTTGCAACTTCGATGGTTGTCACAAGGTGGTGACATCTCATGCTCAGATGTTTGATGTACCTCAAGCCTTTTGGAGCATTCTCCAAACTCCCTTCAGCTATATCCCAATCCCTGGTACTTTGGTCTTTCCTCAACCATAATTGGATTGGTAATGCCTTGACCATTTTTTCCAAGACCTCCACCTTCATATCCCATCTTAGAGAGCAACCTCATACCTATACCCTTGGTATGCTGCTCAAATGCCACAAAAGAGTTATTATGCAAATGAATGGAAGGAGTAGTACTTGAGATATTGATTACCTCTTTAAACTTGTCATGCATCCTTTCTGCTTTTGATGATGATGATGACAGCCAACTTGTAGATGAATCTAACCATCCACTCTTGTCCACTACCATAGGGTGTGCTTCTTGGAGATGCTTGCAAAAATCACATGCATCATCTTCTACATATGGTCCAAAACCACTATTTGAACCATGAGCACATATTGGCTTCATCTTAGAGGTCTCTTTTGCTGGTGCAGGAGTAGCACTTTCTGCAACTTGCTCATCAAGCACTTGCTGCAACACAAAGTGCATGTGCCTCTTCTCCTCTTTAGCTATCTCCAACATCCTTCTCAACTCTATATTCTCCATCTGAAGAGCCAAATTTCGCTCTTCAAGCTCTTGAATACTCTTTTTGCTGCCCATCTTGCAACTTGGTCAACTTGTGCTCTGATACCAAACTGATCTGAAAGTGGAATAGGTGATTTCTACCTCTCTTTCCAAAATTAGATGAAACAAAAACTAGGACCATGTTGATGCTTTGCAAGCATGAAAATGGGTCTTCATAAGCAACCTTTTTGTTTAGTGTCCCTTCAAGCATGAATTGGTGTTTACATTATGATACAGGTGTTGTCCTTGATGGCAACTCACACAAATGATAGTTTGCAGTGCAATAGGTTAACAACAAAGGATTATAGATCAGACTGTATATGTTGGTTCACTTTTTCCAAGAAGCATATACACACGGGTCAACAAAACAAAAGGAGTGTATACGTATACGCACACCTTTACAGAAGGAAAAGCGCGTATGGGATGGAAAATCAGGGTTTTGGTCCAAGGTATTGGTCCAAGTTATTTGGTCCAAGGTATTGGTCTGAGGTATTTGGTCCAAGGTATTGGTCCTAAGTGGTTTTGGTCTGAGGTATTGAGAAAGGCCTAAAACTATATAAGGAGGAGAAGATCATTAGGCCAAAGTGTGCAAGTATTTAATATCTTATGAAGAGTTAGATCAAATATGTAGGTTATGGGTTTTTAATGCTTTGCTTGATCTTAACTACGGATGCACCTAAGTGCTTGATGATGGATGATGGATCAGGATCATAATACCTAAAATGAATTATCATTATGTGGTTTGATCATGGATGGTATAGATCTAAATATTGATGCATGTTTTATTCTACAAATGTTATGATCTAGGTATGACTGAAGTCTGGAATAGCTGTGAAGTTTTTAAGTTAGTATATGCAAATCTATACGCTGGTTTGCTTTGATAAAAGCATGTATACACGCTGGTTCGGCACATCGAAGTAGCATATACATTATGAAATATGATGTTTGAAGTTGTAGTTGGTTCTAATTGTTGATGCAAAGTTCTGGGTTCTACTCTGTGTTCTGGTGACTATGTTCTGAATGTTCAGATTGATTGATTGTGATTTGCTTCAGTGATGACGGGTTTTCAATGATTGGTTGTATAGAAATGGAGATTGATTTTGAGCTTCAATGTTGCTGATGGGTCCAGTATGAAAATTTGATGAAACGAGGCCTTTAGATTGTGGTGTTGTATTCCAGGAGTATCCAGTCTGAAAATTTATGAAGTGTGGTCCCTGGAGGAAGAGAAAAGGTCGTAGCCTTTTATAGACTGGTGCTTATGTACTAGTAAACATATCGGCTAGTACAAGAGCCAAGGGGTTGGAGCTCCCTTCCAGTAGCAGCTGGAAAACGAATGAAGGTTGGAGCCTTCTATAGGTTGGCGCCTACGTACTAGTAAACGGATCGGTTAGTACAAGAGCTAGGGGGTTGTAGCTCCCTTCCAGTAGAAGCTGGAGAGCGAGAGAAGGTTGTAGCCTTCTGCAAGTGGGTGCCTGTATACTGGTATGAGTCTGCACCAGTACAAGATTATAAACATGGTTTTCTTGTATTAAAAGAAGACAACAACAGGTGGGTTTTGTCCCGCATTGGGTTTCCACCTTAAATCTTGGTGTTCATGTGTGTTTCTTATGTGTGATGGTTTATCTATTATAACTGCACATGGTTACTGTTTATATGGTTAATGAAGTATTGATGCACTGATTAAAGATCAACATATGATGAATTAACTAAATCATAAGTTTGTTGGATATACGCTGGTTGCTTTAAACACTGTTGCGTGTACACACGAGTTACCTTCATTGAAGTAGCGTATATAAATCTGAGTATTAAATGAAAAATTTATTGATTTGATAATACTGATTTGCCCCTCCGCCCCCGCCCCCCCCCCCCCCCCCCCCCCCCAGTATTATTTCCAATCATGAAGGAATGGGATCTATCAGACCACCAATCTTCAATGGGAACAACTTGGTATATTGGAAAACACGAACTAGAGTGTATCTTCAGTCACTTGGAGCTGATGTTTGGGCAATTGTGGAGAAAGGATATCAATATCCAGCAGTAGTCCCCATGGATCCAACAGAAAGGAAAACATATGAAATCAATGCCAAAGTTGTCAACGCCTTATTGGGAAGTCTATCAGAATCAGAATTCATGAAAGTCATGCAACTCAACATAGCCAAGGAAATATGGGACAGAATCATGCAGAGCTATGAAGGTTACTCCCAAGTAAAACGTGCTAAACTACAAACTCTCATAATCTAGTATGAAACTCTCATGATGCATAGTGATGAAAGCATTTCTAGTTATTTCTTGCGAGTAGATGGGATTGTAAATAATATGAGAAATCTAGGTGAAGAGATAAAGGAAGCTACTTTAGTTGAGAAAATTTTGAGATCTTTTTCTTCTAAATTTGAGTCAAAAGTGTCTGCCATAGAAGAAAAATAGCATCTTCAAACTATTACTATGACACAACTCCATGGAATCCTAATTGCCTTTGAAATGAGAAAAGGAGCTCCAACAGATATGAGAGAAGCCGCTTTTAAAGCATCAGCAAAGGGAAAATAAAAGGAAGAGCACAATGAATTAGGACACATTTCAGAAGAAGAAGATGAGGTAAATTTTGTCAAGAAGCTTCAACGAGGTTCCAAAAGATTCAGAGGTAAGCTACCATTCAAATGCTTTACTTGTGGTAGAGTTGGTCATTACGCTACTAAATGCCCTCATGTCAAAGGAAAGATGCCTGCAAAAGGTAATATAAGTTATTATACTCATGATGATAGTGATGGTTTGTCCAATAGTGATGAGCATAATCAAGAAATTAAACTACTCATGGCGTATGAAAATGATGCCTTAGAAAAGGAAGATTTCCTTAAAGAAATCAGTCAACTCAAAATCAGTTTGGCAGAAAAGGATACAGTCATAAACACAGTGACACATCAACTCACTGAAAAAGAAAAACACAATGAAGTGTTAGAATGTGAAGTAGTAAGTCTAAGAAAAGAACTTGAAAAGACAAAGACTCTTAATCTTAGATTTGCTAAAGGATCGGAAATGTTAGATGAAATCATCAAAGTTCAGTGTTTGCCTATTATAAAGATTGGTCTTGGTTTTCATGAAGGTGAATCTAGCTCACAAGATGAGGTAAGGAATTCCAATGTGAAATCTGAAATGCTCAACGAGATAAAAGGTCAACCCCATCAACCAAGGAAAGAAAGACTTCAAAGAAAAACATTTCCACCTATCTATGGAAGGGATAATTGTTTCTTTTCTCTGACAAATAATGTTGAATGTTTTAAATGTCATAATTTTGGACATGTTGTAGCTAGATGCAAAAGTAGAATGGTTCAAGACCATCACACAAAAAGATCATTAGTTTACAGGTACTTTAAGGGATATTGTTTTGCTTGCAATATGTTTGGTCACAAAGCTATTGATTGTGATAGAAGGAATATGAAACATGTAAGGTGTTATGCGTGTAACAAGTTTGGACATAAAGTAAAGGAATGCAGGAGAAAATTTCGGACACCGTACCAAAAGGATCAAACATCATCACAATCCAAGGTATTGAAGAAAAAGGAATTGTTGCCAAAAAGATGTGGCATAGCTCAGTTTACAGACATAACAGACCCAGGGGGAGCTGAAAGTGTAAAACTTCAGTATTCCAATTCTCATACACAGTTATTATGAAGAGAAGTCATGTATATACGCGAGTTAGAAGCTGCACAGTCACGTATATGGTGTTTTTGAAGAAAAAATAGTGGGATAGACTCAAGAAAAGGGGTCTGATATGGTTCATTCAATTATCAATTATCTATTATGTTCTGATTGATGATGGTTATAGTCCACTGATGATATGTGGAAGTGTTTTTGGCCCTCATAAGTTGTTAATAAGTTGATGAATAACTGGTTGATGAAGATGCCTTAATGATTCTTACTAACAAATGCAATGATCGGATCTGATAGTAAACAGTTGGCACGAGTTCAGGGGGAGCATATGCTTCTAATAATGCATTGTTGGCATTATATTAGAAGACCTTGGTACATGGTGATAATTATATTGTTTGATCCACATAGTTGTTTGATTCAGGTGACTCTTTTGAAAATGGAGATATATAGGTTGTTGATCTTGATGTTGCTGACAGATTCTCATGGTGCAGATCATATACAATGTATGATAGTTGTTGATGACTATCATGGTCTTGTTTAGATTGTTGTTCCTTGTTATAAATGTCATATATATCATTTGATGTAAAGGTCATGAAAAGACCTAATTTCTAACCCTACTATGCATGGGAATGATGATGTAATAATATCTTTTTCAGTCATGTATAAACATTTGGTATATCCCCACATGGTTGGGTGGATGAGTCAAAATCGATGTACCCCACTTGGTTGGGAGATTGATGTATGTATGAGTCATTGGTGATAGGAAGGTCATACTCACTTAGTTGAGTTATAGAGTCATGTTATTCTTTTGAAAAATATTTTTTGCATGTGCTCAGGGGGAGAATGGATGGTTTAATGCATCTCAGCATGTACAACAAAGGGGGAGTTGTTGGGCCTCCAAAATGTCTTCAAAATGACATCCACTTTCACCTTTATCGCCACCATTTCACTCATATGTCACAACTCCATAACCATATAACCTTTCATTAGCCACCATTTTCATAAATATATGGGTAGAATCCTTATTTACCAAAGTTATTTATTTTATGTGTTTAAAGTGAATTTATGATTAAAAACTAGGAAATTAACATGGTTTCATGTATCTATATATGTGGCTTGAGTTTCATGACATGTGTAGGTCATTTGGAAGCTTCCAAGGCACCCTTATGTGGCCTCCAATGCTCAAATTCTAATTCCCTTCAAAGGAGATTTGGATAAAGGTCAAAGAAAGATATGTGTCCTATTTGGATTGTAACTCTATGAGGTGTCTCATCATTTCTTATTTGGATTAAAACTCTATGAGACACTTAGGGGATATGTGTCTCATTATGAGCTATTTAGTTGTAACTATATGAGATTTTAGTGGATCTTCATTAAATAGGGTAGCTTCGTATGTTTTTTTATAAATAGGAGAGCCTTCTCCTTTAAAAGGCATGTGTAAAGTTGGAGAAATGCTCATGTTTTTAATAGAGAATTTGGAGCTTATACTTGGAGATTTGAAGATTTAGTTTTGCTTGGAAATGGAGCTTCTTCACTTGTCATCCTCATACACCATTGGAATGGTCATCTAATGATTGTGAGATTTAATTGCTTTTATAGATTAAAGTTCATTTGCTTTATTGGTATTAGTTTTAGAATGACTGTGTAATCTTTGCTTTTCTAAAAACATTTCAATGGAGAAGATTTATGTATTTTCTAATTGGATAAATTTGAGGCAAGAGCTCATAGTTATTTAGTTTCCTTTCATGTTCTGTTATTTACTTTCTTAGATAAAACTATCAATTCATTGTATAATTGAATAAAGGATCAAGCCAAGAAGGTGACGACAAATTGGGTGATTGAATGTTCAACTTATGCAATCATTGAGCTTTACTTTTTCATGCTTTTATATTTGCTATTAAGATCCTCATTTAATTGCATTAACTGATATTCCTAAAGATTATTCTAAGAAATTGATTTAATCATATTTAAAGATTGAAATGGTTGAATATTTGATACATGCAATTACAGAGTTATTTTCTACACACTTTACTTGCTTTTCTAGGACATTAGAAGTTAAAGTATAACTAGTTGCTTACACATCATCTCAAAAAGGTAACACTTCATAATTGAATGCTTGAGTAACTAAGTATAAATTAGCTATTTTTGGTTTCACAAGTTAGTTGAATTTCATTTTCATTATTTGATTTCATAGATTAGATGAATTAGTTTTCATTATTTTGTAGTTAGATTGATCTAAACTGAAAGACAATTTCTAGCACATAGAGTGCACGGATACTTCACAAGTTTACGAAACCCCCCGAGTTGACAAATTAAATGACAGGCAATCACTTTGCCCCAACATTTTGGTGTCGTTGCTGGGGAAGTGTGCATAGGAACTAGCTTTCAATTTAGAGTGTATTTTATTTGTTTTTGTTTTTACTAACCATTTATGGACAAAGGATCTAGAATGCAGCCCAAAGACTACATTGAGGAATGGTATCAAGAAGCAGTTACGCCACAATATTCATCAATTCTTCAAGAGATCCTTGCGGCAAATCGAAAGGTCAAGTCAATTTCGCATATCCTTACAAACAATCAAGTACATTTTTCAAGTTGGGATATGAGCATTTCAAAAATTCTAATCCGTAAATGGCTTCATTGGAAGCATGAATATACTTAAAATAAAAAATAAAAGTAAAAATAGTTTTTAGATAGATAGGAAAAATAAAAATAAATTTTTATAGTTTTTAGGATAAATTTGATGTTTTATGGTGCAATAAGAACCACCCATCTACTAACCCTTGGTAGGAAAAATTTGCAATAAAACAAATGGTTGAGAACAAGGAGCGCAAGCGAAGATCACAAACGATAATTTAAGGTATGAGATCAAGCCTTTTCATTTTATTTTTGCAAAATTTACAAAAGAAACAATTGATAAAATCTTGACTATGCTAACAAAATAAATCTCTCAAGTATGCTCTCCTTCTGCACTTCGTGTGACCTGGAGGATCAGAAAAAAGAAATTGTTTTGTTAGTATATCATAAAAATTATTTAGCTACTGTAAGACTTGCAAATCCATGTGCAAAAATCCTTACCTCTGTAATGCAAGAGTTTTCTACAGGATTACAAAAATGATGCGGTTAGATTTCTTCAAAGCATTGTCCCATCTTTTATCTCATTCCATATTTCGAGTATAGTTAGATCTTCTCTTTTCCTTTGCTAGAAGACATCCACGCAGCCACAAGCCCAACCTTCAAAACTTGCAAATCAAAAATCATGGGAACATTTCTAGAAAACGCAGCAGCATAAACACACGATTTTAAAATGCAAATTCTGAGCAAACGAGGACGAATCTGAAAATGCTGAGACATGGGTTTTCTCTGGACCAGGGGAAACTAGGTAAACTGGGAATGATTTCCTGGATTTTGCAACCGTTTAGGAGAAATCCGAAATTGATTTTTGCAGAAAACGTAATTTCGAGAAAGCGTAAACTGTCTTGACACCTGATTTTAAAACGAATTTTCTGAGCAAACCATGGTGGATCTAAAAAAACTGAGACATGGGTTTTTTCGGGAACGGGATGCATTTAGTAATCCAAAAAAAATTTCCTTGGATTTCTAACCATTTGGGATAAATTCAAGGTTCTTCAGAGCTCTATTTTGCAGATTGCGTAAGGGAAAAATGATTTGTTTTGAACTGTTCTAACATGGCAAGTTGAAAGCAGAAAAATCCAAGTGAATAACAAACTCTGCTCCACATAGCATGTGGTCTAAGAGTCCAATTTTATTTAATAAATTTGATTTTAAAAGAATCCAAGTGAATAACAAACTCTGCTCTACATGGCATGAGGTCTAAGAGACAAATCTGATTTAATAAATTTGATTTTAGACACATATGTGTCTCATTCCCTGTGTGTCTCACGATTAAAAAAAACAAAAAATCATTTTCTTTATTATAATTTCTTTTTGATAAAGAAAATTAAAAAATATTTAATTAAAAATAAATAAATAAATAAAAAGAAATAATTTTTTTTATTTTGTTTTTTGCAATGATGCAATCAACTTTTTTGAAGCAATTTATAAAAACTAAAAAAATCTTGCAAAATTTCATTGAAATAAATTTCTTTGTACAAGTACTTTTTCATATTTTTGTTGCTTCAAATATTTTTAACAGCATGTTATTTTTGCAGCATAGATGACGATTAAATAATGGCTTGCAGAACAATTGGAAAATTATTTAGATGATTTATGAACATTTGGAATTAATATTATTGCTGTGTATTTTTTTATGAAGTTTTAACTTGCAGAGCACAACAAATATTTGTGATGCCAATTGTTTTACTGAGCACAGTGCATGAAGTCATCCGACAACAGGGAGTTAATTTAATTTTCATGGTTATTTCTTAAAAATGGATTGTTATCAATATCATGAATTGAACTAAATATAACACTTTTGATTTTCTTTAATCTATTTTATTTGACATTTACATTTTGCATAAGAATCAGAAAGTAATTTGGCCATTTCTTTTTTAACACACTTATGTTCTTTATGTCAAGTTTTTTTGTGGGTTTGGGATGATTGAATGATCATTGAAGAAAACTAATTATGCACACAATTGGTCTTCAAATGACCAGTTCCATGAGAAACATAAGAAAAAGTCCATGTCCATATCCACCAAAACCATTACCTTTTCTTCCTTTTGAATTATAAATCCAACCAAGCAATTCAAAGAAAACCATAGTCATTTTTCCTAGTAAGAGTCAGTTGTTCATTTTCCTTTATTCACATACACTTTCCGCCTGACCCACAAATAAAAGCAAGAAGCTCACTTACATGTTTATTTCCCATTGTCCATTGTCATCTTCCCTTTTCATTTTTCCTTTCCTATCCTTTTTCATTTCGCAAATAAACCCTGCTTAAATGCAAATTATTGAGTCCATAGTCCTTTGAGTCTAAAATCCTTGTAAAAACACCTTGAGGCTTGCATGCCTTAATGGCAATTCCTCATGCCGACGAACAATGGAAATACATCAATGTCCCTTGTTCATCGGATCTTCTAGGTACTCGAAAACAACAAAATTATTCGTACTTAGCAAGATGTGTTTGAGCATCTTGACTCTCATTGTCATCAATGGTGAGAGTTCTCGTGTTGACTAGTGGTATCCATTAATGGCCACTAAGTCAACAATTTCCCACTATGGTCAACATCAGAACATTTATTCACATAGCAAGAATTGTGCCAATGAGTTTTAAAGACATGAATACTATCATTTTCAGCTTTTTGCAGTAGATAGAACAGATTTAGCAGCATAAATAAAGAATCCACTTCACAACCTCATCCACCATTTATGCAACCAAGAAGCAGATGAATTCTACATTTCATTCCATGATCCAGAAGTAGCCACACTCTTCAATTTCCATAACTCAACACATTGAAGGTAAGTGAAGGTATGTGGTTTTCTAATTTTTAGTCATGCAATTCCTTAAAATACTAAAATTGTAACTTTGGGAAATTCCTCACTTCCTCTTTCACATTGTTATATCTTTAGTTGGGGGGAAGGGGCATCATTTCATATTCATATATCATACACCATCACACATTTTCATTTCATCCTAACATACTTATCCTAATCAATTATGATTGCATTATGGTTCAAAAAGTTATATGATTTGCAAATAATGCCTAAATTATGAGCACACTATATGGTTGATTCTAAAGATGCATTCTTAAATATGTTCAATGAATCTTGCTGCAACAAAAAGAAACAAGGTATTAAAACACAAGAACCAATACCAATTATAATTTGGTTGAAACACAAGAACCAGCCAAACATGTTGCAATTCAATGTATGACAAGGAATACTTTGCAAAAATAAATAAAATTGTCAAATGCAAAGTTTAAGGACATATGATATAAGCCAAGCTCATTCAAAAGCAAAGATGTTGCGAGCAAATCAAAGGAATTAATGCAATATTTGCATGAGGACATGCAATTACTCTAGTTGGGGGGTATGTTGGGCCTCCAAAATGTCTTCAAAATGACATCCACTTTCACCTTTATCGCCACCATTTCACTCACATGTCACAACTCCATAACCATATAACCTTTCATTAGCCACCATTTTCATAAATATATGGGTTAGGATCCTTATTTACCAAATTTATTTATTTTATGTGTTTAAAGTGAATTTATGATTAAAAACTAGGAAATTAACATGGTTTCATGTATCTATATATGTGGTTTGAGTTTCATGACATGTGTAGGTCATTTGGAAGCTTCCAAGGCACCCTTATGTGGCCTCCAATGCTCAAATTCGAATTCCCTTCAAAGGAGATTTGGATAAAGGTCAAAGAAGAATATGTGTCTTATTTAGATTGTAACTCTATGAGGTGTCTCATCATTTCTTATTTGGATTAGAACTCTATGAGACACTTAGGGGATATGTGTCTCATTATGAGCTATTTGGTTGTAACTATATGATATTTTAGTGGATCTTCATTAAGTAGGGTAGCTTCTTATGTCTTTGTATAAATAGGAGAGCCTTCTCCTTTAAAATGCATGTGTAAAGTTGGAGAAATGCTCATGTTTTTAATAGAGAATTTGGAGCTTATACTTGGAGATTTGAATATTTAGTTTTGCTTGGATATGGAGCTTCTTCACTTGCCATCCTCATACACCATTGGAATGGCCATCTAATTATTGTGAGATTTAATTTCTTTTATAGATTAAAGTTCATTTGCTTTCTTAGTATTAGTTTTAGAATGACAGTGTAATCTTTGTTTTTCTAAAAACATTTCAATAGGGAAGATTTATGTATTTTTTAATTGGATTAAGTTTGAGGCAAGGGCTCATATTTATTTAGTTTCCTTTCATGTTCTGGTATTTACTTTCTTAGATCAAACTATCAATTCATTGTATAATTCAATAAAGGATCAAGCCAAGAGGGTGGCGTCAAATTGGGTGATTGAATGTTCAACCCATGCAATCATTGAGCTTTACTTTTTCATGCTTTTATACTTGCTTTTAAGATCCTCATTTAATTGCATTAACTGATATTCCTAAAGATCATTCTAAGAAATCGATTTAATCATATTTCAAGATTGAAATGGTTGAATATTTGATACATGCGATTACTGAGTTATTTTCTGCACACTTTACTTGTTTTTCTAGGACATTAGAAGTTAAAGTATAAATAGTTGCTTACACATCATCTCAAGAAGGTAACACTTCATAATTGAATGTTGGAGTAACTAAGTATACATTAGCTATTTTCGGTTTCACAGGTTAGTTGAATTTCATTTTCATTATTTGATTTCAAAGATTATATGAATTGGTTTTCATTATTTTGTAGTTATATTGATCTAAACCAAAAGATAATTTCTATCACATATAGTGCACACATGCTTCACAAGTTTACGAAACCCCCGGGTTGACAAATTAAATGACAGGCAATCACTTTGCCCCAACAGGAGCTTAATCAGAGAAGTCAGCATGTACTCAGGGCGAGCATGGACAGTATAATGTATATCAAAGGGGGAGAATATCTTGGTCCGCCCTTTGCCCTTGATGTCAAAGGGGGAGAGTGTCTTGGTGTTGTTGTTGCCATCAAGTCCAAAGGGGGAGATTGTTGGCATTATGATACAAGTGTTGTCCTTGATGGCAACTCACATAGATGACAGTTCACAATGCAACAAGTTAACAACAAAGGATTACAGATCAGACTGTATACGCCTGTTCACTTTGTCTAAGAAGCATATACACGCGGGTTAACAGAACAAAAGGAGAGTATACATATACATACACTTTCATAAAAGGAAAAGCATGTATGGTGTGGAAAATAAAGGTTTTGGTCCAAGGTATTGGTCCGAGGTATTGGTCTGAGGTATTGATCCGAGGTATTTGGTCCAAGGTATTGGTCTTAAGTGGTTTTGGTTCGAGGTATTAAGAAAGGCCTAAAACTGTATAAGTAGGAGAAGATCATTAGGCCAAAGCGTGCAAGTATTGAATATCTTATGAAGAGTTAGATCAAATATGCAGGTTATGGGTTTTTTATGCTTCGCTTGATCTTAACTCAGGATGCACCTAAGTGGTTGATGATGGATGATGGATCAGGATGATACGACCTAAAATGAATTATCATTATGTGGATTGATCATGGATGGTGTAGATCTGAATACTAACACATGTTTTATTCTGCAAATGTTATCATCTAGGTATGACTGGAGTCTTCAATAGTTGTGAAGTTTTTAAGTTAGAATTTGCAGATCTGTACACAGGTTCGCTTTGATAAAAGCACGTATACACGCTGGTTCAGCACATCGAAGTACCGTATACATTATGAAATATGATGTTTAAAGTTGCAGTTGGTTCTGATTGTTGATGCAGAGTTCTGGGTTCTGCTCTGTGTTCTGGTGACTGTGTTCTAGTGATAGTGTTCTAAATGTTCAGATTCATTGATTGTGATTTGCTTCAGTGATGACGGGTTTTCAATGATTGGTTGTATAGCAGTGGTGATTGATTTTGAGCTTCAATGTTGCTGATGGGTCCAGTATGAAAATTTGATGAAACGAGGCCTTCAAATTGTGGTGTATTCCAGGAGTATCCAGTCTGAAAATTTATGAAACGTGGTCCCTGGAGGAAGAGAGAAGGTCATAGCCTTCTGTAGGTTGTTGCCTACGTACTGGTAAACATATTGGCTAGTACAAGAGCCAGGGGGTTAGAGCTCCCTTCCAGTAGTTTGGTAACCGAGTGAAGTTTGGAGCCTTCTGTAGGCTGGCGCCTACGTACTAGTAAACGAATTGGCTAGTGCAAGAGCTAGGGGGTTGTAGCTCCCTTCCAGTAGAAGCTGGAGAACAGGAGAAGGTAGTAGCCTTCTGCAGGTGTGTGCCTACGTACTGGTATGAGTCTACACGAGTACAAGATTGTAAACAGGTTTTTCTTATATTAAAAGAAGATAACAGCAGGTGGCTTTTGTCCCGCATTGGGTTTCCACCTTAAATCTTGGTGTTCATGTGTGTTTCTTATGTGTGATGGTTTATTCTGTTATAACTACACATGGTTACTGTTTATATGGTTAATGAAGTATTGATGCATTAATTAAAGATCAACATATGATGAATTAACTGAATCACAAGTTTGTTGGGTATATGTTGGTTGCTTTAAAGACAATTGCGTGTACATGCGAGTTACCTTCATTGAAGTAGCGTATATAAATATGAGTATGAAATGAAAAATTTATTGATTTGATAATACTGATTCAGCGCCCCCTCCCCCTTCCTCTCGGTATTATTTCCAACAATTGGTATCAGAGAAGGCCCTTCAGAAGAAGCTTGATCACTTGAAGGGAGATCTTTCAAAATGAATAATCACGAAGGCATGGGATCTATTAGACCACCAATCTTCAATGTGAACAACTTGGTATATTGGAAAACATGAACTAGAGCGTATCTTCAGTCACTTGGAGCTGATGTTTGAGCAATTGTGGAGAAAGGATATCAATATCCAGCAGCAGTCCCCACGGATCCAGCAGAAAGGAAAACATATGAAATCAATGCCAAAGTTGTCAATGCCTTATTGGGAAGTCTATCAGAATCAAAATTCGTGAAAGTCATGCAGTTCAACACAACCAAGGAAATATGGGATAGAATCATTCAAAGCTATGAAGGTTACTCCCAGGTAAAATGTGTTAAACTACAAACTCTCAGAATCCAGTATGAAACTCTCAAGATTGATAGTGATGAAAGCATTTCTAGTTATTTCTTGTGAGTACATGGGATTGTAAATAATATGAGAAATATGGGTGAAGATATAAAGGAAGCTACTTTAATTGAGAAAATTTTGAGATCTTTGTCTTCTAAATTTGAGTCAAAAGTATCTACTATAGAAGAAAAACAGGATCTTCAAACTATTACTTTACACAGCTCCATGGAATCCTAACTTCCTTTGAAATAATAAAAGGAGCTCCATCAGATATGAGAGAAGCCACTTTTAAAGCATCAGCAAATTGAAAAGTAAAGGAAGAGCACAATAAATCAGGACACATTTCAGAAAAAGAAGATGAGGTAAATTTTGTCAAGAAGCTTCAACGAGGTTCCAGAAGATTCAGAGGTAAGCTACCATTCAAATGATTTGCTTGTGGTAGATTTGGTCATTACGCAAAAGGTAATAGAAGTTTTTATACTCATGATGATAGTGATGGCTTGTCCAATAGTGATGAAGATAATCAATAAATTAAACTACTCATGGTGTATGAAAATGATGCCTTAGAAAAGGAAGATTTCCTTAAATAAATCAGTCAACTAAAAATTAGTTTGGCAGAAAAGGATACAGTCATAAACACAGTGACACATTAACTCACTGAAAAAGAAAAACACAATGAAGTGTTAGAATGTGAAGTAGTAAGTCTAAGAAAAGAACTTGAAAAGACAAAGACTCTTAATCTTAGATTTCCTAAAGGATCGGAAACGTTAGATGGAATCATCGAAGTTTAGCGTTCACCTATTATAAAATCTGGTCTTGGTTTTCATGAAGGTGAATCTAGCTCACAAGATGAGGTAAGGAATTCCAATGCAAAATCTGAAATGCTCAACAAGGATATAAAAGGTCAACCCCATCAACAACCAAGCAAAGAAAGACTTCAAAGAAAAACATTTCCATTTAACTATGGAAGGGATAATTGTTTATTTTCTCTGACAAATAATGTTGAATGTTTTAAATGTCATAATTTTGGACATGTTGCAGCCAGATGCAGAAGTAGAATGGTTCAAGACCATCACACAGAAAGATCGTCAGTTTCCAGGTACTTTAAGGGATATTTTTTTGCTTGCAATATGTTTGGTCACAAAGCTATTGATTGTGATAGAAGGAATGTGAAACATGTAAGGTGTTATGTGTGTAACAAGTTTGGACATAAAGCAAAGGAATGCTGGAGAAAATTTCGGCCACCATACCAAAAGGAGAAAACATCATCACAATCCAAGGTATTAAAGAAGAAGGAATTGTTGTCAGAAAGATGTGGCATAGCTCGGTTTACAAACATAACAGACCCAGGGGGAGCTGAAAGTGTAAAACTTCAGTATTCCAATTCTCATACGCAATTATTATGAAGAGAAGTCAGATATATACATGAGTTAGAAGTTGCACAGTCGCATATATTTTGAAGAAAAATAGTGGGACAAACTCAGGAAAAGAGGTCTGATATGGTTCAGTCAATTATCAATTATCTATTTTGTTCTGATTGATGATGGTTATAGTCTACTGATGATATGTGGAAGTGATTTTGGTCCTCATAAGTTATTAATAATCTGATGAGTAACTGGTTGATAAAGATGCCTTGATGATTCGTACTAACAAATGCAATGATCAAATCTGATAGTAAACAGTTGGCACAGGTTCAGGGGGAGAATATGTTTCTAATAATGCATTGTTGGCATTATATTAGAAGACCTTGGTACATGATGGTAATTATATTGTTTGATCCACATAGTTGTTTGATTCAGGTGACTCTTTTGTTGATGGAGATATACAGGCTGTTGATCTTGATGTTGCTGATAGATGTTGATGGTGCAGATCATATATGATGTATGATAGTTGCTAATGACTATCATGTTCTTGTTTAGATTGTTTGTCCTTGTTATAAATGTCATGTATATCATTTTATGTAAAGGTCATGAAAAGACATAATTTGTAACCCTACTATGCATGGGAAGCATGATGTAATAATTTCTATTCCAGTCATGTATAAACATTTGGTATATCCCCACTTGGTTGGGTGGATGAGTCAAAATTGGTGTATCCCCACTTGGTTGGGAGATTGATGTATGAATGATTCATTAGTGATAGGAAGGTCATACTCACTTAGTTGAGTTATAAAGTCATGTTATTCTTTTGAAAAATATTTTTGCAGACTCTGCATGTGCTCAGGGGGAGAATGGACGGTTTAGTGCATCTCAGCATGTACAAAGGGGGAGCTTAATCAGAGAAGTCAGCATGTACTCAAGGGGAGCATGGACAATATAATGTATATCAAAGGGGGAGAATATCTTGGTCTCCCCTTTGCTCTTGATGTCAAAGGGGGAGTGTGTCTTGGTGTTGTTGTTGCCATCAAGTCCAAAGGGAGAGATTGTTGGCATTATGATACAAGTGGTGTCCTTGATGGCAACTCACACAGATGAAAATTCACAGTGCAACAGGTTAACAACAAAGGATTACAGATCAGACTGTATACGTTGGTTCACTTTGTCCAAGAAGCGTATACACGCGGGTTAATAGAACAAAAGGAGCGTATACGTATGCACGCACTTTCACAAAAGGAAAAGCGTGTATGGGATGGAAAATCAAGGTATTGGTCTGAGGTATTTGGTCTAAGGTATTGGTCTGAGGTATTTGGTTCGAGGTATTGATCCGAGGTATTTGGTCCAAGGTATTGGTCCTAAGTTGTTTTGGTCTGAGGTATTGAGAAAGGCCTAAAACTATATAAGGAGGAAAAGATCATTAGGCCAAAGCGTGCAAGTATTGAATATCTTATGAAGAGTTAGATCAAATATGTAGGTTATGGGTTTCTAATGCTTTGCTTGATCTTAACTAAGGATGCACCTAAGTGGTTGATAATGGATGATGGATAAGGATCATAAGACCTTAAATGAATTATCATTATGTGGTTCGATCATGGATGGTCTAGATCAGAATATTGAAGCATGTTTTATTCTGCAAATGTTATGATCTGAGTATGACTGAAGTCTGGAATAGATGTGAAGTTTTTAAGTTAGTATTTGCAGATTTGTACGCTGGTTCACTTTGATAAAAGCGCGTATACACGTTGGTTCGGCACATCGAAGTAGCATATACATTATGAAATATGATGTTTAAAGTTGCATTTGGTTCTGATTGTTGATGCAGAGTTCTAGGTTCTGTTCTGTGTTCTAGTGACTATGTTCTGGTGATAGTGTTATGAATGTTCAGATTGATTGATTGTGATTTGCTTCAGTGATGACGGGTTTTCAGTGATTGGTTGTATAGCAGTGGTGATTGATTTTGAGCTTCAATGTTGCCGATGGGTCCAATATGAAAATTTGATGAAACGAGGCCTTCAGATTGTGGTGTTGTATTTCAGGACTATCCAGTCTAAAAATTTATGAAACGTGGTCCTTGGAGGAAGAGAGAAGGTCATAGACTTCTGTAGGCTGGTGCCTACGTATTTGTAAACACATCAGCTAGTACAAGAGCCAGGGGGTTGGAGCTCCCTTCCAGTAGCAGCTGGAAAACGAGTGAAGGTTGGAGCCTTCTGTAGGCTGACGCCTACGTACTAGTAAACGGATCGGCTAATACAAGAGCTAGGGGGTTGTAGCTCCCTTCCAGTAGAAGCTGGAGAACGAGAGAAGGTTGTATCCTTCTGCAAGTGGGTGCCTGTGTACTGGTATGAATCTGCACCAGTACAAGATTGTAAATAGGCTTTTCTTATATTAAAAGAAGACAGCAGTAGGTGGTTTTTGTCCCGCATTGGGTTTCCGCCTTAAATCTTGGTGTTCATGTGTGTTTCTTATGTGTGATTGTTTATTATGTTATAACTGCACATGGTTACTGTTTATATGGTTAATTATGTATTGATTCACTAATTAAAGATCAACATATGATGAATTAAATGAATCATAAGTTTGTTGGATATACGCTCGTTGCTTTAAAGATAGTTGCATGTACACGCAAGTTACCTTCATTGGAGTAGTGTATATAAATCTAAGTATGAAATGAAAAAACTATTGATTTGATAATACTGATTCACCCCCCCCCCCTCCCCCCTCTTATATTATTTCCAACAATTGGTATTAGAGAAGGTCCTTCAGAAGAAGCTTGATCACTTGAAGGGATATCTTCAAAATGAACAATCACGGTCATGGGATCTATTAGACAACAAATCTTCAATGGGAACAACTTGGTATATTGGAAAACACGAACTAGAGCATATCTTCAGTCACTTGGAGTTGATTTTCGGGAAATTGTGGAGAAATGATATCAATATCCAGCAGCAGTCCCCACGGATCTAGCAGAAAGGAAAACATATGAAATCAATGCCAAAATTGTCAACGCGTTATTGGGAAGTCTATCAGAATTAGAATTCGTGAAAGTCATGCAGCTCAACTCTCAAAATCCAGTATGAAACTCTCAAGATTGATAGTGATGAAAGCATTTCTAGTTATTTCTTGCGAGTAGATGGGATTTTAAATAATATGAGAAATCTAGGTGAAGAGATAAATTAAGCTACTTTAGTTGAGAAAATTTTGAGATCTTTGTATTTTAAATTTGAGTCAAAATTGTCTGCCATAGAAGAAAAACAGGGTCTTCAAACTATTACTATGACACAGCTCCATGGAATCCTAACTGCCTTTGAAATGAGAAAAGGAGCTCCATCATATATGAGAGAAGCCGCTTTTAAAGAATCAGCTAAGGGAAAATTAAAGGAAGAGCACAATGAATCAGGAGACATTTCAGAAGAAGAAGATGAGGTAAATTTTGTCTAGAAGCTTCAACGAGGTTCTAGAAGATTAAGAGGTAAGCTACCATTCAAATTCTTTGCATGTGGTAGAGTTGGTGATTATGCTACTAAATGCCCTCATGTCAAAGGAAAGATGCCTGCAAAAGGTAATAGAAGTTATTATACTCATGATGAAAGTGATGGCTTGTCCAATAGTGATGAAGATTATCAAGAAATTAAACTACTCATGGCGTATGAAAATGATGCCTTAGAAAAGGAAGATTTCCTTAAAGAAGTCAGTCAACTCAAAATCAGTTTGGCAGAAAAGGATACAGTCATAAACACGGTGACACATCAACTTACTGAAAAAGACAAACACAATGAAGTGTTATAATGTGAAGTAGTAAGTCTAAGAAAAGAACTTGAAAAGACAAAGACTCTTAATCTTAGATTTGCTAAACGATCGGAAACATTAGATGAAATCATCAAAGTTCAGCATTCGCCTATTATAAAGACTGGTCTTGGTTTTCATGAAGGTGAATCTAGCTCACAAGATGAGGTAAGGAATTCCAATGAAAAATCTGAAATTCTCAACAAGGAGATAAAAGGTCAACCCCATCAACAACCAAGGAAAGAAAGACTTCAAGGAAAAACATTTCCACCTAACTATGGAAGGGATAATTGTTTCTTTTCTCTGACAAATAATGTTGAATGTTTTAAATGTCATAATTTTGGACATATTGCAACCAGATGCAGAAGTAGAATGGTTCAAGACCGTCACACAGAAAGATCATTAGTTTCCAGGTACTTTCAGGGATATTGTTTTTCTTGCAATATGTTTGGTCACAAAGCTATTGATTGTGATAGAAGGAATACGAAACATGTAAGGTGTTATGTGTGTAACAAGTTTGGACATAAAGCAAAGGAATGTAGGAGAAAATTTTGGCCACCATACAAAAAGCAGAAAACATCATCACAATCCAAGGTATTGAAGAGGAAGGAATTGTTGTCAGAAAGATGTGGCATAGCTCAGTGTATAGACATAATAGACCCAAGGGGAGCTGAAAGAGTAAAACTTCAGTATTCCAATTTTCATACGTAGTTATTATGAAGAGAAGTCACATATATACGCGAGTTAGAAGCTGCACAGTCGCGTATATGGTGTTTTTGAAGAAAAAACAGTGGGACAGGCGCAGGAAAAGGGGTCTAATATGGTTCAGTCAATTATCAATTATCTATTTTGTTTTGATTGATGATGGTTACAGTCTGCTAATGATATTTGGAAGTGTTTTTGGCCCTCGTAAGTTGTTAATTAGTTGATGAATAATTGGTTGATGAAGATGCCTTGATGATTCTTACTAACAAATGCAATGATCGGATCTGATAGTAAACAATTGGCACAAGTTCAAGGGGAGCATATGTTTCTAATAATGCATTGTTGGTATTATATTAGAAGACCTTGGTACATGATGATAATTATAATGTTTGATCCACATAGTGGTTTGATTCAGGTGACTCTTTTGATGATGGAGATATACAGGCTGTTGATCTTGATGTTGTTGATAGATGTTGATGGTACAAATCATATATGATGTATGATAGTTGTTGATGACTATCATGGTCTTGTTTAGATTGTTGGTTCTTGTTATAAATATCATGTATATCATTTGATGTAAAGGTCATGAAAAGACCTAATTTGTAACCCCACTATGCATGGGAAGGATGATGTAATAATTTCTATTTCAGTCATGTATAAACATTTGGTATATCCCCACTTGGTTGGGTGGATGAATCAAAATTGGTGTATCCCCACTTG
Source organism: Pinus tabuliformis (assembly GCA_031772625.1). Taxonomy (NCBI): domain Eukaryota; kingdom Viridiplantae; phylum Streptophyta; class Pinopsida; order Pinales; family Pinaceae; genus Pinus; species Pinus tabuliformis. The sequence goes on along the minus strand of CM062815.1, from coordinate 79,790,356 downwards.
GTTGGGAGATTGATGTATGTATGAGTCATTGGTGATAGGAAGGTCATACTCACTTAGTTGAGTTATAGAGTCATGTTATTCTTTTGAAAAATATTTTTGCAGACTCTGCATGTGCTCAGGGGGAGCATGGACGGTTTAGTGCATCTCAGCATGTACAAAGGGGGAGCTTAATCAGAGAAGTCAGCAAGTACTCAGGGGGAGCATGGACAATATAATGTATATCAAATGGGGAGAATATCTTGGTCCGCCCTTTGCCCTCGATGTCAAAGGGGGAGAGTTTATTGGTGTTGTTGTTGCCATCAACTCCAACGGGGGAGATTGTTGGCATTATGATACAAGTGTTGTCCTTGATGGCAACTCACACAGATGAAGTAGCATATATAAATCTAAGTGTGAAATGAAAAAGTTATTGATTTTATAATATTGATTCACCTCCCCCATCTCAGTATTATTTCCAACAATTAGTTCCCATGTGCAAGTTAATCATAATGAAAATAACACATATAATTCATGTAGGCATAGAGAAGAGCAGCACAAATTTTGATGACGGAGTTCACCCTTGCTGGGCTACATCTTCGGGTTTGTCAACATGACTAGACCACTCATATTTTAGTGTAAAAATGAAGTACATAAAGTATGTTGATGACCATGTGGCTATTTCCCCTTCAAGGAAATGTTCTCCTGTAGAGAACTCTCACATAAAAACATAATGATAACCTGGAATCACCATGTAAACTACTATATACAATGATTCTTATACAAAGACCCTAGACCTCATCTGAAAAACAGCATACATGAAAAAAGAAGGACATAATCCAAGCTTCCCTCATCTTGACATAGAGAGAAAAATGTCCAAGAGTTGAACCCTGCAAGTATCAACTGTTGCAAATGAATTATGAAGGTGAAGAAACCCCTACAAGGTCTTCTTCATGCTCAACACCCTCAGGAAATGCTACCAAACTCTGCTTGATCCATACATCTCTTAGCCTCCAACCTGCAAAAATGCCATCTATATGTGCTCAAAACAGAAAACAAAGGTCACCAATGGATTTAGAGCATCCAAAAACCTCCAAGTAGCCTCTTTTTTAGTTCAAATTGATGAAAAACTCAAAACATTATGAGCTTCAAGCTCTCCCATGAACTTGATTGTTAAACATACCACAATTTTTTCTGCCTCACTGTCCTACAAATCCTCCCCGAAAATCTCTAATGAAGCAACAAATTCGCCCTCCATGGGTGTAATTTGTTGGACCATTAATTCGCCCTCTAACTCCTTAGGGCCAAAAATTGTGGAAATATGGGCCATGGGGCCAAAGGCTGGGCTGACCACCCGCCCTTCCTATCGAGCTCCTTTTCGTTTAGCGCTAGGTCACATTGGGTGCATATTCCCTGGGGCTGGCCCCCTCAGCAAGTACCTTTCGGTTGGCTCCTTTTCCGCACGTTGGTGGTCACATAATAGGCCATACGACCCGACGCTTCTCCTGGTCATGACATATGGTCATATGGAGATGTTAATGGCCACAAGGGCTGGGCTAGGCCCTAGCCCTTAGCCCCCCACCTGGTGTCCTATGGCGCAGGGGTGGCTAGGGCTAGGGCTTAGCTCGGCCACTCCCCAAATGTGCATTTCACCAAACTTAAATATGACCATTCGATAGTATTTAAAAAGGAAACATGTTGGCACAATGGTTTTGCCGTTGGTTATTTGGTGTGAAGTCTCGCTTTCTATCCCTGGGGGTGTTGTTTAGCCTCCATACAAATTTTGGACGCCATGAGGAGGCCACATGGCACTCCCTCATTGAGCCACTTCACCTAACCAATAAAAACAAACCGTGTCACCAACCAATCACCTAATTCCAAGTGTCAACCATTCATTGGTTGATGGAGGACCAATCACTTGCCAAGTCATGCATACGAACTACACAGTCAGCGTACCTGCAACCAATCTGCAATTGTTTTACCTGTTTCCCAAAATTATCATAACACGATTATGGGAGCATCTGATGTCAAATTTGAGTGAAACAAGTTGCATTGGATTCAAATCGGAGAGCTCGTCGATTTTGCACTGGTCTCAAGAATTTTTGGGAACTTTCATTTTTTAGCCTAAAATTGATCACATGATCAGTGACCAATGATACCATATAATTACCTCCATTCCAAAACAAATATATTGCCAAATATTTTAACATCATCAATCAATATAAGATTATTAGTCTACAAATGACAAGAGATGTGCACACCTGATATATACCCATTTATGTGAGCCCTAGATATTAATCTATATAGTCCCTCAATGACCAGAATGAATAGGAGAGGGAACAAAGCACACCCTTGTCTAAGACCTTGAGAAGAAAAAATATTTTCCAATAAGTCATTAACCAAGACCATGAAATTAGCTAAAGAAACATAGGCCATGATCCAAGAAATAGCCTAAAGGGAAATACCAACCTTATGAAGAACAAGCATCGAGAACGGAAAATCAACGTAGTCGAAAGCTTTATGAAGATCAAGCTCAAGTATAACCACCCCTTTCTTCTTATTTTTTATCATGTGTAAGGTCACCTAGGAAATAGTGATTGCATCTTAGATTTTCCTTTGTCGAAGGAAACCAAATTGTTCTGGGGAAATGCCAGCAAACAAAGTAGTTTTCAGTTTATTCGCTATGATTTTAGAGATCAACATGTAAATTATTTTGCATAGCAAGATAGGCCAATAATTTGTAATGCAAAGACATGAGAAACCTTAGAGATTAATTTAATGAAAGTGGAGTTTATGTCCTAAAGAATACAACCATTGGTGCGTGAATCCTCTGTAGCCGCTAATATTTCAAGTGCCATAATATCCTGGAAGTGAATGACTAGTTCAATGGGACAACTATATGGACCCAAACTCTTGTCACGGGAAAATGATTTCATAGTAACCAATAGCTCCTCCATAGTGATTTCTCAAAATAAAGACTCCTTTGAAGTGACATTGAACATAACGTGGTATAAATTGATGACTCCCAGTTGGCGCACAATGTCCACATTCACCCTAGCCTGGTATTAAGAATGAAAAAACCTCAAAGCCTCAGCCTGAATTTCTTATTATGATGTTAAAAAATTACCATTTAAATCCTTGATTTCCTAGATATAGTTTTCTCTTCTTCTTTTCTAGGCATAATTATGAAAAAAAAATGTTTTCTTGTCTCCACCAACAATCCAGATGACCTAACTCTCCATACACCATTCCTCCTCCTGAAAATTAAGAATATCCCTCTTATGACTTTCTAGAGCCACTGCCTATAATTGATGAGCAACTGAAAAGTAATATTGATGAGATGGGTTAGCAAGAATACCAATTTTTATATTGGTCTCTTCAATTTCTTTGATATGGTTCATTTTCTGTAACCACACCCATTTACAGAGAGATTACTTGAGGGTCCACAACTTTGTCCTAATAAGTTCCAGAGGAGATGTGATTACAGGATCAGAACCAAGTGCTCAAAAATTGCAAACCGAAGAGTCAAAAGCAGGGATTTTTAACCAATGGTGATTAAATTTGAAGGGAAGACCAGGCCATTAACCATCATCCCTCAAGTGTAGGATGACAGGGTTATGGTCTGGTAACCCTGATGGAATAACCCATAATCAAACAATGCCTAAAATTTTGACCAGATTTTCATGAATCATGAAGTAATCTAGACGCTTCGCGATGCCTTCATAACCAGTGTATTCGTTTCTCCAAGTCGAAATCAATGGAGCAGCAAAAATGTCCACCAAAAAATTCCTGCCAAAAATATACCTAAAAATCCCAACCAATGGGTCCAATATGAATCTATGCCCCCACAACTCATTAGCATTGAATGTGAGATTGAAGTCACCTGCAAAAAGTAAGGATCCCATCTTTAGTAAGCCAAAAGAATCCAATCATTCCCAAAAATAACATCTAGATGAATAGGGTACATATCTGTTAAGAATATGAAATATAACCTTTGAGCCTCTAGTGAAATCCGAAAGAAAGATTCCAACAAATGATTGGTATGCTAAAAAAATTAAGACCCTGGGATTCCAAAATGCAGCACAATCACACTACAAACCCAAAGCATCAGTGGCACACACCTGCCAACTAGGATATATCTGAAGCAAGATAAGCTACACTTTATCACCAGCCAACATCATCTCTTGTAATATAATGATAGAAGGGTGTTGAACCATAATAAATTGTTTAAGAACGAGGACCTTATGGGCGCTCCCCATACCCCTAATGTTTAGAGATAAAATCTTCATGAGAAAACCGAGTCAGCAGACATAAAGTCTCTAGGATCCCAAATAGGAGAAATCAATTGGGACACAGAAGAGGGTGTAACTAAATTACACATATCAATATCAAGGTTATCAATCGTTTCATCCTTTGCAAGGGGAGCACGTGGCTTAGGCCTCCCCTTCCTCCGCACAGTCACATTTTGGCAAGAATATGGGTTGATCATGATTGTCATTGTAGAAAAATGTCTCGGCAAGGATTCAATATGAATGTTCGGATGGAGGCGAATGAGCTCAATATCGCTACCAGAGTTGGTAGGAGACAAATCCCTAGAAAAAGTCCCAAATTGAGTATGTGAAAGATTCAAAGTCCCAGATATAGCAATCATGTTAGAAACATAAGAGAAAGGAATATCCATATCAACCCCAGCCCCAAAATTCAAATCCAAAGAACTAGCGGGTGCAGAATCTGTGGCCAACCTATCTGAGCCCACGAGAGGAGGATTTGAAGAGGATGAGGGTTCCAAAGGATTTATAGAATCATACCCAACAACCATGCATGCACACGAATGATCCAAATTATGAAAAGGTGTGGAATCCACCGATGTCAGCTAAGAGTACTTAGGAGGGGACATGGATAAATGATGAAACGAAGGATTCATATGACATAAAGGATGAAACAAGGAGGGGGAAATAGACGCATCACCATAATGAAAATTTGAACTAATCAAATGATCAAAGAAATATTCTATAGATTGAAGAATCAAATCATTACCTTGAAGAGATATTTTATCATCACCAAGACTCGTCGACGAATGATGAATAGAAACTGTACAGTGGCTCCCAATATCTCGAAAATGAGGCACTTGTTTATGTTAGGTCCCTATACTACTAGTGTAACCCCTTATTGTTATTAGTACAACCCCCTTATTATATTGTTGTGCGCATGTAGTCCCCATATTGTTATTATTGTGCCCCATAGAAGCCCACTATTATTATTATTGTGCCCTTACATTATTATTGTTATGTCGGCTCTGATTATATTATGACCCGTTAGACTCCTATATATAGAAAGGAGGTCTTGTCATTTGTAAGGCGTTGTCTATCTAAGGCGTTGATCTATCTTTTCTATCTTTTTGTGAGCTGGTTTCATAACATTTGGTGTCAAAGCTTTGGATTCTAGGGTTTCGCTACTCCAAATAGGTAATCATGGCATTTTCGCTATAACTATTTTTCTGCGAAGTTTCAGAAGCTAAAAAAAACCCATTTGAGGTGAAATATCGCTGAACTTCGAGTCTAAATTTTAGATCTTCTCTCGCTATATTTTTGGGGATATGATCTGAGGAAGTTAGGGTTTTTACAAGCTCCAAAATTTCATCTAAAACAACTCATCGTGGAATTTTCGATATAACTTTGTTGATATGAAGTTTTAGAAGCTAAAAAAAACCCATTTGAGAAGAAATTGATCTGAACCTCAGGTCCAAATTTCAAATCTTGCCTCGCTATACTTGCCGATATATGATCTGAGGAAGTTAGGGTTTTGGAAGAAGCCCGAATTACATCCTAAACAGGTGACTTGGGGAAAATCGTCATAACTATCTCTCTGAGCATCAGGTTGAAATTTCGTAAGAAGTTACAGAAAGAGGACAGACTTTAGTTTTCTGAGTATATTTTTCAGATCCAAAGGTCAAAACAGTGACACGTGGCACTTTATACAAGTTCGCTCTTCTGAAAAGGTATATAATCAAGTCATCTTGGGAGATTGTGCATAACTCTTTCTTGGAAAATCCAATTTCGATCAGACTGGTGGAATTGGAAGGAGGATGTAGAAGGCTACTGCAGGTCGCAATTTCAAAACTGGAAGATCTAATATTACAAAGTTACAGCTGTTTCAAGATCGAGCTCCCAAAATCAAGAAAAGGCGATATGGGGAAGTTTGATGGCAAGGATCCGGTAAATTGGATACTACAGATGGAGAAATATTTTGATCTACATGGTGTGCCACTGTTACAAAAGGTACGTATTGCATCTAATTATTTACAACCAAATCAATTTTTATGATATAAAGGGCTTTGTTCTCGTAAACCACTTGTCACATGGTCAATTTTCACAGAGGAAATGATAGCACATTATGAGGATACCAAGAGCAACACCTTCTTTAGCCAATTGATAAATCTCAAACAAAAGGGTTCAATGGTAGAGCAAATTGAGGACTTTCAAAAATTGAATATAAGGGTAAATGATATTCTAGAGAAGCAAAAGATAAATAGTTTTATCTATGCCATGGAAGCTGATATCAATGATATGAAATCATATTGGAAGAAAGGCATGGAAGATTTGAAGAAATACATGGAAGGTTTGAAGGAAGGTGGGACAAAGCTGCTACAAGAAAGGCCTCCTAATGACAAAAAGGATCAAGAAACGTCAAAAGAAGAGGATATACACCAGGAAAAAACCCTAGAGAAAGAACAAATGAATCAGACCATATCTTGTATTGTAATGGCAGGAATTACCACTCCTCAAACTCTCAAGATAGAAGGACATATCAAGAAGAAGAAGGTTCAAGCAGTGAAATATCAGGAAGAAAAGTATCAAGAAACATCAAAAGAAAAGGATACTCACCAAGAACCAACCCCAGAGAAAGAAGAAATGAATCCGACCATATCTTGTAATGCATTGGTCAGAATTACCACTCCTCAAACTATAAAGATAGAAGGACATATCAAGAAGAAAAAGGTAATAGTGTTGATTGATTCGGGTAGTACCCATAATTTTATTCATTGTAAGATAGCCAAGGAATTGAATTGCTTCCTATATCTAGCACCAAAGTGTCAAGTGACGGTTGTAAGTGGAGGAACCATAAATTGCTCTGGAAAGTGCCATAATATCAAGCTATCCATGGGAGAATATGTATTGAATAGCCCAATGCTTTCCGTTCCAATGGGTGGTATTGATGTTATACTAGGAGTCCAATGGCTACAATCCTTGGGTACAATAGCTTTTAATTTTCAAGAACTTTTCATGAAATTTTCTTCGAAAGGAAAGGAAGTTGAATTAAGGGGTATCACAGGGAAACTAGGAAAGATAATCAGCTCTAATGGAATGACAAAGCTTCTAAAGAAAGAACAACGAGGCGTAATTGCACAATTATGTTCGCTAATGGTTCCCACATCGAAATCATATATTTCTCCAGATCTCCAAAAAGTCTTGGACAATCATTCCAAGGTATTTGAGACTCCTAAAGGTCTCCCACGTATTCGTGATCATGATCATGCTATTCATTTGATTCCAGGAAGTGCTCCTCCAAACATCAAGCCTTATAGATATCCATATGCCCAAAGGAGTGAAATTGAACATATGGTTGTATAAATTGTAGAGGTTGGTATAATTATCCAACCAAATTTGATAAACAAAGCAAGGGATGAATGGAAGAATGGCGAAGCAGGGTGGGAACTCATTTAAAAGTTGCCAAAGATCCCAGTTCCAACAATATTGCTAGAACTTGACAAGGAAGGAAAAATCATATTGGAACCTGAAGCATTCATAGAACCAAGAAGTCAACAACTATGAAATCTATCAATTTCAAATTATCTCATCAAGTGGAAGAACTTACCCGCTGAAGATTCCATTATCAATCCAGTAATCAACATCCCTCACAACCTTATGTTATGTCCCTATACTACTAGTGTAACCCCTATTGTTATTAGTGCAACCCCTTTATTATATTATTGTTCCCATGTAGTCGACATATTGTTATTATTGTGCCCCATAGAAGCCCACTATTGTTATTATTGTGCCCTTACATTATTATTGTTATGTCGGCTCTGATTATATTATGACCCGTTAGACTCCTATATATAGAAAGGAGGTCTTGTCATTTGTATCATCTAAGTATTGTTCATTTGTGTAATGTAAAGGAGGTTGCCCCCTCAAAGAGGCTTATTTCTAAGGTGTTGATCCATCTTTTCTATCTTTTTGTGAGATGGTTTCATAACAGTTTCGGATGTCGATGATTCCTAAATCTATGAGGACACTCCGTAATGAGGTGCCCCACCACATGGAAACCAAGGCAGTGGAAAGGAATATCCCAATAATCAATGCATTATCGAGTAGATAAGCCCCCCTAGATAAGTTCTACCTTCGCAGGAAGGTCGACAGTGAAATTTACCTCGACCAAAATCCAAGCAATGCACTTGTCCATCTGAATCAAACTCTCCTCCTCCAGATAGGAAAAATTGCATATGGAATTTTTGTTATCCATTAAAGACTGACAAGACAAAAAGGCAAGGGGTAAACTAGGTAGTTTAACCCAAATTATATTTTTGCATCGCACCTCCATTACAGTTCAAAACATATGTGCCAATGTTTCAGAGTAAGCATGCCCCGACCTTGAACCCAATATGGGCCCAATATCTTCTCTACATCATCTGCATGCTGGAAATGGAAATAGAACCATTGATTGTAAAAAATATTGAAATGGGGTTGATATTTGAGAATATGAAACCAATGATTTTCCACACAAGACATCATATGATGTCCATCAATACACAGATGCAACCACTTACCTACCAAAGCACGTTTACGCAAACCAACCACCTTGTCCCAGGAAATGTTTGACCCAAAAACAATATTTTGGACATCAGGGGAAACCTTAGCTGATCTTTTTCATCTATAATGAAATAAATCCTTCGGATGATCATCAATCTCAGGATCATGAGCTGGTGGAGAAACCTCCTCATTGGATGTCTTGTGGTTGGATACATGTACAGAGTGGGACATCAAGGAATGTGCCACCGATGAGGAGCAACTACGACACTCAGTCTCGATTGCCCTGTGTGCAAAAGCCTCCAATAAAGGTATATCACTTCCCTAGCGACCAACGAAGTCCACTGTCATTCATAACCAAATAATATTGATAAAATAATAGGTCAAAGTTATTAAAAAGGGAAAAGTGCAAGCCAGCATCGGAAAGAACCCCCAAAAATATCAGTTTCACACAGCTAATTGACACTAGGAGCCAAGTCATCAATAAATGGATACCCAAGAAGAGGTACAAATTATCCAAAAGTCGATCAAGATAAAGATGAGTGAGGAAAGTCTCAAATAGGCCAATAATTCCTACTCATCAAGGACAACAAGACCATCACCAAAAATCAAGAGAAGATAATAAATGGCCCAAAGTAGGTATACCAACACGTACCCTCCAATGAAATCATAGATCAACCAAGGGAAATAAAGGAGGGGAAAAAATTCAAATATTCAACCAAGCAAGAGCAGAAGGAGAAGATGGACCAAAATCTAGGAATAGAGCATCAAAAGACCATGAGCGATACAACCCCTCATAAAGCATCTCTCCATAAGGTGATGAAAATACCAACAAATGCAGTGTGGGAATCAGATATTCATATCCAAGTAAAACTAGATACAATAACACCAAATATTCGTGAAATATATCCTCGTCAATATCCCCTTGCATACCTACAACCACATTAAAGTTTCGCATCCAATCCATCCCTTCAGCGCAAAAATGCTTCTACATGGCCAAAACACAATCCGAACAATAACATAAAAGAGTCTGAGAAAGACGTAGTGGATGTAATGAAATTGGCAGAAATTGTCCAAAAAATAACCTCCACCATCGCAGATGTGCTCTAACACACTGGCACGAAGAAAATGAAATGGTGGAAAAAATGTCATTAGCACCAACAGCATCGCCAATCGATAGATTCCCAAGGAGTCAATAAGCAGATCATGATCCCTCTAAGAGAAAAAAACAATCAATAACTGAATCTTGATGAGAACTAAGTCATTAATAGACCAAGTTGTGTAATATGTACCCAAGTTGAATACGAGAAAACCTAATAAGAATAAACATCAAGACAATACAAAGTTAGCAAGGCACCCCGACTTGTCAAAACAAATATGGTGTAGTTATTTCTTCCCTATGACAACTGCACCAGCTACATCTCCATTAACAATAGCTCCCTGTGACAAACCTTCCAAACGCCCTTATTGATCCGGATTTAAACAGGAACGCAATATATTACAGAGATAACCATAAATACAGAGATGCGATAACCATATACACAAAGATGCAGCGGAAATAATACTTCATTTCATTACTGTAAAATACTGAAATATGCTTACAAACAGAAATGGAAAGAAACCAGCTAGGGCGATGGTAGCTTATCTCTGAGAAGAGATGTGCGACTACATGCCTCTGAACTGTTCCGAACTGTATTACAATGAGGCTCGAAGGCCTATTTATTGTTGAGAAACAATGGAAAACCCTTCAGATCCCGAAACCTAACCCTAGAAGATGAAACGCCAAATTGAGGGCCCCGTTTGGGTAAATTGGTACATCAATTTCCCGGGGTCATAACTTTGGCATACGATCTCCGTTTGACGCGTACGATAGCTCGTTATAAAGATCTATCCGAGTACTACCACTTTGGGAGGCAACATGGGTCCATGGACCCATGTTGCCCCAGATTCCCAAAAAAACGTCGTTTAGGGCCTCAAAACGGCTCCGGAAGTTCAGGACCCAAAAAACTGCTAAAAATAGTAAATTGTGCTACAATTTAGGAAACTGAAAAAGCTGAAAGAGATAGTTGTGGGGGTCCAAATAGGATAGGTGGGTGGCCACCAACATCCACCTGGATCATTCCTCCCCCCTTAGGAAGCAATGGTCCCCATTGCATTGAGTTCCTCCTTGAGATGAGGAAGCTTCTGCTGAGCTAGGTCTCTGGTGAGCTGTTCTACAATCTCTGATGTGGCCAGAAATGGTGGGAAGCATGGTTGACGACGGTCCACATTGAACACTCGGTGCAAGCCAAGGAATGGAGGAATGTTGTGCTTCAAAGCAATGTTGCCCGTAGCCTTGGTACTAGTGTAAGGACCATGTCGGAGTTGCCTGAGTTTCTGATGGGTTCTGGTAAGGCGTTCTCTCTGCAGATGTAACCAAACTTTGTCGCCCACTTGAAACTTGTGTGGTACCCCTGTGGGTGAGGAGAAGTTATTCCTGCATCTTGTCATGACTGTATCCCTTTGTTGCTGCTGCTGCGTGGAGGAACCCTTTGCAGGGGTCATGGATGTAGCAACGATCTTCCCCTTACTTTGGGAGTGAACCAGACAGATGAATTTCCTGGTCTGTGATATGAGCTTGCTGCCTTTCTTGGTAGTGATCAAAGATGTGGCGATAGGTGGGGCTACCTCCGGTATCCTGTATAATGAATTATTCAAAGAAATAATGACAGCACGAGGCCTTGACTCATACACAGCATGTCGCCTCCACAAGTATGGTTTGCCTAACAATACATCACAAACATCCAGAGGTGTAACATCACACAATACCTCGTCTGTGAATGGTTTGATGCTGTAGGGAAGGCGGCACTGCTGGCAAACTTTGAGATCTCGTCCTTCGTCAAGCCACCCGATATTGTATGGTTGCGGGTGTGATGTAGTCGGTAGGCACCAACCGCTTCACGACCTCTGCTGAAACCAGGTTCTTTTGGCTGCCACTGTCGACAATGAATTGCAGCGGCGAACCCTTCACCCACATCTGTGAGTGGAAAAGACGCTCCCCTTCCTCTGGATTTTCGGGCTCATCTTTCTGGATCTTGGCGGTGGCAACAGTGGCACTAGGATCCGCATCAATGATCTGCTTCCCTTTGCCATTACCCTTGTCGGGTTCTGGCTCAGGGTCAGAACATGCATCTGGTTCGGAAGCCTTCAACTCGGCCACCAGTGACTGCTTGGTCTGACACTCACTTGTGTTATGAGTGGAACTCTTGTGGAACTCACACCACTTTCCTGTGTCCTTCTTCGGCTTCGTGGTATTGTTCTTTTCTTGAACCTTCGGCGGGTTGTCTTGGGCTGCCCCGCCTTGGCTTTGTCCTTTGGGCTTCGGATTTGCAGATCCAAAGTCTCGCTTCTTCTGTTTGAACTTTTGCTCGATTTTGACAGCGTATCGGTATGTTGTGCCGAGTGAGGAGATGTTCAAGAACACCATCTCTTCCTGGATGTATTTGTGCAGGCAGCCATGGTATTTGAGTACCAGATGCAGCTCAGAATATTTGATACCCAACTGTGTGCGAAGGGTATGAAAAATGTTTGTGAACTCCGGCACATCTTGGTCTCGTCCCTGCCGCAGTGTGGTCCATTTGATGTATTTGTCCTCATAGCTTCCGACAGGGTAGTACTGCTCCTTGATGGCATCCCGAAAGTCATTCCAAGTGGGTGCGGCTGAAAATAGTGAGCTTGTACTTTCATCCTTCTGCTCGCAGTAGGTTTCCCACCAGTCCTTGACGTGGGGGGCTGCTTTAAGAAGAGCGAAAACGATATTTTCCCGACTTGAAAATTCATGAACAGAAAAATACCCATCTAGCAGATTTAACCATTTATCTACGGCATCTGCATCTATTTGACCCTCGAAGATGGGGATTTCAAAATTAACTTGTACCTTAAACGGCGTGGCGTTTCCAGAGTCGCTGTTGGAAGTCGATGCGTCGCCTCTGGGTAGCCGCTGAAGGATCTGCGCAAAGCTATCCATCATCGCGTTCCTTTGCCGCTCGAGCGCTTCTTCGAGCAAGATTTTGATAGGATCTCCTGCCCCCTCGTCTTTCTTCTCATCCGCCATGGGAGGCCGTCGGGATTTGCGAGGCTGGTCTTGCAAAGGTTCGACCAGTTCAAGCCCTAACTCCTTATATCCCGACCTCGTTGGGGACATGCGAAGAAAAACAGAGAAAAAGCAGACCGCTCTGATACCACTGATCCGGATTTAAACAGGAACGCAATATATTACAGAGATAACCATAAATACAGAGATGCGATAACCATATACACAAAGATGCAGCGGAAATAATACTTCATTTCATTACTGTAAAATACTGAAATATGCTTACAAACAGAAATGGAAAGAAACCAGCTAGGGCGATGGTAGCTTATCTCTGAGAAGAGATGTGCGACTACATGCCTCTGAACTGTTCCGAACTGTATTACAATGAGGCTCGAAGGCCTATTTATTGTTGAGAAACAATGGAAAACCCTTCACATCCCGAAACCTAACCCTAGAAGATGAAACGCCAAATTGTGGGCCCCGTTTGGGTAAATTGGTACATCAATTTCCCGGGGTCGTAACTTTGGCATACGATCTCCTTTTGACGCGTACGATAGCTCGTTAGAAATATCTATCCGAGTACTACCACTTTGGGAGGGTCCATGGACCCATGTTGCCCCAGATTCCCAAAAAAACGTCGTTTAGGGCCTCAAAACGGCTCCGGAAGTTCAGGACCCAAAAAACTGCTAAAAATAGTAAATTGTGCTACAATTTAGGAAAGTGAAAAAGCTGAAAGAGACAGTTGTGGGGGTCCAAATGGGATAGGTGGGTGGCCACCAACATCCACCTGGATCACTTATTGGATGATGTTTATCGTATAACTATAAACATCATCATTGAAATGGAATTTAAGCATTACTATTATCATTAAGCTATTAACTTGCAATGAAACAAACAACACATAGAAAACAAATTTAAGCTTGCGTACATTTTTTATATACTCGAATTTGTTGGAGTCCAAGAATTTATAGATCGTCAAGAATTGAAACAAGTTGTAGATCACTAGGAATTTGTTACAATTCAAGAATTTACATCATAGGTCACAATTTTGTGAACTTCGCATACCTTATTGACTTCAAAGATTCCACTATGTGCTTAATCAAAATTGAACAAAACCAAATCCTCCTTATGAGATTTCATAAGAAGGTCAAAAAACTCCAACCACCAAGCCCACAACAAGCCCACCTATCACTATCCAAGCCTCCTTTGTGTCTTCCTGATGTCATTCTCAGTTGATTCACTTTGAAATCGAAATAAAATGCAACCTAGTTGTCTAGGTTGGACCTCTACAACAGAATGTGAATATGAGTCAAAATTAAACATTAGGAACTGAATGTGGAATTTATACTCTCACCAGTATAAAATGAAATAAAATGTGGACTTTGAAATCTTGGAAACATGAAATGAAATCCAAAGTCAAATTTGAAATTAGGCCAAATATAAACTGAAATTTTGAAGCACCCACATAAATTGAAATTCCCGTAAATGTAATGTTAAACAATAATTTTTTTCTATTAGAAATTTTGCAACAAATCCAAATACAATTTATTATTCATTTTACTTTGTATAAATATAATCTTTGAATGGATTTAGAAAATAGAATGATCTACCTACACAGTAATGTGTCCATAATCTTTGAAGTAAAAGCTATAGATTGCTTCTTCACGATCTCCATTCTTTTCAGGAAAATGTTGAATGAGAATATAGATATCAGTTGTTATACCTATAGATTTCTATATATTTCCATTGTAAAGATACCTCCTCATAGAGAGAAAATTAATTAGTTAGCATATTATTATAAAGCTCCAACCTGTAGGATCTAACTACTCAGATTGGGCATTATATAAAGACTAGGAAAAACTCAGTCTTCAAATAAAAAATAATAGTGATTACATAAGATGATACTAAACAAACAAAGTTTGGGGATCAATTGACTCCAAATACAAAATTTCCATAAACTCGTTGGTTTGCAGCTTTAAAAATAAAGGATAGTAGGGGTTTGAAATGATAGGCATTTACTCAGCATAAACAAAATCATCAATCAAATTCAATTGATACTAAAAATCCAAAGCATGTAGAGACAACATTAATTTCTCATACCTTGTTACACAAGTGCAATTAGGGTTGGACTCGCCTTCATTTTCACCCACAAGAAAGGAAATGATATGGGATTTTAGTATGAAAATGAGTTGAGAAGTGAAACGACCTATTACTCTGTAACGCCCTCCTCCCACATCTACCCAAGTAACCGGCCAACCGGGGTAAACATGTGACGAGAAGTTACTATGATATGATCTAACTCCCTATGTGTCAGTTAAGGAAGTGGAACCAGCAGAACACATCACACAGACCTTCCACATCAACAACAGAACTCCCAGGAGCCATCCCAACCACTCAGGTAACCAACCCCTGATACCAACTGAAGTTTTAGTGCATCAAACCCCTGGACGCTCCCACAGCAAGGGCAAGGGAGCTTCTAGGGACTTTTTTCCCCAGTGTTGTGCCTACAACTCTAGGATTTGTGGCACTTTTTTAGACCCAAAGCCCAAGTCACTGCCCAAAACTCAATGACAGGTTTAGAAATGAAATTTCTCAGTGGAACAAAGATACATTTGTAAAAACATCAATAAGGACTAAATTGGACCCCTACTATCCATGACAAGAATTTTGTTAAACATGTCACAAATATGAAATCTACAAGTCTTAACAGCAGAGTTGAGAATAGGGGTCTCATACTTATATGAGATTCGCTATGAAGCATTGATGCCTCAACACATTAGTTGTCACAGATACATTGTTCATTCATTTACAAGAAAAAACATGATATGAGCCAAACATCGTGACAGTCATAAAACTCATTCATAACCAGCATATAAACATCAGAGATGTTAAGCATAGAACAAAGATATAAGCCACGTTAAAATAAGCATATTTACCCATCAATACCATAAGGAAGAGCTTTTATTGCCACAAGAAAAATGAAACCAAGTCTGGAACTTCCACGTACCACCTAACCATAGACATGGCTAAGCCAAATCTCTCTTTAGCAGTCACCCTCGTGACATATTCCAAGCATGAATGTGGGATCACATGGAACAATCCATCAAAATCGAACCAGCTCTTCCAGAGGCCAAACCACCTCAACCCATCAAACGTGATTCCACATCAGGGTCGAACATCACAAACCATCACTAATTTGGTCTCTACTCAAGCCTTCCAGGTCTCTAAAGTGTTTGTTCCAACCAAGGCTTCCAGGACTAGTAGCTCAACCCACAACTATCGTCAGCCTTCTAGACCGTTTTTCCAACCAGGGCTTCCAGGACTAGTAACTCAACCCACCAAGGGCTTCCACATCATTTTTCCAACCAAGGCTTCTGGGACTAGTAACTCAACCCAAGCTATTGCAGGGCTTCTAGAGCCTTTGTCCAACCAAGGCTTCCAGAAACTAGTAACTCAACCCACAGCCAAAGGAAACATGAGAACCAACCAGAAAAACAAAGAAATTAACCCACAACACCATGGTTATCCTAGAAATTGCAAGGCTAGGAAAATCCACTATCAATCCAAGAAATCCTCCATGCCAATGACATATCATGACCAATAAACCACATGCATATGCCATGCATGCCAAAACTAGTGAGGAAAACATACATGCAACTCAGTACCTGCAAGAAAAACTCGTTGTAGCTATTGATCCCAATGTCCTCTTGTGCTTTCTTGCTCTTCCTTTTCCTTCTTGCTCCAAGCATCCAAGTATGCCACACTCTCCAAGAGTGCTCCAAGAAAACTCTAAGTGTCCAAGAGTATGAGAGAGAGAGAATAGAATGAGAGCTCCAAAACTGAACTGACAAAAAGCTACACTGACGAAGCCTCCCCATTGACCTTCAGAAGCTTTTTTATCAATGAGGCCTCTATTTTCTTCAATTTCCATTATTTTCGCTCATTTTCCTCCTCACATGCAACATGTGACCTCTCACCTTCCTTTTCTCCTAATTTCTATTATTTTCATAAATAAATGTGCCAAAAATGTCATTTTGCCTTTCTAAAGCCTTTGCAATTTCCTTTGCCAAATTCCTTTAACCATAATAACTAAAATGAACACCCACTAGGATGTTTTTCCCATCATCCAACTTGGAATACGTGTCCCATGACCTTGGTCTTGTTTTTTCCTTTATTAACTTTTCCATGGAATTTGACCATGGTTATTACATACTCTACTTGCTTGTTCAAAGGTATATAGCCATAATGTGTATTCATAGGGTTCAAACGATGACACCAACCACCAACAACTGCTTTTATCAAAATGCTAAACCCTTATTGATTTTGCACACAAAACCAACTACTCCTATTGAAACTTTTGCATTTGCTCAAAAGACATGGTGATTAAATTTAATGTGTATATTAATGCCTATGCACATGTTGACTATGTAAGACGACAATTGACTATTGTATAGATAAATTCCAAAACATGATGCCTAATTTGACTATTGTTAACTATGATTGAATTTTATTGACTATGGTTAACTTTTGTTGACTATGTTTGATTATGGTTGAATTTTGTTACTTATGGTTGATTTTTGTTGGCTATTGTTGATTAGTGTAAATATAATTTCTAAAACATGATCCCATGTTGACTTTTCTTTTCATCACATGATCCCATGTTGACTTTTGTTTTCATTAATGTACATATAATTTCCAAAACATGATGCCTAATTTGACTATTGTTAACTATGATTGACTTTTATTGACTATGGTTAACTTTTGTTGACTATGTTTGATTATGGTTGAATTTTGTTACTTATGGTTGATTTTTTTGTTGGCTATTGTTGATTAGTGTAAATATAATTTCTAAAACATGATCCCATGTTCTCTTCTAATTGGAGTTTTTCAGCATCCAGCTTTGGCGATTTTTCAGGCAGTGTTTTTGAGGATCAACAGTTTCAACATGAGAACTTGGAAGATGGTTCTTTATTCTTATTTTGGACTTATCATTTGGGGGGGGCATGTTAGCCTCACTCTCATGTGATGAAAACAATTATAAGTCCAAAACAATTAAATTAATTAAAATCAAGAAAGTTGGATTCAATCCTACCTTTCTAAATTGAGTTTGTTCCTCATGGTTAGGAGTCAATTTAGGTTTAGTTGGTTGAGAGATTTTCTCAACCATAGTGTCCAAGATAGACGTACTATCTTGAGACAAACTTCCTCATGTATTTATTTGTACTATTATCCTTCTTTGTACATTACATTAAGAGTGTGAGGAATATAATACAGTGAGGCTTTCAGGCCTTTTCCGCCATGTCTGATTTGTGTATTTGTCTGTTGTTTATTTTATTAATTTTTTTTAATTGATTGACTATCCTTCAACTTTTGTTGAAAGTGGTTGACTAATCTACATTTGATTTCACAAAGATGATGCCCATGTTGACTGTAGTTGCCTTTGCTTTGCATTTGTTGACTTTTGTTGTCCATGATTGACTTTTGTTGATTATGGTTGACTATGTTTGATTGATGTACATATAATCTTCAAAACATGATACCCATGTTGATTATAATTGACTATGGTTTACTTTGGTTGAATATGGGTGATTATGATTGACTTTTATTTATTTTGGTCAACTTTTTTTATTATAGTTGACTTTTGTTAACTATGGTTGAATTTTGTTGACTATGGTTGATTATGGTTTATTAATGTACATATAATTTCCAAAACATGACTATGGCTCTAAATTTCCAAAAAATGATGTCCATGTTAATTATTGACTATGGTTGACTAAATTTTGTTTGAGGAACAATTTAATACAATTTTTTGTATAGTGAAACATGGACTGTGACTTCCCCTTTATGACTAAATATTGAATTCTTCCATGATATTTACTTTTCATCAACCTCTAATTTAATGTAGACAATGAGGAAACATTGCTTTAAGGAATAAGCATTGATTATCTTATAACATGCTTATCTAAATTGTCAATCTTCTTAGTAATATATTGAAACATTTCAAAAAAATAATACAAACACTATATTGATTTTCAATATAGTATTGTATTAAATATATTAAATACTTTAATAAAATGTATTAATTGTATTAAATATATTAAATACTTTAATACAATTTAGTAAATAATTTTTAATAAGTTAAAATTAATATTTAAAAAAATAAAATGACAAGAGGATTTGACATTATAATTATAATGAATATTTATCAAATTTATATTTTTTTATTCAATTTTATTAATTTTACTTGAATTTGAATTTTGTTTATCTTATAACATGCTTATCAAAATTCTGAATTCAAGCTTCTGTGATCCATATTATGAATGTTATAATATATTTCAGTAAAAATCACATAAGGAAACTTTTAGCTGATGCATTTCAAACCATCCAATGTGGTTCATCTTCAAGAAAAGATGAAGAACCAAATCATGGCATCAAATTAAACAGATGTAGAGAGATGTTTTCTAGTTGTTGGAATATAACTAATTTTGACTAAAGAATTATCATTCAAAATTTTAATGTAAATAAAGTAACAATTGGAAATTAGTTGTAAAGAACGAGTTAAATTAATTTTATTAGTATTATTGCTTCAAACTTTAGTCAAAACCCCCAGCTTTGCCTCAAGCATGGGTGGCATAAGGATGCCCAGTCTTGACTTAATCATTGGGGGGTAAATGAGGAGATCATTGTGGGAAGCAAGGATAGTGTCAAATATACTCTCACCTCTAAATTTAAGGATAAGTTATGGGATGATAAGGAGTTGGAGCGTAAAATGAAGCTAAGATATTATAAGAAGGTGGTCAACCCCACCCTTGAGAACCAAAATTATTTATCTTTCTTTTTTGACCAGCTCAAAGAAAAAGATGAACATCGCTAAGATTAGAACTAATTCTCATGAGCTTCAAAGTAAAGCCTAGCGGTGGTCTACTCCAAGACTCCCTGGGATGATAAAATTTGTCAGTTTTGCAATACTAAGAGGCTAGAGGATGAAAAACTCTTTCTTCTAGATTGTTCGTCCCTTACACACATCCGTTCTCATTTTCCTAACATCTATCGCACTTCCATTCTTCTTGACTTGTTAAGTCAACCCAACTATAGTGATCTTGGTGTGCTTCTTTGCCTTCTTTTTTAGCATCGAAATAAGATTCTAAAGAATTGCAATTAGTTTTTTCTTCTTCTTAAGGTTTGGTAGACTACATTGGTCTTAGTAGATGTTAATCATCATCATTATTTTAATCAAAACGGAGGTCCAATAATAATAAGGTCAAACTTAATTATTCTTAAACAACAAAACTAATAATAATAATAAAATAAGAAGAAGAAGAAAAAATAAATAAATGAAATGAAAAGGAGTTGTCTTTAGTGTGACTTTTTGGACTTTCCAGTGTCAGAATCTGGTGGAAAATTTTAGGGTGAAATCTTGATTTGTGTTATTTAAACTTGTTTTTTTATTGTATATATGGATTCAACACCCTGAAAAACCTCTAGGGCACTTCGTTTGTGCATTTGTTACCCATCAAAATTGTGATTTCAATAAAGTATTGCGAGATTTTAGAGAAATTAGACCAGAAAAACCCACCGGAAAAGCTTCCGAAAAATCTCACTAGACAACTCGAAATAAAAATATAAACAACTAAAAATAAAAAAATAAAAATAAAATAATGAATTAATTTTATTATTTAAAAGAAGGTGCTTATAGAAAAAACAAAATTTAAATAATAAAGTCGAATTTAATTATTTCAAATAATAATAATAATAAAATAAAAATTTTAAAAATTGAATAATAAATATGAATAAAGGAATACCATATATATATATATATATATATATATATATATAGCCCCAAGGGTTGGCTCAACCGGTCGAGTCCTCGTAGTTAAGTCCCTCACCGATCGGGAGGTCACAGGGTCAATTCTCCTCGATGCCCTTGGGGTTAGGCCCTGCTAGTCTAGTCCGCGGGATTTGATTCCTTTCAGGGTTGATCTACCCGGGTTTTCCCATAAGAGGAATATATTTATTTTCAGGGTTGATCTACCCGGGTTTTCCCATAAGAGGAATATATTTATATATATAAACTAAGGAACACAAGGCAGGGATCAATCCTTGCAATGACCTTGGCCTCTTCAATGTAGATGTGATGTTTTGTCTATTTCACATGTTCTGCCAAAGTGGAGGAGTGGGATCTTCCATGTTTGATTTGAGTTGTGTACTCATGAATCCAATCAAATCGTCTCAAATCGTCCCATAGGAGCATGGAATGACATAACATTGTCAATCTCTTATTAATAATATATTGAAACATTTCAAAAACAATTAATACGATTACTATGATTTCCAATATAGTAATTGTATTAAATATATTAAATACTTGTTAATGAGTTAATAAAATTAAATTAATATAAAACAAAAGTTATAATCAATTTTAATAATAAATTATATACAATTAAATCTTAATTCAATGGTTATTTAAAAATTAATTAAAAATTTTACACCACTCACTAACTTAAAAATGTTATCTATATTACATTTTAAATATTCATAATAAAAGATAACAATTATTTGGTTGTCTTTTGATGACTAATGCACAAATAATTTCCAAAAACAGATGTCCACGTTGAAAGTCATTGTTAATTATGGTTCTATAGTTTCCAAAACATGATGTTTATGTTGACTATTAATTATGTTTATTTTTGTTGACTATAGTTGGCTAAATTTTATTTGAGGAAAAATTTAGTACAATATTTGGCATAGTGAAACTTGAACTCGGACTTACCCTTTATAACTAAACAATGAACACTTACATGCTCTTTACTTAGTTAATATAGACAATTGAGGAAGCATTTGTTCAAAGGCATAACCATTGTTTATCTTATAACATGGTTAATGTAGGCAATGAAGAAGCATTGATTCAAGGAATAAACATTATATATCTTTTAATATGGTTGATCTAAATTGTCAATCTCATTAGTAATGTATTGAAACATTTCAATAACAACTAATACAAACACTATATTGAATATATTGATTTTTTGTATTAAATATTTTAATAATTATTTTTAATAAGTTAAAAATAAATAATAATTATATTGAATTAATCAAAAAATAAATAATAATATAATTTGATTTTTTAATATATATAAGTTTAATTTTATTTATATTATAATATAAATATCATAAATTACCAATACTCTTACTCATATATTCAAACATTTCAAAAATTATATTGAATTTTACTCATATATTCAAACATTTCAAAAAGTATATTGAATTTTAATATAATAGTTGTATTAAATATATTAAATACTCTAATAAAATTTATTATTTTAATAATACTAAATTAATATGAAAAAAAAAAAAAAATCTAATTAATTTTAAGAATAAATTTAAATAAATTATATTTTAATTAATTATTTAAAGATTGATTAAAAAGTTATTCCAATCACTAACTTACGAATGTTATTTATATTACACTTTAAATACTCATAATAAAAATTAATAATTATCTTTATTAATATAAATGTCTATAAGATTTTGGATTGATGATGCATGAAATCGATACAATTTCCATAAGATTAGAAAAACTCAACAATTCATTATAAGAACTCTAAAAAAAACTAACTCAAATAAATTGAATAAACTTTCAATTGAAATCAATTTACAGAATGAATATGTATATGCTACAAATTCACATTGAAAATTACCATTCTTTAGAGTTAACCGATATCATGTTTAAAAACATACATTTGAAATCACTTTCTTTCATCTCCTACACAGATAACAAATACAACACATTCAATATTTACGTTTATCTCTTATATCTCATCCCAAAATTCAATTATCATATATTGTTCTCTATTTTCTATAAATAAATATTAATTCAATTATCAGATATTGTCCTCCATTTTCTGTAAATAAATATTTATCGTCTTGAAACAGTAATCATGTTAACCATGTTGTCGATCATGTACATTATTTTTTTAAGTAAGATTTCAGTAGGACAGGGTTTTCGCTTGCATCAGTGAAAGCAAATGAAGTGATTACTTATAGATTACACACATGTTTGACTTGGGGGACTGTGTGGTCATACAGAACTCCGTCTTAAACTAAATAGTTGCATCGGTCGCCACAAGCTCTGGTTTGCTTATGAGATGGGAGCTAAGGATTGCTTATGAGATGGGAGCTAAGGAATCTCCGACAACTTTATAGTTGTAGTCTCTACTCACAAAGTGCTAAACACATTAAGCATGAAATTCATTTGTTTATTTTCCATATGTGTTTGCCGAATTCAAAGCGGATTAACCATACTTAGATATAGATATAGATAATCACCGTGTTAAGGGAATTTCTTTAAACAAGATCAATAAATTTACTGCTTATCTTACTAATTTTTGTTGTAACTTCTAGTGTTTTGAAATATATAGTTCTTTTAAAAAAATTATATATATAAAAAGAAGAATATACAGCTAAGTTATTAAAGGTTTTTCAGAGTTTAAATTTTAAAATTACTTAATGAATATGAAACACCTAAACTGGCTTAGTAGCCATTAGAATAGGTAAAATATGCTCAGCAAGAAGGATGTCGATTCCTCTAATAATAATAGCATAAATATGGTGTTCTACTAAAAATTAGATTTCAAATTTATGGTTTTACAAATGAGATTACTTCATCTTTGTTAGTTTTCATTTTCTTTTATCGGTAAAATGCATTTAAAATAAGAAGAACTTTCCCACGGAAGAATGTGCATAATTCTAGAATTAGCTCCACGACCATAAAAGATACCTATTCTCTCTTTTACTGGAGGAATTTTCTATTATGGACATTGAAAATGCTCATGATTTGGCAGGAACATTCCTAATAAACAGGATTCAGTAAAAATATCATGAATATCATGGTCATAATATAAACCATTAAGTTTCTGTGAAAAAAATAATCCCCTTAATCAGAAATCATATAACTAAAACTCCTGGCAACGGGAAAACGATGTCAATCTGGGATGACAGAATCATGGGAAAAGAGCCCTTAAACCTCCAACTGGACCTCCAAGGCATTCAAAGATGGATGACAGAAAGAGGGTTGAACACTCTTCACTCAATCTCAGCATGGGATCAACAAACTTGGCATGAGTGGAAAATCACAACAAACCCTTTAAATCTGAAAGGATAATGGGAGAAATTAAGACTTCATCTCAAAGGGGCAGCACCCATAAGTATTGAGGAAGAGGACAATTTTGTTTGGGATCCAAGTGGAGGAGGATATATTGTTAAAACAGGGTACAAATCACTTCAAGATCATCAAAATCATCAAGAATGGGACCTTTGGAAATTGGCACGGAAGACAGAAAGCCTTCCTAAGATCAAAACATTCATATGGACTCTTCTAAAAGGCAAAATACTAACCACTGAAAATTTAAAAAAGAAAGGAATTCATGGTCCCTCCAGGTGCTCCATGTGCCTGAAAGAAGAAGATTCCATATAGCATCTCTTTCTAGACTATATGATAGCAATAGAATGCTGGAAGAAGATTTCAAGTCCTCTAGAAATCAATTTAAATTTCTCAAACACCTTCTCAGAGTTCTATAAAGCATGGGAGAAGGCTTATCCCTATTCTATAAAGAACAAGGCTACAATTAACAGGCTCTGGAAATGCCTCCCAGCAGTCTTGTGTTGGAAGATTTGGCTAACTAGAAATAAAAGCATCTTCAAAGAACAAAAGCCAAGAACAGGTAGAATCTTATAAAAAAACTTGGTGTTTAGTTTCAGAAATATTAAATACTAAAGGGATGTCAGCAGTGGATTACAGGAACTTACAGCAAGAGGAGAGAGATTGGATTGGGAAAGCAGGACCAAAGAAAACTCCTACAGCACGAAGTTGGAAAATAAGGATGAATGAAGAAGAATTCGCAGAGTGGAAAAAAAAAAAAAATAGATTCAGTCTATTCTTCGATGGAGCATCAAAAAACAATCCCGGGAAAGCAGGGGCAGGAGGAATTATAAGTGACCCAGATGGGAAAGAGATAGTCACTTACGAATGGGGCCTGGGAGAAACAACAAATAACAAAGTTGAAGCTTACAATTTACTATTAGGCTCAAGGATAATAAAAAAGAAAGCAATTTGAGACCCTATAATAATAGGAGATTCAGCAATTGTTATAGAAGCAATGATTAAAAACAAGAGCCCCAACAACTCAGCTATGAACAGAATCTACAAGAGGATAAGAACTAATTTGAAAGGCTCGGGAATGGTTAATTTTAAGCATGTTCTAAGAGAACATAACAAAAAGGCTGATAATTTTGCTAACAAAGCAACTAAAAGAGAGGCAGGAAGTATTAAGGAAAATGAAGATATATACTTCAGCTCCATCCCATAGATCAAATCAATTTCCATGAGGAAAGAGTTAATCATTAAAAAAAAGAATGAGAAAAATCAAACCAACTGTGAAAGTACATTAGAAAATCATGAGGCAGATACTCTAGTAGTTGTACTCAAATGGCAATCACAGGTGTATATACAAAAAATCAAAAACAAATCTGCCTCTATCTTAAGCCCGCAGGCCAAGGAGGATCGAGATCCTATTTGCATGAATAGCGCAGACATCCGTCATATCACTGTCAATCTCCAAAGAAATTTTGCGTTCATAAATTGTAAGCTTCTGCATATCCCCAATCACTGCAATAGCACCAAGCGTGTTCCTAATTCCTTGTTCCTTAACACACACAACGTTCTAGAATACATCACTCTGTGTCTTTCTCTCCTGATCCGCTATCGTATTCTTCTATGTGTTTCCATCTCCTCGTGCAAACCTCTTACTGAGCCATCCATACACCGAAATTTATATCATCTCCCTCAGCGCCTTCATCCATCACATTGCGATCTCTTCATCTCAACTTATGCAGCCATCATTAAGCTCCCTGCAGACATCTCCTCTAAACGGTCTCAGAGCCCTTCTTCTCTCTCATATCGGGCGTCGTTGTGCCTCCCCTCCACTTGGGCGGTGACAGACAGCTTCAGTTCAGAGCGTTTTTCAAAGGAAGGACAATCTTCAAAAATCAATACAGCAGAGAAAAACAACACCAGCAGAAGGCACAATCAAGACAACAGCAAGCACAGTAATAACACTTACAAGAGGAACAATAGCCTTATCAAAAATATAGAGAAACAGTGGAACAAAATGGAATGTAACCCAATTGAAAAAGCTGCAAAAAATGATGGATGTCCCACTTGTAGGGCAAATAAATTCATGATAAGCAGATTCAATGAAGCCCTTCAGGAACTCAGGACAAAAATGAGGAGGGAGTTCATTTATCAACAGAGAGATATTGAAACTCAGAAAGCTGAAATTCTTGCACTCAAGAATAAATGTGTGCACTTGGAGGAAGTCGTCGCCTACATCAAGTCTACCACTCAGAGCCAGGAAGGAGAAAACTCAGTTCAGCAAGGCAAGAAGCAGCACTCTCAACAGGAGCAGTCAGTCAATCAATACTGAAAAACTGAAAAATAATTTAATGTATTGCAAGTTTATATTACTCTCAGGACAGTATGTAAGGAAATATGCCAGGATAGACAAAGGAATGAATAGAACATTGGATCTCAAGCATAGAAATAGGGACTGCGCTCCCATTTTCACTTTTCTACTTGAATCCAAACCTCATCGATTGTAATAGGAGTATGCTCCTCTTTTCTTTTTGCAATATAATCAATACCTGATCTTGTTAATATATATATATATAGATATAGATATAGATATATAAACCATTAAGTTTCAACCATGGACGAGAACCTTTAAGCTGAAAATATCAAACATATTACAAAATCAAAGCATCCCTAAACCATATATGAAGGAATAGAAAATCTGAAAACTTTGTTTTGATACAGAAAAAGAATGACAAATTAAAACAACACAATGTTATAAAACACTTTGTACATATATTTCACCATGAATGAAAGAACACAAGATCAGGAGCAAAAGCTACAATCCATAATGGCAACAGAAGGACAAAACCAAAAACAAAATATGCATCCAAATAGTTAGGGCAACCATTTAGATTCTAAAATTGTAAGGTGGGGGTAGTTGGACATAACTACCTCAACCAACGATGTAGTATACGCGTTGAATTTGTTTGTTTCGGGGAAGCTTCTTTTGTGTCTCATGTTATTTTAAATATAAGAACAAAATATTATTATTTTGTATATCCTTAAAAAAATTATATAAAATAAACAAAATTATTTATGTTTAAACATGAAAAGCCTTCATCCTTTAATTGCCTACTAAGGGATAAAGACTTGTATAAGTTGCAATAAGACCTTTGAATCAAATGTTTGAAAAATAATTTTTTCAATAATATTGAAAATTAAATATCTGTTTCTCAAAGTTAAACATTATAACTTGCATTGGTCAATGTTAAACTAATAGTGGTCAACAAGTAGATCAATTACTAGAGTTTACTTTGGCAGAGACTAATAAAAAATGAGTTGTCTTTAGTGAGACTTTTTGGAAGCTATTCCAGTGGGTTTTTCTGGTCTAATTTCTTTAAAATCTGGCAAGAATTTATTGCAATCACAATTTTGATGGGTAACCCCTGCACAATCGAAGTGATCTAAGGGTTTTTCAGGGTGTTGAATCCATATATACAATGAAAAAACTGGTTTAAATAACACAAATCAAGATTTCACCTCAAATGCTTCCACCAGAACGGGAAAGTCCAAAAAATTGCACTAAAAACAACTCCAATAAAAAAATGTGGAGTAATATCTCTATCTATTCTAAATAGATAAACATTTATGTGACTTGCTTTTCTTTAAAAAAAAACTATGATATCTTTTTTAGTTATTATTACTTATGCTCTTCTTAAAATTTGTGAAAAGCTAGACACTAAATTACCTTGTTTAAATTTACATGTTAATATGATCAGTAATCTCTTATAGACAGCCTAATCCCTTATAAATAACCACTTCCATGTCTTGTTTTTTTTTTAAGAAAAAGCAATATCTTTTTTGCTTATGATTATTACTTGTGATCTTTTAAAAATATTTCAATATTTCTTTTAATTCAAGATTATTTATGTTTTTTTTAAATCTTAAAAGCTAGATACTAAAAAGAGGTACATGTACATGTAAGTATGATTAGTAATCTCATAAACAATTATTTCTATGTTTTGGTTTATTTAAAATGAAAAAGTAATATCTTCTATGATTGGGAAGGATAAAATTCATTCCTCAAAACTACTTGAGATAAGCTCAAATAGCCACTTAAAACCCTATTTTATGGATTAGTAAAATAAATTACCTATGTTTGAGTTTCTTATGCTTGCATTATGCTAAAAACAATTGCCTTACAATATGGAAGAATATAAGCGAGTGTTGCAGGGCAGTGTAGTCCCTGCCACTTAAGTGGATGTTATTTTTTAATGCAAATTGATATATGAAGTGGAAAAGTTAATTTCTTACTAAGGAGTAATGACTTGCATAATTTTTTGGTGGGTAGTAACCACTACTAAGTTTGCACATTTACACTTTTACTCCTACATATTAAAGCATTGAACAAAGCATAAATAATCATAGGCAATAACTCCCAGTAGGTATATTTATTTCCATCTTGTTCCTATTCATTTTTTATGCAAATACTTACTTCAATTATGAAGGGCTTCTAAAACTAGCTTAAACATCTATTCAACAACCTAAGTGAATATCAAAATTCTTCTGTAGAGCATGATAGAATTACAAGATCGATAGTTGTTGCAATATTCTATATCTCTCGAAGTCACAAACACCATAAGAATGCAATTCACAAAGTACCCATATGCTTATAGAAAGAAAATTGAGATAAAATGTTGCTTGCCACTGAAAATATCATTACATAACCAAAACAACCCTAAACCATATATGAAGAAATAAAAAATGTGAAAACTTATTGTGATGCAAAGAGAGAAAGATTGACAAGTTAAAACAACACAAGAAACATTATAAAACACTTTGTACATATATTTCACGATGAATGAAAGAATCCAAGACATTTATGAGACATTTTCAAAAGAACATTCAAAAACCCATAATGGCATATTCATATCAATACTTATTATCAATGAAGAATCTGATGTTTTGTAGTGATAATTGCATTAACTACAATTTAACAGTCAGAAACAGAAGGACAAAACAAAAACCAAAATTCGCATCCAAACCATTAGGGCAACCGTTTAGATTCTAAAATGGTAAGATAAGGGTTGTTGGACATAACTGCGTCAACAAGCCATGTAGTATACGTGTTGAATTTATTTGTTTAGAAGAAACTTCTTTTGTTTTTCTTGTTCTTTTTAAATATATGAATAAAATATTATTATTTTTATATCTTTTTAAACATTATATAAAATGATGATGATGATGATTAATGCCCACTTAGACCCATGAGGTCTATCGGACCTTAAGAAGGAAAGAGATTAATTGAGACATTTTAATATTTTATTTCTATAATCGTATTTCTATAAGCAAAGAGGAGGGAAAGAAGTGTTCCTAGATCACCATAGTTTTTCTGACTGAACAAGTCAAGGAGTGTGGTAGTGTGGTGGATGTTTTGGAAACGAGAACAAATGTGAGTAACAGTTGGGAAATCCAAGAGAAAGTGTTTTTTCTTCTTAAATCCTCTTAGTATCGCATAGTTGACGGATTATTTCATCCGAAGGTATTTTGGGAATATACCAACGCCCGGTTTCACTTCACAACTCATGGGAGTTAGTTCTTATCTTTGTAATGTTCATTTTTTTCTTAGCACTGGTCAAGACAGAGAGATAATTCTGGTTAGCGAGAGTGGGGTTGATCACCTCCTTATAATACCTTAGCTTCATTTTCCCCTCTAGCTCCTTATCATCCCACAATTTGTCCTTAAATTTGGAAGTAATAGTATTTTTAATATTATATTTATTCTCCAAGATGATCTCCTCCTTTAACCCCTAATAGTCGAGCCAAGACTGGGCATCCTTGTGCCAACCATGCTTGAGCCAAAGGTGGGGGTTTTGGCTAGAGTTAAAAGTAATTTTTGGGAACCTCTTGGTTTCCATGTTGTAAAGCTTCTTCTTATACATCAGATAGTGAAACATAGCCATGCTTTCAATGGGGGAAAGGCTAACTTCAGTCAAAAGGATAAGATAAGGAGTATTACCTTTAATATTGAGGTTGTAGGTTATAAATTGTTTTTGGATCAGCTTGATCTTCCTCCATGATTCTCTAGATAGACTACAACCCCAAAAGTCACATCCATATAAAATAACAGCGGTGACGATAGTCGCAAAGAGGAACATTTTTTTACTCCAAAAGTGTTTATGTTCAAACATGAAAATTATTTATCCTTTAATTTTCTACTAAGGGATAAGGACTTCAATAAATTTTTGATGGGTAATAACCACTAATAAGTTTTCAAATTTACACTTTTACTCCTACATGTTACATCATTGAAGAAAACATAAATAATGGTAGAAAGTAACTCCCAGTAGGTATATTTATTTACATCTTATTCCTATTCATTTTTTATGAAAGTACTTGCTTAAGTTATTGTGGGTAGTAATTGATTGTAAATAAGTTATTTACATGAGTATGAGCTATTTTCAAGGATTTTAATTTTAAGTGATTTTCCCATAAATGTTAACAATGAAAAATCATTGCATAAATATTTAAAAATCATCACATAAATATTTCAATTACATCCTAAATTTATGGGAAAAAAATCTAAAGCAGTTATGCATATGGCAGAAAGGTTGCAATAAGACCTTCAAAGTTATGGTCCAATCAAACGTTTGAAAAATAAATATTTGTTTTCCAAAGTTAAACATTATAACTTGCATTCGTCAATGCTAAACTAATAGTGGTCAACAAGCAAATCGATTGATATAGTCCTGCCTTGGCAAGGACTAATAACAACCCAAATTTAAATAATATATATGTAATTTCTATTAAACGAAATTCAAAGAATGTCTTTTTAACTCGCTCTAGTTCAATCTCAAGTTTTTTCCCCAATCATGGTGAATCACTAACTTGTTGGACTAATCTAGTCAATACCCAATAACGACCAAAGTATATGCAACAACCCGCAAGCTAGATATATGAATAATTTATGACTTATCAAGAGTCAATACATCCTCGAAGAAGTGGGGTTCCTACTTTTCTATCTTTATCACAATGGGCTAACATGTCCCTCTACGAGAATCTGTCCTGAGTGGAGTGAAAAACAAATCATTTTCCCAACTAATTCAATCTTAAGTTATTAATAACAAGGAAAAATTAAGTTCTCGGTTGATCTAAATTTGAAACTACTTGTAAATGGTTTGCAAGGTATTCAATTCAGATATATACATATTTAAAAGATGTCCATGTCTTGCAGAAAGAAAAAAAATGAAATTTTCAGCTGTTCATGACCCATTTAAGCATAGCAGGTTTATTTCCTTTTACTGTTTAACACACTAAAACGAATTTTTTTTGCAAAATAAATCAACCACAGATGCAAAAGAAGTTGATAAAGCAGTTCACCCCTCCTGGGCTACGTCTGTTGGGTCCAAAGCTCCCAAATGGGCCTGTCCTTGTTTTAATTAAATGCTAAAATTGAATATACAGCTGAATAGAAGCATCTACAGGTGGAACAGATGGTAAAAACGGATTCATAACACTTGAATCCTTCAGGATTGACTACTGGTTCACCTCCAATGGATACCTGCAACCCTATACAGTCTTCACAATACTGGGCCCTAGTGGCTCCTAGAACTTTCACGGCTCCAAAACCTCTACAAAGGACCTCAGATGGCTGTAATACCTACACCAATGTCTTCAAAAGGTCGAAAATACACAAAATCACAAAAAAAAATTGTCCAAAACCGCCTTTCCTAGCCAAAGTTATGGCCCATTAAAGATTTCCTCCAGTTTGGCCTAAAAAAACTCCAGCTAACTGTAGTTACGGCCAGATAGGCCCGCCAAATATGGAGCGGCCACCAAATTTGGCGCGCTCCGCCAAATATTCCGCCATGCTAACTACAGTTAATAAATACATGTGAACGGATTTGTGGGGCAGCGGTTAGGCGCCTCGGATTTTGTGCCCGGCGGTTAAAGGTTTGGCCTATGGTTTTTGGGCTGTGGTCACATGGTATGGGGGTTGGCCCCCTTCGGGCCCCACCTCAACACAAATTTAAACTTTAAATAAACTTGTCTCCGCCCATAATTCATGACTCACACCATTGGCGCAACGGTAAAACATTGTCTTTGCTCTAGTGAAGTTGCGGGTTCAAACCACAGACCTTGCCATATAATTTTTTCAAATATGCGCCCATATAATGCTTGCTGACGTCATATTGGGCCACGTGGCGGCCTCTGGGCCTGCCACGTGGCAGCGTTCTATTGGTTGTTCAAAGGGAATATTTCTTGGAATATTCCAAAGAATATTTTGTGGAATATTCTATGGAATATTCTTTTTTTCTTTTTATTTTTTGAAAAATTCAAAATTCCAATGTTACTGAGAAATTCTTCTTTTTGCCATAACTTTCTCATACGGCGACCGTTTTTCAAACCGTTTGCGGCACTGGAATCAGGAAGACGAGAAATTTCCAGTCGTTCAACTTTGAACTAGTTCTAAGAATTTTAAATTTTTAGCATTTTACGACACTTAGGACATGAGCACCTGATCACGCCTCCCCATTGGGAAGCTTTTGGACCCCAAAAGCCTTCAACTACCTGTTAAAGAGGTGAGAGTACAGCTCCCTCACTCTGTCCACCTCCATCCACTTTGCCTTGTTCGGTTTGCTGCCTTTGAAACCAACCCGAACATAATCTACACTGCCCCTCCTTGAAGTGTGTGTCCTTCTGTCAAGGATTGTATCTTCTTTCAGCTCATCTAAGAATTCTGGCGAGAAATCTTCTATAGATGGCAGTTGAACAGCACTTTCATGATCAGCAATGAAAGGAGGTTCATACAAACGTAAGTTCTCCACATTGACAACAGAATACATTTGCATGTAGGAAGGAAAATCTAATTGAAAGGCATTATTTCCAACCTTCTTGAGGATTTTGAATGGACCATAACGAATAGGCTTCAGCTTTTTACCTTCTCCTTGCATCCTTTCCTTACTAATGTACAGCCATACCTCATCCCCTTCTTGAAACTTGTGATCGACTCTATGCTTTTCGTGTCTTTCCTTGTGCTTGCCTTGACTCTTCTCAAGCTGTTCTTGAATTTGCTGATGTATTTTTTGAATTCTTTCAATGAATGAACGAGCTTTGTCAATACCACTATGTCCCTCAATGGAAACATCTTTCTCAAGAATGAAATCAAGAGGTGATTTTGGCAAGTAACCAAAACAAGCTTCAAACGGTGAGGTGTTTGTGGAAGAGTGCTTGGCACGATTGTAAGCATGTTGTATGTAGTGCAAATGTTCATCCCACAGCTTGGGATGCTTGCTGCAATATCCTCTCAAGAGGTGCACAATGGTTCTGTTCATATCAGCAACCTTATTCAAAGTACCTTTCTTGTACCTTATTACCAAATGGAACTGTTGCAAGAAGCCCATCCATCTGAAGTGTCGTGACTGTTGTAACTTGCTTTGTGATTGCAAGTATTGTAAGGGCTGATGGTCGGTATGTATAACAGTTTCTTTGCCCATCAAATAGTGTTTCCACTTTTTGACGCTTTGCACCAATGCATACAACTCCTTATCATATGTAGGATAATTTACAACAGCACCATTAAAAGTTTTAGAATGAAAAGCAATAGGCTTACCATGTTGCAGAAGAACTGCACCCATGGCATAATCACTAGCATCGGTTTGTATCTCAAATGGCTGTCTCAAATCCGGTAATGCAAGGACCGGAGCTGAACTAATGTTCTCTTTCAAAGATTTGAAAGCTTTTTGTTGCTTGCCTCCCCATTGGAAAGCATGCTTCACACTTGTCACTGCATGCATAGGAGCTGCTATAGAAGAGAAGTTAGAGATGAACTTCCTCCAATATTGGGCTGCACCCAAAAAACTTCTTACCTCTGTTATGGATTTGGGAGTAGGCCAATTCACAATAGCCTCTATTTTAGCAGGATCTATTCTCAAAGCACCTCCTCCTACTATGTGTCCCAAATAAACCAAAGAAGTCTTTCCAAATTCACACTTTGACATTTTAAGAAATAACTGATTCTTCTTCAAAACATCAAGTACTTTCCTAACATGCATGACATGATCTTCTCTAGACTTGCTGAAAATTAAGATGTCATCTAAGTAGACAATAACAAAATCATCAAGAAAAGGACGCAAGACATCATCCATTACCCGCATGAAAGTTGCAGGTGCATTACACAAACCAAACGGCATTACAAGCCACTCAAAGAGTCCTTGTTGGGTTTTAAAGGTTGTCTTCCAAATGTCACTTTCTTCAATTCTTACTTGATGATATCCACTGCGCAAGTCTAACTTAGTGAAATATTGAGCATCTTTCAGCTGGTCTAGCAAATCATCTATCCTTGGGAGTGGGTAACGATTCTTTACTGTTATCTTGTTCAAGGCCCTGAAATCAACACACATACGCCAAGTGCCATCTTTCTTTGGAATCAATACATTCGGTGACCCACATGGCGAAGTACTTGGCCTTATGAAACCCTTGTCCAACAAGTCCTTGATTTGCTTCTTTATTTCAGCATTCTCCATAATAGACATGCGGTACATGCCTATGTTTGGAAGAGGACAATCTGGATGCAAATGGATTTCATGCTGAATCTCCCTCTTAGGAGGCAAACCTGTTGGCTCCTGAAACATCTCATGATATGCATCAACTACATCATACAGTTCTGACTTAAGTTTTGGATCACAATTGTCAAGTGACTCATGATTCACATCAACCTTGGGCTTAATCATAAGAAGAACAAAATTCTTACTTGAATTGACCAGCCTTTTTACCTGTCCTGCATTCACCATCGCTATATTTGTCTTCTTGCGATGAGCTCTAACAATGAACTCCTTGCCATCTTTGAAAAGATGATATTTATTTTCATGGCGATGAAAGATAGCTTTCCTGTCAAACAAGTAAGGACTTCCCAAAACAATTCCTGCTATATCAAAAGGTACCACATCAAGTTCAACTGTGTCAATAAAATGTGCAGTAATTGCAAAGCGCAATGTGCACTTTCTTGAAACTTGTAAATTTGCATCCTTGCAAATCCATCCAAGTGGATATGGCTTCGGATGTGGAACGGTCTCAAGTTTAAGCTGCTTGACCAAGTCCTCTGATATAAAGTTTGCTTGTGACCCACTATCAAAAAGTGTGTCAATTTTAGTATGTTTTGAAATCAACCTCACATGAAACAGTTCAATTCTTTCTTCCTCATTAGGAGCTTGTACATGACAGTTTGAGGTACTAGTGCTGGCTTGAGTTTCAATTTCTTTTCCCTTCAAGTTTTTCAAACCCATGGCTGCAATTTTGGTTTCATCACCTGAATCATCCCCTAAATTTTGTGGTGTAGATGTAGTAGCAACAGTTTTTTGTTTCCCTTTGGATTTGTTAGATTGAGGTCTTTTTTCAGGATGTAATTTCCAACAGTTTTTCTCCTCATGGCCTGGTTTAGAACAGTGTTTACAGATCACTTTCTCACTCTCCTGTTTGACAGATGCATTCTTTTTTCCCTTTCCCTTGGAGGTTTTCTCTTTGTTTTTCCCCTTGGGGGGCTTGTTTCTACCCTCTTCAAATGTGTTTTTTCCCCTTGCCTCTAAATGGGTAGCTTGGACACAAACCTCGTCCAGGCTAGTAGGGTTAAACATCAAGACGGTGTGTCTAAAGTAGCTATGCAAGCCACCAATGTATTTCAGCAAGGTTTTTTGGGTCTGTAAATCTACCCCTAACAAGAGAGCTCTTCTCCTGAATTATTGGGTGTAGTCTTGGACACTCTGACCCTTAAGTTGTCTGAAATTTTGCCAGTTCATAATGGCTTTCTGCATGTGAGCAAGAGGATAAAACTGTTTTTTAATGGCTAACAGAAATCCAGGCCATGTTAAGGTAACCTTACCAAATTTCTTGATCTCCTCTTTAGTCTTGGCCTCCTACCAGACCAATGTTTCTCCATCCATTCTCAAAGAAGCCAACTAAATCTTTGTGGCATCATCATGCATATTTTGGATCCTCAAGTAAACTTCCAACTGCCTAATCCAGTTGTCAAGCTTTTCTGCATTCACTTCACCATTAAACATAGGTAATTCAAATTTTACACCAAGCTTCAAAAAAGGACTTTTTCGAGAGGATCTATGCTTATGAACAAAAGAAGAAGACGAGGATGAAGAGGAAGAAGGTGACGATGGGGGTGGTGGATCACCATTTCCTCCATGTCCTTTCTTGGAATGATCATCATCCTTCTTACCTCCTGAAGAGCCCTCTCCTTCATGTGGATGTTTGGACCCTTCTCCAGCCAATTTCTCATTTCTTTCTTGGTACAATATCCTCACCATTTCAGTGAGGTCCAAGAAAGCCTTTCTGAAGACTCTTTCTTCTTCTTTTGGATCCATGTCTGCAGGAATTTCTCCTTCATGTGCAGACATTCTTGAAGCTTCTGCTGAGACTCTTGAGGGTGAAATTGAAGGTGGAGGTGATGGCTCTCTGGCCTTCCTTGACTGAGGATTCTCTCGTTCTCTAGTCAACTGTCCTTCCCCTCTTTTAAGTTTCAACCTGGTAAGCATCAATACTTGCAAGACAGTTAGAAGATCTTTGCACAAAAACAATCAAAAGACAACTACACCAGAGATTGACTAAAAGAGCATTTATCTACTTTGCAATTGTATAACAAGAGCATTTCGAAGGATTCCTGGCTCATTTCAGGCTCTGTCTATAGTTTATTTGACTGCTTTCGATACAAAGAAACAACAACATAGCTCTGTGTTGAAGCCCCAAAAATCGGGTCGACAACAAGGGGGATACACACCCGGTCCGGACCTTGGTTGGCAGCTCCTTATCCGTTTGGTGTAGCGGGTCCGACTGGGGATAATGGGACCAGTTTCCCAATCTAAGGGTGTGTGTGTGTGCAGAGTTGGATGATGCTGATCTAAGGGTTCTAATCTAAGCTACTTTAATCTAATTCTATGTTATTGTAATCTAATGAAAACAGCACATCTAATCTATGCTAACCCGGGATGTATTTCTTCTATTATGCAATCTAAAGAGATTTCAAATAATAACTGGTAATAAAGATCATTCAGCTATCATAAGAATGGAAATCAGTTAAGATGAACCACTTTGCATAAAAAGTTAGGCAAAACAGTTGTGAACAGCATATCGCATAATAATTTATTCATATATCAAACATAAATAAATGACTCCACCGTACAAAAGTGCCAAATTGTAACTCACACATTCATGCAATAACATATAAACAACTAAAAACTGTATATCACTTTAAGAATATAAGCAGAAATGATCAAGAGATAAAAGTACCATTTATGACTGGTCCTACTCATAAGCTTCAAGCAATAATGATTTATCTCTACTTGTTCTAATCTCTACCAAGAGTACAGAAGTGCAACATCAGTAGCAGATATCGAATGCAAACATCAATAAACCTTGATCCATCCATTCATCAAAACCTCCTCTGAGGGTGTAGAAGTGCATGTTTTGAGGACAAGTTTTTGACAAATTTCTGGACCCTTCTCTAAATGCATGAGAAGGGTTTAAATACTGCTAACTAAATAGCTTAATTACATAAATTTCGGATATGGTTTAAATGACCACCCTTTATCTAAGCAAACTTATTTCTAAAAATTGAATCTAATTTCTAACTATTTCTGGATTTTCTCCTTAATGCTGCGAGCATGCAACATTTGCCTGGGAAGAGTCGGCTGGTCGTCTTCTGCTTTTTTTTGAGCTACGAAAATAGAAATGGCAAGCGCTGGCACCACTTTTTAGTAAACTAGAAGATATTTTTGAGAATCACCTTCTGGTTGGGTGAATTTACTGCGTGTATACTTGGTAACAACCCAGATTCCTCTTATACTGCCTCTGCTTTTGCTATCTCGGTTTCCGGACTCGTGGATGACTAAGCAAGTTAGGGACTTTGCTTTCTGAACAATTTTCTTAGCGATGCGCGATTAGCGCTAGGCACTAATCACGCATCAAAAACTACCTCCGTCCTTTGATTCGGGCCTTTCTGGTGCATTTTCCGCCTTTAGCGCTTTTTCCTTTACTGGGCATAAGCTTCAGAATTTTGTAAACATGCTGCTTTTGTGAGTTTTTTACCTTGAGTGTTGAATCACCTATTGATATCAGCATCTGTTCAGTAACACTCTGAAATCTGTGTTTCTGTTGCATGCGGTATCCGTTTATGAGGGCATCTCTTCTATGTTCTCCGAGCATTGACGCTTTCCCTTTTTCCTTAGATGTTTCCTGCACATTGTTTCATGTTCTTCCCTGTTTTTTATTCCTGCAGTTCATGCAAAGGAAAAGAGTAATGATAATAAATTTTGACATGAAAGCTTTAAGCTCTACGAATGTATAAAATCATGACACCCACAGTGAACTGACTCTTCGAAAAACACAAAACTGTCCTTCATGAATACTTTGGCGTACATTCATTAATCTTCTTTAAGGTGCGCGCCCAATTTTCGGTTTAGGGACAGCTTTTCTTGAATGCTGAGCCGAGGAGAATTTGCGATGGGTGATTTCTGCGACTCGTATCGCATCATCGCGTTTATCGCATTATCAAGATGTGTCATCGCAGAGTTTCCTGATCAGTTTGGCGCAGATCGCAGATCGCAGCAAATTGCAGATCGTAGATTGCATTTATCGCAGATCGCAACATCGCAGATCGCAGATATGCGATGTCGCATATCATGTGATGTTTATGCGACGTTGCGATATGCGATGTCGCATATCGGCCATCGGAGATTTCTTAAGATTCTCATTTATGGGCGCTTCTTAATGTATGCGATGCGATGAATTTCACGCCGCTTCTTCGCAGTTTCTTATTGTGCTCATAAAGAATGTTTCACTCTTCTCCATGCGATGTATTTTTTGAGGAGTATAATACAAAAATTTTATAAAATTTTTTGGATTTTTTTTACTAAGGGTCCCCACTTCTTTAGTGTCATTGCTAATACCAAAGAATAAGGGGGGGTTGTTGGTGGTCACAACAATGGCAATTCACTTGGAAGAACCAGTTATCTCTGCTTTTCTATTGAATTATTTAAACTTCCAAAACAGAAAAATTTTCATAAATCTAAACTTTGTTATGGAGAGATAGAGTACATTATGCCTTATTCTATCAATGATATTTTGTTTCAACTTCTTTCTTTTCTAATTGTTTGCTTCCTCAGGCTTGTCCTTGTATCTACATCAGCCATTACTTGGTCATGTAAAGATAAAATAAAGTCTTCTCTGTGTGCTAGCCTTAAAATATGCTCGTTTGCCGTAGGTAGAGCCTCTGCTGCCAATAGGCGTCCATAGCCTCGACAGGGTTACCTGTTACCCAGCAATGATCCTTTATCTTGTTTAAGGTTATCTACAACCCTAAAAGAAAAATCCATTTTGACACTTTTTCCTTTTTTATTCTTAAAGAACAATGTCTTGGTTTGGTAGCCAAATTATGACACAGCCATTCACTTGATTTACACTTTTGCTGAACAAGTTGGCTCGTGATGAGACCCCTTGTCTTTTGATTTCAACAATCTTGAGTCATTGCCCTGTTTTGATGGACAGTGTTTGGCAAAGTCAGCAAAGTTATAATATATGTGATCATGATAAGCCGGCTCGTGATGAGACCTCTTATTCTTTGAGATATAGTGTTTCTTGGATTGTCCCTCTGAATGCTGCGATTTTCTTTAACAGGGAGGATATCATTGTTTTCCTTAAGAAAGCTCTGGACGACAATAATAGAGTTTGAAAACAACAGTTTTACAGAGAATATTTATTTTGTTATTGATACCTTTCATTATGCTGATATAAAACAATTCCTTCGCTCAAGGTTGCTTTCATCAAATCTTTTGAAGTTGAAACTAATATCATATCTAGGCTAAAGTTTTTTAACTGTATCTGTCAATAATAAAGATCATATTTTCAAAAATTTTCTATTTATACAAGCGAAAAGCTCAAAATCTGAAAGAGAATTGGTGTCTTTTCGCGAATACCGATAGTAACCATTAACAACCGGTTTTATTATGAAAAAGAAAAGAAAAAAAAAACAAAACTATTCTACAAAATAGAAGAATAATCTTCTATGGAAAATATATTTTAAGGATTTGACCATTAACAGGCAAAGAATCCCTTCTACCTGCTAGATCTTGTAAGACAAACATTGATGGACCTATGACTTCAACAATCTGAAAAGGACCAAGCCACATCTTTTGAAATTTTGTATGTTTGCCCTTTTCTTCATGAGCCTTATCCCATTTTAAAACTAAATCTCCCATCTGAAAAAAAAATTTCTGGTCATTATGTTTGAATTGAAAGAGGATTTTATTAGAGCTTGATGATGAGCATGGGTTCTCTTAGCTTGTTCTCGTTTCTCTTCTAATTTGATTATTTCCATTTGTCTTAGTTGTATGGAGGAAGTAGGTACTTCATCAATGTATTGTATTAAAGACAAAGAGGGAATGACTAAGTGAGTTGGAAGAACCGCTTCTTTCCCATGAACTAAATTAAAGGGGGAAGTGCTGATCGAAGCTTTTTTTGTTATTCTATGTGCCCATAAAGCATTTACCAAAGATTTATGCCAATTCTTTTGGTTCTGGTCAACTGTTCTTTTAATAATCTTGATTAGGTTTTTATTTGTTGACTCAGCTAACCCATTACCTTGCGGATAGTAATTGTCCGAATATTTTAGTTTGAATCCTCTTTTAAGTGCAAACTCAGTCATTGCATTTCCAGAAAAGTATGATGCATTATCAAACATTAAAGCCGTTGGCAATCCAAACCTAGTGATTATAAATTGATCTATGAATTCGATAATATTTTCAGAATTAGTTGTCTTGAGAGGAACTGCCTCTACCCATTTAGTAAAATAATCTGTTGCCATGAGGATGTATCTATGCTGCTTAGAAGAGTGAGGAACGATCTCACCTATTATGTCCAAGCCCCACTGGCTGAATGGTTGCTCGATGTTTACCGATTGTAGTGGCAGGGACGGCTTCTTTTGTCTTCCAGCAGTAGTTTGGCAGACTTGACATTTCCTCACGTAACTGTGTGAATCTTTGAACAGCATAGGCCAGTAATATCCTGCACGTAAAATTTTATGTGCAGTAGCATCTCCAGCATAGTGTCCTCCTGCTGGTCCATCGTGGAGTTCCTGCAAAACTTTTTCGGCTTTAGTTTTTTCAAGACATCTAAGAAGAACATAATCATAATTCTCTCTAAAAAGAATATCATTTATGAGCTGATATTGTTTAGCTTTCAATCTCATAGCTCTTTTCTTAGTGTGATCCAGGTGTGATGGAGCATACCCGTTCTTAAGATAATAAATGATATCAGCATACAATGATTCTGCATCATTTAGGCTTACCTCATACATTTGTACCTCTTCGGATGAAATTTCAGGGATTTGCGATGCTCCAGCCAACATTTTGCAGAAGCCTTGACCTCTTACAATGTTTGCTGGTTTAATCTCAAGATCGTATTCCTGTAAAGCAGTGATCCAATTTGCTCTTTTCTCGCCCATGTCCTTCTGTACTAGAAGATTTCTTACCGCTGGAAACGGTACTATGATCTTAATATGGGTTTTGAGTAAGAAAGGTCTGAAATATTTGACCGCTTTGAAAATAGCATAGGCCTGTTTCTCTACGTCTGAATAATTGAGTTCAGCACCTTGTAAATTTGAGCTAAAAAACGCAATTGGAGCTTCTGTTTTTTCTTGATTTGCTTGGGTTAGAATCACAGCATATGATTTCTCTAAGGCAAATGTGTATAAAACAAAAGATTCTGAAAAATCCTGGGTTGCTAAAGATGGAGCATTAATAATAGCTTGTTTGATCAAGTTGAATGCTTCATGTTCATCTTGACCCCATTTGAAAGTTGAATTCTTTTTAATCATGGTTTGCAAAGGAGACACAATTCGTGAAAAATCTGGGACAAATCTCTTTACAAAATTGATTTGACCAAGGAAAGATTGCATGGCTTTTTTATTATGAGGTAGGGATATTTCAGAGATTTCTTTGATTCTGTCAGGATCAATGTGAATGCCAGATTTTGACACTATGAATCCTAGAAGTTTTCCTTCACTTAATGCGAAAAAAGATTTCTTTGGGTTAAGTGAAATCCCATACCTTAAACATCGTTGAAAAAATTGTTTTAAATCTTTAAGATGGTCGCTTCGCTTCTTGGAATACACTGTTATATCATCCAAATAAATCACTACAGATTTGTTGACTAAACCCTTAAATGCGATGTCCATGGCTCTTTGAAATGTAGTGCCGGCATTAATCAAACCAAATGGCATCTTCCGATATGCGTATGTGCCCCATTTAGTTCTGAATGTGGTTTTCAACTGATCATTGGGATGCACCAGCACTTTATTATATCCTGAAAATCCGTCCAAGAAAGACATCAGTTCTGAGCCTGCTACTGCATGTAATATCTATTCCATAGGTGGAAGAGGAAAATTGTCTTTTTGACAGGCTTTGTTAAGATTCCGAAAATCGATACAGATTCTAATATCTCTGTTTTTCTCCCTAACGGGTACCATATTGGAGACCCATTTGGAATGTCTGACGGGGAAAATTATTCTGGCTTTTAATAACTTATTTATCTCAGTTTTTATCTGACTTTCTAAATTAGGGTGTATCTTTCTCAGTTTCTGTTGGACAGGTTTTTCGTTGTCAATCATAGTGTTAGCCTCCTGCTGCAGCAGGTTAATCATCTTTCATGATCGACATTTTTTCATGCCAAATATGTCGTGCTATGCATGCTGCAATGCTCCATATTTGCTACAGATG
Source organism: Pinus tabuliformis (assembly GCA_031772625.1). Classification (NCBI taxonomy): domain Eukaryota; kingdom Viridiplantae; phylum Streptophyta; class Pinopsida; order Pinales; family Pinaceae; genus Pinus; species Pinus tabuliformis. Next base: position 79,747,597 of record CM062815.1, on the reverse strand, counting down.
GCCAAAAGAAGTCTCCATAGGATTGTGCTAGTCTAAGGGCCACTGCTGTGTTCCAATTTTGATAAGCAATCCATTTTTCGGTCCGAGGCAGTTTTTTCAGTTGGAGGTACTCAGGCTGGAGTTCACTAACATCTCTCTTTTTCTCATCACCCTTATTATATAACTCCCTATTAGTTTTTCCCTTCCCCTATTAAAAATCATGTATATAAATCCCCCTATGTAAATACCCCTCCCTGGCATTATAGCCATAATTCTACCAAGTCCGGGAAATCTCAGTCCATCTGGGACTGTTTTTAGCCCATCCGCGTCATTGAGGAACTGGTTTGACATCTGGTCAGCTAGTAACCTCTCCCTTAACCCCAAAGACCCCCAAAAAACCCATGATTTCACCTTTCCCCGTGAAAAATTTCACCCCACCGCTGTAAAAACCCACATTCCGCCCCTAACCCAAAGTTCCTGTGCATAAATATTAACCTGCGCCTTTATTTAACCCCGTAAACCCATTTTCCTAAGTTTATAACCCATTCGCCACGCATATTAAATTCAGAATATTCCTGCGAATATTCCCGCCCGTTAACCCCCTATCCCGTCGCGTCCACCGCCAGCCGTCCGATCCACAGCCCCGCAGATCTACGGCTGGCGGGCATCCTCATCCCCGACGCGCCCGGCCTTTAACGTCTGGGAGTTCGGTGGTTTTGTCGCCGTACTCCCGCCACGCGTCAGGCGTCGGGCTGTGGCAGAGCCCCTCCCTCCGAAACCACCATCCCCCATAAGCGGTGCACGACATATCGCTTACCGCCCTGCCAGGTGACGTCACCACCACGTCACCCCTTGCCCAGTCACCCGATGAGTCACCTGCCTGCGTGGCCTCCTGCCACGTCACTGCCACGTGTCCCTGCCACCGTACCTGCCACATCATCGACCGTACGTGATGACATCATGCTGACATCATCCCGCCACGTCGCCATGCTGACGTCACCCGCCGTACAATGCTGACGTCATGCTGACATCATCAGCACTTTTTTGGGCGCAGAGGCGCAAAAATCGCACTTCAGAGCCCCGGAATCCAATTCTGAGGCAGTTTTTGATGAGTGATTTGCTCATCGCAGGATTTTTTAGGCCGAAATGGAGAATCTTCAGGGAATCTTTAAGGAATCTTCTCACCATGCGGCCCCAGGAAGCCCGAAAAGGCGCAAAAATGATCCGTTTTCTTCACAGAGCATATCAAAAGGATCAGAAGACAATTCCAGATGATACAGAGGCCGAACAACGACCATTTACTGGTGATTAGACCCGCAGCACATCAGATCCGCAGTCCAGATTTTGTCAGAGAGTATCAGTGGAAGAAAAGACGCCAGAGAGAATCAGTCATGATTTTTTAGGGGCTCAAGGCACCTGAACATTGATGAAGCCCCCAGAAAGTCAAATCGATAAGCATCAGCCCATCCTTGCCTTCAAATCACCGTCAAGGCATTCAAAGCACCAGGACAGCAAGGAAGCAGAGACCCATGCTCATTTATTGCAGAAATCACTGCAGCAAGCCACCAAGGACAGCATCATTTATTCAGTTTTGATACATCGGCCCTGAGCACGGCCCGAGATATTTTTTGTATTTATTTTAGGATAGGATTAGGTCAAGTAGTCATTTTTTATGACCTGATTAGGTCAAGATGTAATAAAAGCAGTAGATAGAAAGTTTTGCCCTATATATACCACCCTCTGTATAGTTTTAAGGGTTGGTCAATTGATAATTTTCACTAGAGACTCGCTGTGTATACCTGAACTTTTCTGTAATCAAAGATTGCTTAAAGCTTGGAGAGCGAACTGTCTGTTGTTGATGAATGTGTTGAAGAGTTGAAGATGGAATTCCTGCGCTACGGCTTGAAGCAATAAGTGCCTCTTATCTCTGTTTATGTGTTTGCCATTATCTAAATAGCAGGAAGAAAGAATAGCCTAGAATTAGTTTAAATACTCTCTATGCTCAATTCCTGCTGTTTCTTGATGTTTTCTTCTGAATGAATTGGTTATGAACATTGAATTCCTTCTGGCTCATGTTTGCCCCAGTTCACCTGTGCTGGCCAATTACCTAGGGATTCTTAACTGCCCCTAGGTAGCGCCCTGTTACTTTCTCTGCTAATCTGTTGGAGAGATTCTTAACTGCCTCTCTTTCTTTAGCGTTCAGTTCATCCATTAAACCTGAAAATTGCTTCAACCTCAGTTATCTTGCTCCATGTTCCCTCACTGTTATTAAGGAAACACACCAGCAGTTCCCCTCCTCGACTCCACACCGAATGGTTTGAAACATTCAGACTATACTCAGCCTCTCTACCTGAAAGTGTCAGTTTTCCCACCAAAACTCAATCAAAACCCCTGTGCATCATATCTAGCCTAAAATCACCCCTTTCAACAGAGCTAAATCATAAAGAGAGAGCCCTCTCTGACTGCAAGCAGGCTAGGGCCTGCAGTCCAAAGTTGGTTTGTGGTCACCTCGACCGTATCCCTTTAGGAGTCAAAAGGGACAACCTAAGTGTTAACACATAGGAATAGTGTGTTGAATGATAGAAGTGTCGTACGTCTTCAGCTCATCGTAATTCCAGGCAAAAACATTTTTATATTGTCTCAAAAGACGAATATACGCTAGTTTTTCTTCAGGGGCCAGGCCTATGCCTAGATTAACGTTTTGTGGTTTATCATCGGTTCCTAGGTTTACTAATTCGTAGTTCATAGTTGAACTGTACAGCTTTGAATTGGTAGACCTTTTAAACCGATTTTTCAAATCGTACAAGTCTTCTAACTTAACCACCGATTTAGGTATAGCATTATTAGTGCTATTTTATTGTGTTTGTCGATCGTGATGGTCTTCGTCAATTATTTGATTGGAGTAGGATCCTTCAGAAGTGAGGAAATTTACAATATCAGGATCGTCATTGAATACTCTCCAATTTGTAATGTTGTCAGGGATGGATGGTCTAAAGATTAATTCTATTGAGAATCTATCTGGACTAAAATCTTCGGAGGGAATAAGCCTAGAGGCTACGTTAGCCAAAAGGTCTGCGCTCGTGTTTTGGAGTCTCGGGATTGAAGAAATATTAAATGCTATGAAATGCTCAGTCAGATCTTGTACTAAAGATTGATAGTGTTTTAAATGATCTGATAGGCAATGTATAGTGTTATGTACCTGTTTGACGATAATCTCAGAGTCTCCAAAGACCTGAAGTTACTTGACGTTTAACGCGGTTGCTTTGTATAGGCCTTGCACCAAGGCCTCATATTCTGTTGTATTGTTTGTGCAATTGAATTCGAGTCTGTATGTAAGCATGGTCTTGTTTCCTTCTGGACTAATCAGAACGCATCCTGCTCCTGCTCCTTCGTTAGATTTAGAGCCATCGAAATATAATTTCCAAAACAAAGATGTATTTACAGGTTCATCTACAAAATTAACACACTTTGAACTATCAGGTTGGGAAAAAATTTCGACTTGGGACAAAACTGAATTTTCTAAGTAAGGTGATGGGTGAGCATTGAAATTACCGAGAAAAGAATCTACCGAGTAATTGCCTATGAGACTGATGTTATACGATACTACTTCATTTTCTCTCTCTAATTCTGTTACTATGTACTTCTGGTGTAACTCTCGTTCAACCTTTATCTGATTCGGTTTACCGTTGTAGGGTAACCACATGTGCGACCATTCGGTTGCAAAGTATCCGTGGAGTTTCTCGGACCAATCTCTGCTAAGAATTAAGCCATAGAATTCTGGGATATCAGCCACTAGAATGTCAATAACCTGACATACCTTCGGGTTAGATGATAATCTTATGGTTACTTGATTAATTTCACCAATCACTTCGACTTGAGATCGATCAAGTTGAACTATACGCACTGCGGATTTTTGTGGTTGAACATTTAACTTAGCACATATTGATCTGGGTAAAATATTCAAAGAAGCACCGGAATCTACCAAACAATTGTGCACATTTTGTTGAAAATCTCGTAAGTGAGAAGAAACGGGGGAGTGTGAGATCTTGATCTTCCTCCAATCAAGGCGATATCATTTGGATCAATCTTATTGATCGCGTTAGTTGGAGGTCTTCCCATGTTATGGGAAGCTTGAGAGAGTACAGCGGCAGGCAAAGGTACAATAGGCACAGCATGTAATTCTTTCATCATTATCTTCTGTTGATGCTTCAATTTTCTCAATTCATAAAGGGTAATATTAGCCCTAGTCTTTTTCATGTCATCAATAATATTGTACTCCATTTCATCCGACACAATCAGTGTTTTTTATGGAGTTGTTTGATCTACTCGGACTAGGCTAGATTGAGTCGCTTTAGTTGTTGTTTTCTTCGTTGCGACTTTATCTTTTGTTGTAGGGCTTACGCCCTTCTGCTTAGGGGTAGTTTGGGGAGGATCAAGCTGATTTTTGCTTCGTGTGCTAACCGGAAATACTTCTTGATCTTCTTCTTGTGGGAGGATGAAATCCCATATTCCTTGTAATTCCACAGCTTCTTCGTCATCGGTTTGCCCTTCAGTGGCACTTTCTTCTTCTTCCTCTTCCTCAGTTTCAGCATTGGAGATGGCATTGGGTGGTTTTGCATCCATTGAAGGACCTCTTTTAAAAGCTTTGTAGGGCTTTTTAAAGAAGTTTCTGCTACTTGTTGAGCCTCAAACCTGCACTTCTTTACACATCCTCTCAGCTTCCTTTTCCTATTCATTTCCTTCTTTTGCCACTCATTCCCTCCATCAAATTGCTCAAATCGTTGTATTTTAGGACTTTTTACATGGTTTGCTAATTATGCTAATGACTGTTGTTGGTTTAGAATTTTGGTTCAAAGTGTTGCGTTTCCGCAGCTCACACAGGGTTTCCGTAGCTGATCCCGGTTTCCGCAGCCAACCCCGGATTCCGCAGCTGTTTTCTTAAATGGTATGTTCCAGGTGTCCTCCGGGAAGAAGAGCCACATGGGCAAGTTCGTGGAACCAAGGACATGGTGTGTGTCCCTCCAACTCACCCAAACTGGTCATAAAAACCCGTAGTCAACGCAGAGGCAAATCCGGTCAACAGAGGTCATTGGCGGTGGCACGGCTCTGTGTGTTCTGTTTTGGAGCACGTGAAGAACAGGTGGCACCTTCTTCAGCCACGAAGACAGTGGGAAACAAGAATCCAACAGCGGATTGAATGCCCACAACGACCGTTGCCTAAATCCGAGGACGCAGCCAGATTACGTGTTTTTACACAGCTGCTTGAATAGCTGAAGTTTCGTTAAGTTAGTTTGCTTTCCTCTGTATAAATAAAGCGTCTTTGAACGTTGGATAGTTAGTCATTTTGTAGTCGTGTTTTGTAATTGTTTTGAGCTCCCCACTGTACTTTTAAACTTGTTATCAATACATGAGAAGACTGTTTTGTTTCTAAGCGTGTAACTGCTCTTTGGATTGGTTGAAGTAGGCAGAGGGCCCCTGTTTGCTGCAGCCTCTGTACAGTAGTTTAATTTCTTGTATTTTGTTTTCTGATTTCATGTATAATAGTTGTACAATCTCTTTATTTGCTGCATTTTTATTTCTTTTCAATATGTATAATAGCTGTACATAAACTTTGAATTCTGTTGATTTACATTTCTGCACTTTTGTTCATGACTTATCAGTGTGTTATGCAGGTTTCTTAGGCGAGCCCGGGATAGTTTTCTTGCTTTTCTTTTTACAACTAGTGGCATGTGTGATCATCTTGTCTAGGCTGCTGACCTTTACTTTTCTGCAGTTTGATTTTCATTAGTTTTATTCCTTCAACTTGCACTTTACTTTCTGCCCAGTAGTTATCAAGTTGTTCATCTATTGATGGTTCTTTTTCTATAATCAACTAACTTTATTGGAGCCAAAATATCATTTAGTGCAGCTTGGTTTATTTTGCTTTAAGACTCACATTACTGACATGTTCATAACTGTTCTCACATCATTAAGAAGAGGTTAAATAGTGTGATTTGTCTCACTTAGATTTCACATTGATTAGATTTTGTAAAGTAGTTGTTCTTGCTTTTAATTGAGTTAATATAGATTTCATTTTCGTTTTCATCAACAGCAGAGATACTGGGCCGATGCCATTAGTCTTTTATTTGATTTCAAGCTTTAATTTTATTTCAATTATTGTTCAAGCTTTCTTTTAGAATACTCTTTAAGTTTCAAGAAATCACTTAGAAATCATCACAATCACACACATTCACTCGCTTTATTACATCTCCATCACATCACATCTAGGAAAGATACAATCAAAAACAAACTAAAAAGATAAAAACGACAAAAGATTAAGAAAACAGTTACCTAAGTACATATAGTACACCTCACTTCATCAGCTTACGAGCCCCGAGTTGACATTTAAAAGTTGCAATTTAGACATCATTAAATTGACCAAACATTTTGGCGTCGTTGCCAGGGAAGTGAAATTAGTTAGCCAATTCTTAAAAAAAAAAAAAAATCAAGGAAGGAAAATTAATAACCTCTCAAAGTATGCTCTCCTCTTGCACCTAGAGTGACCTGGAGGATCAGAAAAGAGAAAGTTATTGGTTTAATAATTTCTTGAGTATGCTCTCTTCTTGCACCTAAAGTGATCTGGAAGATCAGAAAGAGAATTATTACCCCGACTTGAAGGAAAATAAAAAATGACATGCATAGAGCAAGAGATTCTAGGGGAAGGTTTTTAGCTAGAGCCAAGAGTTCGATTTTTACAAGTCCATCTACTTCAAGGAATAGACAAGAGACACCTCCATCATCTCCAACTTACACTCCTAGCCCTAGGATTCCTGGAATTCAAGAGGCAATAGTTGACTCTCCCACACCATCTATCGAATCTGAATCAGAAAGGGACCCTTTTCTTCCTTCCATAGGAGGACAAATTGTAATTGAAGAAGTAGAATCATCTGAAGAAGAGGGAGAAATTCCTTCTCGTTCACCCTTAGTAGAGGAACCGGAAAACTTTGAAGTCTCCGGGGAGACTACCATGACAGAAGAAGGAGCACCTGGATTTGGTAGAGGTAGAGGTAGAGGAGGAGGAGGAGGAGGAAACAATGGAGGAGGTCAAGGTAACATTGGGGGAAATAGGGATGGAGATAACTCATTCGGATTTCCTATAGTCGATGAGGACTCCCGAGCCACCATGAAAAACATCTCACCATCTGTCCTCCCAAACTTCCATGGGATGAGGAATGAAGACCCTGAAACATTTCTATTTGAGTTTGAAGTCGTTTGTCGAACTTATGACTATCTGGAAGACTCTCAAAAACTCAAACTGTTTCCTTCAACATTGAAAGGAGCAGCCTTGAAGTGGTTCATGGGATTACTCACTCAGTCCATTAGGTCTTGGAATGATATGAAACAAACATTTTTGGATAAGTACCTGGACTATTGTATGCCCACCAATCACAAGGATGAGGTATTTAAAATGATGCAAAAAGAAGATGAAAATTTGGAGGATTTGCTTGAAAGATTTCAATACAACTTGAAAAGAGCAAAAATGAACAACTTAGATGAGGAGACCTTAAAAACCCTTCTACTAAAAGCCATTAGAGATGAATGGATAGATATTTTGAACATGATGGGAAAGGGAGATATATCTCAACTTTCACTCAATGATATAGCAGAACTATGTGTCCATCTCTCAAGGGGGAAGTTTAAAACTCAGAAAGGGCCTAGAGATCCTTCTCTCATCAGAGCAAACAAATCTGCAACTGGATCAGTAAGTAGGGTTGAGATTGGCAATATGCTTGATGAATTTAAAACTGATATCTTAGGAAGTCTTAGTGAACAATTAGACACCCTTAAGATTCACAATAAGCAGAAAGCAGAAGCTGAGGCTTTGGCCATCTTTTGCCCAAGTGTAGAAAGAAACATGCTCTAAGGGAATGTCCCTTGGATGCAAAAGTTGTAGAGACATGTGTAATTTGTTCAGAGAATCATGAGACCAAGGATTGTCCTTCAATCCCTGGGCTCAAAGCTGTCTTTCAAGAAGATCCAAATACACTTGAATCTCTCTATTTTGTTGCAAGGAGACCTTGGCAGGGGCAACAAAATCAAGGGTTTAACAACTCTATGAATTTTCAACCCCCACCAAATTGGAATCCTTGGCAACAACCTTGGTCCCAACCTCAAAATCCTTCTCAATCATGGGTACAAGGTATGCAAAATCCTTATGGGAGATTTGCTCAATTTTACCAATATCCTCCATCTTTTCAAAACCAACAAGCTCCACAACTTCCAAATCAAAATCCACAACTATCATTGCCATTTCCACAACAACAACAACCTTCTCAACAGAATCAAAATTCTCAACTCTTGCTTCCATTCCAACAGAAGTCAAATCAACTTCCTTCTCAGCCATTGCCAAACCCCAATAATAAAAACCCTCAAAATGCTTATATGATGGAAGGTCAACCATTTCCTACCTATATGATTGTTCCTCTCAATGAAGTACAACTCAGATCAGGTAGAGTCTTAGATAAGCCTTCTATAAATGATCAAAAGCAAAGCATTTTTGAGGAAGAATCTCTTGAAGCCAATAAGGGTTCTGAAGCATCTCTTCAAAACCCAAACACTCAGAAAGGAAAAGAAAAAGAATCAACCCCTACAACTCCCATAGTTGAGCAACCTACATCTTTATCCACACCTCCTTTTCCTGAAAGATTACAAATTGACAAAGGAGTGGAAAAACAAATTTGGTTGCCTGACTATAATTTTCTAGATGAATTGAAGAATGTCTGTATCAAGATTCCCTTGTTACAAGCCATTAAGGAAATTCCTATTCTAGCAAAAACAATAAAGGAGTTGAGCCTTAAAAGACCAGGAAGGAAACCAAGAGATACCAGAAGGATCCACCTGGTAGGAAAAATTGCAGATATCATGATGGGAAAAATTACTATGCAGAAATATGTAGACCCTGGTAGTCCAATTGTCAAAACACATATCAATGGGGTAGAAATACCAAATACTTTGATTGATTTAGGGGTTGCTATTAACATTATGAGTAGACAGACTATGGAACAACTAAAACTTCCTAATCTTCTTTTTACACCTACTTTATTGCAATTGGCAGATCGATCAATTATTAAACCAGATGGTGTATTAGAAGACATTCCAGTCTCCCTAGACTCTTGGGAATATCCAGTGGATTTCATGATTTTAACTCCCAAGAGTAATCTAGGAGGACATCCTCTTATTTTAGGAAGACCTTGGCTAGCCACAGCTGATGCTTTCATAAGTTGTAGGTCTAGGGATATGTATATTTCTGATGGTAATTTGACAAAGAAGTTCAATCTGTATCCTCCAGCAAAAGAAATTACAGAAATAGGGGATAATGAGTGGATTGATGATGAAGATACTATACAACCTATCTCTACCATTTCTGAGGTTAGTGAAGATAGTCAAATTCTGAACACATTAGAAAATTTTGAACCATCTTCAGAATATGACTCCACACAATTTCAGTTGGATTCTGACATTGAGTGTCTATCATCTAGACAAATGTCTCTTTTCTCTATGGAAGAGTTTGGTAGTTCTGCCATTGAGATTTTTCCAAGAAAAACATTGAATATTAACAGAAACTTGGAAAAATCACAACAAGGGGAGCTAACCAAAATCTTGCAAAAACATTCTACTGCATTTGCATGGGAGTATACCGATATGAAAGGTATTGACCCTAAGACTTGCATTCATCACATCTACATTGAGGAAAACAGTAAACCAATCAGACAACCTCAAAGAAGGATGAATCCAAACCTTAGGGAGATAGTGAAAGAAGAGCTCCAAAAGTTACTTAATGTAAACTTCATTTACCCCATTTCAGATAGCCGGTGGGTTTCCCCTTTGGTTATAGTACCTAAAAAGAATGGTAAATGGAGGGTTTGCATTGATTACAGGGAATTAAACAAAGCAACTTTGAAGGATCACTTTCCTTTACCCTTTATTGATCAAGTATTAGATACTTTAGCAGGCAAAAAGTACTTCTCATTTTTGGATGGTTTTAGTGGTTACTATCAAATTCAGGTAGCACCTGAAGATCAGGACAAGACCACATTTACCTGTCCATGGGGAACTTTTGCTTACCGAGTACTTCCTTTTGGATTATGTAATGCACCTGCAACATTTCAAAGGGCAGTATTAGGAATCTTTTCTGATCTAATTCATGATTGTGTAGAGGTCTATATGGATGATTTTACAGTTTATGGTAATTCATTTGAAGAGGCATTAGAAAATTTGGAAAAAGTCCTTATAAGATGTAAGGAAACAAATCTTTCATTAAGTCATGAAAAATGCTTTATGATGTTTACTGAAGGGATTGTTTTAGGACATCATATTTCAGGAGATGGAATTAAAGTTGATAGATAAAAAGTTGAAGTCATCTCCAAGTTACCTATTCCAAATTGTCAAAAAGATGTTAGAAGTTTTCTTGGGTTTACTGGATATTATAGAAGATTTATTGAAAACTTCACCAAGATAGCATCTCCACTCTTCAAATTACTTACAAAAGACTGTGAATTCAAGTGGGATCCTGACTGTCAATCTGCATTTGAAACTCTAAAAACAAGAATATCTGAAGCACCCATTCTGAGAGGGCCAAATTGGAAACTTCCTTTCCATATTTCTACAGATGCTTCAGATACAGCTCTAGGAGTTGTGTTGGGTCAAAAGGATTTAGTTCCTTATGCCATTTATTACACCAGTAAAAATTTGACTCCCACTGAGTTAAATTATATTGTGACTGAAAAAGAGTTCTTAGCCGTTGTTCATGCAATTAACAAGTTTAGACATTACATAACTGGCTATGAAACTTTTGTCCATACTGATCATTCTGCAATTAGATATCTCATGAACAAACCTGTTACTAATGGCAGAGTCACAAGATGGCTTTTACTTTTACAAGAATTCAATATTACTGTGTTAGATAGACCAGGAAAACAAAATACAGTAGCTGATTTCTTGTCTAGAATCCAAAATACTAACGAAGATTCTCCCGTAGAGGATAAGTTTCCAGATGAATATCTGTTTGCAGTAACTACTAAAACTCCTTGGTATGCAGATATTGCTAACTATTTGGTTACAGGGAAGCTACCTCCACACTTATTTACTAATGAGAAAAGGAAAATCATTCAGGAGAGTTCAAAGTATTCATGGATTTCTAATGAATTGTTCAAAACAGGGCTAGATTGTGTGATCAGAAGATGTGTTCGGGAAGATGAAATGCCTGACATCCTTAAGGCATGTCATGATGAACCGTGCGGTGGACACTTTGCTGACAAGAGGACGGCCTATAAAATCCTTTCTTTAGGATATTATTGGCCTTCTCTCTTCAAAGATGCAAAACAATATGTTAGAAGGTGTGACAGCTGCCAAAGAGTTGGGAGACCAACTCTTTCAAATGAAATTCCATTACGGCCACAGGTACTCATCGAACCCTTTGAGAAATGGGCTTTAGATTTTGTTGGACCTATTAATCCACCATCTAAACAAAAGAAGTATATATTGGTTTGCACTGATTATGTTACTAAATGGGTAGAAGCCTTATGGGCCTATAGAACTACATGGAGGAACACAACAGGACATTCTCCCTATGAACTTGTTTATGGGAAATAAGTCTTGCTCCCCATTGAGTTCCAAGTCAAGACCTTCAAGATGGCAGTTCAGTTGGGGATGAGTCTATCAGAAGCCAAAAAGCACAGAATGGAGCAGCTGAATGAGCTAGATGAAATAAGACAAGATGCAATTTTAAGGACTGATCTAGTTCAGTACCAAAGAACTAAGTGGCATGACAGATATATCAAAGAGAAGAATTTTCAAAAGGGAGATTGGGCGTTACTGTTTGATTCAAAGTTTAAAGACTTCAAAGGAAAATTTCAAACTCATTGGCTTGGGCCATATGAGATTGATGAAGTCTTTAGCAATGGAGCAGTTCGAGTCAAGACTATTGATGAGTTTCAAACTCCTCTCATTGTGAATGGCCACCGATTGAAAATTTACCATAAGCCACTCTCAAAAGAGGATTTTGTCAAAATGTTTCAAGAGAATTCTGCAATGAGACTGGTGGAGAAGAATTCTTCTCCTCCATCAGCCTAGTCTTTGTTTCTTTCTAAAAAAAAAAAAAAGTGTATAAGCCTGAAAACCAATCTCAGATTGGCGGTCTTATACAGAAAATATGGAGTGAAAATCAGGGACACCTGACACTCTATATTTTCCAAAAAAAAAAAAAAAAAATCTCTTTCTCTCCATCTTCACTCCACCTCACTTGTCATTTCCATCTTCACCTCCATCTCATCTTCATCTCCATTCCACTTCACTCCATTCCATTTCCATTTCATTCCATTCCATTAATAAAAGTCCCTCTCAGGACTATTTCATTCAGTTAGTTGTTTTTCTAACTAAATTTGTGCAGCAAAAAGGGGAGTTGTCTTAGTTTCCGCAGCTGGGAACCGTTTCCGCAGCTCGCACCAGTTTCCGCAGCTCGAAATGATTCCGCAGCCAGCACACTCTGTCTCTACAGCAGCACTCTGTTTTCAAAAGTCACAGTCAGAGGTATCATCATCACCAAGAATAGCAAGGATATGAGGCATCTGCAAGATCAAAAAGCAATAATGGATCAGCAACCTTAATCAACAAATGGCGAACTTATGAAGGTATGATCAAAATCTTTTCCAAACAACAATTTAATGTCATTTTATGCATAGTTATTAAATCGTGGAAAGAGCCACTAAATGCAATGATTCGGCAAGATCATCCCATTCCTCCTCCACGATAATCCACCTCATACCCTTCTAACAGTTCCATAATCACTCTTAATTCAAACTCGAAATGGGGCTACGCTTTCATTTATTGGTCGTACCTCCGTGACGTAACCCAATGTACCACGGCTCTCCTTACCATCATTTCCGCAGCCAATGCTGAGACGTGTGCGTAAGCCACCCGACTCTAAAGGATTCGGCCGTTATTCCGTCCACTTATCACTCCATTTCTGCATGCGTTGAACTCATTTCTCGTGTTTGTCTTCTACTCCCTCGTACTCACACTATTTCCACTCTCATTTCTGCCGCAAACTCCACAGTTTTGTTTCAAACCTCGATTACAGTTCTGCAATACGCCTTGCATTACGTTACGGCTACTCCACTTATAGCCGTAATCCACCTGTTTTTCCCGTGAGCATCCTCCTTGAGCATCCACACACAGTCAAAGCTTCAGCCGAAGTTGAGAGCCGAAGATGGGGAAGCTGCTTAGAGCTGAACCTGAGGGTCTGAAATATTTAGAAGGGTATCCACAGACGAAGGAAGCATTAAAGAAGGCAAAGTGGTTGAAGTTTATTCAAAAATTCAGAGGGTATAATAAGGAGGTCACGAAAGCATTTGCTCGATCCTTCAATGGACACACCGTGGAAGTTGGGGACCTGAAATTCACAATAACAGAGAACACCATAGCAGCAGCAACCAGTTTACCACAAGAGGGAGACAGATGGTTTAAGAACAGAGGGTTGGAAGATCAGGGATGGAAAGACATGCTTAAGAACCCAGGTATGGACACTTCAATATTCACTAAAGGGATTCCTGTGCATGTAATTAAGGAAGAGTGGACTGCATTGTTATTACTTGTTCAAAAGTTTATCACATGTGAGGGCCGCTTTGGCATTATGTATATGTACCATGCAAGAATTATGATGAATTTCATGGAAGGCCATGCCCTCAATTTACCCCACTTTCTGTTAGCAAGCCTAAAGAAAATGAGTTCCACTGTCCAAAAGAATATAGGCCATATTGAACCCCACTTGTATCATCACGGGTTCATCAAAATTCTCATAGAAGAGCAATTGAAAAATAACAAGGATACATGGGAAAAGTTTCTAATCATAAACCATTTCCAAGAGGTAACTGAAGCCTATAGCAGTTCCCCTAGAGTCCCAAAAAGAAGTAGGAGAAGAGAAAGAGGTGTTGTAGCCCAAGATCCTACTACGGTAGAAACTGAGGAAACTGCTCAAGAAGAAGAGGAAGAGGGAGATAAAACTAAGAAACAGAAAAAGGATAAAGGGAAAACAATTGTTCAAGAATCATATCCATCACCTGAACCTTCAGTAGAAGAAGACTCTCAAACCTTGGCTGACAGACTAGCACAACTCCAAGCTACTGCCCTCTCAAAGAAGAAACAGAAAGAAAAACAGAGTAGTCAGCAAAAGAGCATTAGTGCACAAGTGAGAAGAAGCAGTAGACTTAAAGAAAAAATGAGTGTGACTAAAGAAAAACAATCACATTTCATTGATTTGGGAGAAGGCACACCTGAAAAGACTCCAACTCAGCTAATCATTGAGTCAAGTCCTCCACGAGAGGAAAGTCCCTTTCAGCAAGAAAGAGAAAACAGTCCTCAAAAATTTGAGTTCAGGCCGAGAAGAACACCTGAAACTGACCTTGACCAGCAGGAGGTATACAATTATTTGGAGACCTTGGAGCAATCAGTTGCAGGTCCAAGCACTATATTGCCTCTTGATGAACAGGTCCAATCTTTAAAACAGGAGGTGTTTGAGCTAGAAGTCTTGAACCGGCATATTAAACAAGAAAACGAAGAATTGAAAGAACAAAGCAAGGTGGACAAGATTGTCCATGACAATACCATGCTTCACTTAGGACTGTGGCAGAAGAAGAATAGAAAGTTGAACAAAAAGTGTAAGAAGCTGAGCAGGGCACTGATCAATTTGAAATTCAGGTGTCTAGTCAAGAACCCGAGGACCATTTTGGCATCAAGGAGAAAGAGAAGAAGGCTGGATGTTTTGGCAGAAGCATCTGAGCACATGGATTGAAAATAATGACAAAGTTTTGGTTGCATGAGGACATGCAACACCTTCACAGTGGGGGTATGTTGAGCCTCAAACCTGCACTTCTTTACACATCCTCTCAGCCTCCTTTTCCTATTCATTTCCTTCTTTTGCCACTCATTCCCTCCATCAAATTGCTCAAATCGTTGTATTTTAGGACTTTTTACATGGTTTGCTAATTATGCTAATGACTGTTGTTGGTTTAGAATTTTGGTTCAAAGTGCTGCATTTCCGCAGCTCACACAGGGTTTCCGCAGTTGATCCCGGTTTCCGCAGCCAACCCCGGATTCCGCAGCTGTTTTCTTAAATGGTATGTTCCAGGTGTCCTCCGGGAAGAAGAGCCACATGGGCAAGTTCGTGGAACTAAGGACATGGTGTGTGTCCCTCCAGCTCACCCAAACTGGTCATAAAAACCCGTAGTCAACGCAGAGGCAAATCCGGTCAACAGAGGTCATCGGCAGTGGCACAGCTCTGCGTGTTCTGTTTTGGAGCACGTGAAGAATAGGTGGCACCTTCTTCAGCCACGAAGACAGTGGGAAACAAGAATCCAACAGCGGATTGAATGCCCACAACAACCGTTGCCTAAATCCGAGGACGCAGCCAGATTACGTGTTTTTACACAGCTGCTTGAATAGCTAAAGTTTCGTTAAGTTAGTTTGCTTTCCTCTGTATAAATAAAGCATCTTTGAACGCTGGATAGTTAGTCGTTTTGTAGTCGTGTTTTGTAATTGTTTTGAGCTCCCCACTGTACTTTTAAACTTGTTATCAATACATGAGAAGACTGTTCTGTTTCTAAGCGTGTAACTGCTCTTTGGATTGGCTGAAGTAGGCAGAGGGCCCCTGTTTGCTGCAGCCTCTGTACAGTAGTTTAATTTCTTGTATTTCGTTTTCTAATTTCATGTATAATAGTTGTACAGTCTCTTTATTTGCTGCATTTTTATTTCTTTTCAATATGTATAATTGCTATACATAAACTTTAAATTTTGTTGATTTACATTTCTGCACTTTTGTTCATGACTGATCAGTGTGTTATGCAGGTTTCTTATGCGAGCCCGGGATAGTTTTCTTGCTTTTCTTTTTACAACTAGTGGCATGTGTGATCATCTTGTCTAGGCTGCTGACCTTTACTTTTCTGCAGTTTGATTTTCATTAGTTTTATTCCTTGAACTTGCACTTTACTTTCTGCCCAGTAGTTATCAAGTTGTTCATCTATTGATGGTTCTTTTTCTATAATCAACTAACTTTATTGGAGCCAAAATATCATTTAGTGCAGCTTGGTTTATTTTGCTTTAAGACTCACATTACTGACCTGTTCATAACTGTTCTCACATCATTAAGAAGAGGTTAAATAGTGTGATTTGTCTCACTTAGATTTCACATTGATTAGATTTTGTAAAGTAGTGTAAAGTAGTTGTTCTTGCTTTTAATTAAGTTAATATAGATTTCATTTTCGTTTTCATCAACAGCAGAGATACTAGGCCGATGCCATTAGTCTTTTATTTGATTTCAAGCTTTAATTTTATTTCAGTTATTGTTCAAGCTTTCTTTTAGAATACTCTTTAAGTTTCAAGAAATCACTTGAAATCATCACAATCACACACATTCACTCGCTTTATTACATCTCCATCACATCACATCTAGGAAAGATACAATCAAAAACAAACTAAAAAGATAAAAACGACAAAATATTAAGAAAACAGTTACCTAAGTACATATAGTACACCTCACTTCATCAGCTTACGAGCCCCGGGTTGACATTTAAAAGTTGCAATTTAGACATCACTAAATTGACCAAACACTACTTGTTTTTTTATGTCAATCATCTCATTAGACATGGTCTTTAATACTTTCTGCAATCCTTCCAAATCGAAAGGGTCTTTTGTTTGTTTCTTCTTGGAGTCTTCCTCGAAGGTGACTTTTTTAGACTTTCGTTCCTCTATTGCGGATCTCTTTTCCAGGGCTATTACGTGTTTCTCTACTGCTATCGCCTATGTCATGTTTTCAACTAAGGTTGTTTTATTTTCTCTATCCATGAAGATTGCTATGTTTGATGGTAAAGCAGTAATATATCATTCACATCATACTTCTTCGCTGGGTTGGGAAGCAGTAGGAATTTTGTTGAGAATCTTATTGAACTGTAAATCGAAATCTTTGATAGGTTCTTTAGCTTGGGCCTTAAGATTGGATAGGTCATTGATTAATTTTGTTGTTGATCTGTCATCACCAAAATTGATAAGGAATTGATTGTGGAAGATATCCCAACTTGTGATAGACCAGGAGGGTAATGAAAAATACCATGACCCGGCTGTCCCTTGCAGTGTATAGGGAAAAAGCCGAACAACAGCATCTTCGTTAGTAACTCCATTGAGATTGATAGAAAGCATGAAATTTTTTATGTGTTCTTCTGCTAGCATGTCTGCTTATGGATTGAATTTGGGCAGCCGTTTCTCAGGATGGGCCGGTATTGGGCTCAAGGGCGCAGGCATCAAGACTGCCCCAGGGTTGTTCCATGGAGACTGGGCCATCGTTGAGCTGCTAGTAGAGAAAAGTGCAAGAGATGATCTCTGTGGTTGGGAAGATGAGGATACTATGATCGTGGATGGTTGAAGAGTGGTTGTGGTAGACGGATGGATGATGGTTTGGAATGGAGGTGTGGGTGGTTGACTTCGCAGTGAGGTAGTTGAAATGGGCGATGTAGACGAAAGAGTCTCACTGTCAGACTCTTGTGGTGATTTCCTCGCTCTTTTCCTGGTGGGAAGAGGCAACTCAGTTGGCTGGATGCCAAATTTTTCACTTTTCAATCTGGTTAGGGGATGAGCAGGATTGTACTGCGAAGTCACACTGCTTTGAGATTTATCAAACCTCTGAAGAGAAATGGAAAATCCCTGAAGTTTGTGAATCAGAGATTCGACTCCAGGAGGTTTAATGGTAGATTGGTCTGAAATATCAGGGTGTGTAGCAGCGATTGATACTCGAGCGACTTACGACCCTGGATTTAAATATACTGGAGAAGTCGGGGGAGATGATAAGGGCGATTTACTCTCAGAATGGTATTTAGATTTTGATTTAAGTGCCATTCATAGTTCGGGCCCTCCTTCTAGTGCCAAATATGTTGAAGCCCTGAAAATCGGGTCGACAACAAGGGGGATACCCACCCGGTCCGGACCTTGGTTGGCAGCTCCTTATCTGTTTGGTGTAGCGGGTCCGACTGGGGATAATGGGACCAGTTTCCCAATCTAAGGGTGTGTGTGTGTGCAGAGTTGGATGATGTTGATCTAAGGGTTCTAATCTAAGCTACTTTAATATAATTCTATGTTATTGTAATCTAATGAAAACAGCACATCTAATCTATGCTAACCCGGGATGTATTTCTTCTATTATGCGATCTAAAGAGATTTCAAATAATAACTGGTAATAAAGATCATTCAGCTATCATAAGAATGGAAATCAGTTAAGATGAACCACTTTGCATAAAAAGTTAGGCAAAACAGTTGTGAACAGCATATCGCATAATAAGTTATTCATATATCAAACATAAATAAATGACTCCACCATACAAAAGTGCCAAATGGTAACTCACACATTCATGCAATAACATATAAACAACTAAAAATGGTATATCACTTTAAGAATATAAGCAGAAATGATCAAGAGATAAAAGTACCATTTATGACTGGTCCTACTCATAAGCTTCAAGCAATAATGATTTATCTCTACTTGTTCTAATATCTACCAAGAGTACAGAAGTACAACATCAGTAGCAGATATCAAATGCAAAAATCAATAAACCTTGATCCATCCATTCATCAAAACCTCCTCTGAGGGTGCAGAAGTGCATGTTCTGAGGACAAGATTTTGACAAATTTCTGGACCCTTCTCTAAATGCATGAGAAGGGTTTAAATACTGCTAACTAAATAACTTAATTACATAAATTTCGGATACGGTTTAAATGACCGCCCTTTATCTAAGCAAACTTATTTCTAAAAATTGAATCTAATTTCTAACTATTTCTGCATTTGCTCCTTAGTTCTGCGAGCATGCAACATTTGCCTCGGAAGAGTCGGTTGGTCGTCTTCTGCTTTTGTTTGAGCTACGAAAATAGAAATGGCAAGCGTTGGCACCACTTTTTAGTAAACTAGAAGATATTTTTGAGAATCATCTTCTGGTTGGGCGAATTTACTGCGTGTATACTTGGTAACAACCCAGATTCCTCTTAAACTACCTTTGCTTTTGCTATCTCAGTTTCCGGACTCGTGGATGACTAAGCAAGTTAGGGACTTTGCTTTCTGAACAATTTTCTTAGCGATGCGTGATTACCGCTAGGCGCTAATCGCGCATCAAAAACTGCCTCCGTCCTTTGATCCGGGGCTTTCTGGTGCGTTTTCTGCCTTTAGCGCTTTTTCCTTTACTAGGCATAAGCTTCAGAATTTTGTAAACATGCTACTTTTGTGAGTTTTTTACCTTGAGTGTCGAATCGCCTATTGATATCAGCATCTGTTCAGTAACACTCTGAAATCTACGTTTCTGTTGCATGCGGTATCCGTTTATGAGGGCATCTCTTCTCTGTTCTCCGAGCATTGACGCTTTCCCTTTTTCCTTAGATGTTTCCTGCACATTGTTTCATGTTCTTCCCTGTTTTTTATTCCTGCAGTTCATGCAAAGGAAAAGAGTAATGATAATAAATTTTGACATGAAAGTTTTAAGCTCTACGAATGTATAAAATCATGACACCCACAGTGAACTGACTCTTCGAAAAACACAAAATTGTCCTTCATGAATACTTTGGCGTACATTCATTAATCTTCTTTAAGGCGCGCGCCCAATTTTCGGTTTAGGGACAGCTTTTCTTGAATGCTGAGCCGAGGAGAATTTGCGATGGGTGATTTCTGCGACTCGTATAGCATCATCGTGTTTATCGCATTATCAAGATGTGTCATCGCAGAGTTTCCTGATCAGTTTGGCGCAGAATCACGCATCGCAGATCGCAGCAAATTACAGATCGCAGATCGCATTTATCGCAGATTGCAGCATCGTAGATCGCAGTTCGCTACAATTTGTTAAGTTATTCGTGTGTTGTTTATGCGACGTTGCGATATGCGATGTCGTATATCGGCCATCAGAGATTTCTTAAGATTCTCATTTATGGGCGCTTCTTAATGTATGTGATGCGATGAATTTCGTGCCGCTTCTTCGCAGTTTCTTATTGTGCTCATAAAGAATGTTTCACTCTTCTCCGTGCGATGTATTTTTTGAGGAGTATAATACAAAAATTTTATAAAAATTTTTGGATTTTTTTTACTAAGGGTCCCCACTTCTTTAGTGTCATTGCTAATACCAAAGAAGAAGGGGGGGTTGTTGGTGGTCACAACACTCTGATACCAACTTGATCTGAATTTGAAACTACTTGTAAATGGTTTGCAAGGTATTCAATTCAGATATATACATATTTAAAAGATGTCCATGTCTTGCAGAAAGAAAACAAATGAAATTTTCAGCTGTTCATGACCCATTTAAGCATAGAAGATTTATTTCCTTTTACTGTTTAACACACTAAAACGAATTTGTTCTGCAAAATAAATCAACCACATATGCAAAAGAAGTTGATAAAGCAGTTCACCCCTCCTGGGCTACGTCTGCTGGGTCCAAAGCTCCCAAATGGGCTTGTCCTTGTTTTAATTAAATGCTCAAATTGAATATACAGCTAAATAGAAGCATCTACAGGTGGAACATATGGTAAAAACGGATTCAGAACACTTGAATCCTTCAGGATTGACTACTGGTTCACCTCCAATGGATACCTGCAACCCTATACAGTCTTCACAATACTGGGCCCTAGTGGCTCCTAGAACTTTCACGGCTCCAAAACCTCTGCAAATGACCTCAGATGGCTGTAAGACTTGCACCAATGGCTTTATAAGGTCGAAAATATCCAAAATCAAAAAAAAAAAAAAATCCAAAACCGCCTTTCCTAGCCAAAGTTATGGCCCATTAAAGATTTCCTCCAGTTTGGCCTAAAAAAACTCCAGCTAACTGTAGTTACGGCCAGATAGGCCCGCCAAATATGGAGCGGCCGCCAAATTTGGTGCGCTCCGCCAAATATTCCGCCATGCTAATTTCAGTTAATAAATACATGTGAACGGATTTGTGGGGCGGCGGTTAGGCGCCTCGGATTTTGTGCCCGGCGATTAAAGGTTTGGCCCACGGTTTTTGGGCTGTGGTCACATGGTATAGGGGCTGGCCCTTAGGGGCTGGCCCCCTTCGGGCCCCGAATTCCAATGTTACTGAGAAATTCTTCTTTTTGCCATAACTTTCTCATACGGCGACTGTTTTTCGAACCGTTTGCGGCACCAGAGTCAAGAAGACGAGCACTTTCCAGTTGTTCAACTTTGAACCAGTTCTGAGCATTTTAATACACTTAGGACATGAGCACCTGATCATCGGTGGCAATAGGGGGACAAATTCTCATTAATCCTGAAGGAACCATAGAAGATAGATATGCATGGAGGCTTGGAAGGAAGGAAAACAACCAAGCAGAAGATTATGGCTTGTTTCTAGGTCTAACATTGGCTCAAAAGAAGGGCATTAAAAAATACAGGTCTTAGGGGACTCCATGTTGATCATTAGGCATATGAACTATACTTCATCAGCAAAAAACATTATCCTAAATCAAATTATCAAGAGATCCCAAGGGTTGATCCCCTCCTTCGATTTAGTGTCTTTTTTTCATATTCTTAGAGGGAATAATCAAGAAGTCGATAAACAAGCAAACCAGGCCTACTAGTTGGGCAAATAAAGAAGTATTATGAATGAGGTCGAGGGAACGATTTTCATCCCCTAATTGCGTTGATGAGCTTCAAGTTCTGGGTTGAGGAAGACATTCTTGGTCTAGCTAAGAAGTTAGAAAATATTAGCAATTGGGACTACACAATTTGGTTTATGAGGTTAGCCTATCGGTTTCCCTGCTCTCCCCCCACCCTTCGCCCTCCCTCCCTTTTTGACCCCCCCTCCTCCCTCCATTTTCCATTTTTCCTATTTAACCCTCCCATCCCTATCCTCTTCCATTCTCCACCATCTCTCCTTAGTATTCCCTTCTTTTATTTCGTCCCTCCTCCCCTCCTTTCCATCATGTTCCCCTCTCCCGACTCCTTCATTCCCCTATACCTTGGCCCCTATCGCATCACACCATGCGAGGCATGGCCTCTCCTTGGACCTTGTGGTATGGGCTTCCTCTACTTGCAGTCGCATGTGTCTATGTTCGTCACCCTGGTAAAACACTTGTGCCAGGTATATTTCAAAGCATGAGTATCCATCTCCCATGCCCTCAATCATGGTGGAAAGGTCGGCACACCATCTCGGGTGATAGCAAGTTAATGGGGAATTCGGAACAGCATATAATTCCCATGCTCATAAACTCTTTGGTTGCTCGTGGGAGGAATGTTTGGATGAGAATGACGGACCAAGAGTAGGGCTAGGAAATAATGGTGGACTGTTGGGAATTTATGGAAGTTCATCAGGATTACAACTCCAGCGATACCTCACCACTATACTACATCATCACACAAATCCTGCATTTTCTATTTAAGGAATAGCTGTATGTTTAGTTTTTATGGTTTAATGATATTTTCTGCTCAGGTGGCCTTTGCGAAGGCCACGCGGCTAAAGCTGAGGTCTCTGAGTGCCAGTGGTTGGGTCTGTGTTGTAGTGTAGGATATCAAGGCGATTTCTGGTGTGCCTGTGTATTCGAGTGTTAATCTTCACTGCATGTCTGAGTGCAGTTGCTTGGGTGATTCATGTTGAGATTAGTGTTGTTAGTTTGCTTGATTGGGAGGAGGTTCTAGAGCATAACCTTAGGGACAATTCGAGTGTTGAAATCTAGAGGGTTATCTGTCTGAGTGCGGCCGCTAGTGTGAAGGTTGTTGGTGTAAGTGTTGATACTTTTCTTGACTGGGAGGGGGTTCTAGAATAGAACCTCGAGGACTCTTTAGATTTGTAAGATAGTTTGGAGGATGGTGGGTTCCTAGAGTGGTGGGTCACGGGTATCCTAGAGTCAAGAGGGCGCGATAGTGGGGTATGTGGAATTCTAGATAAGCTAGTCGGAGGTGGTCTGGAGATGGATACAAGTATGCATAACGCTGAGGATAGCTCCCTGTCGGGCTCATGTGGTCGTCTCAGGTGAAGGATAGGGGGGCCATGGGTGGAAAACTCTCTAGATAGAGGTAGAAATAGATAGACCTGCAACAAATGTGTGTTGCATCACTTGGAGATACGGGAAGGGTTGGTTATGCTATAGTGTTGCATCCATCAATAGCAAATGGAGAATCTGGCCATGCGGGAGCGACGATTGGAGAATAAGGAATGAATTTTCTAATTGGAAGATGAGGTGGATGCATTGCGGCAACAAATTGAGCAGTTGAAGCTCAAGGTGGAGGAGAGCAACAAGAGTAACGAAGAAGACTCCATTGGGCTAGATCTGAACAAGAGCAATGAAGAAGTTTCCACTAGCCTAGATCTGAATAGTCCAGCACCAATGGATGTTTATTATGTACTCTCTCTCGTTTTACTTACTGTTTTTGAATGGCACACTTCAAACGTAAATATTTATTGTTCCAGTTTTGTCGAATATATAGTTATAGGATCTCTGGAATGAGGAATTTTTGTGAAAACCACAATGAAAACTCTTATAGAAGAAATGGAACAAATTTTGTATCAACATCCCTTAGTAGGCTTGAAAATACCTTGTAAATTCTTGATTTTTCACACGAACGGGCACATTTTATATATATATAAAATTTACTCATTCTGGTTAAAAAAAAACAAGGAAAAAATAAGTTATTAATAACAAGGAAAAATATGGATGGGTAAATAGATGCATTATGCAAACATATATGTATGATTGGAGAGTATGTGTGGCTTTGGAACTATCCCCTAATAAAATTTGAGAAAAAAAACATTAATAGCATTTACAGTACCCATTTAAGGAGGAAAGCTTAAATTGACAACTAAGTGAAAATATGAGAAAATCACTAAACATATTATGAACTTAGAACTTCTTTTATTTCAATTTAATATTTTTTAAGGTAAGATCTATCATGTCATCTTCACTATCAATGAATGCACACTTACATGATATTTAATCCATACAATTGTGAATGGGTTTATAGGCCACAAGAGTTGTAAATGGGCTCTAATACCATATGTAATGATGCAAACTTCTAAATTAAATAAACAAAAGTTACATACAAAATTTTCAACTATTGATTGACAATATAAAGAAAATTTATAAATAATTACATAATCCACAAGATTAGAGAGGGATGATAAACTTACCTATGAGATGAAAAAACCAACTTGCCAACCATGTTGTGCTTTCAAACTATTTTGCACCAATTTGATCTAGTTGACTACGATCAATGTGTGGGGATGAATCTCTACCCAACCATAAGCTTAGATGCATCATATCTTTTTGTCGGTGGTCACCCAAAGCCCCCTAATCAATTACCTCTACTAGTTACTAATCATTGCTTTCCTAATAATTATTTAGGAAAATGATGTCTCACATCCTTTTCCTCCTCCATTAAATAGAATTCCCTTATTCAAAAATGGAAGGAAAAACTCCATTAACTTGATCCATTTTGCACCATGCATTTTTATCTTTATCTCAACATTTTATTAATTTAGTTATTCTATAAAATTACCTTTATTTACTTTTACCATTTATCTTTTATTAACCAGCCTAGATCCATCTTAACTCTAGATCTACCAAGCATCAAGAGGGATCAAATTTTTTTCACTCTAAAAGAGGTTTGCATCTCAAGAGATTTGATCCCTTTTGGTACTTGGTAGATCCAAAGTTAAGATGGATCTAAGTCGATTTAATTTCCCTCTTTACATAGGTTATATTCTAAATGAAAACCATGCGTTCTCATAAACCTGGACCTCAAAAACCATCGGTAACTTGACCAAGTCAAGTTTACCTTAACTACTTAATAAAAATTAATAATTTATTTTTATTTTTATTTTGTTTTGACTGAATCAAAATATTTACAAGACATTACATTACATTACAACATCTCTAACATTTTGGGTTGGAAAGCACCTCTCAACATAATTAAATAGTTTATTTTATTTATTTATTATTATTCACCATAATTATTATTATTATTATTGAATAAGCATGCAAGGCATTCTCCCATTGATTAATGGTTTCTAGAATAAATATTATCTTGATGTATACCAATTTTGTGTTGTCTTTGATATTTCTCTCTCGCACTTTAATGCTAAATTCCCTTATAACCCTTCTTAAATAATCTTCAATGTTTTGAAGACAACTTGCAGTGAATTCAACATGCAACCCATTAAGACTTGTTCTTTTGCCTTTTTGAAGTTTTCAAGAATAGATACTAGTTCCTCTCTCCCAATCTCCTTCATTAGGGTTTTATTGCCATTTTAATCTACAAAATTAGGGTAGTAAGATGATGTATGATTGACTTCTATAATTATTGCTCTTTTGTTGACCTTGTAGCTTTTGGCAAAAAATTAGACCCATTCTGCAACAATCTCCTTGACACTGGTGACCTAAGAGCCAACCTCTTTCTCTATCTTCTAAATTAAATTAATAATGTTTTGAAAGTTTATCAAAAAACCTGGTAATTTCATTACTAACTTTTAGCCCATGGCACAATTTCCAAAGTCTCCAAATTTACTTTTGTCTAGTAAGAAGATTTATTTTCATTATTCTTATACCTTTACCTTAATCCTTTGTTTCATTTGATTAAAAAAACAAACTCATCATTCTGATATATAGATGTCAATTTTGACCTCTACCTTATGAAGCATTTAGAGATCATTTTTATTGTTATCAAGTAGTGACCATTTTATTTCCCAATTCAAAACTGGAAACTGAAGTGTAACTGACTAAGATTTTGATAAAAAGGAACCCAAGACTCATTGATATTCTATATGTACTCATCACTTTTAACCACTCGAGATTGAGTTTGAAAAATATATGTGTATGTTTATTCACTAGAATCACTTCAAATGCAATAGGAGAGTGGTTAGAGTCCCCTCCATACCTATTCTCTAGGGTTCATCCATATTGGGCTCAAAAGTGAGGAACTAATCAAGCCTCTTCAATATTTTATTTGCACCTATTGTCATGATTTTCTATGTGGAAAGGAGTTTTGCAAGGATTATATCAAGCATTCATGTATCTTTAAATTTTCAGATAAAATAATAAAAAATTGAACCAATCAAAATTTTCCATCCCCAAATCTTAAATGGCCCTTAGATAATCCCGAGGAAAATTTTAAATCCATGCAAATAATGTTTAAACCTTGTTTGAACCATTTCCAATTGAAAATAATTTCCCAGTATGCAATTCTATTAAATTTGACTTATAGATGCTCAAAAGATTAAATTATTTCCCTCGCTCTAAAGGATACAAAGTAATCCAAAAGTCTCAAGAATAAAGACCAAGAATTATTTAATTTTTTTATTTATATAATTAAAAAATAAAATTTAGAAATATTGAGAGAGTATAATATTAATGTTCATGAGGGGAGTTGGCAATGAAAACCTTAATGTCTTCAGTCGTCGCCCTGTTCTTGAGAGATTATTCACTTTAGGACTATGCCATTTGTCAGAAACCCCCTCATTTGGTTGCTTCTATTGTAGATATGGTAAATAAGAGAGGATTTTTTTTTTACAACAAGGCACTTCCTACATCTAATCTAAATTTATTTCTTTAGAGATTTTAAAGTTTTCAATCTTCTTGAAACCACTTTCAGTGGGCACTTTTTATATTCAGGTGAAAGTCATTAATATTTTCTCAACGCTTGCTTGCTAGAACTCAAGGTCATACAAGAATCCCCTCCATTTTTATGCACCTTCTACACAGAGGTAGGTAGCTTTAGGAAAGGAATTCACTTAGATATTATGACATAGCAAAGGATGCTTCAATCTTTTTAGTTTCAAGATTAAACTATGGAGCCAAAGGTTGGGGTTTGTCCTCTGCCTTTCAATCAAAACCCTTCAAGGATACCTTCAAGCCAAGGCCCACACAACTGATTCTCAAAGAGATCTTAGGATTGGCCTTCATTGTGGATCGGGAAGAAAATATCCCAACTATTAAAGTGTATCATCATCAATTTTAGCATGCTTGCATGGATTATTTGACACGTGTCATTATTGATTGATTTAATCGATTATGGCCTTTGACATTTGCGCTTTGGGAATGGGTGCATTAGACCCAGTCCCCAAATACAAATCTATTTTTTTGCTCGAATAGTTTCTTTGTGTTGTAATATAAAGTTATTTAAGATTATCGAAAATTTTTTATGAAGGACGTTGGTTTTTGGGCCATGCTGGGCCTTTTTTCAGAACATGGTTTTTCAAGTTTTATCTCTCTTTCTATGCCAACTATGGCCACTCCAGTTTGGTTAAGACTCCTAAATATACTCCATCATCTTCTACATCTATAAATCTTAGCTTATGTGGGTAATTCACTCAGTCATTTCATTAAAGTAGGCACAGAAAGGCTTCAGAAGGGCATTGTGACCTTTGCTCAAATATGTGTTCAAATAGATCTTAACAAAGGGTTGTCAGAAAAAATCCTCCTTGGTTGGAACAACTTGATCATCTCATAGCTGGTAGACTGCAAAAATACAGCCTTTCGTTGTAGTATTTGTCATCTCATTCATCTCCAAAATGCGTGCCCCTCTTCTCAAGGGCTCTCTCCTCCTCTGGATGCCAAGAATAAGTCATAAGGATGGCAAGATCCAAAAGTTCCAAAAGGATCTAAGACCTCTTTAGCTCACAAGCCAGAAAATATGCAGCAACAAAAAACTTCTACATCTAAAATGAGTCCTTCAGCATCAACTCAACCACATGTAAGAAATTCTCATGATGCAGATATTGGGATCCATCCCTCGAATGGAGACACACGAGATACAACTATGGTCTTGGCTTTGTCAATGAGTGGGCAGAAATGTTGTTGGAAATAATACTGAGGGGGGGGGGAGTGGTGAATCAATATTAGCAAATCACTATAACTTTTTCATTTCATACTCTAATTCATATATGCTACTTCAGTCAAGGGAACCCACGTGTACACGCAACTATGTTTAATGCAACTAGCGTATATCCAGTCACCTTATGATTCAGTTAATCCATCATATGTTGATCTTTAATTAGTGCATCAGAACTTCATTAACCATATAAATAGTAAACAAGTGCAGTAAAACAGAACAGATCATCACACATAAGAAACACACATGAACACCATGATGTAAGGTGGAAACCCAATGCGGGACAAAAACCACCTGCTGCCGTCTTCCTTTAATATAAGAAAAACATGTTTACAATCTTGTACTGGCACATACTCATACCAGTATGTAGGCACCCACCTGCAAAAGGCTACAACGTTCTCTCGTTCTCCAGCTACTACTGGAAGGGAGCTACAACCCCCTGGCTCTTGTACTAGCTGATATATTTACTAGTACGTAGGCGCCGGCCTACAAAAGGCTACAACCTTCACTCTTCCTCCAAGGACCACGTTTCATAAATTTTCAGACTGGATACTCCTGGAACATAACACCAATATATGAAGGCCACGTTTCATCCAATTTTCATACTGGACCCATCAACAACATTGAAGCTCAAAATCAATCACCATTGCACTACACCTGCATCATCAATCTCTGAATCACCCAACACTGAATCACTGAAACCCTGTCATCAAAACATAGTCACCAGAACACAGAACTCTGCAACAGCCACTAGAACCAACAACAACCTCAAATATCAAATCTCATCATGTATACGCTACTCTGATGAACCAAACCAGCGTGTATACACTCTTTTACAAAAGCCAACCAGCATACAGATCTTAAAATAATTACTTATACCTTCATTGTAAATTTCTACTTCAGACGTACCCAGATCATTATACATAAAGGATAAAACATACGTCAGTTTTCAGATTTGAACTATTCATACCATATAATGATAATGCATTTTAGTCTTCATGATCTCGGTCCATCAACCTTCATTCACCACATAGGTGCATCCTTAGCAAAGCATCACAAACCCATAACCTGCATGTTGGATCTCACACTTCATCAGATATTCAATACTTGCTCATCTTTCACACACTAGCCTAATGATCTTCTCCTCCTTATGTAGGTTTAGGCCTCTACCAATACCATGGTCCAAAAGTACGTAGGATCAATACCTTGGACCCATTACCTGGGGTCAATACTTCGGACCAAATACAATGGACCAATATCATGGATCAAAATACCATGGACCAAAACATAGTTTTCCAACATGTACGCGCCTTTCCTTCTGTGAAAGTGCGTGTGTGTATGTTATACGCTCCTTTTGGTCTGCTAACCCGCATGTATACGCGTTTTTGTCATGGTGAACCTGCGTATACCTCTTTCTGATAATTAATTCTTTGCTATTGATCTGTTGCACTATGATCTGTCATCTGAGTGAGTTGCCATCAAGGACAACACCTGTATCATAATTCCAACAATCTCCCCCTTTGGACTTAATGGCAACAGCAACACCAAGTCATTCTCCCCCTTTGACATCAAGGGCAAAGGGCGGACCAAGATATTCTCTCCCTTTGATATTTATTATGTTGTCCATACTCCCCCTGAGTACATGCTGAAATCTCTGATTGAGCTACCCCTTTTTACATGCTAAGATGTACTAGACCATCCTTCTCCCCCTAAGCACATGCAAAGTCTGCAAAAATATATTCAAAAGAACAACATGACTCTATGACTTAACTATGTGAGTATGACCTTCCTATCACCAACGACTCATCCATACATCAATCTCCCAAACCAAGTGGGGATACACCATTTTTGACTCATCCACCCAACCAAGTGGGGATATACCAAATGTTTATACGTGACTGAAATAGACATTATTACATCATCCTTCCCATGCAAAGTGGGGTTACAAAATAGGTCTTTTCATGACCTTTACATCAAATGATATACATGCCTTTTATATCAATGACCAACAATCTAAACAAGACTATAATAGTCATCAGCAGCTTTCATACACCATATATGATTTGCACCATAAGCATTTGTCACCAGCGTCCAGACATGTAACCTGCAATGCCATTCTCTTGGCCAACCAACAATAAGTAGCAAGATGTATCATTTAGCCACATAAGAATCAAGACCAAATATTTCTAACCATAATGCCAACAATGCATTATTCGAAGCATATGGACCACCTGAACCTGTGCCAACCAACACATACATGACCGAACCATATCAGACTTCTTGAGTCTGTCCTGCTGCTTTTTCTTTAGAGCACCATATATGTGACTTTGCAACCTCTAACTCGCGTATATACACGACTTCGCTTCATAATAGATGCGTATGAAAATTGGAATACTGAAGTTTTACACTTTCAGTTTCCCTTGGGTCTGTCATGTTTGAAAATTGAGCTATGCCACATCTTTTTGATAATAATTATGTCTTCTTCAATCCTTGGGATTGAGATGATGTATGCTTCTTTTGGTTTGGTGTTCGAATTTTGCTCCTGCACTCCTTTACTTTATGTCCAAACTTGTTACATGCATGACATCTTACATGTTTCATATTCCTTTTATTGCAATCAACAACTTTGTGACCAAACATATTGCAAGAAAAACAATATCCCTCAAAGTACCTGGAAACTGACGATATTTCTATGTGACGGTCTTGAACCATTCTACTTCTACATCTTTCTGCAACATGCCCAAAGTTATGACATACATAACACTCAACATTATTCATTTGAGAACATAACCGACTATCACTTCCATAGTTTGGAGTAAAAGATTTTCTTTGACGGATTTCTTTCCTTAGTTCTTAATGTGGTTGACCTCTTACCTCCTTGTTGAGCATTTTAGGTTTTTCATTAGAGTTCCTTGCCTCACCGTGAGAGCTAGATTTGCCTTCAACAGATTCATGAAAACCAAGACTAGTTTTGATAGCAGGGGATCTTTGACTACTAAGAATATCATCTAAAATCTTAGTACTGTCTTGAAATCGTAACAGTTTATCCTTTTCTTCTAATTTACCTTTTAAGATATTGACCTCAACCTGATGTAGCTCTTCCTTTTCCAGATGTTGTTTCTTCAAGATTTCTGCAGCCTTTCTTCCTTCTTCCACTTGTTGCCTTAATTCGAGAACTTCATATTCTTGTTCTTCAAGAGCTTCTTCATTTTGCTTCTTTGATTCTTCAAGATCTTCCTTTAGAGAGAGGATCTTAGATTCAAGTCTCTGGATTGTTATGCTCTGATCATTTATTTCATTTCTTAATGATTTCACTACATCCTGTAGTTGCTCCCTTACTCTGGTTACTGTCTCCGGCTGATCTTTTAATATGGTAACTTCTTCTTTTTCTACGTCATTATTTTCATATGCCATGAGAAGTTTAATTTCCTAATTATCTTCATCACTATTGAAAAAGCCATCACTATTATCATGAGTATAATAACTTCTATTACCTTCTTCACACATCTTTCCTTTGTTATGAGGGCATCTAGCAACGTAATGACCAACTCTACCACAAGAAAAACATTTGAAAGGTAGCTTACCTTTGAACCTTCCAGATCCCCGTTGAAGCTTCTTGACAAAATTTACCTCATATTCTTCTTCTGAAATGTATCCTAATTCATTGATTTTTTCTTTTTCCTTTGTTGGTACTTTAAATGCGGCTTCTCTCATATCTGATGGTCCTCCTTTTCTCATTTCAAAAGCAGTTAAGATTCCATGAAGCTACGTCATAGTGATATTCTGCAGATCCTACTTT
This sequence comes from Pinus tabuliformis, assembly GCA_031772625.1. Taxonomy (NCBI): domain Eukaryota; kingdom Viridiplantae; phylum Streptophyta; class Pinopsida; order Pinales; family Pinaceae; genus Pinus; species Pinus tabuliformis. Next base: position 79,715,951 of record CM062815.1, on the reverse strand, counting down.
TCTTCTATGGCAGACACTTTGGGTTTAAATTTAGCAGGTAAGGATCTTAAAACTTTTTCAACTAAGGTGACTTCCTTTATCTCTTCACCTAGATTCTTCATACAATTGACAACCTCATCTATACGTAGAAAGTAACTAGCTATTCTTTCATTACTATGCATCTTAAGAGTTTCATACTGAATTATGAGAGTTTGAAGCTTAGCACGTTTTACCTGAGAGTCTCCTTCGTAGCTCAAAACAATTTTGTCCCATATTTCTTTGGCTGATTTGAGCTGCATGACCTTGACAAACTCTGATTTTGACAAACTTCCCAATAAAATAGTAACATCTTTGGCATTGGTTTCATATTGCTTTCTACCTGTCGTATCTGTAGGAATCACTGATGGAAATCTATATCCTCCTTCCACGATTTCCCAAACATCCATCCCAAGTGATTGTAGATAGGTTGTGGTTCTTATCTTCCAGTAAACAAAATTGCTCCCATCGAAGATTGGCGATCTCATGGCTCCCTCTCTTTCTTGATTACTCATGATGATGGATCTTCCTTTAAGCGATCAAGCTTATTTTGAAGGACCTACTTTGATTCCAATTGTTGGAAATAATACTGAGGAGGGGGGGGGGTGAATCAGTATTAGCAAATCAATATAACTTTTTCATTTCATACTTTGATTCATATACGCTACTTCAGTTAAGGGAACCCGCGTGTACACGCAACTGTGTTTAATGCAACTAGCGTATATCCAGTAAACTTATGATTCAGTTAATCCATCATATGTTGATCTTTAATTAGTGCATCAGAACTTCATTAACCATATAAACAGTAAACAAGTGCAATAAAACAGAACAGATCATCACACATAAGAAACACACATGAACACCATGATGTAAGGTGGAAACCCAATGCGGGACAAAAACCACCTGCTGCCGTCTTCCTTTAATATAAGAAAAACATGTTTACAATCTTGTACTGGCGCAGACTCATACCAGTATGTAGGCACCCACCTGCAGAAGGCTACAACCTTCTCTCATTCTCCAGCTACTACTGGAAGGGAGCTACAACCCCTTGGCTCTTGTACTAGCTGATATATTTACTAGTACGTAGGCGCCGGCCTACAGAAGGCTACAACCTTCACTCTTCCTCCAGGGACCACGTTTCATAAATTTTCAGACTGGATACTCCTGGAACATAACACCAATATATGAAGGCCACGTTTCATCCGATTTTCATACTGGACCCATCAACAACATTGAAGCTCAAAATAAATCACCATTGCACTACACCTGCATCATCATTCTCTAAATAACCCAACACTAAATCACTGAAACCCTGTCATCAAAACATAGTCAGCAAAACACATAGCAGAACACAGAACTCTGCAACGGCCACTAGAACCAACAGAAACCTCAAATATCAAATCTCATCATGTATACACTACTCTGATGAACCAAACCAACGTGTATACGCTCTTTTACAAAAGCCAACCAGCATACAGATCTTAAAATAATTACTTATACCTTCACTGTAAATTTCTACTTTAGACATACCCAAATCATCATACATAAAGGATAAATCATACGTTAGTTTTCAGATCTGAACTATTCATACCATATAATGATAATGCATTTTAGTCTTCATGATCTCGATCCATCAACCTTCATTCACCACATAGGTGCATCCTTAACAAATCATCACAAACCCATAACCTGCATGCTGGATCTCACACTTCATCAGTTATTCAATACTTGCTCATCTTGCACACAGTGGCCTAATGATCTTCTCCTCCTTATATAGGTTTAGGCCTCTCCCAACACCATGGTCCAAAACTACGTAAGACCAATACCTTGGACCCAATACCCGGGGTCAATACCTCGGACCAAATACCATGGACCAATATCATGGATCAAAATACCATGGACCAAATACCACAAACCAAAACTTAGTTTTCCAATATGTACACGCCTTTCCTTCTATGAAAGTGCGTGTGTAAATTATACGCTCCTTTTGGTCTGCTAACCCGCGTGTATACGCGCTTTTGTCACGGTGAACCTGCGTATACCTCTTTCTGATGATTAATTCTTTGCTATTGACCTGCTGCACTACGATCTGTCATCTGAGTGAATTGCCATCAAGGACAACACCTGTATCATAATGCCAACAAATGCTTCCCTGAATAAGAGCACTCAAAAAGTGATAAAGAAGCAGCTAACAAAGCATACCCTCCGGATTCGAAATTGGATCAAGGAAATGTAGCCATCACATAGGTGCATCCTTAGCAAAGCATCACAAACCCATAACCTGCATGTTGGATCTCATACTTCATCAGATATTCAATACTTGCTCATCTTTCACACACTAGCCTAATGATCTTCTCCTCCTTATATAGGTTTAGGCCTCTCCCAATACCATGGTCCAAAACTACGTAGGACCAATACCTTGGACTCATTACCTGGGGTCAATACTTCGGACCAAATACGATGGACCAATATCATGGATCAAAATACCATGGACCAAATACCACGGACCAAAACATAGCTTTCCAACATGTACGTGCCTTTCCTTCTGTGAAAGTGCGTGTGTATGTTATACGCTCCTTTTGGTCTACTAACCCGCATGTATATGCATTTTTGTCACGGTGAACCTGCGTATACCTCTTTCTGATAATTAATTCTTTGCTATTGATCTGTTGCACTATGATCTGTCATCTGAGTGAGTTGCCATCAAAGGACAACACCTGTATCATAATTCCAACAATCTCCCCCTTTGGACTTAATGGCAACAACAACACCAAGTCATTCTCCCCCCTTGACATCAAGGGCAAAGGGCGAACCAAGATATTCTCTCCCTTTGATATTTATTATGTTGTCCATACTCCCCCTGAGTACATGTTGAAATCTCTGATTGAGCTCCCCCTTTGTACATGCTAAGATGTACTAGACCATCCTTGCTCCCCCTGAGCACATGCAGAGACTACAAAAATATATTCAAAAGAACAACATGACTCTATGACTTAACTATGTGAGTATGACCTTCCTATCACCAACGACTCATCCATACATCAATCTCCCAACCAAGTGGGGATACACCATTTTTTACTCTTCCACCCAACCAAGTGGGGATATACCAAATGTTTATACGTGACTGAAATAGACATTATTACATCATCCTTCCCATGCAAAGTGGGGTTACAAAATAGGTCTTTTCATGACCTTTACATCAAATGATATACATGCCTTTTATAGCAATGACCAGCAATCTAAACAAGACTATAATAGTCATCAGCAGCTATCATACACCATATATGATCTACACCATAAGCATATGTCACCGACGTCCAAACCTATAACCTGCAATACCATTCTCTTGGCTAACCAACAATAAGTAGCAAGATGTATCATTTAGCCACATAAGCATCAACACCAAAGATCTCTAACCATAATGCCAACAATGCATTATTCGAAGCATATGCACCCCCTGAACCTGTTCCAACCAACACATACCATGACCGAACCATATCAGACTTCTTGAGTCTGTCCTGCTGCTTTTTCTTTAGAGCACCATATACACGACTTTGCAGCCTCTAACTCGCGTATATACGCAACTTTGCTTCATAATAGCTGCATATGAAAATTGGAATACTGAAGTTTTACACTTTCAGTTTTCGTTGGGTTTGTCATGTTTGGAAACTGAGCTATGCCACATCTTTTTGATAATAATTCTGTCTTCTTCAATCCTTGGGATTGAGATGATGTATGCTTCTTTTGGTTTGGTGTCCGAATTTTGCTCCTGAACTCCTTTACTTTATGTCCAAACTTGTTACACACATAACATATTACATGTTTCATATTCCTTTTATTGTAATCAACAGCTTTGTGACCAAACATATTGCAAGCAAAACAATATCCCTTAAAGTACCTGGAAACTGATGATCTTTCTGTGTGACGGTCTTGAACCATTCTACTTCTGCATCTTGCTGCAACATGTCCAAAGTTATGACATACATAACACTCAACATTATTCATCTAAGAACATAATCGACTATCACTTCCATAGTTTGGAGTAAAAGATTTTCTTTGACAGATTTCTTTCCTTAGTTGTTGATGTGGTTGACCTCTTACCTCCTTGTTGAGAATTTCAGGTTTTGCATTCAAGTTCCTTGCCTCACCGTGAGAGCTAGATTCGCCTTCAACAGATTCTTGAAAACAAAGACCAGTTTTGATAGCAGGGGATCTTTGACTACTAAGAATATCATCTAAAATCTTAATACTATCTTGAAATCGTAACAGTTTATCCTTTTCTTCTAATTTACCTTTTAAGGTATTTACCTCAACCTGATGTTGCTCTTCCTTTTCCAGATGTTGTTTCTTCAAGATTTCTGCAGCCTTTCTTCCTTCTTCCACTTGTTGCCTTAATTCGAGAACTTCATGTTCTTGTTCTTTAAGAGCTTCTTCATTCTGTTTCTTTGATTCTTCAAGATCTTCCTTTAGAGAGAGGATCTTAGATTCAAGTCTCTGGATTGTTATGCTCTGATCATTTATTTCATTTCTTAATGATATCACTACATCCTGCAGCTACTCCCTTACTCTAGTTACTGTCTCCAGTTGATCTTTTAATCTCGTAAATTCTTCTTTTTCTACGTCATTATTTTCATATGCCATGAGAAGTTTAATTTCCTGATTATCTTCATTATTATTTGACAAGCCATCACTATTATCATGAGTATAATAACTTCTATTACCTTCTTCAGACATCTTTCCTTTGTTATGAGGGCATCTAGCAGTGTAATGACCAACTCTACCACAAGAAAAACATTTGAAAGGTAGCTTACCTTTGAACCTTCCAAATCCCCGTTGAAGCTTCTTGACAAAATTTACCTCATATTCTTCTTCTAAAATGTATCCTAATTCATTGAGTTTTCTTTTTCCTTTGTTGATACTTTAAATATGGCTTCTCTCATATCTAATGGTCCTCCTTTTCTCATTTCAAAAGCAGTTAAGATTTCGTGAAGCTGCTTCATAGTGATATTCTGCAGATCCTACTTTTCTTCTATGGCAGACACTTTGGGTTCAAATTTAGCAGATAAGGATCTTAAAAAAAATTCAACTAAGGTGACTTCCTTTATCTCTTCACCCAGATTCTTCATACAATTGACAACCTCATCTATACGTAGAAAGTAACTATATATGCTTTCATCACTATGCATCTTAAGAGTTTCATACTGAATTCTGAGAGTTTGAAGCTTAGCATGTTTTACCTGAGAGTCTCCTTCGTAGCTCAGAACAATTTTGTCCCATATTTCTTTGGCTGATTTGAGCTGCATGACCTTGACAAACTCTGATTTTGGCAAACTTCCCAATAAAATAGTAACAGCTTTGGCATTGGTTTCATATTGCTTTCTACCTGCCGTATCTGTAGGAATTACTAATGGAAATGTATATCCTCCTTCCACGATTTCCCAAACATCTGTCCCAAGCGATTTTAGATAGGTTGTGGTTCTTATCTTCCAATAAACAAAATTGCTCCCATCAAAGATTGGCGGTCTGATGGCTCCCTTTCTTTCCTGATTACTCATGATGAGGAATCTTCCTTCAAGCGATCAAGCTTCTTTTAAAGGACCTACTCTGATTCCAATTGTTGGAAATAATACTGAGAGGGGAGGGGTGAATCAATATTAGCAAATCAATATAACTTTTTCATTTCATACTCTGTTTCATATACGCTACTTCAGTCAAGGCAACCCGCGTGTACACGCAACTGTGTTTAATGCAACTAGCATATATCTAGTAAACTTATGATTCAGTTAATCCATCACATGTTGATCTTTAATTAGTGCATCAGAACTTCATTAACCATATAAACAGTAAACAAGTGCAGTAAAACAGGACAGATCATCACACATGAACACCATGATGTAAGGTGGAAAACCAATGTAGGGAAAAAACCACCTGCTTCCATCTTCCTTTAATATAATAAAAACCTATTTACAATCTTGTAATGGCGCAGACTCATACCAGTATGCAGGCACCCACCTGCAGAAGGCTACAACCTTCTCTCATTCTCTAGCTACTACTGGAAGGGAGTTACAACCCCCTGGCTCTTGTACTAGCTGAAATATTTACTAGTATGTAGGCGTCGACCTACAGAAGGCTACAACCTTCACTCTTCCTCCAGGGACCACGTTTCATCCAATTTTCATATTGGACCCATCAACAACATTGAAGCTCAAAATCAATCATCACTGCACTACACTTGCATCATCAATCTCTGAATCACCCAACACTGAATCACTGAAACCCTGTCATCAAAACACAGTCACCAGAACACAGAGCAGAATGCAGAACTCTGCAACAACGACTAGAACCAACAGCAACCTCAAATATCAAATCTCATCATGTATTCGCTACTCTGATGAACCAAACCAATGTGTATACGCTCTTTTACAAAAGACAACCAACGTACAGATCTGAAAATAATTACTTATACCTTGACTGTAAATTTTTACTTCAGACGAAAATAAGAGAAAAAGGAAAAACAAGTTAATTTTAATTAGATTTGTGATCAAAATAGGATATGCAATGGCATCTCGCGCTAGGGTTTTCAACGCGGCCGCATACGCAGGGGCTGGATTACCCCAGAATCTGCTGGAAACGGAGGCTCCACGTTTACTAAACGGGTATGCGCAGACCTTCTATGGAATTTCTCAGCAAGGCGGCACACGGAAGGTCTTTTTCGCTGCGGAATGCGCTTTTGATCCCACGACTGATCTCCTGGACAGGGCAGCGGAACTCTGTTCACCGAACCCCCTGAGCAAGATCCATGGCAGGAATGAAAACCCCTGCAAATGTTTGGCGGGTTGGATGAAAAGTGCCCAGAGCAAGAATCTAGCAGTAGGACCAAAATATGACCGCATGGGCAAATGGGAAGATGAGAACCTCCAAGCGGATGGCCAGATCTGGGGCCTCCCCATGGATAACAGACATACCATCTTTGCCATCTGCGAGCACCGAAAGAAAGCTGAGGAAAACTGTCAAGATTCGATTCTTCAGATCTTCAGGGCGATTGGGCAACAGAAGGGGCAACGGTGTGTTTCTGGGTCTGGATCAAACGGATCGCACGACATCACTGCAGAAAGTTCTGGATCTGCCGCATTTCACATCAGATCTGCTAAGGCAGCACCTGGTAAATTGTTGGTTAGAGGCGGACTTTTCTCTCCCACAGTGAGAAGATATATGAACCCCAGATCTGCCATCCTTTCGCCAGATCTGGCTTACAAGCCAGTGAATCGGGGCCTACTCCTCATGGACGCAAATCTGATCTAGATCTTCATCAAATCGATTGAAGGCAAACACTTCTGCATGAGGCTCACTATGGGGATGAGCATCCATGCGTTAAAAAAGAAGATCCAGGGTCACCTTGGAACCCCAGCTCAATATCAAAACCTTATATATTCTGGGTTCAGTATGCAGGACAACCAAACACTCCAGCACTACGGCATTGCCAACGATTCAACCATTATTCTTAATCTCCGACTGCATGGCGGAAGCACTGGTACTAGCTCAAAAAATACAGGTTCTTTTCGGGATGCAGTGAAAGGGAAAAAAATGGAAAATAAAGCAGCACCACCAACAGAGTTACCAGGACCCTACATTGTTGAACAAAAGCCAAAATCACCAACGCTACTAGTATCTATGCCAGAGGTAACTAGTTTACACACCGATTTATCTAAAAATGCAATCATTTATAGATTTAATGGTTTCTGGCCAAAATCAGATGCCCTGCACCAATGGATCTCTACAACATGGACATCAAACTGTGAAATTTACCTATGCCCCAAAGGGTACTTCATAGTTAGATTCAATACAGAACAAGAACGAGACAGCATTATTAATCAGGGGCCTTGGTTCTGGGGCAGTGCTGGCCTCTTCCTCACCCCCTGGTTTTCTGATTTCGACGCCAATACAATGAAAGTCTCAACGATGCCGGTATGGGTAAGGCTACATGGTCTCCCTCTACACTTTTGGCATCATAAAGTATTAGCTGCCATTGGGAATTCCCTGGGGAAATTCCTAAAAATGGATGAAGACAGAGCTATCAGGGGCATATTTACATTTGCCAGAATATGTGTAGAAGTGGACCTGAGTCAGGGGCTACCTGACCACATCACGCTGAACTTCAATAATTCTCAATGGATACAACAGCTCGACTATGAGAACACAGCATTCTGGTGCAGGGGATGCATGCAAACAGGGCACCTTCAATATAATTGCCCTTTTGCTCGAAAGGACCCCAGGAGAACCAAGAAACAACAGAAAAATCCGAAAGGTTGGCAGCACACCAACCCATTGGAAGAAGAAGACATCGTGGAGCCTACAGAGAACCAGACAGAACCTGATCCTCAAATGAGACAGACATATACTCAGGAAGAGAATGCCCCAATTACTTACCTGGGGCCACACATTTCAGATCTGCAACAAGAGCCACAAATGGAAATAAGCGGCATCAAACGAACCCATGGATCTGAGGGCTCGGAATCTGACAAAGAACTTCAACTGATCCCAATGGAAAATCAGCTAGCTATTATTACACCCAGTCCCGACACTGGTGGTTGGCGACGGGTAGAGAAGAAGAAGGGTAGAAAAGTTTAGCCTTGCTGGAACATTTTAATTTTTTTCTATTGTTGTAGCTTCCTGTCATTACAGGAACAGTCACATGCTATTTTGTGTTCTTTTTCTTTCTGTTGCCTGTTATCACAGGAACAGCCATCTGAATATGCCTTAGGCATCTACAAAATGTAATTTTATCAATATGAATAAAGTTACGACTTTTTTCTACGGGAAAAAAAATTTCTACTTCAGACATACCCAGATCATCATACATAAAGGATCAAACATACGTCAGTTTTCAGATCTGAACTATTCATAGCATATAATGATAATGCATTTTAGTCTTCATGATCTCGGTCCATCAACCTTCATTCGCCACATAGGTGCATCCTTAGCAAAGCATCACAATCCCATAACCTGCATGTTGGATCTCACACTTCATCAACTATTCAATACTTTCTCATCTTGCACACACAGGCCTAATGATCTTCTCCTCCTTATATAGGTTTAGGCCTCTCCCAATACCATGGTCCAAAACTAAGTAGGACCAATACCTTGGACCCAATACCTCGAACCAAATACCATGGACCAATATCATGAATCAAAATACCATGGACCAAAACTTAGTTTTCCAACATGTACGTGCATTTCCTTCTATGAAAGTGCATGTGTATGTTATACGCTCCTTTTGGTCTGCTAACCCGCATGTATACACGCTTTTGTCACGGTGAACCTGCGTATACCTCTTTTTTATCATTAATTCTTTGCTATTGACCTGCTGCACTATGATCTGTCATCTGAGTGAATTGCCATCAAGGACAACACCTGTATCATAATGCCAACAAATGCTTCCTTGAATAAGAGCACTCAAAAAGTGATAAAGAAGCAGCTAACAAATCATACCCTCCGGATTTGAAATTGGATCAAGGAAATGTAGCCATTATCTCCTCTATATTTGTTCCTAGTAAGTCCTCAGAATGGATTGATGTACGGAAGAAAAAAGGAAAAAAGGACCCTCTAAAAACCCCATGATCATTCTTGGGTTTTTTTAATAGGAAAGTAGTAAATGTATTGGCACTATCAAATTATCATAGGTTGGATAGTTTTCATGTAAATTCAGGGTAGTTTGTATCTTGATATTGGATTTGGTTTTGTCTCTTGATATTGGATTTGGTTGGTTTTCCCCTAGAAATGACCAAGCCAAATTTCTTTGTGAACATATAATTAATTGAACAGAAGATAATATAATTTTTAATTCACAAAAAAGAAATTAAAAAAGAAAATGTATAATAACTAAACATAATCATATAAAACATGTTTGGTAATATATATATATATATATATAACATCTCTTTTAAAAAATGTGTTAATATATTTATTGAATCATTTATTTAATTTTTTATTATTATAACTAAATATAATTATATAATCTATGAAGTGTAGATTAGTTACTTTCTATGGAGTTTAGTCTCATTAAATCACTCGTTTAAAATTCTTGGGAAAGGGTTGAAGGTGGGAACCACTTGTGAGAGATAAAAGATATCTCATGGTGCATTGATTGTGCCTTGCACAATGCTAGTGACAACATCCCACAAATGAGAAAATCACTCTTCCATCCAACATTAAAACTAATACTAACCTAAACTTAATTTAACTAATTACCTTTATATTTTACTTACTCCTCAACCCACAATTACCTCTCAAACATAAAACTTACCCATCTCCTTTCTAATTTATGTTTATATTAAATTTAACTTTGCGAAAAGATTGGAGTTACATCCCCAAACCCTTATTTTTGCCTCTTTACTAGTTCTAAGGTGGTGTATGTTTTTTCCCGTTTATCTCTTGAGATGCATCTGATAAAAAGACCTACTATCTTTTAACTTTAATAATATATTAAAACTTTTTATCTTTATCTAGATGTTTAAGTTTTGGGTTTGTTTAATAAGGACTTTAGTTTTTCATATATCGTAAATCTAAGTTTGCTTAAGCTTTTGAAAAAGTTTGCTTGTGTTTTTGTGCTTTTGAAATAAGTTAATTTGTGGTTTGGTTAATTCATTCTATAACATTTTAATATTTAATATTTAAATTTATTTTATTTTAATAATTTTTAATTAAAATTTTATTGTAAAATTATGTTTTCATTTTTGTATTAATTATATTGTTATATTTATTATATAATGAAGAATATTATTTTCTAACACTAAATAACAAACACTCCACAATAAACTAATTATCATTGTTATATTTTAATAAGTTTAATACAATGGTTAAGGATTTTATAATCTATCTCTACATACATCTACTCCCTTCCATCCATCTAATGTCCTCAAAAAAAAATACCTCACACATCCACCTTATATTATTTATTTATAACCCTTGGAAGTGAGTATACTAATGTATATATTGGTTTATGGATTCACATATGCATATACATACAAACTAACTAATACATATCTATGACAAATGTACTACACACATAGTGTACACACTAGTGCATCCTATGTCAAATGCATGTATGTGAGATAGACACACGCACACATAGTGATTAGGATTTTAAGGATCCATCCCTACATACATCTACCCCATATCATCAATCCTAAAACATTAGAAGCAAGAATATTACACCCACACCCATCCACTCTGTACCATCCATCCATAGCCCTCAAAAGCAAGTATATCAATATATTTACTCATGTATATACCAGTATATATACTAGTGCATGCCAACATCGGTTGTGTTTGTGTGTGTAAATTCATGGCAAAATTGATTATATATACTATATATTCTAGTGTATGTTGGCATTGGCTAACTATATTTAGTCATAATTATCCTTTATCAAAAATGTTAACAATAATAATAATACAACTAAAAACTTCTTAACCTCCCTAGCATTTGATTTAAATATTCATGATTATTTATTACGCATGATGATTTGTTATGTAAAAGGGTAAGACGTATGTTTTAGTTTTAATGTTTCCACCAAACATACACATAATTATATGCAATTGTAGAATATTAAATATCTAATTGTATTTTTAAAATTAATATGTAAAATGATATAATAATTGGAATGTTCCCACACTTGTGAACTTTTACATATAGAACCTTTTAAATTAATGAGTATACAATCATAGATGACATCAATATAAGTTAAAAATTATAGACATGCATTTAAAACTAATGTAAAACCATAGGAAAACGGTATTATTCCAAACAATACAATGCACCAAAAGACACATTTACATGTTACAATAACTTTTAAATATATCAACCTCTTCTCTCTTCCTCAATTATATTGAATTGAATTGTCTTTGCTAGGATTTTTTTTGTATTTTTTTTACTTCCTTACTCTATATTTTAACTTTTTTATTCCATTCCCTCTAACCCTCTATCTTCCTTGTCATCTCTTTACCCCTTGTGATTACACACGCTTTAACTGGACACAAGCATATAACCTTGACCCCTTATTTGGTGACGGATCAGATGGCTATTGCTTGCATGACTTGTCGATATGGAACCAATGGCTCTTACATCTCTGCTACGCCCCCATATGTGGAATTAGTGCTACCGCCCCAAAAAAAACCCCGCCTTTCCCTCCTTACTCTTGCTCCAACCCTGATCGAGGGGCATTCTACTGGCCCCACAGATCGCATTGGTCCCACTACCGACTGCTGGGAATGGGAATCAACTTCCTCGACCGCTCAAAGAAGATGATATAAGATTAGATTCCGGGGAGCATAGAATCTATACTCTTCTTGGGAGCTTATACTAGGTCGGATTCCACAAGCAGAAGCTTGTGTATAGCTTGTTCAGTTACATGTATTGTTGTTTCCCATGCCAAATCTCTCTTGCTCTACGGGTCTACCAAGCAAGCAAGCTATCGAACTGGGCCCCCGCCCCCGCCCCCACTCTCGAAAGGTTATCACTCTCAGTCCTTGCTCTTTTTCCACCACTTCGAAAACATCACCTCGCGTGGAGACACATCCTTTAGTTCGAAAGCCAGCATACCTTGTCAAAGTCGTATTCCTCATTTGTAATGTATATTGTTTCCACACTCCTTTGTATACCTCTGATTAAATTCTCCCTTTATATCCATTTCCAATCTTAACATATGCCTCATGTGCATGTTTGGTGTGTTTTTCTCCTCCTAATCAAATATGTGAGTTAATTTTGTTTTCCTTAAATTATTCATTTTTCCATTTAATTTTTGTGAAAATGTGATAGTTGAATTTGTGTTCTTTCTTTTTAACTTTTTTTTTTTTTTTTTTTTTGGCGTACATGTTTTACGTTAATAATTTGAAAAAAAAAAATCAATGCTCTTGCAACAACTTTTCCAAAGGAAAATTAGTGCAAACATGCATTAATTTTATATCACTTACCATGGCCTTTCACTTTCAAACTTTTAAACACTTTATTTTATAATTTCAAATATTATCTTCATTTAAACTCTCCTCCTTATACTTTATATTTTTGGTTCAAAATATATTTTCATATAGAATTCATCATATCTCTTCTAATTTCTTTCATGGTATATGTATCATCTAATCCTTCTTATCTATATATTCTACTTCATCTGCAATGTTGCAATGTTCAACATAAAAAATAGGCAAAGATCAAACTCACCTAGCAACTTTACTTCATATGCATTGTCATTAAACTTCATTTGAATCCTTTAGAGTAATATTTTTCCCTGATTCTATTTTTTGTATGCTCCTTGACATCAATCTATTTTCTAAAGTGCAACAACACTTGGACACCACCATTACATGACTTAAATAATCTAATGCATATAACCAATCTCCTCAAATTGTGTGCTGTTTTTAGACAATCTCTTTGAGATACTATTGACTGTGCTGGACCCGCCAACATTCAGGGGATCACCCCAGTAGAAGTCCCAACTAGACCTCACACCGTTTGGTGTGGGAGTCCCATTCGGTATGATGGCCCAGTTGCCATTGTCTTAAGGATTTGCCTCAACTCTTGCTTGTCAGCACAGGAGAGTGGTTCGCTTTGTCTTCGAGAAGTGAGGTTCGCATGCCTAGTGAGTGTAAGTGTACTTGTGTCAATGGTTCTTTCACTGTGAGGGGAAGAAGGTGAAGGTGAGTTCCAGGTTGAAAGGGATCAGTCCCAACTCGGCTAGGAACACACAACACAAAAGGACATACACAGCTTCCGGCGGAGCAGTCCACTCAGATGCGGTAGTCACAACATACAAGGTAAGATAACACGTACAACACTCACGGATTAGTCCGAATGAGTGTAACAATTGTTACAGCAAGGTTCATGTGAAAGGTTTGTCTGATGTCAGGCACAGCAGTGGACACGGACGGAACAACATTAAAAGCATATACATATGTGAAAATGTGTTGGCCTATTAACAAGCTTCTAAATTAAGCGAAAGTTCCAAGACACATCATTACGCCATACATCACTAACCCCGTTAGTGGGGCGTTGGAGCCACTACTTACTCCTCAAAGAAAAGATTACTGACTCTCTTAGCTATGTGGGAGGAGCTGAGGTGAAAAAGTCCTTTCATGTACAAATGAGGGGGTATTTATAGCCAAGGGTGAAACTAACCCTTGTGGCTGTTCAAATACCCTTATGACCGTTCGACTTCCATGTCTTTTCGACTTACATGACTCTATGTTCAACAAGTGGGTCTCTTGGACTTCCATGTTACATCACATTGATTGAAAAAAAGCCCATGGTGGAGATGTGGGAAGCATGACTCCATGACTTGACATGACAATGTTGGTACACTCGTGTTGTCACTGGAGTGCATGTCGAGCTACAGTGTTGTTGATTGATGGATGTCTTCATGGTGTATCATAACTTCACCTTCGCATGGCGAAGTGTGCAGAGTCTTCGATGGTACTTGGTTCACTTAATGAGGCTTTAGCATGTTGTTCCTTGCTTGCATGCTAGAAGGCCTGACAGGCTCATCTGTTCGTGAAGGTGCATGTTCGTCACATTCATCTGCTTCGCATGCTTCGTTTGTTCGTCCGTTGGTGAACCTGTCCTTCTGCATGTGCCCCCTTCATTCATCCCGTTCGTCATCTTGCCATGTTGGTTGGTGTACCTGTACCTACAGTCACTCATGATGAGACGACATCAAATCCAAAACCTCCTAGTCTACCATGACACATGATCATTCGGATGCAGGTGACTGGGAGAGGCAGCGAGGTTTTGATGCAGGATGATGGCTCCAGGAAACTACTGATGAAAACTACGCAAGAGTCATTGAGAGATGGAGACGGGCAATCTGAGTTGACAGTGACTGTCTGTAAGGTCTAGCTCGGCTGGGAGGCAAAATTGCGCAAATTTTGGGAGGAACAGTCTGGGTTGTTGGAAGGCAAGGCATGCATTCTCTGCGCATTTTTCAGAACGAATGAGCAGCGGGGTTGGACAGCCAGATTTGCGCAATTTTTCAGAGGAACGGGTTCGGCTGCATGAAGGTCAGCTGGCAGGTATTGCACAGTTTTTCTGGGGAATTGCCCGGATCACTGGTAACCAAAACTGCGCAATTCCCATAGGGAACTGCCAGATGGCTATTGGGGTCACTGGCAGCCAAAACTACGCAATTCCTAGAGGGAACTGCCAATTGGTTGCCCTGGAGATTGGTAGAAAAAATTGCGCAATTCCCAGAGGGAACTAGCAATCTACTACTTGGGGCTGCTAGGAAGGAAAACTTCACTAAGGCCGGACGGCCGGCCTACTGATCATCTTTGTGCAATTTATGAGCTGAGCTGACTGATGGGCAGCAGAAGGCCTGCTCATGAATAGTGCGCAATTTCTTAGATGAATAGTTGTTCGATTGTCAGGATGACTAACTGGGAAAACAACACAATTTTCTGAGGGAGACAGGGACGAGCACTTGGTGTCTGTCCAGCCTGTCTATGCAATTTCCTCAGTCAGCTGAGCAGGTGAGGTCAGTGGCCTCTGCACAATTTTTGAGGGGATTCAGTCTCAGGGTGATTGTCGGGTCCGACTGTCCAGGTGACCAGCATGAGAGTTGATAGGATTGCTTGTGGGCAATGCAACTTGAAAATACTAGCTTGGTGCTTCTGCATTGTTCTGGTTGATAGTCGATCAATTCGATGGTAGGGTGATGAACCAGTTGTCAGAGGGGAGTCAGGTCATCAGAACCTTCAGCAAAAATGGCTAAGTGTGTGAACAATCGAAAGATGCATAGGTGATCATATGAACACACACTCGCATGGCTTCGATGATACGACCAAACCATCCAAACACACATGGTCAATAACATTTACCAACGGTGTAAGTGACAAGCACGACACTCATGATTGACATTTCATTGATCGAGACGATGCTTGTGCAACAGTGAATGTGACTCTATGTGTGAGCGAGACAGATGCTTTCATAGCGAATACAACAAGCACATACGAAGCGAAGACTTTGAGCATAACCAGAACATGGTCGCAAGCATGACTCAGACATCAGCATGCAGAGACTTGAATGCAATGAACAAGCAAGGTGAATGTAAGGACTCATGCAAGCTCACGGAGTGAACCCGAATGTGTGCATTCATTAACTGAACTCTTCAAAGGAGGCTCCGAAATTGGTGCAGGCCAAAATTTTGGAGGGTGGTTGTAGCCGCTACAACACTTGGCGACACACTGGTAGAACTCTAGCTTCTTTGTTCCGGTTCATTGCTAACACAAGGCCATGGTCTTTCCAGGAGTATTGAATCACTATGCGGGTTACTTCAATTTCCCCACTTACTCCATGGACATACGTGGTTCACCCTTTTTCAACTCAGTTAAACACAATCAAAAGTTCAGCTTTGATCTCAGTGTTTCGAATCCGGGAAGGGTATTTTAGCTCGCAAGTTGAAGATTTTCAGAGTATAAGTTCATCTCTGGTGTTGCTCCGCTTCCAGTAGGCCTGGACAGTACCCCGACGGAGTCATGCAGGAACACACACATTGCTCCACTTCCAGCAAGCCTGGTCATTACCCTGGTGGAGTTCCATGCTTCACCTCTCTGTGCAAGAAGCCTTTCTCTTCTTTCGCCTTTGTCTTTTTCAAGGGGATTGTGCATAGGCACTTATTTACTTTTGGGGCGGAAGAGGGATCTAGACTTATTGAGAGAAGAAGAGGTTGTTCTTTCAAAGAAGCATGTGAGACTGCTGACATAGGTTTGCTCGTTTAGATTTTCCCCTTCTCCGTTTCTACCAGTTGAATGAGCTTGAACACATAGAACAGAACGCTAAGTACAGGCATGGGGCTTCCCAGTGTGGACATAGGTTCATGGTTGGACCAAAACTTCCCTTGCAAATGGTTCGTATTTTCCGTCAAGCCTTCATCGACCAAAAGTTACAACCAAGCATAGAGAAGGCAAACACAAGATTGGCCAAGTGTTGCAGTGTCACGAGTTTCCTCAGATTTCAGCCACATACTCTATTCAAAATCCAAGACGTAGTAGTTGGCAGCACTTATTTCTGAAAACAAAAATAGTAATATATCAAACAAACAAAATGAACATGAACAAAAATAATAAGCAAAATCAAACAAAGCGAAAGCAAAACAAACCAAATGAAACAACAAGTAGCAAGTAGACTATGTACATGGCATGAGTGTGACCCAGCCCTCTGAAACTAATGTTAAGGACTTAGCCATTTATAGGAATATTATCAATCCTCCCATCAAGTGATTGCAAATGATACGTGTGTGAGCCAAGTTTCTCATGGACCAGTGCCAGTTCACCGAGCTCCGCTGCTGGAACCTGGTGGCATTCTAGAAGACCTTCAAGTGAAGACAACACCACTATTTCAAGTGTTGTGTGCAACATGAGCTCGAATGATGACATGGGGTAGTTTTTTTATTCTTGGAAGGGTTCAAGTTTCTGAAGTCAATGCATAAGTGGATCTTCCCAGATTTCTTACATGCAATATTTAAAGTAGAAAACCAAATATGATGACGAACTTTGCAAGTAATTCAAACACTTGAAATGTTAGTCAATATTTTCGGTGAAAGGAGTACAAATAACATGTATGTGTTACCTATTCTTTGTTGCAAAGGCTTGTCTCCTCCTTTACCTGGAATCTCATGTTGGATTTTTAGTGTACAGTGGGTACTCAGGTCATCATCTACTCGTGCAGACCTATCTAGGTATTGTTCGATCAAGAAGCCAACGATTGGTCACTATTATAGTGTGTAACTTGTACCGAGGTTGGCCATCTTCAGATCATGGTGGATTCCCAAGTTTCTCTGTTCGTTCTTAGTGTTGGTCCTTCGTGTGTTCAGCATGAGTGCTTCAGCATCATTGTTTGTGACTTTGAACTTCAAAAAGCTTGAAATCATGCATTGTCCATTGTTTTGGATGACTGAGATACACTCGGTCCTTGGGCCATCATGTGTTCCTGACTTTTCAAGGCTCATAGCCCACAGCTCGTCTGTACGTGGACTGTTTGGTGTGCTGGTACTGTTGCTACTACTGTTATTATTGGAAAAACAAACTGTACAAGTTTCATTATCATCAGTTGGGCGAGGAAGGAGTCCCAACTACTTGTCTGATGAGGTTTGAGTTGATCGTGCAGGATAACACTCCAATGTCTTTTCCAGGAGGAAATTGCCAAACATGAGTTCTGCAAAGGCCAACGGTTCATTCTCACTGTTAAGGGGAGTGACATTATGTTTCATATACCTCTCAGATAACACTCAAATTTGGTTGCATTTGCCCTTGTATAGAAGCCACATGTGAGACCAGTCTGTAGAAAAATATCCATCTAGCTTGTTGGACCAGTCTCTGATGAGTAGCACGCCATATGCTTCTGGTATGTCCACAACAAATGCGTTGATGCATTGGTGAACTTGACCGTCGTGAGATAATCGGATGATCACATCTCTAAGTTCACTAATGGTTGGTATTGATGTTTTGTCAAGTTGGATGATTCTCATGGATGTTTTGCTCCATCGTGCATTGATCTTCTTAGCAATGGACAGCGACATGACATTGGTTTCCACACCAGAATCAACCAAGCAGTTGTGAACATTGTAGTTGAAAACTTCGAATGAAAGCATGAATGGGGGGCAACCTGAGTTTTCTTCTTCCATCCAGAGTGTATTGAGCACAGTAGAAGTGATCTAAGAGGTGTGCTTACTCCCTTACTAGTAGAGGTTGCATTGTCCGCCATTGTATGTCCCAATGCACGCAGCAAGATATCTTGCTGACTCTGGACTTTGGCTAACTCGAACAAACTGATGTTCGCCTGAATTTTCTTCATGTCATCAACTATGTTGTAGTCCAGAGGTGGTAGACTCATTGAGGTGTCCAGGGTGGAGCAGATGTTCATGTTGTTCGGTGGAGTGTTCTGCAACTTGCTGCTCATGGATGTACTCTTATCCATTGTTGTCTTCCCGGACTTGTTTTGTGTCTGTTGCTTCGAGGTAGCTGGTGGATCGGCCTTCTTTATCAGCTACCTCACTTTCTCTTGCATTTCCCCAAGTGTAATCGGAGCCCCTTTACCACTAATATTATAGCGATCATTTTTCTTTTGGGGATGCTTCTCGGTGTTTGTCTTCGAGATTACTTGCGAGCACTGATAAGCATTCACCACATGCCCAGAACTTGGTGTTTCATCAGGTGCAACCTCTTCGCTATCATCAGTGTCTTCTGGCTGCTCCTACATATCGCCTTCCACATTGAGTGTATGACTGCAGACTGAGGTAACGACTCGCTTCCAATCTGAACAAGAGTTCTCGAGGTGGAACTCTTCGTGGAATGAACAGAAATTAGGATCAACACAATGCTCAAGTTGGAACACATGCTTCTACACAAATTTGGAAGCAAACCGGTTGTTTCTTAATGAGCCTGTTGATGAACTGCTTGCCTGTCTCTGTCTAGGCGGATGGCTGCTTGTGAATGTGTTTGTTTTCCGTTGCTTTAGTTCAGACATTTCGGTGGCCAAATTCTTGACAAGGTGAGTGAGGGTCTCAATATCAATTGCTTCCTTGTCTCTACCCTTGCTCGTCGTTGCTTGGAGATTTCTGCTAGCATCCTTGGATTCTTTCATTGATTCGTCATCCTTAATGACTCCATTACGCCCAAGTCTTTTTCAACAGCAATAGCCTCTTCATAGCTTTCTAAAAGTGTTGGCTTCACAACTCGCTTGACGAACCGCAATGGCGGTCGGCAGTGCAAATGTGTAATAATCAATAGTGATGGAGTCATGAGGTTTAGTGTCTACTGCAAATTTGTTCAAAATACGCATAAACCTCTAATTGAAGTCTTTCACTTTCTCTTTTCCCTCCATCCTGAGGCTTCCAATTCCTTGAGTAGCATGTTTGGGGTCTTGTCATCAGCAAACTTTTCGAGGAACATACATTTGAAAGAACCTAAGTTTTGTATGGAGTTGGGTGGAAGGATGTGATATCAAGCAGTTGCGCGGCCGTCCAAAATACATGGGAACAGTCTACATGTTACGTCGTCATAACATACCTCGAGGGTCTGTAGTTGTAGATAGAAGTTGTCTAAGTGGTATTCTACCTTCACCGCGTGGTCAGAGTTGAACTTGATGTTCATCCTCTCTACTCGCTTCAGCATCTTGTGTAGAACGGTGGGGAGGGCCAATGGTCCCTGAGTCATTCATCCAAGATTTGGGTCAGCCATCTCTTCATCTTCTTCCTCCCCTTCAGAGTTTGATGGTTCAGGATCTGAGTTTGTCGGTTCATCTCCACCTCCACCTCCTCTGTTGCCTTCCCCTCCGCCTCCTATACCGGAGTTCGATCCCAAGATTACAAGAGTGCCTTGTTCATCTTCAAGGAAGATTGGAGGTTCCTCTTCATCTTCAATAACTTCCTCTAGACCTTCAAGCGTGGCAAGAACTGCTTCTTCCACTGATGATACAACAACTCTTGTGAGAGTGGCTTTTGGCTTCCTAGATGTGTGTGGAAGATGTTGTACGCATGGGATTAGTCCGACTTCTTTCGCCAACTGGCAAGTGACGGGACAAACACAGCGAGGTGTTGATATGAAATCTCATGTTCAATTCTGGGAGGTGAGGAGTAACCAACTGCAAAGTCGTGTGAGAGGGAGTGCGAGTTACTGCCTTGACTAGATGATTGATAAGTGAGTGTGAGGGGAATTTCAAACATGGACAACTGGCTTCCCTCCTTCTAGCGCCAGAAATGTTGACGATGCTGGACCCGCCAACATTCAGGGGATCACCTCAGTATGAAGTCCCAACTAGACCTCACACCGTTTGGTGTGGGAGTCCCATACGGTATGATGGCCCGGTTGCCATTGAGGATTTGCCTCAACTCTTTCTTGTCAGCACAAGAGAGTAATTTGCTTTGTCTTCGAGAAGTGAGGTTCGCGTGCTTGGTGAGTGTAAGTGTACTTATGTCAATGGTTCTTTCAATGTGAGGGGAAGAAGGTGAAGGTGAGTTCCAGGTTGAAAGGGATTAGTCCCAACTCGGCTAAGAACACAGAACACAAAATGACATACACAACTTCCAGCAGAGTAGTCGACTCGGATGCGATAGTCACAACATACAAGGTAAGATAACACGTACAGCACTCATGGAGCAGTCTGAACGAGTGCAACAGTTGTTACAGCAAGGTTCATGTGAAAGGTTTGTTTGATGCTGGGCAGAGCAGTCGACACGGAAAAGACAACATTAACAGCATATACAACACATTTCCATTAATAGATTATGCATTACAACAAATGAATCAGTTTAGATGTAGAACACGAGTTAAAGAAACATGCATTACAAGTGTTAAAGATCAATCTTACAACAAATACAATACATGTGTGAAAACGTGATGGCCTGTTAATAAGCTTCTGAATTAAGCGAAAGTTCCAAGACACATCATTACACCATACATCACTAACCCCGTCAGCAGGGCATTGGAGCCACTACTTACTCCTTAAAGAAAAGATTACAGACTATCTTGGCTATGTGGGAGGAGATGAGGTGAAAAAGTCCTTTCATGTACAAATGAGGGGGTAATTATAGCCAAGGGTGAAGCTGACCCTTGTGGTTGTTCGAATACCCTCATGACCGTTCGACTTACATGACTCTATGTTCAACAAGTGGGTCTCTTGGACTTCCATGTTACATCACATTGATTGACAAAAAGCTTATGGTGGAGTTGTGGGCGACATGACTCATGACTTGACTCGACATGACTTGACATGACAATGTTGGTACACTCGTGCTGCTGTTGGAGTGCATGTTTAGCTATAGTGTTGTTGAGTGATGGATGTCTTCATGGTGTATCATAGCTTCACCTCCGCATGGCGAAGTGCGCAGTCTTCAATGGTACTTGGTTCGCTTAATGAAGTTTTAGCATGTTGTTCCTTGCTTGCATGCTGGAAGGCTTGAAAGGCTCATATGTTTGCGAAGGTGCATGTTCGTCACATTCATCCACTTTGCATGCTTCGTTCGTTCGTCCATTGGTGAACCTGTCCTTCTACATGTGCCCCCTTCATTCATCTCGTTCGTCATTTTTCCATGTTGGTTGGTGTACATGTACCTACGTCACTCATGACGAGACGACATCAAATCGAAAACCTCCTAGTCTACCATGACACATGATCATTCAGATGCAGGTGATCGGGAGAGGCAGCAGGGTTGTGCTACGGGATGATGGCTCTGGGAAACTGCTGATGAAAACTGCACAGGATTCACTGAGAGATGGAGACAGGCAATCTAAGTCGACAGTGACTGTCTGCAAGGTCTGGATCAGCTGGGAGGCAAAATTGTGCAAATTATGGGAGGAGCACTAGGTTGCTGGAAGGAAAGGTAGGCATGCTTTGCGCAATTTTCAGAACGAACGAGCAGCGGGGTTGGACAGCTAGATTTGCACAATTTTCCAAAGGAACGGGTCGGGTTGCATGAAGGGTCAGTAGGCAAGGATTGCGTAGTTTTTTTGGGGAACTGCCCAGGTCACTAGCAGCCAAAACTGCGCAATTCCCAGAGGGAACTACCAGTTGGTTGCTGGGGTCACTGGAAGACAAAACTGCGTAATTCCCATAGGGAACTGCCAGTTGGATGCCCAGGAGACTGGAAGTAGAAACTGCGCAATTCCCAGAGGGAACTGACAGTCTGCTGCTTGGGTTTGTTGGGAAGGAAAACTGCACTAAGGCCGGATGGTTGACCTGCTAATCATCTCTGCACAATTTCTAAGCTGAGCTGAGCTGATGGGCAGTAGAAGGACTGCTCATGAACAATGCTCAATTTCTGAAATGAACAGTTGGTTGACTTTCGGTATGACTGACTGGGAAAACTACATAATTTTTTGAGGGAGACAGGGACAGGGACTTGGTGTCTACCTGACCTGTCTGCACAATTTCCTTAGTCAGTTGAGCAGGTGAGGTCAATGGCCTCTGCGTAGTTTTTGAGGAGAGTCAGTCTCAGGGTGACTGCCAGATCTGACTATATAGGTGATCAGCATGAGAGTAGATAGGATTGCTTGCGGGAAGCGCAACTTGAAAACACTAGCTTAGTGCTTTTGCGTTGTTCTCGTTGACAGTCGATTGCGTCATTGGCAGGGTGATGGTTTGGTTGTCAGATGGGAGTGAGTTCGTCAGAACCTTCAAAAAAATGGCTAAGTGTGTGAATAATCGAAAGATGCATAGGTGGTTGTATGAACACACACTCGCATGACTTGATGACGAGACAACCAAACCATCCAGACACACATGTTCAACAAGACTGACTAACTGTGTAAGTGACAAGTGTGACACTCATGATAGATCTTTCATTGATCGAGACAACGCTTGTGCAACAGTGAATGTGACTCTATGTGTGAGTGTGAAAAATGCTTTCAGAGTGAATACAACAAGCACATACGAAGCAAAGACTTTGAGCATAACCAAAACATGGTCGCAAGCATGACTCAGACATCAGCATGCAGAGACTTGAATGCAATGAACAAGCAAGGTGAATGTAAGGACTCACGCGAGCTCACAGAGTGAACCCGAGTGTGTGCAATCATCAAGTGAACTCTTCAAGGGAGGCTCCGAAATTGGTGCAAGCCAAAATTTTGGAGGGTGGTTGTAGCTGCTACAACAGATACATACATACATCTATTTCACTTTGTTTGCAAATATTTTTTCATCTTCATATCAATATGACAATTAATTAGATGTGTCACTCCTTTCAAATTCCATACATATGTTATATTGAATGTAGTAAATCATGTTAGCCTTTTCTTTAAATTGTAATATGACACTTTATTTGTACTAATATTTTGTCTATGGTATACCTAGGGGGATATTATAGGGTACAAAGGGAGGTATTAACTAGATCGAGTAATCACCTTTCTCTTGGATGGATAAATGCACATGCATGGTACTAGTGGACTACTCTTTTGAGTAGATCTTATTATTTGTGTTCTTCTTATGTTTCAGAGACGAAACATGTTTAAGGGGGGTGGAATGTAGTATACTTAGGGGGGATATTATGGGGTATAGAGGGAGGTACCCAAGGGAATAATGTAATAATGTGATGAGCCATAGTTAATAAATAAAGTGATTAACCTGCATAATGTAAGGAACCACAAGTAGTTAGGAATAATGTGGCCTCTTGAGACATACAATACCATGGGTAATTACCATGAGTCTCTTAATACCATACATCTAATACAATGGGATTATCACATTATTCCTAACTACTTGTGGTCCCTTACATTATGCGGGTTAAACACTTTATTTATTAACTATGGCTAGTCACATTATTACATTATTCCCTTGGGTACCTCACTCTGTACCCATTAATATCCCCCCCCTAGTTATACTACATTCCACCCCACTTAAACATGTTTCGTCCCCGAAACATAAGAAGAACACAAATAATAAGATCTACTCAAAAGAGTAGTCCACTGGTACCATGCATGTGCATCTATCCATCCAAAAGAAAGGTGATTACTCGATCTAGTTGATGCCTCACTTGCTTGAGATGGACCTTGTTTCTGGACACTTGATCTAGTCGGTGCCTCACTTGCTTGAGATGGAAGTTGGTTATGGTGGTTCCTCTATGTTGATGTGTTGTGGGTCGATCGTCGCACCTCTCTATCTGTTGCCCAGGGGTTGTTGTCCTTGTTGCTAATTCGTTGCCACCTTGTTGGTTGTTGCCTTGTTGGGTGATGCGGGTGGTGATATGTTGAAGCTTTAACTGATGGAATATCTTTCTTTAATTCACCACCTGATGGAGCCTGAGTGGTATCTGGTACCTATTGTGGCGCCTGCAGTTGTTTCTTGTCTTCTAGTATTACTTCCACAATGGACTCCTCATCTGATGTGTCAGTACCTGCAGTGTTTTCTGCTTCGGCCTCCTTGGACTCTACTTGTTTACTGATGGAAATATCTTGCAATGTAATTTTATTCTTTTTATACCAGAAGTTCAAACATTTCTTATGCACATTAATATTGATAGTACCAACGGATTCCATCCAAGGGTATCCCAAAATAATATCCACATCAGCCATATCTAAAGCATAAAAATCAGAATGCAACACATACTTATCCAGGGAAATCTTCAAATCTTTATAAACTTGCACCTCCTCATTATCAACCTGTGTGTGCTCCATTTGTTTTGTTGGGACTTGCAATCTTTTAGCCAAATGAACATTAATAAAATTATGCTTGCAACTAGGATTGATAGACACAATGATATTCTTATTCTGAATATATCCATGAACCTGTAATAAGGAGATACTAGTAGAAAATAACCCCTTATTTTTTTCATTATCTTGTTTTCTATCATGAGACCATTTGTCCAAAAAGACTTTTTCAATATCTTCATCAGGAAGGCTTACCAACTTCTCACTGTCTAATGAGTCCCACCATATGGCTGCCTCGTCTTCAATATTAAGTCGTGTTAGATTTTTCCAAATTGTTGACCACATTAAATTACAATCTTTTATGAATTCATCAATAGTGGAACCATCATCGCGTCCTGTAAAAATCATCATAGTAGAAGTCGTGAAGTAGAATGAGGGTTTTCAAAAAAATTACCTACTTCATGCGACAAATTTAAAAGGGCCAAAACTCGGTCACTATGGCGCAGAATCCTTATTATAACCCGTTTTCAGAAATGGAACAATCTATTTGCATCTTCTCATGTGTTTGAAAACTTCATCTGGGCACTTTGGAACTCAGATTCGCACTGCAACTATCTTGTCGTCAAAAAAAAAAACTGATTTTAAATCAACGATATCTCCCTCATCCGGACTCCGATTCGGCCAATTGTTTTTTTGAAATTGGGTAATTTTCTAGGAGGAGCTTAGATATGGAATCTATTTTATGAAATTCTGCAAAAAAACTGTAAAAATTTACTAGAGATTTGTCGTTCACAAATTTTTGTCACAAAAAATTACACAACACAACTGATATTAAATCAGCGATATCTACCTCATCCAGAGTCCGATTCGGCCGATTTTTTTTTTTAATTTGGATATTTTTCCACAAATAATCCAGATATACTTTTTTTTTGCACATTCTGCACCAAAAGTTTCATATCTGATCTGCAAATTCATTGCCCAAAAAATCCTGCAAAAAAAAAATGCTTCCCCTCTTCGCCCAAGAAAGTGCTCTGATACCACTTGTAGTAGATCTGACCTGCAAATATATTAAAAATGGAAAATATGTCCAATAAATAACACAATATCATAGAACTTCATATCTTTATTAATATCAAAACTCTTAAGGTAGGGCAACACCACACAACTACTCCTTAAGGAAGGAGAACACTCCACAAGCCATTTGCTTATCAATACAATAATCCTTGACATCCCTCAGTGAAGAGTTTCTAGGATCTATA
Source organism: Pinus tabuliformis (assembly GCA_031772625.1). Classification (NCBI taxonomy): domain Eukaryota; kingdom Viridiplantae; phylum Streptophyta; class Pinopsida; order Pinales; family Pinaceae; genus Pinus; species Pinus tabuliformis. The sequence goes on along the minus strand of CM062815.1, from coordinate 79,689,555 downwards.
TAGTCTTGATACATACAATACCATGGGTAATTACCATGAGTCTCTTAATACCATACATCTAATACAATGGGCTTATCACATTATTCTTAAATACTTGTGGTCCATTACATTATGTGGGTTAACCACTTTATTTATTAACTATGGCCCATCACATTATTACATTATTCCCTTGGGTACCTCCCCCTTTACCCCATAATATCCCCCCTGGGTATACTACAGATTAGGCAAATATTGTAAATATGTAAATACAAAATAAGAAGATGAAGAGACCTTGGGATGTGAATCCTGTAGAGCTGTAACAAGGGTCTCTTTCACCTCTAGTTATGCTACATTAATAAGTCAATCCGGGAACGCTTTGTTATTGCAAAGAGTAACTCAATCCGAGGCTATTCGTCAGAGTAATGCTTAGTAGTACAGTGTCTAGAAAATACAAGAGTAAACGGCTGCTAAACCTATGACTAAATTGCTTTTAAAAAGAATAAAATCACACAACGCAGTTTATCAGTCAAGGGTACGGAAGCGATAACCCATCCCTCTAGAAACTGATGGAAAGGAAATTAGAGCATGGACCATAGGTCTGGGAGCTAGGCAGCGACTTGCTGAGGCTCACTACAGCCTTAGACCTTCTCTCACACCAAAACAGTAAATGCAAGTAACTGGAACGGCAGAAAGTAAAATGGAACAGCAAGCAGGAAATGGAACAGCAAATCTGAAATGGAACAGCAATAAATGGAACAGCAAGAAATGGAACAGCAATCCAATAAACTAAATCTCGCGAGTCCGACTAAGCTTGCTCTATTGAGTTAAACTCACATCCTGCAATCAAATAGCAATCTTCTCTCTAAAGCAACTTCAATGAATTATACTTTATGGAACAGTATTCACAAATGAATTCTGGAACAGCAATCATCAATCATATATACACAACACACTTACTATAGCAATCTGATGATTAAAGAGAATATGACTATGTTTCCAAATAGAATAATATTACTTCCGGATTCCAATAACTGAGATTCCAAATGAATCCAATACAGCAATATTCAATATGAAGGCTCTGTAACAGAAACAGTTGGCTTAGACTGTAAACATGCAATCAACTTTGGAGAGATTCACTCATGCAACACAGAGTCACGACATAAATCTTCTCGAAAGAAACCACTAATGAATTAATTGTAACAGAGCATGGAATAGCATATGAAAAACATATCAGATTACCGAACTGTAAAGATAAACAAACCACACAGAAACCAAATTATAATGATACAAAAGCAAGTGTCCTTCGGAGTCGGGCCGTTAGCTTCCAACGGCACACTGCCTTAGGTTACTCCAGACGCAGAGATGAAATAAACACGAGGTCTTTTGTATTAATACATCAACAAATGTACAGCAAAACAAGTCTTAGTGAGAGTCGATGATCAAAGTTGAATCTGGAATTCACAGTTACATATATGAACAAAAAAAGTCCCTTTGCTTAACACTGCTGTCCCTTTTTATAAGAGTAACGGCGGAGGTATCTAGGTAACAAAAATAAGCAAAACAGCGATCCCTCAGGATCAAATATCCTGAGGGATTCGCCAAGCCGTTAATCCTTTACTTTTCTTCCCCTGCTCCGCCGAGTCGATAATCCTTCTTTCTTTCCAGGGTCGTCTTGCTTCGATTTGTTCGATCTTGTTCGCATCCAGTTCCCTCCTAAAGGGACAGCAGTTATTGCTTCTTTGTCTTTTCCTTTCGATTGGCAACCCTTCGTTTCCACCCTTTCCTGCATGGAAAAATAACAATTATCAGCGATTAAGCTTTCCATACTAATTCTCACACATTCTATTAAAATTCTTTATTTCTTTAAGCTCATTATGCAGAAAGGGTTACAATTGTTACTGAAAAGTCACTAAATTGTTCGTCAAAAACATACCTTTCCAGTGCTCCACACACCCCCCTGCTTACCCTGTTTCATGCCCTCATGAAAACATTATAGTTGACATGCAAGGCGGTAAGAGAATAGGCTGGAGAGGGAACCTCGTGTGGAGGCCTACAGCCGTGATGAGCAACTAGATCATCAAAGAACTGATTTGTTTGACCTTCAGGCATTTCATACAAGGCCTGATATCCGGGTGCAGGGTGCCAAATAATTGGACTACGAAATCGATACCCTAACCAGGATGGCCCTGCTTGCAAAATACGCTCACCATAAAGGTTCAATCGGCTGGCAGCTAGCTCAAAATTTTCATATCTGAATGGTTCCCTGAGCTGGATGTTTGGGTTCGAAGTCTGGTATCGAAATTTTGCAGCATCGATGGCAAGGTCTTTAATAGTCAGAAAATATTCCAGATTTTGTCGGATTAGGTCCTCGTGCATGGGTCCTAATGTCTCCATAACACCCGGGGTTCTCATAAGGTTCCTATGTGCTCTCCATAACAGTACTGGGTCTCTAGGCTCGGCTCTTACCCACAAGTCTAGGCTATTTTCCTGTCTCTGAAAAGTGTTATAAGCCCTGAGCCATTTTAGCTGATTAACCCCGAAGGAAACGAAGGCTTGCAATTGGATGTCCCCAACAAAAGGGCCAGGATTTAAATCAGTTTCCTGGTCTAGCACGAGGTTATGCAAGTAAAATTCACATAATAACCTTTGAACCTTAACTCCATAATGCTTGCAACAATCTATGAAATCATTAACAGTATTGATTTGTATAGGGGCACCTGCCCTGACAGCTTTTATCTTTAATCGTAAATATCGTTCAAGCAAAAATAAAGCATAGTTTTTAGCAGGGGCCCTACAGGCCAGAACGTCATTATACAAAGAACACACAGTGTCCATCTGCCTAACAACAATATCTAATCGACGAGTTACCTTTGCAACCTTTTCTTGCTCCTTTTGCCAGCCTTCGAAGGCCTGGCTCTCGGACTGACTAATATCCCGAAGTTGTTGTTGCAACTCTTCATATTTCTCCCGAGGGACTGTTTGTTCCTTCAACTGTTCAGCTTCTTGCTGAGCTTGCTTCATCATCTTGTGCAAGGTTCGTGTTTTTGGATCCTTTTTCCATAGGGCCGTAGAGGCCGGGAGTTTTACCTGAACCTTTTTATTATGCTGTTTGAGGGCGGTGCCTCTGTTTGGATCTCCTTATTCTCCTTTTTTTTCTTAACCCGAATGAAAGGTTGTTGTGGTTCCTCTGTTAATGGAACATCATCCTGTCCCTCTGCCCCAAATGGAACGGCGGTCTGTTCTTCATTATCAATTGGAACAGCAGTCTGTTCCTCATCGTCAATTGGAACAGCAGTCTGTCCCTCAGCGTCATTTGGAACAGCAGTTTGTTCTTCTGTGACAATTGGAACAGCAGTTTGTTCCTCAGTGTCATTTGGAACAGCAGCAGGTCTTCCAATCGGGTTTCGACCAACAGTGCGACTGTAAGTCCTCCGTCTTCTTGTTCTGCGGGATTTTGCTGCAGTGGTCCTCTTTCTTTTCCTTGTGGTCCTTTGTATCCTCAGACTGGCTTTCAAAATCCGAATTTGCTGTCGGAGCCAGGCTATGGTGTTCAGAAACCTCTGCTATTTAGTCCTTAATTTCTTGATTTCCCTTGCTTCAACAGAGGGTTTGCGACTGGCCCTTAAATCTGCTCCTATTCTATCTAGAGTTTCTTCTGGTGCCTTGGGAGCAGATTGTTCTCGGTTGGTGTCCCTTATTTCTTCCTCATGAATGGGCGGGTTTTCTTCTCCTTCCTTTTCTGCATGTGAACCCTCAGGTATGTCTTCCTCTGGAGGTTCATCGGGAGGACCTGCTGGGCTGGAGGGTTGGCCATATTCCCCCAAACTGGCCAGGATTGCGGCCAATTCTTCTTCGCCCACAGGGTCTCGCAGCGGGCTGCTTTCTGGTTGTATTGCTTCCTCCTCCCGATTGTCCTGTTCAGCGACTGCCTTAGAGTGTTCAGCTTCCGTTTCTGTTTCAGAGTGCACTTCTCTCTCCTCACCTCCTCCTCCGGCTTGCTCAGCTTCGCCCCCAGATTGCCCAGCATTTTCTTCGGAAGGTACTCCTTCTGGTTCTGGAGGTTCGTCTATGATCTCAATTGGTTGGTGCTTTCTCGAATCTTTTCCAGCCTCCCTCAAATTCGAGCTAGCCGGACTGATTTTCTTGGTTTCTCTGGTTGTTCAGGTGTACAAGCAACAGGTTTTTCTGCTATCACTTCTCTGCGTTTTTCTGGTCGCTCCGGTGTACTTGAAGAATGCTTTCGTTTTGGAGCAACACGTTTTCCTGCTGCCACTTCTCTGCGTTTCTCTGATCGTTCCGGTGTGCTAGAGGAAGTTTTAGGTTTTGGGGATGGTGCAGCCAATTTCCCCTCAATCAATGCAACGAGCTCCTCCCAGCTGCTCTGCTGTTGAGTGAGACTATGGCTCACTATCAATCAAATCAGTCTATGGTGGCTAACAACTGCTTCTACGTGTTGTGCCGTTTTCAGGCTTCGGGCCGCATCATGCAATAGTGAATTTAAAAGTGCAGGCATATTTACAGAACATTTCTCTTTCAAAACAGCTAAAAGTTTAAGATGGCGTGGTCTTACCACGTCCCTCCTTCCTTTGCACGTAATGTAGCTCTGTACTATCCTTGCTAGTTCGGTCCAGGGTTCTCCTAACGTTGCTGGCAGAACTCCCTTCCCCTTTACTGTCAAGCTTTGGCCTTCGTCCTGAAAAATATCCATAATCTTCTGCAGTCTTTCTTTCTTCAGCGTCCATACAGGTCTGGTGGCTGGTAGGCCTGAGACTTCTGCAATTACATCGTCAGTAACCGCTATCCGCCTTTCTCTTACTATGGAGTGGTCCTCCTACAAGTTTTGCAGAAATTCCAACGCCACTGTCTTGTTTGATTCTTGTAGGCGACTGAAATAATTCAGCCATCCAGCCTTTTCCAGGATCTCCCGGGCAGCAGCAGAGACTGTCAATTCTTGAGGTTCGCTTCGGACTGCCTTTCCTCCCATGGTTCTACTAAGGATTTTCAATGGAACAGCAACTACCTGTGCTGTTTTGGGATGCAGAGAAGGTGATCGTCGTGGAAAAACAGAGTATGCAGCAAAAATGGATTGTGGATGGCAACTTTGCGTAAAATAGAATTATCATACCGTTAAACCATGCCATACTTTCGTACACTATCTACCCCGAATGGTGTGCTGACACGTAACTCGTGGAGTAATGAGATTACCTTCCCCCCCGCGATGTGATAGGCTGCTCCAGCCGTCAAATAGAGGAGCAGCAGCCATCGTGTAACCAGTCATAAAGGAACAGCATATAGAATTATGCCATGTTTTAGATGGACAAAAAATACCGAAATCGAGGCAAAAAGATGGATCGCGTTTTACATAAGAGCCTGCGTAATATGATGTGAGGCCGAGGGATGGGACGTCTGTCAATCGTACGAAATCCCCAGAAGTCATTGTCAGTTCCCTTGCCATGATTGGTAGTAATGAGTGTTCGTGCGATATGTTCATTAGGAAATAAAATATGAATTATTCATAGGATAGAAGAGACGAGGAGGTATTAGTATCATCGCTGTTGGTGTAACTATTATGACTTCGATACCATTAACAGAGCTCTGCTGCCGACAGGTGTTCATAACCTTGGCAGAGTTGTTTATTTCACTCGTGGAACCATGATCCTGTATGTGTATAAAAAGTATTTTGTCAAAACGCAGGCCATTATGCTGGCTTGGTAACCAGGTAGCCATAATGCCATTCACAAGGAAGGTGCGAATCGTGGGCAGGCCGGCTCGTGATGAGACCCCCTGTTCCAAGGTCTGTTTATTTAGTGTACCTTTTGGACCATATCCCTGGTGTGGTGGCCATGTTGGGAATGCCACTTCGCTTCCAACCTGATGATCATGGTAGGTTGGCTCTTGATGAGACCCTTTATCCTGCATTTGACAATTAATAATCCATATTCATTATCATTTCTTTCTTTGCAAAGCACCTTTTTCTTATTTATTTACACATAAGGGTGGTTCAGCACTCCTTAAGAGTGGGAATGGTGGAAGAAGTCTTATCATCCCAACAAGAAGATATAAATCCTCTGTTCTTATTCATGTGTAATAATCAGAGAAATATTTTTAAGGAAATCGCCATGATAAAGATAACCAACCAGGACAATGGGAATAAGTCAATGACAATGGTGATTAGAAGTAGAGTGTGTCCCTCCTTTTGTCCTCTTATCAATACTAGGCTCTATAAAGATAGCGATTTTATGATCTGCTGACTTCGGCATGTTGTAATTGATGTTCATTGCATAAGTATATAGCTGTATCTTAAAGACTGGAGAGATCATGGGCAAGAAGCATCCTCAATATGAATCATCACTGAGAGCAAAGATATGGCTATGGTATCCCTTCTGAAAGAGAAGAATCCATGCAAACAAATAGTTGGGATGCCGTTCTTTGAGAAGAAACAGCCTAAGATCATGAGTGTTGTCTGCAAAAACTCTCAACTGTTGTTCCTTTTGAAAAGGAACAGCAATAACTCGCAAATGCTGTTCCTTTTGAAAAGGAACAGCAAAAACACGAAATGTTGTTCCTTTTGAAAAAGGAACAGCAAAAACACGAAATGTTGTTCCTTTTGAAAAAGGAACAGCAAAAACACGAAATGTTGTTCCTTTTGAAAAAGGAACAGCAAAAACACGAAATGTTGTTCCTTTTGAAAAAGGAACAGCAAAAACATGAAATGTTGTTCCTTTTGAAAAAGGAACAGCAAAAACACGAAATGTTGTCCCTTTTGAAAATAGAACAGCAAAAACATGAAAATAAGCAACTGTTGTTCCTTTTGGAAAAGGAACAGCAATAACTCTCAACTGCTGTTCCTTTTGAAAAGGAACAGCAAAACCCCAAAAATGTTGTTCCTTTGGAAAAGGAACAACAAAAACTCACACCTGTTGTTCCTTTTGAAAAAGGAACAGCAAAAACACGAGATGAAGCAACTGCTGTTCTTTTTGGAAAAGGAACAACAAAAACACAGAAATGTTGTTCCTTTTGAAAAAGGAACAGCAAAAAAACACGGAAACAAGCAGCTGCTGTTCCTTTTGGAAAAGGAACAGCAAAAACTCTCGAGTGTTGTTCCTTTTGAAAAGGAACAGCAAAATCTCTCAAGTGTTGTTCCTTTTGAAAAGGAACAGCAAAATCACGAAAACAAGCAGCTGTTGTTCCTTTTTGGAAAAGGAACAACAAAAACACGCTGACTGTAAAAAGCAATCTTAAGAAAGAAAGATCAAAGAAATATTAAGAAAACGTATATACAAGAACTTATGTACAGGTCAAAAAATGCGTTCCTTACTGAACTATAGGTGAGGAAGGTTTTACTTCCTCTCCTAAAATTTCCATGTCAGTGTCTTGACGTAGCTGCTCACAGAAGGATTCCCTAGTGAGTGGCTTGCGATAGAGACGAACTCGGTGGCCATTTACCTTGAATGCATATCCAGAACCATCGATTGTGATGAGGGTAAGGGTCCCATTATCATGTACTTTCTGGATTTTGTATGGCCCCAACCAACGAGTCTGCAGTTTCCCCGGGAAATCCTGAAACCGAGAGTCATATAACAGAGCCCAGTCTCCTTCATGAAAGACTTTATTCTTGATAAGTGCATCATGCCATTTAGCTCGCTGCTGCTGAATAAGTGCTGTGTTTTGTAATGCAGAGAGCCTTATTTCGTCCAGTTCATTAATCTGCTGTAGTCGATTGATTTGTGCCTCACTTAAATCTAGGCCAACTTCCTGTGCAGTTCGTAGTGTTTGGATTTCGAATTCTATGGGGAAAATAGGTTGTTTCCCAAACACTAATTGATAGGGTGAATAACCAGTGGTGCTTCTCCAAGTGGTTCTATAGGCCTAGAGTGCTTCAGGTAGTCGGGCGGCCCAATCACGCCTATGTGAAGCAATGGTTTTTGTTAAGATTTATTCTATTACCTTATTGCTACTTTCTACTTGCCCATTCGCCTGCGGGTGATATGGGGTAGTAATTTTGTGCTGGACGTGATAATTGTCAAGTGTTGCAGCTAATTTGTTTCCGAAAAATTGTAGTCCTCCATCTGTGATTATTTCTCTCGGAAGGCCATATCGTACAAACAAATGGAACAGGAACTGTATTACCGAATCTTTTGTAGCTCTAGGCAACGCTTCGGCCTCAACCCATTTGGTAACATATTCTGTGGCTACCAAAATATATGTTCTCTGATTTGATGATGGGTTGATGGGTCCAACGAAGACAAGAGCCCATCGTTCAAATGGTTCAATGACTAATTGTGGTCTCAGAGGCATTTCGTCGGCTTGACCAGGTCATCCTACTCGCTGGCAGCTGTCACAGGCTTGAACAAATTTCTTTGAATCCTTAAAGATTGTAGGCCAGTAGTATCCCGTCTGCAATACTTTGTGTGATGTTCGTTTCTCGGCAAAGTGTCCTCCACATTGTCCATTATGACAAGCTTTTAAGATGTCGAAAATTTCATCTTCTCGGATACACCTTCTAATTTGCATGTATGCCCCTGTGTGGAACAAATAACCCCCGATCCACGAAAACCAAGTACTCTTCTGAACAATCTGCTTACGTTCATTAGGGGTTAAGTGTTTTGGTAGCTTACCTACTGCAAGGTAGTTGGCAACATCAGCATACCAAGGTGTTTGAACAGCAACAGCAAACAGGTGCTCATTCGGAAATTGGTCTTCCACTGCTGCTGCCTCAATTGATTTTGGTATTCGTGAGAGAAAATCAGCTACAGGGTTTTCCTTGTCGGGTCTATCTTTGATTGTGATATCGAACTCCTGCAATAAGATCAACCATCTCGTTATTCTAGCATTTGTAACAGGCTTATTTGCTAGATATTTGATAGCAGAATGATCTGTATATAAAACAACGGGATAGCCTATAATATAATGTCTAAATTTATTGACAGCATGTATTACAGCGAGGAATTCCTTTTCGGTGACAGTGTAATTTAATTCAACAGAAGATAAATTTTTGCTGATATAATAAATAGCGTATGGTTTTTTATCCTCCTCCTGCCCCAGGACTGCACCGATTGCTGTGTCTGAGGCATCAGATGAGATTTGGAACGGTAAATTCCAGTTTGGTCCTCGAAGGACTGGAGCTGTTGATACAAGCTTCTTTAAATCCTGGAAAGCGCGGTCGCATTTTTCTGTCCACATGAAATCAACATTACCAGTTAATGCATATAAAGGTGCAGCAATGTGTGAATAATGTTCTATAAATCGTCTGTAATACCCAGAAAATCCAAGAAAGCTGCGTACCTCTGTCTGAGTAGTGGGGGTGGGGATAAGCAACAGAATTTGAATTTTGGCCGGATCTACCTGAATTCCAGCTGCTGAGACGAAATGTCCGAGAATGAGTCCTTCAGTCATCATCATATAACATTTTTCGTGGCTTAAACAAAGCCTGGTATCAATGCAATGTTGTAGGACTTTTTCTAAGGTGTCCAGAGCTAGATCAAAATCATCTCCATATGGTGTAAAGTCATCCATGTACACTTCAAGCCCATCATTTATTAAATCTGCAAAGATGCTAAGAATGGCCCTTTGGAATGTGGCAGGAGCATTACATAGGCCAAAGGGTAGAACTCTATAGGCGAACGTTCCCCAAGGACAAGTAAAGGTAGTTTTATCCTGGTCTTCAGGGGCAATCTGAATCTGATTGTATCCACTGAAGCCATCCAGGAAAGAAAAGAATTTATTTCCTGCTAACGTGTCCAATACTTGGTCTATGAATGGGAGGGGAAAATGGTCTTTTTGTGTGGCTTTGTTTAACTCTCTATAATCCACGCAAATCCTCCATTTCCCATTCTTCTTGGGTACAACCACAAGTGGAGAGACCCACTTACTATCAGAAATAGGATAGATAAAATTAACATCTAAAAGCTTCTGAAGTTCTGCTTTTACAACATCTTTTAGGTGAGGGTTGAGTCTTCTTTGCGGTTGACGGACAGGTCTTGCATCTTTCTCTATATAAATATGGTGGGTGCACAATTGGGGGTCAATCCCTTTCATATCGGGGTAATCCCACGCAAATGCTTCTTGATGCTTCCGTAACAGGTGGATGAGTTTTATTTCTTGATCCGGTGTAAGGTTGGCATTGATGTTTAGCGTTTTTCCCGGTTCAATTTCCACTGCTTTACTATTGGCAACAGAAGTTACAGGTATCGTTTGGTCATGAGTATCTTTCAAGGGATCTTCTTCTAGTTCGTTCTCGAATGCAGCTTCTATCATAAAACACTGTGCATGAGGTCTAGATTCAGTTTGACTAACAAAGTTATTGATGGCATCATCTTCTGTTTGGTCTTTAAAGTCTAGGGCCCTCTGTATAGTCAATGGTGATCTGATATTGTCAGTAAGGTATGATACAGGGTGCTGGTTAGTTTTTATCATTGTAAGACTTGGTTGTGCTGGAGGGTATAGGACTAGGTTTTTAATATCTGGTCCTCTGGTTATGGTCATATTCCCCTGTCGGCAACCAATGTAAGCATCGGCGGTAGCAAGCCAAGGTCTACCTAAAATTAGCGGGTGTCCATCCAGTCGGGTTTTTGGATTAATTACCAGGAAATCAGTTGGGTATTCCCAAGAATCTATAGAGACCATGACATCATATAGAGTTCCTTCTGGTCGAACTACAAATCGGTCAGCCAATTCTAACAAAGTAGAGGTGGGTTCTACCGATGTAATACCGAGCTTTTGGCAAGTAGAAGTTGTCAAAATATTAATTGCAGCTCCTAAATCAACTAAAGCATTAGTCAGGGTCTGGCCATAGATTTGGACAGTTACGATTGGATTTCCTGGATCTTCATATTTAATGGGTGCTCCTGATAACAGGTCAGATAAAGTACCGACTACTTGGACTCTTGGGTTAGTGGTTACATTCCTCCTTGGTTTTTTTATGCACAATTCTTTTATAGTTTTTGCATATATAGGGATGTCTTGAATGGCTTGGAGGAAAGGAATTCGTATGTACAGGTTTTGTAGCTCTCCCAGAATGTCAAAGTCTGGATGTTGTACAGGTCGCGGTATGACTAATCATTCTGGGAAGGGAGGAGAGGGTGTATTTGCATGATGATGAGTCTGCTCCTTATTTGCACCCTCTTGTTGTAACGGCTGTTCTATTGGTAACGGATCTTCAATGTGAACTGTTTTATCTCCCTCTGTTTCTATTATACGTCCAGATCTTAACTGAAGATCATCGCACTCCCTCAGTTCGGGTCCGATTTCTGCTGATTCTATACTTTGGAGGGATTGGACCGGCCTGTTATTAGGATTAGGATTGGGTTGGGCTGGGAGTTGCGGTCTCAGATTAGACTGGGGGTTTTGTTGCAAAGCTGGCAGAGTCAGTTGAGGGAGCGGAATAGTTCCTGTTGGCTGATATGTCGATCTTGGCCAATTTTTCTGCCAGGGTGAACTTTGTGAAGTAGGGGGGGTCCATTGCGGAGGGTATGAGCTATTCTGCCAATATGGTGGGGCGTAAGGAAAATTCGGCCAACCAAATTGGCTTGGCTGATTCATCCATGGATTTGGAGAAAGAAATGGTTGTGATGACCAGTTCGGAAATGGGGGTTGAGATTGGTTTTGCCACATACTATATTGCTGAGCGTTATATTGTGGAGGCTGAAAAGAAGAAGTTGGATCTAAAAACATCCCTGATTGCCTTGGTTGCCATTGGCGACGCTGGTTAACGAAGTATGTTGATTCTAGCTCTTCTTCTGCTTCCTTATATACTGCTTTCAACCCAGGAAGTGAGGGGCAACTTTCAGTAAGATGATCTTTTGTACAGATAGCACATATTTGAACTGCATCCAGCGGACATTCCTTGTGGCTATGTTTTCTTCTACATCGGGGGCAGAAGATCGCCAAATTCTGTTCTGCCTCTATCTGCTTCTGTTTAGCCTGCACAATATCAAGTTGTGTAGTCAATGTCCCCAGGATATCAGTTTTAAAATTTTCTAATAAATTCCCGAGTTCTACACGTGTTACTCCTTCTGTTGGTATTTTGTTATCTCTCACAAACCTATCATATTCTGCTGGCTTTATCCTCGTGCTACCTCTCGAGCTCCTGATACATAAATCAATGATGTCAGCAAAATTTTCTTGATAAATATCCCCTTTTCCCATGATATTTAATGTTTCAATCCATTGTTCCTTCATGCCTCTAATCAATGTTGTTTTTAACACATTATCAGGTAGAGGTAGTGATGCATATGGAGATCTCTGCAAATTATACTGAAAACGTTCTACATATTCTTCTAGTGTTTCGTTTGGTCTAGCTGTCATCTGAAATATTTCATCTTTCAGTTCTCTAGACCTACAATAATCTTGATATTTCTTTAGGAAAGATTCTTTCATCTGCTCCCAGTTATTTATAACCCCACCACCTAAACTCATAAACCATCTTAAAGCTGCTCCTTTCAAAGTGGAAGGAAACAACTTTAATTTCTGGGGGTCAGTGGTGTAATCATATCCCCTGCATAATACATCAAATTCAAATAAGAATGCATCAGGGTCCTCTGATGTAAGTCCATGAAATGTAGGAATGTGTTGAAGGGGAATTGCTTTCATGGGAGCATTTACTGCGGAATCCACTATAGGATATTGTAATGTAGAAGTTTGAGTGTTTGACTGATTCTGTGCCATGGGATCGAATATGTGCCAGTAACCTTCCGGGATTTCTAAGAGGGTATTCCTAGGCGGAGAAGGAACGGCCTTAACAGGGATTGTTTTAATAGTACTTCCTTTATCTGGAATAACGAGAGTCCCTGTTGCTTGAGGAGATTGAATCCCTTCAACAATGATTTTTACAGCGCTTCCTTTATCTGGGCTTTTTAATGGATGAATTATCCTAGGAGGAGATCTTGGCTCCTCAACTTCTCCTGTTTCCCCTTCTCCTTCACAAAGATTGCTTAGATTCCCTTCCTGCAGTCGTTCTGGAATAGAATTTTCAATTTCTTGAAAGTCATGTTCATCAGTCTGACTATGCACCTCAGCGAAGGCTACAGATGGTGATCCTGTGGCCTGAAGGGAGCTAGTAGGTTGTTTAGAATTGGTTTTCCTAAACCCTACTGACGGCTGAGATTCACTTTTCTTATAGATTTCCTCTATGAAGGTTGTTCGGCCAAGGGTCACCGGCCCTTTGGCTTTTTCGGGTTTGAACGGAGGTTTGATAATTTTTTATGGCTTTTTCTGCTTAGTCATGCACTCTATAAACTACCAAATTCTATTAAACCCACAATTCTGCCAGGAAAGCGGACGGTGGAGCAGGGCTTTTACATGCTCCGTACGCAGGTTCTTACCTTCCGTTTTTAAAATCCAACTCTCCCCTAGCAGACTCGTACACTACTCTGTAAAAGACAAATGGTTGTACTCTTTCCCCGGCAACGGCGCCAAAATGTAGAGCTGTAACAAGGGTCTCTTTCACCTCTAGTTATGCTACATTAATAAGTCAATCCGGGAACGCTTTGTTATTGCAAAGAGTAACTCAATCCGAGGCTATTCGTCAGAGTAATGCTTAGTAGTACAGTGTCTAGAAAATACAAGAGTAAACGGCTGCTAAACCTATGACTAAATTGCTTTTAAAAAGAATAAAATCACACAACGCAGTTTATCAGTCAAGGGTACGGAAGCGATAACCCATCCCTCTAGAAACTGATGGAAAGGAAATTAGAGCATGGACCATAGGTCTGGGAGCTAGGCAGCGACTTGCTGAGGCTCACTACAGCCTTAGACCTTCTCTCACACCAAAACAGTAAATGCAAGTAACTGGAACAACAGAAAGTAAAATGGAACAGCAAGCAGGAAATGGAACAGCAAATCTAAAATGGAACAGCAATCCAATAAACTAAATCTCGCGAGTCCGACTAAGCTTGCTCTATTGAGTTAAACTCACATCCTGCAATCAAATAGCAATCTTCTCTCTAAAGCAACTTCAATGAATTATACTTTATGGAACAGTATTCACAAATGAATTCTGGAACAGCAATCATCTATCATATATACACAACACACTTACTATAGCAATCTGATGATTAAAGAGAATATGACTATGTTTCCAAATAGAATAATATTACTTCCGGATTCCAATAACTGAGATTTCAAATGAATCCAATACAGCAATATTCAATATGAAGGCTCTGTAACAGAAACAGTTGGCTTAGACTGTAAACATGCAATCAACTCTGGAGAGATTCACTCATGCAATACAGAGTCACGACATAAATCTTCTCGAAAGAAACCACTAATGAATTAATTGTAACAGAGCATGGAATAGCATATGAAAAACATATCAGATTACCGAACTGTAAAGATAAACAAACCACACAGAAACCAAATTATAATGATACAAAATCAAGTGTCCTTCGGAGCCGGGCCCTTAGCTTCCAACGGCACACTGCCTTAGGTTACTCCAGACGCAGAGATGAAATAAACACCAGGTCTTTTGTATTAATACATCAACAAATGTACAGCAAAACAAGTCTTAGTGAGAGTCGATGATCAAAGTTGAATCTGGAATTCACAGTTACATATATGAACAAAAAAAGTCCCTTTGCTTAACACTGTTGTCCCTTTTTATAAGAGTAACGGCGGAGGTATCTAAGTAACAAAAATAAGCAAAACAGCGATCCCTCAGGATCAAAGATCCTGAGGGATTCGCCAAGCCGTTAATCCTTTACTTTTCTTCCCCTGCTCCGCCGAGTCAATAATCCTTCTTTCTTTCCAGGGTCATCTTGCTTCGATCTGTTTGATCTTGTTCGCATCTGGTTCCCTCCTAAAGGGACAACAGTTATTGCTTCTTTGTCTTTTCCTTTCGATTGGCAACCCTTCGTTTCCACCCTTTCCTGCATGGAAAAATAACAATTATTAGTGATTAAGCTTTCCATACTAATTCTCACACATTCTATTAAAATTCTTTATTTCTTTAAGCTCATTATGCAGAAAGGGTTACAATTGTTACTGAAAAGTCACTAAATTGCTCGTCAAGAACATACCTTTCCAGTGCTCCACAAATCCCAAGGTCTCTCTCTCTCCTAAATGTTCTTCTTAATAGAAAATAACATTTTCTTGGAGTTACCAAATATCTTACCTGACATGGTATTAGAGTGCAGATCCGTGGGTCCCATTTTAGCATTTCTCTGCTCTGTAACTCTTGTCTACCACCATTTTTTTGCCCCACTCAAAGTTGTCCTTGCAAACAAACATAAATCATTAAGAGAGAGAGCACACATTTTTTCTTTGTGCTTTTGTTTGGTGTATACTCTCCATGTGTTTATTTGAAGGTTATGTTTACTTCTCCAAGCTCTATGCGTTCGTTCATATGTTGAACTCTCATATCATAGTTAGTGTGTTTATTCTCTATGTGCTAGTTATGAACTTTGGTATTGTGTTGAATGTACTATGTTGAATGTATTGTGTTGAATGTGTATGCGACGAATGTGTGTGAGGAGATCAAAATCATGTTGTTTATATGCCTCTGCTTTGTAATGGTGAATGTATCGTGTTGAAGAATGAGCTATTTACATTGAATATGTGTTGAATCTACCATCAATAGTACCTATTGATTTTGTCGTTCTTATGGCCGAAAATAATGTATTCTGGTATGTGTGTTTAAGCAACAAATTATATTCATATATGTTGGTTCAGTATATATGTGTTGAATTTGTAACAACCCTATTGAAAATTCCATGTAATAAAAGTTAATAAAGGCAAAATAAGACAACGGTTAAGGGACACTTATTCCAAGCTGAATGTAGGGAAAAGATATCCTAGTGGGCATCACTGGATGTGTTTATGGCTAAGGGAAATTGGCAAAGGCAATGGCTAAGGCATCAAAAAGGCAAAAAGGTATTTTTGGCACATTTATTTATGAAAAATAATGAAAAAAGGAAAAAAGTAAGGTGAAAGGTCGCAAGTTGTATGTGAGGAGGAAAATTAAGGAAAATAATGGAAAATGATGTAAATAGAGGCCTAATTGATAAAAAGGCTTATGAGGATCAGTGGGCAACCTTTTGTCAGTTCAGTCTTGGAGCTCTCTCATTATTCTCTCTCTCTCTCTCACTCTTGGACACTTAGAGTTTTCTTAGGGCACTCTAGCTTTGGAGCAAGAAAGGAAAAGCAAGCAAAGAGAAAGGAAGCAAAGCAAGGATCGAGCAAGGAAGAGCAGGATCAAGCAACTTCAGAAGGAGTACTTGCAGGTAACATATTGCATGTGTGATTTCTTAGCCAGTTTTGACATGCATGGCTTTGCATGTTGTTGTATGGTTCTCTTCTTGTCAGTGTCATGGTTTTGACGGGTTATGATAGTGGTTTTCAGCCTAGCCTTACTTTTTTCCGGATGCCATGGTGTGTTGGGATGTTGATCTTGCTTTCGAGCTTTAGAATTGTTGTATGGATTTCAAAATCCGGGGCGGAGGTGGTCTCTGTTATGGCCTAAATCTACCTCAGGCTGAAGGAAGGCAGGTCTAGGGTAACATCAAACCACGCTTAACCTAGTAGCTAGCCCTACCAGGTCGGGAGAGGACTCTCTCCTTATCAATCTCAGGAAAATATAGCAAGTGAGGCTTGATATGACTGATGTAAAGACTAATTTTAGGCAAGGTATATGATCAGAGGGGTTTGATTGAGTTTTATGTTGGTTTGTTGGATCAAATGTGAAAGGCAGTTTTGGGTCCGGGGAATGAGCTCAGTTTTGCAGAGTTTTATGTGGGGCGAGGTAGGCAAATGCTTTAGTACTTTGAATTAAGTTAAATGGAGAGTTTTAAGACTGATAAGGAGTTGGAGAGAGCATGGGAGTGTCATGAGTCCTCTTCAAACAGTTGAAAACATGTAAAACCAAATAAACCCTAAGGTAGAGCACTGCAACATCAATGAATTCCACCTTTATACTTGATTCATTTAGTTAAGCTGAAAAGAGAGAGATGATGGCATACATAAACACATGATAACTTGAATCACAAAAGGAAAAACAATACTAAATCACCTTGCCACAAGAATCCCACAAAATGTTGCAAACCCTGTTCTATTTCCTTGCCAAACTGCAGAGATGAATGTACAATAATGCTCAAATCATTCACAAGAGTCCAACCTTTACAAATGACTAAAAAAACACAAGATATAGACCTCCAAACTTCCTGTGCTATGCATTAGGGGTCGAATCCATGAGAATATTGGTGGTTTCAACCATATCTAAACTAGGAACACAAAAATAGGCAGTGGAATAGCTTGCCTCTAAAACCTAGGAAACTGATTCATTCAACTTTAAACCACCTACAACTGATGTATCTACCTTATCAAGTCAATTTTTATCATTTTTACATCATAGTACATCAATTTACATCATGTCACCTCATGAATTTGACCATAAGAGAGAAAAAGTCAAACTAGAAGAAAACTAGGCGAAAAACAGAGTTTTTGAGCAAAATTGGCACTTTTTCATCCTGTGCGTAGCGCCACTTTTTCTGTGCGTAGCGCTTTTTCCCAGCTGAATTTGGAGGCCTTCCCCTTCACCAAATTTGCTCCAAGTTGACTTGTTGGAAAGTTCTGTCTGTCTACTTTCTAGGACAAGTGGAATGTTTGAATTTAGTGTCCATTTGCCCCTCCAAAAATCAATTCTCCCAACACTGTTTCCTGTGTGGCCAAAAAGTGGCAGAGAGGGCATTTTTGAGGTGTTTTTTACCCATTTGGAGGCCCAAAACTTGTCAAATTTTCCTAGTAATTTCTAGGCATGCATAAATTTTCATAAGGAATCCAAAAATGCAAAGTTTTCCTCCAAACGAGATCCCTATCAAAAGCGAGCGGCAGGTGGCACTACACACCTCCCGGAAAAACCTATTTTTTCCTCGAAAAAATCAAAATTGCCAAAAAGTTTGCCAAATTTCTTGAAATTTGACATGAGTGATTTGTATCAAGTACTATGATTGGCCAATGAAGCTTCATCCAAGATCTTGAGCTTATCTTGCTCTTTCTTGCTCCTCAAAGTCTTCCTCAACTTGGCTTTTAGGCACCTTATCCTTGCTTTACAAATCTTGTTCCGTGCCAAATAGTGATAGGCCATGTGCCGCAACATCTTTTTCTCCTTGTTGGCTTTCTCAAGCAGCTTCTCCAAGTGCATGTTTTCCCTCTCTAGCCAAGATTCTCGGTCAACATCAATCTCTTGCTCAAGCGGTGTTAATTTGACTTTCCTCCTTTTTGTTGCTTGCTTGTTTTCCCTTATGGTTTGCAACTCCATAATTGTCTGTTTATCCTCCAATTGCTTGTTCCATTGCTCAAGGTAATTAATGATCCACTTAGCCCTTTCAAGGTTAAGAGATAAGGCATGGATGTCAACTTCTTGTTCTTTGATGATCTCCTTGAGTCTTGAGCTTTGGGAGCCCAAATCAGTATCCTCCTCTTGAATCAAAATAAAATCTCTCTCCTGACCTTCAGAAGGCCCTTCCTCATGCAATGGTTGCTTCCCTTTATCCTATACCTGCTTTGCTGAAGAAGAAGGCAAAGCCCCTTTCACCCTGGGTGAAGATAGCATTTGCCTGTGGTCTGATGAAGGAAACGAGACCCCTTCCACCCCAGGTGGAGATAGTACTCGTTTGGCAGCTGCAAATAATCTCCTTGTGCCCTTTTCATAAGTGACAAATATTGGCACACTTGTAGTTTGAGTCTCATGAACCTCTTGCTGATTTGAAGGTCCTCCTTCCTCTTGAAATACTGATGGGGTCACTTGAGGGCTTTTGAAAACCTCATGTGAAATGAAAGCATCCCATGAAACATTCAACAAGCTCAGCTGATGCAAAACAACAATCTTGATCAATGAAAAGTGATAAATGTTGTTGAACTGTTGATGAAGAGGTTTTCTTTGCACCAATGTAGCCATTTTCTCAATATTTCTACATATGAAATAGGGGAGGTTCATCATCCTCACTCTAGTGAAATGCATCAATAATCTAACATGATAAGTGTACAAGCGAGAAAATCTCCCTTCACAGGTGAAGTATTTGATAATGAGCTTCATGAGTGGAGCATAAGTGTCCTGTAGGTATCTGAAAGGAAAGACCCTACTGATTTGCTTTTGATAACTAGCTTTGATATAAGGCTCATAATGCTCTTTGCCCACAAGCTATCCTTTGTTCCACTGTTCACCCACATTTGGAATACCTGCTGCTTTGGCTATAGTTTCAGGGGTTAAAGTGAAGGAAACACTAGCTAAGTTCACCTGGCCATTGTGAAGATGAAGGACAAATAGCCTAGCAAGTTCATGGTGGTATTTCACCCTCTCCACCATCTCACAAAACTGGTAGCAAGATTGATGTTTAAAGCATGTTACTGCAAGAGGACAAGCTAATAACTCTGTGAGTGTGGTGGGCTCCTCCCGGATGTGTTTTTCTCCCTTATGTGGTTTTCTTAGTGCATGAATCTCTTGGGAGGAATCACTCACAGTTTCCTCATCCCTTTCATAAGCTAAATCTGTTTACGTATTTGCCACTGTATGGTGTAAAATGATGAGTATGAAGAGATTTTATTTCAAGAATAGGTGACTATTGTTTTCTTCTTTGGGATTTGATGAGTGGGACTGATGAGCAGAAGGTTTTCATGCTGGTTGTAGGGTTATTAGGGAGTGATAGGGCTTTGGGAATGAAGATTAGGGTTTGGGGAATAGTGGGAATTAGGTGTTAGGGTTTTAGGGTTTGTGGATAGGGGGTAGGACAAGTGTCAATGAGAGAGGGAAAGGGAAGGAAAATTAAGGAAATGATGTGATATGAGAAAATTATGCAAAGGAGTAAACAAACAGCAAGAATGACAAAAACTGCAAAACCCTAGACAATTTTTCAATACAACTGTGCAGCAATTTAGGGTTTGAATTTTCACATTTCAAAACACCATCAAGGATGACTAAATCTCTTTTTATGGAAAATGAATGGGTTTACTTACATGAAGGGATGGTATTTGCAAAATTTGGAGCTTCATAAAGTCAATTGGATGAGTCTTCAAGTTGGTTGATTGGTGCACCGCGCCCATTCAAAATTGTATGTAAATCCTGGGCTCGGTGCGCCGCGCCAATGCCCAGGTGCGCCGCGCCAAGAGAAATTTTGAAACTTGCTGCAATTTCCCTCTTTTCACCTCAAAACACGATTTTCTCTTTGTTCTCTCTCACTTTTAGCACAAATGAAGTCTTATAACACAAAGGAGCACTTTATATACTTTTGACTTTAATTTTTCATTTAGAAAACCCACTTTCTAAAGTTTTCCTTTTCACTTTGTTCTTTAAAAACTCTATTTTGTAGTTTGGCTCTCTTTTTGTCATTTGATGGACTAATGCTTGGATTTTCTTGTCTCTTTTGTAGGAGCTGGAGTGCAGGAGTTTGGCAAGGTGACCCAGGGCTGCAGATGATGCTTTATTACATATGAAAACGATAAAATTACATAAAATTTGTACAAGAAATGGAAAAACCCTGTTTTTACCTCAAAACAGAGTTTTGAGGTAAAAACCCTTTATGGAGCAAATCATGAGTAAAATTTGTGATTTTATGAACTTATTGAACATCCTCATGCGATTGCTGGCCTGTTATTGAGCTTTTGAATACCATGGTGGTAAACCCGAGACCTAATGAGACTTGAAACCCTAAAATGACTTCTGCAACTAAAATGAAATAAAAATGACGGCAAATGATTTGTATATGTGCAAATAGGCCAGTAGATGAAAAGCATGAGGAAAATTGACAAAGAACCACTACCATTAGATGATCCATGACCTAATGGAATGCAGCTGATCGGATGAGACACCTAAAATGCATGCAAAAAGAGAATTTTGATCACTGATGGAGGGATGAATATACCGACACTAACAGTCGCAAGGTTCATTCCCAAAGGCCTAGGAATCCCTTGACTAGTTTTGGTAGGATACACGGTAAAGCCTGAGGGATATGTCTCAGTTTAGGGCCTAGTGATCCAAGATTAGATTGCGGTAAATCCCGAGAGTCAAGGAGATGGAAAATTCCTTAAGGATAGTGATGGACTCCGGATGGCATTCCAAGTTCGGTTTGGTTTTGTGATCAGAGCACCAGTTTTGGTGTGATCGCGTTTTGGTGAGGGTGGAGGTATTTTAACCTCTGGATTCCCTTGGTTTTTTTTTGGATTGGTTTATCCATGGGATCCCACATTCATTCTTGGAATATGGCACGAGGGTGATTGGTTGAAAGAAAGATTTGGTTTAGATATGTCTACGATCGGGTGGTACGTGGAAGTCCCGAACCTGGTCTAATTTGCCTATGTTTAATAAAGATTAAGTTATATTGCTTTTGTACTTATTAATGCATGGATTTAATGGTTGATATCTCACTGTTATTTTCATGGTTTTATGTTGGTTATAAGCATGGTTAAGTGATTGGTTCATGTAATGTTTATTTCATATATTTACTTGTAATTGTTAAAATGATGGATGCAAGACCTAATTGATTCATAACAGTTCAAAGGAGAAGGAGGCAATCCTTATTGTCATGTCTCATAAGAGTTTTCAGTCATTCATGGTTTGTCTTGTATCCTAGACCTATAGATTTCATTGATTCCAAGTGTTTGACAGAATGTTAGTCCCGATTGGGGATGGTCGGGCCTAGTCCTGGAGTTAGCTTTTGGTTTATTAGTCTTGTCATCATGTGTTTAATGGATTTTGGAAGTTATAAAAAGTTTTGCATAGTGGCCGAAATTATGGGCTTGAAAAGTGCCTTAAATCTCGCAGACTCTAGCACATATATGGTGGAAATAATCCCTATACACAGGCATGCAGCCTTGTGGGAGCATCCAGAACTCTCTAGATGTTGGAATTCCCATAGCATGGGAGAATCTAGAGGTTTAATAGCTTACAAATTGAGTGGAACCCAAGAGCATGATACCTGTGTGTTTGGGATGGCTCCTGGGAGTGTTGTTGTTGATGTGGAAGGTGTGTTTGATGTGTTTCCGTCAATTCCACTTCCTTAAGGACACCTAGGAGGTTGAATCATATCATAGTAGCCTCTCGCCACATGTTTACCCCGGTTGGTCGATTACTTGGGTAGATATGGGAGGAGGGTGGTTACAGAGTCGTAACAGAGCAGGTTGTGCTCTCTTTAGGTCATCTATGATACCACAAAGTGGTATCAGAGCATGGTTCACCCATCAAACATGATGGGCGGTGTGTTGGTCATGCATTCATGTTGGTTGCATATGTGTTTCTTATTCTTGTAGTCCATGTGCGTATTGCATTTACATTGTGTTGATCATGGTTGTAGTGATGTCGCCATGTGAAGGTTGAGGGCATTGTTGTGGGATGTGTCGTCGTGAGTGTATGGTTGTAAATGCGTTTGTTATGCATGTATGGTAGGTCGGACATGCATTGTGAGGTCATTGTATGCAATTAGGTTATCATGATGTTGTTGGTTGTTATGATGCTGATGTGTTGTGTTAACACTCAGGTTGTTCCCTTTGACTCCCAAGGGAATACGGCCAAGGTAACCACTAACCAATCTTTGGGTCACAGGTTCTAGCCTACCTATGACCAGAGAGGGCTCTCTCTTTATGTTTTAGCTTTGTTTGTGTAGTATTTTAGGCTAGCTATGATGCTCAAGGTTTGTTTTTGGACTTTGTTGGATGATGATTTCAGTCAAGATATATATGTGCTCACTAGAATGTTCTAGGCCATTGGGCATGGAGTCAGTGGTCCTTTAGTTGTTTGGTGTGCTGTGTTGATACAGTAGTGATGCTGCAGAGCTGGATAAGTGTCTGAGAAACAACGCTTTGAAATTGCAATTAAATGTGATGTGTCCAGGTTATGAAAGGCAATTAAGAATCTTTCAATAAACTGATATGGAGAAAAGTGAGAATATTATTCAGAAGCAGTGAAGAGTTTCTAGATAACATTCATATTTATAGAATTAATGAAAACATGAGCAATTAAGAATTCATGTCCATAGTTAATTCTGAAGAAAACATTTACAGCAATAAAAGATTGAGCACAAGGTGTAACCAAACATATCCTGCACTAT
This sequence comes from Pinus tabuliformis, assembly GCA_031772625.1. Taxonomy (NCBI): domain Eukaryota; kingdom Viridiplantae; phylum Streptophyta; class Pinopsida; order Pinales; family Pinaceae; genus Pinus; species Pinus tabuliformis. Next base: position 79,666,546 of record CM062815.1, on the reverse strand, counting down.
CCCTTTTCTCTATTGCTAGATTAGTGAAACATGAGCATGATTTAATAACATAAGAAGACAAACAGAGATTGAGAAAAACTTATTATTCCATCAGACAGCACGAGAATTCTGTAACAGCACGCATGTCATCAGCAAGACATCAAATTTTCAGGAAATCACTGAGCTAGTCCAGCCCTTTGCATTAGATAATCTGAAAGTGTACAATACATTTTCCTCAGAGTGAAAATCACCAACCCCTCATACGTTATTAGGGGAGGTATATATACAAAACTTACATAAGAAAATATCCTGCTGATGAGTAAATGCTTCATTAATGTCATGCCAACTCCTGGAGCGTTGCAGCTGAGGGAGTAAATGCTGTAGTAACTCCTCAATGCCTTAGCTGTCAAAAATAGTCAGAAGATATTAACTTTGTGGTTGCTGGAGTCGGTTGAGGATACGCTGTCAAAAAGGTGCATATATCTTATCCTTTTCTTGCTGCCGCTGTCTTTTGCTGAGTCACCTTCCAGCTGCCTTTAATGATGTTTGACTTTTGCTGAGCTGTAGCTGACTGGGATGGAACATCTGAAGTTAATGTGGCAAAATTTGGAGCATTGCTTGCCACCAATCCTCCTTGGGCATTTGGTGTCTTCTGATCTTCACCAAAGTCTCATCTGCTTCAGTATATCTGTGGAAATTAGGAGGAGTCTCAAAAAGGTGGTGGATTTCATTTTCAATAAAAAATATATTTTCGAGTTTCTGTAGAAGACTCTGCCCTGTTGGAGGCCCTACCTCCTCCGAAGTACTGCCAGCTGCAGTAATTTCATTTTCCACAAAGGTGGTCATTCTGTTTGCATATTGCTCACGGGGGAGCAGTCTTCCCGTGCTGTTTAGTAGGCTAGGCAGTCCTCTGGCTTGCAGTGCTCCCATTTTGGCCTTGTACTCATCCACCTCAGCCTGGATTTCATAGCACTTCCTCTCCACAGTTTGTACATAATTTCTGAGAGTGAGTACCTTTTTAACTGTAAGGACAGCCTCTATTCTGTTGACAATATTGATGGCTGCCAGTTCTTCCTTTGTCTGTCTGTTCAAAAAATCTATCAATCTGTTGGCCAGCTCCGGCCTGTTTCCCAGCACTATTCTGGCCCTTTGAATCTCTGTCTATGCTTGGCCAATCAAATCCATCTGCTCATGCACAGTCTTAATTGATTTCCATTGCTTGGTGATGGATTGGTCAATGCGGGCCCAAAAAATTCTTTTGATTTCTGCTATAGCAGTCTCTAGCTTGAGCTCCTTCTCCAAAGTCTTTATTTTTTCTTTCAAGGCCTTTATTTCTCTGCCTTGTTCTGCCACAGTTACTTTTGATTTATCATATTTGGCATCTAGTTCTGCCAACTTTTCCTTGGCCTGCTTTATTTCATTTGCCTGGAGCTCCATTTCTTTAACAGCCTTGGTCAAGTCTTCCATGCTTGTATCGGAGTCTGGAGCTGTTGTCTTTGCTGCTTCTGTTGTTGCTGTTGTTGTTACAGGGGCCACTGCTGCCTCTGTAGTTGTTGCAGTGGTTGAAGTGGTTGGAGGAGCTTGGGATGTAGACTCTCCCTGCTTATCTTGTAATGCCCCTTCAAGCTCTTTCTCCAAATCGAGGACCTTCTGATTTAGCTGCATTATGAGGTCCAGTTGCTCATCGACCTGCTTTTCCTTTTGTAACTCTGCTATTTGAGGGTGCTCTGTGGGCAGCAGCTTTAACCTCTTCTTTAGTGCATTGAGGTCATCTTCTTTTTTCTTCAGGAGGGCCCTTACGCCCTTTGGATCCTTAGGATCATGTCCTAAGTCTACAATGATGTCTTCCAGTGATTTTATTCTGTTGTCTTTGGCTAGGGAGGACATTCTTTCAAAATCCAACTGAATGTTGGTATTTTTCAGTGACTCTTTTAATTCATGGGCCATGGTTGCCCTGTCCACCAAGGTGGCATAGACCATTTCTCCAGTTTGCTTGTGGAGTTCTATTTGGTCCATGGGATGGATGTCTTTGGCCATGACCTCCACCCTTGTCTTCACATAATCTGCAGCTGATTTTGGATGGGGCACTGTAGGTTTGAAATGACTGAGGATCATTTTCTCCTCTTGAATGTCATATACAGACATTAGCCTTTCTTTCTGGGCTAGTGTTGCATTTAGAAATTGTTTATAGACCTCCACCCTCAGCAATTCATTTTGTGCCTTGATTTGCTTGAAAGAAGCCTTAGTGCTTTTAGGCTTCTTGCTCTGCTGAGTGGAGGATGACACCTCCAAGCCAAGCTGCACTCCCTGCTCCTGCTGAAAGGAGCTTTTACCTGTATGTTGGCTGCCTTCTCCATCTTTCCTTGAACTGTCAAGGACTTCTTCAGTGATGTCTTCTACCTCTGGGGAGTCAACCCTTTGTCTCTTGGCCTGGGGTTGTTGGGAGGATCCACTAGCAGGAGTGGACTCTTCTCTATCTCTTTTCATACCCCTCTCCTCATGTGCTGGGGTCTGCAAAATTGGTGCTACTGGTGGCTCAGTTTGTGGAGGAGGGGTGTGCTCTTGTTGCTGCCCTATTGAGGGGGCAAGTTGTTCTTTTACTGTTTGCTCTTCAGCACCCATTATTCCTTTACCTTTGTCTGTGCCTGGTGCTGCTGTGGAAGATATCTGTGTGGTTGGTGTAGCTGCTGAGGCCGAGGTACCTTCTCCTACTGGCTGCGGTCGTTTGAAGGGTACCTGCTACACACAATCCAAGTCAAGAGTCTTTTCCAAATCCTTGACATTCTTTATCATTATCTCTTCTTCAGTCAATTTTTCAACTAATGTATCTGGCAGCCATTCTTGCTGATTGGCATATTTTTCAATATGTGGGTATTTGCAGTGCTCATAACCTAGCAGTCTGTACTTGACTCTCCTAGCAGTGATGAAGCCTTCAGGGTCATAGGGGACCCACCGGAAGCTTTTTGAGAGCATGTACTTATCTTTAAGGATTAGCTCAGCATCTTGCCATCCCTCCTTTTTATTCATTATGAATGGGCCCAGGTGGTGTTTGAATTTGAGATGGGCTTTCTTTTTGGAGCTGTGAAAGTGAGTGAGATCAGAGTGAATGAGCTGCCTGTAATACTCCAAGGCAAATATCCTCATGGGCACATATTTTGGGAGCCTGTATGGACAAAGCTCACAGCCATAAATTCTGATGACTGTATGATCCTCATATAGGTACCAATCACCTATTTTGTAATTCTTGGAGAGCTGCAGGACTTTCTGCATATCAAATGATATTCTAGGAGGAGGGGAGTTCATTAGTAAATAAGAGACTGGGAAAAACAAACTGATCAATAAATTCACAATATGAATATGGTGACCTATGCACTTGATGGAAGACAGATGTCCAGAAGATAACAGATCTTCTCTCCCCTTTAGAATCCAGCTTTTTAATGTAGCATGGAAAGGCCTCAGACTGATAGTACATGACAAGGTGATAGATATATGATGAATACTTGAAGACGCCCTGTCTGTCTACTTTGCACAACTGATCATGAATCTTGTTAGCTATGAACTTGGCAAAATTATATTTGCGGGCAGGGGGTTGGCCTGGGCTGTAAGCAGCTAAAAATACCAGCATTGTTTCATCCACATGCTCACTGGTTCTGTACCCCAGCACATAAGCAATCATGTCCAACAAAAGTCTGCCTACCTCAGTAAAATAAACATCCAAGTAGGGAGGTGGCCCTGTGGGCTGGCATTCAGGTCTCATAAATATCTTGGTGATTTTCTGAATATCCTCACTGGTCATCTTGGCACCAGTGTCCAGCAGATAATTCATGGAGAAAGGGAACAACAGCTCAGTTTGATTGAAGTTAAGCATTTGGTTTATGGACTCAGCATTGATGTGAAAGAGGATGCTCCCAGATGGAGACTTAATAGCTCTGTGCTGCACATCATAATTTTCAGCACATAGGCGAATAATCTCAGGAAAAATATTGACAGAGGGGAGACAGTAGTGTGGCAGATTTGACTCCCATATCCCATATGTATCCTGGCCATTCAGGTAGGCATCTCTTAATTGCCTGAAGGTCTGCAAATAGTCCCTGTTACCCACAAAGTCTTGGATGAGGTAGTCCCTGTCAGCAAGAGGCAAGGACTCCAGGTCTTTATTTGGTGCATTTATAGGAGCAACACTGAGGGCTGTGGGTGCTGGAGCAGCCATTATGTAGTCTGAATTTGAACAAGGTGAGTGCAATGGTTTGCAAGGTTCTTCAAAACTCAAGTGACAGACTGAATATAGACAGTGATAGAGATTCTCTTCAAAGTAGAAATGAGTAGGCTATGCAGGACTGTCTCTGCCTTGCTTGGCTAAATTCACAGGGATTGTGAATTGATCAGGATGAATTGCAGAGGGCATGTAAGATTCAATTTGGTGAAATTGCAGCTGGTATGCACCCGGCAAAAGGGAACAATGCCGGGCAGCTCGAGGGCAAATCTACAATTTTGATTGGTGAACTGATCGTTTTAATATCAAATTGCGACGCCAGGGCAATGCAGGTTACTTTATTTCAACTCCAAGTAGCAGACAGTCTTTAATTTGGAATTTGACAGGTGCTTTAATGATGAACTTGCAGAGAAATGGCATGCCTGGGTCAAAACAAGAGAATTATGATGAATACCTAGATAAATAGCTTGGAAAGCCTGCGGGCTGAACAGTGAAGGCTCAAGGTAGTTGAGTTGACGAGTTCTGACGGTTGCAAATTCAAATTTGGAGGTTGGATGCGACCCGGCGGTGAAACGGCGACAACAACTCTGTCCTTTACACTCGAAAATGACATAAAACGGTTAAAACCGCGATTTTTAACGACGAATTCGGACCAAAAGGGTCATTGGCGCCTTTCCACCGATGACGTCAGCATGACATCATGGCAGGCCTGGGGTACGGAGGGTGATGTGGACGTTGAGCTGGAGGCCAGCGTGGACGGACATGGTGGCGGGCGGAGAACAGTGGCAGGGCTACGTGGAGGGCCACGAGGTGCGGGGGTGGGCGGAGGTAGCGCAACGTCATGGTGACGTGTAGTTGACGTGTAGGTGACGTAGCAAGGGAGGTGGTAACGGGGAGGTGGTAAGCGGTCTCCCCGCACCACCTTTGGGCAAAGGCGGTATCGGCGAGGGGGGCTGCGAACAACCCCGCCGATCGCCACGTGTCCAGAGTACGAACACTCATACCGCCCTCTCCCCGGACGTTAAAGGGAGGCGGGTTCAGATCTAGAAATGACCGCCCACCGTTAGATCGGGGGCGGCGGAAGATGAATGGCTGGCGGGAGTTTTCAACCGGTCGTGCATGTTGGGGGGGACCCGCCCGCATATTAAAATATTCATTTTAATATTTGGGACGCGGGACTTTAGGTATTGGGATTTTTGTGGGTTTTATATTAGTCTGTTGGGGGGATAAGGGTTATGGTTAGGTTTGAGTAAAGGGAAAGGGGTTCTTTGATGAAATTCTTTAGGAAAAGAGGGGAAATGATGGATTAGGGGGAGGTTATTACTCTAACCAGAGGTTAGAGTAATCCCATGACAGGGTTGACCATAGTCCCTGGTGGACTAATGTCTCCCTTAGACAAATTTATTTAGCTATAGTGCTAACAAGGGGGGGATATTTATACATGTTTAGGGGTTTATACACCATGGTGTTATAATAGTAGGGGAAGGGAACCATAAGGGATTTAGTGTAGATACAGTCAGTAGTTAGTACTGGGGGGGAATGATAATGGGAAATGGTGTTTACTAAGCTTTTTGGGAATCAAACTTAGTTAGGAAGTAGATCAAAATGAAAAGAATTTTTACACAAGAAATGTGGCTTCTTTTCAAAGAAAGAAGTCATTTATGACATAAAATTTGTACAAATGAAGAGTATAAGGAGGACTGATCAGGCAGATCCTGCAGTTCTCATGGGAGGTTAGTAAGAAACTTTGAAGGGAATGAGGGAAGTTAGTGATGATTTAGCACTTTGCCACTTAGGCCACTGCTCTTGCCTTTCCTGCTCATGGCCACTTTGATTTACTCCAAGTAATGTCCTTGGATTTAGCTTTCTGCAACCTTCCACTGCCTACCCTGCCTATTTCCTAGCATTTTTTGTTACTTCAAGGAGGGTGCACTTGGACTTGCAAACCCTTAGGTGCCTTTTCTTTTCCTTTGGCTTTTCTTTTGATTTTCTATCTAAGGCTAACCTTATTGCTTCCAAGGCCCCAGATTAAACAGTTGGGAACCTTCTTTCTCTACCTAACTAGTTTGTCTGCCAAGATTGAACTGTTTGGATAGACTTGTTTCTCTAATCTATAACAAAAATTGAAACATGGCCTGACCCAGCTTAGGCTGTTGGATCACCCATTAAGAAGTAGGGCAGCATCAACCAAATGTAAATGTGTGTCTTCCATCAGAATATGAGATCTTGGCATCACCAAAGTAGATCATATTGGCACTTCCCATGCCAATCATGAAAAATAAAACCTATTGGTATAGGTAGCTAACAGTGGCTCCACTTGGGGATGGTTTTTCTTCTTGAAAGACCAAGAATAGTAGGTCAGAATGCCTTGGCCCTTGATCTGTTCTTACCAAAATTTGAAAATTCTCTCTTTGTACTTCAAAACTTAGAGGCTATTACCTCTGTGGAATTTCTGGCATATAAAGCCCCTTTCTGCTTATTTATAGTAACTTCTCAAACTGAACTATTTATATGCTGAAAGAAAATATATACAGCTGATTATGTACAGAAGGGGAAACCCTGTTATATACATGGAAAGTAGTCGAAATAGTGCTTCAACATCCTGCCGTTTACAGGACCTTCACCTAAGTCAGTGCCATCCAAATTTTCCAAAAAATAAGTGTTATTTCCCTGTAGTGCTTGTATGACAAAAGGCCCTCTCCAAAGGGAGTCAAATTTGCCATGCTTACCCTTGTCTTCTCTTCTTGAATCCCACTTAAGCACTTTGTCCCCTATGAAGAAATCTTCAGCCTTAGTTCTTCTGTCAAAGGCTTTCTTCAGCTTTTCTTGTAGGATTTGAACTCTACTATACACTTGATCTCTGGTTTGCTGCAGACATATTATCTGATTGATCCTTCTCTGCATGTCATTTGGCTCAGCTTGACTTTCTTGGAGTAACTTCATGACAGGGACCCCTAGTGATGAAGGAAATTTGGCTTCTAATCCATAAACTAACTCATATGGGCTGACCCCAATGGACCTCTTGGTTGTTAGTCTATCTGTCCATAAGGCATTCACAAGCTTCTTATGCCAATTCTTCTTATTTTCTTCCAACACCTTCTTTATGATGTTCACAAGGCTTTTATTTGATGATTCATCTAGGCCATTCCCTTGAGGGTAGTATGTAGTGGAATGGCCCAAAGTAATATGAAATTTGTGGCAGAAGTTCACCATCTTCTTGGATCTAAAAGCAGCAGCATTGTCTGTTATTATCTTGTTGGGGCAGCCAAATCTAGACAATATGTTATTCTCCAAAAATTGAATGATTGTTGAATCATTTGCCTGTCTACATGGGATGGCTTCAATCCATTTGGTGAAGTAGTCTGTGGCTGTGAGGATCCATCTATGTTGGCCTAAAGATGAGGGATGAATTTCCCCAATGAAATCCAAGCCCCATTGTTGAAACGGTCTCTCTGTTGCAATAGGCCTCAAAGGGAGTGGCAGTAACTTTTTCTTTCCCTCAAATATTTGACATTTGTGGCATGAGGTGGAAAACTTTTTAACATCAGAGAACAAGGTGGGCCAATAGTAACCAGCCCTCAGTATTTTATCCACAGTGGACTTCCAATACAAGTGTCCACCACAATCACCTGCATGAAACTCTTCCATGATTTTGTTAGTCTCACTCTCAATTAAGCAGTTTAACAATATACCCTCATGGTTTTTCCAAAGCAAATTGCCACCCATGACACAAAATTTTGAAGCTTTCATTTTTAGGAACCTACATTTAGTTCTGGACAATCCTAGGGGAGCACACAGGTTTTGTAACACATAACATATATCAAAATACCAAGGGGATTGTTCAAAGGCTACGTTGATCTTTGGAGTCGCCAGCTCCGATTCACTGTCCAGTTGGTTGATGTCCAAGGCTTGGAAATTTGTTTCAGACATTAATTTGGCCAAACCTTGCCCTTTTATCAGCTTTGTAGGTTTTATTTCAATGTCAAATTCTAAAATGTTGGCAATCCATTTTCCTCTTCTGCCCTCTAAGTTCTCTTGAGTAAGTATGTCTTTCACAATGGGATTTGGAACATAAGCTATAACATGGGAGTATAGGATGTAAATCCTAAAGTCTTTGATGGCTTTGACTAAGGTATATGCTTGCTTTTCCATGATCTGATATTTCAGGGGTGCATCTCTGACAGCTCTACTAAAGAAAGCAATGGGTTTTTCATTTCCTTGGTCATCTTTCTGTAATAAGACAGCAGCAATGGTATGCTGGGAGGCAAAAGAGAAAATGATAAATTCTCTATCAAATTGAGGATTTGTTAAGACTGGGGTTTGGGTAAGGGCCAATTTTATTCCTTCAAAAGCTTGATTCGCTTCTACCGTCCATTTTACTTTTGAATCCTTTTTTAGCATGTTATTCAGCAATCTGCTCAATTCTGCCAAATTTGGGATAAACCTCCTTAGGAAGTTGATCTTCCCCAGGAATGCTTGTAATTCTTTGATGTTTCTTGGGTGGGGCATTTGCAAGATGGCCTGTATTCTATCTGGGTCAATCCTAATGCCATCCTTTGAAATAATATGACCCAATAACTTGCCTTCTTCCAAACCAAACAGGGATTTCTTGGGATTTAAGGAAATTCCATATTTCCTACAAGTTATGAATATTTGCCTTAGATGTTTCAAATGTTCTTGATCAGATTTTGAGAAAGGGGTGAGGTCATCTAAATAGATGACAAGGAAATCATGAATTTCTTTGGCAAACGCTATATCCATTGCTCTTTGAAAGGTAGCTCCTGCATTTTTCAACCCAAAAGGCATTTTGACATATTTGAAGGTTCCCCATGGGGTTGTAAATGCTGTTTTGTCCTGATCATCAGGGTGAACTAGGATCTGGTTGAAACCTGAGAATCCATCAAGTAAAGAAATTCTTGAGGCCCCCACTACTCTTTGCAAGATGTGATCCATCTTGGGTAAGGGGTAATTATCTTTCAAGGACACTTGATTCAAGTTCCTTAGATCAACACAAAGCCTTATTTCACCAGTTTTCTTTCTGGTAGGAACCAAATTTGAAACCCAATCAGAAAATCTGATTGGTGCTATGATGCCAGCCTTAAACATTTTTTGTACCTCTTGCTCCATTGCTGGGAGAAGCATAGGATTGATTCTCCTCAATTTTTGCTTAAAGGGTTTTTTATTTGGCTTGAGAGGGATAGTGTGTTGAATAACAGAGGTGTCATAGGATTTTAAATCCTCATAACTCCATGCAAAGACATCTTGGAATTCTTTAAAGAGGTCAATGTATTTAGGCTTCTGATCAGGTGGTAAAGATGCAGACAATTTAATTATCTTGGGTTGTTCTGCAGTTCCAATGTTACACTCTTCTATGGTAGTATTGAGGGGCTGCAATTTTGGCTTCCTGAGAATATCATTTGAGTCGAAAATGTCTTCCAAGGGAGTGAGGCCTGTTGGGAGGAAATTGTCTTTTAGTTGTATAATTTCAGCTTCATTATCAGCTATCTCCTCACAATTGATTTGTTTAAGTTCTTGTAGGTTTTCTTTGTTAAAAATGGTTGGATGTAACATTTGGTTTGCTGCTTTGGGTGAAATACTTGTTTGGTGCTGTCCACCTGGTGTTTGTGAATCACTCGCAGCCTCCATATCAATGTTTAGCCCTGAAAATTCTTGCTGCAAAGTCAAAAATTGATTTATATGGGTATCATCCTCAAACACTTGCCAATCCTTGACATTGTTTGGGACAGAAGGTCTGTGTTTTACCTCGGCTGTAAAGCAATGCTGGGGTTCAAAAGGAAGTTTACAAGTGCTTGCAAATGTAGCCAAACTATGAGCATGCAGGTTATGGGTTCTAGTAATTTGAAATTCAGTGAAGGACTTTAGTAGTTCAGCGGTAGCAGATCTATAAGATCTCAGTCTTTTTTCATTGGTGACAAAATTACCCTTTACTTGTTGGATAACTAGGTCTGAGTCTCCTAGGATTGAAACTTTTATGGCTTGTAAGGATTTTACTAGCTTGAGGCCTAGTAAGAGAGCTTCATATTCTGCCATATTGTTGGTGCACCTGAAGTTTAACCTATAGGCGCGGCCTTCTGCATGACTGTTTTGTTTATTATGTATCCAAACCCCTGCTCCTGCCCCTAATTTGTTGACTGACCCATCGAATTCAAGAAACCAGAGGACTTCTTGTTTAAGGGAAGAATTGTCAATTGTTATGGGAGTTAGCATCAACAACTTGGGATCTTGGCTTACATTTGATTTTCCTTCTTGAACAGTTTTGTTAGTTGATTTCTCAATCATTATTTCTTGAACAGCAGTTTCTTCATTTATATGCTGACCTTGTTTGAGTGTCTGGTTTTCTTCATCATTTGTGGGACCTGTTTTATCACTGAAGAGAATATAGGAGTCTATGTCAGAATGGATAGCATATATGGGAAAGTTTTGAGGCTTTTCTTCACTGCTGACCATGTATTTCATAAGTGACTCTCTATATAACCTCTTGGGTTGACCAAAGACTGAGATGGTGGCATATGACATGTCTAATTGTAGGGAACCTTGGAGTTTAGCCCCCCACGGTCTTGATAACAGCATCCCATATTTGGGTGGGATATCAGCAACTACAACATCCATTAGAATTGTTTTATTTGGGTACTGAACAAGGGACACACATAAGTCTTTTATTAAGCCTAAACACTTAACTTGGCTGGAGTCAAATGAGAATAGGTCCTTATATGGTCTTGTAATATCTAGATTCAATCTTTCCATGACTGATTTAGGCATCAGGTTGTGAGAGGCACCTGAGTCAAACATTGCATTGTGTAGTATCTTATCATGAACATGCAGGCTGACATAGAAAGGTAAGATCCCTGTAACTGCTGTCTTTCCATCAACCTCTGGACCGAAAAGCAATTCTGGGGTGTCATCCAACACATTGACATTATCTTTGTTACGAGTAAGTTGAAGGGACTTCTTGATTTGTTGTTTATAAATGTCATGCTTGGCTAGTTCTGAAAGAGGCATAGCTACCTTCAATTTGCCAATTTCAGCTTCTAAGTCAAAGGGTCTTTCAGATTGGATCTTGGTGTTGTGGGTGACAGCCTTTTCCTTGTTCACTAAGTCTTCTTCTTGATTCTTATCTTGATCTTGAGGCTTGTCCTTCTTACTCATCTCTTGAGGAGTGTTACTTGGATTAGGCTGCAAGGGTGATGTAGCCATAGGCTGTTGTTTTGAGGGCAATGGTTCAGTGACTTCTTGAACGGTTACTTCATTTGTAACTGAATCAGTTGTGTCATTTGGCTCTGTGACTATGGCTCTTTTGGGCTGCTGGCTATCCTTTGTTTTTTCAGGTTGTGTTACATTTATAGTTATGCTTCTTAGCTTGTATTGCTTATGAACTTCATAAACAGTCGTGTCATAGCCTTGTTTAAAGTCAAATGACTCACCTGACCTGGTTTGGAATTGCTGAATGTCATCATCCTTATGATCTTCTTGACTCAGAAAAACTTGCTGCTCATCATTCAGGCCCATCAGGTTAATGTGGGTGTCATCTGTTTGCTCATTCGAAGTGGATGCCTCAGTATAGTTTTCCTGGAACGGAGGTCTTATGTCTGGATCAGAACCAGCCTTGCCAACGTTTGGGATTTGATTTCTCCTAAAATTGGGATTCCTGATAGGGTTATTTTGTGGTGCTTCCCATGATGACTTTCTCTCAACTGATTCTACTCTATCACCCAATATCTTCATACCAATGAGTATTGCATCCAGTTTTTGATCGAAGGCTGAGGGTTCTTCTTTGAAGGTGGTTCTCTTTTCCAATCTTGCCCTGTTTCTTTTGGCAATCAGGTTAGCCTCTACTGTGACAGCAACCTTTTGGGCATCTTCAAGGGTTTCAGGGGCTCTTTCCTTCAACTGATATGCCAAATCAGGGTCAAAACCATCAGGAAATTTGTACAAGGCTAAATCGGGAGGAGGTCTTAAATTTTGTGGTATTGCGTTATATACATTGTTGAATCTTGCACAATACTCCAAAACGGTCTCTTGAGGACCTCGTTTGATTGTATCATATTCACCAAGTATGTGCAAGGGATCTTTCTTTTTCTCCCATCTGCTAGTAAAGGCTTGATAAAGCTCATCAGGAGTTGTGATGGTATTTACAGCCAGTGATCTAAACCAAGTTCTTACATCCCCTGTCAGGCTCTGAACAAAGATTCTCATTCTCACACTATCATCATCTATTTCATAGTTCTTAAAATGGTCTTGCATCCTTTTGGCATGTTGAATTGCTGTGAAAGGGCCAGTGGAGTCAAAATATGAGATCTTGGATTGGTAGTCCTGAGGTAGAGCTGCAGCATTAGCAGGCAACTGCAGGGGTGCATATCTATTAGCCATATTTGCAGGATTTATAGGATTGACAGGGATAACTGGGATAACATGAACGACTGGTACAACAGGGGTAATGGGAACGGTAGAAACTAGAGTGTTGGTCAAGGGACTATGTGCAGTGGATGGAGGTGTGAAAGGAGGGCTTTGAGATGTAGATGGTGAACTGGGGGAATCAGGGGTAGACCGAAATAGAACCTTGATTGGAGTTGGAACAGGGTTTGGGTAAGCTGTCTCAGGACTCAAATCAGCAAGAGTTTCCTGTCCTTGCTGCTTCCTAATGATTTTAGGGATTATATTAGGATTTTCAAAAACAGTTGGTGGATTGGGGTCAGGATTTGACCTTGTATATCGCAGATTCTTCTTGGGAGCCAGCTTCTGAACTTGTTTTTTGAGTATGTTTTTGGAATATTTTTGTGTCTACAAGGGCCAGACAAAATTTTGGAATGGCTGTGTATATCTTAAAGCTAGCATGAAGATTGACTGAAGCAGCTGTTATCAGAACCTGTTAATGTAAAACAAAAATAGTTTTGAAGGCTTCACTGGCTAACATTCAGTGTTCACCTGCACCTTTAAGAAATGTACAGAAATTAGAAAATCCTGAGGAGGTCCCCAATGGAGTCGCCATTTATGTTAACACTCAGGTTGTTCCCTTTGACTCCTAAGGGAATACGGCCGAGGTAACCACTAACCAATCTTTGGGTCACAGGTTCTAGCCTACCTATGACCAGAGAGGGCTCTCTCTTTATGTTTTAGCTTTGTTTGTGTAGTATTTTAGGCTAGCTATGATGCTCAAGGTTTGTTTTTGGACTTTGTTGGATGATGATTTCAGTCAAGATATATATGTGCTCACTAGAATGTTCTAGGCCATTGGGCATGGAGTCAGTGGTCCTTCAGTTGTTTGGTGTGCTATGTTGATATAGTAGTGATGCTACAGAGCTGGATAAGTGTCTGAGAAACAACGCTTTGAAATTGCAATAAAATGTGATGTGTCCAAGTTATGAAAGGCAATTAAGAATCTTTCAATAAACTGATATGGAGAAAAGTGAGAATATTATTCAGAAGCAGTGAAGAGTTTCTAGATAACATTCATATTTATAGAATTAATGAAAACATGAGCAATTAAGAATTCATGTCCATAGTTAATTCTGAAGAAAACATTTACAGCAATAAAAGATTGAGCACAAGGTGTAACCAAACATATCCTGCACTATCCCTTTTCTCTATTGCTAGATTAGTGAAACATGAGCATGATTTAATAACATAAGAAGACAAACAGAGATTGAGAAAAACTTATTATTCCATCAGACAGCACGAGAATTCTGTATAAGCACGCATGTCATCAGCAAGACATCAAAATTTCAGGAAATCACTGAGCTGGTCCAGCCCTTTGCATTAGATAATCTGAAAGTGTACAATACATTTGCCTCAGAGTGAAAATCACCAACCCCTCATACGTTATTAGGGGAGGTATATATACAAAATTTACATAAGAAAATATCCTGCTGATGAGTAAATGCTTCATTAATGTCATGCCAACTCCTGGAGCGTTGCAGCTGAGGGAGTAAATGCTGTAGTAACTCCTCAATGCCTTAGTTGTCAAAAATAGTCAGAAGATATTAACTTTGTGGTTGCTGGAGTCGGTTGAGGATACGCTGTCAAAAAGGTGCGTATATCTTATCCTTTGCTTGCTACCGCTGTCTTTTGCTGAGTCACTTTTCAGCTGCCTTTAATGATGTTTGACTTTTGCTAAGCTGTAGCTGACTGGGATGGAACATCTGAAATTAATGTGGAAAAATTTGGAGCATTGCTTGCCACCAATCCTCCTTGGGCATTTGGTGTCTTCTGATCTTCACCAAAGTCTCATCTGCTTCAGTATATCTGTGGAAATTAGGAGGAGTCTCAAAAAGGTGGTGGATTTCATTTTCAATTAAAAATATATTTTCGAGTTTCTATAGAAGACTCTGCCCTGTTGGAGGCCCTGCCTCCTCCGAAGTACTGCCAGCTACAGTAATTTGATTTTCCACAAAGGTGGTCATTCTGTTTGCATATTGCTCACGGGGGAGCAGTCTTCCCGTGCTGTTTAGTAGGCTAGGCAGTCCTCTGGCTTGCAGTGCTCCCATTTTGGCCTTGTACTCATCCACCTCAGCCTGGATTTCATAGCACTTCCTCTCCACAGTTTGTACATAATTTCTGAGAGTGAGTACCTTTTTAACTGTAAGGATAGCCTCTGTTTTGTTGACAATATTGATGGCTACCAGTTCTTCCTTTGTCTGTCTGTTCAAAAAATCTATCAATCTGTTGGCCATCTCCGGCCTGTTTCCCAGCACTATTCTAGCCCTTTGAATCTCTGTTTGTGCTTGTCCAATCAAATCCATCTGCTCATGCACAGTCTTGATTGATTTCCATTGCTTGGTGATGGATTGGTCAATGCGGGCCCACAAAATTCTTTTGATTTCTGCTATAGCAGTCTCTAGCTTGAGCTCCTTCTCCAAAGTCTTTATTTTTTCTTTCAAGGCCTTTATTTCTCTGCCTTGTTCTGCCACAGTTACTTTTGATTTATCATATTTGGCATCTAGTTCTGCCGACTTTTCCTTGGCCTGCTTTATTTCATTTGCCTGGAGCTCCATTTCTTTAACAGCCTTGGTCAAGTCTTCCATGCTTGTACCGGAGTCTGGAGCTGTTGTCTTTGCTGCTTCTGTTGTTGTTGTTGTTGTTACAGGGGCCACTGCTGCCTCTGTAGTTGTTGCAGTGGTTGAAGTGGTTGGAGGAGCTTGGGATGTAGACTCTCCCTGCTTATCTTGTAATGCCCCTTCAAGCTCTTTCTCCAAATCGAGGACCTTCTGATTTAGCTGCATTATGAGGTCCAGTTGCTCATCGACCTGCTTTTCCTTTTGTAACTATGTTGTTTGAGGGTGCTCTGTGGGCAGCAGCTTTAACCTCTTCTTTAGTGCATTGAGGTCATCTTCTTTTTTCTTCAGGAGGGCCCTTACGCCCTTTGGATCCTTAGGATCATGTCCTAAGTCTACAATGATGTCTTCCAGTGATTTTATTCTGTTGTCTTTGGCTAGGGAGGACATTCTTTCAAAATCCAACTGAATGTTGGTATTTTTCAGTGACTCTTTTAATTCATGGGCCATGGTTGCCCTGTCCACCAAGGTGGCATAGACCATTTCTCCAGTTTGCTTGTGGAGTTCTATTTGGTCCATGGGATGGATGTCTTTGGCCATGACCTCCACCCTTGTCTTCACATAATCTGCAGCTGATTTTGGATGGGGCACTGTAGGTTTGAAATGACTGAGGATCATTTTCTCCTCTTGAATGTCATATACAGACATTAGCCTTTCTTTCTGGGCTGGTGTTGCATTTAGAAATTGTTTATAGACCTCCACCCTCAGCAAGTCATTTTGTGCCTTGATTTGCTTGAAAGAAGCCTTAGTGCTTTTAGGCTTCTTGCTCTGCTGAGTGGAGGATGACACCTCCAAGCCAAGCTGCACTCCCTACTCCTGCTGAAAGGAGCTTGTACCTGTATGTTGGCTGCCTTCTCCATCTTTCCTTGAACTGTCAAGGACTTCTTCAGTGATGTCTTCTACCTCTGGGGAGTCAACCCTTTGTCTCTTGGCCTGGGGTTGTTGGGAGGATCCACTAGCAGGAGTGGACTCTTCTCTATCTCTTTTCATACCCCTCTCCTCATGTGCTGGGGTCTGCAAAATTGGTGCTACTGGTGGCTCAGTTTGTGGAGGAGGGGTGTGCTCTTGTTGCTGCCCTATTGAGGGGGCATGCTGTTCTTTTACTATTTTCTCTTCAGCACCCATTATTCCTTTACCTTTGTTTGTGCCTGGTGTTGTTGTGGAAGATATCTGTGTGGTTGGTGCAGCTGCTGAGGCCGAGGTACCTTCTCCTACTCGCTGCGATCATTTGAAGGGTACCTGCTGCACACAATCCAAGTCAAGAGTCTTTTCCAAATCCTTGACATTCTTTATCATTATCTCTTCTTCAGTTAATTTTTCAACTAATGTATCTGGCAGCCATTCTTGCTGATTGGCATATTTTTCAATATGTGGGTATTTGCAGTGCTCATAACCTAGCAGTCTGTACTTGACTCTCCTAGCAGTGATGAAGCCTTCAGGGTCATAGGGGACCCACCGGAAGCTTTTTGAGAGCATGTACTTATCTTTAAGGATTAGCTCAGCATCTTGCCATCCCTCCTTTTTATTCATTATGAATGGGCCCATGTGGTGTTTGAATTTGAGATGGGCTTTCTTTTTGGAGCTGTGAAAGTGAGTGAGATCAGAGTGAATGAGCTGCCTGTAATACTCCAAGGCAAATATCCTCATGGGCACATATTTTGGGAGCCTGTATGGACAGAGCTCACAGCCATAAATTCTGATGACTGTATGATCCTCATATAGGTACCAATCACCTATTTTGTAATTCTTGGAGAGCTGCAGGACTTTCTGCATATCAAATGATATTCTGGGAGGAGGGGAGTTCATTAGTAAACAAGAGACTGAGAAAAACAAACTGATCAATAAATTCACAATATGAATATGGTGACCTTTGCACTTGATGGAAGACAGATGTCCAGAAGATAACAGATCTTCTTTCCCCTTTAGAATCCAGCTTTTTAATGTAGCATGGAAAGGCCTCAGACTGATAGTACATGAAAAGGTGATATATATATGATGAATACTTGAAGACACCCTGTCTGTCTACCTTGCACAACTGATCATGAATCTTGTTAGCTATGAACTTGGCAAAATTATATTTGCGGGCAGGGGGTTGGCCTGGGCTGTAAGCAGCTAAAAATACCAGCATTGTTTCATCCACATGCTCACTGGTTCTGTACCCCAGCACATAAGCAATCATGTCCAACAAAAGTCTGCCTACCTCAGTAAAATAAACATCCAAGTAGGGAGGTGGCCCTGTGGGCTGGCATTCAGGTCTCATAAATATCTTGGTGATTTTCTGAATATCCTCCCTGGTCGTCTTGGCACCAGTGTCCAGCAGATAATTCATGGAGAAAGGGAACAACAGCTCAGTTTGATTGAAGTTAAGCATTTGGTTTATGGACTCAGCATTGTTGTGAAAGAGGATGCTCCCAGATGGAGACTTAATAGCTCTGTGCTGCACATCATAATTTTTAGCACATAGGCGAATAATCTCAGGAAAAATATTGACAGAGGGGAGACAGTAGTGTGGCAGATTTGACTCCCATATCCCATATGTATCCTGGCCATTCAGGTAGTCATCTATTAATTGCCTGAAGGTCTGCAAATAGTCCCTGTTACCCACAAAGTCTTGGATGAGGTAGTCCCTGTCAGCAAGAGGCAAGGACTCCAGGTCTTTATTTGGTGCATTTATAGGAGCAACACTGAGGGTTGTGGGTGCTGGAGCAGCCATTATGTAGTCTGAATTTGAACAAGGTGAGTGCAATGGTTTGCAAGGTTCTTCAAAACTCAAGTGACAGACTGAATATAGACAGTGATAGAGATTCTCTTCAAAGTAGAAATGAGCAGGCTATGCAGGACTGTCTCTGCCTTGCTTGGCTAAATTCACAGGGATTGTGAATTGATCAGGATGAATTGCAGATGGCATGTAAGATTCAATTTGGTGAAATTGCAGCTGGTATGCACCCGGCAAAAGGGAAAAATGCCGGGCAGCTCGAGGGCAAATCTACAATTTTGATTGGTGAACTGATCGTTTTAATATCAAATTGCGACGCCAGGGCAATGCAGGTTACTTTATTTCAACTCCAAGTAGCAGACAGTCTTTAATTTGGAATTTGACAGGTGCTTTAATGATGAACTTGCAGAGAAATGGCATGCCTGGGTCAAAACAAGAGAATTACGATGAATACCTGGTTAAATAGCTTGGAAAGCCTGCGGGCTGAACAGTGAAGGCTCAGGGTAGCTGAGTTGACGAGTTCTGACGGTTGCAAATTCAAATTTGGAGGTTGGAGGCGACCCGGCGGTGAAATGGCGACAACAAATCTGTCCTTTACACTCGAAAATGACATAAAACGGTGAAAATCGCGATTTTTAACGACGAATTCGGACCAAAAGGGTCATTGGCGCCTTTCCACCGATGACGTCATGGCGGGCCCGGGGTACGGAGGGTGACGTGGACGCTGAGCTGGAGGCCAGCGTGGACGGACATGGTGGCGGGCGGAGAACAGTGGCAGGGCTACGTGGAGGGCCACGAGGTGCGGGGGTGGGCGGAGGTAGCGCAACGTCATGGTGACGTGTAGTTGACGTGTAGGTGACGTAGCAAGGGAGGTGGTAACGGGGAGGTGGTAAGCGGTCTCCCCGCACCACCTTTGAGCAAAGGCGGTATCGGCGAGGGGGGCTGCGAACAACCCCGCTGATCGCCACGTGTCTAGAGTACGAACACTCATACCGCCCTCTCCCCGGACGTTAAAGGGAGGCAGGTTCAGATCTAGAAATGACCGCCCACCGTTAGATCGGGGGCGGCGGAAGATGAACGGCTGGCGGGAGTTTTCAACCCGTCGTGCATGTTGGGGGGGACCCGCCCGCATATTAAAATATTCATTTTAATATTTGGGACGCGGGACTTTAGGTATTGGGATTTTTGTGGGTTTTATATTAGTCTGTTGGGGGGATAAGGGTTATGGTTAGGTTTGAGTAAAGGGAAAGGGGTTCTTTGATGAAATTCTTTAGGAAAAGAGGGGAAATGATGGATTAGGGGGAGGTTATTACTCTAACCAGAGGTTAGAGTAATCCCATGATAGGGTTGACCATAGTCCCTGGTGGACTAATGTCTCCCTTAGACAAATTTATTTAGCTATAGTGCTAACAAGGGGGGGATATTTATACATGTTTAAGGGTTTATACACCATGGTGTTATAATAGTAGGGGGAAGGGAACCATAAGGGATTTAGTGTAGATACAGTCAGTAGTTAGTACTGGGGGGGAATGATAATGGGAAATGGTGTTTACTAAGCTTTTTGGGAATCAAACTTAGTTAGGAAGTAGATCAAAATGAAAAGAATTTTTACATAAGAAATGTGGCTTCTTTTCAAAGAAAGAAGTCATTTATGACATAAAATTTGTACAAATGAAGAGTATAAGGAGGACTGATCAGGCAGATCCTGCAGTGCTCATGGGAGGTTAGTAAGAAACTTTGAAGGGAATGAGGGAAGTTAGTGATGATTTAGCACTTTGCCACTTAGGCCATTGCTCTTGCCTTTCCTGCTGATGGCCACTTTGATTTACTCCAAGTAATGTCCTTGGATTTAGCTTTCTGCAACCTTCCACTGCCTACCCTGCCTATTTCCTAGCATTTTTTGTTACTTCAAGGAGGGTGCACTTGGACTTGCAAACCCTTAGGTGCCTTTTCTTTTCCTTTGGCTTTCCTTTTGATTTTCTATCTAAGGCTAACCTTATTGCTTCCAAGGCCCCAAATTAAACAGTTGGGAACCTTCTTTCTCTACCTAACTAGTTTGTCTGCCAAGATTGAACTGTTTGGACAGACTTGTTTCTCTAATCTATAACAAAAATTGAAAAATTGGCCTGACCCAGCTTAGGCTGTTGGATCACCCATTAAGAAGTAGGGCAGCATCAACCAAATGTAAATGTGTGTCTTCCATCAGAATATGAGATCTTGGCATCACCAAAGTAGATCATATTGGCACTTCCCATGCCAATCATGAAAAATGAAACCTATTAGTATAGGTAGCTAACATGTTGGTTGAGATAGAGCAGGAGATGCAAATCATTAAAGTGAAGTTGCAACATTGGACCTCGAGGCAAGAGCATGTCGTCATACAGGTTTGGATGTTGGGCATGTAGGTATGCTAGTCAATGGATTTTTATATGCATTAAGGTTATATACATTAGGTTTATGTACATGTCTATTGATGTGATGGTTACATACATGATAGATGCTAGTTGATTAGTGAGTCATATCCACATGTGTCAGATAGTCATGAGTGGTAGTAACACGTGGTTGTATGCATTTCTTTTGTTATTTTGTGTTAGATAGCTTGATGATTATGTTATATTTTGTTGATGAGTATGTGATAGGTTAACTTGTTGTTGTTATATGATATTCAGCTTAATGATTAGGTTATATGTTGTTGATGAGCATGATATATAACTTCTTGTTTTTATATGCTAGTAACTTGATGATTAGGGTTATTACATTAAGATCTTGATATTATATGTATCATGCTAAATTGGATTGGCCTATGTAGATGATTAGGGTTATGACATTCAAGTATGAGTCGACTTATTTTTGACCTTGTGTTGTACTAATCTAGATTGGTAGTGCATATGTGATTGTTATGCATAAATGACAAATGTTTATGAGTTTATGATGTGAACATGTTAGCTAGTGACTATTATGGATATCATGACCTTATTTATTTTTGAGTTGATATGTCGTGAAGTTACATCATGCTAATCTAGATTGATTTTGTAGACAAGATAGCCTCCCTTGAGATACATTAAGGGATGAGCTTGCTTAAGCCATCTACTTTATGCTTGAATGTTTCATTATGTCGTTTGATTGGTGTTTGAGCATTTGTGTCTATTATGCCACCTATATGTTGTATGAACGTTTGATTACGTGCATGATATGAGTATGAGCCTATAATATTTCCTGCATGAACGATCTTGTTTTAAGATGATTGTACTATCACATATGTGTTAAGATAGATGACATATACTTGAGTGTAATAGCTGACAATTGTAGTATTATGTCTAATGACTATGAGTTGGCTATGAATTATGACATGATCGCTAGTCTTGGTAAAGGTTGATTTCAAATTGATAGATATGATTGTCTTGATATTTGGAACATGTGTTTGACATGTGTAAACAGTGTAGGAAACATGCTTGGTATTAGCATGACAAGGTAATAGTTAATGTGTTTATATAACTAACAGCTCAGTGATGTGACAATGCATAGTAACACTCAATAGTAGCAAGGAAAAGGTCAAAGAAAAGAATTGGGCAAGAATTATTTTGGCTATGTTTAGAAACCCTAATTCCAAACAAATGAGTGCTTTGCATACAGGAAGTCTTCTTAATCTAATCTTGTCTGACACAATATGGATATGTGCTAGATTCATGAACTTGTATTTGACAGGTGTTAGCACTCCATATTTTTCCTAGACTGAGGAGGAAAATTACAAAGGCAACCACAAACCACTTTTAAAGCTAGGATCTAGCCCTTCCAGCTTCAGAGACAACTCTCTCTGTATGATTTAATTTTCTGTTTTCAAGGTCTTAGGCTAGATATTAAAGTTCAAGATAGATTTTTCAAAATTTTGGTTGTAAAATGCAGGAAAATTCCATTGGGCATGGAGTCATTAAAATTCGCGATAATCAATTACAAATTAACAGAGTAACTGAAACAGGGCGAGGTAGGCAAACTCCTGAATCTCAAGATATTTTATGTTGTGGCTGAGATGATAAAGCAAATGATCAATTAAATATAAAGCATATTTAAATGAATTTTATATTTAATCTCAGAAGGAAAACATTAAGACTGTTTAAACAAGCCAGAGCAGAGTACACTTAAGTAAATTCAACTCTTAATCTTCTTGTAAACGACTTAAGAAGGAAAACATTCATGTGAAACTTTGAAAGGAAAACATATTTACAAAGAGAGAAACATCACCATTTGTTTGACACAAGAATCCTGGAACAAAATTGCCTTTGTATTTCTGAAATTGATTACTTTGAGAGTAATTCACAACTTACATTAAGGTAGAGCTCTTTTCTTCATACATAATCCAACCCTTACTAAGTCTTTTTACAAAATATTTATAGAATTTGTATCAAATAAATTCGGACTTCAAATAAAATTTATTACAAAATAATGTCTACTAAAAACATGTAGATATTTCCAAAATAGATCTAAGTAATAGGAA
The DNA here is from genome assembly GCA_031772625.1 of Pinus tabuliformis. NCBI lineage: Eukaryota > Viridiplantae > Streptophyta > Pinopsida > Pinales > Pinaceae > Pinus > Pinus tabuliformis. The sequence goes on along the minus strand of CM062815.1, from coordinate 79,644,077 downwards.
ATCTAAACTGTTTTTTACTTTTTGTTCAAAATTTGAGGTGAACTGTTGCTGACTGTAGCTACTTTTTCGCTTCTTTTGTTTGTCTGTTGGCAAACTGTAGGATTTCTGTTTATCTTTACTCAACCAACTCTAGCAACTTATACCACCGCTCTTCACTTGGAATGACAAAATTTACCATGCTCCTTAATCTCTCATCTATTTCTATGTATGTCTAAAAAGTTGGCTTGCCCGAAAATAGATGATGGATTTCATGCTGAATAAAGAGATCATGTTGTAGGCCTTCCATGAAAGCTTCTCCACTTATAGTTCCTCTCACTTTATCAAATTTAGATGCATATGCAACAATATTACATAATTGATCTTGATATTTTTCTAATGGAATCAATTTGCCATTAGAAGCTCTTAAGGTTGGGAGCTCTTTATCTTGCAATACATTAAATTTTATGTTGAATCTTTTTACTTGTAACTCCAATTCTTTGCACTTATTTTCTAATTTCACCATTAAAAATTCGTTGTCAATGCTATTTTGACTTCCATCACTGCATCTGTTCTATCTTGAATGTTGAGGTCTTCAATCTCATCTTTATTTTTGGAATTCAACATTTTTATAATCATGTGTGCTTCTGCTGGTCTGTGCTCAATTTCAACTTTTTTTTTCTGCACAATTACTGCCTTAACATTCTGCAACAACTCTTCTTGCTAAAAAATGATTTGAATAGATGGCCACAATTTTGTAACATTTGCATTAATATTGTGCCAAATGTTGCGCTTGGCTTCTGCTAACATTTGAGTTGTAAGGGATTGATCTTCATATTTTTGAATTTGCTGAATTAATTTAAAATTCTTTTGTACCTCTGCTAGGTATGCATTATCTACTTTGATATTGTTTTGCTCCATCTTTGTGAGTGTTGCTGTTAACTTCTCCTTTTCCTTATTTGTTAATGATAATTCTCCTAAAGCTTGGGCTAGCTTCTCAGAAGAATTTGAAGTTGATGCTTGTGTTGTTTGTTGTACTTCCTGTTGTGTTGATGTACCTGTTGTTGATGTACCTGCTACTTCCAATTGTTCCTTTTCCTTCAACAATGCTTCCATGTCTTGTTCCATCTTTTGGATTTGAACATTCTGTTCAACTACTATTTTGAACAACTTTTCTTTTTCCATTTCTAGATTGGTTACTTATTTGGCCCGAGGGTGCTTTGTTGTTGGAAGCTTAAGTTGTTTCCTAAGGGCATAAATATCTGCATTTTTGTTCTTAATTACCTCCTCGGCTACCTTGACATCAATAGGATCATATCCTAGTTTTATAATTAAATCTTCTAAAGTTTTAATTTTGGTGTCTTTGGCTAGAGAAGGCATTCTTTCTACCTTCAACTGTGAGTGAATATTATTTAGAGATGTTTGTAACTTGGAGGCAGCCATGTCTGAACTAGTCAGTGTTGATTAAATCATTCCACCTGCTTGCTTATGCAAATTGATTTGATCGATTGCATGAACCTTTTTGGTATCAACAGAAAAATATTGAAGCCTTGTAATCTTCTGCACTTCTAGGGGCTGGAACAGTAGGTTCCAAAAAGGCCATTTGGAACTGCCCCTTTTCTGTGTCAAATGCAGATAGCAACCTGTGTTGGGTGGTGGCAATTTTCTTCCAAAACTCTGAATATGTTGAAGCCTTCAAAGCTTCATTATTAAATGTTATATCCCTATATCTTGCAAAAATACTATGTTGTGTTGGAATTTGAGATGTAGAAGAGATAGGAGACTCAGTTGTCCCCTCAACATACGAGAATGAAGTGGTAGGAATACCTGTCAAAACCATTGTACTTTGCTCCTGTGAATCCTTTTCTTCTGAGGATTCTTCTTGAATATTTATTACCTGAGGATCACTCTTAGTATTAGTCTTAGTAGTGGTCTTTGGATCCTTCTTTCTCCTCTTGAAGACATAGAATTCTGCAACCTGAGCTTCTAAATCTGTAGGGGGCATACTTTACCTTGGCCTCTTTATTTCTTTGTCTTTTGGGATAGGAGTTTGCATAGATGATTGACTGACTATTTTCTCTTTAGCCTCCTATAGTGTGTTTTTTGTCCACTGCTCCTGATTAGCATACTTCTCTATCTCTGGCCTAGGTGTATGTGCATATGGAGTAGATTTCTGCTCAACTCTCAACTTTGAATCTATCCCTAATGGACCATAAGACCAGGTGAAGCTTGGTTTAAATTTCATCTGCTTTAATATTTCCTCCACTTCCTTCGTTGATGCTATGGTATTTACAATATAAGGCCCAACATGTGCCTTCAATTTAAACTGTGCCTTATTTTTATTTGATACAAAATGAAATTCATCCATGTTTAACATCTGTCTAGTGTATTACAGGGCAAAGAATCTCATTGGCACAAAAATTGGCAATATATAGGGAGGAAGCTCACACCCATGATTCTAATTTTGTATAATTATGGTATAAATACCATTATCCAACTTTAGTTTATTCTAAAAGATGCAAAACTTTCTTGATCTTTGGTGAAATCCTTGGTATAGCATGAGTTCTAAGTAGGCACAAGGATGTATGTAAAAATTTATCCACAAAATCGATGAACGAATAATCTTCAGAATTTATTCTAACTAAGAAGTCAAGTGAATGATTGATAGCAGGCTCCCCTGATCATCCATCTTCTGTAAATGGACCTTAAACATGTTTGCTTTATAGAATAACATCAAATATACTAAGACTAATTGGTGTTTGAATACTCGTTCAGCTTTAAACTTGAGAAACTGCTCATGTATAACATTTGATAAATACTAACTCTAATTGAAAAGAATTGAAGGCTTCTAACCAACTGAAAATAATGATAAAAACCCTAACACTACCACATCTACCCATGGGTATGTATGATAACCTAATAAGCAAGTAGCCATGGAAATGACTTGTCTTGACATCTCCGAGAAAATAGAAGCAAAGTATGGGGGATTTGTTCTAGGCAATTTAGAATTCTCAAGTAGAAAACATGCAAAAATATGGGCTCGCTGGGGGAAGTAAGCTTTTTATATATTTCCATCAATGCATCAGTGGAAAAGGGTGCAGAGAGACCCAAGGATTTATTTGAAGAGCTTGACAAATTCTTTCTAGGGAAATTGAAAACAAGACTTCATTGTTTTGGGTGATTACTGCTTTCTGGTTAGGGAGGTACCTGAGATAATGCCAGGTAGCAAACATGGGCCACATTGTTGTGTCTTATGCAAGAATTCATTTGAATCGACCCTCCATTTATTTATGAAATGCACATCTCTGATCAATCTTTGGCAAAATATTTCCACTTCCATTCATTTTTCCGAGCATTTGGAAGGAGAAGACATTGGTCGTGCATGGGAAAGCTGGTGTAATCTGCATCAGGGTTCAAAATTACAAATTCTTCCTCTTATCATCAGCTGGCATATTTGGCTGGCTCAGAACCGTGTTATATTTGACAACAGACTTGTGTGCTAACCTCACATCTCAGCCCGCATTATATCCGCTTATAACGAGCTGCCTAAACCTCATCAACCGCATCCCCGGAGGCCACATGACCCTACACCTATTGATAAAAATATACCTTGGGATTTCTTCGATGGTGCAACACAACGCCATGGTTGCGGTGGTCCTTTTATTCTTTACCTAAATGAATAGCATTTCTTCAAAGTAAAGATGGGACTAGGAGCTGGAACTAACAATTTTGCAGAACTCATTAGTCTTCGTCATCTTCTGCATTTCTCATTGGGTCATAATTGTATGAGTCTAAATATATTTGGGGACTCAAAGATCACTGCAAATTGGTTTAATAATATTACTGTTTTTCACTCTCACACACTCAATAATATTTTGGATGAAGTCAATATATTTAAGGCACAGTTTAACATCATCTCATGCAATCACATTTACAGGGAACATAACAGCTGTGCTGACGGGCTATCCAAGGAGGCCACGGCACTTCCCCGAGGAGAGTGGATGATCCAGGAACAATGTGGGGCAAATGAATATCGCTACTACCACCGGCCATACATTGATCAGATCTACCATAGGGCAGAGAGCCCTTGATTACTATTCTTATGTTATTTTTTGAGAAACATGCATTGAAAACTCTGTGTATATATATGTGTTATTGCCCTGCGTGGCATATTTACAGCCATATTAACAGATTTTTTTTTATATATTTTCTCCTTAACAGAAAATGACTGAACACCCTGTGTGGTGATCAAAGTTCACAGTAGCACAAATTTTTGGCAAACTATAATTTTTTACCGAGCCCATAGTGGCAAGAAGGACACAACATATGTTAATAGCATCTACAACATGTAATTTTTCAAAACTAATGAAAGATTACGATTTTCCAGTGGAAAAAAAAAAATACCAAGTAGCGAATTATCGGAAAATATGAGTCTGGGGAATGGTAAATTGAGGTATAAGTGATTCCCAGATATTTAAATCATCACTATGGTCTAAATACTTCTGTTTTTCCCAATTATGCAGCTCATACAGATCAAACTCACATTGAGTTTCTGTTATCTTGTATTGAGTATCAATTAAAGGGGTCCTATCTAAATCAAGGATAGGGGGTACCATAGGATTCTCATCAGGCATCTTTCCCTTTCCTTTGTGCAAAGACATCTTAATCTCAATGGGAAAATTAGGGAAACAAAGTTACCCAGCCATAGTTAACTGAGATTTGCAGAAGGAGATCGCTTTGTAGACGGTGTTGGTAGGCTTCAAAGATGCTTCAAGCTAAACCGATGTAAATCAAACAATTGTCGAAAGGGAATTTTGTAGGTTGAGGCGAGATTCTTATGATGGAATTTGAGGGCGTTTAACGAGATTGTTACCGTTTTTGGAGCGTTCCATTAATGGGAAATTCATACGTTGGCGAGAGAAATTTATTATCCAATGTTTACATGATTGTTGATGGGTGATTTGAATGAGAACGGTCATATGACGTGGATAGAGGGATGAATGACAAATGGCATGGGTGGATAGTGCGAGAATGAAGGAATGGAAGGGAGCGTCGGATGGTGGTTTTCGGGGGGCAAGAGTGGTAAATGGTACCGGGAGGGTAACCACCCCCCCGAAAACATTATGAAATGGACACATAGCTCTGGCGGTATATTTGGAAACCATATCCTCCCCCCTTCCGTTAAGTGCCAAAGGCTCGAGGGGTGTTTGAACGTCGTCCCCCGCCATTGTTCTAGGTGGGGACGATCACAATCGTCGGAAAGTGCAATTGCTTTATACAAAACAACAAAACATCGTATTGACTTTATTTCAAACTTGAATAAAACAATTTCAATCGACAACATTTGAACTAGCGCGCCCTTTGAGATTTTATTCCTATTTTTATTTTCTTTCTTTTTTATATTTCTCTTTTCCTTTTTATATTTTTCTTTTCTTTTCTATTTTTCTTTTTTAAAGACTAGAAAAAATGAAAAATAATTTACAATATCCCTGTGGGATAAATGGCTGGATAACCATACCTTGAATACTATATTTATAGGACCCTAACAACATGTATATTAGCTAGTCTCTAGTTACAGGTCGATCTCTCAAGGGAATTGGAGTCCCTTAAGAGATGAAGTGGATGTGTTTAGTTGCAAGCAACATGCTTGGCACATCAAGGTAAGTTAAGCAGTGTATTGCTATGTTTATTTAAGCACTTGCAATTATGTGTTGATGGAAATATGATGCAAGGGATTGCATGGAAAAGAAATTGCCATGGAATCTTGAAGAAGGCTTAGGTTGAGCTTTCCCTTGGAAGCATTGGGAACCATGGGGATTGAGTCATGGTGTCTGTTGTTAGTCTTGTGCTTTTGGTATTTTGGTGATTTGTTGTGCTTGATTGTGGTTTTGTTTGTCTTGTGCATGGCCATGCCACTTTGGTTGTGGTGTCATATTGTTGTTGGTTTGCCATGGTTTTCTTCTTGTTTGTTTCTTGTCTTGCCTTTTATGTTTGGGGTCTGGGGAATTGGTTGGGAAAGAGGAAAGTTAATGGAGCCCAGGGAGAGCTGAATGAAACCCAACAGGTGATGTAAGGCCTGGATGAAGCTCAATGCATGAGTAAGGGAAGTTGAATGTAATAATATGACAATCAGTTGGATTGGTTGGGTGCATTGGTGTAAATGGATGATGGCAGGACAGGCATGAGAAAAGTAATCAAGAAAGGTAAAGTAAATAGATTTGAGGCATCAAATGCCTTAAATACATTGGGAATTGTTGTTCTCGATGTTGTACATGCGTTGCACGAATAAAGGAAGTTCTCTTAACCTTGACCTTACGATATTTGGTAATTATGTTGTGATCATGATTGTGTCAATGTATATATATATATATGTATACATGTATGCAGGTAGGTATGTTGTTTTTTGACAAGATCATGATTTTTTTGTGCTATATATATATATATATATATATATATATATATATATATATATATATATATATATATATATATATATATATATATATATATATATATATATATATATATATATATATATATATATATATATATATATGTATGTATGTATATGTCACTCTCTGACAGGGTCATCAAGAATCGTTCTTGTGGAGGAATGATTGCTTACGCAGGTGAATAGCATGAAAAGGTTCTAGGTTCATGAGGAATCAAGTGGGAAGAGTAGCCTGACAGATATCTGAGGTCGGTATCATGTGGATATGAATTGATATTATGTGATTATACTATGTCTATGTTTATGTTATGGACAAGATAATGCTAAGAGATACATCAACAAAATGAAAACAACGTGATGTGCGACATGTTAGGATAAGCATGTATGGCAGAGAGACACTGGAAGTAAGGTTGCTTGGTAGAGACAATGTGCTTTTGGATGTCTGGTATTATTATTGTGCATATATTGTATATGTTTTACATGTTGCATCCGTGATGTTGTGCGCATGTGGTTTTGTGTATATATAATATGTGTACATGTTGTTATGTAATGTTATGTACAGGGTGGTATAGATAGTGTTGTGTGAATATCACATATGCAGTGTTGGGCATAGATGGTGTTATTTACATGTTGGATATGCGATATTGTGTGCATATGGTGTTGTGCACATGTTGGATATGCAGTGTTGTGTACAGATGATGTTATGTACATGTTGGATATGCAGTTCTATGTACATGTTGTGTTGTGTGCATGTTGTACATGTGGTGCTATGCACATATGGTGTTGTGTGCATGATTGTACAAGTGGTGTTGTGTATATGTTGTATATATGGTGTTGTGTGCAGGTGGTGCTATGTACATGTCGTGCATATGGTACTATGTACATGTGGTTTCGTACATTTCATGCATGTGGTGTTGTGTACGTCTAGCATTGTGTACACATTGTATAGGTGGTACGATGAACATGTGGCATTGTGTACACGTTGTACAGGTGGTGTCGTGTACATGTGATGTTATGTATACATTATGCAGGTGGTGTTGTGTATAGGTGGTACTTTGTACGTGTTGTACATGCGGTATTGGTGTATATGCAGTATTATGTGCATGTCGTACATGTTGTGTTGTGTACATGTGGTATTATGTATGTGCATGGTGTAGTCGTGGTATCATGACATGTGTATCCGTTATGTTGTACTCTATGCACGTATATGTATTGTGTCGTACATTGGGTGTAGGTGTCTGCATTGTATGTCAAGTATAGGTGCATGTATTGCATGGCGTCGTATGTTGTGTGTGGTTGTATGTGTGTGATGCACATTATGTTTATATGCACATGGTTAAGGAGAAGGCACTGGGTGTTTTTCGGGTGTGGAAACCGATCCAGAGTGCATACGGAATAAAGTCAAAGGTAGAAGCTAAGGATTGATTAAACGATAAATATCAGTATTTTATTTCAGTTTTATTATGCATGTGAATTATGATTCTGGTATATGATGGTTACGGGTGATTTATGATTTTGATCTATGATGGTTGTGTTTTGAGCTAACCTAATGTGATATATTTATACATGATGATTTGGTCAAAGATGCTAGTTTGACTTGTTGTGATAGGAAGTAAACAGGATTGCAAGTGTACCTTATTGGCGAGCTACCAATGATGTACATTTTGAAGTTATTTCAATTTATTTTAATCTAATGGAAGTTATGTGCTTGGTACAGGAAGCATGGAAATTCCCAGTTGGGTGTTTGAAATCGATTGCAACCATTGGCAACAACGACAAAAGGACTTGGAACATGCAATAGTATGTTGGTAAAGCACTTCAGGAGCAGGGCCATTATGGGACACTGGTACTTAATAGTGTCCATTGATTGCCATGAGCATGCTATGACCGGTATGATGGTTTGAGGCAGGTATATGCTTCAGTTGTTTGACTTTCTGATGTGAGGAAGCCTTGCCAAGGGATGGATTGCCCAAGATAGGGGATGCTAGGGAACTTGGAAGGTGAGTGACTGCATGGAAGGGGTGACTAGATTTCCCAAGGGACTGCGTAGCAGAGAAGGGAAGGTCGGGGATATATTTGTTTTGGTCATTAGCATTGCCAGATGGAATCAAATGCGCATTAGGAGTGTTCTTTGGAATAATGAGTCAGTAACTATTCACTGAGAGGACAAGTGGCGTGAGATTATAGCGTTGGACATTGGATGCAGTTTGACTGTGGCAGTGGATTCTAGACTTTCTGGGAAGGAGGTGAATCCTGGTATTACTTTGAGGGTGGAGGTGTGAGCCTTTGGATTCCCTTGTTGCGGATGTAGGAATCATATCCTTTTATTTGTTGGTTCAACAAATGTGCATATGTATGTATGTGGTTATTGTAAATACCGTAATGAGCTATGTTATAAAGCTCCAGTAAGTGGTATGGTTGTTATTTGGTCATTTTGTCATGATGTTTTGTTTTTGAGTAGGTCTTTCATTTTAAATACAACAACGAGCTAAGTTATAAAGCTCCATGGGCAATATGTTTGCTTTTCAACAGTTTTGTTGAGGTCTTGGTGTGGTTTAGCACCGAAGATGGTGTTCCTAAGGGGGGGGTTCTATAATAGCCCTGGTGAAAATTCCATGTAATAAAAGTTAATAAAGGCAAAATAAGACCATAGTTAAGGGACACTTATTCCAAGCTGAATGTTGGGAAAAGATATCCTAGTGGGCATCACTGGATGTGTTTATGGCTAAGGAAAATTGGAAAAGGCAATGGCTAAGGCATTAAAAAGGAAAAATGACATTTTTGGCACATTTATTTATGAAAATAAAGGAAAATAGGAGAAAAGTAAGGTGAAAGGTCACAGGTTGCACGTGAGGAGGAAAATGAAGGAAAATAATGGAAAATGAATAAAATAGAGGCATAATTGATAAAAAGGCTTGTGAGGATCAGTGGGCAACATTTTGTCAATTTTGTTTTAGAGCTCTCTCATTATTATCTCTCTCTCTCACTCTTGGACACAGAGTTTTATTGGAGGAATCTAGCTTTGGAGCAATGCAGGAAAAGCAAGCAAAGCAAGGATCAAGCAAGGAAGAGCAAGATCAAGTAGCTTCAGCAGGAGTATTTGCAAGTAACATATTTCATGTGTGATTTCCTAATTGGTTTTGACATGCTTGGCTTTTCATATTGGTGTATGGTTCTCTTGTTGTCAGTGGCATGGTTTTGTACGGTTATGACAGTGGTTTTCAGCCTCGCCTTACCTTTTTCCGGATGTCGTGGTGCGTTGGGATGTTGATCTTGGTTTTGAGCTTTGGAATTGTAGAATGGATTTTGGAATTCAGGGCAGAGGTGGTCTCAAGGTTCATTCCCAAAGGCCTAGGAACCCCTTGATGGGTTTTGGCAGTATACAGGGTAAAGCCCGAGGGAGGTGTCTCAGTTTAGGGCCTAGTGATCTGCAATTGGATTGCGGTAAAGCCTGAGAGATAGGGAGAGGGAAAATTCCTCAAGGATAGTGATGGATTCTAGATGGCATTCCAAGTTCGGTTCGATTTTGTGATTGGATCACCAATTTTGGCGTGATCACGGTTTGGTGAAGGTGGAGGTGGTTTAACCTCTGGGTTCCCTTGGTTGTTTTTGGATTGGCTTATCCATGAGATCCGACATTCATGCTTGGAATATGGAATGGGTGTAACTGGCTGAAAGAAAGATTTGTTTCAGCCATGTCTATGGTCGGGTGGTACATGGAAGTCCTGAACCTAGTCAGATTTGCCTAAGTTTAATAAAAGTTAAGTTCTCTTGCTTTTGTACTTATTAATGTGTGGATTTAATGGCTGGTATATCACTATTGTTTTCATGGTTTTATGTTGGTTGTAAACATGGTTAAGTGGCTGGTTCATGTCATGGTTATTTCATGTATATACTTATAATTGTTAAAATGATGGATGCAAGACCTGATTAATGTCATAACAATTCAAAGGAGAAGATGATGATCCTTCTTATCATGTTCCATAAGAGTTTTCAGTCATTCATGCTCTGTCTTATACCCTAGACCTATAGAGTTTTCAGTCATTCATTGATGCTAAGTGTTTGACAGAATGTCAGTCCCAGTTGGGGATGGTTAGACCTTGTTCTGGAGTTAGTTTTGGCTTTATTAGTCTTGTCATCATGTGTTTAATGGATTCCAGAAGTTATAGAAAGTTCTGGGCAGTGGCCGGAATTATGGGCTTTAAAAGTTCCTTAAATCCCATGGACTTTGGCACAAGATTGCTGGAAATAGTCCTTGGACGCAGGCATGCAGGTTTGTGGGAGCTTCCAAAGGTTTAATAGCTTAAAATCTCAGTGGGACCCAGGGGTATGATACCTGTGTGGTTGGGATGACTCTTGGGAGTGTTGTTGCTGATGTGGAAGGTATGTTTGATGTGTTTTCATCGATTTCACTTCCTTAAGGACACCTAGGAGGTTGAATCATATCATAGTAGCCTCTCACCACATGTTTACCCTGGTTGGTTGGTTACTTGGGTAGATATGGGAGGAAGGTGTTACATAATTATATTTGAGCAATGAGTAAGTCATTTACATTATACATTGTTGAATAGTTTGAGTAGTGAGTGTGCTGAATAGTTTGAGCAATGAGTGCATTGAAGTAGTGAATCATTTGTGTTATATACATTGTATTCTATATTGAAGAACTGTGAATTATATGCTACGTTGAAATCAATATTTGTGTTGTATGTTTGTTGCACTGTATTGGTATGCAAGTTAGTTTGAGTCAAAATTTGTTGTATGTCGCGTTGTATACTGCATTGACAAGAACACTTCATGGTATATTAAATTTGTCCATCAAAGATTATATTGCAGTATTTTGTATATTCAAGGCCCAACACATAATTTTGCAAAAATGAATTCACTCATCTCCATAGTTGGAGTAGTTCTCACTGGTAAATAGAACTACCATGAATGGTCCATAAAGATAAAACATACCCTAATTTTCAATGAACTATGGAAAGGCGTTTGTGAAGAAGAAGATGAGAATCCACTTGAAAATCCCACATCTGATAAAGAGCTCACCATATGGAAAACCAAGAACAACAAGGCTTATGCCTTGATTGTTGCATCAGTAAATGAAGAGGTGAGTCATCACATTGCACCATTTACCAATGCCTTTAGTTCTTTAAAGAAGTTGAAAGACTTATATGACTCACACTCAGAGCTTGAAGTAGTCCAACTAATGATCAAACTCTTCAATATTGAATTAAAATATGATGATCCCCTTGCCCTAGCCTCTTAAATCAAAGCTATTATGCATGATGTAGAAGCCACTGGAGTTAAAATGGATGTTAATCTCATAGATTTCATCAAGGCACTATATCCCACATATTCTCATTATCTTGAATCATTACAAGCTAGTGGCAAACTTAAAGAGATTACTTTTGACTCTCGTGTAGAGAATTTTGCAGAAAAGAGAGAAATATTTTTGGAAGAGGAAGGAAGTTTCTCAATCTTATGAAGAAGCTATGTGCATTGCAAAAAAAGAGAAGAATCGGGTAAGAGATTCTTCTAGGGGAAGAGGTGGCAGAAGAGAACATGGAAAGAAGAATAACATAGGCAGGGGGAAACATTACCAAGGAGGAAGACTTGATCTTCATTGTATATGTTGTAATAGAAATGGACACGAGGCTTCCATGTGCAATCTCTCTTGGGAGAGAAACAAGGAAGAAATAAATGAAGAGAAAGGTAAATCACCAATCCAGGGAAAGGTAAAGCACCTAAATCCACTCATTATATTGTGACACATTACAATATTGGAGTGACTGAAGACTTGTTTAATACTTCACTTGGTTCATGGAAAAATGCATGGTTGCTTGACACATGTGCAACTTTCCACATGACATTTTAGAATGATTTCTTTGAATATTTTGGTGACAATGTAGATGGATCAGTCTACTTTGCACACAAGTCAAAATTCAAGCCATCCAAACTTGGTAACATTAGGCTCAAATTGCCTGGACTCCTTGACTTTCTTCTGCATGATGTTCTCTACCTCCCAAAGTTGCAGATAAACTTGGTGAGAGACACACATGCAATTGACATGCATGCATGACCAACACATAGCCAATCCAGTTCGAGGGTTGAACCATGCTATGATACCACCCTGTAACACCCTCTTCCAACATCTACCCAAGCAACCACCCAGCTGGGGTAAACATGCGACGAGAGGCCACTATGATCTGATTCGAACTCCTAAGTCACACTAAGGAACCGATGGAAACACACCATACAAACATTAATCATCAAGTAAATGACCCTCAGGAACCAGTCCAATACTGTAGACAACTTACCTTGGGGTCCCTCTGAACTTTTGGACAACTTAAGCCTCAGTCACTCCCATGTTATAGGCATGAGTGCAACCAGAAACCCAAAGTCGCTCTCACAAGCTTGCCTGCCAGCTACCAGAGAATAAAACTATTAGTGCTACGCCAACGAATCCAAGATTTGGGCCACTTTTTCAGGCCTAGAGCCTAAGTCACTACCCAGAATTGAATCATCTCTTCATATCAGTAAAATAACATGGGAGTGGAAACACTAAAGAAAATACTTGTTCAAGACCTTGACTGGACCCCTACTAGCCATGACATGCATTTCGTCAAACATATTGCAAATGTGTAATCTACAGGAGTAATTAACAGTTCTCAGCATAGGGGTGTCATACTTAGTTGAGAATCGCTAAGAACCATTGATGCCTCAACACATGAACTGCCATTCCATCCATTAGGTCATATATAAATTGATCATTAAATTACAAGTAAAAACATGATGCGATCCACACATGGTTGTTGTCATAAAACACATACATAACCAATATAATAGCAGCAAAAAATACTCATGAAGGTACAAACATATAGAGCACATATAATCCATCAAAATACTCATAGAAATACAAGGAGAAATAACCTTTCATTAATGATGAAAAATACAAATCCGAGATGGGACTCCCACGTTCCACCCGACCATTGAATGGCTGAGCCAAATCTCTCTTCAGCCATTCACCCTCGTGCCATATTCCAAGCATGAATGTGGGATCTCATAGAACACATCAATCAAAAACCATCCAAGGCTCCCAGAATCCATCCACCTCAACCCATCAAATAGTGATTCCACCTCACGGCCGAACATCAGAAAACCACCATCAGATCGGTCTCTATCCCAACCATCCAGGGCTATAGAGAGTTTGTTCCAACCAATGCTCCAAGACTAGTAACTCGACCCATAATTACCACTGTGCTCCAAAGTTTGTCCAACCAAGTCTCTAGGACTAGTAACTCAACCCACCAAGGGATCCAAAGCGTTTTTCCAACCAAGGCTACGGGACTAGTAACTCAAACCGAGCTCTTACAGGGCTCCAAAGCGTTTGTCCAACCAAGGCTACGGGAACTAGTAACTCAACCCAAGCTAAGGAAACATGAGAACCAACTAAAAACAAAGAATGAAAGTAAACCTACAATCACCGTGACTATCCAAGAAATGGCAAGGCTAGGCAATCCACTATCAATCCAGGAAATCCTCCATGCCAATGATGTAGTTGTTGATCCTGATGCCTTCTTGCGCTATCCTTCTCTTCCTTTGCCTTCTTGCTCCAAGAATCCAAGTATGCCACACCCACCAAGAGTGCTCCAAGAAAACTCTAAGTCTGCAAGAGTATGAGAGAGCTCCAAAACTAAACTGACAAAAGGTTACCAATTGATCCTCATAAGCCTTTTTATGAATGAGGCCTCTATTTTCTTCATTTTCCATTATTTTCATTCATTTTCCTCCTCACATGCAACCTGTGACATTTCAACTCCTTTTTCTCCTAATTTCCATTATTTTCATAAATAATTGTGCCAAAAATGCCATTTTCCATTTCCAAAGCCTTAGCCATTGCCTTTGTCAATTTCATTAGCCATAAACAATCACAAGTGATCCCCATCACTGGGATTTTTCCCAGCATTCAGCTTGGAATAAGTGTCCCATCATCTGTGGTTATTATTTTTGCCTTTATTTACTTTTATTACATGGAATTTTCACCGGGGTTGTTACAGAACCCTTACCCTTGGGGGAACACTGTCCTCGGTGTTCAACAACACCTATCACCACAAAACTATTGTAAGCAAAATATATATTGTTGATGGAGCTTTATAACTTAGCTCGATGTAATATTTACAATGATCACCCTGTTGAAAGCAAACCAACATAACAACATAATAACATGACATCATAACAACATACCACATAGTGGAGCTTTATAACACAACTCGTGGCGGTATTTACATCCATATACATATGTACATAAACCAACATCATCAAAACATATAATACAACATATAACAAAGCATATACCAAAATACCAAGCCAAAATGGCTTTGCCTCAACTGACAAACAAGGAAGGATACATAGCCCACATATGATCTGCCATCTCCCATGTAGCTTCATTGGGCCCAAAGTGCTTCCATTGCACCTTAACTTGCTCGATTTCTCGGTTCCAGAGCATGATCACCTTTTTCTGCAATATACACTGAGGCTCCGACTGTAATTCTCCATCTGGTTCCACATGTAATACAGACCAGCCAATCACATGATCAACACCCTTAAAATAATTCTTAAGCAAAGTTACATGGAATACATCGCAGAATTTGATTATCAGAGGTAGAGTGAGTTGATAGCCTACTGGCCCAATCCTCTCAATGATACTGAAGGGTCCAAAAAACCATGGTGCCAACTTGGCACAAGATCCAATCCGCAAGGAGCTCTTCTTCGTTTTGATGCGCACGTACACCTGTTCCCCAACCTGGAACTCCTTGAACAACTTGTTCTCATCTGCATAGCTCTTCTGCCTATCCCGTGTTGCCTTTAAATTTCTCTTTATAACCTACATTTCTTGTTCCGTGTCTACCAACATATCTAGTCTAATCAAAACCCTGCTAACCGGACCACTACAACTAATGGGAGTGTTGCAACTTCGCTCATACAATGCCTCAAAAGGACTCATTTTCAATGATTCCTGATACCCATTGTTGTATGCGAATTCTACCAAGGGGAGATACTCTTCCCATTTCCACTGTTGATGCATCACGTACATCCTCAACATGTCCTCCAATATCCTGTTGACCCTCTTTGTCTGTCCATTTTTTTGCGGATGATAAGTCGTACTGAAGGCCAACTCTGTGCCCAAACCTACAAACAATTCCTTCCAAAACTTTTAAGTGAACTTTGCATCCCTGTCTAACACAATATTCTTTGGAACACCATGCAATCTGACCACATCTCTGATGAAAACCTGTGCTACATGGTTAACTGAGAATGTAGATTTAACCGGAATGAAGTGTGCAACCTTTTTCAACCTGTCCACAATAACCATGATGGAATCATGTTGCCTCACTGTCTTTGGCGACCCTGTGATGAATTCCATGGAAATGAATTCCCATTTCCACTCTGGAATCACAATTGGCTATAGCAGTCCACCTGGATGCTTACATTCTTCTTTCACTCGTTGACAATCAAAACATGTAGCCACGGAATCTATTACATCTCCATTCAGATTTGGCCAATAGTAAAATCTCTTCACTGCAGTTAATGTCTTCTAATAACCTCGGTGACCTGAATAAGGTTTCGCATGAAACTCCCTCAAGATCACCTTCTTGAGCTCATTGTTATCCAATACGTATATCTTGTCTCGGAACATGACCAATCCATCTGTCGTAAGGCAATAATTCATATATTGTGCACCTGCACTTGCACCATCACCTGTACCTATGCTCTACTGCAACCTATGCACAATATCCATATATCTGACATCCTGCTGATCTGCCCGCAAGATCCTATCATGTAAATCTGTCCCATAGGAGCTCATAGCTACTAAGTGATGTACCTGTATCCACCTACTCTGAGCATCAACCACTTTATTCTCTTTACCTTTCATATATCAGATCTCAAAATCAAACTCACTGATCGTGGCCAACCATCTAGCCTGCCTAGCATTTAGATTTGGCTAGTCAAACAAATAACTCAATCCAATATGATCACTCATAAGTACAAATCTCATGTCAAGAAGATAATGTCTCGACATCTTCAATGCATGTATGATCGTTGCTAACTCCAAATCATGTGTGGGATAGTTCTGCTCGTGCTCGTTTAGTTTCCAAGACTCATAGCATACCACTTGTCCATCCTGCATAAGGACTCCACCAAGCCCTCTCTTGCAAGCATCTGTGCATACCACAAACTCTTTGTCCGGATCTGCAATCTGTAGCACTGGTGCATGTGTCAACAACTGCTTAAGTTGCTCAAAGCTAGCCTCACACTCCTCATTCCATTCAAACTTCTTACCTTTCCTTTGCAATGATGTGATAGGATAAGAAATATGTGAGAAGTTCCTGATGAACCTCCTATAGTAGCCTTCCAAACCCATGAAATATCTCACCTCATCTACATTCTTAGGAGCTACCCACTCCATGATGGCCCTTATCTTCTTTGGATCTACTGCAATGCCCTCCTTGGAGACAACATGCCCCAAGTAGTGTACCTCAGTCTAAAAGAAACTACACTTGTTGAGCTTAGCATACAACTGATGCTCTCTCAACAACCTCAACACTGCTACTAAATGTTCGGCATGCTCTTCCTCATTTTTAGAATATACTAGTATATCATCAATGAACACAATAACAAACTTATCCAAATATGGATGTAACACACTATTCATCAAACACATAAATGTAGTTGGAGCATTAGTTAAGCCAAATGGAACAACGACAAACTCATAATGCCTGTACCTGGTCCGGAAAGCAGTCTTGTAAATGTGTTCCTCTTTTATGCGTATCTGATGATATCCGGATCTCAAGTCGATCTTGGAGAACATTGTTTCTCCCTTCAGCTGATCGAACAAGTCATCAATCCTCGACAACAGGTACCTGTTCTTGATGGTCACTTTGTTCAACTGCCTGTATTCAATGCATAATCTAAGTGTTCCATCTTTCTTCTTCACAAACAATACCGATGCACCCCATGGTGATACACTTGGCCTAATGTACCCCTTGTCCAACATTTCCTTTAATTGCAACTTTAACTCAACCAACTCAGGTGTGCTCATCCTGTAAGGTGCTTTTGATGCTGGAGCTTCCCCTGGCACTAACTCAATAGAAAATTCTACCTCCTTGTGAGGTGGCAACTCTGTAATGTCCTCAGGAAATACATCTTTGAACTATTGTAAAATTGGGTACCTACTCAACACATTTATATCCTCAACTTCCTTACCCTTATCACTAGAAATGTGCACTGCGAATAACTTACACCCTTTTCCGTGGCTACACTTTGCTTGCATAGTTGTCACCATCCTAAATGATGTAGCTTTCTTCTTACCCTGTAAGACTCTTGGTTCCCCATTGTCATCAACACACTCAATGGCTTTATCATAACAATCCACCTTGGTTCTATGAAGATACAACCAGTCCATGCCCAACAACATACACTATGAATCCAACAGTAATACATTCAAATGTGTTTTGGTAGGCATACCACTCAAGTCAAATGCACAAGCTCTTACCCAATGATAAACTCGCTTCTTTGTACATGTAGCCAACTACACTAACCAAGATTCTGCATGAAATTCCTTACTCAAACCACACTTATCCACCAAGTCAGGACTAACATAGTTTTAACTAGATCCAAGGTCAATCAAAATAGAAATAACTTGATCACAAAGATTACCATATATTTCAAAGATAGATGCCTGATGCTCTACCTATTTGTTATCCAATACTGAATAGATACGTGGAATACTCTAACCAACATCTCCAACAGTCTGTGCCTCTTGCGCACTGTATATCTTAGGCCTACCACTCTGGTATTGTGGACAGTCTCTCCTGCGATGATCTCCTCCACAAGTCCAACACTGCACGAGCTCCTTATTATGTTCCTTAGATTGGTGTCCCTGTCCTCTATCTGATGCATTGAACCTCTTAGGTGGTGCGACATTCTCCTTATTACCTGTATCCTGAGGCCTTGCTCTCTTTCTATCCCATTTTCCTTTGTTCTTTGCATTACCTCTCCAATCTGGCTTAGTCTCAGTTCTATGCTTCGATTGTTCATAGCAATGCCTTAGCTTTTGAATGGCCTCCTCTAATGATCTAGGCTCATCAAACTCAATTCTATCTTTAAATACAACCGGTAACCCACTAATGAACCTCTGAATCTTGGCCTTTTCCTCTGTGAGATAAGGCACATACCTTAGTAACTCCAAGAACTTGCTAGTGTACTCATCATATGTCATAGATCCCATCTTTAGCTCATAAAATTCCTTCGCCCTGTCATCAAAGTATCTTTCTGACAAATACTTCTTCTTGAATAATCACTCAAACTCACTCCAAGTCAAATCTTCCTCATGAATACATCTGACATTCTTCACATCTTCCCACCAAATGTTTGATTTACCTTTGAGACTGAATGTAGCCACTCTAGCTTTCATGTTCTTTGAATAGTCATGCAACCTGAAGAATTTCCTCATGCCAAGCAACCATGCCTCTACATCCTGTGGTTTCTTCATCTCTCCATCAAATGTTGGTGGCTTTGCTTTCTTAAATTCATCCAACAAATATCCCCTATCACTCCTCCTATAAGGATGATGACGATGACGATCATGATGCCTATCTGAATCAGAACTAGAATCATACATGTGTTTATGCCCTCTCCTATCTGGAGTGTCCAACAATCTGTCGTCTCTCATTGTGTCATCTCTATCTGATTTGTGACCACCATGTGACCGACTACCATATGCCCCATTAGTTCTATCCTCCTTCTCATAGTTGATTCGACGTGGTCCCTGTCACTGCAAATCTGACAAACTTTGAAGTATTACTGCATTTACCTCTACTTGTTTCTCCTGTGCCTGCATGATTCTGTCATTATTTGCCTTACAACTCCTTATTTCTTCCTTTAATCTTCTCAGTGTAACTGCCAAATCAAAAGGATTCCCAACACCATACTGCTCTTCGGATTCATAGGGAGAGTCTTTGTAGTCAACCATCTTGCTAGCCATTTGATATTTCTTCCTGCAAGGTGTATCATGTCAACTAAACCAAATCACAATAAACCAATGTACCTTAGTATAGCTTAGGGAGGATACCTTGTCTACAAGATCAACAAATCAACGTGATACATGTATAACATAATCATGACAACATATAGAAACATAAAACATAAGCATATGACCATGCAATCGTCATTCTAGTTAGGGTCCAGTCATTAATGCATGACCTTAACAACAACACACACCACGACCTCATGCATGACAACAACCACTACATCATTGTACTCTTGACCACATGCAAACATGAACATGCATAAGCAATACGTAACCAACTACACATATGCATAAGCACATATGATCAAGCATGAATGAACAATACTTGAAATCAAACCTGCAAGAATGGTACATGCAACCAAGCACACAAGAATGTAACCAATCAAGCAAGAATGTAACCAAGCATACTACAACAATACATGTAAGCGACATAAATCAACATATAACCAGTCATACAATCACGACAATGCATTCCTCAGCAAAACATCAACCTGACGACATCACTACAACCATGAACAACATGATGCGAATGCAACAAGAACATGGAATGCAAGGGTGAGAGACACACATGCAACTTACATGCATGCATGACCAACACATATTTCATCCAGTCTGAGGGGTGAACCATGCTTTGATACCACTATGTAACACCCTCCTCCCACATCTACCCAAGCAACCAACCATCTGGGGTAAACATGCGACGAGAGGCCACTATGATATGATTCGACCTCCTAAGTCATGTTAAGGAAGTGGAACTGACAGAAACACACCATACAAACATTAATCATCATCTTTAGAACCCTCAGGAACCAATCCAATACTTTAGACAACTTACCTTTGGGTCCCACTGAAATTTTGGACAACTTACGGCTCAGTTGCTCCCATGCTATAGGCATGAGTGCAACCAAAAACCCAAAGTCGCTCTCACAGGCTTTCCTGCCAGCGATTAGAGACCAAAACTGTTAGTGCTATGCCAGCAACTCCAGGATTTGGGCCACTTTTTCAGGCCCAGAACCCAGGTCACTACCCATAATTGAACCATATATCAATGAAATAACATGGAAATGACATTACTAAAGCAAATACTTGTTCAAGACCTTGACTGGACCCCTACTAGCCATGATAGACATTTCATCAAACATATTACAAATGTGTAATCTATAGGTGTAATTAACAGTTCTGAGCATAGAGGTCTCATATTTAGCTGAGAATTGCTAAGAGACATTGATGCCTCAACACATCAACTGTCATTCCATCCATTAGTTCATAGATACATTGATCATTCAATTACAAGTAAAAACACGATGACAGCCACACATGGTTGTTGTCATAAAACACATACATAACCAACATAATAACAATAGAAAATACTCAAGAAAGTATAGTCATATAGACGCATATAATCCATCCAAATGCTCATAGAAATACAAGGAAAAATAACCTTTCATTGATGATGCAAAATCCAAACCTGGGATGGGACTTCCACGTTCCACCCTACCGTAGAATGGTTGAGCCAAATCTCTCTTTATCCATTCACCCTCGTGCCATATTCCAAGCATGAATGTGGGATCTCATAGAACACATTAATAAAAAACCATCCAGGGCTCCCAGAGGCCATCCACCTCAACCCATCAAACAATGATTCCACCTCACGACCAAACATAACAAAACCATCATCAGATCGGTTTCTATCCCAGCCATCCAGGGCTCCAGAGTGTTTGTTCCAACCAAGGCTCTAGGACTAGTAACTCAACCCACAATTGTCGCCAGGCTCCAGAGCATTTGTCCAAACAAGGCTCCAGGACTAGTAACTCAACCCACCAAGGGCTCTAGAGCATGTTTCCAACCAAGGCTATGAGACTAGTAACTCAACCTAAGTTGTTACAGGGCTCCAGAACGTTTGTCCAACCAAGGCTACGGGAACAAGTAACTTAACCCAAGTGAAGGAAACATGAGAACCAACCAAAAATAAATAATGAAAGTAAATCCACAATCACCATGGTTATCCAGGAAATAGCAAGGCTAGTAATCCACTGTCAATCCAGGCAATCCTCTATGCCAATGACAGATCAAAACCAAGAAACCACATGCATGTGCCATGCATGCCAAAACTAGTGAAGGAAACATACATGCAACTCGATACTTGCAAGCAAATCTGATGTAGTTACTAGTCTTGATGCCTTCTTGCACTTTCCTGCTCTTCCTTTGTCTTATTGCTCCAAGAATCCAAGTATGCCACACCCACCAAGAGTGCTCCAAGAAAACTCTAAGTCTCCAAGAGTATGAGAGAGAGAATAATGAGAGAGCTCTAAAATTGAACTAACAAAGGGCTACCAACTGATCCTCATAAGCTTTTTTATTAATGAGGCCTTTATTTTATTTATTTTCCATTATTTTCCTTCATTTTCCTCCTCACATGCAACATGTGACCTTTCACCTCCTTTTGCTCCTAATTTCCATTATTTTCATAAATAATTTTGCCAAAAAGGCCATTTTGCCTTCCCAAAGACTTACCCATTGCCTTTGCCAATTTCCTTAGCCACAAACAATCACAAGTGATCCCCATCACTAGGATTTTGCCCAGCATTAAGCTTGGAATAAGTGTCCCATCATCCATGGTTATTATTTTGTCTTTATTTACTTTTATTACATGGAATTTTCACCAGGTTGTTACATACTTCTCTTTTGATTGATAATACTTCTACAATAAAATTGGCCAAGAACCCAAAGTTCTGTGATCGAAACAAGCATATCAATACAAAGTGTTATCACCAAAAATTGATCATCTAGTCATAATTTACTAGATGGATCGAAGTACACCATGTAGGACCAATTTTACCATAGTAAAATTGCTTTCACTGTAAGAAATTACTTAATAAACCACATTTTTTAAGTCATTTATAATTAAACCCATGAAGAATAATTAAATAAATCACTATTTATTTAATTATCTTCTAGGAATAATTAATTAAATCATTGTTTAACTAATATTCCTTGTCATATTTGACCCAATTATGAGAAATAAATAATTAATTATCTTATTTTTTTCTAGGAATAATTAATTAATCACTAATTAATTATTATTCCTTGTCAAGTTTGACTAAATCCCTTAGGAATACTTAAATAAATCATTATTTGTTTATTATTCCTTAACCATATTTCTTGAGATGATATATTATTTCTAAATAAAAGTTTAAATACTTTTTCCCTCCAACCAAATATAATAAAATATTCCAAATGGTTAATTCTAGAATTTGGTTAATAATATTTTATTATTTCCCATTATTCAAGAATAACCTAATATTTTGTTATAAATAGAAGGGTTTTACATTCATTCTTCACTTTTGATTATTTTCATTGTTGCACTCACTGTTGTAACTCTGATTATTATCACTGTCGCACACCATTTTTCTTTTCCATTTGAGTTCTCATTGAGCTCAAACATTTTGTTTGCTGGGTTTTACACATTATAGAGGAGAGAGACTCTACAAAAGTTGAAGACATTGAGGATAGCCAAGAACCCATCCCATAGAGGGGGACTGGTAACATTATTTGTTCCCTTCACAGGTGTCGTTTAATAAAATATATTCTTTATATATCTGGTTTCCATTGGATTATTGGGGTTACTTACGCTTATTTTCTTATTTCATTTTGTTGTTTAACTATTTCTGTTGCATAGATCAGGGCTTTGGCAGGTTTTGTTTCTATCATTTGTTGCAGATCCACACTGTTTAACAACCATTTTTACTGTTAGGGTTTTTTGTCATCCACAATCTAAAGTGGTTTCTTTTCGTACACCTTCGAGAAGAATATTACATAACACAAAGTATCATTTGATTCGAAATCATGTTGAGGTCAAAACTATTCACTTACACCATTGTTCTACAAATGAGTAGATTGCATGCATCTTCACCAAAGTGCTTGGAAAATAAAAGTTTGAAAGATTCAGAATGATGCTTGGACTTACAAACACCCCTTCAAATTAAGGGGGGAATGTTGACACCTAATCCTCCGGGATTGGACAAATATTGTAAAAATTTAAATACAAAATAAGAAGATGAAGATACCTTGGAATGTGAATCCCAAGGGTCTCTCTATCCTATGTATATATTAATGCTCTTCTTAATAAAAAATAACAATTTCGGGGAGATACCAAATACCTAGCCTAACCATGATACCAATCACCTACCTATGTGACAAAGAACCTACTTGCACCCTTAAACATGTCATCTGAGCTTGTAGTTGTTATCCCATGTGAAAATATGGCCCCAACAAGAATTGTCCATGTACCATGATACCAATCACCTACCTATGTGACAAAGAACCTACTTGCACCCATTAAACATGTCACTTAAGCATGTAGTTGTTATCCCATGTGAAAATATGGCCCCAACAAGAATTGTCCATGTAACTTCAACAATTCTACTTGAACGTAAAATATAAGAATTGAACAGCCAACCAAGTTGCATATTATCTCATTGAATGTAACAGCTCTAGTAAAAATTCCATGTAATAAAAGTTAATAAAGGAAAAATAATAGCCATGGTTGATGGGACACTTATTCCAAGTTGAGTGTTGGGCAAGACATCCTAGTGTGGGTGTTCATTGATTAATTATGGCTAAGGAAATGGCTAAGGCATTTGGAAAGGAAAAGTGGCATTAATTGACATTTTATTTATGAAAATAATGGAAATTAAGAGAAAAGGAAGGTGAAAAGTCACAGGTTTCATGTGAGGAGGAAAATGAAGAAAATAGAGGTCTCATCAATAAAAAGGCTTTTAAGGATCAGTTGGTACCTTTTGTCAGTGTAGTTTTGGAGATCTCTCATTATTATCTCTCTCTCTCTCTCTCTTACTCTCTTAGACACTTCGAGTTTTCTTGGAGCACTTTGGCATTAGATC
Source organism: Pinus tabuliformis (assembly GCA_031772625.1). Lineage (NCBI taxonomy): Eukaryota > Viridiplantae > Streptophyta > Pinopsida > Pinales > Pinaceae > Pinus > Pinus tabuliformis. Next base: position 79,619,662 of record CM062815.1, on the reverse strand, counting down.
AAGAAAGGAAAAGGAGGTAAGAGGAAGGAAGGAGCAAGCGAGGAAGAACATGATCAAGTAGCTACAACAAAATTCTTTGTAGGTATCGATTTGCATGTGTGTTTTCCTTGCTATATTTGGCATGCACGGTATTGCATGTGGTTCTTGCTATCATGGTATGGAGTTTTCCAGGTGTGACCGTGTTTTCAGCCTAGCCTTGCCATTTCTGGATAGCCATGGTGTGATGGGGTTCTCATGTTATGGTTGAGCTGGATTGCCGGATGGGTTCGAAGCTGAGTGAGGTGGATCTCCGAAAGGATGAACACATGGCCTAGTGATCCATGAACCAAACTGTGGATTGCGGTAAAGCCACTAGCTTAGTGACCCCTGAACCAGACTATGGGTTGCGGCAAAGCCAGGTATTGTGTGGCTTGAGGGGCCTAGGAATCCTCGACCGATTAATGGCAAGATATACAGTAAAGCCTAGAGGTGGTTGCCCTTGAGTAGGCTTAGAAATCCTTGTCGATGAATGACGTGATATACGGTAAAGCCTAGAGGGTGGAGTCTCGGTTTATGGCCTAGTGATCTGGTGTGGATTGCGGTAAAGCTTAAGAGACTAGGAGACAAGAAAATTCCTCACGGTGTAGGTGGAGAAATCTGGTGGCATCCATGCTTGTTTGCCTAGCGGTCTGATGGAGATCATGGTAAATCCTGTTATTAAATGTTTATTATTTTGGCCTAGTGATCCGGTGTGGATTATGGTAAAGCCTGGTTTCTATTGATGAGAGTTAGGTGGTTTAGCCTCAGGATGCCCTGGTTGGTTCTTTTGGTTTGAGTCCCACATTCATGCTTGTAATATGGCGCCGAGGTGATTGGCTGAAGAGAGATTTGGCTAAGCCAATCTATGGTCGAGTGGAATGTGGTAGTCCCATCCTGGGTTAGCTTTTACATTCATTAATAATAGGTTCTTTCCTCGGTATCTTATGTATAAATGTACTGGTTTATATGTGGATTCTATGATTGATGTATCCTTGATATTTTTGTTGTTATTATGCTAGTTATAAGCATGTATTATGACAATGATGATGTATGGATCTCCTCATGTTTTGATTTGTAAATGAATGAACAATGTATCTATGACCTAATAGATGATAATGCAACTAATGATATAAGGGAACAATGCTTCTTAGCAATTCTCAGATAAGTATGAGACCCTTATGCTCAGATCTGTTGTTTAAACCTATAGATTACATATTTGTGACATGTTTGACGAAATACCTGTCATGGATAGTAGGGGTCTAGTCAAGATGTTCAAATAATTGCATTTGTATCATTATTATGTTGTTATCTTTCAGTTCTGAAAGTGTCCTTGAGTTTTGGGCAGTGACTTGGGCTCTCGGCCTGAAAAAGTGACACAAATTTTGGAGTCACAGTCACAAGTGTGAGGAGAAAAGTCCCTAGACGCACGCATGCCTTGCTGTGTGAGTTTCTGGAGGCTCCTAGATGCACCCTTGTCCATATCAAGGGAGCATATAGGGGTTTGATGCACTAAAACTTCAGTTGGTCTCAAGGGCTGGTTACCTGAGTGGTTGGGATGGCTCTTGGGAGTTTTGTTGCTGATGTGGAAGGTCTATGTGGTGTGTTTATGTCGATTCCACTTCCTTAAGGTCACCAAGGAGGTTGAATCCCATTATAGTGGTCTCTCGTCGCATATTTACCCCAGTTGGCCGGTTACATGGGTAGATGTGGGATGAGGGTGTTACATTGAACTTTCAATTTTATCACTTAAAACAATCATCAATTGTTGTGTGCAAGTGACCTCATAGTGGCCCTATATATTAGCACAACCATATAAATTAAATGGATGGTAAACACTAATAGGCATCAAAAATTTTATCTCATGGTACATCTCACATTGACAAGAGTTAAAAAAATCATTAAAAAATCATAAAAAATTAACTAAATTATAATTTTATTTTGAATTATTATTATTATTAATTATAAAATGAATATATATATATATATATATATATATATATATATAAACATGTAACACGATTCTTGACTATGAGATTCACCCCCACTTTATCATGGAGATTTTTAACCCAGCCGTCTCCATGGGGTGGGGGAGCCTACTTCTTGAGTCTTATCACAAGGGGCCAAAAAATGCCCCTATGGGATTTGAAACCAAATTGAGGAGATAAAATCCCATTATGTCAACCACTTAGTCATCCCATGAGGAGACACCATATACCTAATAATTATGGATAATTAAATTTAAATTCTAGAGACCCTATTCTAAAATAAACATGCCTATTAGGGCAATTAGAAAATTTTAAGTGTTCGTGATAGTGAGTGAAGTGTGTCATAATCTAACGGCAGGAAAATAATGGAAATTCCGATAGAATTTTGAAAAAATATGGTAGATTGGATTTCTTGAAAAAATTTCACCAAATTCCAACAAGAATTTCACTATCCAAATAAGATTGTGACCCCGGTAAATAAGTAAATCGTTTCCTACAATCTACACACTTATTTCTATTTTTAGAAAAAATCTTTTTTCAGAGAGAAAAAAGCTTAATATATTATATGAGGAATATAAAAGTCCAAAATTTGCTGAAATACATCCAATACTTCTAATTCTGATCTGTATGCCGCATAGTCTCAAAAATTCCTATGTTCTATAGAGAAAACATAATATCTAAGTAGCCATAAAAACTATCTGCTATCAAATCTCTGTAATTAGTACAGAGAGGACATGATTATAGAGAGAAAATATCATCTGGTGTGGCTAAATTTCCAAAACAGAGCACTAAAAGTCTGGTAAAACAAAATCTTGGATCTGAAAAGTGGATCCATCCGAAACTATCTCAAGATGCCAGAATCCAGGTGAGGAGGAAAGACCCATTTTAGAAAGTGCATCGGCTGTAGAATTTTTGTCCCTGCTGATGTGCTGAATAGTGCTATTCACCATGCGGCTCCAGTAGTAGTTGATCCTGTCTCTCCAACCGGTCAGGTGCTGCGCCAAAATGGTATTTCTCCTGTTTACCGAATCAACCAATAACTTCGAATCTCCATAGATAGCCACCTGCTGTATGTCTAGGAAAATACAAAATTTTAAAAGTCCTGAGAGAGCTAAGGCTTCAGCCAAATTGTTGGAGCCATGACCTCCGTGCCAGAATGAAGAAAATTGAGAAGATTCATTTATCTTGATGTGGAAACCACAGCCACATTGACCCTTTTGTGCGGCCCCGTCGAAGTATGCGGTCGGCTGAGAAAGCTGTACAGTAGATGACCTGTCTAGGCAATTGTTCTGGTACTTGATTTTCTTCTGAGGAAGAGATTCCAAACAAACAAAGATAGAATCCAAAGTTTTAGCAAATGAAATGTTCGAGCTGTCGAAGACGCAGTGGTTGCGCCATTTCCAAATATACCACATGGTTAAAATACAAATTCTACGCCATAGGATATGGCGCTCACTGCATTTTATGAACCATTTCTGGATCGAATCCTGCATTTCCAGCTTAAAGCCATAAACTCTATCTAATTCCTGCCAAATAAGATATGACTGCTTGCATTTAAGAAATATATGCAAGTTTGACTCCTCGTCCTCTCTGCATAAAGAATAGACGTTAGGTCCATTCCATCCCCTCTTCATTAAGTTCTCCCAGGTAAGGTTTCGATTGTGAAATGCAAGCCATGAAAAGAGAATCATCTTCGTAGGGCAACCATCTTTCCAGAAGATTTGTGGGAAAATAGGGGATCCAATAGATTGCTATCTGATCAGCTGCTGATAAATTCCCTTAACTGATATATCCTCCACCTCATTCGGGATGTTCCAAGATAGGAAATCTGAATCTCTTGTTCTGAAAAAACCTCCATTATGTAGCCTCAACCTTATGCTATTCCACTGTTGCCCAATCTCATGGGGGATGTTCAATTCGACTGCATCTTTCCACTGTGGAATGGGGCCATTTCATTTTGCAATCAATTTATCCCAATAAAAGTATCCGCTTCTATGGAAATGATGAAGAAGGGTATCTGGAATATCAACTTCATCAGCCCCGCATTTGAAACGGTCACTGCCAATAATGATGTTATTCCCCGATTGAAAGCGCCAGATCAAATGCTTCAAGCAGAGCGCCTCAATCCTTCGAAAACTAAGCCATATGGGGGATCCATATGCTGCACCAATAGAGCCTCTACGGTACCAGAAAAGGAAATTCTTCTTAGCAAGATACTTCGATCGTATCATATGACTCCACGGGCCTACACCTTGAATTGCTCTCCAAAAAGACTTGCACAGGAGAGCTCTACCAAAGATTCTCAAATTGGTTAAACCCCAACAACAACATAATCTCCAACTATACCAATCTTCACATTTCAAATAAATTACATCTCATTTTTACCTTTTTCCTATGTTTAATAGTTCCAAGATTAAAATTAACTGCAAACTAAATTTCCTTCTCACAAATTTATTTTAAAGTTATGTAATAGTGTTATGCACAAAGTTCAACCATGACATCGGCTTAATATTATGGTGCTCCACATAGTTGACATACTAACATGCATAAATTCCAAACTGCTAAAAATGGACGCAATTATATCTAACCTTTTAGTTCAACCATACCATAGGATTAATGGATTAATATTATGGTGTCCCACATAGTTGACACACCTTCATGCATAAATTCCAAGTTGCTAAAAATGGAGACAATTATATCTAGCCTTTTAGTTCAACCATACCATTGGTTTAATATTAGTGTGACCCACATAGTTGACATACAACATGTATAAATTCCAAGCTGCTATAAATAGAGACAATTATATCTAGCCTTGTATAAATTCCAAGCTGCTATAAATAGAGACAACTATATCTAGCCTTGTATAAATTCCAAGCTGCTATAAATAGAGACAATTATATCTGAACGATGGACGAAAGGATGGCTCTGAAGCATGATGGTGATGGCGAGTACGACTAACCGGACGTGGAGGCAGATTGTTGCAGCAGCTAGCAAGCGCGAGGGCTACCACGTAGTCTAGTCCCAGGGCTACGGTCATCCCCATTACCCCCAATCTCCTGGCCTGTAGAAGGTTTACTCTGGTTTACTGAGTTGGTTTTCACCTTTACCAGCTCTCCATTTAGGGCTGCCTCCCCCTCGCTATCACCCTACCTTGTCGGTTACAGGCAGCTGGCGCTAGCTTTCCCGCGACAACAATGGACCTCGATAACGTAGACTATTTGGAGGATCCCTTGCCGGAGGGTTCAGTTTAGATAACATCGCATTCCGTTTAGTTGTGAGTTGAATGAGGCCATTGCCGACCTGCCTCTGATCTCTGGGCCATTTGGTCGACCGATCATCCTACCGGATGTTCCCCCTACCTGGCCATCCCTCTCCTCCCCGTTGGCTTCCCCGTCCTCGTTAGGGTTTGTTTCGGGCTGCCTGAACCCTAACTTTCCTAACCTCCCGGAGTCATGGGCTGACCCTCCTTACATCCCCCTTACCAACGGCCTTTCTTCCGGTTTGCACAGCTCGTCAGCTCCCCCGCATTCGGTACCACCGACTCTGGTTCATAATTCTGAAACCCTCCCTGGAAACCCTAACGGCCCTCCGGACATCTCAGGCACCCCTCAATCGTCCCCCCCCCCCCCCCCCCCCACTTGGGCCTGAGGGTAGCACAAACCCTGGAAGCAACTTGGATACGAGGGTGCCACTATCGGAGGAGGCGAGGCCCCGGAAGAAAGCAAAGTGCTTCAGATTGAAGATTGACGACGTCATCCTGCGGCTGGAGGAAGACATTCAGTTGGCGGAGTCCATGGATATCGCGGATAGGGTCCTGGTCGGAAGGATTCGTGGTAGGAATACTCAGCTGAAAGACTAAAGGCTTGGGTGACTGAGGTTTGGGGCCACCGACTTGCAGATCTTCCCACCGTACATACATTCGTGCGGGGTTGGTTCACCTTCAGGTTTGCTCGGCTGGACCATACAAACTGGGTATTATCCTCATACTGGCATTTCGATCAAGCCCAGGTCCACCTGAAGCGATGGTCGCCGCTATTTGATCCAGAATCTGAACAGCTGGGGATAGGACCAATATGGGTTAGGTTGCCAGGGCTTCCCCCACACTTCTGGTCGGAAGAGATATTCAAGAGAATTGGGAACTCGCTTGGTTCGTATATGGGCTCGGATAAATCCTACCTTATCACAGGAAAGATGTCATATGCACACATCCTGGTACATATGGACACGCGAGGGGGCCTGCAAGAGTTTATCACCATACAATGGAGGAACTTCACCAGGAAGCAAATCTTGGACTATGAAGGTGTGCCATATAGATGCCAGTGCTGCCATAAGGTTGGCCATCTATACAAGGACTGCCCCCTGAATCCTAAATGGGGACAGAGGACAAGGGAAACTAAACAGTGCTATGAGGCCCTTTCGGAGCCATCTCAGCAAGAGCAACCGACAGACGAGCAACCGATACATGATGCAGCTGAGGGGAACGAAGAAGTTGCCCCAAGTCCCAACAAGAAGCGGGGGAAAGCTCCACTCAAGCCACCATCTCCGCCGTTGACGAGAGCTTGGGCGGCTTCAGGGGAGGCTTTTACTGCGGGTATGGCTCTTTCTATCTCCCATTCTGTTAACTTTGCTTGTGATAATATATGTATTTCTGCATTGCATTCTCATTCTATTTCTTCCTGCACTGGGGGCGGGCTGACGAGCTCCCTCCCCCCCCTTTTCCCTTGCAGCAACCCTTCCCTAATTTACATTGCTCCATGGTGGCCTCTCCCTCTGTGGATCCCCCTCCCTCGCCTACACTCCCAGAGTCCCTCCCTCTCCCCCTTCAGTTGTCCTCCCCCTGCAAGGACCACCGCTATCCGACCCGCTCAAAGCTCCGCTTACTCGGCAAGGGCGCGGTCAGCTTTGGGATCATCCCCTTCCCCCATCTCCTAAGCTTCCTCGTGGTCGACCCTCCCATCTTTCCAAGGCTAAACATTGGGCGGGCGAAGAGATTGTCTCAGGCAGACAGACTAAAATCCCTTGGGTTCTTAGAGCAGAGGATACCCCCTCCCCCCTTCCCCAATGAAAATCCTCTCCTTCAACTATAGGGAGCTGGCTAGCCCGGGAAAAAACTAGCCCTGAGGCGACTGTTATTTACTGAACCTGTGGACATCATCTTTCTTCAAGAAACCCTTGGACCCACTAGCTCCATCTCTCCCCTCCTAGAATCCTGGCTTCCCAACTAGTCCTTTCATTCTCTGGATGCGATGGGCAGAGCAGGGGGGTTATCAATAGGCTTCTGCAATCATTCGATCCAGCTTCTAAATGTCTGGGGAGGGTGGGGTTTCTGGGAGTGGACATCTATTCGTCGACCCTGGAATCCTATATAAGGCTCTTCAACATCTATGGGCCCTGCCGAGACCATGAGGCTTACTGGAGGAAACTGCTCACCTCCTCCACCTTACAAGGCGACAATATCATCCTCGGAGGTGATCTAAATTTCTCGATGGGTTATGCGGAATCATGGGGACCAAATGCTCAAATGGACCCCCTATCCATTTTCTTCGAGAACTTACTGGACACCCACAACCTGATTGACATTCCCACTGTAAAGATCCAGCCCACATGGAGGAACAATAGAGCTGGAGAGGCCAGTTTGGCCAAAAGAGTGGATCGTTTTCTCATCTGCGAAGCTCTAGTCAATAGAGGCTTTCATGTTAGACAGTGGGTTGGCTCGGGAGGGGTCTCGGATCACAGGCCCATCTATTTGGAATTGCGAAATGCCCATAACAAGCCAAAGGCCCCCTTTAAGTTTAATTCTACATGGTTAAAGGATGCCAGCTATTTGAAGGCAGTCACTGACTATTGGAAGACCCACCCAGTGGGCATGGAAGGTCTCATTGCGAAGGGTTTGCCCGAAACATGACTGCCTTGAAGGAGCTATCAAAAGAGTGGGCCAGGAGGAAAAAAGAACAGGATGAGCATCAACTCAAATTAGCAGAAGAAGAAATTGCCAAAATGGAGGAGGATTCAGAGGGGATTCTTACCTCACAAGAACAAAAGGATAAGTTGGCTGCCCTCCTCCATGAAAGGGCACGAATACTGAAAGACAGAGAGGAGTGTTGGAGACTTCGGAGCCGAGCCATTTGGCTCAAAGAAGGAGATGAAAACACTAAGTTTTTTCATAGACATGCAAATGGGAGAAAGGCGATCAATACTATTTGGGAGCTTAAGAAGGAGGACGACACCTCTGTAAACACCTTCCGGGGACTTGCTTCTCTAGCAAGTGCACATTTCAAAGGAATTTACAAGGAGCCCCCAATCGCCACCCTGGCAGAGGTTATGCGCATAGCACAAACCTTCCCCAGATTTGTGGATGAGGACGCAGAGCAGGAGCTGACAAAGGAGGTGAGCCTAGGCGAATTGGAAGCAACCCTCAAATGGTTAAAAAAAGACAAGAGTCCAGGACCGGACGGATGGACAGTTGAGTTTTATACAGCTTTTTTGACATCTTGGGAACAGACCTTCTGCGACTGATAGAAGAATGTCGATTGAGGGGCAGAATGTGGGAGAGCTTCAATTCTACATTTATTGCCCTCATCCCCAAATCAGATAAGCCCTTGACCTTTGACGACTTCAGACCCATCTCTCTGTGCAACTGCATATATAAGATCATTGCTAAAATTATTGCTAATTGCCTCAAGCCCATTCTCTCCGCCCATATCTCCCTGGAGCAATTTGCTTTTCTCCAGAACAGACAAATCCATGAGGCTATTGGCACCGCTCAGGAACTCCTCCACTCTGTACAGATCAGGAAACACAAAGGTATGATACTGAAGATCAACCTGTCCAAAGCCTTCGATAGGGTAAGCTGGCTCTGCCTTCGTATGTTTCTAACCCATCTTGGCTTCCCCTACTCCTTCATCAAATGGATCCTGTGTTGTATCTCGAATGTATCCTTCAGTGTGCTTATTAATGGCTTAGCCTCCCCTTTTTTCCATGTGGAAAGAGGACTGAGGCAGGGATGCCCACTCTCCCCTTTACTCTTCCTTCTTATCATGGAGGGTCTCAGTCGAACCATTGGGGAGGAGTGCAGACTAGGGTGAATAAGGGGAATCAAAATTACTGAAGACTGCACCCTCACCCACTTGCTATTTGTGGATGATGTACTGATCCTCTTAAATGGGGGTATAGGGGATACCACTGCTCTCCATCGAACCCTTGGCATCTTCCTAAAAGCTACAGGCATGGTATTAAATGAAGCAAAATCAACAATTACTACCACCAGATGTTCCCAGTATGAGATCCAGTTTGCTCTCAGAAGATTTTCTTTTACAGAAGTGCCAATTGAAGAAGGGTTGAGATATTTGGGATATAGGCTAAAACCCCTTGGATACAAGTTAGCCCACTGGACATGGCTCATATCAAAAGTGGAGAAGAGGCTAAATATTTGGTATCACAAATATCTCTCCAGAGCGGGGAGGCTGGTACTCATCAAGACTGTCTTAGAAGCTACACTAGTATATTGGATGACATTGGCTTGGATACCCAGAGGCATTCTGACTCACCTACAAAATTTATGTTGTCGGTTCTTGTGGAAAGGGAACCAGCGGGGGCAAATTTTTGCATGGACGAGTTGGGAATCATTGGCCCTACCAAAGAGCTGGGGAGGATGGGGCATCAAGAGGCTAGACACCTTCTCTCAAGCCTTGGCTGCAAAGTTAGGGTGGCAACTGCTAAACAATAACAACCTTTGGACGAAGGTTGCAGTGTCCAAATACATCCATCCATCAAGTGTACTAGCCTGGATTAGACAAGACACCAGGACGAACAACATCTCTAACATCTGGAAGGCAGTCACTAATACTAAGGAGCTCATACGCAGTGGCTTGACTTGGAGAATTAGATTGGGGACTAAGATACAAATCGGCATAGACCCTTGGGTGGGCTGTGGCAACACTCACAAGCTCACTGATGGACTAAGAGGGCACTTACAGGGAAATGGCATTGTGCACATCAATCAAATTGCAGATGAGGCACGTTCTACCATCTTTCAACAAGCTTGGAGAACTGTCAATGATTTGAACATCCCTGGATGTTGGCAGCAGGAATGGCGCTCTTATACAAATGCTTTGATGGAGGCCCACATCAGAATAACCGAGGGTGAGGACGAGCTTATCTGGGCACATGCTAAACATGGTGTTTACTCCCCCAAGATAGGTTACCAAGTGCTAATGGAGAGGCACAAACCACAGGAATTGGCACAATGGTGGAAGCAGATGTGGAAATTGAAGGCGCCCCCTCGAACCAAATTGCTAATGTGGTCCATACTTCGCAACAAAGTCTCGACTAGGGCAAACTTGATGAAAAGATCTTTCTCAGGGCCATTCTGGTGTCATCTCTGCAAAAATGATAATGAGGACACTGAACACCTTTTTCTTAATTGTCCTTGCACTCAAGATTTATGGAAGGGCTTTCTCGGTTCGATCTCTTCTGCAATGAATTGGCAGGGTCCTCACCTCTCTGAAGCATGGAACAACTGGTGTACATCTACCACTGCCAGGCAGAAAAACATCCCGCTTCTAATTAGTTGGGCCATTTGGATTGCTAGGAACCAAGCCATTTTCCATCAGCACCCCCCCCACCGGCCCTCCATTACCACCAGGCTACTAGCCGAATACAGTTCCATACCTGAAGAGGAAGCCCAGCCGTCCCATAGGATCATTACACCTGAAGTCATCAACCCTGCTCACCCATGGGCTTATTTTGATGGATTAGCACAGGGAGCGGGATGTGGTGGGGGGGCTATCCTACAGCTGACTAAATCCCATGTATTTAAAATACAAATGGGACTGGGAAGGGGTACAAACAATTTTGTAGATCTCATTGCGGCCAAAAATATCATACATTTTGCATTATCCAAAAACTGCCATCATCTTCAGCTATTTGGTGACTCACAAATCATATGCAATTGGATAAATAAAACTGCGCAATGCAATGCATACTCTCTAAAACATTTATTGGATGAAACCCACAGACTCATATCTTATTTTGATGTCTTCTCGTGCCGTCACATCTACAGGGAACGCAACACAGCCGCTGACAACTTATCCAAGGAGGCGGCACACAGGGACGACACTTCTTGGCTAATCGTGGAGGAAAGAGACGGCAATACCTATCAGTACTACCACAGGCCATTCATAGAGCTTGGCACATGAACAATATACAATGAGAGTATTTTTTTCCTTTTTGGATCCATAAGTCCGAACGATCATATGTAATTATTCACTGTTTATATTTTCCTTATACTAAAGTACAACAAGGGCTCTCTGTGAAGAGCCTCATAATACTATCATAGTCTATATTTTGAAAAGCCTCATTCATGAGGCGGAACACAGTTTTGAGAATTTTTGTGATAGACAAGCCAGGCCTGAATATTGTATTTGCAATGCATCTGCAAAATGCAGTTTCTTTATTAATAAAGAAAGTGCGAGTTTTTCCACGGGAAAAAGGGACAATTATATCTAGCCTTTTACTTAAGATATATTTAGACTTGTTGGGCAAACTAAAGGAGACATTTCTAACAAAATCTTAATGTGAAAGATTCCTAATTTCCTTAGCTTATTTTGCTACTTGATCCTCTGAATTTAGAAATCTGATTTTTATTTTTTATTTTTTATTTTAAACAACAATTTGAATGTTCGTCTCCCACGTGCTTTCCTACAATTGACCAACAAGCTAGGTTGACAGTAGTGGTTCGAGCTCTCGTAGCTGCCAGGGTTTAGGAGGGAGGCAATTAAATCTAGGGTTTTAGAGTCGTGTCCTCTGGATGTTGCAATTTTTAAATAAATCATAATTGACTGAATTTTGTTGTAAATCAGTCGATAAAACTTCCCCGGTTCGCTAATGCAGAACGTATAAGTTTTTTTTCCTATGTCAACTCTCCTGTTATTTTTGTTTCAGTTTCTTTATAGGTAATGCTATCATGGCGACTCCAGCAACATCAAGAATACAAAATGCTATTCCTTCTGATTCAGAATCAGTAAATATTCCAGCTGAAACTGAATCCAAAATGGATAAAATGGATGGAACATCCTCGATAGAAACGAAGGGCAGAAGCCCTGAAGAAACAGATGAAAGCCCTAATCTTGACATTAGAACAGAGGGCGGCTGTGAGAAGGATCAAAACCAAACTGAAGGAAGAGAGGGCATTTTTACAGAGGGAACCCATGAAACAAATCAAAACCCCAATGAACGGGAAGAGGGCATTATGGCAGAGGGTAGCCATGAAATAGATCAAAACCCGAATGGAGGAGAAGAGGGAGAGGAGGAGGAGGGTGAGTGTGGGTTTTGCCTATTCATGAAGGGTGGGGGATGCAGGGATCAGTTCATTGCTTGGGAGAAGTGCGTTGAAGAAGGCGAGGCGAATAAAGAAGATATTGCTGACAAATGCTACAAAGTTACATCGTTGCTAAGAGAATGTATGGACCTTCATTCGGATTACTACGAGCCTTTATTTAGAGCCGAGAAGGCCATGGATGAGAAGATAGCTGCAGAAATGAATGGGCAGGATTCACAAGAAGATGCACAAGTCGAGGAACGGCAGTCACATGATAAGCGAGAGTAAATGTTATTTTTTGTTGTGTTATTCTTTTAACATCCTTTGAGATTTGCCTGGTCTGCAGGGCATCTTTTCTTTGAACCAGAATTGAGATTCAATCAAAATTTGATTAGAAATTTCGAGTTATTACGATTTTGTTTTCGTGGATGACCAAATAAAGACCTCTGAAGGCATAGGTTGCAAGAGAAAGGCTTTATCACACATTCTCCGTTGTCGATGATAGATCGAAGAAGAATATGTGGTGTAATGTATTCTGACCGCGTTGCGATTTACCAACGAAGGTCATGGATGTGAGTAGCAGTAGGGAATCCACAGATACATCAGCAGTTGTGATCTTCAGCCAATTTTTGTTAGGCTGTTGATTCTGCTGTTTAATTTATTTTGGGTTCTTTTGACGTCTCATTATTAGACTGTACACATTGATATAACCCATTAATGTGCTCGGCCTAGGCTGTGATTTAAGAACTATTTTTACGCTTCACTCCTTGAATAAGAGCAAGAAGATATCCACGATGGGTTTGCTTCATGATGAATTATTGATTTGCTGCATTTTTATATAAAAAATGAAGAAGTTATAGACTGTACTATGTTACAGAAAAAGAAGGAAGTTTCTCTAATATTACAGAATCCAAGCCGAGTTACTGTACTTTGTGTGTTAACGCGCTTGTTGTAAAAGTATTTATGTAACTTCAAGCTGTTCCCAGTAAAACGAAAATTAATTGCATTGTTGTATTGTTTTGTGGTTTTCCGAAACAACGTTATTTCCTGCAGTTGAAGAAGACCGCTGGCTTTCGTTAATAGAGCAACCGTCGTACTATAAAAACGAATCTCAAGTTAGACATAGGTATCCTTTGCATATTACCAGTGGCGATTTTCTCCCCAGTAGGGACTAACGGCCTGATATCTTCATGCATTCATGCCCTAGTTTTTCCTGGAATTACGGTATATATTGATGTGTTACTATATAAGAAAATTAATTACATTGTTGTATCGTTTTGTGGTTTTCGAAACACCTATATTTCCTGTAGTTGAAGGAGACTGCTGGCTTTCCTTAATAGAACAACCTTCGGACTATAAAAATGAATCTCAAGTTAGATATGCGTATCTTTGCATATTATCAGTGACTATTTTCACCCCAGTAGGGACTAACTACCTGAAATCTGCCTACATGGTTGTCTAGTTTTTCCTGGAGTTACGATAAATATGATGTCTTACTATATAAGTGGCAATTTCCTTCATCACCCTCTCAATGATATTGCCACACAGCTATTTCAACCCGAATCATGGCCTTTGTTCAACGTGTGAATATATCAATACAGTGGCCATTTGAGGCAGGGTTTGGTACAATCCTCCATAGTGTAGTGGTCCTATTAAGTAATTTTGTCTGTTTAATAGGAATTTTAGAGTGATTTTTATTAAAGATTCTGTTGAAATGTAATGCCACTAGTCTTGTCTCTTATGAATGCTGTGAACAGGCAAATGAATTAGGTCAGGCTTCAATGATTTCTATTATGCTTCTTTGCATATTCCACTGAAATCTGTCTGGTAATTGCTGAATGGCTACTTTTGAGTTTTGACTGGTGGACAGCTTGATTCCTAAGCCTTACTGGTAGATTCTGTTGGGAAAATTTATAACGAGTTAACTTCAACAAAATGCTTAAAATATTGTGTGAGGTGCCAGTTTCAACTTTCAAAGCAACTTGATATTATTGAATATTTTAATGTGTCTACATGCGCCGTGAAGTGGCCCTCAGTTATTTGATGTTCCTCCCTGTTGTGCTTTTTCAATATCAAATTTATTTGGGTGAGATGGTTTCTCTCCTTTACTGAAAGATACCAATGAGTAAAAAACAGGTCTATATGTGATTAAATATGTATATTTTCCCAACTCTAGGTCACTGTTGTCGTAGTATTCTGTTATAAATTCTTTAGGCCATTGGATCTGCTCTTGGAAAGTTCATTTTGTTTCAAAGTCAAAGCATTGCGACATATGCTAGAATCTGTGTGGAAATGGATTTCAGCTCAGGGTTTCCAGTGGAAATTATTTGGACTGAGAAAGACTTTTCCTGCACTTAGAAATTAGTCTATGAGCGAGTCTCCTTGTGGTGTAGGGCTTGTTTTGAAACAGGCCATTTAGTTGCTAAATGTTCAAATCGGTTTAAGAAAAATAGAAAGCAACATCGAAAAACAACTTGGTGAATCGGTTCTTCAGAGGAACACTAGCTAGTCTTGAGGGATAAATATCCACCAGCCACTCCTCTACCTCAAGGGACTACAATTTCCCATAAAAGGTTTTCCTGGTCCTTGCGGTGTAGGTCTCTTTTGAAATAGGCCATTTAATTGCTAAATGTTGGGGTTAAGAAAAATAGGAAGCAACTGTTAGAAAATCGGAAAGACAAAAATATTTTCTTTATGTTGATAATTACTTGTGATGTCTTTATATTCTTATTAACTTTCTTATGTTCTCTTTATTTTTGTTCATCAACCAATTACCAAAACCAAAACACAAATATCAAGGACACCAGATGTAGGCACTCAGCCATGGCTAAAACCCCTATATAGGGGAAAACTCAGCCAAAGAACTCTTCCTTCAGTAATTCAAAATGAGATGAACCAAGGCCTTAGACCAATAGACCTTCCTCCTCCACCAAATTAGCCTTCCCAAATGATTCAACAAACTTCAGTAATCTCTTCTTGTCTGACAACTTACAATCCAAAAATTTGACATCCCAGCTTCAAAACTTTGACCCCCAGCAGCAGAATTTCGGCCCAACAACAAAACATAAGTTTCGATCCTTCCAACAACTTAATAGCTTCACACGTGTGTGTGTATGAGAGAGAGAGAGAGAGAGAGAGAGAGAGAGGAATTTCAACTTCTTATGCTTGAGATGAACCTCTTTCTCCTTCGCTAGCCTTTTTCACCTTCTTCCTTGCATTTCGTACTTTTTATTGCCTCAACAATTATAGATCGAACTTGGTCAGTGAGAGCTCCAAATGAGGCTGAGTTGCTGCCTTTATATACTAGTTTCTGACCCTCAATTAGGCTGACTTGGTGGAGGAGGCCTAGAAGACCTAATCTACATGAAAATAAATTTCTTTCTTGACGAATAAGTTCCAAGAAGGGTTCTTTACCTTATGACATGGGCAAGGACACTTGACATAAACCCTAGGGGCCTGCAATGGAGGCGTTGACCTATAAAAATTGACCCAAGCATGAAAGCCATGCTTTAATAAGTCAATTTCTTTTTCTTTCTTTTGATAAATACAGTACATAATGACTCAAGTACAATTATGAAGACCGACACTAGTTACATTTTTCAACACTCCCTCTTAACTAGGGAGGTATTCATAATTACAAATATATAGAGATATATAGAAGATCTCCAAAATGAACTACGATGAGTTCTAGCACACTAAGTGCTGCAGACTAGAAACCTGACCAGGGTATTCCATCTGGGTGGGACTAAGATGGACTCAAGCTTTCAACCAGTCTAGGTACCATCAGGCTTACTTGGTAACCATCAACCTAGGTATCTAGGTGCGTATCCAAGGTCAGAGCTCCATGACCAATCCGCCCTCCCTCTTCGAGATCTAGACTAAGATATCAACACATAGGCGAGCCAGATGTCCTCCCAAGCATTCGCCATTAGATACTTCATCTATCCCTAATAAACTAGATATATCCATTTGTCCAAGCATGCTTCCCAAGTGTTCATCCTTCCTTATGGAGAAATTTACCTGTTCAAACACAAACCCCAATCAACAATAAACTTTCAAATATACATATACAAGTAAACACAAACCTTTAGGGTTTTCAATCATCTTGATGCCACTTAGTTATTCATATTCAAATATTCAAAAGCTTTTCTTCTTTCATTTCTTCAACAGCACCAAGACATCCTCAATACATTGCAAATCTATTCATTCTCCGATTTCTTCTACAAGGTATCCATCATAATTATCATAATATGCCCTCCCTCTCAATTGGGATGATGTACTCATCTCTTCTAGCTATGCTCCCTCTTAACTTAGGGAGATCAACAACACTCTTCTTCTATAACATCAAAGAAGCTTCAACCTTTCATGACTTCATCAAGGTCATCTGATAATCATCATCCTTATAGATTTCTTCATCATGCTCATCATTATTTTTCAATCACAATTATTTCCAACATCTTGAAGATTATGTACCTGCAAAACTTAAATAGCAAGTATAACCAAATACATATAAAAGCATGATGTTATGTCAAATTCTTATAGGAAGCATCAAAGCATTCAGAATTTAGACATCAAATACCTAAACCTAGTCAGGTTCATAATTGATAAGAGATACATCTATTTGCATACTAGACTTCAACTTCTTACTAGGGTTTTGTCATAAACCCTAGATTCCATTTCGAGACAAAAGGCCTTAGATAACAAATCAAATAATAATCCAATCACAGTTTCAATAATATATTCTATGACAAACTCTACTAGGGTTTGTTCCAAACCCTAGATTTTCGTCATCAAAACTGAAATATATCAATAATATCATCAAGTCCTAAAATATCAATTTCTACTAGGGTTTTGTTACAAACCCTAGAATTCACAAACTAAAACATGAGTATCAATAAGCATACTCACATATACATAACTAGGATTTCATAATCATGCACTAGCATATCACAACAATATTTACTAGGTAAACCCAAGACATAAACATCAATACATTAAAGTTAGATATACAACAATTTTGACTAGGCTAGGGTTTTGATAAGATAGATGAACATACACCTAGGGTTTCATTCCTAAGATCTTACTACAACAATCACAAGGTTTTAGCTTTTATGCCCTAATTTACCAAACCCTAAATATCTAGGGTTTCAATTAGACATCAACAACAAACCCTAAAGGCCTAGGGTTTCTATAATACCAAAACCCTAAACATCAAAAGAATAGGATTTCTAGACTTAATCAACAACCCTAAAAGAACTAGGGTTTAATAATTAACATTTTCAATTCCTTAGCAACAAGAGGCTAAGGTTTTATAGTGAACCCTAAGGGTTAGGGTTTCACAAGAATGATCAAATGATTATGCAACGAGGGTAGATTCAATTTAGAGATTAATCACCTTAAACAAGAATCTTTAGATTCAAAACCCTAGACATAACGATGTCAGTGATGTAAAGCAAATTTCAAAAGAAGAATGATCGTACTTTTAACATGAAGAGAACTTTATGACAAAGCTTATATTCTAAGACATACCTTTGAGTTGATCCTTAACAAACCTTGTAGGACATCAATTCTAGAAGGGCTTCCTTTGTAACATAACTTCTTCCATGCTTCAAGTCTCCTCCATAACCTTTATGTATTTTGCTTTGAGTTGATCCTTAACCAACCTTGTAGGACATCAATTCTAGAAGGCTTCCTTTGTAACAAAACTTCTTCCATGCTTCAAGTCTCCTCCACAATCTTTATGTATTTTTCTAACCAAGGAAAATATAAAGGAAAAGGTTATTAGTATATAATACAAACAAATCTTGATATGAGAGGGAAATCAAACATAAAAGAGGAAATAAAAAACAAGATACGTATCTTTTGGTAAAATGGTGAAGGCTCCCTCTTAATCCATTCTTTTAGGGGTACCGACAACTTATCAAAAATTAAAAAATGTTTTAACAAGACATGTTAGACCTACAAACTCTAGAAATCAAAACATGAAGGAAAACAATTCAAAACTTAAAATAGAAGACTAAGAAAGATAAGAGAGGGAGAGGACTTAGTAGTATAAGTCCTTGATTTTTGATTCTCAAGTCTTGTTCTTCTTAGGTGGAGCTTCATCGGTAACATTTGCTTGATCCCTATCTCTCTTCTTATTCCTTGGATTCTCCGGACATTGATTTTTGTAGTGACCCATCTTGTGACAATTGTAACATTTGATCTTGGATAGGTCAACTTTCTTCTTTGGTCCTTTGAACTTCTAGAAGGTTCCCTTCTTTTTGTGATGAACAGAATAGGCATTCAAGGTGTTTTCTTCTTCATGCTCCTTCTTGTTGTTTACTAATGAAACCCGAGCTTCTTCTTGACTGCATGCATCCCGCATTTATTCAAATGATGGAGTATTCTTTCAACTGTTAAGTGCTGAAGCAAAAGCACTCCAAGATTTTAGTAATTTTAAAAAGGCAGTAATTACAAGCTCTTTTTAAGGGACAATTTCATCTATTGCTTGGAGTTCATCTCTGATTCTAGATATCCTTATAAAGTAGGATGATACAGTATCGTCTTTTGTCATCTTAAGAGTTCTCAACTCATTCTTGAGGCTTGCTATTTGACCAATGTTCTTGATGGTAAATAGTTTGGAGAGAGCCTTTTATATTTCTTGAGCTGAATCTATGTTGGATATGTATGGGGTGAGGTTGTCCTTTACTCCATCCACTATTAGGTTCATGGCTAAGATTTTAGTTGTAGGCTTCTTGACTTTTCCTAGAACAAGATCCAAAACTTTGTTCTTTTCGAGGATGAGATCTATCTTCTTTTTCCATGCCCTATAGTTGGAGGCTCCTTCTAGTTTGTTTTCTCCCTTCATTGAGTTTGACATAGTTTCTATAGATGGTCGACTTATATGATCCTTTTTCCTTAATAATCTTCCTTTGATCTCCTTTTCTTATATATCTCTTTTCAATAGATCTTCAACTTGCCTTTTTCCTTCTTCTTCACCTTAGCTCTGATACCATGTTAGAAAATCAGAAAGGCGAAAAATATTTTCTTTATGTTGATAATTACCTGTGATGTCTTTATATTCTTATTAACTTTCTTATGTTCTCTTTTGTCTTTGTTCATCAAGCAATTACCAAAACCAAAACTCAAAGATTAAGGACACCTAATGGAGGCACCCAGTGAGGCTAAAACCCCTATATAGGGGAAAACCCAGTCAAAGAACTTTTCCTTCAGTAATTCGAAATGAGATGGACCAAGACCTTCATCCTCCACCAAGTCAGCCTTCCAAAATGATTCAACAACCTTCAATAGTCTCTTCTTGTCCAATTGCTTCAACCCAACAACAATCCAAAAATTCAACTTCCCAGCTTTAGAACTTCGACCCCCAGCAGCAGAATTTCAACCCAGCAACAGAACAAAAGTTTCAACCCTTCCAACAGCTTAGTAGCTTCACGCGAGAGAGAGAGAGAGAGAGAGAGAGAGAGAGAGAGAGAGACAATTTTGATTTCTTATGCTTGAGATGAACCTCCTTCTCCTTTGTTAGCCTTATTCACCTTCTTCCTTGAATTTCACACTTTTTACTGCCCCAACAATTACAGATCGAACTTGGTGAGTGAGTGCTCCAAATGAGGTCGAGTTGCTGCCTTTATATAGTAGTTTATGACCCTCAATTAGGCCGACTTGTCCAGTTTGAGGCCGACTTGGTGGAGGAGGCCTAGAAGACCTAATTTACATGAAAATAAATTTCTTTCCTGATAAATAAATCCCAAGAAGGGTTCTTTACATTATGACTTGGACAAGGACACTTGACATAAACCCTAGAGGCTTGCAATGGAGGCTTTGACCTATAAACAATTGACCCAAGCATGAAACCCATGCTTTAATAAGTTAATTTCATTAATAATAAAATTTTTTATTCTTTCTTTTGATAAATACTTTACATCATGACTCAAGTACAATTATGAATATTGACACTAGTTACATTTTTCAACAGCAACAACAAAAATCAACTTGGTGGATTGGTTTTTTAGAGGGACATTGGCTAGTCCTGAGCAATGTTGCATGACTTGTACTCGTATAAGACTCGTTTGGTTATTGACTTGGCGACTTGTATAAGATTCGGGAATGACCCATATAAGACTAGACAAAATACAAAAAAAAAACTTAAAATATGGTAAATTTTAAGCACCAAAAAGAAAAAAAAAATATTAAATTTTGAGGGTCTCCACGGGTCTTATGCGGGTCATATGCGGTTCTTCACGAGTTCAATGCGGGTAGCCGAGTTTTATGCAGGTTTTTGGCGAGTATGGGTAGAAACTATGGGCTCTATGCGAGTGACCCGTCTCGCTATAAAACCCGTCAAGACCTGCGGGTACTTGCGGGTCTTAGAAGAGTCGTGCTACTTTGGTCCTAAGGGATAAATCTCCACCAGCCACTCCTCCACCTCAAGAGACTACAATTTCCCAAGAAAACAACAAGAATAGGTTTTCCAAAGCCCAAAGATAGAAGATCCTGTCCCACATGACTTGGGACAAGAATTCCATGGTAAGTCAGGTCCTCATCCAGTGGCAAATTGGGCAGAGGAAGCTGAATCTTCAGGTCAAGGAGATTTTTCAAGATCCTTCAGGCCTGGAAGAATCTGTAAGTGCTCCATCTACATCAAAAGAAGTTTGGAGAAAGGTAGGGAAGAAGAAAAAAGCCCCTGTTGAAACCCAGATAATGGTGACAAGAAGTCAGACCTGAAAACCAGTTTAATCATGTATTTCTTTTGTTTACTGTTATGTAACCAATTCATGAGAATCTACTCATGTAAGAATAGTTGTAATGTAGCTCTTTTATGCATTTGGAAAAATAAGTCAATCACATTCTTATTGGGTGTATTGACAGACTTTGAATTAGAATTTCATGCCTTACAAGTTAGAACTATGGGAAATTAATATTTCTCGATGTACTCAGTTGTGTGTCCAGACCGTTGATTTTGCTTAATATAAATTTCCCAGTTATTATTAAAAAATTTAAATAACTTGTAAATTAATTTCTGAATATTGCAACAGCCACACAATAGCTAAAAACACTAAATAATGGAAGCGTAAATCAATTACACACATACACACAGAATTTTCCTTCAACTAGCTTATCATTCAACTAATCAAAGCATACAAGGCAACCTCCCTAGCTGCTAAAACCTAACAGCACTATGGTTGTTTAATTCATCCATAACATCAGGTGTATAGCTTGCTGAAGAGATTCCAAATGGAGGACTACAAAACTATGCCACACCCATGATCACTAATTTGAAGAAGGTGACATCTTCAGTTTAGAGTTGGTGAATCCCAAATTGTATAGGCAGTTGATAGGTTCCCTGATGTATTTGGTCAACTAGGCAGAACAAATATATGTTTTGCAATGAACACATTGAGTCAATTCATGGCGAAGCTGAGGCAAGAGCAATGGATAGCAGCAAAACATGTGCTAAAGTACTTGAGGGGCACAATGGATTATGGTCTAAGATATCTTGGAGATGGTGAAGTGAAATGGCAGGGATATATAGACTCGCATTGGGTAGGCAATGTAGTAGATAGGAAGAGCACCTCACGGTGCTATTTTAGCTTGGTTTCAGCAACAATATTTTGGTTCAGCAAGAAGCATACTTCTGTGGCACTTGGCTTAGCAAAGGCAGAGTACATGACCACCGGTACTGCTAGTTGTGAGGTATTTGGCTTTGCAAATTACTTGTATGATTGTTTGATCAAGAGTTGGATCACATGGGTATTTATTGTGATAACCAGAGTTGCATCAAAACCTTTGAGAACCCAATATTTCATGACAGGTCGAAGCACGTAGAGATTAGACATCACTTCATAGAAGACAGTATTCAAAAGGGAGCACTGAGACTCTAGTGCATTCCCACATATCAATAGGTAGCTACCATTTTGACCAACCCCTTAGTAAAAGGTTTGAAGCATTTAGAAACAAACTTGGATTGGTGTAGAATTCCTTCCTCGCTAAGAGGAAATGTTGAGAAATATAGTTTGGAAAGGAACTTCCATGTAGGTTTGGTGTGAATTTACTTGAAGTAGTTTGAGATATTTTGAGAAGTAACTCTATTTTGTAATTCACTTTAGGAAAAAGTGAAAAGTATTTTATTTCGTTGTTGAGTCTAATAAAGTGTATTTTATGCATTACTGACTTAGATGAGCATTAATTTTAACCTTATATCTCACCAAGAGATTGGGTTTTTGTAGATTTGGGTTTCAACGAAAAGTATAAAGACAGGTCACTGTAAACTCTAGAGAGTTCAAACACAGTTTTTGTTGGACAGGGAGAGTGATTGGAAGAAAGAGAGATCAGAGTGCAACAGCTGGAAAGAAGAGTACTGTACAGCAGGTCTGTACAGTACAAATGTATCTGTATAGTTGTACAAAATCCATACAGTCGTACAACAGGATTGTAGAACAATTGTTTCTGTTTTTCTTAGTTTTCCTTTCATCAGCAGGCCATACACATCAGGTGAGGGGTGAATTTATCAACCATACTGTTGCTAGGTTTTAGCAACTGTGGAGGTTGAGTTGTAAGCTCTGATTAGTTGAATGATAAACTGACTTGAAGGAAAATTCTGTGTATGTGTGGAATTGGTTTACACTTCTGCTATTTATTGTTTCCAACTATTGTGTGGTTATGATATTTAGATATCAACTTTTGAGTTATTTAATGGAATATTAGGACAGCATTCATCTAGGGTTGGGAAAATCTACAAAATATTATTGGACTCTATGATCTCACCAGTTTTTGGTTTTCCCAGCTTTTGACTTGTAGTTCCTCCATCTTTCCCAATACCTCTGATTTGGAATCCAGAATACCACTGTGCAGGGCAAATGGCCTTCCCCTCCAAAGTTCAAATTTTAGCCGCTCTGCTACCATCTCCTTTTCCCTTGCATGTACATTTGTGTGGGGCTCCTCCTTGACCTTGAATCAAACATTAGATCATCTATGCTCCCCCTTGCTGTGGCTCTTCCTACAGTTGCTCTTCTAGCAGCCACACTTTACATAATTACTGTGTTCTGTATCCTCCTTTCTTGCAGCTGCCCTTCCACATCATTTTGAACTGCCATTGCTGTCACAGAGTCCAGACACAGCTTTCTGATAACGAGGGGGGCCTGTTGCATTGGTGGTTTTGAGGGATCACAGGTGGGGGTTCAAATCCCCCACCTCCCTCTCCATAGCCTCTTCCCTTTCCTCTCTAGCATTTTCTTCACCACGATGTCTTGGTACTCATAATCTTCAGTCACAAGGTACTCGTCAGCTATTGAACCAGAATGTTGAGGGAAACAAAGGATGGCTGAGATGAAAAGTAAGCAGACAGTAAACTGCATAAATGACTTTGATCTGAATAAAAACTCCTTCCTTTATATCTTCCTCCCTAAGGAGTCCACATCTTGCACACTCAAATCATTAAGGGAGGCCTGACTTAAAGCCTTGCGAGTGTAATGTCCCCAGTCACCTGCTGGGGTGTTTAACTACCTCTGTAACCCGTTTTTTTGTGAAATTTTGTGTTCAATCCACTTCCTGTAACATATGTTATCTGTGTCTAATGCATTCTATGATGCAATTCACTCATATACAGGAAATAACACCATTTAGATTACTATTCACATGCAGCACATAATAATACATAATTAATTACAACAGAATTCATATAAACATTAAAGATAAACACTTATTTAATAAGAGACATCAACTGGCTGCAAATATCAGATGTTCCACCCAGCGATAGACCACACTGCTCACATTCTCTCAACAATGGGTCACCCCCGAGTTGGGGCTTCTACTCCATAGGGCAACAGCTTATCTAAAGCTGTACATAACTAGGTCAAGGTATCAAACCCAACAGCCTCCAACAAATAGGCCCATATCCCCCATTAGCCCCACAATCCAGGTTGTGCAATCCCTTTTCTGTATCCATAGTCCATCGGCCGTGCCTCTACCATTACAAGGTGTCCAACTCGACTGGCCATGGATGTTCCAAAGCCTTGTGGTTTCTAGGAGTTCCAACTGCCTCATGGGTCTCCCGGTACCCTAAGTCACCGTGTTCGGCGAACAAAATCCTTCAGATTCGAAGTTCACTGAACTTAAAAGCAATTCAATTTGTTCAATTTTGTTTGCTGAACATAAAGGAGGACTCGAATTTAAACGGAATTCAAACCCGTACACCATTGTGAACTTGAACAAATGTACAAAATTTGCCCTTCATTTGATTAAATTCGGTTTTGGGTTCAGGTTGTTTTGGCTTTTTTTTTTTGGATCGGGTTGTTTTCGCTGTTTATGGTTTAAAAAAATAAAAATTGGAACCCTAAAGTTGTGCGGGCGCCTCAAGGCTCACTCTCTAGGATCCACTGTTGACTCCTGTGGCAGTGCCGCTGTGTCCACACTCTACCTCAGCTTTCTCGTTTAACTTTTGGTCATAGCCTATATCTCAGACTCCCACTGCACACTTGTCGCAGTGACTTGAATCTAATGCAACCTGTGATTTTATCCATTTATTTTTCCTCAACTTATAGTCCTTACCTAACAATCTCTAAAATTTATTGCAAAATCCTACTTGAAAATTTAACAAAGTTGGAAGAATATGTGGACATTTCTAAGGAAAATTAATTGCGAGTTACCATTTGTGCTAAAATTTCGACAATTATGCAGAGCTTTTGGCAAAGAAAATGCCAAGAATTAATGGAATTATGATAAACATGTTTGTACAAGAATGAAACACCTGCCAGCCTGTCACTGAAAGAAGGATTACTATTTGACTGTCAGTTTGCAAGGAAATGAAATGTAATTAAAGTCAATTAACTGAAGCTTACAGGTTGCAATGTATATGTGTTTTTTCAGCCTGCTAATACGTGTTTAAAACTTTAAACTTTTATTCTATATATATATATATATGTTTTCAAATTTCTAGTATGTCAAATTTAATGCAGAACTTTATCGCTAAAATTTTAATTGTTGAACTTTATTCGAATTTCAAAGTCACCAAACTCGAACACGAACACGAACACGAACGTGGTGACTTAACTGGTACTCCTCTAACCTAATACCGGGTAAACCTATCCACTTTTCCTTTAATCCTCCTCGGATTTTTACTTGGGGCCCATCATGTCATAGGGTTGTCCCTGTTTTCTTTCTAGGGAGTCCTCTCTCCACAGTCAGATGACATAATTGTGTGTCTGATAACACTAGCACCCTCACTTTTATGTGCATGTCACTCTCTTGACATATGGCAGTTTCTAAAGTCACTTTATGGACTTAAATCAAAACATATACACTTTTTGACTTAGGCTTATTCTAATAATATCTTCGCCACCTAGGCTTACGCTCTTCCTTACTTATTCCTTAGCCTCCTTTAACATTCATGGAGTCTTAGCCCCCCGCCATACTCTTTTGTCTGACTTGGTCTGCAATAGTGGTGTATTTTATTAATATGCATGTAATTTCATATTTACAACACTAGACCCCTTGGCCTCAAAACATACAAATGCGGGCACATTTGCCTATAACATACATGTACAAGGGTACACCGGCCGCAAAGTAGTCCTTGGGTCACCAACCTAAACATAGTAAGTACATTACACATAAGGGTCATCCTAGGGGTGTTACAGTAGGCTTCACAATGAGATTAAATGTGAAGTACCTTATAATACTGTCGTTGAAAACTTTGATGCTTTTCCTTGACCTTATCAATGATAATTACTCCCAACCCTTTCTTCAAGTAGAAGAACATTCCCATCTTTTCCAGCATATCAACCACTTATTGGCAAAGAAAATCAGCTGCCCTGTTTTGATGTTTTGGATAATGATTTACTTTTATAGATGTGAATCTGCTCTTAATTTCACCAGCTTCGCCTATAATGCAATTCAATCTCGAATGTAGCATAAGCCCCTCGACTATTCCTCCAGGCTTTGACGATTATAGCAAAGTCCCCTTCCAATTCAGATGAGCAAATCCTATCTGAAAAGCCAATTTTAATCCCTTGATCATGCGTCTATCTTGGCTAGATTGTTACAGTTTCCTCGTAGGTCTATTGTGTCTTAACTATCTTCCTTGTCTCTTAGTTTGACTATATTTCTGAAAGGTGGGTCCATGTTAGATTTTAGGCTTCTGTGGAGGTTTCTTGAAGCTTCATGACCCGGATTATCCACAGTTTCTTGTTCATTCTGCCAACGTTTCAAACCCCAAAGGGGGTCCATCATCAGGACAAAACAGAAAGAATATGAATGAGAAATTATTATTGAGAGAAGAGAGCAAGCGACCGACACATGATATAATTTTATTTTAATTTTATTTATATAAATCTTAATTGATTAATTCTTTTAATAATTAAATTAGTTTATTTATTAATTTTATTATTATTTTTATTTTTATAAATTGGTTAGTTAGTAAATTTTTATTTTAATTTTAATTAATAAAATAAATTTGTTTTTTATCAATTAATAAGACTTTATTAAAATTTAATCCAAATGAATTTTAGTTTGATTGAAATTATTATTTCTTTTTTAAAATTTTTTAATTTTAAATTATTTAAAATTTTTTCATACCAATTGAATTTATATTTATATTTGATTAAAATTATTTAAAATTGAATTTTATTATTTGAATAAAATTATTATTTTATTTAAAATTTTTATTTATTTTTATTTTCATTAAATTTATATTTAATTTTCAATTTCATTAAATTTTCATTTTCATTAAAATTTTATTAAAATTTTTATTTAATAGATTAAATCAAATCAAATTAAATTAATTTATCTGATTAAATTTTTTTTATTTGAATATAATTAAAATTATTATACATAAGATTAACTTCAAATTCATTTCTTTTTATTTAAGAATTAAATCATTAATTTAATTAATATAATTAATTAAATTAAATTAAATTAAATTAATTTAATTAATTAAACCATTAATTTAATTAATTAAATTAATATAATTAATTAAATTAAATTAAATTAAATTAATTAGATTAATATGATTTAATTGTTTAAATTAATTAATTAAACTTACTGAATGAAAGACCCCTTATTTTGATCTTATGCTTCCAAGGGTCCGGGGGGGTTTATTTGCTTGATCAGAGGAAGCCAATTTCCACTGATTTCACTCCCATTGTCCCTGTTGAGGTTCTGAGGAAATTTCATAATTTCAATGGCCTCTCTGATTTTCCTTTTATGATAGTTGTCTTCTCTTGCAATTACCCTGGCGTCTTCCAAACACACATGATGTTTGGTCTTGGACGAGTGCTCCGCAAGGGCCGATGAGCGGGATCTTTCATTCTTTATGTCAGCGGCATGCTCTTTAAGTCTTATTTTTAGAGACCGACTTGTTTCCCCAATATAACTCTTGCCACATGAGCAATCGATCTTGTATACTCCCTTGAGTTGCTGTCGATCAATGTTATCCTTAACCGACCTCATCATTTGCCTTATCATTCCACATGTTGTAAATTGAGTGTCTATGTTATTCTTCTTTAAAATTTTTGCAATCTTATCTGTAATTCCTTGGATGAATGGAAGGTAAACTTTTCCTTGATATTCTTTCTTGTCTCGAGGGGAATGCTCAGAGAGGGCTCTATCCTGAGCCCTTCTTATAGCATTCTTGATGCTCCACTCCTTGTATCCAATGTTTTTGAAGACAGAGGTTAAGTGTTCAATCTCATCCTTTATGTGATCAGGGTCAGAAATCATGAAAGCCCTCACAGCTAGGGTATTTAAGACGCCGGATTTTTGGGAGGGATGATGGTAAGAGTCAGCATGAAGATAGCTATCAGTATGAGTTTTCTTCCTGTAGACCTGGTGTCCCAAAGTACCATCATCTTTTCTACTGATCAGAACGTCTAGAAAGGGGATCTTACCATTCTCCTCAAGCTCCATCGTAAATTTGATTTTGGAAGATATAGAGTTAAGGTGATTGAAGAACTTCTCAAGCTCTGCCCTACCATGATTCCAATTCAGGTTGGTGTCATCGACAAATCTTTTCCACCATGCTGGCTTCAGGTGGAATGAGTCAAGGGCTTTTCTTTCAAAGTACTCCATGTATAGGTTGGCCACGATAGGTGAGAGTGGGGAACCCATGGCGACTCCAGAAATTTGTTCATAATAGTGATCTTGGAAACTGAAAAAAGTGGACCGCAAACAGATTTCTGCAAGCTTCGCTGTTTCAGGATCGGTGGCCATATTTATAACTTGAACAGCTTCATCAAGGGGGATCTTTGTAAACAAAGATACGACATCAAAGCTTACAAGAATATCATCCTTATGCACTCTTTTATTCTTAATGAGCTTTACAAAATCACTTGAGTCTTTTATAAAAGAGTCAGTGTTACCAACCAAAGGTTTTAGGATCTTAGCTACATACTTGGCCAATTCATAGGTAGGGGAACCAATAGTGTTAACAATTGGTCTAAGGGGAACCCATTCCTTATGGATCTTTGGTAATCCATAGATTCTAGGAATAACCTCACAGGAGGGAATCAACTTCTTTTTTAATTTATCCTCCAGGTTGGTTTCCATGATAGCTTTCTTGATCTGCTTTATCACCTTTGGAATAGGGTTGGAGTTGACTCTTCTGTAACTTCCACAACCCAAATGCTCATTCATTTTGCGTATGTAATCCTCCTTATTCATCACAACGGTGGCGCCACCTTTATCAGCTTTAAGAACAACTATCTTATCATTATTCCGGAGAGATCTAAGAGCCTCTCGCCCCTCTTTACTCAAGTTACTCTTTGGGCGCTTAGACTTCAACAAAGCTAGGGAACATTCCTGTCTTAATATTTCCCTGTCGTTTGAGGAAAGACCTTGAGTCCCATTCTCAATGTTGCAAATGATGTTTTCAAAGGGAATGTTTTTAGGAGAGACCGCAAATCCCAATCCCTTGCTCAAGATTTTTAACTCTTCAGGGCTGAGAATTATGGATGAGAGATTCACAACCCTCTTATCATGCTTATTGGGAACAATGGGGTTCCTTATGACAAACATATTATTGTCCGAATTATCGCTGGCAGCTCCATGGCTTGAATTGGTTTCAGCGTCAAGATCTATATCATCAAAGTTGCTTCCATTCTTATAAACATTAAAATCATTCATCATTTTATTAGGGTCACTGTTAATGTTCTTAGTATACCTAATTTCAACATCTTTAAATATATTATAATCGTTCTTCTTATTGTTGCTGGAATCGAAAGAGACCTTACTGCCTGCGCTTTCCTCCATATCACATTTGGAATCGTTACTGCTGCTGGAAGTGTGCTCCACAACGCAGGATATCAATCTGTCCGCGTGCTCATTCAAGATCGCTACTTTTTCCTTCATAGCAATTTTGGTATCATTATGCTCCACAACGCAGGAGACCATATCTGCGTGTTCATTATATACGGCTTGCTCCACATTGATTTGAACAGCGTGCTTTACCTGTGGATCAGTTTGAACAGCGTGTATTAAAGGTTGAACTACCGCGTGCTTACAGTCCTGCTCCACACCAGCGTGATTGTCACCCATAACTGTGTGTTTCTTACCTATAACTGCGTGCTCAGGTTGAATAACAACGTGTTCATTACAAACCACATTGAAATTAATTACTGGCTGATTGATTACTGCGTGCTCCTCATTGCCACTTACTTGAACAACGTCCTTGATCTGAACAGCATGTGTAGCTTTAGCTTTTCCAGTGTCAGCGCTGTCCAGATATTTTGCTGCTGGTGGAGCGTTGTCACAAATGCTCAATTCAGTGAAACCCACACCTTTCTCCAACCTGGCCAGCTTCCTGGACTGTCTTTTCTTGGCGATTCTACCCTCTGACTGGGCCTTTAATGCAACTTTTGCATCAATTATTTTCCAAAGATCAAAGCTGATCTTCTTAGTTAGTTTCAGATGGAAGGAAAGGGCCAAGCGATTAAGCTTGTCTAAAGCAGCTCTGGTTCTTTTAATTTCACCCCGAATTAGGGCCAAACTTAATCTCAAAAACGACTTATTATTATAATGATTAAAAAGTCTATGATTTATCCTGGCAAAAGGAGGAATGATTTTCAAGTTCCTACATTGCTTCAGAAATTGCAGGTCCGCAATTCCCCTCTCAATTTTTATCCTTAGGATTTCGAGAAGACAGATCTCCTTCCATGTTTCCCCTCCGTACAGGGAAGTTATGTTAGATTTTAGGCTTCTGTGGAGGTTTCTTGAAGCTTCATGACCCGGATTATCCACAGTTTCTTGTTCATTCTGCCAACGTTTCAAACCCTAAAGGGGGTCCATCATCAGGACAAAACAGAAAGAATATGAATGAGAAATTATTATTGAGAGAAGAGAGCAAGCGACCTGGATATAAATAAACTAAGAACCTTAATTTTATATAATGGCCGACACATGATATAATTTTATTTTATTTTTATTTATATAAATCTTAATTGATTAATTCTTTTAATAATTAAATTAGTTTATTTATTAATTTTATTATTATTTTTATTTTTATAAATTGGTTAGTTAGTAAATTTTTATTTTAATTTTAATTAATAAAATAAATTTGTTTTTTATCAATTAATAAGACTTTATTAAAATTTAATCCAAATGAATTTTAGTTTGATTGAAATTATTATTTCTTTTTTAAAAATTTTTAATTTTAAATTATTTAAAATTTTTTCATACCAATTGAATTTATATTTATATTTGATTAAAATTATTTAAAATTGAATTTTATTATTTGAATAAAATTATTATTTTATTTAAAATTATTATTTATTTTTATTTTCATTAAATTTATATTTAATTTTCAATTTCATTAAATTTTCATTTTCATTAAATTTTTTATTAAATTTTTTATTTAATAGATTAAATCAAATTAATTTATTAATTAAATTAAATTAAATTAATAAATTAATTTAATTTAATTTGATTTAATCTATTAAATAAAAATTTTAATAATTTTTTTAATGAAAATGAAAATTTAATGAAATTGAAAATTAAATATAAATTTAATGAAAATAAAAATAAATAAAAATTTTAAATAAAATAAAAATTTTATTCAAATAATAAAATTCAATTTTAAATAATTTTAATCAAATATAAATATAAATTCAATTGGTATGAAAAATTTTTAAATAATTTAAAATTAAAATTTTTTAAAAAAGAAATAATAATTTCAATCAAACGGATTAAATTTTAATAAAGTCTTATTAATTGATAAAAAACAAATTTTATTAATTAAAATTAAAATAAAAATTTACTAACTAACCAATTTATAAAAATAAAAAAAATAATAAAAATAATAAATAAACTAATTTAATTATTAAAAGAATTAATCAATTAAGATTATATAAATAAAATTAAAATAAAATTATATCATGTGTCGGCCATTATATAAAATTAGGGTTCTTAGTTTATTTATATCCAGGTCGCTTGCTCTCTTCTCTCAATAATAATTTCTCATTCATATTCTTTCTGTTTTGTCCTGATGATGGACCCCCTTTGGGGTTTGAAACATTGGCAGAATGAACAAGAAACTGTGGATAATCCGGGTCATGAAGCTTCAAGGTGGGTCCAACTTCCTTTGTCAGGGAAGGAGGATTCAAGCTGCCTTGATTTCATGTGGTGGGGGGTAGATAGGGTGGCTTTTACTATTTCAACTATAAATGTCCCCATGCTTGCTACTAGTTTTTCTCAAGGGTTGTCTGATAGATTAATATCTGAAAATACTTTTGTTTCTTTCTAACCAAATTTCCAGGCGAGCATAGTTGGCGACATGTTTCCAAATTGCTTTAAGCTTTGGGGATTGTGACATCGTATGCCAATTTTGAAAGAGATCTGGTAACAAGGTAGGAAAGCTCCAGCTGAGGTCATGTTTCTATATAGAATGACTTCAAATACTATAGGGGTACTCACACATAAGCAACAGAGATAAAGGGGGCATTAAGAAGGGCCAAGAATGTTGAGAAATCAATGAGGATAGAAATTAGGGTTTTTGATTCATCTTTTCTTGATAATTACTTGTGATTATGTGTTGGCCTTTAATTCTTTATTATTATCTCTTCTTTCATCAAGCAATTACGAATTCAAAATGTATGAAGATCACAAGAACAAGAGACACAAGATAGAGGCTCTCAGCTAGGGCAAAACCCCTCCAAACTCTTCTCTATATAGAACCAAGTCAAAATGAGACAACCAAGACTCCAAAACAAGACCAAGAACTTTCACCAAACACCAACTCAGCGCTCCAAAGTATCTTCTTCAAAAGAGTTCGAGTCTTCCAAAGTCAAAGAGAGTCAAAGTATTTAATTCTGCCCAAGTCGAAGTTTTGGCCTCCTAGTTCAAGTTTGCAAGCTTCGGTCTTGCAATTCGCACAAATTCCCAGATTCTTCGCACGTGTGAGCTAGACAAGGTCAAATTTCAAACTTCTCCTTTGCTTGGATTCTTCTCTTGTTTTCTAGCCTTCTCTCTTGATTTACTTCAGCTGTTGTTGCACATTGAACTTACTTGAGATTGATGCCAAAGAGGTCAAATTCTCCTTCAATATATACTCATCTTGTGTGGTCGAATAGGCCTCTTCTAGGCCGACTTTACTGGCAAGACCAACTTGGTGTTGGGAGTCCAAAAATGATATTTAAAGTCAATTTTAATATTTCTTTCTTAATACCTATGTTGTAGGAAATGTTGCCCCTAGGTCCATTTCAGCCAGGGAACGAAACGGAAACGGGTACCGTATGACCTGAAATGAGTTTTCGGCCTGGGGAAACGTGGCCAGTACGGCTGGAAACGAGTTTCCAAGCCGTACGATGGAGTTCCCACTTCACATTGCGATTTTTATTTTATTTTGTTTTGTTTTGGTTTTTGTTTTTGTTTATTCATTACTAATTTTTTATTGGGTGAATTAAATAACTTTGTGGATGCTTCTAGATGCCTCTCTCAAGTTATAAAAAGATTCTCGCCTCATTCCCTCATCACACAATTGAGCAAGTCGTTTCTCTAGGAGATGGATGATTTTAGCAAAGGAGAAAAGAGGAAGAGAGCAGTGTCTTTTGTCTTTATAGTTCTTGCAACCTCATAGTCTTTATTGTACTTGCAGCCTCATATATATAATAAAGGTTGATTTTGGATATTCCGATATTGCTATTTTCATTATGTGATCATTCATGAGTAAATGTGATCTAAATTTAATCATAAGGTTTAAGCTTTAAATGTAATAAATTATACTGTATCATGTATGCTTTATGATTGCACATAATATTTCTTAAATGTCCTAAATTCTAATATATATATATATTGCATTTCCCCATTTCCAAAATTTCGGGGGGTCATGTTTCGTACCCGTGCCCGTTTCAGAAACTCGTACCTGTTTCCCCGTTTCGTGCAACTTAGCTTGATACAAAGTGCTCATAAGGGTCTTATACAAATGGAAAGGACTATATTGACTCAATAAACCCTAGAGCATGAAGAACGTGCTTGACCTAATTGACAAAATGAAATGGAGCATGAAACCCATGCTTTCAAAATTATATTTTTCTTTTTCTTTTGTTTTTACAATAAATATATGATGATAGGAAGTCAATAACAATTATGAAGACTGAGCATAGTTACATTTCTCAACACTCCCTCTTAACTAGGGAGGTATTCATAGTTGTCCAAATAGGACAAGGATGACCTCAAGCTGAATTGTTCTAAGAACAATATTATAAATTGTTTAGTGTTCGGAACTAATACCACAATAGCCATTTAGTTCCGAACACTAAACAATCTCAAGATGCCCTCCACAGAAATCTTCAAACAAAGAGTATTACAATTAGCATATACAATGCTAGAAATCTTGATACCATCTAGGCTAAATATCAAGGTATCTAGGTACCATCTAGGCCACGTTAAGGTACTAGGGATCCATGTGTCATCTAGGCTACCTACCAAGACACCAACGCAACAAGGA
This sequence comes from Pinus tabuliformis, assembly GCA_031772625.1. Taxonomy (NCBI): domain Eukaryota; kingdom Viridiplantae; phylum Streptophyta; class Pinopsida; order Pinales; family Pinaceae; genus Pinus; species Pinus tabuliformis. Next base: position 79,585,413 of record CM062815.1, on the reverse strand, counting down.
TCCAGATGTCATCTAGGCTACCTGCCAAAACATCTACTTACGCCAAGATGCCAACTCATCAAGGATCCAGATGTCTTCTAGGCTACTTGCCAAAACATCTACTTACGCCAAGATGCCAACTCATCAAGGATCCAGATGTCTTCTAGGCTACCTGCCAAGACATCTACTCAACAAAGATCTAGGTGTCATCTAGGCTACCTGCCAAGACACCATCTCATCAAGGATCTAGATGTCATCTAGGCTACCTACTAAGACATTTACTCAACAAGGATCTAGGTGTCATCGAGGCTACCTTCAAAGACACCAACTCATCAAGGATCCAGATGTCATCTAGGCTACCTGCCAAGACATCTACTCAACAAGGATCCAAGGTGTCATCTAGGCCACCTGCCAAGACACCAACATGGATCTAGGTACCATCTACGCTACCTACCAAGGTACCAACCCAAACAGGGATCTAGGTATCATCTAGCTTATCTGCCATGATACCAACCTTAACAGTACCATCATACGGGTTATTTAGCTTAAGGTACAACAACTCATCACCATGATTTCGTCGGTGCTCCAAGGTCAAACTTTTTCAAATGCTTACCTAATCCTTTAGACCTCATTCACTCCTCATGGCCTTCACTAGATGTACGATTGTTAGTCCTGGCCTAGTGCATGACACATGAGGTATGTCCATCATCATTCCTTCCCAACCAGGGAGGATATACACAAAAAGTAATATATCCAAGCTCCCTCTCAACTAGGGAGATGTGTCCAACATTAGCTACTTTGTTCTTCCAATGGAGATCATAGAAGAAGTAGCTACACATGCTCCTTCTTCATCATCATGTCATTGGAGATATTTGACCTTCCTGAACATCATGGAGCCATCCTTTAACACTTGTGACAAGGTTCAAGTTATTAATTTTCATTTTGTCATCATCAATGAGGGCATTACATTGATCCTTTTCAAACTTCAAGCTGATCATAGCTTCCTTATGAAAGTGACCTCCTTGTTGTTTTACGAACCTAACCTTCAGTTTATATTCTTGTACTGCTACCTTGTAATCCCAAGATGAACACATCTTGACTTCATAATTGCCAAATATGTTGAGCTTGCTTCAACATTCTTCATCTATTCCTTATCACGATGACTTTCTCATCATAGCATCAACATACTTATGATCCATCTCCACACGAATCTTCTTTTATACATCAAAGTGCCCAAGGAGTGAGCTTGATTACCAAGCTGTAATATCTTTTCAGGAGTTGTCATAGTTAACTCTCTTATTTTCTTCCTGAGACTATACTTGATGTTGATCAATATTGTTATATTCACGCCATGCAATCAAACACATTCATAACCAATTCTTCCTCCATAATTCCTGTAGATATGTTCTTCAAATATGCATACCTATGTAATCATCTAATCATCCTGAGATTGCTTCTTAAACTTGTCAAAGATAAGTTTCCTTTTCTGTTAATTTTAGGTATGTTCTATGCTTAGAGCAATTTATTTCAATTTTCACAGTTAGCTCCATATCTTTTCCAGATTAGCAATCACATCAGCATCAAAGTAAACTGCAGATAGAACATAAACATAAATCGCAGAAGACAAGCCAAGACAAGAGGACACAAGATGTGGCGCTAGCTAGGGACAAACCCCAATGTGGGGAAACCCTTGATCAATTCTTCTTATATGTTCTTCAATAGTTCAGCGAAGAGAGAGAGAGATAGTACGTTTACAATAGAAGTCAACACTTTGACTTGTCTAGATAAGAGCATAGATCATCTCTAAGATTAGTTGAAGACATGCTACTTCAACTAATTCTCCAAGGTGACTCCTTCACCTATCGTTGTGCTGCATTTCGTCATCATGCTGCACCTCACCGCGTTGCACCATGCTGTTCCCATCATCACTATGCTGCATCTCATCACGTTTCATTAATCATGACTGTACCCATCACTATACTGCATTATGTGCCATTGCTGCACCATGTTGCCATCCTGACCTATGTGTTGGCTGCACCTTGCTTGCTTGTTGTCCCTTGCTTGCTTGTTGTCCCTAGCATGCTTGTTGTCCCTAGCATGCTTGTTGTTGCATGCTAGTTGTCCCTTGCATGCTAGCTGAAACATTGCATGCTTGGTGTATTTGTTGCTAAGTACCATACAACTGTCCCAATGTTAGTTAGCTGTCCCTTGCATGTTGCTCTCCTTTGGAGGCAGATGCTCTGACTATTTCGGCAGTTCTGGTTGTTCCCGGCAGTTCCGATAGTTTCGGCTGTTCTCGACAGTTCCGGTTGTTCCCGACAATTTCGGTAGTCTTGATAGTTCCGACAGTTCTGACTTTTACGACAGTTTCGAGATTTTCGACATTTCCGGCTTCTCCGACTTTCCGACAGTTCTGACTTTTCCGGCATTTCCGACATTTCCAGCTTTTCCAGCAGTTCCGGCTTTTTTGGCTTTTCCGGCAGTTCTGGCATTTTCGGCAGTTTCAGCTTTTCTGGCTTTTCTGACATTTCTAGCTTTTCTGGCATTTCCGTCAATTTTGGCTTTTCTGGTAGTTCCGGATTTTCCGGCTTTTTTGGCTTTTTTCGATAGTTCTGGCTTTTTCGGTAGTTTCGTCTTTTTTGACAGTTCCAACTTTTCCGACAGTTTCGACTTTTCTGACTGTTCCGGCTTTTCCGGCTTTTCTGGCAGTTCTGGCTTTTTAGGCTTTTTCGTCAGTTCCAGCTTTCTGCCCTCTGGATCAGGGCAATGTTATTCCTTAGGATCTCTCCTCCTACTAAAACCCAAAGACAAGTAGAGAGGAATATATCCCAAGTGTGTTGAAATGAATTGAAGGCCACCTCTATTTATACTAAAACATTGAGCACATGTGGGGTTTTTTTGGTTGCTGGCCGACCTTGACGAATTGTCTTATAACGTAAATAAATTCTAAACTCCATGAATACTTCGGAATCGGATGATCTTTAGATTAATCCTACACCTCTCGATGAGAGGAAAGCAAGAAAAATATCAGTTGCCATAAATAAGATGACCCATATGGAGTTTGGCCCTAGTTGCCAATTTTAACACTCCCTCTCAACTAGGGAGAACTCCATCTGTTGATCCATATGTCCGACTGTACTATCTCTGCCATTAGTGCCCTGCACTGCTTTGCTTTGCTCTGATCTGGTGAGCTTTGCTCTGATTTGCTGAGCTCTACTCTGCTCTTCTCTGCTTTGATCTGCTGAGCTCTACTTTGCTCTGCTGAACCATGAACAAGAAGAATTGATTGAGAATGTCTCATACCATTCTCTATTGACCGGAAGTCAGTTTCATCTGAAGAGAGTGTGTCACATCACTCCTACTGATCCGAAGTCAGTTTTATTTCCAGATTAATATCACAAGAGAGTGTCTCAAACCACTCATATTGATCCCAGATCAGTTTCATTGATCCCAGATCAATGTCACAAGAGAGCGTCTCAAACCAATCATACTGATCCCAAATCAGTTTCATTGATCCCAGATTAATGGAGGTCATCCTCGCATAGGGAATACGGTAGATACAGTGATGCATCCATCGATAGTACTACTATGGTCACTATCCTCATTTCCCTGCTCGTTGATCAGATGAGAGGTACTTCTCACGAGTCCCAGATTGCATGGGTAGGATGCCTCGATAGGAGAACTAATCATCCTGTCCACAGGAGAACGAATCATCCTGTCAGTGGATGCCACAGAGAACTAATCATCCTGGCCCACAGGAGAACTAATCATCCTATTCCACAGTCGCCACGGAGAACAAATCATCTTGGCCCATAGGAGAACTAATCATCCTGTTCCACAGTTGCCACGGGAGAACTAATCATCTCGGCCCACAGGAGAACTAATCATCCTGTTCCACAGTTGCCACGAGAGAGCTAATCATCCCGGCCCATAGAAGAACTAATCATCCTGTTCATAGCGCACCACCAGGGGAGGGTGAGTCACCCTGTGGTCGTATGTTGCTCTAGTAAGTACCCCAAGCCCCCCGGAGCTCCCAGAGCTCAATGCATGCAACATGCAGGACCCTTATAAGAAGGTCTCTCAACAACTCCAAATTGTTTGGGAAAGTCACAGATTTGACCTTTCCCCGGGGCTTTGACAAAATGTCTGCGACTTATACATCAGTCTTAATGCGATGGAGCCTCCTCGCTCATCGACTTACCATATCGCAGATAAGGCAATATCTGATGTCTATCTGCTGGAGCAATCATCGAATACAAGATTCCTCAATAATCGAATCTCCCCTCTGGTTGTCACAAAGAATCACAGTGGTATTCATCATGTGTACAAACAACTCACTTAAGAGCTTCTGCAACCATGCAGCTTCACACAGGATCATACTCGTAGCTATGTATTCGGTCTCGGCAGTGCTTATAGCAATGGACTTCTGCTTTCTTCTCATCCATGATATCGAAGCATAATCCAAAGAGAACCATCTATGGGAAGTGCTCTAGTGATCCTCCACACTGCCTGCCCAGTCAACATTCGAATAATCATGCAGTTTCATATTTCCGGCAGTGTATCTCAATCCATGAGAGATTGTGCCCCGAAGATATATCAGAAGATTCTTGGCACCAATCCAGAGAGGCTCAACCAAATATGAGCTCACCATGCTAACTGCAAAACATATGTCGGGACGGAAGTTCACTAAGAACAACAACGCGAATGAGTTTATGAAACTCAGAGGCATTTCCCAAATCTTGTCCGACATCACTACCATATAACTTCTGAAAGTTAAGATCCTCAAGGTAGTCACAGGCTTGTAGTTTATCATTCCACATCCGGAATCCAACTCCCTCTTACTTCTGCAAATGCGAGGGTCTGCACTTGTTAGAAATAGGTCGTCCTCATAAGGTGCCGGTATGAGAGGTCTATCATCCACAACCTTCAGGTAATGGTTTGGATCGGTTTCACTCCTAGTGAATCTCAGCTTCATCAGACAGCTGTCAATCCTCTCATACTACGCCCGGGGTGTTTTGCTTCAAGCCATAGAGGGCTTTCTTCCACCTATATACATGAGATTCCCGATCATGAATCTCAAACTCCTTGGGTTATTCCAAACCTATGGATCTGCTGCATGAGGGGAATGGTCCCCTTATAAGATTTTCCTTTGGTACATCTCAGACATGTACCTTCATGCTCTACTTGAATTCAGACATCCCTATCACCATTTGACTCACATCAGGTAGGGCCCCATAGGTAGACCTCCGGTGTTATAGATGCGATATGTCAATTGACATGATCCCCAATGGACCATCCCGCAACTTGATACAAATTGCCAACCTTGAACCCATGAGAAAAAGCATCTTTGAAAATTATATTTTTTAACACGTACCTTTTCATTGATGAATGCCACCCTGAAACCTTTGACTTCCATTTTCGAGATGGACACTAGGTTCTTCTTGCGATCAGGTACATAAAATAGATTCTGTAAATGAATCGAGTTACCCTTATTCAATTGAGAGTTAACATTCCCTACACCCTTTCCAGGATAGGTGGGATCGGCTCCAAGTATAATCCCACGATTGTTTCCGTCTCTACCAAATTAGAGAGTGCACCCATCTATCCGATGAAGTGCCTTGAAGCACTACAATCTATAAGCCAACTTCCCAAAGAATCTGAAGGAGAGCGCCAATACAAGATAACGCTTCTTTGTACCTGGGGTTCCTTGCTTTCTATGAAGAGTCAGCCATTTCCTTGATGACCTGCATTACCTGTCACTCCTTTGATCATTGAAGATTTCCCTGGAATGATTGTTATCATCATCAAGTGATGTGTCCTTGCCATTCAAACACTCCTTCGCATAATGGCCGAACTAGTTATATGCCTTTCCTTCCACCCTGAGATCCAGTCTTCCAATGAAGTGATCTTTAGGTAGGCCATATTCCGCTGCGCCATTCTGATAATATTCTCTACTTTGACTTCACCCTTGGTGAATTTGAAGAGGGATGAGGAATCCACTGATCCTTTTGTCCTTTCCCAATTGTCTTCGGTGATTGCTCTTTCACTCTTGCTTGGGCATTGTCTTCACCTCAGCTCTAATACCATGTTAATTTTAGGTATGTTCTATGCTTAGAGCAATTTATTTCAATTTTCACAGTTAGCTCCATATCTTTTCCAGATTAGCAATCACATCAGCATTAAAGTAAACTGCAGATAGAACATAAACATAAATCGTAGAAGACAAGCCAAGACAAGAGGACACAAGATGTGGCGCTAGCTATGGACAAACCCCAATGTGGGGAAACCCTTGATCAATACTTCTTATATGTTGTTCAATAGTTCAACAGAGAGAGAGAGAGATAGTACGTTTACAACAGAAGTCAACACTTTGACTTATCTAGATAAGAGCATAGATCATCTCTAAGAAGATGATACATGAGATCAGTTGAAAACACGCTGCTTCAACTAATTCTCCAAGGTGACTCCTTCACCTATCGTTGTGCTGCATTTCATCATCATGCTGCACCTCACCGCGCTGCACCATGCTGCATCCATCATCACTATGCTGCATCTCATCACGTTTCATTAATCATGATTGTACCCATCACTGTACTGCATTATGTGCCATTACTGCACCATGTTGCCATCCTGACCTATGTGTTGGCTGCACCTTGCTTGCTTGTTGTCCCTAGCATGCTTGTTGTCCTTAGCATGCTTGTTGTTGCATGCTAGTTGTCCCTTGCATGCTAGTTGAAACATTGCATGCTTGGTGTATTTGCTGCTAAGTACCATACAAGTGTCCCAATGTTAGATAGCTGTCCCTTGCATGCTGCTCTCCTTCGGAGACAGATCCTCCAGCTGTTTCGGCAGTTCGCAGTGGGTTTGGCAGTTCCAGCTGCTCCTGGCAGTTCCGGTTGTTCTCGGCAGTCCCGACAGTTTTGGCTTTTCCAACAGTTCCGACATTTCCGGCTTTTCTGGCAGTTCCGGCATTTCCGGCAGTTCTGGCTTTTCCGACAGTTCCGGCTTTTCTGGCTTTTCTGGTAGTTTCGGTTTTTCTGGCAGTTCCGGCTTTTCCCGCAGTTCCGGCTTTCTGCCCTCTGGATCGGGGCAACATTATTCCTTAGGATCTCTCCTCCTACTAAAACCCAAAGACAAGTAGAGAGAGGAAGAGATCCCAAGTTTGTTGAAATGACTTGAAGGCCACCTCTATTTATACTAAAACGTTGAGCACATGTGAGGTTTATTTGGTTGTTGGCCGACCTTGACGAATTGTCTTATAACGCAAATAAATTCATAACTCCATGAATACTTATCGGAATCGAATGATCTTTAGATCAATCCTACACCTCTCGATGAGAGGGATCTAAGAAAAATATCAACTGCCATAAATAAGATGACCCACATGGAATTTGGCCCTAGTTGCCAATTTTAACATTTTCCAAGAAAAGAAAGACTTTTAATATAACATGACCATTAACATTCCTTCATCCTTTAGATATATTATTTCCAACTAGATGTAATTAGTCATAATGCTACTTCAAGAATTTTCATAATGATGATTCTTTATAGGTTCTTGATGATCCTTCTCTGCAGAATGGCTACAGTTCCCTCCTTCCATTAGGTTCATCATTTTCACAAGAACTGCTTTGCATTGCCATCCTTTTCGTCTTGCTTCCTTTATTATGTATTTGCGATGTTTACTGACAAGTACATTCAAGCACAATATACAACAACATTGTTGAAGAATGTAACTAGTATCGGTCTTCATAATTGTACTTATAAAAAAATTATGATTAAAGAAAATGACTTATTAAAGCATGGGTTTCATGTTTGGGTCATTTTTTCTAGGTTAAAGCTTCCACTGAAGGCTTCTAGGTTTTGTCTCGAGTCATTAGAGTCATTGTCATTTTTATTAGACCCGTCTTGGGCTTTTCTCTTGTAAAAAGAATTATTTTTGAGTAAAAAAGGTAATTTGTCGCCTCCACACCAAGTCGGCCTTGTCCCCAAGAAGTCGGCCTACATTAGGGCAATTCGGCCTAGCAGAAAGGCTGTCTAAGGAGAGGCAATTCGACCTATTTGACATATTCACTCATCAAGTTCGATCTTCAAGTAAGAGAGGTAGAAAAGGAGGGCGAAGTAGCTAGAAGAGGACGAAGTTTCCTGGTAGACCTAAATCGAGTTTCTGGGCTATCTATCTCTCACATGTGCGAAGTTTCTGGGCAGTTGCTGGGGCCGAAAATCTGTGTCCACCGCAAGTCCAAAATTCTGTTGCTGGGGGTCGAAGTTCTACTATTGGGGGGCTGAAATTCTAGACTCACGCTGTTGCTGGGAAGCTGTCACTTGGAGTATTCTATCAAAGTTCATCTATTGCAGGGAAGGACTGACTTGGTGGTTGGAGTCTTTGTTTAGGTGTAAGAAGTCTGGAAGTGTCTCATCTTGATTTAAATCTACTGAAGGAAGAGTTCTTGACTGGGTTTTTCCCTTATAGGGGTTTTTCCCTAGCTGAGCACTTATATCTTGTGTCTCTTGTTCTTGTGGTCTTCATATACATATAATTTCGTAATTGCTTGATGAAAGATAAACAAAATAAGAAGTAAAAGAAGCCAACATAATTCACAAGTAATTATCAAGAAAGAAGAAGCAAACCCTAATTGACATAAGCATTGATTTCTCAACATGGTATCAGAGCTAAGGTCAAAGAAGGTTGAAGATCACTTGTTGGCTTGGAAGAAAAGGTTACTCCCTCTATGGCAAGTTACTTGAAGGTGGGATTCAATATTGTAAGAATTGCAGGAAGCTGGATTGGAAGGATCATCTACCATTTATCTAGGAAAGTCAAGAGTGAAGGACTCTTGGATGTACTTACAGGTACTCTTGATGATGACAACGCATGGATCATTGATAGTGGAGCATCAAGACATATGACGGGAGAAAGTGGACAATTTCATACTCAATAAAGGGAACCATCATCACATGCAATGGAGCTAGGAGACAACAACAGTTATGCAGTCAAGGGCCTTAGATCTACATAATCGAAACTAGAAAATGGATTGAAAGCTACATCTTAACGACATTCACTATGTCCCAGGTTTGAAAAAGAATTTTCTTTCAATTTCTTGTTTAGAAGATAAAGGGGATAGGGTTGCTTTTGTAGATAAAAAGTTTTGGTTTGGAGAAAAGATTCAAGTATTATTGGAGTTCGTGAAGGAAGGCTATATAGAGTTATAACACCTTCTCCTCAAGCCCTAGTTCACACGCAGATCAACCCTTTCGAACTTTGGCATACAATATATGGGCATATTCATTACAAGATAATACCCTCTCTTAGTCAAATTGTAAAGGGCATCACCAACATTAAGGGAGATCATGAAGGAGTATGCAAGGGATGTGCTTTGGGAAAGAATACAAGGAAACCTTTTACAAGTAGTGATACAAGGTATAAGGAGATATTAGACCTCATTCATTCTGATGTGTGTGGGTCAATGCCTAACAAATATCATGGAGGTCATCTTATTATGTGACCTTCATTGATGACTATTCTAGAAAGACATGGCTCTACTTTCTCAAAACTAAGGATGAAGTATTTGAAAAATTCAAGGATTTTGATCCAAAGTGGAGACCTTAAGACTTTGAGATCCGACAATGGAGGAGAATACACCTCAAAAGAATTAATTGCATATTGCAAAGAAGCAAGTATTAAGAGGGAGCTCATTGTTCCCTACAGCCCCGAACAAAATGGAGTTTCAGAAAGGAAGAATAAAACCATTGAAGAATGCATAAGGACTATGATATTTGATCAAGATCTACAAAAATTTCCTTGGGGAGAAGCAACCATGACAACAATATATATACAAAATAGAAGTCCTCATAAAATCCTTGATAATATGACACCAAAAGAAGCGTTCATAGGGAAGAAGCCATGTATAAACTATAAACCACCTCTGAATATTTGGGTGTCCTGCATACATCCATGTTCCGAAAGACAAGTGAAAGAAGTTAGACTCTACAAGCATAAAAGGAATCTTCGTTGGCTATAGCCTTTCGTCAAAGGCCTGTAGAATCTACATCAAGGAATGAAGACAAATTGAAGTTAGCAAAGATGTTATATTTGATGAAAACCATGCCTACAGAAGATCCAAGGATATACCTAGCAAATCCGATGATGAAGATGTACCACTATTTGAAGAAGAAGAGCATCATGACAAGGCAACTGCAAACCAAGAAGAAAAAGTAGAAGAAGGACCAAGCGAGCCTATTCAACCTGTAACCATTCTCGAAATGAAGAAGAGGCCAAATTGGTTAAAAGCTACACTTGAAGATGCCAAAGGATATGGAGCTACCAAAGGAACTTTTAGAGAAAGCAAAAGACCAAAGAGATATAATGACAAAATTGATAGAAGCCGAACCTAATACATTTGAAAAAGCTGCTCATCAAGAAGAATGGAAGAAGGTGATGCAAGAAGAATATCAATCCATCATGAAGAATGGGGTTTGGGAAATCGTTCCTAGACCTAGTGACAAATTGGTTGTCACTTCCAAATGGATCTACAAAATCAAACATGCAGTCAATGGAAGCATAGACAAATACAAAGCTAGATTCATTGCAAGGGGTTTCTCACAAAATGAAGGTATAAAATATGAAGAAACTTTTGCTTCTACTGCTAGGTATACTACTATAAGCTCTTTGGTTTCGGTAACTGCTACTATGGGATGGAATATCCATCAAATGGATGTCAAAACAACATTTCTAAATGGAACCATTGATGAAGAAATATACATTGAACAACCGGAAGGCTTCAAAATAAATAGCAAAGATACACATGTTTGCAGACTTAAGAAAGCCCTATATGGCTTAAAGCAAGCTCCTAGGGCATGGTATGCAAGGATGGATGCATATCTCTTAAGAATTGGGTTCGTTAAAAGTTCTGCGGATCCAAACCTCTACATTAAGGTGGTGAAGAATGAACTAGTCATTATACTACTATATGTGGATGATTTGTTTATTATAGGTGTGGAGCACAGAATACTAGAATGAAAGAAAATGCTGGCAGCTGAATTCAAAATGAAAGATCTGGGACTTATGCACTATTACTTGGGCTTGGAAGTCTGGTAGAAACCTGATGAGATATATCTGTGTCAAGGAAAATACATAATCAAGGTTTGCAGAAATTCGGTATGATGGATTCCAAGCCTATGACTACTCCCATGATCACTAATCTCAAGAAGTTGAGAAGCTTCGACTCTAGTCTCGTTGATCCTACTAGCTATCGTAAGTTGGTGGGTTCTTTGATGTACTTTTAAATACAAGACCTGATATATGTTTTGCTGTAAATGTTTTAAGTCAATTTTAGTTGGAGCCTCGTCATGATCATTGGATAGCTACCGAGCATATCTTGAGATACCTACGTGGCACTATACATCACTGCGTGAAGTATGATGGAAAGGAAGTCAAGTTAATAGGTTTTATCGATTCTGATTGGGGTGGCAGTGACACTGATGGAAGAAACACTACTGGTGGATGTTTCAGTTTGGGATCTGTAATGATTTCATGGATGAGTAGAAAACAAGATCCTGTTGCGTTAAGTAGTGCTGAAGCAGAATACGTTGTTGCATGTGAAGTAGGAAAGGAAGCTGTTTGGTTAAGAAAACTCTTGTCAGATTTGTTTGGAAAGCCTTTGGATCCTACAATGATAAATTGTGATAATCAAAACAACATCAAGATGTCTGAAGACCCCGTATTCCATGCAAGGACGAAGCATATCAACAACAAGTACCACTACATTAGGAGTTTGGTACAAGATGGGGTCATGAAGCTACAATATATTCCGACAGATGAACAGTTAGTTGATGAATTCTCTTCCAAATAAGAAGTTTGAATATTTCAGAAGCATGCTTGGGTTGATTGATGTTACAGATTTAGTTGATAGGGAGAGATGAAGAATTTAATGGCAAGATGCTTGGGGAGGACATTTGGTCGGCCTATGTGTTGATGTCTATATCTTGAAGAGGGAGGGTGGCGTTGGTCATGGAGATTCGACCTTGGATACACACCTAAATCCTTAGGTTGGTGGTAGAGCTTAAAAGCTTGATGGTACCTAGAGTTGGCTAAAGCTTGAGTTCCCTTAGTTCCATTGAGATAGATTACCCTGGTCAGATATCTAGTCCACTGCACTGAGTGTGCTAGAACTCTTTGTAGTTCATATCATTTTGAAATCTTCCATGTACTTGTATATATGTGTAATTATGAATACCTCCCTAGTTAAGAGGAAACGTTGAAGAATGTAACTAGTATCAGTGTTCATAATTTTACTTATCAAAAGAAAATTTATTATTAAAGAAAATGACTTATTAAAGCATGGGTTTCATGCTTGGGTCATCGTTTTCTAGGTCAAAGCCTCCATTGAAGGCTTCTAGGTTTTGTCTCGAGTCATTAGAGTCATTGTCATTTTTATTAGACCCTTCTTGGGCTTTTGTATCATGTAAAAAGAATTATTTTGAGTCAAAAAGGTAATTTGTCACCTCCACACCACGTCGGCCTTGTCCCCAAGAAGTTGACCTACATTAGGGCAATTTGACCCAGTAGAAAGGGTATATAAGGAGAGGCAATTCGATCTATTTGACATATTCACTCAACAAGTTATCTTCAAGCAAGAGAGGCAGAAAATGAGTGTGAAGTAGCTGGAAGAGGACAATGTTTGTTAGAAGACCTAAATCGAGTTTTTGGGCTATCTATCTCTCACACGTACAAAGTTTCTAGGCAATTGCTGGGGTCAAAAATCTGTGTCTACTGCAAGTCTGAAATTTTGTTGTTGGGGGTCGAAGTTTTGGTGCTGGGGGGCCAAAATTCTGGACTGAAGTTGCTGTTGGGAAGCTGTTACTTGGAGTATTCTATCAAGATCATCTGTTGCAGGGAAGGGCTTTCTTGGTGGTTGAAGGAGGTCTTTGTTTAGGTCTAAGAAGTCTGGAAGTGTCTCATCTTGATTTGACTCTACTGAAGGAAGAGATCTTGACTGGGTTTCTGCTTATGGGGGTTTTTCCCTGGCTGAGCGCCTACATCTTGTGTCTCTTGTTCTTGTGATCTTCATATACATATAATTTGGTAATTGCTTGATGAAAGATACACAAAATAAGAAGTAAAAGAAGGCAACTTAATTCACACGTAATTATCAAGAAAGAGGAATCAAACCCTAATTCACATAAGCGTTTATTTCTCAATAAACATGATGTCAAATTTGTCATTCTAGGGTTTTTATGGAATTTCAGAAGGTGAATTCCTAGAGTTCTTAAATACAAACCCTAAATTCCTTGATCTTATCTTTGATAAGATTTTTACTTTCAGCAGAAACATCAACCCTAGGGTTTGATGTCACATCCTAGGGTTTATCAGATTCAACCCTCGCTAGGGTTTACCATATACCCTAGATTATCTGCAAACCCTAGATATTTTAATTTCAATTGCTAGGGTTTCTATAGAGGGAATAACAACAAATAGGGTTTCTCTTAAATCAAATTCTTGCTAGGTTTTAGGTTGCAAAATCGGTCTATTTGCATACTAAACGATTAATTGCAAAACACTAAATCTACATATGCTAAAGATCTCTACATCGAACCTTTTTATGATGCATTGCAAATTCTTCAAGAGATCATTTATGACAAAAGGGAAAAATTATACATACCTCATATATACTTTACCTTACCCACTCTAACAAAGATTCGTCAGTTTGTCAAGTACCAGGAGTGCTTCAATTCCTCTACCACAAACATTCTTTTGAGATGCTAGCTTTGATTGGTCTTCATAGATAGGTAGATCTTGAGGATTTTGATGAAATTCAGAAAGTATCACAATTTTGTTGAGAACTTGTAATGGACTCAATCTTTAGCATCAAGTTTTGTTGTCAATGCTTGCAATGCTCGGATTCTGGACACTATTCTTGTTAATTTTCGAATGCCTTTTTCTGTGATGCTAATGACTTCTTCCTTTGTGCTATCGTACTTTCAACCATACAGAGGTCATATGCCATCCAAATTAATATCATGTATTATATTGCTGTCATGAAGATGAGCCATATTTGTGACACCACACATTACTGTTGTAATGTTGCCATGTGTATCAGTGTCATTTCAATTCATGGATCACTGTTGTATATTTAGGTTTCTGTCATATTGAGGTCACAATCATATCTCTTGCTTCAAAAAGTTGTCATTTCAGAGTTTCATTCTTTGTAATGCCTCAAAGATGAATGAGTATCATGGAGGAATCTTTAATGCTGGAGAAGCTTCATATGGATTTCTTTTTATAGATTTCAGACCTCCCTTCTTTGAGTTGTTATTATAACCTTGGATCATAGTGTAATAACAATGTGGACTTGCATTATCATGGTAGAAAGTGATTCTGGAACTTTCATCAATATATATATCTATAATTATTAGTCTCAGAAACTTGCATCAAGGATACATGCCACAGAATAGATTGTCAACTCACTTGGCCTTAACTATCAATAAATTTGGATCCATAGATGCCTTTCTACAATAGTTTGGTCAAGACACCCTTTCTTCAGAACTTCGGGTAGCTTGTAGTTAACAAAAAATAGATAGCAGAACTTGTATGTCCTCGCATGTTACTCACATTTCATAAGGGAGGTGAATTTCATGACTTACCAAAAGATGTATCTCGCTTTGCTGTCAATAACTCGGATTACCATTATGCCTTTGTATTACAGTCATATTTTAGAAGACTTGGATCATAGTTACACTTACACAGAACTTCACATCAAGTCATGAGAGCCTCCACAGTAACTCGGATTAATAGGATACTTGTATCCACTCAGAGGCTTGCATTAAACCTTTATAGAAACTCAAATTTCTTAAAGCTGATATGACTTCATATGCCATAAAGATGTGTCTTGAATAAGCTTAACCTTTCTCCACAAAGAAGTCTTGGCTAAGAAACTGGATTTGCTGAAAACCCTTGGCGTGTCCCGAATCCCACGAATCAAACACGATTCGTTGGGACACGTGTCGTTCGAGCGTGTCCGACGTGTGCCCAACGTGTCCCCTGGAAATCTGTGTTGCGCAGCCCATAAAGCCCAGTTTTGGCTCATTTCTCCCTCATTATTTTGTCTCTCTCTTGCTGTGGGTGTGTGGGAGCGACTAGCAAAGGGCTTGGGAGCATTTTGGAGGTGATTCGAGCAACAGGTAAGTGCATTTTGCTTAAATTTTTTTGCATTTTTATTACAACAGTTTGCATGTGCATTTTTTTTACAAGTTTATGCATTTTTTTCTTTTACAACGTTCATGGATCAATCAAGGGCAGTAGGGAAGGGGCAAAGGAATGGGAAGAATGTCCCCATTGGAGATGCCCCTCCTGTTCCAATTTCATTAGGGTTTGTAAGTGTTCCCTCTATTGGAAGTGGGGCTGCAACAACAACTTCAAATGTTGAGGGAAGTATTAATTTAGAAAGACAACAGGCTCAAGAAAACAAATATCTCTTGTGGAAGTATGTCAGAAGAGAGCAAGGGTCAGGCAACAAGTTGAAGGGAGGAGGCGTTGTTGCTTGGAATGCAACTATTGCAACAATCATTTCATGAGCACTTATTACCGTGTGAAAGTTCATTTGTTGGCTTACTAGGTTGTGGAATTGGAGCATGTACACAAGTGTCTTTAGATAAGAGGAAAGAAATGGAAAAAGAGGCTAATGTTGGTGTGGCAAAGGTGGCCGCATCATCTAAAAAAACAAGAATGATGATACCCTTCCATTCTTGAGGATAAACAACAACAAATTTCCATTTGACAGTTTTGGTTGGGGACAAGTAGCAAAAAGAAAGGGAATGGCACTTGGTCCAATGGACAAGATTTTTCAGAAAGAGAAACGAGGAGAGCTTGATCTCACCATTGCATTCTTTGTCCATCAGAACTTCATATCCTTTAGTGTTGCACGCTCACCTTTATTTATTGAGATGTGCCGAGCTCTAACTCAATGGGCTCCATCAGGGTGTGTGCCTCCTGGGTTAGAGAAGCTTAGAACCACATTGTTAACTAAGGAAAAGAAAGAGGTGGACAAAATGCTTGAGCCTATTAAATCAGCATGGCCAACATCTGGGGTTAGTATTGTTTCTGATGGATGGATAGATCCAACATGCCACCCACTCATCAACTTCATGGTGTCTTCCTTGAATGGACCAATTTTCTTGAAATCAGTGGATGCACTTGGACAATACAAGGATGCACAATATATGGGTGAGTTGTTCATTGAAGGTATTGAAGATGTAGGTGTTTGATTCTTGTGTGCAAGTCATTGCAAGTAATGCAATTGTTTGCAAGGTTGCTGACATGATTGTGGAAGCTAAATATCCACAAGTATTTTGGACACCTTGCATCGCCCATTCCTTGAATTTAGCACTTAAATCTATTGCTTGTAATGTGCTTTGGATTGGAAGTATTATTGAGGATGCACGACATATCCGCAACTTTGTACAAAATCATACAAATGCCCTCACAGCCTACAAGGAGTAAACCAATCTATCATTGTTGAAGATTGCAGATACACGGTTTGCCTCTACATTCATCATGTTGAAGAGGTTGAGGGAGGTCAAGACCGCTCTTGGGGCCATGGTTATTTCAGAGTTTTGGTCTTTTTGGAGAAAGACAGATCAAGCAACCTCAAAAAGAGTGAAGGACACAGTGTTTGATGATGTTTGGTGGGAGAGGGTAGATCTACTTATTAAGATCATGGACCCTATCATTGCTTTGCTACAATTTGCAGATACATACCAACCCATCTTAGGAGAGGTTTATGAGGGATGGGATTCCATGTTTGAGTTTGTGAGGACCATTATTTTACAGAGCGAGTGCTCCGAGTATGAGACATAATCAAAAGCCTTCTTCACCACCATACAAGATATTCTTGTTAGCAGATGAGACAAGAATTGCACACCTTTGCATTGTTTGGCTTACTCATTGAACCCAAAATACTACAACCATGAGTGGTTGAATGGTGGAGCTTCCCGCAGATTCTCTCCTCACATGGATGGTGAAATTTCACAGGGGAGGAAGGATGTATTAAGGCATATTTTTCAGGATAGAGCATCCCTTGATGAGGTGGACGACGTCTTTGTAGAGTTTTCCACTAGGATTGGTCGATTTGCAGGATATGATGTGATTCAAGACAAGGGGGCTAAGAAGCCCTATTCTTGGTGGGAAACTCATGGGGCCACAAGCCCTTTTCTACAACAGTTAGCCATGAGGCTCATCTCTCAGGTGACTTCATCATCTTGTTGCTAGAGGAATTGGAGCACATATGGGAATTTGTAGTGTCAAGAAGAGCAGGCTAGAGCAGTCCAATGCAGAGACAATGGTGTATGTGCACACCAACCTTGTCTTATTTACAAGCAGAGGGATGAGTGGTTGAAGGGAAAGACAAAGATGTGGGATGTCTTTCCTGATGATATGGGTTTGAACAACAGTGTTGAGTTGGCATTGGCCAACTTGGATCTTAATGAGCGAGTGCTAGAGCTTGTCACTTTTGATGATGGTGATACTGTTGAGGCATCATCCTCCACACCAGCAGATGCAGGGATGACATTGGATATAGAGGAGGAGGATGCAACAAAGGAGAGCAGTGGCGACCATGACAATGATGCTGATTGATGACTCATGAGCTACCTATTGCCTTGTACTTGTAGTTGTTTTGTATTTGCTATTTCTATTTGCCATTGGCATTGCTACTACCTATGTAACACATTTTGATTTTGATGACTTAATGAGAAAACTACAGTGTCTTGTCTTTCTCCTATTGGATCATTGATGAATCTGTCGCAATTGTATTTGTAAGCATAATATTACTTTGTAAAACTTACAAATTTTAAATTTAAAATGTAGAATCTAGATCTATGTCTAAATTTGTATCATGAATGAGAATTTGTGTAAGGAATATCTAATTTTTAATATATATATATATATATATATATAAACGTGTCTTGTTTCGGGAGGTCAACGTGCCTGTGTCAGAGACTCGAATTTTCGTGTCCCGTGTCCCTGTGTCAGGTGACTTTGGTCTCAGTTAGTAATATGGACTTGAATTATAGAGGTATGAATTTGGATAGAGATACCAGATAATAGACTTGGGTGGAATTTGGATACATAAATAGGATTGATGTCTTCAGATTACAACTCTAGGATTAGATAATCATCTCAGGACCTTCTTTTTCTTGCTTCTAATAAAAGGATTTCAAGTATCACTGCAGTAGAGGTGTGCTAATATTAAGTTATCTGCCCCCTAACCTTCTCTCTGATACCATGTTGAGAAATCAATGAAGATAGAAATTAGGGTTTTTGATTCCTCTTTTCTTGATAATTACTTGTGATTATGTGTTGGCCTTTAATTCTTTATTATTATCTCTTCTTTCATCAAGCAATTACCAATTCAAAATGTATGAAGATCACAAGAACAAGAGACACAAGATATAGGCTCTCAACCAGGGAAAAGCTCCTCTTAGGGGAAAGCCTAGTCAAAGTCTTCTCTATATAGAACCAAGTCAAAATGAGACAACCAAGACTCCAAAACAAGACCAAGGACTTCCACCAAACACCAATTCAGCCCTCCAAAGTATCTTCTTCAAAAGAGTCCAAGTCTTCCAAAGTCAAAGAGAGTCAAAGTACTTCAGTTCTTGCCAAGTCAAAGTTTCGGCCTCCTAGTTCAGGTCTGCAACTTAGGCCTGCAATCTTCAGCCCTGCAATTTGCACAAATTCCCATATTCTTCGCACATGTGAGCTAGACAAGGTCAAATTTCAGACTTCTTCTTTGCTTGGATTCTCCTCTTGTTTTCTAGCCTTCGCTCTTGATTTACTTCAGTTCTTGTTGCAGATTGAACTTACTTGAAATCGATGCCAAAGAGGTCAAATTCTCCTTCAATATATACTTATCTTATGTGGTCGAATAGGCCTCTTCTAGGCCGACTTTACTGGCAAGGCCAACTTGGTGTTGGGAGTCCAAAAATGATATTTAAAATTAATCTTAATGTTTCTTTCTTGATACAAAGTGCCCATAAGGGTCTTATACAAATGACAAGGACTATATTGACTCAATAAACCCTAGAGCATGAAGAACATGCTTGACCTAATTGACAAAATGAAATAGAGCTATGTTGCACGAAACTTCTAGGAAACTGATGTTTCGGGCCGTAACCGTACCCGAAACTCCGAAACTTGGCCAAAACTCGACCATCATGTAATCATCTATGAGAGTTAATATAGAATTGTTTTTCCTTCTAAATTGTCATCTATGGGTCTTATTCCCTTTTTTCTTGCAAAGATAATGTGTTATTCACTTATTTATTTATATATATATTTTCTATATATACATATATGACGTTTCGGCTAACGTTTCGACTGACATTTCCATTTTTGGGAGGTGACATTTCTAAATGTACCCGTTTCGGAAACTCCGAAACGTTTCGGCGTTCCGGCTGCTTTTACAATAAATATATGATGATGTGAATTCAATAAGAATTATGAAGACTGAGCATAGTTACATTTTTCAACAAAGAAGCCTTTTCCTCAGGAGCTGATTCTGTGTTAGATTGTTTTTCAGTGGCTAGTTGTAAGAAAGTCTTTGCTTTAGGTAAGTCCTTCACCCAAACCTTCTTCCATGTTTTGTTGAAGTTGCCCCTTCTTTCATGGCTTCTCTTTTGTTGAGTATTTTGTTGCATCTCTATTGAGCTGGATTCTTAATTCCTCCAATCTTTTCCTGTGTTTCTCCTTAAAGGAGTCCATCTTCAGCTTCATACCTAAGGTTCCAAACCATAGAGCCCAAGAGCTGTTATAAGGGCCCCTTCGGACTTTGCTAAATCTTCCATGCTAAAGTGTTATCTTCAAATTCCATGAGTTCTCACAAACTTAGCGTTGGATCCATCCTTGCTATCCCAAAAAATATAATACTTAATTATGTCCAGGTTGTATCAAAGGAAGCGCAGATGAATGAGCAGGCATTCTGGGGATATTTTTCCTGTGTAATTTGCGTTAAAGCTTGTTTTCTTCCTTGCAAATATGTCGGACCATCTTTTCCATTAAAGCCTTATTAATCCAACCCCCCCATAAGATGGACCCAAGCGTCTGCAAGCCTTGGGAAGATGCACGTTCTTCCAGGCCAGCAAGATAATATTTTTTGGTCTGTTCTGTTCCTTGCCACATGAGTTTTTCTTATATGGCATTCAGACAGTCCCGCACATTTGCTGGTATTTTCAGAATTGGCCAATTGTAGAATAGACTTTGAAAGTTGTAGTTTGCTGGCGAGAGAGTCATTTCCCTTTACAAATTGTTCCTTTACTAGACAATCCATTAATCATATTTTGCCAAAGGCCTTTCTTAGTGTGCTGATGAAGGAGAATGATTCCAAGATATTACCTGATAGTTTGTTTTGTGCTCTTCCTGCTGTGTTTGTATTCAATAAATATCTGGATTTTAGGTGTCAATGGCCAATTTCAGGCTTTATGGAATGAGCTCCTAACATGAAAAAGCACAGACTAGGGTTGGGAAGTCCTTTTTTAAACATACAAAAGATACGTCCACATAACAAAGATAATACTATGGACTTCTGATAGAATCCCCAATGTTTCCAGCTCATACTTTGTACACATGTATGTCTTCGTGAAGCAAAAAGACCAATATTCTTTATTAAAAGTGTCTTAACTTATCACAGTGCCATGATAATTGTCATGCTAATATTGGTGACTGAAGAAGTATATCAAACACATGCAAATGCAATGCACATAATGAAGAAAAAACAGGCTCGATGTTCAATTAAAATTTAAAATCCCGACCTTGTAACTCAATTTTCCATCATGTAATTGCTATGATATTGGAGAAAATTAGATCTGATATATTAAGGTGGTGGGCTCAAACTACCATTGACTTTTAAATTGCTAGAAATGAACATGTGATCAACTAAATGATAAGTTCCTCATTACAGTGGTTTCACATATTGCCTGTTAGATCCTAATCCCTATTTTAAGCATGCCAATGGTGATATTCTCATACTTGTCGTACATGATTTTGATTTTTTAGAGAAAATAATGTTGACATGGTCCATAACATTTTCATTATAAAGGCCACGTTTATTGGCCTTGTTATCCCTCCCAGCAGGCATATCTATAGTCAATTTCTTCACCTTTATTTGCATTTTGATGAGCAGGGAAGATTGGAAACATGACTGTTATTATTCTGATTTTGGGCACTGTCACGTTTCCCAATGCACTTCACAGATCCCAATGCACTTCACAGATCCCAATGCATAGGGTACCTACTCCAAAATTCAAGCGAAATCATTGGCATGAATAATTTGGAACAGATTTGGACCTTTGTGATGGAGCAAATCCTGTTGTCATCCATGATAAAATTAGCAAATTGGGGTCGACCTACCCTCAGTTTGAAAAGTAAAGAATTTTTGCATCCTTGCATCAGTAATGCAGCACACCTACGGAGTGCTCATGTAACGATGAATAACATGTGGTAGCAGTGATGATGAAGCCTTAAGCAAAGCTGATCACAATATGTCTGCTACTAATTGAAATTTGGTTACTCTCTTGAAGATGAGGAGCTGTGGTTTGACGCTTCACCTGAATTTGATGGAGAAGTGTTTTGTCACCTTCAAAAGGACAGAACCATGAATCTTGATGACCGTACTCCTGGTTTTGCTGAGCTGGTAATTGATAAGGTCAAAGGAGCCCGGTTGTTCTGCCCAGAATCAATGAATAGTGGATCTTTTCAATTCAAACATAACAATCACATATCATATTGGGTATATTTTGCTGATCCTCCTATTTACGATGCTGAGTCTGACCTCCTGAGGCAGATACAATTCATGAAATAGAAACAGGAGCTCTCCCTCCCTTCTATTCATCTTGAAGAGCAACCCTTGGATCTTCGCAGTGTTTGTGAGAGGATGACTCCTCAGTCAGATGAGCAAATCTTGCCTAATACTGGTGTGATTTTCACAGGTTTGTCTCATGCCGTTCCGTGGCTGCAGTTGCTCACTCTCAGTCTATTTTGAAGCATGATCTCAGTATCTATCCCAGTATTTTGGAGAGGAGAGCTGACTGTTGCTTACCACATTGTCAAGGTAATGAGGGTGGTTTTCAGTATCTGCCTGATCATGGACCCATGTCATCTATTTACTAGCACTTAATGAAATGAAAGGAGATCATTGTACAATGGTGGCACATTCAGAATGGTGATATGGTATTAGAGGATTTTGAATTTCTGCTTTGGTGTAACGGAGAATTTTCGACCCTTGTAACTCTCCAAACGGGCAACTCGACCCTCCCAGATTGGACTCAGGTGAGGAACGTTGTTATCCAGTTGAATAGCTAAGAGAAAATGATGAAGATTTTGAGCTTTTTCATCACGTTGAGCCCAAATGAGGTGGCTCCACGATGAGCTTCCAACTCAAAGTTTATATTCTGAGTACCAAGGGAGCAATCTTTCATCGGCACAAGTCAATCAAGCACCTGGAATGTGTCATTTAAGACAAATTGATACTGAAGCATGATCCACTGTCAAAGTCATTGTGCAGAGTAACCTCAAATCCGCGACATTCTTCAAATTTTTTGAGAATAAGCTGTATGTTATTTTTGGCGATGCTTGGATCAAATCAAACGTTGGAGTATTGGACCATTTCTTCTCTTTATTGGGTGGACTGAACCCTCTCTTCTAGGGGATTTATTTATTCTTATTGTAATATGGCTTTTACCACTTTATTTTATTAGTTATAGTTCTAGAAATAGATTAGATCTGGAATTTTCATGCTAGAGCTAAAGGAAATTCTGCAAATAATATTATTTTAATGTAAAGGAAGTTCCGTACCTCCGTTATATAAAGTAAGGACTTCATTAGTAATCGTGGTTGGATAGTGGAAATATTCCTCTCCCTGGGGTAAAATGAAACTATATTTTGGTGTCTATTGGTGTTGAGTGTCTATTCTGTGATGTATGTTTCAACAAAGAAGGCTAGTCCTTTTTTGGTTGTCTGAGTATTTTTAAGGGTTTAATTTGTAAGTGATTCAAGATCACCACAATGCTTAATGAGATTGATCCATTGAGGGGCAACATTGTCATGTGGAAGGGGATGTCAGAGGCACACGTCTTTATGCTGCCTTTGTTGGTGTGAGGTAAGCATTGAGCCTCTTTGTGAGGCAGACCCTTGACAGAGTTCCCTTAGCAAAAGCTTGGTTTGTTTCATGCCATAGTCGATCCTTGGGTTGAGGGCAATCCTATTGAGGAATCCTCTCTAGTGGAGTTTTGGCTTTACAGTTTGCCTTGATTGGTTGAGAGATTACCTGTCCTCTAGATGTTCTCTCCCCTGATCCATTATTTTGGGTAACCAACAAAAGAACAGTTGTTCTTCTTGATATCCTTTTGTCATTAATCTTCTCTTGACTCCATAGCCCCTGGATATTGGCACTGATCTTCTTGCCCCTCCATCATCATTCTTTTCTACTTTCTCAAACTTAACTTGATTGCTGGGGTTACTTGTGATATCACCTTGTTTCTTATTGCTTAGTCCTAGTGATTCTTTAGGAAAGCCCCTTGAGTCAGAGGAGAACCGTCCTGAAGTGCAGAGCTAGGTTGCTGTGACAATGGGTGACCTTCTTAGGTTCCGCTTGGATTGTACAATGTGGGTTAGGGCATTTATTATTCTACCATACAATTTTGGAGGTAACATGCCTTATATTAGATGATAAGGATCATTCAAATCCCGTGCTACGGCAAGGATAGCTGCCAACAGTTATGGGGTCTGCTAACATGACTAGAGTTAACGCAATAGGTGTGTGGCAGCGGCATTCGGGGACCCTGATATGATTAATGATGTTACTTCTAAAGATAGGAAGAGCGTACAAGACATGAAAACTTGTGGCTATATATGATAGACCAGATGCAACGAAATCTGCAGAATACAGCAAAAAACAGACATAGGTAACCAACTTGGTTTTATAACTTTATGGGCTTCAATACAACAATTCAACTGTTTGTAGTGACCAAGAAAAATAGCTGTGAATCCAATTCGTTTGGAGTGATTCTGAACATTTTTTCTACCGTTGGAACGAGTCCAAGAATTCTTTTACGAAGTACACCCACTTATAAGGATGAGTTAAGATATGGGAATGGATAAACTTTAATACGACAACTGCACCAAAGGCAGAAAAATGCTGGCCCTAGTAATTTGGTGCAGCTTTTACCAACTTTAGAAAATAAAGCTGAAACATGATTTTGTGTAAGGCACAACCTATTATAAGAGCCATTGGAGCAAGTGGCATTTTAGTATACAATTATAATCTCGTTCTATATTGAAAATAAGTAGTCTTTAGAGGGGATGAAGTAAATATTTTGGAGGTTCATTTTAACTATGTTGTATTTGATTCTAAACCGCCAATATTGAGTAATACTAATTTGTTCTTTTATAGCTTGCAAATCACTTCAAATGAATGAAAGCTTAGACTATGCAATGTTTTTCCCTATTGATTTATTTAGCTATAGAGTAACATCAACAGTCTCCTCGGATTGCAATGGTTAGATCATGATTATTTAGTTTGGTAAGTCATGATTATATTTAGTTTGGTAAGTCATGATTATTTAGTTTGGTAAGTTATACATTGATGTTGTTATTTAAATATTTAGAGTTAATATAACTAGGGCAGTCATATAAATAAAATAACTGTTAGACTAGGTATCAAATCTGTAATAAACATCGAAACATTTCATAATATATCTCACATTACTAAAATTTAAAAAATCACAAAAATTAATTAAATTAAAATTTTATTTTAAATTATTATTATTATTAATTATAAAAAATTAATATATAAGTTAAACATATATACATTTGATAAAACATGGAACAAAATTTTATCCATGGAAATTTACTTTACCAACATTCTTATTCTGTAAATAGATTTGTTATAATACAATATCATGATTTATCAATATCACATGCATAAAAAACCATAACTCACTTCATATGACACTTGTTTACATTTTTTTTTAAAATTAATTAATTTAACTAAAAGCAAAAAATGACATAACTATTTTGGAGATAAATATTAACCTTTGATTTGTGAATACTACTAGAATATTTTAGGATATTCCATGGAGACTAAATTCTCATTATCTACTTAATAATTATTAATAATTTCTTATTATCTACTTAATAATTATTAATAATTAAATTAAAATTCTCGAAACTTTATTTCAAAATAAACAAAGTAGACTTACATTAAAAATATTTAATCTAGGAAAAAAAGATGAGAAGAAATAAGTAAACAAAAGCGAGACAAAATCCAGGTGATAATGAAAAAAATATAATCAAATTGGTAAAAAAGAACATTAATAGGATATTCCATGGAGATTAAATTCCTATTATCTACTTAATAATTAAATTAAAATTCTGGAAATTTTATTTCAAAATAAACAAAATAGACCTACATTAAAAATATTTAGTTAAAGAAAAAAGATGAGAAGAAATATACTAATTAGTAAAACAGAACATTATTATCTATTTAATAATTAAATTAATATTCTGGAAACTTTATGTTAAAATAAACAAAATAAACATGCATTAAAAATATCTAGTTAAAAAAAATAAACGAAAAAAAATAAGTAAATAAAAGGCAGACAAAATCCAGGTGATAATAAAAAAAATATAATCAAATTGATAAAAAAGAACCTTAAAATAAAAAATCTATTCCTCGGAAAACCACAGCTTTTGAAAATCTGCGAGATTGTAATAAAGATTATTACCGTGCAACCTTTTAGATGTCTGTATTTTCGAAACTAGTTCTTCAAGATTGCATCATTGGGGAGTAAGATGCAATATATATACTACGATGGTTTTATTGAGCTATTCCCAAAACATTTCGGCAATATGTTATCCTTTATTTTCAACCCCAACATGTGTAAGTACTCAGGATTTGTTTATTTTGATCACCCAAAAAGTACAAATATGATACGTTTTATTTTATTTTAATGCTTTCCTTAACCATGAATTTGTATATCTAAGTTGGTTTTGAAATTTACTTTTTCCTTTTGAAAAATTCTTTCATTTATAATTGAATTCCTAGAAGTTTTCATTTATAATTGCATTTCTAGAACTTAGAAATATGGAGTAAGCATTAAGGTGGTTTTTTTTAAATTTTTTTGATGGATAGTAATTTGTTTTTTTTAAAATAAATGCAGTAGCAGTTAAATAATGAATGTTAATCTATTTTTATATATGTGGTTTTAATAAGTTTGGTTGAAAAAGAGATTTTTATATTTAGAGAAGTGAAGCATTTATATAATAAGTGGTGGGAGCGATATCTGTGAATGTACTTATATGGATAATGCTAGTAAAATGAAGCAAAAACTTTTTGATGTTTGACATTAGATCTGTCACAATCTAGATTTTGTATATTTAGAGAAGTGAAGCACTTATACAATAGGTGGTGGGACTCTGGGAGAGATTCCTTGAATGTACCTATATGGATAATGTTAGTAAAATGAAACAAAAACTTTTTGATGTCTGACATTAGATCTGTCACGATCTTAGATATTTGAAGTGTCGAGAAGTTTGCATTGAGTTTTTTTATCCATTTTAGTGTTTAATGGATTTGGGTTAAGATGCATCTATGTTATAGTGAATATTCTTAGACTTTGCGGATATTGGCATATGAGCATTTCTATGGTACTAGTTGTAGTTGCTAAAGGAATTATAGTTGATTGTTTTTTTTTTAAGGCCAGACGGAACTACCCATAGGGTTTTGAACCAGTGATCATTACACAAGGTACGCCTTAACAGTGGATCCATTCATCAACTCTTCTATGCCCCATGGGTGGATTATAGTTGAAATTACCTTAAGAAACATTTTGAATTTCTAATTAGAGTCCGAATGACATTGGCCATATTATTGTGAGACAACTTGCTTAGATATCTTTTCTTTCCAGTCCATTGTGATGCATGAAAAGTGCCCATGCCAGAATAATATAACGTGTTTCCATTTCCTTGTGAAAAGGATGTTATTGCGTCTATAGAAACATTTTGCACTCAATTTGCCTTTTCTTACATATTTTTTAGCGTCCTTAAATACTATGGGTGAATTGTTAGTGAAAGTCTTCTTTGAAGTAAAATATATATACTCATCTTGTAATAAGCTTCAACTCTATCGATTCTATATGTTGTCAATAAAAGAAAACCTCAATTGCCCTGAGCTATCCTTCGAAGCCCAAATAGAAACTATATAATATTTCTAAACTTTTATAAATAATTATTTTAAAAAACATTCTTGTGAAATTAATTCTATTGTTGTCTCAATTTTCAAAAAAATTGTTATATTTGACAAAAAAATTACTCCAAAATGCATTCTTGAGAAATTGATTAATTCTTCTTTTGTTCCAATTTCCGAATGAATTATTAAATTTTTTCTTCAATTGAATTATTATTCACATATAACAATGAATGATTGGACAAAAATATGACATTATTTATTTTCTAAATTTGTATATCTATTTATTTATTTATTTGACCTTTGGACCTTTGTATTTGCAACATATATGTTGATCTAGATCTCTTTAGCTAGCAGAATTAAACAAGATCTTTTACCTTTATGATGTTAGCAGAATTGCATATGAAAGAGTATGAAAAAACTCATGTGCATACTGTAATGAAGATGAAACATAATGACAATTATTAAATCAAAGAGCACAAACACATTGATAACAAAGTTCACCTAGTGTGGGTTACGTCTCTGGGCCCGGTGTCAAGAGTGGGGAGGTCGCTTCATTGAATGTTGCAAGATAATGATGAGTATATGGTACATTCTTTGTCATTACAAGGATAAATTCCCTCAACCAGAGTGGCATGTATCTCCCCGAGACGTTCTTAGGAACTCACTCATATGGGCCAATACTCTCAACAAGAGTGACATGTCTCTCCATGAGACATCCTCCTATAAGAATTCTCACTCAAATGGACCCTCCTTCAACATGACAAGCTAATAAAATCTTACATGATGTGGCATACAAGTATCCCTCAATGCAATGGTAATCGGGGATCTCAACAACAAAAACATCATTTTAACAAACCAGAGGAAAGACATGGCATCACTGCATCATTTACCTCTACTTTGGGGGATGGCTTGAAAATGCGAAGCTTTGCTGACGAAATGGATTGCATCATTGAATTCGTGGCGTGAAATCGCATCGAACGATTGTAAACTTGACTCCTTTTTGACACTGTCAAAATTTGGACCCTTGGGGATCTCGAAGATTCCCCCAAAGGTTCCTTCCTAGAGATCGCTGAAAAATCCGCTGTTCAGATGAAATTTTGAGCACATCACTGTGCTCGTGAAATTCTGTGAAAAATGACTATAAAGGCGACATCATTATGTCTCTGCCAAAAATCAACCTCTAAGGGAATCTTTTAGATTTTATAAGATTATGCAAAGATTTCTTGCTGCTGAATGCCTGAATTTCTATTGCTCAGATGGGGAAGCGGAACACACCATCACGTTGCCTGCGAAATTCTAATTTGTTTGAGTATAAATTTGGAATGTTTTTGTCACTATGAAAAAATCACCCTCTAGGGAATATTTTAGATTCCTCCAAGATTCTGCATGGAATATTCCCCTAGAATAGTCTCACCTCGAAAACCGTGCCTATTTTGGGTGCAATTACTCTCGACTCCTGGTTCCGCTCGGCCTCCAATCTGCTCTACCCTCCGTCACACACACACACACACACACATATATATATATCTTGGCAGACAGATAATTCAACGAACGAGCCATTGATTGGCAAATCATGGTAATTGGTTGGAGCAGGGTCGAGGGTCAAATCCCCGCCCGCCCATACGTAACAAATATGGTTTGGCGTATGGTAATGGGCGGCAAGGTTTGTTGATTGGTTGTGGGGCTGCCGATTGGTGGGTGGGTTTGACAACTGCCGATCCCGAATTAGATGGAGGTCTGATCGTTTGAATTGACTGTCGACCAATATAACTTTTATTAATACATGTCATTTATATTTGGTGGTGCCAATATAGCGGTTGGTTGGGTGGCGGGTCCGCCAATGGCGGCCCATCCCCACACTGGTTTATTTGAATAATGTGTTGGAGGGTGGCGAGGTTTCACTGCTTGCCACCCCATATTTAATACGTTGGTTGGTGGGGGTGGCAGCTCGCCACCCTTTAGTATATATATTTTTTGTTTTTATTATAAAACCCTATTTAAAATTCATCCACTGATTTTTAAGGGTTACAGACAAATTAAATAGGCAACAAATTTTCCCTTTCCAACCGCTGGATTTGTGCACCGACCTTTTGCCAAATTGTTGCCTCATTAGTCACTGCCACTAGGCTTAGTTTGACCAAAATTTTTATCGCGAATATCTTGAGCATAAATCTCTAATTTGAGTTCCGTTCACGCCGTTGGAATCAGGGTGACGAGCACTACGATTTGGTCTTAGTTTGGGAGAATTTTGAGAACTTTGATTTTTGAGCTTTTCCATAGCCATTGCTGAATTCTAAGAGTGTCTGGAGCCACGTGGATTATTCCTCCCCACTGAGGAGCTTTTGGTTCTCCTAAAACATTAACATAATTTGCAATTGTTGTGTTACGTTCTTTGCACAACAAGTGTCCTGACAGGTCACCCTTCGTTCTCCCCCACCCTTGTTTTTCGGAGCCATAAGTAATGAGCTGACACCTGCATCTTCTGCAAACCCGTAGTACATCTTTGAAAATTACATGCTCAATTACATGATCAATCATGACCCAAACATCCACATACTTGCGAAGAGTTTATAACACACACTCTTTGGTCAAGTTTACATCGTAAGAGAAATCAATACCCCAACTATCAATAAAAGGCAAAACATCATTGTTCCTTTAATAAGTGATGGGAAAAATATCATCACCTTTACAATTTAAATTGCAACACATGATTTACAACACGCGGCCATGAAAAACTATCATATTTAGAAAAACCATTTCTCACTCATCAAAGTGAATGGGTCATCATCCTAGAGTTGATTCGCTTGTTGAACAACTTTTCCAACTAGTTCTTGCACAGATGCTTTGTCCTTAAGACACTGATCTATATGGAGTCTTCAACACATGGCTCTTTGATGTCCACCTCTGTTGCAATGGTTGCAAAAAGTCTTCTTCCTTCAGACCTGCATAACCTTCTTCTTTCCTTGATGTGGAGAAGGTATTTCATGCCTCATCCTCTTTCTTGCGGCCATTCTCTTCCAGTGCTCAGTGACCACATGGTTATGTAAACCACAAAAACCACATGGTTTTCTACACTATGATTTCTGTTCATCATTAAAATACTTGTAATCAAAATGAACTTTAGAATATTGAGACTGTTTATACCTCTCTTGACTATCTCTGGTGCGATCCTAGCAATGAGAGTTTGCCTTAGCTCTTCCTATGCAATGTGCAGTGTCATGGGAGGATTGCGTTGTGTTGCAATCATCCTCTTTCTCCGATGGCTTCAACAATGCCTTGGAAGCTTTTGATACCTTTGAGCACTCTCCTTTAGTGTATCCCAAACCTGCAAATCGAGGTCTTTGTACAACCTCCAATGGCTGAGTCATTCCTTGTCCATTAACACCAAGTCCTCCTCCTTTATACCCCATCTTAGTAAGGAGTTTCATGCCCATTCCTGAAATGGGTACCCCCATGTTTCCAACAGAAATAACATCATGTGAAAATGAAACTGAAGAACGATCAACACTGTTTACCTCAACTGTCGATTCTGAAATAGGTGATGATGGCTTCACTAAGCCTTCATTGTGCTTCAACTCTTCCAAGGCCTCTTCCATGACTCATAGTTGAAGTTGCAATTTCTACTTCTTCTCTTTTTCTTCTCGTAGAAGTCCCCTCAATTTAGCAGTCTCAGATTGATCTTTTCATTCGAATGATGAGCAGACGATGAAGAAGATGAATGTTCACTTGAGGGGGTAGATGGAGCATCGTCCTCTGCTTTTTCTTTCTCTCGTTCCTCTCTTGCCATCTTCTCCTCAAAATTAACATACATTATGTCCACCATGCGTGCCATCTTGAGGAGGTCCTCGTAGAGATCTTTGTTGTTCTCCATTTCCCTTTTTCACACTCGCAATTCACATCAGTAAGAAAACCGCTCCGATACCAAACTTGATCTGGATCTTTTTAGCTACCAAAATTAACCAAGATTTTTTACTTCCGTGATGTTAGCATAATTTCATATGAAAGAGTATGAAAAGTCACATGTGCATACTGTAAAGAAGATGAAACATAATGACAACCATCAAATCAAAGAACATAAACGCATTGATAATAGATTTCACCCAGTGTGGGTTATGTCTCCGGGCATGGTGTCAAAAGTGGGGAAGCCACTTCATTGAATGTTGCAAGATGATGATGAGTACATGGTACATTCTTTGTATTTACAAGGATAAATTCTCTCAACCAGAGTGGCATGTCTTTCCTCAAGACGTTCTCAGAAGCTCCCACTCATATGGGCAAATACCCTCAACAAGAGTGGCATGTCTCTCCTTGAAACGTCCTCCTATAGGAACTCTCACTCAAATGGGCCCTCCTTCAGCATGACAAGCTGATAAAATCTCACATGACGTGGCATACAAGTATCCCTCAACATAATGGTAATCAAGGATCTCAATAACAAAAACATCATCTCAACAAATCAAAAGAAAGACATGGCATCACTACATCATTTACCTCCACTTTCGGGGATGGCTTGAAAATGTGAAGTTCTGTTGACAAAATGGACTACACCATTGAATTCGTAGTGCAAAATAGTGTCGAAGGACTGTAAACTTGACCCCTTTCTGATATCGTCAAAATATGGACCCTTGGTCATATCGAAAATTTCCCCAAAGATTCCTTCCTGGAAATGGTTGAAAAATCCATTGCTCAGAGGAAATTTCTGAGCACATCACTGCGCTCCATGCAAAATTTTGTGAAAAATAACTATAGAGTCGACATCATTCTGTCTATACCAAAAATAAGCCTCCAAGGGAATCTTTAAGATTCCACAAGATTTTGCAAAGATTCCTTGTTGCTGGCTCCCTGAATTTCTGTTGCTCAGATGGTGAAGCAGACCACACCTTCACATTCCCTGTGAAATTATGGTTCGTTGGAGTGTAAACTTAGCATGTTTCTGTCACTGCGAAAAAATCACCCTCTAGGGAATCTTTTAGGTTCCCCCAGATTTTGCATGGAATATTCTAGGGAATATTTCCATGAAGTCTTGCCTCGAAAATCATGCACAGTTTGGGTGCATTTCCCCTCGGCTCCTGGTTCCACTTGGCCTCCAATCCACTCTCCCCTCCCTCGCATGGAAATGAAGGTATATATATATATATATATATATTTGCTGTCAGATAATCCAACGAACGGGCCGTTGGCCCATATATATATATATATTTTGGTTGGCGAATAATCCAATGAACGAGCCATTGGCCAATTGGAAAATCATGGTAATTGGTTGGAGCAGGGTCAGAGGTGAAATCCCCGCTCGCCCATACATGGCATTTTATTAACCATTGGTTTCTTACATTTTTGGTAGCTATTAAAGTTTGGGTGTGTTAATGAAATATGGTTTGGCACATTGAAATGGGTGGCAAGGTTTTTTGATTGGTTGTGGGGTTGCTACAGACGGGCTGGCCCATTGGTCAGCGCGGGTTCGACACTCGCCAACCTCAAATTAGATGGAGGTCTGATCGTTTGAATTGGCCGTCAACCAATATAACTTTTATTAATACCTACCGTTTATATATGGTGGTGCTGATATATCGGTTGGTTGGGTGGCGGGTTCGCCAATGGTGGCCCACCCCCACTTTGGTTTATTTGAGTAATGTGTTGGGGGTGGAGGGGTTTGACCGTCTGCAACCCCATATTTAATACGTTGGTTGGCGGGGGTGGCAACCCGCCACCCCTTAATATATATATTTTTTGTTTTTATTATAAATCACTATTCAAAATTCGTCCACTTATTTTTGAGGGTTACTGGACAAATTAAGTAGGCAACAATTTTTCCCTTTCCGACCGCCGGATTCCGTGCATCGACCCTTTGCCAAGCTTTTGCCTTGTTAGTGACTGCCATTTGACCTAGTTTGACCAAAACTTTGATCACGAATATCTTGAGCGTACAAACTCAAATTTGAGTGCCGTTCACGCTGTTGGTCAAGACGATGAGCATTATGATCTGGTCTTAGTTTGGGGAAAATATGAGAACTTTTATTTTTGAGATTTTCCATAGCCACTACTGAATTTTGAGCGTGTTTGGATCCACCTGGATCATATGTTGAGAGGGGTTGCTCTTTTTCAAAAAATCATTATCTTACATTTACCCTTTTGTTAAGGGGGACTCTAAAAATGGGTACAATTTTGCAAAATAGTAGAATGTATAACAATGCAAAGAGCATTAAACATCTAAAGTGTTTAGTTTTTAGTTATATGTTATTGTTTTAATATAATTTTGTACTAATTTAATAATTTCCTTTCTAACTAGTTATATGTGGTGGAATTTGAGCTTTGTACTAATTCTATGTTGTTTTTTGATATGGAATTTGCTTCTAGTTTCTAGTGGATTTGAAACTTTGATTGTGGAAAATTTAGTGAGATGTCCACAACAAGGATCATGGAAAGAAAATATAAAAATAGAGGGATGCAATATCATGCTTTATGAAACTTAATCCAAGGATCCACCTTTAATTTTCAATCTCTTATGAACCTATTCAAGAGTTGGATGTTAACTCTTTGTGAATTTTACCCTATGTTTATATGCACATTTAATTATGTTGTAAGCATGTTTATGGGGGGACATATTTTCAAAAAACAAATCACTAGAATAGTTGATATAACACACCTAATTATGTCGAAGGAATATTTATGGGGTGACACCTCTTGAAAGAACATTTTGCAAGAGAAATTTGGGTAACCCCCCTTGCAAACTTTCCTCCACCACCCCTCCTCAACTTCCCTTTTCACTTGTCCTCTAATTGTTTCTTGTGACATGCATATTTTCCCCCTACTATCCGCAAACTAGCCTCGCCTACCTACATAAGGGAATCAGGTTTGTAAATTGTAGAAATGGGTGGAAGAGTTGAACAACTCAGTTGCATGACCCTCATTCTAATCAATTATGACATGCATTGCAATTTAAAGGATGACCATAACCACTTCTTGGGCATTGGCATTAACAAGAACATGCCCAATTCCAATGCTCAATTTAATGTGATTCCACTACTTTGATACCACACCCATGGTTCAAACCTTTTCTTTTAAAAGTGTTTTGAGTCAACTTGACTATGTTGGCTAGTGGCTATGCCAACTCAATCACTCACTTGGTTTGAAGAGACAATTTATTCCAAATTGTTGAGTCAAACCATGAATCACCACCACAATGGTGGAATAAGCATGGTAAATGATTTTTTTTTAATATAAAAAACAAAAACCTAATCCTTGAACCCTATTAAAAAGTTACAAAGATAAACTTGTTGCTTCATTTTCCTCACACCTCTTTCATTGAGCATTTGGAGTTTTGTATTAGCCTTGAAGAGTAGTGATCTATCCTAACCAAGTATATTGTATGTTAATAGTTAAATGATAAATATATCCATATGTTTTCCTCTCAAGAAATTACAGGTTTGAAATATGTCTTTAAAGTTTTGTACTTTCAACATTTTACTATGAATTTTGAAGATTGAAATCATGAACTCTGCATATTAAGAATTTAGGATAGGGTTTGCTACTTGCAAAATTGCATATATGAATTCTAACATAGCCTCAAGGTTCAAAGACCCTATGTGCATCCATGCTAATATTGTTGATGAGGAGAATTATTTCAAATATGAAATGCATAAGCAGTAGGGTGAGAGGTGATGTTCATAGGTTGAAACAACACTTGGCTAGTATAAGAGGCCAAGTTGCTTCATGCATGGACCCATTAGAGGATATTGGACATATTAGATTGGAATTGCAAAATCAGCTTGAAAAATGTGAAGGAGAAGGCTAGCAAAAAGGAGATTGTTTAGCATGTTTTTTTAGACTCTAAAGTATAGAGGCCGTTTATAACCTCATTTATGATGAATTTTGTTGCTTATATGTATTGCACTCAGTGCCAGTTTGAACTTTTTTTCTCTCTTCACCCTTACATGGTATATACTATATGCAAAGATAGAGTTTGTATATTTTGTCTCTAATGGTTTGGAATCCTTAAAAATATATTTTTAAATAAAATTTAAATATTTCATGTATTTTTTGGTAAACCAAATCATTGAAATTAGATTGATCCTAATCAATCCAAGCTTGGGTTAGAGTTTGAGTTGACCTTTGATCGATTCCAAGTCCAAGTCAAGTTTTATAACATTGGTTCAAACTCATGTCATCTTGCTCACAAACAAAAAATTCCTTTTTGTTATTGTGTACCCACACACTCAACTCAAAGGAAATTGAGTCCATAGATTGCATAAAAAGATAGGAGGCATTGATTAATTTAATTGCATGGCCCTTATTACTAATCTTCCTCTATTTCAAGGTTGTCAACATCCCCAACACTATGAATATTCCTGATAGAGCTTCTTCCCAATGAGATAGAGATGATCAAACACAACCTAATAGGTATTTTGAACTTCAACAACCTTCGGGTTGTTAGCCACAACAAGAACTAGGTTGAGATGTAGAAGGATCACATCCATCCCAGCTATACTTGGAAGGATTTCACCCTAGGGGAGTAAGACAAGGTCATTATAGCCCACCCACCCAACATTTTCCATTTTTATATTATGTTAGTCATTCTCTAGTTAATAATTAACCATAATTTGTGATATGTGAATGAAAATAGAACAAACACGAAGAATATAGTTAAGAATGTGAATTTGTGAGTATGACACAACTAATATATAAACATCACCTTTTGGAAGAAAAAATGCATGTTGTGAGGATTGGACATTGTGAAATGAAGAAAAGTTGCATTGCCACTACCATAGGAGACATATTTTTTGGCCTTTAAAGCAAGGTTAAATACATTTGATGCATTTTGTTATATGTCCCCAAAGATAATATAGAGAGAACTGGTAATTTATCCTCTTGTTGTATTGCATAGATGCCAAAACCTCCATATTGAGTCACTATTGTTTGGTTGTAGTTATGATCGCTGTGATCATTACACTTCGTAAAAATGTCACCTTCTGTTGTTGCGCTCTAGGATGGTATGCACTAATGGTAAATGAACCCAAAATGGTGAATAGAAGAAGGCATGGGAATGGAAATGAGTATAACGTATGAGAATGGAAAAGAGAAAAAGGGATGAGTGCATGCACACTTACTCTATGACATGTATATTTCCAAGAGATGTTAGAACAATGGAAACAAAAACTCCACTTTAGTTCCTCAACATAACCATATATAACAATTATGTGCTATTGTATGATGGTTCCATGCCCATATCGTTCTTGATTCATAAATAATGTTGGGCCCCTTTTATCCTCTTAGTGCAATACTTATAAGTGTTTTACATCACATGTCATTTAGACAATATGCAGGGTAATATAAAATTGTTATAGTTTAGGCATGTTTAGATCATTTCTCTACTTCTTCAAAGAAAAGGGAATATGTCTTAAAGCATCTTAGATCCATATTATTATAATCTCCATTGGATTCATGGATGGGGCTACTTGTTGGATGTATAATCACACTTTTGTTTCATGGGTACTCAATACACCTCAACCACTTTTGCATTTGAATGGTATTTGTGTTGGTTAAAATAATGCATCCTAATAGGTTTTTCAAAAGGCATTGTAGTTCTTTACATTTGATTCTTAATTCTCCATCTTGATTCACAACTTATCATGATGCAATTAAACAATGTATATGATATTCATAATCCTATTCCCTTTAGGAGATTCCTATGGGTGAAAATTTTCTTTCAATCTTTTATACAAGTTCCCATGAGTCTCAATGTGTTTGGAAAATATTTGGCAAATCAAGTATTAGATTGACACATTTCACAATAATAAACAAAGAATGAAGTACAACATTTACAACAACTAAAAAATAACAAAATAATATATGAGACAAAAGATTTCACTATTTAAGCCAAGTACATACATAAATAACAAAATATAATTATGATTTAATATCAAAAAAGGACATCAAGTTGCTCAAGTATCTTCTCTCCCAATAGGTATCAATTAACAATAAAAGTTCCTATATCGAAGGATACAACTCAATAAAGTTACTATTTGAGATACCCAAATCTTTGGTTCCAGTGTTTAAATGATTAACGCAAGGGGGTATATACACACACATCTCAGATTGATCAAAATGCAAGTCTCTATGCCTTATGGTATTCTTACCTATAGCCATATTTTCATATGGAAGCTAAGCACGCCATCTCCTAAGCCTCTTCTAATGTATACCTTGAAGTGGGTACAAGACTTATGGATGTATTCAAAAAGGAAATTAACACCTCAACATTGCCTTGTCTAAGTAGTCAATGACTTTATGGGTCTTGATATTGTTTCATTTTCAGAATGGTTATTTTCTACTATTTGGATGGGCCAAATTTTAGGATCAAGAACTATGGATATTAGTCATCATCCCTTGATTTATATTCTCATCCTTGGTATTCCTCTTTCAGTATTTTACACTTGGGTCTTGAAAGTTGCTCTAAAAAATGGCTTTTTGAGCACTCTATCTGAGGTACCTTTGTGCAGGTTGCAATGTTTGTTACTGATTTCTACAAGTGCATTGTCACATTTTATCTTAGATCACCTTTTCATGGTACACTTATGCTCGAATAAATTATATATGAAAAAGAACATTTGTGTGCACAATATGAAAGCCTACACTCCACCTCATTTTCAAGTAATATAGAAATATTTACTCCAAAATTTTATACATGAAATCAAATTCTTTGGGCTTGTGAGCTTTGGTACTCAAATAGCATGAATGTTGTTCTTCCATTCGAAAATTTAAAAACATGCTCGGTACATGTGGTAGGTTTCCTTAATCATTCATTGTATCCACGTGTGATGCACAACAACACAATATATACAGAAGAAGAGTCATTAAAGTTGTATGTACTATGTATCACACCTATGCAAATATCGACAACATTGTTACCTGAACTATGGACCTTTTGTAAGTTCTAATCTAAACACTTTCTATGGTTTTACTGAAAGGAGACAATCCTTATGAAATCATCTCCATTGAAGGTTATAATACTGAAATTCCATTCAAATGCTAGTGCATTATTTGAATAAACACAAGAGAATTACTACTATTAAATTTTGGATCTTGTCACACCATATAGTAGTAGCAATAAAAATAACTAGTCAACTAAATATTTGATGCTTCTTAGGTTCATTTAGGGAACTGCAAGGTTGTTTGTTTAGTTATATTGCGTTGTTTTAGTAAGTAGATATCTTTCAATTGGTATCAAAGACCTGGTTTACAACACTAGGGGCTGCATGGGCTCAAGAAAGAAATGTTGACAACCAACATCTTCAAATGTGATCTTCTACAATGCATTAATCGACAACATGTGTAAGGAGGGTAGAATTTCAGAAGCAGAACATCCTCTACAAAAAATGGAGGAAAAGGATCTTACATTAGTAACCATAACTTCTAATATTATGATAGAAGGCCTTTATAAAATGGGAAAGGTGATTAGGTTTTGAAACTGTATAGCTATATAGAGTAGGATGGCATGAAACTAGACCATTTCACCTTTGTTGGCACACCTAGAGCATGTTTTAGCTTTTCAACTCTTGTCTAAAAAAGCAATTGCATTATAACATTACCAAAGTTGGATTTGAATTTGATGTATTTTTGGAGAAATTAATGTTAATGTTTTTCAATGATACACAAATTATATATGCAAGGATGAACCTATGATTGTTGTTAGACTATGATAGATCCATATTAACTCCATATCTACCAAGCATCGATAGGGATCATATCTCTCAAGATTCAAACCTCTTTTTGAGTGCAAAACTTGAGGAAACATTTGCATCTTGAGAGATTTGATTTTTCTCGGTGCTTGGTAGATCTAGAGTTAAGATGGATATATGCTAGTTTTTAACAATACTATATATATTTATATAAATTTCACAACTCTCCATATATAAATATTCTTATTTATAATTTTATTAAAACCCTTATAATACATATAGTTACATAATTATGGGATTGACATTTTTCTTTGACATGCTTTATAACTTTTTTTTAATGTGATTTACATAACATTGATTATATATATATATATAGAGAGAGAGTTTATTATAAGTATTAAGTTTTTATATTTTTATTAATTAA
Organism: Pinus tabuliformis; assembly: GCA_031772625.1. Taxonomy (NCBI): domain Eukaryota; kingdom Viridiplantae; phylum Streptophyta; class Pinopsida; order Pinales; family Pinaceae; genus Pinus; species Pinus tabuliformis. Next base: position 79,546,105 of record CM062815.1, on the reverse strand, counting down.
ATTTAAATATGAAGTAAGGAAACATCATGGTTACGAATATGAATCATCATTATTTTAATTTATGTGACAAAACAGATCTTCATTTGTAGCTACTATTTATATTTTATATACGTTTCTCATCTCTCTATATAGAAATATTATTATTTCTAATTATATGGTGATTAACTAAATCTAAACATGAAGTTTTGAATTCCATGGTTATGAATATGAATAATCATTATTTAAATTTCTTTTGATGTGATGCATACTAGGAATTTTCCCAAATAAATTGTTAGTAATTTTATTAATAAAAGAAAAAATATAATATAACGATATGAATTGAATTGACTTATGATTTTTATTGTTACTTTTTATTTTTTATTACTTTTTTAATTGAGTCGACATTATGTTTTATTATTATTATTCTTTGATCTAATGCTTCACTATAACATCTCAACTAACGCGTTACTACAACACCGAGTCTCTCATGTGGGATTGTAGAGCACCTCTTAAAGCAATTACAAAAAAGTAAGTTTTCACATTTTAAAAGAAAGTACAGTTGGATTTAGGTCAAGAGTAGAGTGCATTTATTTTTCATAGCATACATGCCTCATCTTGAAATAAATGATACCTATGCAAAGTTGAAGGCATTCACTTCACTAATGGTATGGGAAAAATACAAGCCATATACAAACTTTGTCCCGCATGAAGAATATGATCTTGGCCACTACATTGAAACATTGGCCATTTCTTTTGGATGCATCTCCAAGCATGAGAACCTTCCTTTTTTGATGATTGTCATAGTGTTAACAAGTTGATCTCTAACATTGTAAATCATGAGATTATAGTTAGGGATAACCATTTTCATCATTTTAAGGATGGGTTGTGCTCTTGCGGAGATTATTGGTGAACTATCATATAAACAAACTATGGGTTTTATCATCAGTCTTTTGGTGTCTAAAAGGTAGGTGAAAATGATTTATTTCGATTCTTGGATCTAAGAAAGGAGTTGATCAACTTGGAAAATTTCGAGGAATGGAGTTTCCTAGCATTTTTACTTTATGGAATTATTGAGTGGGACTTCAAATTTCACTAGACAAGGATGCATAGAAATTTTAGGAACTATAGCCGTAGTAAAGAAATCATGGCACCATGAATTTTTGGAATTTTGTGTGTTGACTGCTATTAGGAGTTTGAGTACATTGGGTCATTAAGAAAACTTGTAAAATAACCAACTTGTTAAGAAGGGTTATAAGAATCCAACCAAATGGAAACTCATAAGTTTCAATTGATAAATTAGACCTCCTCCAGTAATAGTTGGAAACAAACTATTTAGAACAATAGGGGCTCTCTTTTCTTTTCTTCCTAACCACAAAGGTGACTCTTATATTTTCTAAGAAAGAGGTTATATTTTTAATTTAACTATAGGAATGGTAGAATATGCTTTGATGTGTATGGACGTACATTGGTGAGGATATCTGTAGAAATTTCCTGTAGATTCACAAGCTCATGCAATGTACTAAAGCATACGACATGAATCTACTTCTACTTTCAACCAGCGAAAGCCAATAGATCGATGAAAACAATATGAATAAGAAGAAGACAAACCAATGACACATAACACAAGATGTATATGGGGAAAGCTACTGCTCAAAACCCCGCTATCCATATTATATATATTAGAAATATGAGTGAAGATACAAAGCTTATTCTCACTAGAACACTTCCACACAAGTATGCTCAACTCTCTCAGCTCACAAGCTAGCTCTTGGCCAACACTTAGCCAATTCTATAGCTCTCCAAGCCCCTAATATCTTGCATAATTCCTAGGATGAATATCCCATATTTAAAGGGAATTCATGCTTCCAAAACTGTGCAATCCGAACATAGGATCAATCTCTGATGCATGTGTGATATTTACACTCCAGTAAATAATACAAATGATAGTACACTGTCCTTGCACTCTAGTCTCAACTGGGTCTTTCTCAGAACTGACATGCATGAGTTTAGAATGAGGGAATCTTCAGTTAACTAGAGTGACATTTGTGGATGCACTAGTGCACCAACTAACTGTTAACTCTCTATTAGTTCCAAAAACAGTTTGGAACTAATTAAACTGAACTTAACTCAGTAAACCGAGTGATCTAATTTCCAACTCAATTTAAACTCATACTAGACCCCTAAAACTTAGGGAGAACATACACATGACTAAATAAATACTTCCAACTCGAAATTCCTAAGCTAATTAATTTATTAAACTTAATTAACTATTTACAAGTTGATATGAGAATATAATTCGATTTTAATTCTTAGTTTAATTCAAGGACAAATTAAACTAGAATTTCTTATTTCCATTTCTCAACACTCCCTCTCAACAAGAAAGGGATTATCAACTACCCCGATCCTGTCCCAGTGAAACTCGAATTTACATCTTGACAATGCCTTAATACACAATCTCAGAGATGACGATGTCAGATATCAATATGCTTGAACGATCATGAAAAACTGGATTTTCAGAGAGTTTGATACAAATATGATTATCTCAGTAAATCACAGTTGGATCCATCTGCTGACCAAACAAAATAACCATGATCTTCCTCATCCAGATGGACTCACATGTTTCCTGACTCGTAGCCATGTACTCTACCTCTATCGAATTGAGTGCAACCGATCTCTGTTTCCTACTGTACCAAGAAATTTCCTGTGACCCAATACTGAAGATCCCTCCTGATGTGCTCTTCCTGTCAGATGGACTTCCTGCCTAATCTGCATCGGTGAAGCCTTGAAGCTTCACTCCCTATATCCATCTATACCATAATCCATACTAAAAAATGCCCCTTTGTTTCCTTCCAATACAACTTGGTAGGCTTAACTATCACTTGACTAAACTGGTTAACTTCATAGCACATATCTGGTCGTGTGTTCACCAAGTACATGAGTGAAACCAAAAGTTGCCTATAAACAGTAACTTCCACTACTTCCCCTGAAGTAGCATCCTACTTCCTCCAGTTACCTACTAGAGGAGTCTCCATGGGTTTACTACTTTCCATGCGGAATCTCCTAAGTATCTCATTGGCATACTTTCCCTGAGACACAAACAACTCCCCATCTCCCTGCCATACCTCCATGCTAAGAAAGTAATGCATGAGCCCCATGTCCTTCATTTCAAACTCTCTTGCAAGGTCCTCCTTGCAATACTTGATCAGATGATCATCACATGTCAGTATGAGATCATCAACATAAAGTACAATGATCAAAAATTTATCTTCCACAAATATGTGGTATAGGTTCGAATCCGCTTCACTCTTTGTGAAGCACAACCTGGTGAAGTAGCTATCTATCTTGGTGTACCAAGCAAATGGTGCTTTCTTCAACCCATACAATTCTCCCTTGAGTTGACACACATGCGAATCATTGGAAAAGGTCCCAAAACCTTCAGGCCGCTCTATCTACACCTCTTCCTCAATCATGCCATTAAGGAAGGATGTCTTCATATCCATCTGATCTATCTTCCAACCCATATGTGTTGATAGTTCCAATATAGATCTGATTGACGAGTACCTTGCAACATGAGCAAATGTCTCATCATAGTCAATCCCCTCTACATGTGAAAAGCCATGGGCCACAAAGCTGGCCTTATGCTTCTCCACACTACCATCTGCATCTTGCTTTATCTAGTAAAGCCAACAAGAGCTAACCATTGACTTGTCCTCTGGTCTCAGGACCACATCCCAAACACTGTTATGGACTATGGAGTCATACTCCTCGACCATGGCATCAACCCAAACCGGTTGCTGCACTGCTTCCTTAAAGGAAGATGGCTCTATCACAACACATTCACCCATAAGATCCATGTATCTAGTGTATCTCTCAGGTGACCTCCTCTACCTGCGCTGAGAAGTGGGTGCTCCCACATTCTCCCGTGCATCATCCAACAATCTGTCAGCCTCTTTGGTGCACTTTCTTCCCTCTCTAGAAGACTCTGCCTGAGTGGATGTCTCTACTCCCGGATCCTCTGCACTTGGCTTACCCACATCATTCTAAGGCTCCTCAACCTTAGGAGCTAAAATCTCCTCATTCGCATGTAGCTCAAGCTCCCTCTCAAGGGAAAATAGCATGTTCTTCTCCTCATCGAATCTAACATCCCCGCGAACCACTGTCATCCTGCTGGTTGGGAAGTACACCCGATAGTTGTGAGTGTATCAGTGTACCCCACAAATATCCCTAACTTTGCTGCCGGCTCAAAATTTTTCCGTGCATCTTTGGTCACATGGAAATATACCCATGACCCAAAAATCCTGAATTGACCAACATCTCGCCTCTTACTAGAATAAGCCTCCTCTGGTGTCTTCATCTCAAGTATCCGATGTGGGCTATGATTCTAAACATAAACCGATGTGTTTCATGCCTCAACCCACAAGTGTAGTGGTAGGCCTTGATCATGCAACATCACCCTTGCTTCCCCTACTATGCTTTTGTTCTTCCGCTCGGCCACCCCATTCTGCTGAGGGTTATGGGGTGCCGTCAACTCCTGTTAAATCCCTTTCGTTGCACAAAAGTTCTTAAACTTGTTTGAGACATACTCACCACCATTATCACTCCATAGATCTTTAACCTTCTTGCTCGAATATTTCTCCACAAATTCTTTAAACTCACAAAACTTTTTGAAATTTTGATCATTTTTCTGAATGAAAAATATCCAACATTTACGAGAATAATCATCAATAAATATAACATAATACCTGTGTTTGGCATGGATGCTGTCGAGAATGGTCCAGACACATCTGAATGGAATCACTATAGAATAGCCTCTGCTTGATTGTCTCTATCATGAAAGGAAGACTTCGTGTATTTTCCCAAAGTACACCCTTTGCATGTATCAACTTGCACAAGCATACCTTTGGGAAGACCTGTAGAGATCTGCTGCAATATCTTCAAAGCCCCATCATGCAAGTGGCCCAATCACCTGTGCCACAACTCGCTAATGTCTTAGATCTGTACCCTTTCTGCTTTTGTGCTCAAAGCAGCACACTCCTCTACCTCCAGCTTATAGAGATTCTTCACCCGAATCCCTATCTTCTTTACTTTCCCCGTGTCTATGTGTCAAAGGAATGCATTTCCTTTCAAGAAGATCACATCATAGACTCTATCCTCAAGCATGAAAATGGATACCAAGTTCTTCTTTAGCCCGGTCACATACATAACATTCTTCAAGGTGAGTGAAGCCCCATGATCCCTCTGAAAAGTAATCGTGCCCAATCTAGTAACACTATACTTATCGTCGTCACCCATCTCGATATGCATCTAGAGATTTTATCGTCTAGGTCACTGCATAACTCTTTGTCGTCAATCGTGTGGAATGAAGCTCCACTGTATAAGTACCATACACTTCCCATAATTGATGACACCATGCATGCAATGAGGGAAAAGTCCAATTTGTAGAAAAATGGCCCAACTCATGACAACGAAAGAACTTAATTTTCATTATGTATTTCTTCTTACCTCCATGATAAGAATCTGATTTGGAATGGGGAGCTTTCCATTTCCCCTTCTTTGCCTTAATTTCTAAGGCACAATTCTCTTCATCATCAGTCTTTGATGAAAAGCCATCCCTGGTGTTCCTCCTGATCTCCTCCTGCATCAAATCCGACCACAGTCGTTCCTAGTCTGATAGCTTCTCTCGACCACTGACAGAGTCCTGATAACTATGAAAACTCTTTGGGAGTCCTAGAATAGAAAGACTCACCATATCATCCTCAAAAACTGTGATTCCAACACTTCAAAGTTCATCATGAAACTAAGTGAACTTGGTCAAGTATTTTGGAATCGTCTCGCCTTTCTCCATTTTAATTTTTCGAAGTTTGTTCTTCAGTGCCAATTTCCTTTGGTCATTGTTTTCTGATACAAGTCCATCAATGTTTTCCACATGGAATACAAAGTTTCCTTTCCATGTATACTTGAGATAATGTGGTCTCTAACTCCCTCAAGGATTATACGCCTCGCCTTTGCCACACACTTCTTCCATTCAACCAAATTCTATGCATCTGATGCTGCTGGCTTAGGAATTTCTTGATCAACAAATTCCTTCAAGCCATTATCCTCTAGCACAGTCTCCATTATGTCCCTCCAAGCTATAAAATTTGAGCTGCCTTCCAAGGCATACTCAAGCCACAAACCATAGAATGCCATATTCCGATCCTGAAGTATGTATTGCAAATTCGAATTTCACCTGTAACCCAAAACTTAAAACTTCAAAATATCCTCTAGTATACTATTCTCAGCTCCGATACCATGTAGAAATTTCCTATAGATTCACAAGCTCATGCAATGTACCAAAGCACAAGACAAGAATCTACTTATACCTTCAACTAGCGGAAGCCAATAGATCGATGAAAACAATATGAGCAAGTAGAAGACAAATCAATGACACATAACAAAATATGTATATAGGGAAAGCCAATGCTCAAAACCCCACTATTTGTATTGCATATATCATAAATATGAGTGGAGATACAAAGCTTGTTATCACTAGAATAATTCCGCACAAGTATGCTCAACTCTCTCAGCTCACAAGCTAGCTCTTGGCCAAGACTTAGCCAATTCACTAGCTCTCCAAGCCCCTAATCTCTTGCATAATTCCTAGGATGAATAACCCGTATTTAAAGGGAATTCATGCTTCCAAAACTACACAATCCAAACATAGGATCAATCTCTGATGCATGCATGATATTTACACTCTAGTAAATAATACAACTGGTAGAACGCTTTCCCTGCACTCTAGTCTCAACTGGGTCTTTCTGAGAACTGACATGAATGAGTTTCTGATGAGGGAATCTTAAGTTAACTAGAGTGACACTTGTGGATGCACTAGTGCACTAACTGACTATTAAATCTCTATTAGTTCCACAAACAATTTGGAACTAATTTGACTGAACTTAACTCAGTAAACTGAGTGATCTAATTTCCAACTCAATTTAAACTCATATTGGACCCCTAAAACTTAGGGAGAATATATACATGACTACAGAAAGAATTCCAACTCGAAATTCAAAGCTAATTAAGTTAATTAAACTTAATCAAATATTTACAAGTTTCTATGAGAATACAATTCGATTTTAATTCTCAGTTTAATTTAAGGACAAATTACACTGGAATTTCTTGTTGCCATTTCTCAACAATATCAGAATAAATAAGAACAGATGGAGGAAGATGCATGATGGTTGGTAGCCATTTGGGAATGGGTATGATGTGTGGGAATAGTATCTATAGTAAATGATCAATTATTTTAGTCTAAACTCTATGACTCCTATAGGTAGACCTTGCCTAAATAAGCATTAAATGGATTGCACTATTGAATTCTTTATTATTTCAAATCTTGGTAAGTATTTCCTTATGATCAATAATTACAAACTTGAAATATTCTCAACCTTAATTTCACTTTTACGATTGAGTAAACATTATAAGATTGATATACAATATATGAGATATTTATTGATGTCCGTTTACAATTGAGGGCCTCGATATATATATATATATATATAGTCAGGGTGTCTTTTCATTAATAGACATGTCTTTTCAATAAGACATTTTTTTCATTATTAATTATATATATATATATATATATATATATATATATATATATATATATATATATGTACATAATATAATATATATTATACATTGTTGTTCGAAAGGGAATACCTTCCATTTCTATATAAAACATCAACACTCCCTTTTAGTGAGGAAGGTATTCTTCCATGATGTTCTCCTCTAGTAGCCGTAATCACACCGAACCTCTTCACATGGTATGGGTAGGACTACCACCATAGTCTTAAGACTACGTTGCAAGTATAATATGACGTTTCTCCTCTCTAGTAGTCCCAATCACACCTAGCCACGTCACATGGTGTAGGAAAGACTTGTACCAGGATACACATTACTTCCTTAGACACTTCACATGATTGATTTGGGAAACTTTTGGACAGAGGGAGAGTATCTTCCCACTATAGGAGAAACATCACAAATCCATCTCAAAAAGGTGGATATTCTTCACCATACCAAGCTTGTATATGAAGTATTCAAACTTTACTTTAGATAGAAGATTGGTGAGAATTTCTACTATCTGCTAGTATGTGAATATGTATCAGAGTTCCACTACTCCTATCTGTAACATGTATCAGATGAAAATGGTATTTTACCTCTATATGCTTTGACTTGTCATGAAATAATGAATTTTATGAAAGCTTCACACAACTTTGGTTGTCACAGTATATCAAATTTGGTTTTAACTCTAGACTAAATAACCCTGTAAGCAATTTACGAAGCCACATTGCTTCACAAATTGCGTCACTGGATGTTATGTATTATACCTATGATATACTGAGTGCCACTGACAAATTTTTTATACTAAACCATGAGATCATAGCTGATCCAAAATTGAAGCAACATCCTGCTGTTCTTTTCTTGTCTACATCACTCCCTTCCTAGTCAGAGCTTGTATAACCTTGCAACTTTACTTCACTATTTGAGACATATCTGAGTCCATATCCAACTATATCATGTAGGTAGCTCAATACATTATTTGCATCTACAAAATGTACATGTCTATGCTCAACCATGTATTCACTCAATGTGTTCACTGTAAAGCATATATTCGGCCGGGTATTAACGAGGTACATCAAAGATCTGATCTAAGTGTTTATACATCTTGGGATCAACCGAATATAAAGAAGAATCACTCAATAACTTCAAATTTGTAATGATAGGTGTGGCGATGGACTTGCATTCCATCATCCTAAATCTCTACAAGATCTCAACTATGTACTTCCCTTAGTTAAGGAAGATATTATCTGGTCTCTACCACACTTTTAATCCAAAGAGATAGTGCATTAAACCCAAATCCTATTGAAATTTGTAACTAGGTTCAATTTTAAAAAATGAATTTGAGATATACTTATCAAAAGAATGAAGAAAATATTATTATTATTATTTTTATGACTTATTAAAGCATGGGTTTCATTCTTGGGTATTCATGTTTTAGGTCAAAGTCCCCATTGAGGACTTCTAGGATTTATTCTGAGTCATTAGATTCATTGCCCATTTAAAGCGACCCTTCTTGGGCTTTCGTATAATGTAAAGATAATTAATTTTGAGTCAAAAATGAATGTAGTCTCCTCCACACCAAGTTGGCCCCAAGATAGGTAATTTGACCTCATCGGAAGGCTATATATACAAGGCAATTTGAATTCATTTGGAGCATCTCACTCTCTCACACATAGTTTGATCTCTGAAGCTGGAAGTTGGTAAAGGGATAAAATAAGAGCTAGAAAGAAGTGCAAGTTTATGGAGGAAGATAGAAGATCTTAAGATCGAAATTTTGGCACAATTCTCACTCAGTTCTGAGGTGTATCAAGGGAGATCGAAGTTTTCCAAGTCTGGTCAAAGCTACCGCTGTTACTGCTATTGGGTCAAAGATGATACTGAGTTGACGCTGCTATTGATGCTGCTAGGTCGAAGTTACTTTTGAAGGGTTATCATCTGCATGGAGGATTGAGGGCTTACTTGGTGTGGAGGAAGTCTTTGTTTGGGTCTAGAGTCTTGGATTATCTTGAGAAACTATTGAAGGAAGAATTGTTGATTGGGTTTTCCCCTAGATAGGGGTTTTTCCCTAGATGTCCACCTACATATGTTGTCCTTGTGTCATTATTTTGGTAATTTATTGATGAAATAAAAGATAAAAGAAGAACATAAATATAAAATAATCACAAGTAATTATCTATATAAGAAAATATTTCCACCTTTATGATTTTCTAGCATGGTTTTAGAGCTAAGGTGAAGGAGGAAAAGGACAATTTTGAGTATCTTCTAGAAGAAGTTTAAAGGATTGATCAAGGGATCATATAAGGATCTCTTATAAGAGAAGAATATCACTATCTTGAAGGAAAATTTCTAACACAATAAAGAGTGAGAACAAATTGGAAGGAGCATCAAACTACAGATCTTGGAAGAAGAGGATTGACCTCATTCTTGAAAAGAACAAGTTATTTGATGTGGTCAAAGGAAAAGTGAAGAAACCTACCGAAGAATTCAGTGATGTAGACAAAGTGAAGTATAGAGAATTGGAGAATCTATTCACTATGAGAATAATGGTAGAACGCATAAAGGACATTCTTTTCCTGTACATTTCCAATGTAGACCATACTCAAGAGATGTATGAAGCTTTGTCAAAACTATTCATTATCAAGAACATCGGTCAAGTAACAAGTTTGAAGAATGAGTTAAGGACTACAAAGATGAAAAAACCTAATACTATGCCTTCCTTCTTTGTAAGTATTCAAGGATTAGATATGAAATTCAAGCCATAGATGAAATTGTACTAGAGAAGGAGCTAGTAATCACTGCACTATTGGGATTACCACCTACTTGGAGTTATTTTTATTCAGGTCTCAATAGTTGGAAAGAAGATCATACCTTTGAACAATTGTGGAATTCTTGCACCCAAGAAGAAATGATAATTCAATTAGTATCCAAAAATAAAGAAGAGAAGGTGTCAAATGCATACTCCGCCTCTCACAATAAAGGACACTCCAAGAAGTCAAGAGGGCCAAGAAGGAAAGTTGATATGTCTAAGATAGAATGCTACCAATGCCACAAGATGGGTCACTATAGAAGCGACTGTCCTGACAAACCGAAGAACAAGAAAGAAGCATAGATCAAGCCAATGTTGTTGAAGAAGGATATCCAAAGAAGACTAAACCCGAAGAACTGGATATAAGGGACTTACACTACTAAAGTCCTTTGACCTAAGCTTTAGTTATTTGATTTTTTTTGATTTCTAGTTTTTAGGTTTAACATATTTTGGAAAAGCATTTTTATTTGTTCTTAAGGTTATAGGTATCCATCAATCTTGGAGGGAGACCTCACCAACCTCCAAAGATAAATATCCTATTACCATTTTCATTTTTAGTTTTCCTTACTTATCTAGTTTTGTTTGCATTAAATACTAATCACATTTCTACTCTTATTTTTCTTGTTTAGGAAAGCCTATTGAAGACTCAAGGAAGAAGGCCTCACAAAACAAAGCATTGGAATCAAAGTGGTTTTTAAGAAGCAAGAGGTATGTTTTGAATTACAAGTTTTTCTCTCTCAATATTCATTCTTGATAAATTATTACTAACATCTTTTTTTCTAGCTTTCTTGAATCTTAAAGATTCTTGATTGGGTGATTCATCATTAGATAAATCTACCCTCCTCATATATTTGATTACTCTTGTGGAACCCTAGAAAGGTTCATTGTGAAAATCCTAACTTAAGGGTATGTCGATGATTATGTGTGAAAACCTAACCTGCTTAGGGTTATTGTTGAAATAAAATGTCTGATGTTTTGATGAAGTCATGTTTGGGGTTTTGGTATGATTATGGAAACCCTAACTTGTTATGGTTGAATGGTGATGTCTGAAATCCCAAACCTTTAAAGTATTTATAATTTATGGTTTCCTATGTTTTGTATTTAAACCTTAGATCATTAGGATTTGGTAGGTGTATAAGCAAGACCCTTAATGTCCTAGAAATGAAATCCTTGGCATGTATGTGTTTGTCTGATCAAACCCTAGTCTGATCAAGTTTTTTATATGTCTAACTCTTATTGATATTTGTGTAGTTGGGTTTGACTAACACATGTTATGATATGCTTGTGCATGATGATGGAATCCTAGATATATGAGTTGACCTAATTGTTGATGGTCATGAGTCCTAGGGTTTGGAACTAAGCCCTAGTCAAAGTTTGATTCTATAGGATGATAGTATTTGTGAATTCTAAGGTTTTTGTAAAAAACCTTAGTAGAAGTCCAAATCTCTGTTATATGATGACAATGTGATAATTTGAGATTTGTATAGGATTGTTGAAATCTGAATTTGAGTTATGATTGTTGGGAATAAGTAAAATCTAGGGTTTGCAACAAACCCTAGTGAAATATTATCATGTCGTTACTTTGAATTGCGTTGTGATTGGTTTTGATTGTTAAAAGCTCATGTATGAAATCTAGGGCCTCTCACTAAATCCTAGTGAGAAGTCTAACATATGAATTTTGAAGTTGTTAGATACATTATAGATCTATATTTGTCTAAACTGTTTGTAGGGTTTACAATATGATGTAGTAGGGTATGTCATACCTCTGGAAGAAACATTGAAATTCTAGATGTAATGATGGTTGTTATGAAATGCTCAAAGTCTTGATGAAGTAGTCTAGGGTTTATGACAAAAACCCTAGCAAGGAGTTGAAGAGTATGTGTCTCTTGTGTGTAATTAAGTTTGTGTATTTTAATGTGTAAAGTTGAATGCTTCCATGATTTTGATATGGTTAAATTCATGCTTATATAGATTTGGTTGTACTTTCTATCTAAGTTGTACAGGTACATAATCTTCAAGATGGTGAAGACATTCGTAAAGTAAGCATGATGTGAATGATGATGGTCATGATGACTTTGATAAGAAGGATGGAATCCATGAAAGATTCTCTCATGTAGTAGAAAATAAGTTGAGCCCCCTAAGTTGAGAGGGAGCTTGGATGAAAAATTAGATCCTCCTTTATTAAGAGGGAGTGATGGATTTGGTTCTCTACTTCATGTGCCATGCACTGTACCAGGACTAGCAACCATAAGTTTTAGTGAAGTCCATGAGTGAGAGAAGAAATTAGAGAGTGTACTTTGAAGGGTTGTTGAGATAAGAAGAGCCAGATCTATTTGTTGCTACATGAAAAGTAGGAAAGGAAGCTGCACCATTGAGGAATCTTCTATCGAGATTCATTTGGAAAGCTCTAAGTCCTACAATGAAAAGTTGAGAAGCAACATCAAGATACCTGGAATACCTTGGAGGCTTGTATATATTTATGTAAATTTTAAAGTTTTACAGATTGGGATTGTGTTTGTAAAGGTAAATATCTTGAAGGTTTGATAACATGTTTCACATGAATAGGGTTTTCGATCTATTTGATTAGGAGAGATTTGTTGCCAATCTATTTGATCAGATTTGTTACTGATTGGAATAATTGGGAAGTTGAGGCTTTGTGTGTGAAACATTTCCTGGGAGGAATTCTAGCCGACACTATGTGTTGATGTCTAGTTTCTAAAGTACGGAGGGTGGCGTTGGTCATGGAGCTCTGACCTCAGATACACACCTAGATCCTTGGGTTAATGGTTAATAAGTAAGCCTGATGGTAGCTAGAGAGGCTAAAAAATTTAGTCCATCTTAGTACCACCTGGATAGATTCTCGTGGTCAGGAATCTAGTCCATGGCATTGCGTGCCTAAAATTATTCATGGTTCATGTGTTCTGAGATATTCCTTGTACTTGTACTGATGAATACCTCCCTAGTTAAGAGGGAGTGTTGAAATTTGTAACTAGGTTCGGTCTTCATAAATGTATTTTAGATGTACTTATCAAAAGAATGAAGAAAATATTTTTATTATTATTTCTTTGACTTATTAAAGAATGGGTTTCATGCTTGGGTCATCATGTTTTAGGTCAAAGTCCCCATTGAGGACTTCTAGGATTTATTCTGAGTCATTAGAGTCCTTTTCCATTTAAAGAGACCCTTCTTAGGCTTTCGAATCATGTAAAAAGAATTACTTTTGAGTCAAAAATGAATTTAGTCTCCTCCACACCAAGTCGGAATCAAGAAGATCAAGTCAGCCTCAAGATAAGTAATTCGACCTCATTGGAAGGCTATATATACAAGGCAGTTTGAATTCATTTGGAGTATATCACTCTCTCACATATAGTTTGATCTCTGAAGCTGGAAGCTGGCAAGTGTGAAGTTGGTAAAGGGATAGAAGAAGAGCTAAAAAGAAGTTTGAGTTTCTGGAGGAAGATAGAAGACTTCAAGATCAAAATTTTGAGATAACTCTCACTCAGTTATGAGATGTATCAAGGTTTCCAAGTCTGATCGAAGCTGCTACTTCTACTGCTATTGGTTCGAAGCTGTTGTTGATGCTGCTACGTTGAAGGTAATTTTGAAGGGTTACCACCTGCAAGGAGGATTGGGAGTTGACTTGGTGTGGAGGAAGTCTCTGTCCGAGTCTAGAGTCTTGGATTATGTCGAGAAACTATTGAAGGAAGAATTATTGACTGGGTTTTCCCCTAGAGAGGGGTTTTTCCCTGGATGTCTACCTACATATTTTGTCCTTGTGTCATTGTTTTGGTAATTTCTTGATGAACTAAAATATAAAAGAAGAACATAAATATAAAAGAATCACAAGTAATTATCTATATAAGAAATTATTTTTGGCTTTCTGGTTTTCTAACAGATCCTTCATTTTGAACTCTAAAGTGAGCTCCCTCTTAATCCAAATTTATTTACAAAAGTATTTGAACTCATTTTAGGTGTATTCACCTCCATTATCTAACCTCAAAAATTTAATCTTTCTTCCAGAGAAATTTTCTACTAAAGCCTTGAATTATTGAAACTTATTGAAAACTTCATATTTGAATGTATAATTTCCAAGATCCCCTTGGATCTATTGTCACTGCTTGGAAATATTCCCTTGGAATTCTTTCTAATTTCACAACCTTTTCATACTCCATCATGCTCCACCTGCATATCTAGTAGAATTGCGACCATTTTGCTCAAAATCAGCAAGGTTTTGTAGTTGAGGTGAGTAAGTCTTTGGTTCCATAACTCACTAGAGCTAATACTATTGTGCACAAGAACTTATGTCGGGCACCTATTTAATTTATATAATACTCCCTCTCAGACACTGTTATAGCTCCAAATCTCACTATTATGGTTTGAGATGCTGCATTTATGGCCTAGGGCAACCCCTCCTTCCAGACCTGGTCCAAAAATTTAAAAAACGGTGTTTTATTCCCTGTACGCGACTTTGCCCTGTGTTAAACGCGTGTACACGCGGGTCTGTCATACCCAACCCGCGTGTACCTATTAAAACACTTAAAAAAATATAATTTCCTCTTTTTCGGGCGGTGATCGCGGGTTTACCTGCTGGATCACCTGTTAGTGCCCGTGGCCCAACTGTTCCCAACCAACTCCTAACTAAAAAACTACTTTGGAGAGGGTATAAAAAGACATCAAAGGGAAGGCCAAGGGGAGAGAGAAAGGAGAGCAAGATTATTATGCTGAGATTTTTCCCTTAGACCAGGTCTGAAGTCCTTGGTGCATCCTGCACTTCCCCCATTTTGCATAGGAAACCCTTGTTTCCATGTGTATTGGTGATCATTCATCCTTGACATCATCATTGAGTAAGACTTGGAAGGAGCTCTTGTTGAAGGCTGGAGGCTGGAACGAATCCGGGAGGAAGCTTGCTTGGAGCCTGCTGAAGGTGTTCAGGTGATATCTTTCCGATATATGTACTTTATTTGCCTTTATATATAAAGAAACACGTCTTTGTTCCCGAATAATCTTTCTTTATGCCTATGAGATTCTTGTGTTGAATTCTTATGAAAGTAGTTACTTAAAGATTATTTATAACTAACTTTATAGCATAAAGATGATTTATACATAAACTTCTATACATGTACTGTTGAGTTCTTTGATTTGTTTGTCTTGCAGGTCAGAGAAAGAAGAAGGGAACTCCAAGAAGGGTTTGCACCCTAACGGTCTTCTCGGGCGTAGGACCTTAGGTATGTACCCTAAACATTAGAATTTGCTTAAAAGTAAAAAGATGGCTGTGTGTGTGTGTTTCTTTGTATAAGCAATTTTCAGTCTGGTAGAGTCTCAGCCCAAAGGACTCTAGGGGTACTTTCCCTTCAACCAGACACCAATCACATTATTTGAATCTATATTTGAATCTTTAGGCCATAGAAGGACTTTACCATCAACAAAAGCTACTGAGTCTGAAGCGTCGATCTTCTAAGACAAAGATGGAAAGAAGATTCTTCTTTAAATATTTTACATGCAATACAATTTTTATTGAAATGGAGTTACCTAAATCAAGTTGGTAGTATGTTTCTCGTATTCCTTTTATTGCATGCTTTGAATCATCTCCAAGTTCCACCTGAAGGGATGAACTCCTTTTCTTCAAATTTGTAAGATAATTTCAGAACCCATTCATGTGCTTGGAAGAACCACTATCTAATAGCCGAATATCACTTCCTTGAGTGATGGTGCTTGTGAGAGTTTATACAAAGAAAAACTCTTCATATTTTTTCTCCCTCGTCTTTTTCTGAGATGTAGACTCCTCCATATCTACTACATGTGCATGATTTTCTATTTTTCATTTCCCTTGAGAACATTGGTAAGCAAAGTGTCCCAACTTCTCACAATTGTAACTTCTAATATTAGATGCATCCTTCTTGGGATATGGAAATGGTATTCTATTTTTCTTTGGATTGTTGTTTCTTCTTTATTTTCCTTTCTTCAATTGAGCAACCAGAGCTTGATTTTCTTCATCGTTGGTGTTATAGACATATTTGGGCACTATAACCCCAAACTCACATGTCCATAAACTAAGGGCTCCTTAAGTCCCTAAAAGTGTTGTTTCATACCCTAAAGGATCATGGTCAGCTGATTACATCATTTCCCAGGAGTTCCACCTGAAAAACTACTAAGAACTGGCCAAAATTGGACCATACAGATTGCTCCATGGGCAAGGTGCGATGCATATTGACTGCCTAACTGGCCAGGTGCGATGCATACTAAAATGGCCTTTTGTGGGATGCGATGAGCGAGAATAGACAAATGGTAGAGATAGTTTGCAAGGTGGATGATCATGGAATCTTCCAAAAACTTCTCCTGTGACACTTGCCTCTCTGAATTCGCCTAGGGATGAGTAAGAGATCAATGAAATCTCCAAGTGGAACCAAGAACTATCAGTGGAATGACACTAATAAAAAACCCAGAGCTAACTCACACCCTTGCAAGACATCTATAAATGGATCCCTCGTCTGAGAGATCTAGAGGCTGGAATTTTGTATTTTGTAAGGAAGTGTTATTGGTTTGTTGGTGAGAAGAGACATTACATTGTTGGGTGATTTGCTTGTTTATGAGGTGAAGAGGGCTTCTACAACTGGGAGGATGATGTTGGATTAGACAGCTGGGTTGTAATCCTCTCTTACATTACTATTAATAAAGTTCTTTGAGTTTTCCTCCATATAATCGTGTATTTGTGAAACTTGTTTATGAATGCAATTGTATGGTCAATGTGTTTCCGATTCTACATTATTTATGATGTTTTAGATAGAGATGCTTTGATAGTTTGCTATTACTTTGACTCTACAGGTACTCTTTGAAGCGGGACAAGTAGGAGAGGAGTGGCAAATTCTATCAAGGAAAGGAGAAATCAAGCTAGGATCAAAGCGAAAGATCCAGGTTGGTCCTCTTTTTTTCTCTTCCATCTATCACACTTAAAGGAACTCTTAAAAATATTTCATTGTTTGTTTCTAAGATAGCTACCCGTCTTAGTGGGACTAGCAGTTCGAATCGATACTAGTTTTCCTTGTAACAAAATGGTGACTCCGCTAGGGACCGAATAGTTTGTTTTGTTTGTTTATTGTTTGCTTTATAAACTACAGATGGAGCCTAAAGTTATCCAGCTAGCCTTTGAAACACCTTTGCTATGTAATTGTGAAGTAGATAAACGCTGCTTTAGTAAATCTCCGGGTTGGTTTATGAACTGAACATCTGACTTACAAAGCATTCTAAGTACCCTTGTGTTAGCTCAGAACCTCATCAGATCTTACCCTTAAGCTTTGTTGTTACTGTCCATCATTACTCAGCCTAAATCACTGAACTTAGCTGCAAATTTTGAGCAAAAACCAAGCTTAGTTTCACTCCCTGGCCCATCGCACTGTCTGTAACTGTGCAACTTGGATGAATCACATCTCCCATGTGTTATAGGTGAGATGCATCCCTGTTTACCTATGTTACAGGTGCGATGATTGAGTGATACTATTTTTCTTCTCTGAAATTTGGTTTTTCCTCCTTGCTTTTAGCTTTATTCAGTGGTTTTGTTGTTCATGATCAATACCTTCTTGCTGAAACAATCTTCCTTCACATTATTTCAGCCTCCATCAGTTAGGAATTGTAAATGTTTTTTGTATTTGTCAATCATTTACAGTCTTCCTTTGTCGAAAGTAGCCTAATCAAACAGTCGTTTTGATGCAAGTGTCGTAATTGTCATTTTGGATTAGAAGAAGAGTGTTGTAAAGTCTTCCTCTTCTAGATAGTTGATTGTAATTTTGTCATTGTACTTGATTTTGAAATTATTAGTATTTGAAGTGTCAAAAATATTTTTCAATTCGAAATCGAAAAGTGTCGTCTTAGTCTTCCCTTCATTTTGAAAAGAAAATTGTTAGTACTGTCGCTTTGAAAGAAAATAGTTCAGATCTATACTTAGCTTTCTTTTTTGGCATTCACACATTAAGGAAGTGGAAAACAAATACATGCATGTGCATCTGCATTTTGACTGCATGCGAAATTTGATTTAGGAAAGTGCATTTAGTGTGTGCTCTATGCTCTTTGTTGAAAGAAAATCATTATCTTCTTTCTTTTGTAGCTAGGATTTTCATTGCTAAAAGAACATAAACGACTGTTTATCGTTTTAGATTGCATATTTAGGAATTTCACATCTACATCACGCGTTTAACCTTGAAAGACAAACTTCTAAGCAAGATCAACTCTAAAATAAACCTCAATGAACATAAAAACGCTTTGGAACCTAACCCAACACATCTAGAAGTCTAGGCTAGAGACGTGTTCCAGCGTCGTAAAACCTGGTAACTATCGTTTTCATTGAAGGTTGGGTGATTCCTCCTCTTCGATACGAAAAGTTCCAGCACAGACTTGTGCTGCCCGTACCGTCAAGTATATATTGGGAGACCACAATAGGCTGATATCCTTTATCCTTAGGAAGCCGTGTCTGCCGCCCTATCGATCGTAATGCACTGAACACAGCATTCAGAAAGATTGACTGCCGTACATAAGTCCTTGGTAGTTTCTCTGTCATTTATCACCAAGGTGTATTTTGCAGTTTTACGATTGGTTTGGTAAACCGTCTTTCTAGACTTCCAGAGCAGTCACTTTTGTTCCTTTTCGACTCCTTAAAAGAAAAGGTCCATCTAAGCACTTGTCACTTCAGGTTCGTTAAAAATCGAAGGCGACTAGAGTCACCTTTAGCTTTTTCTCGACTCTTAAAAATTGAAAAAGCAAGTTGCGTCAAAGTGTCTTAAAATTCATTTAAATCGGAATAACATTTTTCCTTTTTAATTTTTGAGTTGATCAAGTAATCTGCAATCATGGAAGAAATTCAATCAAAACCCCATCATTCGTGGAGACTAGTGAGTCAACCATCTTTGACCCTAGAAACGAAACCAACTCGGGAAAAACTGTCTCGTTTAACTGAGTCCAATTCACCTGATTTATTTGAAACTTGTGTTTCAACATCATTAGAGATTACAATTACTCCAATTATCTCTGGTACATCTTCCTTTACAGAAGAAGTTTCGCAGTTACGAGAGGACATTAGAACTGATCCTAGTGTAACAGTAGACACCTCTATTCTTGAAGTAGCTCCATCTAGGATTGATCCGAAACTGAAGTTCACCTGCCTGAACATCTGGAAGTTGAGTTCCATAATTCAGAAGGTGTCACCCCTCCAGTATCTGTTACTGCAAAAGCTACACTTTCTTCGGCTCCAGAAATATTTTACAGACCTGATGGTCTACCTCTTCCACTGGGATTGATTGCCATAGAAGAGATAGTAGAGGATCTTCCACCCAGTACTCCAGTTCATTTTGGAACTGGGATCGACCTACATCCTTCTATTATAGGAGTTAGTCCTTGTAATCATCCTTCATCGCAAGTTCCTGTCGAATCGCTAGGAAATCTTTTGGATAGACTAAATATGTCTAAGCAACCATCAACATCTAGGACTGTGTCAACTGACATAGCTATGTTGGAGCTTCTTGCTGCCGTTCCTACAATGATTGCTGGTATACCATCTGTCCTATCTAGTTATCAACAACATGCCGGAGTCCAATCAGGGACTGTTTCGACGACATGGTCTGTTCCTATTTCTTCATCTAAAATCTCATCTGGTATTTCTTATGTTGAAACTGAACAAGTTGATCCAATGTGTCTTCAAAGGCCAATCTACCCTTTAAGTACTGGATTGCCACCATATGGGGGGTAGTATGCCTTTTCATTGTTCCCTCCTGGAGAACAACCATATGAGAGTTTACAACAAAATTCAGGTCAAACTGGAATTACATCCAACGGTTGGGTACCAATACTGCCTCAACAACCAAGGGTTGTATATTCAATGCAACCAGTCCATCCTGTGTCGAATATTCCCACTAAAATTGCTATTGTGACTATATCGCAAGTAAAAGCGCTACCTGTTGTATGTCAACCTCAAGTCTCTCAGGTTGCAATACAACAGCTTCTCGTCTTAGCGATTTAATCAAAAGCTCAGGTTAGTGCCTCCTTATCTGGAGCGACTCAGGCTCAAACAGGTACTATCGCTCTGCATCTTGGTCAATCATCCAGTATTGGACAACAACAAATGGTTCAACAACAATGGCTGGTGCAATATCAACAACCATAATTCCAGCAATCATACGAAGGACCTAAGCAACAACGCTTTGTAAGTAACAGGCAACCGCATTTCCAAAGCGGTTATCAACAACCATACTGTCACATGGAATAAGTCGATCTTGCGGACAAGATAGACCTTCCTAGAATCTAAAGAAGACCTAATGACAAGCAAACCAACCAGACACTATCTTTCTCTAAATATGCTTTAATAAACAATGACAAACAAGTGTTTTTAGGGCCTACCTTAGGTCCAACGCAAGCTTGTGGATGCCCTCGCTCCTTCGATCCAAATGAGCTCCTTTGTCGCGAATCTACAAACACAAACAAGGCAAACAAATTAAATAGAACCTGAAAAGCCAATTGCATAAAACATATTTAATATGAAAGTCAAGGAGTCCATGAAACAAATAACATGAGATACTTGTTGAGAAAAATGAGTTTGATTGCATTAATTCAAAAGAAGAAGAACTTTTACAACCTGTGCCTTGACGCTGTACAAGCTCCTCCCAGGGTCCAGCAAGAAGTCTCCTCTACTTTGACAAGTTTCACTCACTCCCCAATGAAGCTAAAAAGGTATGTGATCTCTCCTCTTAAGCTCAACTAGGAAGTCTTGATTTCACCAGCATTTGCCCTAAAAAATGTTCAGCTTCTAACCTTTCTAGCAACCAACCCAATGCCTGTATTTATAGTGCAATGGAGGGAGGTTACTAGGTCCTCCTTCAAAGGGATAAAGCCCTCCTTCAAAGGGATAGCTCCTCTCATCAAGGGATTAGCTCCTTCTCTTTTGGGATGCATGAACCACCTCAGAGCGAACAATCCACATCAAAAATCCTTCTAGAAACCTCTAGAATTAACCCAAAGTGAGTTTTTTTAAGATAAAACTTGCGCCTTTTGACTTTCATAGGGGTCCGCACCTACACTGTTAGGGATAGAGCGGGCAGGTCCGTAGTTTTTGTACACAGAAGGTGCGGGACCGTAGGTGACAATGAGAGAAAGTGCAGAACCAGAGTTACATTGATTTTTAATGTCTTTCTCTCATTTCCAAAGCTTGACTTGAAGAGCTGAGGTCTGAGACTTGCTTAGGAGGACAGTACAAGTGATGATAGACCCATACTGACTGCAAATAATCATGGTGACGATATTTTTGTGTAACAGATTGCCCCCTAAAGTGTGAAGTCTGTAGTAGATGAGGGTTTCATTTATCATTTAGGAAGAGTGAAGTACTTTATCATTTTGAGGATCATCTTGTGGAGAGCCCGGTTGGAACCTGTAAAAACATTCAATGCAAGATATATATATGAGATCATATCATCGCTGAGGTAGGCATTCCCATACTCAGATCAAAACTGACTAGAAAACTAACTACTGCTCTGATATAGGAATGATCTTGTAAAACATCACAAGTACAGACTCATGTGGACACAGTATGGATGCAGCCATCTGTTTATGGATAGTCCATTATATAATGAATACAAAATTCCTCGCAGCTTGGATTGTGGAAACTAGATCTAGGGTCTTCATTTCTACTTCCCGAAATAGTACAATTCTATCCATGCGAATGAATGTGTTGATGTCGAACATGGTAGAAACCACTTGATTACCAGTCAATGATGTAAACTGTTAACAAGTGTGAGAGAAACCACCAGTGATGTCAATGGCTCTCAAAGTACCCAGTACAATCCATGAGATGCGAAAATGTGTTGATGTTGAACATGTCACGGAATCCTTTGATCGAAGGTCAATGATGTAAACTGTCGTCAAAGGCGAGAAACCTGCCATTGAGGCATGCAGATCTCAAGGTACTGACGATTCCTAGATCATCTTTCTAGATAATGAGCTGATGTCGATAGAAAGCGATCCGTCGTAGGCAAGACCACAACACGAAATAATAGATCAAGTCGAAGAAATTTAGTTGCAAGGACTGACTCAGGGATGGTCAAGATGGATGACAGATATTTTGCAGATGAATGGCTTATTGGCAGTGACCTCTTGAACACATAACGACACGGCAGATGGTTTGGTGACAATTGACCCAAAGTTAATACCCAGAAACCGGCTGAAGACTTTCAACGTGGTTTGATCAACTGTTAGGTAAATGATTTCCCAACCCAGGTGAATAAAAGTGTCGTGTTGAAGAGTGGTTACAAAGTATGACAAACAGACTCATTTCTCTCTCTTTTCCCCCACCATTTCTGGCAAGTACCTCTTTATTTTTGACAAGCTTGAGGAGGATAACATTTGCTTGATTATAAGCTCATCCTTCGGATGAGTCCAACTTAGTTTAAATTCAAACTCTAAGAAGGAGTGGTTCGTTCCTGTTTGTAATCGAACAGGTCCTTTACTGTGAAATTTTAACGAGTCCAGTATAGGAGAAAGTCGGCGTTTTTCAATTTTAGAGAGTCTGAAAAAACTTAAGAAGACTCCAGGGTTGACCTTTTTCGTAAATTTGTGTCTCCCAATCCCGAAAAAGTATAAAATAATACTTGAGAGAACCGCTTGATCTTTTACGACCAAGGAGTACTTTTCGTCATTAGTGCCCTTGATCCAAAAAAGTAAAAAAGTGATCAATGACACGTCATTTTATAACCGATATCGAATTTGAAACGACAAAAATCCGACAATCTTTTCTTGTTTTTACGGTCCGAAAAGAGCTGTAAGTGGACCGTCTTTTAATTCCGTTTTAACGAGTTTAAAAGAAACACTCGGCAACCTTTTCATGTTTCAGGAGTCAGAAAAGAGCTTAAAGGTGACTCTAAATGTTTTTTCGTCGAAAATGATAGATTTCGCCTGAATAATCCTTTATTCTGCACAAAAACACAAACATTACTCATACCTGTTTGAAATAGATAAAAATGTCGCAAAAATACCTTTTCAAAGTGAAACATAAACAAATTTACAATTTATTTACTCAAAAAACTTATAAAAAGGGCCTTTGTCAATTCATTTTTACTGTTTGAGTTTGGGTGAGGAAATAGTGCTTTTTCTCAGTAAACTTCCCGTGAAGATTGCGGAAAATCCAACCGTCGGAATCGAGCGCCGTCTTCTCCAGGTAATCCACATCATCCTACTCTTCATTTTTAACCGTTTGATTTTTTGTTTTAATCATTTATTTCATTTTTGGGAGGGTTTTTAGGCATAAAACCCGCGCGCGGGGGCCCACAGGTTTACCACTGCTGGCCTGCGGACCCCGACTTTTTCTCCATTGGGAAAAAGCTCGGGGTCCACACCTTCCATGTAGACAAAGTGCGGTCCCACGCACTGTGTCTAACCCGGAGGGTGCGGTCCCCGTCGCAAGGGTTTTTAACCCAAAAATTCTCAAAAATGGACCAAACAAAACAATTTCTAGCAATTTAATTTATCTTTATACTTGCTGCAGAGAGTACATCATGCTAGATTGGCATGAACGAGAGCATGAGGACATAGATGCTGCTGCATGGAATCATCAGCCTTCACTTGATGCTTTGAGGGCATGCGGCTTGTACAAATTCTGGGCCATTCCTGGCATGAGGGCTCAGGTGGATTTCTTACAGTGGATGGTTGACAGATGGAGCGTACAGGACCAGTGCTTCTTCATTGGCGGCCACCAGCTCAAAATCGAACTGGCGGACATATATTTCTTGACTGGTTTGCCTAAGAGAGGTGAAGACTTGACTCTGTTTGGGGCTAGGGCAGGTGGCCAGTCTGTCGATAGCCTCCGGCTAGAGTACTGTAACAACCAGGCTAGAGACAAAGGGATAGACATAAAGACCATATCCCGTCCTGAGCTCATGGTGATTGCGTTCACTGTCACCAGACTTTGTGGAGCTGCCACATTACATATTGCCACCGGATCCCAGATGCGTATGGCAGTTGATTGCTTTCGAGGCACCATCTTCAACTGGTGCGATGCTGTGTTGGCCAATGTGAAAGGCCAACTGACCAGGGCCAAGAACGGACGACTAAAGACCTTTGGTTATGGGGCTTTGGTCATGAGTTTTGGCCTGGAGAGGGTTCCTATGCTGATCCCACAGCACCTTATCGTTGGAGCTGGGCTTCCTCGAGAGCCCAAATTGATGCGATGGGTCGCAGTTATGGCCCATCACCCAGACGAGAGGACAGAGGTTGCTCGATTCAAACCTGAGTATTTCCAATGGCTGGAAAACCAGGTCTTTTCTATTCAGGACTTCCCTTATGTTGGGATAGATTTCCGTGGTGACCCAGACATGGTTCTTCCACCAGGAGAGCAGTGGGATGAGTCAGGTAAAATCCTTTTCAACATTTTTCCTATTTTAATTTTTTTTGTTATTTTTCCATCGTCTCAAAAATGATAGTAAAAAATTTAAAATGCAGATGTGGGTCCACAGCGACCAGCCGCTCTCCGGCCTTACAAGAGGAGGCAACCAGTTGCACCTGCGCCAGCCCCACAGGACGAATCAGCAGAGGTTTTGGCCGAGTTGGAGGGTCATCTTGAGCGCTTGATAGGAGATATTCCTGAGACCACTATAGATGACATTCCTTGTCGACTTCAGTGCTATGTGATTGGGGTCCCGAGACCTTTTAGGAGGTTCCTTTACAAGGTGGCCCGTGCAGTGGTTTCTTATAGAGATCAGCACTCGTGATAGGATGATCGCCTATTGTGGGCACATGTGACATTTTTGTTTTTTGTACTTATCATTTTTGCCGATCATAAGGTGTTTTTCAACCTATGATCGAGGACGATGTATTTTTTGACACACTCCTATATATATCGCTATTACCGGCTTATCTTGTAAATCATGTTATGGAATGGTTTTAAATTTACATGTATGATTATTGCAAATGTCTATTTAACATTCGAGAAGCAATTGCATCTGCTAATGTATTTAAAGATTTTGGAATATGATGATATTCAATATAATCAAATTCACGTTCCAAGAGACGCACTCTCAAAAATAATCTTAATAACACTGGATTTCTAATGGCATACACCCTATTAAGCTGTAATACAACGAGTTCAGAATCTAACCTCACTATCAAACTCCGAATCCCAAATGAAATAGATTCAGATAATAACTCAATCACTACACTATACTCGACAATGCTGTTCGTTGTTTGATCGAGGCTTACCATATGCATAAATACTAACTCGTCAGAGGGTGAATAGATAACCCAAGCTGCGGAAGAGATGTTCCGTGTATTACGACAAGCACCATCAGCGAAACCAATGTATGTTTGGAGAGGCATCGACATCTGTAATATCAAGAGTAAAACCAAGATAAGCAAGAATAATGACAAAAAACACTCTCTAAGCTAAGCATAATGTTTAAACTAAAACACACCAGCTAGAAAGAAAAACTATCCTAACTAAAAATCTCCATACCCATTCTTTAAGCATAATACCTCTTCAAGTAAAGACCATTTCTAGGTTTACCCAAAGAGTCCCCGTCAAAGTCTACCAATTCATAGGCCCCTTTGGCTAGCTTTCGATTGACAACATAGGGACCATGCCACATAGGAACGAATTTTCTAGCGCCTAATTTATCATTAGCTTGATCGTAAACTAAGACTAGATCTCCTTCCCAAAAATTTCGAGGGGTCACATTTCGATCATACTGAGATTTCATTCGTTTTGGGTGAGTCTCGATCGCCAATGCAGCATCACGTCGATTCTCATCTAATTGAGCCAAGTATAACAAACGCTTTTCCTCTTCGGAAGTGGCTGGAAGTAACTCGATGGCCATTTGCAGTGACGGGATTTCGCATTCAATGTGTAACATAGCTTCCAAACCATAGACTAGTTGGAAAGGAGTGAACCCTGTTGATGTTTTTATTGAAGTTCGGTACGCCCAAAGCGCTGAAAATAGCATGTTGTGCCAATTCGACTGATGAATCCCAATGATTCGTCGGATCATGATAACTAAAACTTTGTTGATGGATTCAACCAGACCATTCGCTTGTGGATAATAAGGGGTTGAACTATCGTGACGTAAACCAAGCTGGCCTGTAAGTTCGGTCATCATAACGTTTCGAAAATGACGCCCATGATCAGTGATTATCGCTTGCGGGACACCAAACCTAGCAATTATATGATTGAACACGAAAATTTCAGCTGTCTTGCCGTCTGCCTCAAATGTAGGCATCGCCTCGGCCCACTTAGTAAAATAATCTACCGCAAGGATGATATACGCATGCCCCTCGGCTGAGTGAGGGTTACATGTAAAAAAATCGATACCCCATTTGGAAAAAGGACCAACGGTAATTATAGGGTGGAGAGGAGCAGGTGGAGCGCGCATCTTACAATGAAAAATTTGGCAGTTGTGGCATTTTCAGACCGCCATAATACAATCTTTAAATAAAGACGGCCAGAAGTAGCCAGCGCGCAATATCTTTTGGGCTGTGGCAAACCCAGACATATGACCGCCACACGCTCCAGAGTGACAGTCATTTAGAACCCTTTCAGCTTCCTCGTGAGTTAAGCAAAGTCGAAAAACAGAGTCCGCCCAACGACGATAAAGAGTATCTCCAATAATCCTGAATTGTTGGGACTAGAATCAAATTTTTCGACATTCTAACCTTGAAATTCCTGGCCGAAAGGATTGGGTCTGGAGATAAACGATGATATCCCCATACCACGGTTCTAAAGTGCTGATTGGAAACAAGGATTCGTCCGCAATGGGCTCCTCCGCCGTAGTTTCCGTGTCAGCACGCGGGAAGTCACACATTAACTCCGCAAAAACTAAAGATTTCTTAGACTTAGATTTCTCAAATTCCAAGTCGAACTCCTGCAGGATAACGATCCATTTAGAGTACTTTCCCCCTAGCAATTTCTTGGTCAAAATGTAGATCATAGGGTTGCAATCCGAAATTACCGTAGTTTTACGTAGTAGAATGTAGTGACGAAAATGTTGGGCAGCTTGAACAGCTGCCAATGCCAATTTCTCCACATGTGAGTATTTTAGCTCAGTTGGATTTAAAGTTTGACTAAGGTAATATATCACATGTTCAGTTCCGAATTCATCTTCCTGAACTAAGACCATTCCAATGGTGGAATGAGAGGCGGCGAGATACAAAAAGTAATCCTGGTTGTAGTTGGGAGGATGCAACAACGGTGCATGGGTCAACACGTGTTTGAGTGCATCAAAATATTTCTGAGCTATCTCATCCCAATAGAATGGAGTATTTTGCTTCAACAACCGGGTAAAACCATTTGTAACCTCGGCGTAGTTAGGAATGAATCATCGTAAAAAGTTTGCTTTCCCCTGCAGACTTTGGAGTTGGCGAAGACTCGAAGGAGGAGGCAATTTGATGATAGCTTCGACTTTCGAGGGATCAACGCGAATGCCGGCTTTCGAAACTACAAACTCCAGCAATCGACCCGTTTCTATACAGAAGACACATTTGTGTGGGTTCAACAGAATATGATAATGCCTACACCTCATAAAGATTGCTCGTAAATGGACGAGGTGATCAGCTTGATGTAATGAATGAGCAGGCAAGTCATCGAGATAGGGTTGCACAATGTGCTTGATGTCATGAAACGCATAAGACATTGCCCTTTGAAAAGTTGCTTCGGCATTCTTAAGCCCAAAAGGTAACTTGCAATAAGCAAATGTCCCCCATGGACAAATGAAAGCCGTTTTTGGTTGATCGACAGGTAGAATATTGATTTGATTGTAACCAGAAAAACCGTCCATGAAGGAGAATATTTCGCTGCCAGCACAATCATCAATGATTTGATCGATATAGGGAGTTGGGTAATTGTACTTTGGACAGGCTCAATTAATGTCCCTATAGTTGATGCATATTCTTATTGTTCCCTGTTTTTTGTTAACCGGAACAATATTCGATACCCAATCCATTAACGGGATCGGATAAATGAAACCTGCTTTCAATAATTTTTCAACTTCTGCTTTAATTGCAGCAGCTTTTCGTGGGTGAATCTGACGCAAACGTTGCCGGACGGGTTTAGCGTTCGGGTAAGTCTTGATCTCATGAACAACAATTGCGGGATCAATTCCTGGCATTTCCTCATAGGACCGGGCAAACACGTTGCAGAATTCTTGAAATAGGGCCTTATATAGCTGAATTTCGTCATCTGTACACGAGGCACCTATATGAATGTTCTCAACAATTCCGGGCTTAACCGAAATGTCAATAGGAATAGTTCGAGAGATGTTTCCCAAATTTAACTCTGAATCAGGATGTTTCATTGGATTCTGAGGTTCCTTGACATATTTAGTTGTAAAAATTGATGAGAAATCATTTTCAAAACGATCATCCTCAGGTAAAAACGAAGATCTGTGATGGAGATCTTCCCATGGTAAATCATCTACACATAGGATTTCACTAATTTTCTCATCAGAGTGAACAAGTTCAGAAAACGTGGTTAAATCCAAGGTTGATGTGAAAAGTGATTCCTCATGGACCACATTCATTAAGTCATTTTCAGTTGAACATGGGTCGGCAAACGACTGCACGGCTTCATAGGCAATTTCATATGGACTCAAAGGCATGGCATTACCAAATGAGTCTATCTCAGATTCAGAAGGAATGATCCAAGGATCATCATAAACAATGGTGTCTGATGTAATCATATGAATGGTTGCAAATGAAGATGATGCGTTGATCGGAGGAAAAGGAAAAGTTCCCAGTAAACCGACATCTTTAACTAGTCCTACTCCAACATCCTTATATGGGATAGTCATTTTACCGACATGTTGAATACTCTCAGAAGAGGCTGGGTCGGATGAAAAGTAAGCTAGCTAGTCTATTGTTACGATCTTTCCATTATGTGGAAACTCTATTACTCGAAAGACCGATGAAACGACCACTGTCATAGCGTAAGACCAATTTCGACCCAAGAGAAGGTTGTAATCTAGAGGGGCATCAACCACCTCCACATCTAGACTAACGGTTTTTCCTTCAACCCCTATAGGCAAATTCTGTAGAATGCCAAAAGGATGAAACCCACGGCCATCAAAGGCCTTTAGAATCGTCGAGGATTGATTTAGTGAAGGAGAACCAAGCGATCTCCAACACTATATCGACATAATACGCGTTGAGGCTCCCTCATCAATTACAGTTCGATGAATAGGCCTGTTTTTGATTATCACTGGTATCTGGAAAGCCATTTGATGAGGCAAACGCGGTGTACTATTTTCTAGATCGAAAATTATTAGGTTCGGGTCCTGAACATCAACAGCTCCTATAGCCGACAAAAGTAATTTACGTTGTGCTGGACATGATTGCAACACTTCCAAAGCCAACATTGCTGAGGGTGAAACAGCTAAATCCTCAACAATGTTATAATTCTGAGCTGCTCTCGCATGTGGATTGAAAGCTGACTTTCGAAGTATACCCTTGGCGGGCGGTTTGATTACCAAGTCTGGATTAGGTTTCTCGATCTGTAGTGGATCGGAACCGGGAGCTGAGGTTGATGGATTAGAATGAGAAGATTCTTCTTCTTTACCATCAACAAGACTTTTACTACCATAATCTTGCGATCGAGTCACAATCCTAACATGGGACATCATCAGTATGGGTTCTTCATTGGCATTCGAGGATGAACCTATCATCTTACTGTCTTGAGCCGGAAAA
The DNA here is from genome assembly GCA_031772625.1 of Pinus tabuliformis. Taxonomy (NCBI): domain Eukaryota; kingdom Viridiplantae; phylum Streptophyta; class Pinopsida; order Pinales; family Pinaceae; genus Pinus; species Pinus tabuliformis. The sequence continues at coordinate 79,516,026 of CM062815.1, read as the reverse complement.
GGATCCTTCAAAACAGCAGGAGTTTGGGAACCCTTGACAATCTTCGCAACCTCTGCTCGATGAGGGCAATCTCTTGTAAAATGTTCATCGTCACAAATGAGACAAGGATAACGAGGTTTGCGCTTTTCATCATTGGATTCTGCCTTTTCAGGTTTCTCCTTTGAACTTTTGTCCGTTTTATTCTTCTTCTTTCCTTTCTTCTTCCCACTGGATTTTGATTTGGCTGTAGATGACTCTACAACGTGAATATCGGTGGAAATCTCTGTAGAAGAATCTCCTGTTGGGGAATCAGGCAAGGTTATGATAGGGGAAGAATTCTTGGAAGAATTCTTCTTACTTTTAGTGTTAACCCTGCCAATCATACCATCGGTGGCATGAGATCCCGAAGGAGCTGCAGTGATTTGATTTTGCTTGGGAAGATCAGGGATTTTTTCGTGTAATGTACCTGACTGAGTATAGACCAAGTCAAGGTACTGTGCTTGAGCAATCACTTGCTCCTCAGTAACAACTGCGGCTTTAACAACATCTTCAGTGATCTTTGGCAACAAAGATTTTACAAACCACTCGGCCAAGATCTGATTCGGAATAAATACCTTCACTAAACGCCGTCGACGTCTCCACTCATGAATATGATCTGAAATGTAAGTGGATGTCGATTGTTTTAGCGAAGTTAAGAATTCCGTGCCATTGTCATATCGGACTGGCAACTGAAAATGAGTTAAAAACGAGGTTGCTAACTGACTAAAGTTATAAAAAGTGCCTCGTGGTAACTCAATGTACCACTTGGCCGCGAGACCAATTAGAGTGCGCTGGAAAAGTCTAAGACGGATTGAATCATCTGTAATGGAGTTAGACGCACACCAGAGGTGGTAAGTCATCACATGGTTTGACGGGTCCTTTCCTGATTTACCTTCGAACTTGGGAATGTCACTGGGCAACTTATTCGTCATTGGCGGCCAAAACGGAAGATAATTAATGGGATCGTTCGTTAGGCACGACAAGTCAGGCAAGTCCAAAGTTGCGATAAACGGTAACTGCCGATTAGGATCCCTGAAACTCTGGGTCATAAGACCAACCCCAGGAGGAGGATATCCAGGATAACTAGGAATAGGAATTGCGTTTGGGATATTGTATCCTCCTGGAAAACCAGGATTAACCGAACCGTACTGGGGTTGTTGAGGTTGTTGATAAGTGTACCCAGGGTACGGTTGATACTGATAGACTGGCTGCTGCACAGCAGGACCGATTTGGTACTGTCCCTGGTACGGTTGATAAGTAAATTGTGGTTGACTTGTCACAACCGTACTTAAACCAGGTTGTCCTACAAGCATCTGAACCGAAGTTTGAATCGTAGATCCAGACGGTGGTAAAGATGTCTGAGGAGTAGATACAGGAACAGTAGAAACCAGAGCTATCGATACTCCAGAAGTAGGTGGGGTAGATTGAATAGATGTTGCGGCAGTTGTAGCAGACGTTTGAGGCGGAGTACGAGGTGTACTAGGCCCAGGCTGAGAAACTACCGAAGGTATAGAAGTTCGAATGTTAGACTGGACTGGTTGCTGGGGTGAACCAGAAACTAAGGGTTGTCCAGTTTGAGATGACAACTGTACACTTGGCTGCAACACCTGTTGAGCTTGCGATGGATCCCACACTATATTCATTCCGGGGTACTGACCCATAACTGGTTGAGAATACTGAGGACCATAATCGGGTTGAGGGTAGGATTGATAATTGAAAGGTACAGTTCCCGTTCCTTGAACATACGTTTGACCGGAGGGTGGTTGGAAACCTTGGTTCGAGTATTGACCTTGGGGTTGATACCCTTGAGGCACATACTGATACTGGGGTTGACCTTGAGGTATAAATTGATACTGGGGTTGACCTTGGGGTACATCTTGAGTTTGGGGTTGACCTTGAGGAACGTACTATCCCATAGGTATGTACTGTCCTTGAGGTTGCCCCCCAGATGCAAATTGTGTACCTTGAGGTTGCCTCCCAGGCGTTAATTGAGGCTGCCCCCCAGGTGGTAACTGGCCACCTTGAGGTTGAGGATTGGGAATAGAACCTGACATCATAAGAATGTCTTCTACGCTCAATGTCTTAGTACCATTGTTTCCAGTTAATAACCCTTGCTCAATGGGTTGAGGAGATGCTCCCGAAAAAGTACCAAAAAGGGACTGATATCCGGAGGGAACAGAAGGACCGCCGTACAAAAATGATTCAGGCGATTGAGTAAACATGGATGACTGTCCTGACATATTTATAGGAGTATAAAAACCTCTAGGTGCTGGGTGATAATGAGCACGAGGTGGTGAAAAACTTAACCCTGAGTTTTCTAAAAAATTAGTCAAAGAAAGATTCCAAGAACTGCTCCTAGGTGGACTGTAAAAAATTGATTCACACTCCCTTAGTTCAATAACAGGTTGATTTTCAGGGATAGGGATGCCTACTTCTTCTTCCGGAGCAAGTTATTCAATAGAAATAAGTCCAGAAGGAAGATCTTGGGTGATTACTCTTTCTACCCTAGGTGAACCAGGACCACTAGAAGTTGGAGAAACAAACCCCGATGTCGGAGTAGCAGCAAATTCCCTTTCAGGTTCGGATATTTCGGGTTCCTCACCTATATCACTAGTATATGAAAAGCTACCAGCAATTTCGGAAACAAACACTGACTGTGGATTATAATCTGCTACTAACGGTTGAAAATCAGGATGTACTAGCAAAGAAGATTCTCCTTCTTCAGGTGACCCAACTCTATTGTCTCTAGGAGTTACGAGGACTTTCAAGCCTTCAAGCTGGCTCGGTACTTCCTCAAGAGGTTGGCCCCGAAGTCTACGGGACTTCCTCAGTAACTCAGCCACGTTTACAAACTCAGGAGACTGGCCCCGAAGTCTACGGGACTGCCTTGGTAATTCAGCCACAGTTGAAAACTTTTAACTACTTCACACGCAAACAAAGTAAAATCTCAATGAAAAACACCTAAAGTCTCTAAAGAACCAAACAAATTTGAATCACACGCCTAAATAATCTAGGAGATCAAACACACACAAACAGTAACTTTCCGTACTGAAAACACTAGTTGGTGATGAAATCCAACGTCGCAAAGTTCAATACAGAAATGGCGGTTGGAACAGTTACCCCGGCAACCTGCTTAATGAATAGACTGGCACAAGTTCCTCCACTTAACCGTCTCGAGTGAAGAGAACCCCCCAGAAAATCCAAGTGAGTCTAGCTGACGTCTGCTCTAGGTACAGTGGGATCTTCCCACCACTGTCACCTCAGGAAGAGTCTTAGAAAATATGGCCACGAAGGTTACCAACTGAGACAAATATACCTGGGGAACAGTCTACGATCCGATACGCACGCAAGGGCAGAGTAGCAAGCTAAATCCCCTTGAAGGCTCCTTGACATAATCCAAGGTTTACCAACAAGTGACCCCAGGCTCCTCGACAATGGTTAATCCGAGGTTTACCATTTTTAATACGTGAATATCTGGCGTCGTTCCCAATGAGGAAGGATTGATTCCCACATTGGTTCGGACACGATCTCGTGCTTCTCCTTTAAGAGGAGCTTTGCCAGAGCATAAATGCAACAATTTGATTTCTTCCCTACCACAAGATACAACTACTTGTTTGTTTTTACTGTCTTGGAGAGTTAATTACTCTCCTACTCCAAGACACTAGCCTAAGCTAAGTTGGTGTATCAGAGCCCTAGAAATAAAAATGTTACTAGGTGAATTTTACTTTAAGCGTTAATTTTTATTGGTTTTTGTTTAAGTCAAAAGGTGCAGAGATGAAACTCGTGGTATGAAGACTTGACTCAAAATCACTAAAAATGCACCTAAGATGATCTAAACATTCTTTTTCTCTTCGATGAACTTCTAACTAAGAAAGAGTTTGAGAATGCAAATACTTTGTAAACACAAATCTTTCTCAATCAAACAAATTAAAAGAAGAGTTTTTGTCCTTTTCCAATGCACTCAAAACGAGACCACTAGTTATTTCACAAAAATTTCCCTTTTTGTTTCAAAGCACTCAACCACTACAAAAAACAAACTTTTTCCAAAAGAGATTTTTTTTTAAATAAAACACTCAAAACTATGAAAATGACTAACTTTGTGATCTACAAATTATAAAAAACCTATTTGAAGTCAAAGCCTACTAAAAGTCTTTTTTAAGGATGTTTTACTTAGCTAGATGTAAGCTAAGGACCAATTTATGCAGAATCACAAATCAGTCAAGAACAACCAATTTTGTTTTCTTTCTGAAAATGAAAATCCAAACTTTTAAACACAAGCTTTTTGAAGTTTTGTAAAGAGAAAACTCAAAGCGGATTCCTCGACAAGGGGAGATTTCATAAATGGTCAGACTCATAAGAAGGCTGGTAGACACTAAGGTGATCTGAAGTCCCTACAGCTTCTAAGCTAAGAGCCACTACACAACCAAAATGAAAAACAAACCCAACAAGCAAAACTCCTAGGAATTTCACTTAAAAACCTAACACTAACGAAATCAATCTAAGGAAAGCTTCTGACAAGTTATATGCAGGTCTGGGTAGTGGATAACAATTTCTAAATAAACAGTAAGCTGACTAACAGAGGAAATCTTAGGGTTTTTCAAAATTTTGACAGGGTCCGCAGGCCCACAGTTGACACAGGTGCGGTCCCGCTCTGTGCTAAAAGCCAAGCTGCGGGTAGGTACGCACTGTGTCAAACGGCTAGGGTGTGGTCCTCTCCCAAAGCTATGAAAAACAAAAAAATAACCCTGGATCTACAAACTCTACCCAATTTTACACACAACAAGCCAAAAACAGAAACAAAACACAGTTTCTCAGGTCAAAGTAAAAACAAGGAAAACAATCAAGTCCCCAGTGGAGTCGCCATTTTGTCACACGAAATAAGTCGATCTTGCGGACAAGATAGACCTTCCTAGAATCTAAAGAAGACCTAATGACAATCAAACCAACCAGACACTATATTTCTCTAAATATGCTTTAATAAACAATGACAAACAAGTGTTTTTAGGGCCTACCTTAGGTCCAACGCAAGCTTGTGGATGCCCTCGCTCCTTCGATCCAAATGAGCTCCTTTGTCGTGAATCTGCAAACACAAACAAGGCAAACAAATTAAATAGCACCTGAAAAGCCAATTGCATAAAACATATTTAACATGAAAGTCAAGGAGTCCATGAAACAAATAACATGAGATACTTGTTGAGAAAAATGAGTTTGATTGTATTAATTCAAAAGAAGAAGAACTTTTACAACCTGTGCCTTGACGCTGTACAAGATCCTCCCAGGGTCCAGCAAGAAGTATCCTCTACTTTGACAAGTTTCACTCACTCCCCAATGAAGCCAAAAAGGTATGTGATCTCTCCTCTTAAGTTCAACTAGGAAGTCTTGATTTCACCAGCATTTACCCTCAAAAATGTTCAGCTTCTAGCCTTTCTAGCAACCAGCCCAATGCCTGTATTTATAGTGCAATGGAGGGAGGTTACTAGGTCCTCCTTCAAAGGGATAAAGCCCTCCTTCAAAGGGATAGCTCCTCTCATCAAGGGATTAGCTCCTTCTCTTTTGGGATGCATGAACCACCTCAGAGCGAACAATCCACGTCAAAAATCCTTCTAGAAACCTCTAGAATTAACCCAAAGTGAGTTTTTTAAGATAAAACTTGCGCCTTTTGACTTTCACAGGGGTTCGCACCTACACTGTTAGGGATAGAGCGGGCAGGTCCGCAGTTTTTGTACACAGAAGGTGCGGGACCGCAGGTGACAGTGAGAGAAAGTGCGGAACCAGAGTTACATTGATTTTTAATGTCTTTCTCTCATTTCCAAAGCTTGACTTGAAGAGCTGAGGTCTGAGACTTGCTTAGGAGGACAGTACAAGTGATGATAGACCCATACTGACTGCAAATAATCATGGTGATGATATTTTTATGTAACACATACTATAATGGTTATGCCCATCAACCTTATCAAAGTTACCAGCATCAAATACATTATGCTGGTATGCGAAGACCTACTGCTCAGGTGATTCCATCTTATCCTGGGTATGCTTCACCTAACCTGAATCAACGGTTTCCTTTTGTAGCAACTCTAGAATTACTAGATCTAAACTAGCTGACGAATGATCCAATTTCTTACGCCCCTTGGTGGCCTATGATTCCTCATAAGCTTCCCTGTGATATTCCTAAATTCAATGGAAATCTAGGTGAAGATTCGTCGAATCATGTGAGGACATTCCATTTGTGGTGTTCATCCAACACCTTGAATGATGATTCGATTAGTCATCGCCTTTTTCAGCGAACGTTAACTGGTCCGGTAGCTAAATGGTATATAGAATTGCCTAGAGCTTCGTTTGATAACTTCAACACCCTTGCCACTACCTTTTTAACCCATTTTCATCTACCCATAAGGTACAAAACAAGGACAGAAATCCTTACCAACTTTAAATAGACGACAACCACTCACATATCTAATCATATTCATGAGTGGCGATGTCATCGAAGAATGGTGAAGACGTACGTTCCTGATCAACTTTTCGCTGAATGGTTTATAAATTCATTAATACCCTCTATTACAGATGATGTGGAAAAGGGAGGAGTTATCACTGAAGAGCAAGTCATTGCTAGTGTGCAATATTTAGAATTGATCTATACTCAGTCTGGCACGCTCTACGACAAAATTCCTGATGCTCCTAGACCGGAATTTTTCGTTCCTCCCCCTCCTAAATCAAACAAAAACTCTCATGCCGACGATGGCGTGATAGGTACAACAAGCACAAAAACCGCAAAGGCTACATCTAAAAAAGCCTGAACGGTTTCTAGTCAAAAAATAGATGAAGAACCTCCCGCCTTGGAGGTCAATACCGTGTCAACCGACAGAGGCAAAAATCTTAAGCAACCAGGGGCCAAGAAGAAAGGGACAAACAAAAATAAGAAATAGGAGGATTCGACTCCTAAGAAACCTTCTGGAAACCCTATTGGAAAGAAGAAACCTAATCAACCATGTTTCATATGTGATGAGGATCATTATATAAAAGATTGTCCACATCAAGCTGAAGTCAAGAGGTTTTTCAAAAAGACTTCAAATACCTCAGTGGTATTGACTGATCCATTTCCAAATCTAGAAAAGAACCTGGTTGCTAGTGATCATGCTTCCCCATCCCAAGTGCTTATGCTATCCATCTCAAAACAACAAAATGACGCTTTGATATCTACAAGGAATAAAGATTATGGAAATCCACAATCGTCGAACGGCAAGGCTATAGATCAACCCAGCAGTTCGACAACAACTTCGTCAGAAGTTGTTCCACCAATCATTCCCGAATTAACAATAAAACCACCTAAGGGAGTAGTACATAAATCAACATTTAATCCTCGTGCCCGAGCAACACAGAATTATAATATAGTGGAGGATCTGGCTCAATCGCCATCCGCTATGTCGACAATTGAAGTACTGTAGAATTTCCCCTCCCAAAAGCAGGCTTTGTTATCAGTGATAGGTGGGATTGATCCAGCGGATTCCAATCTAGTGGCCTTTAATCATAAAGGATACGAACCTCAGTTACCGGCTCAACTCACTTTCCTCATACAGGTAAAAGCCCTCAACAAAACTGTTCATCGAACAATCATTGATGAAGGAGCATCTACCTGTATCATGTCAAGGAGTTGCTGGAAAAATTTAGGCTATCCACCTGTTGAGGCCTCGAAAATCGCTGCCACAACAAAGGGGAAACCACCCGGTCCGGAACCTTGAAAGCAGCTCCTTTTCCGTTTGGAATAGTGGCTCCGACTGGGGATAATGGGACCAGTTTCCCAATAATGGATAAAAGTGGGATGGATGAGTAGCTTATGCGGTAGGATAGTGATAAGCGAATAACTAAAACTATCAGCAAAATATATAATCTAATAATCTAATCCCGGGACTTATCAATCTTTCAAAGCGTAGCGTTTGCTAATCTGTGCTTTAAGGCAGGCATATAGATGACTCTAACACTTAAGCATAGATGTTTAAACCATTTAAGATTGCTCTGCATAATTAGTTATGCAAAGCGATTATAGCGAATTACTACACTTAATCATTTATATCATTGATACATGCATGGGTGAAAGAGATAACAAATCACCAAAACATTCAATAGTGAAACGAAATGAAGATTTGCTGTTATATCGCATACATGCATTCAACAATAGCAAAGATAATAACACAGCAATTCATATAATAAGAAAGAACACAGATACAGATAATAGTACCATGTAAGCTGCTCGATCAATCCAGTATATTAATCACTATGTCGCAGTCCTTCCTTCAAATCAGAAAGCATTCCAAACAACAGACAGTCGTGCGCAATTGTGTAAAACAGCATTCTAATCAAAATTAAGAACCGTTGGTCGAGTTTCACAAAAGAATATAGACTGAAGCACAATAGTGCAAACTTCAGCCTTTAAGTCTATTACAAAATTTTACGACCCTTTCCAAAACAATGAAAGGGTCTATAAATACCATACTAATCTAAATATCTAAACAACTGAAAAACTATTAAATTGGCATCAATAAATGTTTTTTCCATCTTTCTTGGCGATCTGGCAGTTGGCGGCAATGCTTCATTCGGTGGGTTCTTTGCCTTTACTCCTTAGCTGACATATCGCCAGCATTGGCTCTACTTCCGGTGGAGTGCTGAGACGTGAAGTTAGCTGGGCATCATATGTAGCATCCTGAATGTCGGGGATCAGGCATCCGAGGGCATCTGTTAGACACTTGAGAGCAGACCTTTGAGTATGTGGCTTGATTAGAAAGAGCCAATATGCATAAGAGGTTAAAGTATTTACTCCGGTAATTAACTTCCTCTGTTCCTCCAAGTCATGATAACTTGTTTGTTCAAGCATATCTGCTGTTGTTATGCTTCCAGGTGTGCACTTGGAGATCATGTTTGCCAAATAAAGTGTATCATTAACTAGGTCGATCATATTGCTGGCAATTATTTTACACCTGGAAGCCGCCCTTTCTGCTTTCATTATCTGAGTGTTCCATTCCGTGAAGAGTATGTCCTTGTACGCTTCATGGATTCGGGACAAATTCGCCGCTTTCCCTTCTTCAGTGTCTTGCCACTCAAGATAATCGGATATGGCTTCTTCGGCCTGATCTAGCTCATTTCTGGCCTTCTCTATTTGTTCACACACTGTTGTAGATATTTCGCATAATGGCTCAGCCTTAGCAAGTTGTTGACATAGAAGTCTGATCTGAGACAGTAATGCGCTATTTATTTGAGTTGCCTCTGCTCTGAAAACTTTCACATTCTGTGTGCTCTTGATACCTTCGAGCTGTGCTGATAGTTGAGCTATTCGCTCATCTTTCGATTTCATCATCAACTCATTTGATGCTTTCAACTGTGACAATGCCTCCGACAATTCTTTTGCCTTCTGAGTTTCACTTTGGTCTATCCTTTGTCTTTCAGTTTGCAGTTGCTGGGTTAACAAATTGTTTTCCTGCTGTTGAGCCAGCAACTGCTCTTCCACCTGTGCTGCTTTGTTTTTCGCTTCAATTACCTCTGCCTGTAATGCATATATTTCATGGTCCTTAGTCTTCAATAGAAGACTTACCTCCGATGCTTTGTCGATAGTTGCTGCAGAATAAGCTCCCGCGAATTGAGACAGCTTTGTTAGATCATCGGAGGGATCCAAATCCTCCTTCCAGACCATATTGCCCGTGACTGTTTGCTCAGGAAAGATAGAAGGTTGATCAAGCCTTCGTCTTTTCTTAGAGCGCTTGATAACGGCTCTATGCTTTGGGCTGTAGAAAATATCCAGGGGAGGAATTTCTTCCACCTGGAGAACAATTTGATCAGAAGGGTCCTTATTGATTACCTCGACATCCTGTGAAATGGGTGGGCCGCTGGTTCCTCCTAGAACCTGAGAAGAAGTGGTATCGGGCGCATCGCTTGTTTTAGAGGTGTCTGTGTCTTTGGAGCCTTCCTTACCACTGATAATGGAATCGAATTGGTTCCATTGTTTAATCAATTCAGGATCGGTGGAGGTTTGCTTATGTTGCTCTGTATGGGCTTTGCTCCGTTCTTTTTCTTGTTCTAACTTCTGCTGTTCTTCAAGTGCTTTTCGCTGTTGCTCCTCTTGCGCTTTCCACTGCTGCTCCTCCAATTCCTTTTTCTGCCTATATGCCAGTTCTTTCTTTAGTTTCTCTTCTTCCTTCTTCTTCCTCTGCTCTTGATCCTTCTGTGCCTTTTGCTGCCTTTCTATCTGCTCCTTTTTCTGCCTCTCTGCTTGCTCTTTTCTTTGCTTCTCAGCCTGCAGCTTCTTCTGCCTTTCCTCCTGTTGTTTATCCTGTTCTTTTGTTGTAACAGGAGGTGGATGTATCTGTTGCTGACCAGGCTCGCTTGAGGAAGACGCTGGGGTTGTGGATAATAAATCTAGAGGCAAAGTTTGCAACCTCTGCTCCCTAAGTTTATTAAACTCAGTCAACGCCTCATCGTTATATTTCATTCTGGCAAGCTGTTTGGTTTGACTTATTGTATCGGCACCTATGAACAGGTCATCAAACATATCCTCTTTTTGATCAACTTTTGTTAATTTTGCTTGTTCTAGGGCAGTGTAGGCAGTTTGCTTTGGATCATAGAGTCTGTTTGGGATAGTGGCCAGGGATAAAGCTTGGAGTTTTGTCGCTTCTTTTTCTGCATGCTTGTAATTAAGCAGAGTAAAAACCCCAATTCTTAAAGGAAAAGAGGGCCAACCTCTCTTCTTCTCCTCTTTGAGAGTTTGTGTGACACTCTCGGCCATAATCTGGTAGCAGATTTCCTGGGCTAACAGTTTGTCTGGGATATATAAAGGGAGGACATGCGGCCTAGCCTTACTCCCAAAAACTCTGATATAGGTGAAATGCTCTTCCCCGAACCAACTTGCTACAGCTGGTAAGTCAAAAGAAGCTTCATAGGAAATTCTGGGAATGGGCTTGTCATAAATAGAATAGTAAATGGGCACCATGAAACCATTACAAATTTGGTACAAATGGTCCTTGTAAGAGGACTTCCACAATTTCTGATGGTATAAATGAATGGGTGTTGGATCTTGGGTGGTCCATCTCCAACCGAGGACAGGAAACTCAGAATTATAACACAGGGTATCCATAATGTAAGCAGTATAATAAAATGGCGGGATTTTCCTTTCGGTGACTATAGTTTTGGCTCTAAATTCACGAACAGCTACGACCAACTTATCAGAAAGAATAGTGGCCCAATCCATAATTATACTATTGATAGCCGCTTCCATTAGGGGAACCATGTCAATATTGATATTAACGGAGTCATGTAATCCCCACAATCTACACATCATAATCCCCGCATAGCAATAGGGAGAAGCCAAAGAAACGTTGGAGTACTTACCCGAACTTTCATGCTTGTGTTTGGCTGGGTTCTGCCTCCAATCTCGGAGGGGTTCAGATGGTGATTCATTTTCTTTTGCGAATTTCTCCATGAAGGCTCTGTTATAGATTAGCTCCGGTTCAGGCAGATGATACATTCGCCTCAGGTCATCAGGCTTGAATGACCCGAAAATCCTTCCATCCCTTGTATGAAAAGTTCTATCAGTGATGGGGATTTCTTCAATTGCCCAGCGCACTACGTCAGTGTAAGGTAGGACCTGCTCTCTGGCTGCTATTCTGTGTAAAAAGGAGTCGGCCAAGTCTTTGAGCGTTGCATCAGACTTCCTTAGTACATCTACACTAGCCGTTCTCACTGTCACTTGTGGTTGCTCGGCCTCCAACAGATTATATGTGCCCTGCCATGTGGTCCTAGCAAGACCAGTGCACGTAGTGTCCGAGATAAGGCCTTTCTTCGAAATTGTAGCAGCTTGACCTGCAACAGGTGTTGTAGTGGAACCGGTAGCCCTCTTGTGTTTCTTCCCCATCATGTTCAAGCTTTTCTCAACAAACGAACTCTACACAAATGCAAGAGAAATCGTAACACGAGAAATAATGAAGACAAAGCATAATGGGAAAGATATATATCACTTGAAGCATGGCGATATTAATTTTCAAAAGGTGGCTGCGGATCCAATCACTGGTAAGAGATTGCATATGCATTAATGGTGTTTTTAAGGCCTGCTACCCATTAAATGACCTTTACACTGTTATTCAGCTGAATGACCCCCTAACGTGTGCAACAGATATGAAAATGCTTTAGACGCAAGTATTCGTTAATCGAAGGGGCAAAGTTATTAAATACGCATGTATTACCTTATCCCTGCATTTAACGGCATTTTGAAATCTGCACTTTATCAACCGGATTTAAATATAATTTTAAGGCTCAAAGCAATCACTTTTTGAGAATGCCGATTAACGATCAACAATATCGCATCGCATCGGGGGAAAGAGTTACACTATCGTTTGAAAGAAGTCCTGGCGAATGTCGATTGCGACATCGCATCGGACTAGAGTGTGAACACATTACTAGATGCATATTAAGTGATTTGCCGACTTCCGATAGCGATATCGCATCGCATCGGGGAAAAACCTGAGCGCCTTATGAGAGTGCATGGGATTCCGCCGACGGCCGATAGCGATATCGCATCGGGTCGGGGTTTATAACTTAAAGTGTTTTCCCACAAGAGGCAGCGCCGATAGCCGATCGCTGATATAACATCGCATCGGGGTGTAAGATATGTGCTCTTTTTGTGTATGCATTGAATACCGCCGATCGCCGATAGCGATATCGCATCGGCAAAGACCAAAGTGCCTTTTAAATGCGTCTCTCTTGTTATTGCGATATGCGATCGCTTTATCGCAATAACAAAAGATTGTTTTATTTTGGGAACATTGTTATTCGAATAAGGTTTCAATTCACAAACACATTTGGTTATCATACCTTTTTCGAACAAATTCATTAATGCCAATTAATTTTTTTTTTTTAAAAGGGACCCATTTCATATGTTGATTGTTTATGAATATAGATGATATGAAATGGGGGGTTGTTGTAGGGCACAACACCACCCTTGTCACGATCATCAATGAAATTTAAGGCATTTTATGGAAGAACATACACGCCATATGGGATATTAAGTAACTTGCAAATTGAACTGGTGGGCAAGACAATAGAAATTGAAGTCGAGGTCATTGATGGAAACCTTGACTACAATATTCTACTGAGCAGGCCCTGGATTTATGCTATGGCTACTATTGTGTCAACATATTTTAGAAAGATTGCATTCCCCTTTCAAGGTGGAATCACAATCATTGACCAACTCACCTTCCTCCCCAAAAGTTCTCAAGTTACCAGAAGCATTCCTTTGATCCATGGAAGTTCTCAATTGATTCAACATGTCGGAGTAGGTCTCCTAAAAGACTCATCCTTAATGGGTACTTTTACCCTCCCGCCTCCAAGTAATTTGGTGGAAGTGGCCATAGTGGAAACATGTCATATGATATCTTCTACATCATCAAAGGTTAAGAAGGACCCTGACCATTCTGATAGTTCGATTGACATGACTCAATTAAGTGATGTTGTACATTATGTACTGGGGGGATTGGAACCAGATCTTTCCTTCATGACCCCTTATGAGTTGTGATCAAAGGTCGCCAGAGGAAAGTTCGTTGAATGGTGTCAACCTCGTTAAAAAATGAAACCAAAGATCTGAGCAGAATTCCTTGTCTTGTGTTAAGCTCGTTAAAAAATGAAATAAGGCTGAGAAAAGTTCCAAGTCGAGTCTTTCACTTGATCTCGTAAAGGAACCTTCATTCCATCCACCTAATTACCAAGTAGTCTGGTGAATGTAATTAAGCTTAGGGGGCATGCACCCTTGTCTATTTTGCGGACAAACCCAGCTATAGAGATTTCCCTGTGAGTTATGTGATCGGTCCGAGTGACCTTTCACCTTTGTCTATTTGGCGGACAAAATGTAGGAAGTGTTTTGTCTAATTATTGATAGAAAATCATCTTTCTTAACCACAGTAAGTTTCCATATGGTTACTGAAGACTTTTTATGCAGGGGGCATGCAAACCTTTTTATACAAGCAAATACGACCAATTTCATTTTTTAGCTTTTTAGCATTCTTATCTTTTTAGCTTTATAGTTTGGTCATTCCTAGCTTACATAAAAGGAAAAAGAGCAATGTTCTCGCAAGGTTCAAGCTCTATAAAAAATCAACCTGCACTGATGTTGGCACAAGGTTCAAGCTCATTAAAAAAATAAACCCGCCTTTGGTAAATAACCTTTGTGATCGCTTTGCTATCAGCCCTTTTTGAACCTTGGTTGTGTTCCTTCGGTCACCTCCATTTCATTCGGCCGACCATATGCTTCCACTTGATTGTTTACCCTTTTGAGGAAAATCTGCGATGAGTGATTCTGATTGCCACCCTCTTCACACTACCATGTTTTGAGAAGTTCCAAACTTACCTGGAACCAGCTGCTACCCAGAAATACCACTTGTTCCTAAAAAACGAGTCTCTTTTAAACTCTTTTTAGACTTGTTAAATATAAAAAGATTGTCGAGCTATTGGCCTTCCCAGCTCGTTAAAATAAGGGGAACACCATCCCTCTCATATATATTAATCTTTTTGGACTTGAGAGATTATTAAGCAAAAAGATTGAGTGCTTGTCTTTGTCGGCTCGTTAAAACTATAAAAAATTCATCCCTTTCGTATTATTTTACACTTTTTCGGACTTAAGGGATTATGCCACGAAAAAGGACTGTTGGAGCCTCCTTTTTGTCTATTTTCAAACTCTCTAAACATGAAAAGGACCAATTTATCTTTGTCATTAAACTCGTTAAAACAATAGCGACAAACTTGTCCACCCAGACAAGAACGATTCTCACTGACGCTAGGCTCGCTAAATACAAAGCGACAGGTTTGCCCGAAGGGTAAATTATAGACCAAGCATATGCTATCCTCCTCAAGCTTGTCAAAAATAAAGAGGTACTGGTCAGCAATGACTGGGGAAAAATGGGAAGAAAACTTGAAGAACTCTATTGGTAGCAAGTCGCTCTTGAACATGACACTTTCACTCCATCACTGTGATTGAGTTGGGTTTGGTTTTTTCGTTCACCGTCACCATTGGTCCTCCGTACCATCCATGGCGTTAACGCTAACAAGTCCATATCAGTGTCACCAATATGTTCAAGAGAAGTCTTTCAAATAATTTACCATCCAGAAAACGCCTCAGCCACTGCATTACATCCACTCTCCATTTTTCATGGTCGCCATTCTTGAACCTCATATCATCAGATCATTTTCATCTCCACAAAAATCATTTTCTTCGTTTCACGTCGTAGATGTGGGATACATCAAGGCCCTCCTATGACAGGTCACTTCTTGTCGACGTCAGCTCATTATCCAAGAAGTTGACTTAGAAACAACCCTTTCAGTACTTTGAAGCTTGCATGCCTCAATGGCAAGTTTCTCACTTCCGGCGACATGTTTACATCAATGACCTTCGACCAAATGACTTTGCATCGTGTTCGACATCGGCTCGTATATTCACACCACGTGAATTATACTGTAGTACCTTGAGGGTCATAATCATTATCGATGACTCCTCTTGCGTCTATTAACAACTTACATTATTGGCTGGTAATCAGGCGATGTCTTTCCATGTTCGACTTCAGAAACATCTTTTCACACGGATCGACTTGTACATCGGGCGAAGATTGGATGATTTTTGAAGACCCCGGATCTAGTTTCATCCATCCGAGCTACGATATATTCAGGAAAATAAAGACATCAATTGTACACAGAAGCTGCACAGATAGTCATCTAAGCCAGGGAAGATGACTCTTCATGCGAAGAATCACTAGTCTGCAACAACAGACGATTGTCTGTCCTATGTACATGAAAATGAATTTATAAAGCTGAGCATGGGAATGCCCGCATCAGCTAGATCATGAAAATAATATGATGATGATGTATTGTATTGTATCTTATACAGGTCACCTTCTAGTACGAATACCTCGGATCCTCATGATAAAGCATTTCACCCGACATCAGAAGATTTACGACCTCATGCTTTAGGGGGCAGCTGTTATAGACATATTTGGGCACTGCAACCCCAAACTCATATGTCCATAAAATAAGGGCTCCTTAAGTCCCTAAAAGTTTTGTTTCATACCCTAAAGGATCATGGTCAACTGATTACATCATTTCCCAGGAGTTCCACCTGAAAAACTACTGAGAACTGGCCAAAACTGGACCATACAGAATGCTCCATGGGCAAGGTGCGATGCATACTGACTGCCTAACTGGCCAGATATGATGCATACTGAAATGGCCTTCTGTGGGGTGGGTTGAGTGATAAAAGACAAATGGCAGATACAGTTTGCAAGGTGGATGATCATGGAATCTTCCGGAAACTTCTCCTGTGACACTTGCCTCTCTGAATTCGCCCAGGGATGAGTAAGAGATCAATGAAATCTCCAAGTGGAACCAAGAACTATCAGTGGAATGACACTAATAAAAAACCCAGAGCTAACTCACACCCTTGCAAGACATCTATAAATGGATCCCTCATCTGAGAGATCTAGAGGCTGGAATTTTGTATTTTGTAAGGAAGTGCTGTTGGTTTGTTGGTGAGAAGAGACATTACATTTTTGGGTGATTTTCTTGTTCATGAGGTGAAGAGGGCTTCTACAACTGGGAGGATGATGCTGGATCAGATAGCTGGGTTGTAATCCTATCTTACATTACTATTAATAAAGTTATTTGAGTTTTCCTCCATATAATTGTGTATTTGTGAATCTTGTTTATGAATCCAATTGTATGGTCAATGTGTTTCTGATTCTGCATTGTTTATGATGTTTTAGATAGAGATGCTTTGATAGTTTGCTGTTACTTTGACTCTACAAGTACTCTTTGAAGCGGGACAAGTAGGAGAGGAGTGGAAAATTCTATCAAGGAAAGGAGAAATCAAGCTAGGATCAAAGCGAAAGATCCATGTTGGTCCTCTTTTCTTCTCTTCCATCTATCACACTTAAAGGAACTCTTAAAAATCTTTCATTGTTTGTTTCTAAGATAGCTACCCATCTTAGTGGGACTAGCAGTTTGAATCGACACTAGTTTTCCCTGAAACAATTGGTATTCTTTGCCTTGGATATCAGTCTTGATTATTCTTGAGCACAATTTATTTGTAGCTTATCAAATTTAGGTAATTTCCTTCTTACACAAATTCCTTGAACAAATGAATCCCAAGAAGAAGGAAAACCATTTATATTCGTGGTCACAAGATATACATCATCCACTAAATCTCCAATCACTGCTATCTATTCCTTGATATGAGAAATCCTCATGAAGTAGGTAGAAAATGAATCTAATTTTTTCATCATTACTTTTTTAAGCTGATGCCTTAGAATTAGCTTCTTACTTGTATTCTTGCTTTCATATAATATTGATAAGGCATCAAACATTTCCTTTGGTGTCTTCAATTCAGATACATGAGGAATTAAGTGGTCTTTATTGAATATGACAATATCCTCTTGGCCTTAATCACATTCTCCTTATGCTTTTTATTGGCCTGTTACTCTTCTAGTTTTTGGAGGTATTCCTTGACATAATCCAAGAGATCATTGTCTGCTAGGATGAGAATTTTTCTATGCTTCCATGATATGAAATTGTTTGCTCCATCTAGCTTATCTTCTACTCCGAGATTGGACACCATCTTGTAAATGGAAAATTAAAATTAACTTATTTCCATATATGGAGTAGTGTTTGTCTTTTCTAGAGAAAATTAAATAAATAATGATTTGTTCAATTATTCTCATGGGGTTTTTTGATTTTAATCAGAAATAATTTAATAAAAATGGTTTACTAAATTATTTACTATGATGAAAGTGATTTTACTATGGTAAAATTAATCCTACATGGTGTATTTCTATCCACCTAGTTAGAAATGGTTAGGTGATCATTTCTTAGGTGATAATAAATTACCCCCCAATGTATGAACATTAGGAGCAAATCATATGAATGAAATAGGTTGTAGGTTAAACTTCCATGAGACACCAAAGGGGAGTTAGAGAGAGAGAGACAGAGAGACAAAGAGACAAATGAAGCAATGCAATGAATGTCGAAAGAATGGAGGGGGCGAGACCTACTAAGTTGATATAAGTCTCCTTTGATTTTGGAGTACATGATCTCAAATGAGGTGGGGGTGGCAACCAAGATAACTGAGTACAAATAATAATGGTGTGCCCAACAATGTGGGACTGATCTAAAAAGTACATGATATGTTGGCATCAATGGGCCAAAATGTGATACAATAACACAATGAGTCCCACATACATAATGTGCCTAGAAAATAGAGGCCAAGAATGAATACAATGACATCTAAGTACATGAGATAGAATTCTCCTCAAGCTGACATGGTGAGGGGGAATCACAACCAAAGAAGCCATTCTACACAGGAAAGGGCTTTGAAGATCTAAATGCATCATTTGAATGAGACATGCATGCCGTGGGCACTGCAAGCAGCGGGAACCGAGCTAGTCAAATATACATAACTGCACTTGATGCTGGATTATAATCGGCTGACATTTGGGCATGTGGGGGGGCTACCTGAAGGGAAATCCCCTCATGAGGTCTGGAACATCTCACACATGCCAGGGAAATACTGGTATAATCTGTTGGATCACTAGACCATCAAGTGCACGATTCTCGATCGTGCGATAATGAGTTGGAGTCGAGCACGTGAGAAGCAACTAAGTCCAAGGGAAACACTGATTCCCTTTGCTTGATCTGAGGCACCTAACAATGATGAAAGACGGAACCAAGGTAAAATGCACTTTAGACCACTCTCCAAGAATAAATGTGTTGAAGTCGACAGAATAGGGCTTGCCAGAGGTGAGGTAATGAGGATTCCTCAACAAAGGAATGAGTGTCATAGCAATGTGACTGATGGCAACATGGTCAGATAGGAGGGTGGTAGAAGTTTGACGGAAAGAGGTCAAGAGTTCAATACCAGTGTCATATCAGAGGGATAACTAGAAAGGGAGGCGTACTGTTGGTCCACATACCACTTGGAAGCAACTCTAGTAAGAGTGCATTGGAAAAGATGAAGACAAATGGAGTCTTTAGTGATGGAATTAGATGAACACCACACATGAAAAGAGCGAACATTATTTTTGGGATCTTCTCCAGGATTACCTTTGAACTTGGGAATGTAGGAAGGAAGCTTGGTAGGCGTAGCAGGCCAACTAGGGTCATGGAGAAGAGGATTGTTGATGAGCTGGATGAAATGTGGAAGGATCAAACTAGCCATATAGGGGAGCAATGGGAGGTTAGTGACCATACTAGTAGAGGTTGCTCTTGTGGGGTTACCTTGGTTTCCCACACCCACGTTTGTGCCTGACATGGCGGTGGTATGAAGTTGGGAAGACACATAATCAAAGGAAGAAATAGAAGAATAAGCAGAAACAAAGTCAAAATGAGGACTCATGGAGGACTAGGAGGATGAAATATAACTTGACAGGGAGGAGTAAGATGTACTGAAGGAAACTGGGGGTGAATATCATGAAGTCTCCAAAAAAAATGCCTAGGGGGTGCAATGATGTCAAGATAAAGATGATTTAATAGAATAAAAAGGGATGAAAGGAGAAAAAGAGCAACAAACAACAAGAAAACACTTAGTGCAATGGTGCCAAGTGTAAACAAACTATATTAATATGCTACTCTAATTCAAGCAAACACGTCCTATGAAAGAAAAAATTACCTATAGCCTATAGGTGATCTAGATCCTCAAACAAGTTCTAAATCTACTATTTCAAATGGCCTTCCAAAATACTTCTTACTTGACAGAATTTGATCCTTGTAAGTAGAGCTGCCAAGAGAAAGGTGGGGTAGTGTTGGCTTGAGGGGGCTTGACCCAGGTTCAACGTTAGTTAGCCAAACAAATCCCTACATTACTGGCCCTTTCGGCATCAGCCCGTGGAGTGCGGACTGAAGTCACACCCGAAGCAGTATGGGGGGATGCTGGAACTAAGTTTCTTCACCCTTGAGATGGTTGTGATGTCGGTTTATTCCAGCTAGACCTACCTTCGAGCAGGTTGTTTAGCCCTCTGTCCCACCCTTCAGTACCTTCGTGAAAGGATACAATTGGCTTTCACACAGCCCTAACCAGGGGATGACATTCTTTCACACTGCTAGGGCAGCAAGCTGTGATATCTCCAAAACTATGCTAAGTATCTTACTTGTCTTATTAGCAGATCTTAGTTAGCTTCATGTAAACATGTGTTCTTACTTGCGTTACTCAACCAACATAATCACATACATTCGCGCATCATATAAGCATTATAAGTGAAATTCATCCCAACATAACTAGATGCATAAACAGGAAATAAAGGTGTAGAAATTTCAGAATACTTCTCTTTATTGATAATTCTGAACAATCACAGACTCGACCTGCCCTGCGGACTCAGCTGCAGGGGTCTATGCATTCAACTGTGGACTTCTAGGCCTCTGCACACTTAGCTGCAAAGCCTCTACCTACTCTATGACCCGAAACTTAGACTTCTACTTCAGAGTTATCTCTCATACATGTTCGATCTTTTTTACATTGATCCCTTTAAGTACTTAGAGCTTAACTCTATTTATACAATCCCATGGTCCGTGGAACATGGGTAGATCTTTTATAGCCGACATTAAATTTCCAAAATAAGGGCATACAACCCTATGACTCTTTAACACCTACACGCTCCTCGACCACAAAATGCAGAGTATTTACATTTGGATTACAAAATTGGACCAAAATATGGGCTTTTAGCCCCAAAAGTGCCCTTGGGGGATCCCGCGCCGAACAGGCCCCCAACAAAAACATCATGACTCGCCCTCGAGTCACTTTGCAGGTGCGCATATCTTAGTGTGAGGACCTCCCAGCTCCATTTGGATCATTGCAGCTTTGGTAGCACATTGAGCGGCTGCCTGCTGGACTTCTTCCACTCATTGTTCGGTGACTGCCGCTGAACTGCTGCCCTGAATTTTCTGCTGAGTTGCCTGCAGTTGTGCAAGCTTTCCTTCAATGGAGGCTGTGATCGTATATGCCTCATCTATCCATGGCTGTAGGAGTGCTTTTAATACCGCTTCTTTGTGTCAAGCGGAGTCCACCTGTTCCTCGAGTGCCTTTGCCTCCTGCATCCGTGCGAGCCTTTATGTAAGGTCAACATTCTACATGGTCCCTTTGACCTCATCATATTTTTGCTGTAGCTCGCGCACTTCTTTCTCCAGGAACTCTACATTCGGGTCCTCCTATAGGGTGGTTAGGACCTTGAATGACTGTTCAAAAAGTTTCATGCAGTCTTCCACTTCACTGTCGACTGCCGCTATTACTGTTGTAACAACGGTGGGATGCTGTTCCTTGACTTCTGACGGAGTTGAAGGCTGATCCCTCAACTACAATTCAGCAATCTGCAAGTTTAGATCCAACTAAACCTAGACCATCTCCACTTGAACGTCACGCACCCCTGTGGCTATCTTGTGGATGCGTGCCTCCACCGGTTCTTTGTCTCAATGTCCAACTCCGGGACCATTCAGAAGGCTTCCTCCACTACCTGCATTATTTGCTTGTTCTGCTCCACTGCCTCGTTGGGCTGCAGGCCTAACTGCTCGATGTTGATGCGATGCTTGCTCATCACCTATAGAGCACGACTCTCCCGGGCCTTGAGTTCCGCAGTGACTCCATCCTATAAGAAGTAGAGCGTTTCTCAAGGGAGCCCGACCATATTCAATCCTACCCCTTTCAAACTGCTGACCATGGGCCTGTCAACCTCATTCTCTGTAGTAAGTGCCCCATCTAGTAGCACTATCGTGTTGGTCACGCTTGTGCGCAACATCTCCTCGGCAACTGAAGTGCCGATCGCGAGGCTGGTGGATACTGTGCTAGCCTTTGGAGTGCATACCTGCAACTCCTGCAGCTCTATCTGGAGAGCCACCAATACCAACTGCTGCTGGTCTTCGAACTGTTGGGGGCCTCTGTGATGACATCCCTCACCGTTTCTCCGATATTATGGAAATCCCCCTCAGTGAGGGTGATTGGGTCGAAGGATGTCTTTAATGCCTTCGTTTTATTTTGTGGCACTGCCTGCTCTCACGGTCGCGGATGCTTGAGTTGGGTGGGTGTCGTTTGCGAGTCTGCGCCACCTTGTTTTGTCTCTGTTTCTGCCTCAGTTCCGGGTGAAGGTGACTTCTGTCCTTCGCACTCTTTTCTTCTTGTTTTCTGTTGTTCCGCCAATTTCATCACATGCTACCTGGGCCTTAGCCTCTGCTTCCTCCTTTCTGGTCTTATCATCTAGCTGTGCCATTTAGAGCTTTGTTTCTTCCTTCTTACGCTACGCGACGGACTTGTACATTTCCACCGCAGAGCCTACTGGAGCACGCCACTTCGATAGTCAAGACTTAAGGACTGCAAAAATTACTTCATCAGTCACCATATATGGTAGGTTATGTAATGTCTTCATAGGATCATTCCACACCCTGATAAAGACATGGTGGAAATCCACTTTGAACTCTGCAAAGATCTGAACACTAGCATATACTTTGGGCAACAACTACAGATTGCGATTGATCCCCATCTAGATACTCATCTCCATTAAGACCCAAAAGATCTTGCTTTCTTTTATGCGCTGTGCGTCCATGGTATCCCACAACGAAGCATACTTCGCCACCTCTGGAAGGTTCGACGCGATTGAAGGGAATTGGATGTCTTCTGGCAAGTCTCATGCCACCAGTATGATCAACAACAGGAGCCATGCATAGTGAAATGTTTTGCTCTGCTCCTATGCTTCGCGACAGTTCACAAGGAACTCACCGCATAGATAATTCACTTAGTTGAACTGGACTCCTTCAACGCATTGGGCCACTAGTGCAATCACAGGCGCGAGCACCTCATCTACACAACACTTGCGCATCACCTTCCCTGCTAATATTTGTGTTGCGACCTTGATTGCAGGGTTCTTAATGCTGGAGATGGCATATCCCCACTTATTCTTCTCCAACTTGAACTTCTTCTTCATCGCTTCCACGAGGGCCAACTTGCCACCTTTTCTTTATGATATATTGGCTGGATCCTCCCCTGAACAAGGTAGCCATGTATTCCGATGAATCAAGTGGTCTGTGATGGGAATGGGCTCCTCCAGCCACAAACATCCATCATGCACCAAGCAGAGCAGCTGGCTGATGACGAAGACGATCACTAGGGCACGGTGGTAATGTAGCACCCAGAGCAGGTTAAGCAACCCGGATTTCTCTACACCCTTAAGCCATGTGTGCGGCTCCAATTAAATCGTTCCAGCCGTCGCATCAATCCGTTGGTGCATTAGATGCTCAGTCGATAAATGCAAGAATTTCTCATGATCTGCGAGGTCCCAATCTTCAAACTTTAGGATAGGAACTCGCCCTAAGTGTGACCCTTCAAAAACAATATCGTCTGGGAGCAACGAAGTTTGCAGGGAGATCTTGTTCTTGTCTATGTCCTTCAGCACCTTAGCTTTGCCCTTGTGTGGAGGAACATATTCTGGTAACCGGGTAATAGGGTCCGCGCCCTGGGTTTCAACTTGCATTTCAACATCCTCCTCATCCACCAAGATTTCTGCAGATTCTTCCTCGTCGGCCTTTAGGTTAATGGCCTTACCCTTTTCCTGCAAGGTGAGCTTGATCCTCTGTGGTTTTCTTGGTGAGACACGGATCGAGATCATAGCCTGCTTATCCTTCTTAGGTCTCGGTGTTCTGGGTGATCTAGGGACCTCAACTATTACTCTGGTGCTCTCTGGGGCTTCTACTACCGCAATTTCCTCCATGGCTTCCTCGGGTGTCGACATCATTCTAGTAAGGAGGTCTTGCGTCTCCTTCGACAATGTTTCAAACACTGAAATTGCTCTCAAAGCCTCAAAATTCATAAGGTCCATACACACTTGATAGCGCAATAACTGAATTTTCAAAATGCCAAGTGTTTTTCACTAGATAACCACTTGTAATTTATAGGGCCTTTTGAATTCAAATTCGATCGTTCCCCCCACATTGAGCCCATTAATGCTAGATTGGCGGTAGATTTCCAAGAATATAGTCCACAAAGTTCTCCTTAAATGCCTGCCGCCCGCTCCATTTGGCCTCAAACTAACCATCAAATTGTGAATAGTGACTTTAACGGTCACTTTCTGGCCGACCTATGCGCCAGTGTAGTTATCTTCGCATTTTCGCAGATCCTGTGAAACTTCGCTGCTTCGCACAGTCCTGAAATAACGTAGCTCTCCAACCCGGGCAGTGTAGTTTATAGTCCCGCACCTCCTTTAAACTGCCTGGAGTGCTAAGACTATGCTTCTGTCACCTAGCCAGATGGCCGAGCCACCTATGTGTGGCTTCAATCAACTGCCATTCACCTTTCCTGGGAAGGGATCTCCATTTAACTTAACCAGCTGGTCCGCGCCACTGTCGGTAATCTCCTTAATGACATAGTGCCCTAGCCAATGTATTCTGAATTTCCTTGGAAATTTATCAAACTTACTTTCATACAACACCACCAAGTCATTCACCTTAAAGGAGCACAACTTAATATGTCGGTCATGCCATGCTTTTTCGTGCTACTTTTGGACCTGTTGATGAAATCCAGCCAAATATCTCTCTTCTTTGAGCTCGTCCAACTGCACGAGCCTTTATTCCAAGGCTCCATGATCTGTCATACCCATGAGCACTGCTCTGCATAGACTAGGCACAATGTATTCCATAGGCATCACCAGTTCAAACCCGTATACTAGCCTAAAGGGTGTTTTTCCTGTTAGCTTCTTGCATGTCGTCTGATAAGCCCATAGTACTGCAAGTATGCGTAGGTCCCAATCACTTCGCTGAGCATTACATACCTTGGTCAATGCATTTTCAAGCACTTTATTGAATGCCTCCACTATCTTGTTAGCTTGTGGTTGATAAGGTGTGCTCTTCTGGTGATACACCTGAAATTCCTCTGTTAGTGCACTTATTGTCTCATTCAGGAAGTGCGTACCATGATCACTCATCAAGATCCTTGGGCATCCAAAGCGTGTCAGTACATGTTCAAATAGAAACTTTGTGGCCGTCACACCCATGCAATCCTTCACTGGCTGCGCTTCTGCCTAACGAGTCAAGTACTCCGTCACAGTAATAATGTAGCTTGCGCCTGTCTTTCCTTGAGGTTAAATGGGTCCTACAAAATCTATTTCCCACTTCTCAAAAGGTTGCGACATCATTTGTGGATTCAAAGGCATTTCATCCCTCCGCGATGGCCTTCCTGTCCACTGACATACATCACATGCCTTGCAATATGATTTTGAATCCTGATGAAGGGTTGGCCACCACAACCCTGTGCGTAGAATCTTCTACACGGTTTCTCTCCCTTTATAATGTCCTCTCACAGCAACCCCATGAGCATCCACGAGGATGCTGCTTCGTTCAAACTCAAGTACATACCTTCGCAATATTTCATCATTCCCCATCTTGTATAGATGCCCAACAATGACAAAGAAGTCTGCTGCGCGCACAAATAATTCCTTCTTTTGCTTGATAGAGTATACTTTCGGCGTAGTTCGAGTTGTTAGGAATTGTATTATATCCTTGAAATGTACATCCGTTATGCACACAGAAAAAAGCTGTGTGTCAGGTAATCCTTCCTCCAAATTAGTAGGTTCCTCCCCTGTTTCGATGCGTGACAGATGGCTTGGTCATGCGTTCAATCATCCAGGGTTAAAAACAAATTCAAAATCATATTCTTGGAATGATAAGAGCCATCTGTAGATTCACCCCCCAAACACAGGCTTATTGACTAGGTACTTTAGCATGGAGCGATCCGTATACATCTTAAAGTGGACTCCTAGCAACTAGTGTCGATACTTCTGGAGCGCACACACCGTAGCTAGCCCTTCACGCTCAATGGTGGAATAGTTCTTCTCTACTTTGGATAATATGTGGCTTATGAACGCGATAGGGTGGTCCAAGCCTTGTCCGCCATCCTGTGTTAGTACTGCCCCTAGTGCTATACATGAAACGTCAACATATACATGAAACTCTTTCTTCCAGTTCAGGGAAGACTAGAATCGGCGCGGTAACCATATTTTATTTCAATATATCCAAGCTTTTCTTATAGTCATCATTCCAGTAGAACGAGACATCCTTCTTCAAAAATTCTTCCATCGGTGCGGTGATCTGGGCATAGCCTTTGATAAACTTTCTGTAATATCCCGTATGTCCCAGAGTAGTGCACAACTGTTTCACACTCCTCGACGCTTCCAAGCTCAGAATCACCACGATCTTCGCAGGGTCTACCATCAGCCCTTATCTGCAAACCACATGCCCCAATAGGTTCCCAAAAGGAATGCAAAACAAACACTTCTTGAGGTTGAGCACGATCTAGTATCTTCGACATGTATCTAGCATCAAGCAAAAGCTCACTACATGGCGCTTAACCAGTCCAAATACAATCCAATCATCAAAATATACCTCCAAGAACTTATAAATAAATTCCTTGAATTCCACAAAAACCACGCGCGAAAAGATAGCAAGCGCATTTAATTCAACCATAATAGCATTACAATATATTGAAAGCAACCCCACTCAGTCGTGAAGGTTGTCTTGCTCCTATCCTCTTGTGCGATTTTTATTTGGTGGTACCCAGAGAACCCATCAGTGAAGGAGTATGCTTCTTGGCCACCTACATTGTCCAACACTTCATCTGTGAATGGAGTTGGGAAAGGATCATGCACACAAGCATTGTTCAGTTTTATGAGATCCACACATATCCTTATCTCATCCTTCTGCTTCTTCTCTTGCACCACCATTGGGCTTACCCAATCGGATTCCTCCACAGGCTCAATGATGCCTACTGCTAACATTTTGTCTAGCTCTAAGCGGACCTTTTCCTTTTATTTTGGATTTAGGCAGTAAGGTCTCTGCTTAACGAGCTTCGCGTCGGGTTTTAACGTGATCTTCATCACTCCTAGATCTCCGATTATTCCTTTCAAATTCATAAACTTGGTAGGGAATAAGTCTTGGTATTCATGGAGCAATTCAACGACCTTATCCATCGTCGTGTTGTCCAAGTAGTCTCAAATCTTAGCAAATTTAGGTTCTGCCTCTATACCAATGTTCACCTGTTTAGTTCTCACCGACGCGGTTATATCAGGGTTCTCAATCTATGGTCCTTGAACCTCGCGGTGGCCTTATGTTTCTGGAATGCTAATCTTCTGCAGATCTTCATCCTCCTCTTCAGTAGTTAAATTATAACATTCTAGTGCGCAACTCAGTTGAGTAGCCCATTCTGGCTTCGTCAGGTCTATATGATCCTACGGTATCCTGAAGATGGCTGCTTACACCTCTTGTAGTGCTTCATCAATACTGTCAAAGCTGTCTTGAAAAATGAATTTCATCATGAATCATTTGTGTAGGATATCCCATTCAACAGTCCCATGGTGGATCTCTATTTATATATACCAATTCATTGGGATAATATCCAGGGTATGTTAGAATAGGTGAACCCACTCGGGTTGTAGATTTTCTCCATAGGCCTGCATCCATTTGGCCAGATGCACGTGCAAATCATTCTGTCCATCATACTTGTCTGTCAGTCGCATATTAGGCTTCCTAAATCATGCTCTCATCATCCTCCTATATTCACACCAATCATTGAAACTCCCCTTGAGCGTGCCCCACCATCTTGCGGGCGTAGCGTGCAGTGCCCAGTCCAAGGCCTGTAAGTGTTTTTTTTATGGAACCTCCCTTTCAAATGCATCCAAAAAGATATCTACCTCATTCAGTCCATCATAAGTAGGCAGATTTCTTACCTCTGACGACACACAATGTAGCATCCTGGTCATCATGTTGCAATTTAGCGTAGTCACTTCATGTAACCGATTCTGCCAACGTTCTATTTCCTCATCGAAATCCGAAGTGCAGGAACTCTCGCGCTCCCATGTAGTCTGCCCATCCGTGGTGGCATTCACCTAGTCTTTGTCTCGCGCTATTATCTTATAGATGTAGTCCATATCATCATCACTCTCATAGTCACGGACTGGTTTCGTATAACGCAATCCTTCAACATGATCTAGGGGTATTATTACGTGTAGTGATTTCTTCTCAAAGATCATATTTCACTTCTTCAGATTGATTACCCCATTCATACCAGTAGCCCAGTCAATTCACAGGAATGCAAGGTAGGGATTGCTGTCATAAAAAATCTCTATTAGTTCAAAGTTTGCTAGTGCTTTCCCCCTCAATATCCACCGTCGCTCCCTACAACCACCCCATGGGTATGATTTTATGTTGATTTTCCATCCTTAGTTGAATCAGAGACCATTGTAGTGCAGGTGTCCCCATTTGCTCCCATGTCTGCTTCGGTAGAACATTCACATCTGATCCCAAATCTAGAATGACTTGATCCATTTCGAATTCCACGATCTGTGCGGTGAGTCTCATTTCACACCTCGTCCTTCTCTTATGCTTTCTGATCTTGTGGACTACGTGTGGTTCACCTAGCATGGTCCCAACACATCTATTGATAAGTTCAAGTAACCCTTTCACAGCCTTACTATCGCGCAATAACTTCATACAGGTTTCCAGTAAAGTTGTGAGCATAGATGGGTCCATCTCCCTCTCCATTTTATCCTTGCTTCCTGAAGTGGAGGTCTCAATGAAGCTCTTCTTAACTTCCATGAATGCTTCACAAGCGCACTCCAAATCGAACTTAGCCTCTTTCACCGGGGCTTTGCGAACCCATGTACTGTCTTCTGACTGTTTCCCCTTGTCATCTCCTATCACAGTTCCACTTCAGAGCACTATATTTATGTTTAGATCTTCCTCGCGCGGCTCAGACCTCATCATCTGCAGGTTCTGAGTCGGGGGAGGCAGTAGCGCTCCTTTGTCATGTATCCTAGCTATCAGTGTAGGACAATCATTTGTTTCATGATCAAACAACGTGCAATAATTGCACGATGGGCGCGTTAGATTAATGCAATCGTGGGCATAGTGTCCTTGCCCTCTGCAATTGTAGCAAATCAACTGTCTGTGACCTCTACCATGTCCTCCTCTGCTTCGGCCTTGTCTGCACCCTTGAAATCCTGTTCGCGCCATGTCGACATTTTGGTCAAGGGGCCGCGTTTCGGACTGAACCCTGTAGGCGGGAGTGCCATCCATCATCAATTTGTAGCTCCTGCAAGTACGCTCATCATGTCCTACCAACCTACAAAAGTTTCAGAACAACTGTTGCGGTGTCTGCACATACTTATGTAGAAAGTGATAGTTATCTGTGGTATGTTTTCCGACTACCTGACAGATAGCGCACCATAAGGCAGGCACCGCGCTAGGTCCTGCTTGAGCTTCCAGCCTTAAAGGCATTAGTCCTCCTCCTGCAAGGTAATTGGTGAATACCGAGCAGTGGTCTTTGTCATGACCCTGACTCTTGCATTTCAAGCACCATACCTCTCCGCGTGCCTCTGGTCGAATTTTCCTATCCTACTTCAGACTTTGCATCTCAAGGCATAGATTTTTCAGCTGCGCATGGATCTGCTAGATTCCTAGATTAGGATCCTGCATCAGAGTCTCATGTAATCTCATGGAAATCTCGAAGGCCTTTGCCTGAGTGGTTATCTTCTGCTGCGACAACGCACTCCTTAATTGAGGTAGTAGCGAAGCCACAAACCACTCGCGATGCTGTCCATTTGTCAAATTCATGTTGGCTTCACGAATTGTACATTTCATCCTTTGATCCATATCCCAAGGCGTCTTGCCTGGTTGCATCACGATCCCTTTGAATCCCACAATCGACTGCACTTTAGATTTAGGCCTGCTAAATTCCCTATTTAGTGCTACTTGGATGTACACTACTCTCACATTCACGTTATCGTTGGAGTACTTAATATACCAGGTCAGAAAGCGATCTTGCAGAGCATTAACCAATGTTGCTTTATTTATATGGTCATCTGTAACACATTGAGCTTCCCATACAACCCTCACCACGAACTAGAATTGGTTCGAATCTTCATTTCCCAAGCATTTGAACAAAGGCAACTTCACTGTGCTTGCCATACTGAATTGTGGTGGAGGTGGAGGTGGTACGCGTGAAGTTGGAGGTGATGGCGGTGAAGACGATAGTGGTGTGGGCGGAAGTGGTATTCGCGGGAATCCTTGTTTTATCAACTGAATAAAACTTCACGGAGAGACCTTCGCGATCCCTTCTTCATCCCCTCGTGGAGGTGAAATCACGGGGCTATGCTTTGGACCCTTATTTTCTTTGTTTTTGTAAAATCTTCTGCTTCATGTAGTCCCGAACATCAAGGTATCTGCATAACTTGTTTTTTGCACAACAACATCTTAATCCAAGTATTCAAAGATTTTACATACTTACCTCGTAGTCCTTTGAAAAAGCATTGCTCTACCTCTCTATAGTTGACGTGTCGACTGCGAATTCAGTCACAAATCCTCCTATGATGCGATCAAGCCAATGATCGACAGCGCGGGCGATCTTATCCTCTGATGCTTCCCACCTTCACACTAGCTCTGGGGTCCACATAGTAGGATTGTCAAGTTTCCACCTTCCTTGGCTATCTGCTAGCTTCGCGATCCACTCATATAGCTTAGTAGGAAAGGAGGCAAAAAAGATTTTGTGGATATCTGTATACATGTATAGGTCCAACCACTGTTCTTTTGATAGTCGTAGTTTCTATTTTCTTGTGCCATGAGCTCATGAATCCTTTTGTCCAACCAGCCTTCGATTTCTTTCTTAGTTGGATTCCAGTGATACGACATCACACATCTCTTATGCAGATTCTGGTCCCGGTAATGGAACCATTTTTTGGCTTGAGGGGGCTTGACCCAAGTTCAGCGTTAGTTAGCCAAACAAATCCCTACACTATTGGCCCTTTCGGCATCAGCCTGCGGAGCGCGGACTGAAGTCTCACCCGAAGCAGTAGGGGGGGATGCTGGCACCAAGTTTCCACACCCTTGAGATGGTTGTGATTTCGGTTGATTCCAGCTAGACCTACCTTCGTGCAGGTTGCTTAGCCCTCTATTCCACCCTTTAGTACCTTCACGAAAGGATACAGTTGGCTTTCGCGCAGCCCTAACCAGGGGCTGATATTCTTTCGTGTTGCTAGGGCAACGAGCTATGATATCTCCCAAACTACGCTAAGTATCTTACTTGTCTTATTAACAGATCTTAGTTAGCTTTGTGTAAACAGATGTTCTTACTTGCGTTACTCAAACAACACAATCACATATATTCATGCATCATATAAGCATTATAAGTGAAATTCATACCCAACATAATTAGATGCATAAACAGGAAATAAAGACGCAAAAATTGTAGAATACTTCTCTTTATTGATAATTATGAACAATTACAAACTCGACCCACCCTGTGCACTCAACTGCAGGGGTCCGCACACTTAGCTACTGACTTCCAGGCCTCTGCGCACTCAACTGCAAAGCCTCTACCTACACTATGACCCAAAACTTAGAATTCTGCTTCAGAGCTATCTCTCATACATGTTTGATCTTTTTTCCATTGATTCCTTTAACTACTTAGATCTTAGCTCTATTTATACAATCCCATGGTCCGCGGACCATGGGTATTTATTTTACAGCCGACATTACATTTCCAAAACAAGGACGGACAACCCTATGACTATTTAACACCTACGCACTCCGTGACCAAAAAATGCGGAGCCTTTACATTTGGATTACAAAACTGGACCAAAATATGGGATTTTAGCCCAAAAATTGCCCTTGGGGGATCCCACGCCCAACAGGCAGAGAACCAATTGCTGCCCACATCCAGTCCTATAGGGTGTTTTCGTATGATTGGTCACTATGGTTACCTTCATCCCATGGGGGTGGTCGAGTCATGAAATTCTTATTGATCAACTGCCACACGAGATTCCCTGCCATGGGTTGGGTAGCATAAGGTGAACCACTTGCACGATGACCTAGCCTAACGCCCTCTGTATCGGGTTTCCGACACACTCTGACTTTGGACCGTGGGATGGTGAAGGATTTTAAGCTCCATAATATGTCAAATTCTATGTCTGAATATAAGTGATAAATGGGTGTTAATAGAAGCCTATCCCACTGATCCTACACCTAACTACACAGATTGTTTGGCCCTGGTGACCAAGTGGGCTTAATATATGTGTGTTGAATTATTAAAGTGTAGTGTTTCAAGCTTGGCTTGGTGGTGTTAACCAAGCTCTTATTCTCTTAGGTGTGTGTGTGTGTGATATAATGTTTCAAGTGGATGATTTAATTGAGCATGTTTTATGATGCCATGTGTTTCTGAAAATAAAGTGTTGAAAAAATGTAAATAATGTTGAAAATGGACAGTAAAATGAACAAAAATCCAAGCACACAAACCCCCACCCAAGAAGGCTATCAAGCAACTAAAAAAGAGGTGGAAAACAAGCTACTAAAAGACACACTTATGGCCAAAAGATCTAATGTCTAAGGGAATGGGATATAAAGGCATAAAGTTGTTGAAAACACTGAAAAAGGATAGACAAGACGCTCCAAAACCTAGGACACACAAGGGGATCATAAGGGGGAAGGCAACATCAAACTCTAAAGGGAGTAAAATGATGAATAAACCTATCCAAAAGGGATATCAATGGAAAAATCCCTATAACTTAATGGCTGAAAGCGTTGTACCCTAGACTCCTCAACTCAACAAATCTCTTCCTAAATGATGGAGGTGTACTCTAAACCCTAGTGGGATTTTTCCCTTCCTCAATGAGAAATTACTAAGAGAATATAGGCCTAGTGGTGACTTAGGAGAGAATATAAAGCCTTCCTAGTACACAAGAAACATAGTCAACAAATATGGAAAATTCTATTTTTTTTTTGAAAAATGACAAAATGTAGATTCTGACCTGAAAAGTGCGTTGGAATGCAGAAAATGGCCTGAAAAGTGCGTTCCAGAATATAGAAAAGGGGCCAAAAAGGGAATTTTTCTACCGTAACTCTCACTCGTTAGATTTCACCCAGATTGTGCCATCTCCCACTTGGCTAGTACTTGTGACTTTCGGAAGGATGCGAAAAACCAATAGAAACCAAATATTTTCTAGAAAATAAAGTGGATCAAAAAATTGAAATTGAGAGGCTAAAAATAGTTGGAAAAACATTGAAGAACACTAAAACGACAATCACCAAGGATCTGAATTACTACATGAGTGGAGTCACCATTTGTTAGGGTAAATATTTCGAAAAAGTGTACCAAAATGCTTCACTTAAGTCACTGGTGACAAGTGACCTTAACAACAAAATTTGGCTACTTCTATTCTTCATATATGCAATAAAACATGATAGAACCCTGAAACAAAATATATGATGCAAGCCCAAAACATATAGAAATAGAAAAAAGAAGTGTAATAACCTAATGGAAGCTTTTAAATAAATAATAATTTTATTGAAATACATGGTGAAGAAGATTTACAACATTGGTCTATAAATCCCCTTATGTGGGATGGGTTCTTTGATGTCCTTGTGCTTCAACGATCTTGTTCTTCTCTCCCAAAATGTAGAAAAACCCAAAATCAAAATGGAATTCGAGTGAGAGCTAAAATGTTATGAGATGATAATGGTGACGATGGTAATGATCATGACGAAGAATGGATGTAAAACCCTCTTATTTATAACAAAGTATTGGGCTCAATTAGGAATTGAAAAATAATAAAATATTATTGACCAAATCAAAATCTAGCCGTTAGGAATACTTTATTATATTTTTTGGAGAGAGAAAAGATATCCAAATGGTCAAATATCTTTATTTATAAAATGGTTGAAGTAATTAACAAATAAAATGATTTATTAATCACTTTGCAAGGATTAAAAAAAGTGTGAATTTGAAATAATTATTAAATAATGGTTTAAAAATTATTCCAAAAATAAGAATAATGAATAATAAATAAATAGTGATTTATTTATTCCAAGGTGATTTAGTCAAATGTGTTAAGAAATAATTATCAAATAATGATTTAATACTTATTTCTAGAGAAAATTAAATAAATAATGATTTATTCAATTATTCTCATGAGTTTTTATTTATTTATTTTTTTATCCAAAATAATTTAATAAAAATGGTTTACTAAATTATTTCCTTTGGTGAAAGTTATTTACTATGGTAAAATTAATTCTACATGGTGTATTTTGATCTGCCTAATGAGAAATAGCTAGGTGATCATTTTTTAGGTGATAACAGATTGCCCCCAACGTACGAGCGTCAAAAGAAAATCATATCACCAAAATACGTTGCAGTTTACACTTCCACGAGACACCAAAGGGGATTCACAGAGAGAGAGAGAAAGAGAGGCAACTGAAGCAATGCAAGGAAGGACAAAGGAATGGAGTGGGAGAGACCTACTAAGACGATATAAGTCTCCTTTTATTTTGGAATACACGATATCAAATGAGGCAAGGGAGGTATACCCATACTTACTGAGATAAATGAGTACAAATAATAATGGCGTTCCAAACAATGTGGGATTGAGCTAAAAAGTACATGATATGCTTGCATTAGTGGGCCAGAATGAGATACAGTAAAATAATGTGTCCCATATACATAATGTGCCTAGAATATAGAGGCCAAGGCTGAATACAATGACATTTGAGTACATGAGATAACATGCCCCTCAAGCTAACATGGTGAGGGGGAATCACAACCAAAGAAGCCTTGCTATATAGGATAGGGCTTTGAAGATCTGAAAGGATCATCTGAATGAGACATGCATGTTGTGGGCAAGTGGGGGGACATAAGCTAGTCAAATATATGAAACTACATCTGAGGCTGGATCATAATCAGTTGACATTCAGGCATGTGGGGGGCTACCTGAAGGGCCACCCCTCATGAGGTTTGGAACATCTCATACTCACCCCAGAAATACTGGTACAATCTATTAGACCACCAAACCATCAAATGTATGATTCTCAATTGTGTGATAATGAGTTGGAGTTGATCACATGAGAAGCAACCAAGTCAAAGGGAAATGATGATTCCCTTTACTTGATTCGAGGCACCGAACAATGATGAAAGTTGGAACCAAGGTATACAACCCTTTACACCGGTCTCTTGGAATAAATGTGCTAAAGTCGACAGAAGAGGGCCCGCTAGAGGTGAGGCCATGAGGATTCCCAAACAAAGGAATGAGGGTCATAGGAATGTGACTGATGGCAACATGGTCATATAGACGGGTAGAAAAAGTTTGAAGGAAAGAGGTCAAGAGTTCAGTACGAGTGTCATATCGGAGGGGTACCTAGAAGCATGAAAGAAAATATTTGGCTAGAGTCACGAAGGTGGAATGGGAGGCATGCAGTTGGTCCGTATACCACTTGGTTGCAGCTCTAGTAAGGGTGTGTTGGAAAATATGAAGACGAATGGAGTCTTAAATGATGGAATTAGATGAACACCACATATGAAAAGAGAAAACATGATTTGTGGGACCTTCTTTAGGATTACCTTCGAACTTGGGGATGTCGAAAGGAATCTTGGAAGGCATAGCAAGCCAACTGGGGCCATGGAGAAGAAGATCGTTGATGAGCTAGATGAAATCTAGAAGGCTCAAACCAACCACATAGGGGAGCAATGGGAAGATAGTGACCATAATAGTAGAGGTTTCGCTTGTGGGGTTACCTCGGTTAGCACCTTGGTTTCCTGCACCCACGTTGGTGCCTAAAATGGTGGTGGTACAGGGTTGGGAAGACACAGAATCAAAAGAAGAATTCAAGAATCAATAGAACAATAGTTAGAATGAGGACTCAATGGAGCAATAAGAGGATGAACTCTAACTCAATAGGGAGGAGTAAGATGTCCTAAAGGATACCGGGGGCAAAGGCCATGAAGTCTCTGCAAAAAATGCCTATGGGTCTCAATAATGTCAAGACAAAGGTGACTTAATAGAATAAAAGGGGATGATAGGAGAAAAAGAGTAACAAACAACAAGCAAATACTTAGTGCAATGGTGCAAAGTGTAAACTATATTTATTATTATGCTACTCTAATTCAAGCAAATGTATCCTATCAAAGAAAAACCTCTATCCTATAGGTGATCTAAATCCTCAAACAATTCCTAAATCTACTATTTCAGATTGCCTTCTAAAAGACTTCTTACTTGATGGAATTTGATCCCCAAAAGTAGAGTTGTCAATAGAAAGGTTGGGTAGAGAACCAACTGCTACCCACAACTAGTCCTATAGGGTGTTTTTCTATGATTGGTCATTACAGTTACCTTCTTCCAATGGGGGTGGCCAAGTCTTGAGCTTCTTGGTGATCAACCACTGTACGAGATTCCCTGCTACGGGTTGGGTATCCCCAAGGAGAACTACTCACATGATGATCTAGCCTAACCCCCTCTAAATCGGGTTTCTGACACACTATGTCTTTGGACTGTGGGATGGTTTAGGAGTTTAAGCTCCCTAATATGTCAAATTATATGTTTCAATGTAAGTGATTGATGGGTGTTATTGGAAGCCTATCCTACCAACTCTACACCTAACCACATAGATTGTTTGGCCTGGTGCCCAAGTGGGATTAATGTATGTTGTTGAATTATTAAGTTGTATTGTTTCAAGTCTTGCCTTGGCGGTGTTAACCAAGCTCTCATTTGCTTAGGGGGTGTGTGTGTGATATAAGTGTCAAGTGGATGAGTTAATTGAGCATGTTTTATGATGCCATGTGCTGCTGAAAATAAAGTGCTAACAAACTTTAAATAATGTTGAAAATGGATAGTAAAATGAACAATAAATCCAAGAACACAAACCCCCACCCAAGAAGGCTATCAGGAAGCTAAAAAAGAGGTGGAAAAAAAGTCTCTCAAAGACAAAATTATGGGAAAAATATCTAATGTCTAAGGGACTGGGATCTAAAGGCACAAGGCTACTTAAAATGGCACAAACAATCAGAGGTGAAAATGGTGAAAAAGGATAGGCAAGAAGCTCCAAATTCTAGGACACGCAAGGGGATCCTAAGGGGAAAGGAAACACCAAAATCTAAAGGGAGTAAAATGATGAAGAAACCTATCCAAAAGGGCTGTCAAACAATGGACAAAACCTTAGAAATCAATGGCTGAAAGTATTGTACCCTAGACTCCTCAACTCAACAAATATCTTCCTAAATGATGGAGGTGTACTCTAAACCCTAGGGGTTTTTCTTCCTTCCTCGATGAGAAATTACTAAGATAATCTACGCCTAGGGGTGACTTAGGAGAGAATAGAAACCCTTCCCAGTAGACACACAACACAGTCAACAAATCTGGAAAATTATGAAAAATGACAGAATGTGGATTATGACCTGAAAAGTGCAATGGAATGTAGAAAATGACCTGAAAAGTGCATTCCATAACACAGAAAAGGTTCCAAAAAGTGCGGTTTTCTCCCGTAGCTCTTGTTTGGAAAATTTCACCTAGATTATGTCATCTCCTACTTGGATTTTACCCGTGACCTGTGGAAAGATGCGGAAAACCAGCATAAACCAAAGTTTTTCCAGAAAACAAAGTGGATCTAAAAACAAAAATTGAGAGGCTAAAAATAGCTGGAAAAACACTAAAGAGCAATGAAACGACAAGCACCAAGGATCTGAATTAATATACTAGTGGAGTTTCCATTTGTTGACGACTATGTAGCTAAAGACCCGTTGGAGTCGCCATTTGTTTTTGTAATTTTTTTGGAAAAGTGTACCAAAATTGCTTCACTTACGTCCATGGTGACAAATGACTGTAACAACAAAAATTGGATTCTTCTATGCTTCATATCTGCAATAAAACATGATAAAACCCTGTAAGAAAATATCTAATGCAAGCCCAAAACATATAGAAACAGAAAAAATAAATGTAATAATCCAATGGAAGCTTTTAAATGAATAATAATTTTATTTAAACACCTGGTGAAGAAGATTTACAACATGGGTCTGTAAACCCCCCTTGGTGGAATGAGTCCTTTGATGTCCTTGTGCTTCAACGATCTTGTTATTCTCTCTCAAAATACAGAAAAACCCAAAAGCAAGATGGGAATCAAGTGGGAGCTCAAATGTTATGAGATGATAATGGCGAAAATGATAATGATCATGTTGACGAATGAATGAAAAACCCTATTATTTATAACAAAGTATTGGGTTCATTTAGGAATCGGAAAATAATAAAATATTATTGACCAATTCAAAATCTAGCCATTAGGAATATTTTATTATATTTTTTGGAGAGGGAAAATATATTCAAAATGGTCAAATATATTTATTTAGAAAATGGTTGAAGTAATTAACAAATAAAATGATTTATTAATCACTTTGCAAGGATTAAGAAAAGTGTGAATTTGAAATAATTATTAAATATTGGTTTAACAATTATTCAAAAAATAAGAATAAGGAATAATAAATAAATAATGGTTTATCTAATTATTTGAAGGTGATTTAGTCAAATGTGTTTAAAGATGATTATCAAATAATGATTTAATAACTATTTCTAGCGAAAATTAAATAAATAATGATTTATTCAATTATTCTCATGGGGTTTTTTGATTTAATTAGAAATAATTTAATAAAAATGGTTTACTAAGGTATTTCCTATGGTGAAAATGATTTTACTATGGTAAAATTAATCCTACATGGCGTATTTCGATCCACCTAATTAGAAGTGACTAAGTGATCATTTTTTAGGTGATAACACATCAGATCTTATTTTGTACCAAGATTCACTTATTCATGCGGAAGAGTAGATGTAGGAGTTTTTGCATTAATTGGTCCCTTGAAACGATTCTGCAGGTCATATAGTTGTTCTAAAGATACCACACCTTTAGGCATGGGGTTTCCTTTGTTTGCCTGAGCTGATCCATGTAAGCATTTATCATGCTCATCTTCATCGATGGCTGCATCCTTGAACAAATCAACATTCACCATGAAGTCCAGTATCTGCTGGTCGTCATTAAAAACATGAAAATTAGTAGTGTAATCAGGCACATATGGCCTACAAATAATCTCAACTGAAAATCCATCCTTGAATTGTGACAATCTAGTAGTAGGATTAGCTAATGCATCTGCAACAACATTATGAATCCAAGGAACACAATTAATATTCAAAGCTTGAAAAAGTGAAATGAGATGCCATACCTCTTATTGATAATTTGGGAGATTGGGTGACACACAATAAATTGTATTTAGTACCTAATGTATAACAATTTCCTAGCCCGTTATTTCTTTGAGTGCTTCAACTTTGAGGTCAATCTATTTCCTTAAACCTAAGACGAGTGCTTCATATTCAATAACATTGTTAGTGCACTCAAATTCCAAGTGACATGAGATTAGATGTTTGTTCTATTGCGGGTCTATTAAAATAAAACCAACTCTAGAACCCTCCTGCATCTTCGAACCATCAAAATACAATGTCCAAATGTTAGCAATACTAGGGTTATTTCCTACACTACTACTATTTACATCTATAATACAAAAGTAATTTTCACCAGTTGGATTAGAAGGAAGGAGTTCCAACTGTGTATTTGGTGGTACAGGTGAAGGCTGCATCAAATAACATCCATGGGCAACTTCTAGAGAATAATTTCCAAAAATGATCTACACATAACTGATGGGCTCATTAGGTGCTTCAAGCACCATGATGTTATGCTTCATAAATAGCTTACTCTCGACTTAGATTGGTTGTTATTTCCCTTATATGGAAGCCATAAATGTGACCATTCACTAGGAAAGTATCCCTGCAACTTACTAGACTAGTCTCTACTCAACAATAAACTATAAGCTTTTAGAACATCCTCAATTACTATATCGATACATTGGTGAAACCTATGATCTGATGATAAACAAATTATAACACTGTTAATTTCACCAACTTCCTATACTAAAGATCTATCTAACTGAATGTTTTTAGAATTAGTCTTTTCCCATTTAGCATTGATTTTCTTGGAAACAGATAGAGGCATGACATTTGTAGATAAAACATAATTAACTAGGAAGTTATGGATATTATAATTGAAGATCTCAAAAGTTAGAAGAAATGGAGGGAAAGTAGAGATAGCATTTACATTTATTGCATTAACAAACGATTCAAGAATGGTTGGAGACTTACTCGATGAATATCATGAAGCAGAAATTGTTTTATTTAACGGAGGCTGAAATGAAAATAATTGAATGATAAATTCCTGTTGCCCCGGTATCTTGGCTAGTTTGTAAAGGGAAATATTTGCACAAGACTTTTTCATGTCTTCAATAATGTTGTAATCAATATCTTAATCATGAGAAGGGTGTTTTGATGTGGTAGGTGGTGTAACTTTATTTGACGCCTCAGGGGTAGTGGACATATTTTTATTGTTGCTGGTAGCACCTTTTTGTGAATGCGTACTCCCAAACTTATTCTGAGTGCCATGAGAAAAATTACTAGGTGGTAAGATATTTCTTAATAATTTCTTTCTCACATCTTGCCTCAGGTACTAGTCCTTTGCTCCTCAATTTATATTGTTTAGAAGATTGTGGAGGAGGAGCATCACCCACTAGAGGTTCATCAACACTTTGTCGATCATTAATAAGAATCAAATCAAGAGTGAAAATTGCATCACCAATATTTTATTTTCCCTCTGTTGAGGCAGGTTCGTCAGTATCTTGTGTCTGCTAAAAATTATCTTATTGTCAAACTTTCAGTAACATTTTCAACTACAAATTTCATATTATGCTTCCACTAAGGGCATGTTTTTTTTGAATGAGCCTCTTGGTGCAAGGTACAATAATTATCCATGTCTTTATTTTCAACATTAAACACAACATTTGAACTCTGTGCATACTTAGCTGGTTGGTTGAATTTTTTCTTAATGAACGAATTGAACGACTTATTACTGTTAGAAGCCTCACTTGACTTCCTCTTAAGTTCTGATACTTCGTTGGTTAAAAAATTTAAAGATTTAGTCAAGTTGTCCATATCGAAAGGATATTTCTCTTTAGCTTTGGCAAAAGAGGCTTGGGACTTCTTAGAAGTGTCTTTGGAGTCTTTTGAATCCTCTTGATAAACGATGAACCCAATAGATCTTAAGTCCTTTTAAACAATGATCACTTTTGTAATTTTAAGAGCCAAAGTTTCTTTTGCAACGCGCTTGACAAAAACTGAAATATTACTAAGCAGGGCAGCAGTGTAATAATTTTTTTTAATGGAATCACGTGGTTGAACATCTGTGAGGAATTTTTTCAAGATATGTGTAAATATTTGATTGAAATCTTTAAATTTTTCCTTTTCCCCCATTGTAATATTTCTGAGTTATTTTAATAACATGGATGGAGTTTTATTATCAACAAAATTTTCTAAGAATAATGGTTAAACTCCCTCCAATTTTGATTGAATTAGGTGGAAGGATGTGGTACCAAATTGAAGCTATACCTTCTAGAGTATATGGAAACAATCTACACGCAACATCATCAAAGCGTACCTCTAACATCCAGAGATGTAAGTAGAATTCGTTGATCTGGTCCTCGACCTTTGCTTTCTTATCAAGATCATATTTTGATAGCAACTTTTCTAGGTGATTAGGCATGCAAAGAAGATTTATCGGAAGAGCAGGAGGACCTTGGGCCATCCAATCCAATTGTTTGTCAGCCATGTCTTTTTTCTCCTTCTCCTCTTCAATTTCTAGTTATGAAGAGTCTTCTCCTTCACCATTCAAATTCTCATTTTCAATAGGATGTTGTTCTTCTCTTAGCTATTCTTTAGTCAAATAAAGAAAAATACTCCCTGACTCCATCTGAATATTCCTTAATAGGTGGTAGGTCCCCTTGTTGATGTGTTATTTCAGTAGGATCAACTAACTCTTCAAGGGTTGGAATAACCAAATATTCCACTGAAGAAACCAATACGCCATTGCGAGTTGTTTATTTCTTTATTGGATTATGAGGAAAGATAAAGACAACAGGATGCAATCCAAGAGCTCTTGTAAACTGATGATTAATAGGCAATATTGTATGAATTCGATTGTAAGTGACTTCAAAATCCTTCTCTAGACCAAGATTGGAAGACTCTCCTCTCTTAGGAGTGTGGGTTGGAGTTGAACTTAGAGCATTACTGCCTCACATGAAAGATTATTTGTTAGGATGTGGTGAGGCCTCAATCATAAAAAGGGATGCCCTCCTTCTAGCACTAGAAACTGTTGACAATGTTGGATGCCACCAACAGTAAGGGGGTCTCCCTAGTATGAAATAACAATTAGAACTCACACTGTTTGGAGTAGGAGTCCCAACTGGAAAGAATGGCCAGTTTCCATTATCTTAAATATTTTCCTTGGCTACAATAAATGACACAAGAGAAACACATGGAATTTCAAGATAAACAAGTATGTTAGCCTTGTGATGTGTTCAATTGTAAAGTGTGTGATGTTTCTTTCACGAAACATAAAATAAAGTGTCTTTGAAAGAAAAGTAATAGTATTATCCTAGCAAAGATACATGCATACATTTGAAAGAATCGTTAGTAATCTTGCGAAATAGTTCACCAAGAAACCACGATCACGAAAGCATAAGACACCCATTTCAAAGAAGCTTACTAAAGCCAAGAAAATAGTTCATTTTCGTTAGTATGAATTACCATAAGCATACACCATAAACAATGAAAAAACAGTCTCACAATCATTTACGACATATGCATGAGAGTGTGTCGGTGCCAAGAGCTTCGAATTATGAAGTGAAATTTCCAATATACACCATTACAACAATACAACACTTGTTCCAATACTGGAGCTTTAAGCCACTACTTTCTTATCAAAAGCCTATTATTCTCTCCTATTCCTAGCCTTAGAATCCAAGGTGAAAAGTCCCTTGCTTGAGCTATGAGGGTGTAGATATAACAAATGAGGCGACTCTTCACCTCCATTTTGAATCTTGAGCTCCTCTCATGACTCTTGAGCTTCCAAATGAATTTTCAAACTCCTAAGAGACCTTTAGACTTCTACATGAATTTTCACATTCTTTGGGTGACCTTTAGACTTCCACATACTTTACATTTCTCATTTTCTTGAAAATTACATAATTACATCCACAAATGATGTGGCAACATGATGACTCATATGACTCTTGAGATGACACTTTGACAAGACATGACTTGGAACTGATGACATGGACTTTATGATGGTGTGTCAATGTCAAGATTCTCTTCTTGGTGCTATCTTTGTATATTCATGATAGATGCTACATGTTATTTCTCTTCCTCCTCCAAAATTTTTGAAGATATGGAGTCTTCTATGTGATCTAGATCTTCCAACTTCTGTCGCAATCTAGTGTCCCTTCATCTTCTTGTTTGATTATAATCTTGTCTTTGCAACTGTTAGAAATGTAGCAAGAAAGGCTAAATTTGACTTGTTGCTTAGTCAAATTTAGTAATTCGATTTTACAAATCAACATGAGAACTTGGATTTTAGTTAACTTGTGTGACATGGCACTTGTTTACTAGTTTACTGAATAAATTCGAGTTAAAGGCTAGAAGTAGAATTGTGCGTGTAGTGATTGCTAAAATTTAGCAATCTAGAGTCAGTTATTTTCAGTATGACTTAGTTAATTGAGCTCAAGTACCTAGTTGAGTCATATGAAGGTCAGTTGAGTAGTAGAATTTACTATTAACTTATTGATCTCTCAGTTAAACTAGTCAATCAACTAAAAATATCCCAGACATGCATGGAATTCGAATATCCTAGTTGGAGTGGAGGAAAAGGCACATTGTAAACATCAATTATTTACTAGTTGAGTGTACAGGATTGACTATTGAGC
Organism: Pinus tabuliformis; assembly: GCA_031772625.1. NCBI lineage: Eukaryota > Viridiplantae > Streptophyta > Pinopsida > Pinales > Pinaceae > Pinus > Pinus tabuliformis. The sequence goes on along the minus strand of CM062815.1, from coordinate 79,472,318 downwards.
AGGTGAAACATTCCTTGGGAATTACGCAAGAAAAGAGGAGAAAGTTCGTACTTTTTAGGAGCTAATTTCCTCCAGGATTGTGCAAGAAAATAGGAGAAATCTAAGGCTTGAATTGGCTAAGTGTTGGCAAGAGTAGGACAACCAGCAGGAGAAAAAATTTATAGTGCAAGTTATGCTTCAGGATCGAAGAAAGACATTGTACTTGTTTCTAATTCTCATACGATTAATGAAAATAAAGGGAGGAGTTTTTCCCAGTTGGGTTACTCTATAAATCATTGTGTTCTTGTGGTGTTTTAAAGGTTTCATGTCATTGCTTGTGTTTCTAAATTGTGATTTCCATTCCATGAAATAGTAGAGCAAATTTGTAATCTCTTGTTTTAAGTTAAAATACATCAGTAATAGAAAATTTGTATTAATTTATACATGGTATAAAACCAAAAATCACATTAGAAACTAGTGTATAAAGCCTCCTTTTTAGAGATTTCGATTTGCAGATTCAGTGAAGGAGTTTTATTTTGTGCGAGAAAATGTCTTTCAATGGATTGAGATTGGAGTATGCACTTCAGGGAACCTCAAATTTCATATCCTGGAAGGAAAGGACAAAAGTAGTGCTCGATGATAACGATGTGCTGAAGTACACCCAAAATGACATTCCAAAGCCAACAATATCAAATGCATAGCAGTTAGCCCAATGGAAGAAGGATACCACAAAGTTAGGAGGATAATCTTGGAGGGTGTGAGAGACCACAATCTTGAATTTACATGGAAAGGAAACTCCCTTTTCTATGTGGAAGACCCTCAATGAGCTATTTGAAAGTGGAAGTGATGCTCAGAAATTGGAATTAAGGGACAAGCTTAGAAACATCCACATGCAGAAAGGAGAAACCATTCCACATTACCTCTCTAGGTTCACTGAGTGTCGAGATGAGCTTGGAGGAGTTGTTGAAAATATTCCATCTTTAGAACTAGTGAGCCTAGATCTCATAGGCCTTCCAAAATCCTGGCACAACTACCAGGACTCTGTAAGTGGAAGAGAAAAATTTCCAAATTGGGAGAGATTGTGGTCCGATTTGGTGCAAGAAGAAATTTAGTAGAACACTAGAGACGAAGTAACATCCAAATCTGAGGAGGAAGATAAATTTTCCTTGGTTGGGAAGGGAAGAAGGGAAAGGGAAAAAGGACCCAAACCAAACTAGAGACCAACCAGAACAATGGCAAGAAGAAGGATTTAAGCAAGATGACACTTTTCAACAAAGTGTCCACACAAGAAGTCTAACAAGTGTTGGAAATAATACTGAGAGGGGGGTGAATTAGTATTATCTGATCAATAATTTTAATTTCTCAAACGTATTTATATACGATACTTCAACTAAGTGAACTAGCGTGTACACGTGACTGTACTTAAAGAAACCAATGTATATGCAAAGAACTTTTGATTTAGACAGTTTATCATGTATTGAACTTTAACTAGTATATCAAAGATTTATTAGACAGTGTAGTAAAATCAGAATAAAGCATCACACATAAGCATCACACGTGAACACCAAGATATAAGGTGGAAACCCAATGTGAGTAAAAACCACTTGCTGTTTTCGTCTCTGTCTTCTTTTTAATAATAAGAAAATCTATTTACAATCTTGTACTGGTGCAGACTCATACCAGTATGCAGGCACCCACCTGCAGAAGGCTACAACCTTCTCTCATTCTCCAAATACTATTGGAAGGGAGCTACAAACCCCTAGCTCTTGTACTGGCCAATATGTTTACTAGTACATAGGTGCCAACCTACAGAAAACTCCACTCTTCTACCAGGGACCACGTTTCATGAATTTTAAGACTGGATACTCCTGGAACACAACACCACAATTTTAAGGCCACGTTTCATTCAATTTTCATATTGGACCCATCAACAACATCATAATTGCAATACAATCATCAAGTACATATGCATCAACCAATCACTAAACCTGAATCTGATTATTCAGAACACTGTCACCAGAATATAGTCACCAGAACCCAAGGTAGAACCCAGAACTCTGCAACAGCAAACAGAAACAACTGAAACATACTTTATAAGGTATAAAATACTTCCATGTGTCGAACTATTATAGAAATTTTTGGGCACTGCAACCCCAATCATACATGTCCATAAACTAAGGGCTCCTAAGTCCCTAAAAGTGTTTTTTGATACCCTAAAGGAACAAGGTTCGCTGATTACATCATCTCCCAGAAGTTCTCCACAGAAAACTGCTCAGAACTGGTCAAAGCTGGACCATATATACTGCCCAGTGCAAAGGGTGCGATGCATCCCACATGCTCAGTGAAAAAGGGTGCGATGCATACTAAAAATCCCTTCTGTAGGGTGCGATGGATGAGAGTAGACAAATGGCAGAGACAGTTTGCAAGGTGGATCGTCATGGAATCTTCCAGAAACTTCTCATGTGACACTTGCCTCTCTGAATTCACTCAGGGATGAGTAAGAGATCATCAATCTCCAAGTGGAATCAAGAACTATCAGAGAGAGGACAGTAATCAAAATCCCAGAAGCTGACTCACCCCCCTGCAATCATCTATATATGGATCCCTCATCCCAGAGATCCAGAGGTTGGAATTTTGTATCTTGTAAGGAAGTGCTGTTGGTTTCTTGGTGGAATATCATAGTGTTTGGTGATCTAAGCTTTTCATGAGGTGAAAGAAGGCATTTCATGCTGGAGGATGACACTGGGTCAGAACAATTGGTTGTAAGCCTCTTTTCTATTCTTGATATTAATAAAGCTATTCAAGTTTTCCTCCAAATTCTTGTATGTTTGATGATTTATGCATTTGTGTGGTCAATATATATCTGGTCCTATATTGTTTATGATTGTAGATCTCTATTCTTCGATAGTATTATGTTGATTTGATTCCACAGATGCTCTTTGAAGCCGGTAGACGAATGAGAAGTGGCAAGGATCTGTCAGAAGGGAGAGGAACCGAGAAAGGAACCAAGCGCAAGACTGTGGTTGGTGTCCTTCATTCCCCTCTTATCTACTTCTCATAAAGGAAAACAAAAGTAGTTTTAGTTTGTTTGTTTCTAAGATAGCTACCAGTCTTAGTGGGACTAGCAGCTCTGAGTGGACACTAGATTTCCTGATAACAAAATGGTGACTCCACTGGGGAGCGAATAGGTTGTTTTCTTGTCTATATTTGTTTGTTTTATAAACTTACAGATGGAGCCTGAAGTCAAGCCAGCTAGCCTTCGAACTACATTTGCTATGTAAGTGCAAAGTAGATCAATGCTGCTTCAGTCTATCTCCGGACTTGTGCTCCCACTACGGACTTATGCTCCCACGTACCGTCGAGTATATAATGGGAGACCACAATAGGATAGATCCTTTATCCATAGGAAGCCATGTCTGTCGCCCTATCGATCGCAATGCACTAAACACAATATTCAGGAAGATTGACTGCCGTACCGTAAAAAGTATTCTGCAGTTTTGTGATTGGTTTGGTAATCCCTTTGTCTAGATTTCTGGAGTAGTCTCTTTCATTCCTTTTCAGACTCCTTAAAGGAAAAGGTCCATCTGAGCACTTGTCACTTCAGGCTCATTAAAAATCGAAGGCGACTAGAGTCATCTTTTGTTTTTTCTTGACTCTTAAAAATTGAAAAAACAAGTTGTGTCAAAGCATATAAAATTTATTTTAATTGGAATAATATCACCATTCCCGCGTTGGTCTTAGGTTGAGAAAAATGGAGTCCACCAACCAAGTATTTCCCCTTGGAGGAAATCCTAGTCCTTTTTCCTCTTGGGGAGATTTTGGTGCACCTCATATGGCCACATTGTCACTTCTAGGATTGACGATTGGCTTGCCAGTATGGCTCTTCTCGGCCTCCGTCGTTCAGAACACCGTGATTCCTGAACAATCGAGTCAGCAACTGGATGATACTAAAGTTACCCCCCAACCTTCTACTTCGTCCGATTCTCCCTCTCCTCCTTCCTCTTCACTTGATAAAGCTGGTAAAGCCAAAAATCAAGTAACTAAGAAGGAGAAGAAGGAGAAGGAGAAGAAATAGAAGAAGAAGAAGGAGCTAAAGGCAAAAACGGGTAACCGGGCATCGTCTAGTGAAAATCCACACACTGCACCATCCAAGCCTAAATCTCCATGTGTCATTTGCAAAGGAGACCACTATCATTGAGATTGTCCTTGCATCCCTCAGATCTTAAGGGACTGGTCTCCTCATTTGCACAATTCGGTGTCATCAACCTTTGAAGATCATGTTGAAAGTACACCATCAACTAGTGAAAGCGGAGCATTTGGGTAGAAAAAGAAATGTAAATTTCCTTGTAAACTGCGTGAAGACGATCACGTCGTCCACCATTGTCCTTTCCTAGACAAAGCTAAAAGAGTTTTGGATAACCGTCCGACTTCACCGCTACGACTTCCTCATGGATATAAGAAACTCTTGTCGAGTCCGTCACTAGTTGAAAGTCTGACCGACACACCATTGTGGTCAGTCGAAGCATATGTCATTGAAGATAAACCCGCTGAATTCATACCAGACGAAAGTCAAAAGGTTGAGGCGACAGTCGACCTGGTCTTGTCTTCGGAAGGTCCATCTTCAGATGACACAATCACCGAAGAGAATGAGAACGACGCCATTCAAATTCTTTTCGTAAACACAGACTACGATGAACATGGGGGCAATCTAACCGTTCCTTTACCGCAGGAAGGAAGTTCATCAGAGTCATATCCTGCCGTCTAATCGGTCCCCCTCCAAGCAACCTAGTCGTTTCCTTCGATTGGAATCTACTAGGCAGACCCCATGTACAAGCTAATGTACCATTCAGAATCATTGTACAAGATTACAAAATGATCATGGTCAGTACCATCATAGATGAAGGGGCTTCTGTGAGTATCCTTTCCTCAACTTCTTGGGAAGCGCTTGGTTCGCCATCGCTTCTGCCTGAGATGAGAAATCTGATAGGCTTTGATAAAGGAACCAGTGGACCATTAGGGATCCTTCCCAATGTGCCCATAACGTTGAGAAGGAAAACCATTTACATGAATGTAATGGTAGTCCAAGGACCTCTAGATTATAATCTACTCCTTGGGCGCGACTATATTTATAGCATGGGAGCCATTGTCTCCTCACTCTTTAGAGTAATGTGTTTTCCGCATGAAGGCAGAGTGGTTAAGCTCGTAGACCAGATTTTGTTCCGCGGCTCACACATAGCTAATAGTCAAATGCCATCCCTAAATGGTCTTTTCACGCAAGGAATGTCTCATCAATCTCCAGTCCGTCCACCTGAAGAGCGCGAGTGATTCGGGAGGACATGACTGAAACCCAAGGGGCATGCACCCTGGTTTGTTTCGGCAGGAAAACCTTGGGTATAGGGTAAATTTCCACGAAAGATTTAAGACTGGTCCGACACCCATCCGTGTAGGAAGAGGGAGTTAGACCGGGATAAGATTTTTCGTCAAGGTTAGGTGATTGGAGCCTTTGTCCAGATGGACTAAGCCGAGGAAGTGTTTCTGTCTGCTGTGTAGATGGAAACTATATTGCGAATACAAGAACTTCTAAATGGTAACCTGGGAGCTTTACTTCACTATACTTGGGGGCATGCAAACCTTTTTGCCTGAAAGTAAAGAGCGACCATTTATTTTCTTAGTTTGTAGTTTCTCAACCCTTCAAACTTATAGGATTGGTCGTTCCTAGCTTGCATAATGAAAGTATCTGGAGCAAAGTTTTGAATGGTGCAAGCTCCTTAAAAATTGAACCTATCGATGAGACATCCTTATTATACGACTGGCACGAGCAATTTTTATGCGAAGTTCAAGCTCGTTAAAAATTAAACCTTAGCAATGAGCAAATGTTCCCCTAGAGTTTAAGCTCATTAAAAAATGAACCAATTTCCGGTAAATAACCATTGTGAATGCATTATCATTAGCTTTTTGAGCCCTGGTTGTGTTATTACCATCACCTCCACTCCGTTTTAGCCGATCATTCACCTCCATTTGACTGTTTACCCCTTTTGAGGAACAGCTGTGAAGAGTGATCCTATTAGCCATCCTTGTGACACTGCCGTGAATGGAAAATTCCAAACCTTACCTGGAATCAGCTGCTACCTGAAATTATCACTTGTTCCTCAAAAGACGAGTCTCCTTTAAGCTCTTTTCATCTGACTCGTAAAATATGAAAAGATTGCAGAGAAATTGGCCTCTCCAGCTCGTTAAAGTGACTGGAAGTGCTATCCCTCCTCTAGATTTTAATCTTTTTGGACCTGGGGGATTATTACACAAAAATATCGAGTGCTTGTTTTGTTCGGCTTGTTAGAACTTAAATCTGCCTTAGGCTGAAAGAAGGAAAAATTCAGGGTAACCACAAACCACGCTCAGTTTGGTAGCTAGCCCTACCAGAACAGGAGAGGGCTCTCTCCGGGTCATGCTCAGTGAGGAATAAACAATATGGTCTGAGATGACTTAAACTGAATACTGATTTTAGGCTAGTAAATAGATATGGAAAAAGGCGATTTTTGAATGACTGAATTTTCTGGGCTATGTGGGACCAAAGGACTGCATGAGCTGGGAAATTAAATCAAAGACACATGATATTTCGTGAGGCAAGATAGGCGAGAGGTTTAGCAATCAGATTTAAATAAAATGGAGTGGAAAGACTGTTGAGAAAAGCTAAAAAGGGCATACGCATGAATCCTTTTCAGACAGAAGAAGATATACAAAATATGAATGCTTTACAAGGCAGAGCATAAATTGAATTCTACCTCTTCTACTTAAGAGCATTCAACCAGAAATGATTATGAATGGATGGTAAAAATAACAGAATACATATGAAACATAGAAATAAAAACAAATTTTCTAAACTCACACCACAGGGATCTCATGAATCAGAGCCGCATCATTATATTAATTTCCAAGCCAAAACTGTACCATGAAAGTACTGAGTTTTTCTCCACGCTATTCCCAGAAACTCCAACCCTTTACAAATGAATTTCAATACAATAAATAAGCTCAGAAGTGGGAAAGAAAATTGATGAAGATAGGGACTCGTTTAATCATCTTTAATGAATTGAACCCGAAGAGCCAACCGTTTGCCAGCGTTACATTTTCCACCCAAACGACCGATGGAGAGGTCTGGGGACTCAAAACTTGCCCAAATTTCTTGGCCATGCACCATCAGTCATGATTTTTCATGACAAATCCAATGATGTAAATTTTTTTCAATTTTGAGCTACCTAGAAAAAGAGTGCGCCACGTGCGCGGCGCATAGGGAAGTGGCGCGGTGCATTGGGCTTGAGGCGCGGCGCATAGAGCCTGTGCGTAGCGCTTTTTTGCAGGAGACTTTTGGAGGCCTTCCCGGTGTCCAAATTGGGCGCATGATATCTCGTTGGAAAGGTATTTGAGTCTAATTTCTAACAAAACTATAATTTTTCAATTTGGAGTTCATTTTACCTATAAAAAATCAAATCTCCCAATACTGGTTAAAATGTGCCAAATGAGGCTGCCTCAAGGCAGAGTGCTGTTGCAGTCAACTTTTGAGGGTGTTCCTCAACTCCAAATTGAGCTCATGATAGCTCATTGGAAAGATATTTGTGTCTAGTTATCATTTTATTCATCAAAAAAGTCATTTGGCTAACCAAGCTAGGAGAAAAATTGATTTTCCAAGGTCACTTTAGAGGTGCATCAATTCTCCCGAGGCAATTGTATTTTTGAAATTTCTCTAAAAACATGACACCTATGTAAAAAGTGAAGGAGGTTTTTCTTCCTTGGCCTATTTTAGAAAAAAAAACTCTCTCAGTTTTCTAAAATTCATCTTTTATTGCTCAGAAATATTATTTTAATGAATTATTGAACCTTCCTCTAGCTTGCAAGTATTATTGAAGCACTTTGAGAACAACAATTTTCAAACCCTAGACCTAATAACTCTTTTCTGACCAAGAGATTAGAATAGAACTGTATATGACCTTTAAAATGATTTGACAAAAAGACCTAAACCAGCAGGATAAGGCATGAGGGGAAATGACTGACAAGACCCTTCCACTAGATTATGGCATGCCCCTAGTAGAATGCAGCTGAGTGAATGGAGCGAGACTCCTAAAAATGAAATGCATAAAGAGTTTTGATCTTTGACAGAGGACTGACAATACCAACTCTAACATTGGCTCCAATGGGGGATGGTAGCTCCCTGGAGGTGCCAAGAACTGCAGATCTTTGTGAGAGCAGACAGTTCCTTTCGTCCATTGGGCTATGGAATTGATGAATTGACAAATCCACATGACTCAATTTATTGACTGAAACCTGACTCAGACCGACTTAATTATGGAACCAACATGACTGAAGAAACTGACTCAATGCAAAAGGAAATGACTCATGACTGACTTAACTAAAACAAAAACTTACAAAACTTGTTCAATGGCAGCGGTCCATCAAGATTCGAGGGTTTCAAATCATGATGACAACCACCTGCGTACTAATGTGATATGTACAATCATGTGTAATGTGTCTTCCAATGTAACCAATCAAGTAGATGCCTCCTTGATTGATTCTCCTGATCAGATCTTCTTGTCAACAACAGATACTGGTAACTGGGCATCCACAAACATAATTGACCATGATCTCCTGCATCACTGAATACTGCAATAATCACCTTCACTGCTAACTGCAACAAATTTGCCATTCGATCCTGAAAAGCATGAAGATTTACCTTCTGCTGAGGAAACAAGATGTATTTTTCTTTTGATTCTGATCTTCCTTCATAATTTACTTCAGAAAAAGTATGGTCCTGGTCCTCAAAAATTTCTGAACAAGTGGATGAGCAGATTTCCTCTTTAAAGAACATTTCAAAACATGAAACATAGGAATAAGAAAGGGAATCTTTGATCATCTTCATATGATATGACAGCCAGATTCTCATTACATTCATCAATCATGAGACTAGAAATTTCAGATGGTTCTTGATACTCAAACATGACATTTCTAGCATCTACAATAAATCCATCTAAAGAAACTTTTTCACTTACTTGCACAAAGATCTCATCTTGTTTTTCATAGAAGGAATGAGCTACCACCTCATGAAGATCTAGTTCTGGTGAGATAAGGTCAGTTAGGTCTGTAACTCTGTTTTCTCCATTTGAGGCAGCCTCAACCATGCAACTCTCTTTTTCCTCATCACAATATGTCTCTCAATCTGATTTATCATCCCCATTATCTGAGATTGGAACATCATTTTCTTGCCTATCATCTTTTATTTCCACCAGATCTGAAATAAAACTTCTCCTTTTAGCCATATGGAAATCTTCAGCCTGCTGATCTATAAAGCTGCTTACAGGACTGTCATCCTTTTTAGAAAAGGAAGAAGTTCCACCATCACCTTCTTGACCATGTGCACACTGCAGATCTGTGTTAACTTCAGCTGGAACATGACTGTTCAAGAGTTGATCTATCTCGTCTTCAGATAGAGGAGATAATACTTTTTGTTTTCTCTTTCTCAAACAGTGATTGTCTTCATTAATTTCAAGTGAAGGAGTGTACAAGTTTTCCTCATACTGCTGATCCATTTCATGTAATTCCTGTTGACCGTCAAGATGCAAAATTCCTTCATCTTCCACCGTACTAAAATCTTGATTCTGCTGTAAATTTTCATGATCGTCTTTATGCTACTGAAGTGGTTTTTCATACAATGCTTCCATGATTTCTCCATCCATTAAGTCATCACGCCCATAAAAATTCTTAATATCTTCAATAAAACTATGAACATGGCTACAATAGTCCTAAACTAAAGCCAAGGATGGATACGATTCTTTATACCTTTCAAAGAATATTGTATGAAAATATTTTAAACAATGAATAGAAGCAGGTGGCAAACTTTCATACCACGACCGGGCTTCGTCTTCCAGAGTAGCCATAAACATTTTCATCAAACAGTCTTCAGGAAAATTGATCTTTAATTTATGCACATGAATGTGAAATTTCACCAGATGAAGAGCAGCGTCATTACCTTCCACATTTCTGAACATAGGCAAATTCTGAAGCCAATCCACCTTGGGAATTTTATTTGGAAAACCTGGGATGTGATCTTGGCTAATGGGAGTGTATCTCCTTGCAACTCGCTCCATTTTGAGAATCTCAAAGCTACTGATCTCTCTGCAGTGGAGTCGCCATGAAGGATTGATTGCTGGATTCTTCAGTGAATGGAGTCGCCAGGTGAATGATTTTAGCCTTCTTATGTCTGATCGCTGTTCACCATCAACAATCAGCTCTGAACTTGAGATATGTACTGGGGCAAAACAATCTTCAAGCAAACCATTTTCTTCCCCAGTGGAGTTGCCACTATGTTAGAGCCTAAATCTACCTTAGGTTGAAAGAAGGCAAAATTCAGGGTAACCACAAACCACGCTCAGTCTGGTAGCTAGCCCTACCAGAACAGGAGAGGGCTCTCTCCGGGTCACGCTCAGTGAGGAATAAACAATATGGTCTGAGATGACTTAAACTAAATACTGATTTTAGGTTAGATAGATATGGAAAAATGCGATTTTTGAATGACTGAATTTTCTGGGCTGTGTGGGACCAAAGGATCGCATGAGCTGGGAAATTAAATCAAAGACACAGGTTATTTCGTGAGGCAAGATAGGCAAGAGGTTTAGCAACCAGATTTAAATAAAATGGAGTGGAAAGACTATTGATAAAAGCTAAAAAGGTCATACGCATGAATCCTTTTCAGACAGAAGAAGATATACAAAATATGAATGCTTTACAAGGCAGAGCATAAACTGAATTCTACCTCTTCTACTTAAGAGCATTCAACCAGAAAATGATTATGAATGGATGGTAAACATAACAGAATACATATGAAACATAGAAAGAAAAACACATTTGCTAAACTCACACCACAGGGATCTCATGAATCACAGCTGCATCGTTCTATTAATTTCCAAGGCAAAACTGTACCATGAAAGTGCTGAGTTTTTCTCCACGCTATTCCCAGAAAATCCAACCCTTTACAAATGAATTCCAATACAATAAATAAGCTCAGAAGTGGGAAAGAAAATTGATGAAGATAGGGAGTCATTTAATCATCTTTAATGAACTAAAGCCGAAGAGCCAACCGTTTGCCAACGTTACATTTTCCACCCAAACGACCGATGGAGAGGTCTGGGGACTCAAAACTTGCCCAAATTTCTTGGCCATGCACCATTAGTCATGATTTTTCATGCCAAATCCAATGATGTAAAATTTTTTCAATTTGGAGCTCCCTAGCAAAAGCGCGCGCCACGTGCGCGGTGCATAGGGAAGTGGCACGGCGCATTGGGCTTGAGGCGCGGCGCATAGAGCCTGTGCGTAGCGCTTTTTTGCAGGAGACTTTTGGAGGCCTTCCTGGTGTCCAAATTGGGCACAGGATATCTTGTTGGAAAGGTATTTGAGTCTAATTTCCAACCCAACTTGAATTTTTTATTTTGGAGTTCATTTCCCTATCAAAAATCAAATATCCCAAGACTGGTCAAAATGTGCCAAATGAGGCTACCTCAAGGCATAGTGCTGTTGTAGTCAACGTTTGAAGGTGTTCCTCAACTCCAAATTGAGCTCATGATAGCTCATTGGAAAGATATTTGTGTCTAGTTAGCATTTTACTCATCAAGCAAGTCATTTGGCTAACCAAGCTAGGATAAAACTTGATTTTCCCAAGGTAACTTTATAGGTGCATCAATTCTCCCGAGGCAATTGTATTTTTGACATTTCTCTAAAACCATGACACCTGTGTAAAAAGTGAAGGAGGGTTTTCTTCCTTGGCCTATTGTGGACAAAATCCTCTCTCAGTTTTCCAAAATTCATCTTTTCTTGCTCAAAAAAATCGCTCAAAAAAATCATTTGAGTGAATTATTGAACCTTCCTCTGGCCTGCAAGTATTATTGAAGCACTTTGAGAACAACAATTTGCAAACGCTAGACCTAATAACTCTTTGCTAACCAAGAGATTAGAACAGAACTGTAAATGACCTTTAAAATGATTTGACAAACAGACCTAAACTAGCAGGATAAGGCATGAGGGGAAATGACTGACAAGACCCTTCAGTCAGATTATGGTATGCCCCTAGTGGAATGCAGCTGAGTGAATGGAGCGAGACTCCTAAAAATGAAATGCAGAAAGAGTTTTGATCTCTAACGGAGGACTGACAAGAACAACTCTAACACGGCTCATTAAAATTACGAAAATTCATCCCTTTTGTATTATTTTATACTTTTTCGGACTTAAGGGATTATATGACGAAAAAGCATTATTGGAGTTTCCTTTACGTCCCTTTTAGACTCTCTAAAATTGAAAAGGACCGAGTTATCTTTGTCATTAAACTCATTAAAATCGAATAGCGACAAACTTGTCCATATAGACAAGAACGAGTTTCACTGTCGCTAGGCTCGTTAAAACATAGCGACGAGTTTGCCCGAAGGGAAAATTGTAGAACAAGCATATGTTATCCTCCTCAAGTTTGAAAAAAATAAAGAGGTACTAATCAGCAATGATTGGGGAAAAATTGGGAAGAAAACTTGAAGAAACTTTATTGGTAGCAAGTCTCTCTTGAACATGACACTTTCACTCCACATCCGAGTCAGGTTGGGTTATTCCGTTCACCGGTCATATCACCATTGGTCCATCACACCATCCATATTTGGGGTTAACGCTACCAATCCATGTCAGTGTCGCCGGTATGTTCAAGAGAAGTCGCTCAGAGAATTCACCTGTGTCTCATCCGCTGCAATACATTCAGGCTCCATCCTTTCATGACCGCCACCCTGAACCCTGTATCATCAGATCATTTTCAACTCCAAAAATCATTTACTCCGTTCCGTGTTGTAGATGTGGGATTCATTAAGACCTTCCTACGACGGGTCACTTCTTGTCGACATAAGCTCATTATCCAAGAAGTCGACTTTGGAAAAACCCTTTCAGTACTTTGAATCTTGCATGCCTCAATGGCAAGTTTCTCACTTCCGGCGATAGGTTTACATCAATGGCCTTCGACCGAAAGATTTTTCGTGGTGTTCGACACCAAGTCCCTTTTCACACCACGCGAATTGTACTGTAGTACCTTGAGGGTCATCATCATTATTGGTGATTCCTCTCGCGCCTGTTAATAGCTTACATCATTGGCTGGTAATCAAGCGATGTCTTTCCATGTTCGACTCCATAACATCTTTCACATGGATCGACTTGTACTTTGAGTGAAGATTGGACGAGTTTTAAGACCCCGGACCTAGTTTCATCCATCCGGGCTGCGATATATTCAGGAAAATAAAGACATCAAATGTACATTGTTGCTGCACAGATGATCATCTGAATCAAAGGATGATGACTCTATCAGAATCATCAGTCTGCCACACTGTCTCATGTACATGAAAATGAATTTATAAAATTGAGCATGGGAATGCCCGCCTCAGCCAGATCATGAAAAATATTATGAAGATAATTTATTGTATTGTATCTTATTACAGGTCGCCTTCCAGCTCGAAAAAACTTTGGATCCTCATGATAAAGCATTTCACCCGACATCAAAAGATTAACAACGTCATGCTTTAGGGGGCAGCTGTTATAAAAATTTTTGGGCACTGCAACCCCAATCATACATGTCCATAAACCAAGGGCTCCTAAGTCCCTAAAAGTCTTGTTTCATACCCTAAAGGAACAAGGTCAGCTAATTACACCATCTCTTAGAAGTTCTCCACAGAAAATGGCTCGGAATTGGTCAAAGCTGGACCATACAGACTGCCCAGTGCAGAGGGTGTGATGCATCCCACCTGCTCAGTGAAAAATGGTGCGATGCATACTAAAAATACCTTCTGTAGGGTGTGATGGACAAGAGTAGACAAATGGTAGAGACAGTTTGCAAGGTGGATCGTCATGGAATCTTCCAGAAACTTCTCCTGTGACACTTTCCTCTTTGAATTCACCCAGGGATGAGTAAGAGATCATCAATCTCCAAGTGGAATCAAGAACTATCAGAGAGAGGACACTAATCAAAATCCCAGAAGTTGACTCACCCCCCTGCAATCATCTATATATGGATCCCTCATCCCAGAGATCCAGAGGTTGTAATTTTGTATCTTGTAAGGAAGTGCTGTTGGTTTCTTGGTGGAATATCATAGTGTTTGGTGATCTAAGCTTTTCATGAGGTGAAATAAGAGCTTTCATGCTGGAGGATGATGCTGGGTCAGAACAATTGGTTGTAATCCTCTTTTCTATTCTTGATATTAATAAAGCTATTTAAGTTTTTCTCCACATTCTTGTATGTTTGATGATTTATGCATTTGTGTGGTCAATATATATCTGGTCCTATATTGTTTATGATTGTAAATCTCTGTTCTTCGATAGTATTATGTTGCTTTGATTCCACATGTTCTCTTTGAAGCTGGGTAGACAAATGAGAAGCGGCAAGGATCTCTTAGAAGGGAGAGGAATTGAGCAAGGAACCAAGTGCAAGACTGAGGTTGGTGTCCTTCATTCCCCTCTTATCTACTTCTCATAAAGGAAAATGAAAGTAGTTTTAGTTTGTTTGTTTCTAAGATAATTACCAGTGTTAGTGGGACTAGAAGCTCCGAGTGGACACTAGATTTCCCGATAACACGAACCTACGTGTATACGCGCTTTTATCAAAGCCAACCAACATACACATCTATAAATATTAATTCATAATTTTGCAGCTATTCCAGACTTTAGTTATACCCAGATCATAATATTTACAGAATAACACATGCGTCAGTATTCAGATCTAGATTATACATGATCAAACCATATAATGATAATTCAATTTAAGCCTTAAGATCTTGATCCATCATTATATCTTATCCCTCATCAACCGCTAAGGTTCATCCTTGGTTCAGATCCAACAAAGCACCATAAGCCAATAACCTGCATACTAGATCTCACACTTCATCAGATATTCGATACTTGCACACCTTGGCCTAATGATCTTCTCCTCCTTATATAGTTTTAGGCCTTTCTCAATACCATGGATCAAAACCACTTAGGACCAATACCTTGGACCAAATACCTAGGGTCAATACCTCGGACCAAATACCTTGGACCAATACCATGGATCAAAATACCTTGGACCAAATACCTTGGGCCAATACCATGGATCAAAATACCTTGGACCAAATACCACGGACCAAAAGCTTAGTTTTCCAACATATACGTGATTTTCCTTCTGTGAAAGTGCGCATGTACGTATACGTGACTTGTGTTCAGTGAACCTGCGTGTATACGCAACTTGGTCAAGGTGAACCTACATATACCTCTTTTTCTTCATTCTTTATAGTCTGATTTGTAATTATTTGCTGTTGTCATGCTACACCGTGATCTTTCATCTGAGTGAGTTGCCATCAAGGACAACACCTGTATCATAATTCCAACAATCTCCCCCTTTAGACTTGATGGAAATAACATCAAGACCAAGTCACTCTCCCCCTTTGACATCAAGGGAAAAGGGTGAACCAAGATATTCTCTCCCTTTGACATACATTATGTTGTTCATGCTCCCCCTGAGTACATGCTGAAATCTATGATTGAGCTCCCCTTTTGTACATGCTGAGATGCACTGAAACCGTCCATGCTCCCCTTGAGAACAAGCAGAGTCTGCAAAAATATTTTCCAAAAGAATAACGTGACTGTATAACTCAACTATGTGAGGATGACCTTCCTATCACCAATGACACATACATACATCCATCTCCCAACCAAGTGGGGATATACCAAATTTGACTCATCCACCCAACCAAGTGGGGATATAGCAATTGTTTATACATGACATAAACAATAAATATTACATCATCCATCCCATGTAAAGTGGGGATACAAATTACATCATTTTTCTAAAAGGACTCATTCAAATGTATGAGAATACATATCACACCCTAGATTTTTACATGACTTAAACAACAAATGACATAAATATCTGAAGCCATAGTTGGACTCGACAACCATAATGCCAACAATGCTGAATGTACGTGAAGGCTAATGCTCCCCCTGAACCTGTGCTACCAATGATCAAGGCATCTTTGTTAGTCAGATAAAATTAATGAACAGAGCATATACACATTAATCATCAATATCAGTCAGAGCACCCATATCAGATTCAGCCCCACTGTTTTTCTTGTATGAAACACATATACGCTCTTTTACCCATAGCAACCCGCGTGTGTACGCAATCTACTTTATGAAACATGCGCATAACAACCTTTTTCTAAAAAATTGGATTTAACAACAGGATGATTCAGCAACTACTCCTAGCATTTGTCTGAGATATTCAAATGTCTCTCTGGGAAGTGGTTTAGTGAATATATCAACAGCCTATTCTTTGGAGGGAACATACTCCAATTTGACCTTTTGTTCAAGCACTTGTTCACGTAGAAAATGGTATTTGATGGGTATGTGCTTGGTCTTAGAGTGCATGATTGGGTTCTTTGAAATATTGATGGCACTTGTATTATCACATAGAATGGATATGGGTGGAGTACATGTGATCTGAATGTCTTGCAAGTTTTGCATCATCCAAAGTAGTTGTGTGCAGCAAGATGTAGTAGCCACATATTCTGCTTCAGATGTAGATAGTGCAATTGAGCTTTGTTTCTTGCTGAACCAAGACACTAACCTGGAACCCATATAGAATGCACTACCACTGTTCTTTTTCTGTCATCAACACTTCCTGCCCAATCAACATCTGTATATGCATGGAGAGTGGGATCTGTATCTCTAGGTTACCATAAACCAAAGTTCTATGTTCCTTGAAGATATTTGAAAATTATTTTGACTGCCTGAAGGTGTGATTCCTTTGGATTTTCTTGGAATCTTCCAACTATTCCTACTGCATGCATGATGTTAGGTCGGGTACCTGTTAGATAAAGCAGACTGCCAATCATGGATCTGTAAGTTGGTTGATGTACTGCTGCTGATTCATCATTTGAGCTGAGACTGCATCCTGTTACCATTGGGGTACATACAGGTTTAGAATCTTCCATGCCGTACCTTTTCAAGATCTGTTTGAGATATTTGGTTTGTGAAAGAAAAATACCATCTTTATTTTGTTGAACTTGTAGACCAAGAAAATATGTAAGTTCACCAAGCAAGGACATTTCAAATTCTAGCTGCATTACTGAAGCGAAATTCTGACTCATGGATTCTTCATTGCTACCAAAAATGATATCATCAACATAAAAAACAATAATTAGCAATTTATCAGTATCAATCTTTGTATATAGATTTCTATCTGCTGAACCTTTTGAAAAACCTTGTTGGTGTAGATATTTGTCAAGGTGGTAATACCAGGCCCTTGGAGCCTGTTTCGGACCATAGAGAGCCTTTTTGAGTCTGCATACAATTTTTGCATCATTTCCAAGAATGAATCCTTCTGGTTGTTCAATAGAAACTTCTTCTTCTAAATCTCCGTTAAGGAAAGCATATTTTACATCCATTTGGTATACTTTGAATTTCTGAAAGCTAGAAAGAGCAAGAAACATCCTTATGGCTTCAAGTCTAGCAACATGTGCAAAAGTTTTCTAAAAATATATACCTTCTTGTTGAGCATACCCTTTACAAACAAGTCTGGCTTTGTTTCTAATGACTTCTTCATTTTCATTTAGCTTGTTTTTGAATATCCATTTAGTTCCTATAATATTTTTATCATGAGGTCTAGGGACTAATTCCCAAGTATTATTCTTTTCAATTTGCTGAAGTTCTTCATTCATGGCCTTGACCCAACATTAATCTTTGCATGCTTGATTTACATTTGGAGGTTCAGTGGAGGATAGTAATGCTAGATAGCTTGAGGTTTCTGTGATAGTTCTTCTTGTTTGTACACCTGCTTCTTTTTCCCCTAAAATTTGAGTTTCTGGATGATTTTTCTGAACATAAACTGGACATAATATTTTCTTCTACCGTTATCTCTTCTTCTGGTGCTTCATTGGTTTCTTCTTCAATATCATCGTGATTTGATGTGGGAAAATACTTCTCATCTTCTTCATTGTCATAATCTTATGTTTTTGTTTGTTTTGGATTTTTTGCATGCTTCATCAACTACAGCATCAATACTTTCAACAATTTTCCCAAGTCTTTTATTATAACATTTATATCCTTTACTTCGGGAAGAGTAACCAAGAAGAATACCTTCATCTGCTTTGGGCTCAAACTTACCAATTTTTTCATCAGTCCTTTTGATATAACATTTGCTTCCAAAAACTTTAAAGTATTTTACAGTAGGAGTCTTACCTACCACTCCATTTTGCTGAGGAGTCCTTGTGGTGGATAATTGCCTTTTTATTCCATGTTGTTCACAAAAGTCAAAGAATTCATCCGAGGTAAATTCCCCTCCTCGATCTGATCTGAGGCATTTGATTTTTCGATTTGATTCATTTTCAACCAAAGCTTTGAAGGCTTGGAACTTTTCAAATGCTTCATCTTTATGCTTTAGCAGACCTATCCAACACATTCTGGAAAAATCATCAATGAACAAAATAAAGTATTCTTCTCCACGATGTCAATTTTTCCTTGATGGTCCACATAAATCAGTATGAAAAAGTTCAAGAGGCTTACTAGCTGACCCTTCTTTTTCAATGAAGTGAGCTCTGGTTTGCTTACCGAATTGACATGGTTTGCATATTGTATTTTTAGGGATGCTAATATCTGGAAGATCACGAACAACCTTGAATCTGCATGCTTTTCTTATTTGAGAGAATCTTAGATGTCCCAATCTTCTATGCCACATCCAATTTTCATCATTTTTGCTTAGATAACACTATTGTTGTCCTCCCTTGAGTATGTATAAGTTGTTTGGAGTTCTTGTACCTTTGATCACGGTCTCCCCTGTATCAAGTTCACGAACAACACATCCGTTTGATCGAAACATCACTTCATTTCCTTGATCACACATTTTACTAACACTCAACAGGTTATGCTTTAAACCATCTACATACATAACACTTCCAGCTTTAAACTTTTCTTTCAAGAAAACAAATCCATTACCTTTTATGACAATAGGAGTGTCATTTTCAAATGAAACATTCTTTTCTTTTTCTAAGGCATTATATGAGTGAAGTTTTTCTTTGTCACTTGTCATGTGCTTTGAGCATCCACTGTCGATGTACCATTGATTTTCTCGTCCTTCTGCATACAAGGCTATACCACATATTTCTATTTGAGATTCTTTCCTTCTCCATGTATTGGTATTTAATGGAGTTTTCTCCTTTTGAGATGATTACCGAAATTTTCTCCTACATTCAGATTCTTCATGACCAAAGTTGTTACAGATTGAGCATTCTATTTCATTTTCAAGAAGAGAAAAGTTATTATAGGAACTTTTCTTGACCCCTGTTAGATTCCTTTGATTTTGTGTTTCTCTAGTCATGATGGTTTTGTAAGCAACACATTGAGCAGCTTTGTGTCCAAAATTATGACATGAAAAACATTTCCCATTAAATAAGTTCTTGAAACTATCGAATATATTGACCTGGTGATTGTAGTTTCTGTTGATATTCATCTTTGGAGAAAATTGAGTATGATTTACTTGAGATTGGTTGTGGCTTCTATTCATCCTTGGAATAAATTGAGTTTGATTTACCTGGTGATCTACTTTATGCCTTTGCTGACGATTGTCATACTGTTCATTGGTCTTTGCTGCATCAAGATAGATTTTAGTGGAGGTTGACGAATTCTGTGATTGAGATTGTTCTTCAGTATATCCAAGACCTGTCTTTATCAGAGGAGAACACTGCACTTTGATAATTTCATCTAAAGTTTCTGATCTTTTAGCAAATCTAAGATTGAGAGATTTCATTTTCTCAAAATCCTTTCTTATACCCACAATTTCACATTCTAGTTTTTCATTGTGTTTTTCTTTTTCAGCAAGTTGGTATGTCAAGGTATCTATAATCATATTCTTTTCTTCTAAACATATTTTGAGTTTAGAAATTTCTTCATGAAGTTCGTCTTCTTCTAAAGCATCCAAAAAAATATCATCTTCATAAGCCATAAGAATTCTATAGTCATTACTATTTTCATCTTCATCACTATTTGATAAACCATCACTATCTTCAGGAGTATAGTAACTTCTTTTATTTACAACTTCTTTTATATTCCATTTTGCATATTCCTTCACTTTTTCATGTTTATCTTTATGAGGAGATTTGGCAGCATAATTACCGACTCTGCCACAGGCAAAGCATTTGAAAGGTAGCTTACCTCTAAATCTTCCAGAACCCTGTTGAAGCTTCTTCACAAAGTTTACCTCATCTTCTTCTTCTAAAATATGTCTTGATTCAGTGTGTTCTTCCTTTGCTTTTGCTGAAGCTTTAAATGCAGCTTCTCTCATATCTGATGGACCTTCTTTTCTCATCTCAAAGGCGGTTAAGATTCGTGAAGCTGTGTCATAGTGATAGTCTGCAGATCCTGTTTTTCTTCTATGGTAGACACTTTTGATTCAAATTTAGCAGACAAGGATCTCAATACTTTCTCATTTAAGGTAACTTCCTTTATATCTTCACCCATATTCTTCATACAATTAAATCTATACGTAAGAAGTAACTAGCTATACTTTCATCACTGTGCATCTTAAGAGTTTCATACTGAATTCTGAGAGTTTGAAGTTTAGCACGTTTTACCTGAGAGTCTCCTTCGTAGATCAGAACGATTTTGTCCCACATTTCTTTGGCTGATTTGAGCTGCATGACCTTGACAAACTCTAATTGTGACAGACTTCCCAATAAGGTATTGACATCTCTGGCATTGGTTTCATATTGCTTCTTACCTGCCGTATCTGTAGGAATTGCTGTTGGAAATGTATATCCTCCTTCCATAATTTCCCAGACATCCGTTCCAAGTGATTGTAGATAGGATGTGGTTCTTATTTTCCAATAAAAAAAGTTGCTCCCATCAAATATTGGTGGTCTGATGGATCCCACGTTTTCTTGATTACTCATGATGATGGATCTCCCTTAAAGCGATCAAGCTTCTTCTGAAGGACCTGCTCTGATACCAATTGTTGGAAATAATACTGAGAGGGGAGTGAATTAGTATTATCTAATCAATAATTTTAATTTCTCAAACAGATTTATATACGCTACTTCATCTAAGTGAACTAGCGTGTACACGCGACTGTACTTAAAGCAACCAGCGTATATGTAGAGAACTTTTGATTTAGACAGTTTATGATGTATTGAACTTTACCTAGTATATCAGAGATTTACTAGACAGTGCGGTAAAAGCAGAATAAATCATCACACATAAGCATCACACATGAACACCAAGATGGTTAAAAACCACCCGTTGCTGTCGTCTCTGTCTTCTTTTTAATAATAAGAAAATCTATTTACAATCTTGTACTGGTGCAGACTCATACCAGTATGCAGACACCCACCTGCAGAAGGCTACAACCTTCTCTCATTCTCCAGTTACTACTGGAAGGGAGCTACAACCCCCTAGCTCTTGTACTAGCCAATATGTTTACTAGTACATAGGTGCCAGCCTATAGAAAAATCCACTCTTCTACCAGGGACCACGTTTCATGAATTTTCAGACTAGATACTCCTGGAACACAACACCACAATCTAAAGGCCATGTTTCATTCAATTTTCATACTGGACCCATCAACAACATCATAACTGCAATATAATCATCAAGTACATCTGCATCAACCAATCACTGAACCTGAATCTGATTATTCAGAACACTGTCACCAGAATACAGTCTCTAGAACCCAAGGCAGAACCCAGAAATTTGCAACAGCAAATAGAGACAACTGAAACATAATTTAAAAGGTATACGCTACTTCCATGTGTCGAACCTACGTGTATACTCACTTTTATCAAAGCCAACCAACGTACACATATGTAAATATTAATTCATAATTTTGGAGCTATTTTAGACTTCAGTGATACCCAGATCATAATATTTATAGAATAACAGATGCGTCAGTATTCAGATCTAGATTATACATGATCAAACCATATAATGATAATTCAATTTAAGCCTTAAGATCCCGATCCATCATTAGATATTATCCCTCATCAACTGCTAAGGTTCATCCTTGGTTTAGATCCAACAAAGCACCGTAAGCCAATAACCTACATACTAGATCTCACACTTCATCAGATATTCGATACTTGCACACCTTGGCCTAATGATCTTCTCCTCCTTATATAGTTTTAGGCCTTTCTCAATACCATGGATCAAAACCACTTAGGACCAATACCTTGGACCAAATATCTAGGGTCAATACCTCGGACCAAATACCTTGGGCCAATACCATGGATAAAAAAACCTTGGACCAAATACCATGGACGAAAATCTTACTTTTCCAACATATATGCACTTTTCCTTCTATGAAAGTGCATGTGTACATATACGCGACTTGTGTTCAGTGAAACTGCGTGTATATGTAGCTTGGTCAAGGTGAACCTACGTATACCTCTTTTTCTTCATTTTGTAGTCTGATATGTAATTCTTTGTTGTTGTCATGTTGCATCGTGATCTTTCATATGAGTGAGTTGCCATCAAGGACAACACCTATATCATAATGCCAACAACAAGAAGCCTTTAGGAGGAGCAAGAGGTGAAGCACTTGCCACAAAATTCAAATTAGACTTCACCCTGATTGCATGCATGGTGAGCACTCTAATGGGGAGTGTGTGGTATCTAGATTCAAGTGCCTCGTTCCATATGATGAGATGCAAATATTTCTTCAGTAGCCTAGAGGAGAAGGATCTCTAGTTTCACATTGAACTTGGGGATGATGGGTGGTACAGTACCAAAGGAATTGGTACCGTAACCTTTAAGAGGGAGTCGACCTCCCACCTTCATTTGAAAGATGTCATGTCTGCACCTGGTCTAAAGAAGAAATTGATCTTTGTAGTTGTATTAGAGGATCGTGGCTATGATGTTGTTTTCAGTAAGGAGAATCCTTTCTGAGACAGGTAGCTATCGAGCAGGTGAAACATATTGGAGTTATAATGAAGAATATATACAAACTTGAGGTGGAATCTTGTGTTGCACTAAGTAGAAAGGCATAAAAGGTGAAGATTCAAGATGTTGGAGAACTCTAGCATAGACACATTGGAAGCTTACACCATGGGGCCTTGAAAATCATGTAGTAGATTACCACTGGTCTCCCGAAATGCACCCGTGAACAACATGATGTCTGCAAGGGATGCACATTGGGGAAATATATCAAATACACCTTCCAGGGCTGAGATAGTAGAGTAGAAGAAATATTTAAGCGAGTCCACTCTAATATATGTGGACCAGTTTATACAACCTCTATAAAAAAACACAAGTATTATGTAATTTTTGTCGATTAATTTGCAAGAAAATGTTGGATATTCTTCATGCGGAAGAAGGATGAATTTTTCTCAAAATTTGTTGAATTCAAAGCATTGGTTGAAAAGGAGATTGGTCAAAATCTTAAAACTCTCAAAAGTGATAATGTAGGAGAATGTATTTCTAGCACCTTTAAGGAATTT
Source organism: Pinus tabuliformis (assembly GCA_031772625.1). Taxonomy (NCBI): domain Eukaryota; kingdom Viridiplantae; phylum Streptophyta; class Pinopsida; order Pinales; family Pinaceae; genus Pinus; species Pinus tabuliformis. The sequence goes on along the minus strand of CM062815.1, from coordinate 79,448,826 downwards.
TGTGCCAAAGAGGGTATTAGAGGAGCACTAATAGCACCCCATAATCCACAACAAAATGGGGTGGCTGAAATGAAGAACAAAATCATAGTGGGAGGAGAAAGAGCCATGTTGGATGATCAGGGGCTGCCATTACATCTATGGGTAGAAGCATGTAACACCGTTGTTTATTTGCAGAAACAGAGCCCTCATAGAATACTTGGCATGATCACACTCGAAGAAGGTTTCTCTGGGAGGAAGCTAGGCGTATCTCATTTTATAATTTTTGGAGATACTATGTATTGTAATGTCTCCAAGGATAGCAAGAATAAACTTGATCCTACAGTTAAGATGGGAGTCTTTGTAGGACACGCAAAGACACCACATATCTATAAGGTGTATTTTCCCTCACTTAGGGTGACAATAGTGAGGAGAGATGTCAAATTTGATGAGGCTATGAGATGCTCTCTAGAGAGAGATCTAAGTATCCCACCAAAGGAGGATCTTCTATCTCTAAAGGAGGATCCTCATGGAGATCTTTAGGAAGTTGTGGAGAAACCAAATGCAAAGGAGTAGACATGAGGTAGAGTGGAGGCACCTACTCAACCAAAATCTTCCAGAGACAGGAGAAAGGAACTAGAGAAGCTGACATATTGCTACATGATGCACAGGAGCATGTGGGATCTCCTTGATCTCAGCACATGAAGAGGAGGTCACAAGAAAAGTAGACTAGGTATATGGATCTCATGACAAAGCTCATTGAGACAAAGCCTTATTCATTTGTGGAAGTAGTTTCTCAACCAATGTGGGTTGATTCCATGGTGGAGTATTAATCCATCATGAAGAATAATGTACGGGAGGTGGTGCCAAGGATAGAGAAAAATTCAGTGGTTGGTTCTAGATGGATCTACAAAGTGAAGCATGGATTTGATGGGAGCATTGAGAAGTACAAGGCTATATTTGTGGCCAAAGGCTTCTCATAGGTAGAGGGAGTGGACTATGAGGAAAATTTTTCCCTAGTGGAAATATATTCCTTCACCTAAACCATTCTAGCTTTATCTGCACAAATACGGTGGAAAATCCATCAGATTGATGTGAAGCCCACCTTTATAAATGGTTTTCTTGAGGAAGAAATTTACGTAGAGAAGCCAAGGGGATTTGAGACATATGACAAAGAGATACATGTGTGTAGACTCAGTATAGCCTTGTATGGTCTCAAATAGGCCCCCAAAGCACAATACACTTAGATCAACACATATCTCAGTGGATTGGGATTCACTGAAAGGGAAGCAAATGCTAATATCTATCACACCATGGTAGATGGAAAATTGCTTATCTTGGTATTGTATGTTTATGACTTGATACTTACAAGGGATGACCAGTTGATCCGCTCTTGCAAGGAGGACCTTGAGAGAGAATTTCAGATGAAAGACATGGGAATGATGCATTACTTCCCTAGGATGGAAGTATGGAAGGGTGATGGTGATATGTTTATGAGTCATGGGAAGCATGCCTCTTAAATACTTCAGAGATTTCACATAGAGAACTGTAAGCCTATGGACATACCTCTACCTACAAATGGAGGAAGGATAATGCTTCTTTAGGAGAAGAATTAAATTTTATCATCTACAGAGAGCTTGTGGGATCCTTGATGTATCTGGTGAACTCAAGGCCGAACATGTGCTATGTAGTTAATTAGTTGAGTCAAGCCATCGTGAAGCCTACCAAGCTGTATTAGAAGGAAAAAAAGCATGTGTTGAGGTACCTCAGAGACATAATCGAGTATGGGTTATGGTACAAGAGAACATAGGGAGTGAAGCTCCATGGATTCACCGATACATATAGGCCAGGGAGTTCATCAGACATGAAAAGTACTTCCAGTTCTATCTTCAGTGTTGGGTCTGCAACTATTTCATGATATAGCAGGAAACAGAGGTCTATGACACTCAGCATAGCAGAGGATGAATACATGGATGCAAGTCAAGCAACATGTGAGGCCATATGGATGAGGAAAATACTTGTGGGTCTATTCAGTAGGGAGAGGGATCCGACAATGATTTATTATGATAATCAGAGTTGTATCAAACTCTCGAAGAATCAAATATTTCATGACAGATCCAAGCATTTTGATATCACGTACCATCACTTACGGGATTGTGTGCAGAGGAGAAATATGATGCTACAATACATTCCAACTGAGGAGCAAGATGAAGATATCTTGACAAAGGCATTGTCAAGAGGTAAATTCGAATTCCATAGGTGAAGGATAGGGGTGGTGCAAAATCCCTTTCTTGATAAGAGGGAGTGTTAGAAATGTAGCAAGAAAGGCTAAATTGGACTTGTGCCTGAGTCAAAATTAGTAATCTGATTTTCCACATCAGTAGGACAACTTGGATTGCAATTAACTTGTGTGACATGGCACTTGTCTACTAGTTTACTAACTAAATTTTATTTATACACTAGAAGTAGAGTTGTTCATTTAGTGATTGCTAAAATTTAGCAATCTAGTTTAGTTTCTTTCATTTTGACTTAGTTAACTGAGCTCAAGTACCTAGTTGAGTCAATTGAGTAGTAGAACTATTGTTAACTTAGTGATCTCTCAGCTAAACTAGCCAATAAGCTAAAAATAGCCCAGACATGCATGAAATTCAAATTTCCTAGCTGGATTGGTGAAAAAGGAACATTGTAAACATTTATAATTTATTTTTATTTTATTAATTTTCATTTATATATTTATTTTATACCAAATATAACTAAATTTGACCTTGTTCCTTAGTCAATTTTTTTCCCAGGTAACCGTTGGTGTCTCTGCTCTAGCTATTTAAACAGGCTATGCTGGATCTGTTCTTCAACTTGTCCTGACGATGAACCACACTGGTTGGTTCGAAACGCGTCGACAAATGTTCTCTCATGTGATTTTCGCCAAAAAATCTATCATAAACTTGTTATGGATCACAGAAGCCTCAACTCTACAATTGTAAACATTAATTGTATACTAATTGAGTGTACAGGCTTGACTATTAAACATGTGTATCATTCCTTGGTAATTACACAAGAAAATAAGAGAAAATTCCTACTTTTGAGGAGATAATTTCCTCCAGGATTGCGCAAGGAAATAGGAGCAAGATGAGGTTTGAATTGGATAAGTGTTGGCCAGAGAAGGACAATCAGCAGGAGAGTAAGTTTATAGTGCAAGTTGTGCTTCATGATCAAAGCAAGACATTGTAATAGCTTCTCATTCTCTTCTGATTAATGAAAATCACCAAAGGGGTTTCTCCCATTTGGTTTACCCTGTAAATCATTGTGTTTTTATGGTGTTTTAATGGTTTCATGTCATTGCAAGGTTTCTAAGTCGTGACTTCCATTCTGTATAATAGTAAAGGAAATTTGTAATCTATTTTTTTTTTCAATAGTAGCATATTTATATTAATTTCTACAACAACTTCATAAGTGTCTTCTTGCATGGTATCCTTGTCATCCTTATTAAGCATCATTCTATCATGTCAGGATACAATACCTACAGATGAAATTCACTCATGACAAGACATCATTCCATAAATATCCTAGTCTAACTTTCTTCATGCAATTCACTAATCGGCCTAGAATTGGGTGTTGAATAGAGGATAAGGCTTAGGGATTGCACAATGCACAGTTCCAAGAGAAAGGAGTGAGGGTATGATGACTGTGAATGCACAATGCGTAGTGGATGGAGGCCTGAGAGGGAAGACTGCTTAGTTGAGGGAAATAGTAACACAATGAGGTAGGTTTGTCCACTATTCCTACATAGTGCGTAGTTCAAGAGTGAGACTAGGCCACTCGATTGTGAAGTTGCATAATGTAGAGAGAAAGGGAGTCAGACCGCTGACTAAATTTATATAGTGCACAATGGGAGGCTAAATGGGAGGTAATATTGTGGAATTCTGGGAGATAGTAGGCAACTCTGAGCACTATGATTGCACAATATGTAGTCCTTGGAGGTCGTGACTATGCATTGCGCAGTTCTAAGAGGCAGGGGATGTTGACTAAAGCTTGCAACTACACGATGCACAATTCAAGAAGGCAAAGTGAGGCACGGTTGGTCAGGAAAGGAATTTTCCAGAGTTTGACTAAATGTGGGATCAATGAGGCAAAGGTGAAACCATAACAAGAATTGAACATGATCACACACTCAGAATGATTGAAAACACAATAATGAACACTCAATACCCAAAATCAACATGAATCCAATGAAACGATAACGAAACGAAACTTACCTCCAAGTGCGACACTTAAGATACACTTTGTGACACATGTGATGACACCAACAAACAATGCATAAAACTTTGGGAATGAGTCTAGTACATGTCTATATGATAGATATGACCTAGTAGTACCAAAATTACCTCTTAAGGATGCACTATAACTCCCTTTCACATTGTGCAACACTTCCCTTACTAAAATATGACACTTTAGTTTTCTTCACAAAGGGACTATGGAACTTAGAGGACAAGCATGGAATGTATTCTATTACTTGAAACAACAACTCAAATAGTTCAAGTAGGCTCCAAAATTTTGATATAGGCCAAAATTTGGAGGGTGCTGTAGCAACGACAACATGTACATATGCTCTTTATGTTCAGAAATTTCCCATAATGGAGTGATGCGTGACTTGTTAATTCAGTGTTGCATGTTTTGGGGATAGAAGGGAAATATTATGGTGGGTCTGCAGGGCTATATACGAATGAGTGCTTACTCCTAGATCGGTGGGCCTCGTATGTTTAATCAAGGCAATGGATTTAATTCTATTTTTAAGTATTTGACCATAGTGTATGTTTAATACTATTTATTAGTTGATTATGATGACTTTATCTCTCCTTTTCCATGTAGTGTTTTTCGTGATAGAGTTTGATTTTGTTCCTTGTATTGTTTGTGTGTTTGACGATGCTCCTTTCTGACAGATACCAACTTTTTTATATCGCTTACATCCGACATGTGATTTAGAAGGGTGTCATATTCTGGCACTAGTTAGGTGAATTTACACATTTTAGTTGCAAAAGGTTCCTATGCACATGACAAATATATTGTTATGGGGCCATCTAGGCAGTGTCAATGTGGGACACATGGCTTAGATATGCACTGTCACCATTCCCTAGACGCAGAAGATCTCATTCGGGGGACCGTGAAGGCTAAACATTTCACTAGTCACTTTCCTGGTCATTTGTCCTCCGATTTTCTTCTTGGTTCACATCCATATCTTGAATATGCCCTCGACGTGTCAGGTATTGTGGATGTCCTATAACTAATTGTATTTCTCAACTGGTGCCTAATTCTCGTGGTCGGGTAATCAAAGAGTTCCAACCAGTTGGGAATATAGAAAAAACTAATATTTGGAGTAGATGTGTTTTGGGATTGAGTATTAGGGCTTAAGAAACATGCACTTAGGAACTAGTGGGAATTTGCAAGAATGAATGGTGTTTAAATGAAGGAATGGGTCGAAATCCACTGGTTCACCATTCTCAAATAAAAACAAAAAAACAACTTTTTTTTCAACGATTGGTTTTGCTTCCATTTCATTCATGTGTAGGATGTGGATAAAATACTTACCCTTCCATGGATTTGTGGATGTTGTTTATTGGCACTAAAACATTGGTTTATGAGTTTTAACTCATTAAAAGAGGTATAGCAGAAGAAATTCTTATGGGTCAAACTATTAGGGATCCCTTTGAAAATTTAGACACGATAGGATATTATGGTGATTGGGAACACCAATGGAAAAAAATATTTTTTTGAAGGATAATTGTAACAACCTCGGGTGAAATTTCCATGTAAATAAATAATGTATGGAAATTATAAAATCAAAAATAAAACCAAGTTCATGGAACATGTATTCCAAGCTAAACGAGGGGAAAAACATTACATTAGGATCCACTTGTGGTTAATTATTTATTGGCTATGGAAATTAGCATTGGAAAGAGGAAAAAGGAAATAAATGACAAATTAATTATTACATCCCAGCAAGGACATGAGGCAAAAATGCAAATAAATAAAGGAAAATGAAAGAAAATCCACTTCAGAATGTGGGGAAGAGGAAGGGACAAGAAAAGGATAAAAATTGTAAAAGAATATGCATGCAAGGACAAATGAAGAAAAATAAAAGAAAATAAAATTGGAGAGAGAACATTCTAGCATTCTTTTGGGAAAAGTGAGGAAAATGAGAAACGAGTTACAACGCTCGAGCACAAGCAAGACAGGAAAGAAAATCAAGAGAAAAGCAAGAAACAAGAAAGATACAAGCAAGGAAAGAAAGTAGCATAAGAGGAATTCAAGTGGCAACCAAGAAGAAGGTTTGAACAACAACTAGCAAGAGCAGAAAAGAATAGGGAAAAGAGCAACCATTAGGAGGATCTTTGTAGGTAAGAATGTGCATGTTTGATTATCTTCCTGGGATTCAAATGCATGGTTCAATCATTGTTTTGATGGTCATTTTTGCTGTCACTAGAATGGAGATATGCCCAGATTGACAATCCTGTACAACCTTGACTTATGCCATTTCCTGGATAGCCAGGATGTAGTGGCTTCCTTGTTTGGTTGAGCTTTGGATGCTAATAGATTTTGGATCCTATTTGATTTGGTATTTGGAAAATACCAAAGATTGAGGGTGAAGATGGTTCTGTTTGGGTGAGCCTTTGACAGGTGGGTGGAGACAAGAAAAATCCTTTGGGTATAGTGAAGAAATTTTGAGGCATCTAAGCTTGTAGTTGTTTTGGTGATTTTTGGACCTGGTGTTAGGTGAAATCATTGTGGCTTGAGGGTGGAGATGGTTTTCCTTTGGATTCCTTGTTTGGTTATGACTTGGTTTATCCCATGTAATCCTAAATTCAGGATTGGAATATGGCACGAGAGTGATTGCACTAGTAGAAATTATTGGTTTAACCCAATCTACGGTTGAGTGGAATGTGGAAGTTCCTGACTTGGTTGTTACAATGGATATATTAATGGGTTATTATTTAATGAAGATAAATGACCACATGTTTTGGTTTAATGTGTTTATTACGTAACTAGTTTGTCATGGCTCCATTACTAGTTAAGTGTATATTACATGTATAATGTATTTATTTTTATATGAAATGCTCGTGTTATTGATTTGTTTCATGGTTTGATAGGATATTAGAAAATTTATATGAATGCATGAGCTAATATATGTTTTATTTCATATAGTATCACAGGACATCAAGCCTTCTTGTTGAACATCTGATGAAACTAATGAAAACAATGAACAAACTATGCATTCATGACCTATAGGTACCATAGTCACAAAGTGTTTGTATAAATGAATAATATGTACTGGGAAAGCATGAGCCATAATAGGGCCTAATAATAGAGGATGAATACTTATACATATTGTTGACATAGTTCTAGTAAATTTTGGGAAGTTGGCTTGAATATTGGCCCTAAATGTTTGGAACAAGGTTTGTGGCCGCACTGATAGAACTAGGAGATCTCAGCCATAGCTGCACTGAGGATGAGTTATCTCTGTAGATGGGGGCATCTGGCTACACTAACATGCTTATATCCATGCAACTGAGAAGTAATATAGGTCAAGGAGTGGTATAATCTCAGGGAAAATGATCACCAGGGAAATTTAGGATGAAACAATGTGATCATGTGTCTCTGGATGTTTGCAATCTATTCTGGACAAGTGGACCCCATTTCTATAACTGCATCTTGGAAGTTGGGCTATGCATAATAAATCTCAACTCATGTTTTCCCTTGTAATCATTAAAAAGTGGATAAATGTGGGGTGGGGTATTAGAGAGTGGTATCAAAGCAGGTTCATAGCACTAGACCTTTGGGTAATTGAAAATTGTTATGCAGATTTATGTGTTTATCATGCATGCATGCCAGTTATTTTTCTGTTACTGTTGTTATATCCATGTACATGATGTTGTTATAAATTTAGTTTCATTATCCTGACTAATGCATAAACTGATATGCTCTTGATATTATTATTTATCATGCTAGTTTGGATTGAGATGTGCAGATGCAATAGACTCATTAGAATTAAATTGAGGTAATTCTTTTGATTATTCCTTTCGTTTGGATTATCTAATAGTGGTATGTTGTAGGAAAATAGAAGACCAAGAGATGAAGGGAAGAGTGGTTGAGTACAATTCATATGAGTCCTTGCACATTCTAGAAGAGAAATCAGTGTAATGGGAGAAACCAATTGAGTAGAGGGAGAGAGAGACTCTTCTAGTCTAGCAGAAACATTAAAAAGTATTAGGGAAGTGATAAGAAATTGTAAAGCTGGTAATGAGAGGTTGATTGAAGCCTAATAAAGGCTTGCAAAAGCTCAAGAAAATCAAGCCGAAGTTAATTCATTTATTCTTCAAAGCCTTTCAGATTTACAGAAACATGGACAATTGGGGACTTGTTATGGAGACAAACAAGAAGAAAAGACTAATTGGGTAGATGGAAGATAGTCTAAGAAAAGGTATAGGATGGGCCTTGATGATACAATAAAGAGTGGAAGACCCTTTAGTACACTTGAGAAGAGGGTTAGTATGCATAGATTTTATTCTAGCTCCACTTCTAGGAGATATCATCGCCATCACCACCGACATCACCAGAGGAGTAAGAACAATCATTTACTAGATGAATTCAAGAAATCCAAGCCTCCTACTTTTAATGGAGAGATGACAAAATTAGAAGATGTATAAGAATGACTACTTGGAATGAGAAAAATTTTCAGATTTGATGATCAATCAGAGAATATGAAAGTCAAGATAGTTATTCCTGTCTCAAAGGAAAAGAAAATATCTAGTGGGAAGATTTCAAGCATGTTAGAGGCATCAAGGAAGAGAAGATAACTTGGGAAGTATTTGAAAGACTCTTTAGAAAGAAGTACATGTTTGAGAAGTATTACGATGGAAAGACTAAGGGTTTTTATGAGCTCAAGATGGGTTCCATGTCAGATGAAGAATATACAACCATATTTCTAGAGCTACTGAGATATGTGACATATCTCAAGGATCATAAAGTCAAGATCCAAGGTTCATCAATGGATTTCCATTATCATTCAAAATAACGATTTGAGTTTGATCAACCAAAGTCATTAGATGAAGCCATCAGAAGGTTGAAGCATTGCTATGAACAATCAAAGTGCAAGCTTGTGTTCAAGCGTGACTGGAAGTGTAGTGAGAAAACTAAAGGAAAATAGATCAAGAAGTGAGGAAGATCTTAGGATGCAGGGGAGAAAGAAAATATGGTTCCTCATGAGAAGTTCATTGTAGCTGAGAAAGGGCATGGGTGTCAGCTCGTGGAGTAGTAGAATAAAGGCAGTGATAGAGAACCATTAAGGTGTTGGAATTGTGGTGGAGACCATCACAAGAAGTATTTTCCATCATATCAGGGTGCCAAACCTCAAATCTATAATGCTTAGGAGGCAGATATAGTTGGGGATGTATCTCATAGAATTCCATGGATCTATGCAACAGTTGATAACAGACAGTCAGACCACTAGGCATCTATCATTGATATGAAAGGTAAGCTTTGTGATAAGGTTATTTCCATTTTGATTGATCCAGGATAAAATTATATTAGTCTTGAAGTGGTGGATCAGTGTTGTTTGGACAAGGGAAGTGCATGCAAAATCTTTCTTGGTGCGTTGGCTATAGAGACCAAGAGAAGAGTTCACGCTTTGGTGAAGGCTTGTGCATTCGAGCTTAATGGCATTCCAACGACAACAAACCTAAAATTTCTTCCTTTGGGTGCATATTTATTCACAAGACCAAGGTAGATTGCTATGAGAAGGCCATTGAGTGCCTAGATGAGGCTAGAGAAAAGAGAGCCTTGCATGGAAAGAAGAATCCTACATTAGTGAGGATGGTTACAACCATGCAATCTAAGAAAAACCACATAAAAGGATGTTTATTATTTCCAATACATATTTCTGGTGACAAAGGGTTGGATGATGAGGATGGTGAAGTCCTAAGGAGGTATCCTATCTTACAATAATTTCAGGATGTGTTCCTTGGAGAAGTTCCAGAGCTGTCTCCTCATAGGGAGATGGAATTCTCTATTGAGTTGATGCCTGGAGCAGCACCAAAACCTAAGGCACCATATAGGATGAGCACTCCTGAGTTGGTGGAGTTGAAGTTGCAACTTAAAGAGATGGTTGATAAGGGATACATAAGGCCATGTGTATCTCCTCGGGGAGCACCAGTGTTGTTTGTAATGAAGAAGGATGGTACTCTCATATTATGCATTGATTACAACTAGTTGAATAAGGTGACCATCAAGAACAGGTACCCATTTCCTTAGATTGGTGATTTACTTGATTAGCTAAAGGGAGCTGCAATATTTTCAAAGATTTATTTGAGACCAGGATATCATCAGGTGCCCATCAAAGAGGAAGACAACTATAACACTTCATTTTGTACAAGGTATGGCACTATAAGTTTGTGGTGGTTCCTTTTGGTCTAACCAATTATCCAACCACCTTCATGTGTATGATGAACAATGTGTTTCCCCCTTACTTGGATAAGTTTGTGAAGTATTTGTTAATGATATATTGGTGTATTCAAAGAATGAGGAAGAGTATGCAGAGCATCTAGCAACAATATTGAGATTATTGAGAGAGCATAAGTTGTATGCCATGATGAACAAATGTAGCTTCTTTCAGTCTAAGATTCGTTACTTTGGAAATAATGTGTTCAAGGAGGGGATACTAGTGGATCGAGAAAAGATTAAGGCTATCACGGAGTGGCCAAATCTAAAGAATGTGAATGAGTTCAGATCAATCATGGGACTAGTAGGTTATTATAGGAGCTTCATCAAGAACTTCACCAAGAATGGCCATCCTATCACATCTTTGTAGAGGAAAGGAAGAAGCTTGAATGGAATGCTAAATGTGCAACCAAATTTTATCACTTGAAGAAAGTTCTTCCCAATGTTTCAGTTTTGAGGATTGCAGATTTTGATAAGAAATTTGTGATTTGTACAGATGCTGCAAGGAAGGACTTGATGGAGTCCTGATGTAGAAAGTTCAAGTGGTTTTCTATGAGTCACGAAAGCTGAATGAGCATGAGAAAAATTATGTGACTCATAATCTTGAGTTGGAAACTATCATTCATGCATTGAAGATGTGGAGACATTATCTCCTTGACAGGAAATTATGATTTTGATGAGTGATCATAGTGGAATGAGGTACTTATTTGACCAAACCAATTTGAAAGTAAGGCAAGCTAGATGGTTGGATACTCTTTGTGAGTTAGAATTTGAAATCAAGTACATCAAAGGCAGGGAGAATCGGGTTGCGAATGCACTCAGTAGGAGAGTACATGTGAATCATATTTTAGTTGTGAGATCTTATGGGACAACTTTAAAAGAGCAGATCTTACGTGTAGGGTAGCATGATGAGAGGTACAAGTAGCTGAAGAAAATATTGCAACAACAAGGTTAGGGTGATAAGGATGAGGAGCATCACCTCACAATAGATGGCTTGGTTAGATTTAGGAGTAGGATCTATGTGCCTGATAGTACTGAATTGAAGAAGATCATTTTGAGAGAGTTCCATGTCAAGCAATATTTAGGTAATCCAAGACACCAGAAGAATTTGAAAACTATTAATAAGTTCTACTATTGGCCTAATTTGAAGAAAGAGGTGACTGAGTTTGTCGCTAAGTTCTTGTACTGTCAACAGGGGAAAGTTGAATACAAGCATCAAACTAGTTTATTGTAGCCTAGTTCTATTATGGAATGGAAATAAGAGGTTTTTTCCATGGATTTCGTTATAGGATTTCCATGGAAATCAAGGCAAAATGGCTCCATCATGGTTGTGGTTGACAGGTTGAGCAAGTTAGCTCACTTCATTGTAGTAAAAATATAATAATTCAGCTAGTGAAGTGGCTCAAATATTCATTAAGGAGATAGTGAGGTTGTATGGAGTTCCCAGGAGTATTATATTAGACAGAGATGCCAAGTTCAGATCCAAGTTTCTAAAGAATTTTTTTGCAGGCTTGGTGACAAAACTAGCCTTCAGTATAGCTTATCATCCACAAACATATGGGTAGACAAAGAGGATCAACAAGATCCTTGAGGATATGTTGAGGATGTATGTCATGCATCAACAAAGGGAGTGGGATGAGTATCTTCCATTGGTGGAGTTTGCTTATCATAATGGGTATTGGGAATCCTTAAAGATGAGTCCATTTTAGGCTCTCTATGGGAGGAGTTGTAACAACCCTATCAATTAGAGTGATCTGGTGAGTAGGGTGTTGATTGGACGTGATATGTTGAAAGAAATGGAGCAAAAGATGTAGGTTATCAAAAATAATTTGAAGGCATATCAAGATAGGAAGAAGAGATATGTGGTTCAACATAGGGCATTCAAGAGGTTTCAGGTTGGAGAGCATGTGCACTTGTGTATCAAACCCAAGAAGAGCTTCTTGAAGATTAGATCTTGTGCCAAGTTGGCACCTCATTATTACGAACCTTTTGAAATCCTTGAAAGGATTGGACCGGCGGAATATAGGCTTGCTTTTCCTCCATTAGTGTAAATCCATGATGTTTTTCATGTTTCTCTACTCAAAATACATGTATGGGATGATGATCGTGTGATTGATTGATCTATATTGCAGGTGGAACTAGAGGGAGATTTCCATCTAAAGCCTCAATGCATCTTGCAGTAGATTAAGATCATGCTCCAAAATCGAGCAATAGAGCAAGTTAAAATGAAATGGAAGAAATTTGGACCCAAGGAAGCCACATGGGAGATGGATGATCAGATGCAGGCATTATATCCTTGTTTATTTGTTGGTTGAAGAAAATGTGCTTATATATATCTCTCTCTCTATATATATATCATTGTAAATACTGTATCGAGTTGTGTTTATAAATATCCAATAAGAAACATGTTTATTATGTTTTCAGTAGTTTTGTCTTGTCATAAGAGTCATAAAACACTGAGGATGGTGTTCGCCCAAGGGGTAAGGGTTTGTAACAAACCCAGGTTAATTTTCCATGTAAATAAATAATGTATGGACATTATAAAAGAAAAAAGCAAACCAAGGTCATGGGACATGTATTCCAAGATGAATGAGGAGGACAAAATTATATTGGGATCCACTTGTGGTTAATTATTTATTGGCTATGGAAATTGGCATTGGAAAGAAGTAAAGACAATAAATGGAAAATAAATAATTACAGGTGAGCAAGGACATGAGGTAAAAATTCAAATAAATAAAGGAAAATGAAGGAAATTCCACTTCAATAGGTGGGGAAGAGTAAGGGACAAGAAAAGGATAAAAATAATAAAGGAATATGGATGCAAGGAAAATTGAAGAAAATGAAAAATAAAAGAAAAGAAAATTAGAGAGAGAACATTGTAGCATTCTTTTGGGAAAAGATAGGAAAAAGAGAAAGAAGATACATCACTTGAGCATAAGAAAGAAAATCAAGAGACAAGAAAGAAACAAGCAAGAGACAAGCAAGGAAAGCAAGCAACACAAGAAGAATTCAAGTGGCAGTCAAGAAGAAGGTTTGAAAAATAGGTAGCAAGAGAAAAAAGGAACAAATAAAAGAGTATAAAACATGAGGATTTTTGTAGGTAATAGTGTGCATGTTTGATTATCTTGTTGGGATTGGAATGCATGGTTCATGTATTGCTTTGCTAGTCAATTTTGTTGTCATTGACATAGAGAGTTGCTTGGATTAATAGTCATGTAGAACCTTGCCTTATGCCATTTCCTCAATAGCCATGATGTAGTGGGTTCCCTATTTGGTTGAACTTTGGATGCCAAAATATTTTGGATCCTAGTTGAGGTTGTATTAGGAAAATAATAAGGGTTGAGGGTGGAGTTGGTTTTCTCTGGGTGAGACCTTGACAGGTGGGTGGAGACTTGAAAAATCCTCTAGGTATGGTGAAGAAATTCTGAGGCATTCGAGCTTGTATTGGTTTTGGTGATTTTTGGACCAGGTTTTAGGTGAAATCATTGTGGCCTTAGGGTGGAAGTGGTTTTCCTCTGGATTCCATATTTGGTTATGTTTTGGTTTATCCCATGTAATCCCATATTTAGACTTGGAATATGGCATGGGGGTGATTGAGTTGGAAGAAAGGATTGGTTTATCCCAATATATGGTTGAGTGGAACGTGGAAGTCCATGAATTGGTTGCTACTATGCATATGTTAATATGTGTTATTTTTTAATGAAGATCAACGAGCACAAGTTTTGGTTTGAAGTGTTGATTAATTGATTGACTTGTCATGGATCCATTACTGGTTAAGTGTATGTTACATGCATAGTGTATTTATTTTTATATGAATTGCTCTTGTTATTGATATATTTCATGGTTTGACACACTCTTGGATAATTTAAATGAATGCATGAGATAATATATGTTTTATTGCAACTAGTATTATAGGGAAGCAAGCTTTCTTTATGAACTTATGATGAAACTAATGAACACAATGAACAAAATATGCATTCATGACCTATAGGTACCATAGTCACAAAGTGTTTGTATAAATGAATAATATGTGATGGGAAAGCATTTCATCACAAAGCCTAAGAAAAAAGCATGAAGACTTATACATATTGTTGACAAATTTCTAGTAAAGTCTGGGTAGTTGGCTTGAATACTGGCCCTAAATTTCTAGAACAATGTCTGTGGCCGCACTTTCAGGACTAGGAGATCTCAGCCACAATCGCACTGAGGATAGGTTACTCATGTAGTTGGGGACCTCTTACCACACTGACATGACTGTATCCATGTAGATGAGAATTATTTTAGGTCAAGGAATGGTCTAAGCTCAGAGAAAATGATCGCCAGGAAAATTTAGACAGAAATAATGTGATCATGTGTCTCTGGGTGTTTGCAGTCAATTCTGGACAAGTGGACCCCATTTTCGTAACTACATCTTGGAAGTTGGGTTATGCAGAGTAAATCTAAACTCACATTTTCCCTCGTAAGCATGAAAAAAGTGGGTAAATGTGGGGCGGGGTATTACAAAGTGGTATCAGAGTAGGTTCACAGTACTAGACCTTAACGTAAATGCAAATTGTTATGCAAATCTATATGTTTATCATGCATGCATGTAAATTATTTTACTGTTATTGCTATTATATCCATGTACATGATGTTGTTACAATTCTAGTGTCGTTATCTTGATTCATGCATGAATTAATATGCGATCAATATTATTATGTATTGTGCTAATTTGGATTGACCTGCATAGATGCAATAACCTCATCCGAAGTAAATTGAGGTAATGCTTTTGATTATGCCTTTTGTGTAGTGTTGTCTTCCGGAGTCATCACATACAAAATATTGGAATCGGCATTTCGAACCATCCTCCGTGGTTCATCATCAAGATAGATCCATGAGTGAAGAATTCAGGACCCAATAGTGTAAATAAATAAAGGTGAGGGTTAAGATGGAAATGAATGGCAATTGACCAATTTTGAAGAAGAATGAATTGACACGTGGTGATTAATTCAGGTTTAGTTTTAATCTTATTTTTTAATGATTATAGTCCTTGTTTTTAATCTGTGTCTAGTGTTTTCTTTTTAGGATTGTTAATAATTAAAAATTATTGATATTAATTCATAAATTAATCATTACTATAATTTTATTTAAAGTAACTTATGTTTAGTAGGATGATGCCTAATATAAAGTTGAACTAATCTATTTTTAATTAAATAATTTAATTTTTGGATGGAAAATAAAACTAAATTTAATGTTTGTTTTTATCTCTTTCTCAAATTATTAATGTTATATAGCCTTTATTTCGTTCATTATTAAATATGATATTAATTATTTTAAGATTAAATAGAATTAAAATTTTTGGCTCCAATTTTTTTTTTTGAATTAAACTAATTTTTAATTTTGAAATTGTTTTAAAGTTTATAAATTTTTTTGTTTATAAATATTAAGTTTTTTTATTAATTATTATTAATTTTAAAATGAGATTTATATTGAATTAAATTTTTGGCTTCACTTTAAAATTAAATTCAATTAATTTTAATTATATATATATATATATTATATATATATATATATATATATATATATATATATATATATATATATATTAATATTATTATTATATTATTAATTATTATTAATTTTAAATGAGATTTATATTGAATTAAATTTTTGGCTTCACTTTAAAATTAAATTCAATTAATTTTAATTATCTCTCTCTCTCTCTCTCTCTCTCGATATATATATATATATATATATATATATATATATATATATATATATATATATATATATATATATATATATATATATATCGTTTAACATATTATAGTAATATTAAAGTATTTTAATAAATTTTAGTAATATTAACGTTATGTTTATTAAAAGTATTTTAATAAATTTTAGGGATAGCGATTTATGAGGAAAGCCTAGAAAGGTCAAATTCATCGATAAGAGGACAGGTAGCAACTAGGAGTAGGTAGAACCACAGGTTAGAGAAGGAATCCAATTATCTCTGATTTTCCAACCTTCATTGCAGTTAAGGTCGTTAGGGTGTTTTCCTATTTCGATGGCTTCTTTAAATTTTGTATGGTGATAATGATCAATCTTGGCCACCACACAGGAGTTCTCAATACAAATATCATGATTGGTTTTGCTGGAGTGCTTAGCCATAAGAGAAATCAGTGGAATGGGAGAAATCAATTAAGCAATAGGGAGAGGGAGACTCTCCTGATCTAGCAAACACATTAAGAAGTATGAGGGAATAGATCATAAGTTGTAAAGATGATAACAAGTGGTTGATTGAAGCTCGGGAAAGGCTTGCAAAATCCCAACAAAAGAAAGCTTGCATTTATTCTTCAAAGCTTTTCAGATTTATAGAAACATGGATAGCTGGGTTATGGAGAAAAATAAGAAGAAAGACTAATGGGGTAGATGGAAGCCACTCTAAGAAAAGGTATAGTATGGACCGTGATGATACATTAAAGACTGGTAGACCCTTGGGAACACTTGAGAAGAGGGCTAGTATGCATGAATTTTATTCTAGCTCTACTTCTAGGAGATATCATCACCATCACCGCCAACATCATAGGAGGAGTGAGAAGGAGTATTTTATAGAGGAATTTAAGAAAGTCAAGCCTCCTAATTTTGATGGAGAGATGAAAAAATTAGAAGATTCAAAAGCATGGCTGCTTGGAATGAGAATTTTTTTCATACTTCATGAATTCTGAGAGAATATCAAGGCCAATATATCTACTTTAAATCTCAAAGGAAAAGTAGATATCTTGTAGGAAAATGTCAAACATTTCAAGGGCATCAGAGAAGAGAAGATGACTTGGGAATGATATGAAAGACTCTTCAGAAAGAAGTACATGTCTAAGAGGTATTATGGAAGAAGGAATAAGGATTTTTATGAGCTCAAGGTGGGTCCCATGTCAGATGAATAATATACAACCATAGTTCTAAAGCTACTAAGATATGTGCCATATATAAAGGATGAGAAAGAAAAGATCCAAAGGTTAATCAGTGGATTTCCATTATCATTCAAAGACCAGATTGATTTTGATGAACCTCAGTCATTGGAGGAAGCCATTAGAAAGTTGAAGTATTTCTATGAATAATAAAAGCGCATGCCTAAGTTCAAGTGTGATTGGAAGGGTAGCAAGAAAACTATAGGAAGATGGCTCAAGAAGTGAGGAAGATCTTAGGATGCAAGTGAAAAGGAAAATATGGCTCTTCATAAGAAGTTCAATGCAACTGAGAAAGGACGCGGGTCTCAGTGTGGAGTAACAAAATAAAGGTAGTGGTAGAGAACCATTGAAGTTTTGGACTTGGGGTGGAGACCATCACAAGAAGGATTTTCCATCGTCTCAGTGTGGCAGGCCTCATATATACATTGCTCAAGAGGCGCAGATAGTTTGGGATGTAGCTCAGAGCATTCCTATGATCTATGCAACAATTGATAATAGGCAGGCAAACCACCATACATCCATCATCGAGATGGAAGGTAAGCTTTGTGATCAAGTTGTTTCTATTTTGATTGATCCAAGATCAAATTATAGCTATATTAGTCTTGAACTGGTGGATCAATGTTGTTTGAACAAGGAAGTGCATGCATAATCTTGGTTGGTGTAGTTGGCTACAAGGACCAAGAGAAGATTTCACCATTGGGTGAAGTCTTGTGCATTTGAGCTTAATGGCATGCCTACAACAACAAACCTGAATTTTCTTCCTTTGGGTGCATATAACATGCTATTGGGCATGGATTGGCTATTTATTCACAGGACCAAGGTAGATTGCTATGAGAAGGCTATTGAGTGCCTAGATGAGGTTAGAGAAAAGAAAGCCTTGCATGGAAAGCAAAAGCCTACAACAGTGAGGATGGTTACAACCATGCAAGCTAAGAGGAACCGCAAAAAATTATGTTTATTGTTTGCAATACATATCTCTAGTGAAAAAGGTTTGGATGATGAGGATGGTGATGTCCCGAGGAGGTATCCTATCTTATAATAGTTTTAAGATGTATGTCCTGTGGAGATTCTAGAGTTGCCTCCTCATAGGGTAGTGGATTTCTCTATTGAGTTGATGCTTGGAGCAATATCAACACCTAAGGAACCATACAAGATGATAACTCCTGATTTGGTGGAACTAAATTTGTAGCTTAAAGAGATGCTTGATAAGGGATACAAATGGCCAAGTGTATCTCCCTGGGAAGCACCAGTTTTCTTTGTAAAGAAGACAAACGATACTCTTAGACTGTGCATTGATTACAACCAGCTAAACAAGGTGACCATCATGAACATGTATCCATTGCCTCACATTGATGGTTTATTTGATTAGCTAAATGGAGTTGTAGTATTTTCAAATATTGATCTAAGATCACGATATCATCAGGTGCACATCAAAGAAGATGACATCTATAAGACTTCATTTCATACACGTTATGGGCACTATGATTTTGTGGTGGTTCCTTTCAATCTTATCAATTCTCCAACCACCTTCATGTGTATGATGAACAATGTGCTGTGCCCTTACCTAGATAAGTTTGTGATAGTATTTGTTGATGATATATTGGTATATTCAAAGAATGAGGAAGAGCATGAATAACATCTGGAAATAGTATTGAGATTGTTGAGAGAGCATAAGTTGTATGCCAAGATCAACAAGTGTATCTTCTTTCAGTCCCAGATTCATTACTTGGGACATATTGTTTCCAAGGAGGGGATAAAAGTGGATCCAAAAAATATTAAGGCTATCATGGAGTGGCCAGCTCCAATGCATTGAATATGTGGATACATTATCTCCTTGGAAGGAAGTTCATTTTGATGAGTGACCATAGACTGAGGTACCAAATGTTTCACCAACCCAATTTGAAGGGAAGCCAAGCTAGATGGTTGGCTACTCTCAGTGACTTTTACTTTGAAACAAGGTATATCAAAGGCAATGAGAACCATGTTTCAGATTAACTCAGTAGGAGAGTATAGGTGAATTATATTTCAGTCGTGAACTCTTATGGGACAAATGTGAAAGAGCGGATCTTATGTGCATGGCAACATGATGAGAGGTACCAACAACTAAAACAAATATTACAACAACAAGGTGAGGGTGATAAGGATGAGGAGTATCACCTCGAAACATATGGCTTGGTTAGTTTCAGGAGAATGATCTATGTTCTTGATAATAGTGAATTGAAAAAGTTCATTTTGAGAGAGTTATGTGTCAAGCCATATTCAGGCCATCCAGGATACCAGAAGAATTTGAAAACAGTTAAAAAGTTCTACTATTGGCCTAATTTGAAGAAAGAGGTGATTGAGTTTGTTGCTAAGTGCTTGGACTATCTGTCAGACCAGGAGGTAACTCCTTAAATGTAATTGTATTATTCATTTAGGTTGTTCATTATTATATACAAGAGGGAGTGACTGTTCAGTTCATCTCCCGATGACTCTCCATTTCCTCTATTATTTATTTACACTAATTACAACTGTTCACCCAATCCCTATGATTAGGTGTCAACATTCCCCCTTAATATGAAGGGATGTTGGTGAGTCCAAGCATCGTTTTGAATCTTTCAAGCTTTTCTCTTCCAAGCGCTTTGGTGAAGATGTCTACAATCTGTTCATTAGTGGAACAATGGCGGAGATGGATTGTTTTGGCCTCAACATGATGTTGAATCAGATGGTATTTTGTATTGATGTGCTTCGTTCGATCATGGAACTTTGGGTTCTTGGCCAAATTTATTGCCGAGGTATTGTCAATCATGAGTGGAGTCGTTTGTACTTGTTTTACTTGCAAATCTTCAAGAATTTTCCCGAGCCACACAATTTCTTTTGTTGCCTCAACTGCTACCACATATTATGCCTCTGTTGTGGAATTTGCTGGAACTAATTATTTACGTGATCTCCAGGAGACAGCTCTTGATCCAAGACTCATAGCATAACCTGAAGTAGATACCCCAGTTTCTTTGTCTCCATCAAAGTTTGAATTAGAGTATCCAATCAAGATGAAATCACCCACCTGTGTATACTTGATTCCAAAGTCTTGAGTTCCCTTCAAGTACTTTAGAACTCTTTTTGCAACAAACCAATGTCCCTCACAAGGCTTTTGCATAAACCTGGAGAGGATTCCAATAGCAAACAAAATGTATAGGTCTAGTAGTAGTTAGGTAGTTGAGACTTCCTACAAGTTATCTATACTTTGTTGCATCCTCAAATTATTTTCCCTCAATGGATGTGAGTTTTAAGTTTTGTTCCATTGGAGTAGTCATAGGATTGCATTCAATCATGCCAATTCTATTCAACAGATCTCCAATGTACTTCTTTTGAGAAAGGAATATGGACTTTGGATGTTGAGTTACTTCAATACCAAGATAGTAATGAAAATAGCCCGAATTAGTCATTTCAAAACCTTTCCTCAATTCCTTATTTATGGATGCAATGTAGCTCTCATTGTTCCTTGTCATCAAAAGATCATCTACATATACCACAAGATATAAAACTATTTTTCTAATCTTCTTGACAAACAAAGTTGCATCATCAAGATCATGATGTTTGAAATTGAGTTTCAGAATCAGTTTTTTTTCATACCAGGCTCGTGGTGCTTGTTTGAGGCCATACAAGGATTCCACAAGTTTGC
This sequence comes from Pinus tabuliformis, assembly GCA_031772625.1. Classification (NCBI taxonomy): domain Eukaryota; kingdom Viridiplantae; phylum Streptophyta; class Pinopsida; order Pinales; family Pinaceae; genus Pinus; species Pinus tabuliformis. The sequence continues at coordinate 79,427,754 of CM062815.1, read as the reverse complement.
ATACTTTATGTTCATGTCCTTTTACAACAAATCCTTCAGGCTGGGACATAAAAACATTCTCTTTTAGGTCTCCATTTAAGAAAGCAGTTTTTACATCCATTTGATGGACTTTCCAATTGTTCTAAGCTGCTAGGGAAAAGAGTGTTCGTATGGTAGCCCATTTTGTTGTGGGGGAAAAATTCTCCTCATAATCGACCCCTTCCTTCTGTGCAAAACCTTTTGCTACAAGCTTGGATTTGTGCTTTTCAAGTGAGCCATCAGCTTTTTACTTGTTCTTGTAGACCCACTTGCAGCCAATTGGTTTGGTTCCCAATGGAGGATCAACCAGCTTCCAAGTGCCATTCTTTATCAAGGCATCATACTCCTTTTGAATTGCTTCTTTCCATTCATCATGAGAAGTAGCTTCTTTGAAGGAAGTTGGTTCAAAATCTGTAAACAAATTCAATTCACAAGAATAAGAAACATCCATATCAACAAGTGAATCTGAGTCATCTACATCACCCCCATTTTGCCGGTTTGAATTTTTAGTTCCTGTCTTTCCAACCTCATCAGGATGAACACTTTCAAGTGTCTTTGTCAGCCACTTTGGGGGACCTTTCTCAGATGGTCTAGGCTGCTCCATTTGATTGATTTGGGACTGAATCAAGATTGAGTCTCCCAATTCTGTCAATCACCTCACTCAAAGTATCATATGTTGTTGGAGTTTCATGCGGGGGAGAGAGTGCTTTAGAATAAGATTCCATAGGTTGATCTAGTATAGGAACCCCCCCTTCAAGATGTGGAATCTGATTATCAAATTCTTGAAATGATTTTGCATTTGCAAATCTATCCAAGTGATCAAGTTGCTGCTCAACAACATTGTCAGTTTTGGATGATTCAAGAAAGATTACATCTCTAGATACAAAAAACTTTTTATTGACTTCATCATAGAGACATTATGCTTTGGAGGTGTTTGAATACCCCAGGAAGATACACTTATGAATTCTTGCACCAAGTTTGTTTCTATGTACCTTTTGTATTAAGGCATAATATGTGGAACCAAAGACCTTGAGATGCTTTACCGAAGGAATGTGGCCATACCACATTTCATAAGGAGTCTTGTTTCTAATAGCATTAGATGGACATCTATTCTTTACATATACAGCACATAGAACTACATCAACCCAAAACATCAATTTTACATTTTTGAAAAACATCATGGAGCACACCATATTAAGATTGTCCTATTCATTCTTTCAGCTACTCCGTTCTGTTGGGGATTATAAGGCACATTTGTTTGATGTTTGATCCCATGTTGGCGAAGATAGTTTTCAAATTCATTTGACGTGTATTATTTTCCATTATTAGTGCGAATAGATCCAATATGAGACTGTGAATCATTTTCAATCCATGTATGAAAGTTTGTGAATGCTTGAAAATCATCAGATTTGTTCTTTAATTAATAAACCCAACACATTCTGGTGTAGTCATCAATAAATGTCATCATATATTTATTTCCATTTGAAAAAGGAATAGGCATTAGACCACATAAATCTGAATGAATGAGTTCAAATTTTCTATGTGCTCTGGAATGTGAATCATGAAAACACTATTTTCTATGCTTTCCTAGAATGCAAGCATCACATTGCTTAAGTTTCCTAGGAATTGTAGGCAAACCAGTAACACCATTTTTTTTCAACAAGCAGAGGGTGTCATAGTTCAAGTGTCAAAATCTAGCATGCCATAATAAAATTGATGGAAGTGTACCTTCTTCATAATGAGAATTGTATGAGAAATTTTGTGCACAAGCAAAGGTACCTTGAAACTTGAGAAGCCTTTCTTCTTCTATCCCCATCATGACAAGTGAGTGGTCTGATGCTTTTCTCACCTCAAGCTTACCATCAAACATATGAATGGAGTGTCCTTGCTAGCGGATGTGGACCAAGGACATCAAGTTTCTCCTCAGCTGTCGGAGATATAGAACATGATGCAGAAGAAAGTCTGGAAGACCAGGCAATTTAAGCCTGATTGTGCCAAGCCTTGATGGCTTGAGTTTTGATTTTTCTACAAAATATACTGCTACATCAACATTGTCAGTAAATTCTTCAAAAAAATCTCTTCTAAAAATCATGTGGCAACTTTCTCCTTAATCAAGCAACCAATCATTTTTCCAAGAAGCAAGTGAAGCATTAAATAAGTCTTCATTTACTGAAATATTACAGTGTGCCACCACATAGTGAGTGGATTCAGGTGCTTTACCTTTCTCTTTTCCATTAGTATTACCTTTGGGTTGGTTTCTTTCTTACTCAATTATGTCGCAAGGCAACTGGATGCATAATGTGATCCATCTCTTTTGCAACGTATGCAGTGAAAATCTGACTTTTCTCCTTGAGAGTGTCTGCCACCCTGCCTCTGAAATTTCTTTCTCTTCCTCTTCGACCACCTCTTCCTCTAGAGAACTCTTGAGAAAGATTCTTTTCTCTATGTGCAAGACACACAACCTCTTCAGAATATTGAGGAGCTGTCTTCTTCCCAAAAGCTTTCTCTCTTTCAACAAATTTTGTCACAAGGGAGTCAAAGGTAATATCTTTGAGGTTTCCATTTGCTTGTAATGACTCAAGATAATTTGAGTAAGTGGGATAAAGTGCCTTGAGAAAAGCTATAATAGGAATATCCAGTTCAACATTAGTGACTTTGATATCATGCATAATAGATTTTACTTTTGATGCAAGGGCAAGAGGATCATCATTTTGTAATTCAAGGGTGAACAATTTAATCATGAGTTGAACAACTTCAAGTGCAGAGTGTGAGTCATAGAGTTCCTTTACTTTTTGTAAGGCTTCAAAAGCATTTGAAAATGGTGAAATATGGTGACTAACCTCTTCATTTACTGATGCTGCAATCAATGCATAAGCCTTGCAGTTCTTATTTTCCCAAATGGCGAATTCCTTGTATGAGGTAGGCTGTTCTAGCCCTTTGTCACTGTTTCCAACACACACTCCTTTCCAAAGCTCATTAAAAATGAGAGTGTGTTTGATTTTCCATGACCATTCTAGATAGTTCTCCTTGCGAGTGAGAACCACTCCCACAATAGATATCAATGAATGCATTTTAAAAATCTGTGTACTATAAAAATACTCCTGCTGCCAATGTAAAAAAAAATTACACCTCTAGTGCTAAAAAATGCAGTTCTGGTGTAAATTTGGAAAAAAAAATTGACTTTTATATATACGACAAAGGTATTTTATGGGGGAGTTGGTTTATGGGGAAGGATCATATGTGGGGGAGGTAACATATCAGGAGTATTTAATACCAAAAAAAATTCGAAAGGTCATGGTATAAGAAGGAGCAATGGCGCTAGCGCTTAAGGAGGAGCACTTATGGAGGAGCGGTATGGAGTAGCGACTGTAGTGGAATGGTATGAAGCTGAGGGGTGAATTCACCTTCGTATTCAGGAAATGAGGTGTGCATGAAACCTGAAGTAAAAGCCAAGACATATGGAATCTTTTCAAAGTCTGTCACTCAGATTGTGCATGAGCAACATGGGAATGCTGTGAGGATGGCGTACCAGAGAGGAGTGGCCGTATATATTCGGAAATGGCGCCAATGGGAAACGTTACAAATATCCACAATGTTACAAATAACAATGGCGTTATAAAATATCCCACTCTCAACACTAGTGATATGGTAACTGCTCATAGTCGGCTCATACAAAAAATGTTATCCCAGTCTTTAAAAAATATTTACCACAGAGGCAACATACTGTCGCCTTTCTCCATATCAGACACCCTTCGGGACTACTTCAAGCATGCTCCACTACTCTCAAGGGCCGATTGTTTGGAGGAGAGGAGTCTCCAACATTCAACAGAGTCACCAGCACTCAACGTATTCAACGTGAGAGATATGAAGGCCGGAGGCACAGTCGAGGTATGCTTGGAATACAAGAACAATTATGCACAACTCAGAGAGCGCACAGAATATGGGAGAGATGTAAGTCTGCAAAGGATACAAAACATAGGCAGAATAGGCAGAATGGGAGTTACAAATTAGAGAGGGAAGCCAAAAATGGCACTGGCTCTGATACCATGTCAGACTAGGAGGTAACTCCTCAAATGTAATTTTATTATTCATTCAGGTTGCTCATTATTATATACAAGAGGGAGTGACTGTTCAGTTCATCTCCCGATGACTCTCCATTTCCTCTTTTATTTATTTACACTAATTACAGTTGTTCACCCAATCCCTATGATTAGGTGTTAACACTATCAACAGGTGAAAGTTGAATGTAAGCATCTAGTTGGTATAATGTAGCCTATTCCTGTAGAGTTTCCTCTGTATTAAGCTTTCCTTGCTTTTCTATTGTATGCAAGTTTTTATTTATCCCCTTTTACATGCTTACCAAGGTAAACATGAGTAGAGATTTACTATGCATGAACCAACTTCCAAGATGAAATTACGGAAATGGCGTTACTTGTACATAATTGACTGTAAACACCTTAAGACACATGATCACATTGTTATCAACCTCACTTTCCCCAGTGATCATTTTATCTTAGCTTATACCACTCCTTAACCTAGATTATTCCTCAAATACACGAATATAGGCCTATTAGTGTGGAAAGTGGCCTATAGCCACACAGATAATCCATCCTCAATGCTATTGTGTCTAAAGTCTTCTAGTTCTGACAGTGCAACAAAAGACCTTGTTCCATAAATTTAGGGCTACTATTCAAGCAAACTACCCAAACTTTTCCATAAATCTATCAATAATATGTATAAGTATTCATGCTCCGTTCTTAAGCTCTTTTGTGGCTCATGCTTGCCTAACACATATTATTCATTTATACAAACAATTTGTGACTATAATACATGTGGGTCATGAATTCATAGTTTGTACAATGTTTTCATTAGTTTCATCATATGTTCATTAAGAAGTCTTGCGTCCCTATCATACTAGCTGCAATAAAACACAAATTATATCATGCATTCAAATAAATTATCTAATAGCCTATGAAACCATGAAATAGAAAAATAATAATATCACTTCATATAACAAGAAAAACACTATGTATGTAACATACACTTAATCAGTAATGGAGACATGACAAACCAGTCATATAATCAACACTTTGAACCAAAAATTGTGCTCATTGATATTGTTAAACACACACATGGCAGAAAGAGTATGAAAGATAAAACATGAGAGTACATTTTTTATTAACAAATGATATACATTTATAGTACATGGTTTGACCGTTGGGTTCCACATCCCAAGGTCTCTTGGACTTCCTTAGTCTATTCCACTTCCACACTAACCCATAGAGGATTAGGTGTCCAACATTCCCCCCCTTAATCCAAAGGGTTATGTATGAGTCCAAGAAGAGAGCTGTAATACAAAATGTGCAAAAAATGCATGGCAGCACTAGGCTGAATGTGCTCTCTGAAATGTTGGTATAAAGGGCGGTGGTTTAAGGATGACCACCAACACTGGAACGCTTAGTGCAGTTCCTGGAACTCTTCCAAGTCTAGCATGAAGCTCAAGTCTTCTGTTAGAGGAAGTGCTCCTGATGTTTTGAAGAGGGAAACCTTCAACCATGAAAGGGAGGTCTCACCCCGCATAAAAGGGAGAACTTCAACCTGAAAAGGGAAGTCTCAACCTATGATGGTTTAAGGATGACCAACAACTTTGGAATGCTTAATGCAATTCTTGGAACTCTTCCAAAATTTCCAAGAAGTCGAAGTCTTTTGCTAGAGGAAGTGTCCCCAATTCTATTCCTGGAACTCTTCCGAAACTAGCAAGAAGATGAAGTCTTTTGCTAGAGGAAGTGTCCCAAATTACCAACTGAAGGCATGCTGAGGGGCATCTTTGTCTCTGGCTACAACTCTGAAACTGGTGTGACAGGTTGTGGCTCAGGCTTGCTTGATGTGGCTTTGAAGCTTGTAGATGACCATCATTTCCTCCCCCTGTCAAATACAAGGTGAGATGATGGAGAAAACTCAACTGGAAGACTGTTCAATACTCTTGAACAAGTTCTGACATGTGACTGAAATATCTTCTTGGCTATTGATGCCCATTGCCAAGAAACAATCCATCCAAGATGAATCTTTGTTCTTGCAGGAGGTTTGTTTCTGAAGCATCTGTTTGAAGAATGACTAGTTTTATGACAGTGCTTACATGGATGAAGATCAAAACAATTATCTTTCAGATGGCCAACTCGGTCACAGTGTTGGCATTTCACAATCTGTTGTTGTTGCTGTGGAAGAGGGGCAGAATCTGGAACAGTTGGAGGTGAATTATCATGAAGGAATCCAACACTCTAAAACTAAATGGGCTTTGAGTAGTCTAGAATATGAAAGGACAAGTCCTTCTCATATCCAAGGCTAGTTCTGTGCTTGTTATGGACAAGCTCTTCCCAAGGTCTGATGGTGGGCTTGGGAAGTGTAGACTGAACTTCTGCATCTGCATGTAACTTTGCTGCTTCATTGGGTACTAAATCTGAATGAACTGTAACATTATTGACTTGCTGCTGATGGGTTGTTGTCTCAATGTTCTGAATAGAAACAGGTTCAGAATGATGACTCCACTGTTGTAATTTTTCCTGCTGTAGTTGAGATTCAAGCTGCAAAAATTCAATCTGTTCTTGTGCATATTGTAGACGTGTCTGAATTTCTGAGAGAGAGCCTTTTCTAATTTGGAATGTGTCATAAATAGTAGATTTTATAAGAGTTTTCAAAAACTCTAATACTTCACCAATTGGAGTCATTTTTAACCTCAAAAAATAGTAAAACAATGAGGATCTCAACGCACTCCAAACTCTAATACAATGCTAAGACAAAGAAGCTCTCAATAGTCTCCACTCTCCAGATTAGTTCAAATATCGAAAAACCCACATGCTATAATTCTTCTGCTAAACCAAACATGATGTCCATAAATAAAAATTTCACTACACAAGATATTGGCTGCACCAGTCCTTTCCTAGTCTAGCCCAAATTTTCACATAAAAGGTGGATTACAAACCTGTACACAATCTCATAAACTGCAAAGCTGAAAGCACATAAGAAGTGGCTTACATTTTATAATTTTGAAATGGCATATGATGAAGTGCTCAACCCTAACTTTGTTACAAGTGCTTACAATATCATCAATTTCTTCATATAAAATAAGCAAGACTGTAGTGAATGGTAGAACTCAAAAAACACGCATCCTAAGTACAAAAACTTAGCATATTCAGGAGGCCATCACTGATAAGTGCCTCTTGTGGTGTCTCTGTCAGGCCTTACAGGAAATAATCATCTTTTCTCCATGAAATGAGACTATTGATATTTTTTCCAAGAACAATTATTTCAAGCGCATTTTCACAATAGCAGAGAGCATTTTATATACCTCATTTGTTCTAGAAATATGAGTTTAGAACGGCATAAGTTGTTCCAATTGTTAAAATATTCATGACATTGATACCTTCCAAAATTGCTTGTAATGGTACATCAGGATCTGATTTGAGCTTCCTTTCTTCAATTAATCAGAGTAGAAGCTAAAACTAACCAACAAAATATGCACTGCCATTGTAAGATAAATCTCACTAGCAAACATTATGCGTGGATGTGTGGATTGTTGCTACCAAGCCCAGCACAATGATATGCCAAAAATACCCATCTGTACCATTAAGAACAAAAACTATAAACTATGCAACCAACTTAACCTGCTTCACTAGTCAGTAAACTTCTCAATGGAATAGGAAAGTTCTCGAAGCTACTTTGGATCAACTCTTGATGGTGTTTTTTTCAGTGAACATTGTGCTGTAGTTGTCTTTGGAAATGCAATAACATCTCTGATAGAGATTTCAACCTCTAAGAATGAGACAAAGTGCACAAATATTTGATATTCCAAAAGAATCTGAAACTGAACTTGAGGAGATAGAGGTATACAAGGTTCAACGTAATACAAAATTGTGTATTAACTGGACAATGGTGGAAACCAATGGCAAGTGCCTGTAGATATATCCTCCTCTATTGAACCTTGCAAGAGCACACACACCATTGAAAGAGAAACTGGATAATGTAAATCTAATTTTCTGAAAGATTGCCAAAGGTAAACGTACTCATGCTTTAAACGACGATATTGCATACATTCTTAGCATCATCAGATTAGAAATTCCTTGGAACAATTTCTTATTACGAGACAGATTTGATGTCCAGGAATATCCTCTAAATATCAGAATCCATTGCAGGCAAAGTAGTTATATTTACAAAGTTCATATCCATTCACATACGAATTCCAGTCAAGCAACCTTTCTCTTTAACTGCTCTGCGGATGTACTTGTCATCCTCTTAAACACAATTGCATATCCTAGACACAATTATTTAATTTCCTTAAATAGGCACATGCTAACCAAATTTATGTCCCTTCAACCAAGCTTGCATCATATATGTTAGTGGTTTGTGAGACGTGGATGTTGTGCATCGTTCGATTCTAATCAGATTGATCTGTAACATGTGAAGTACATCATTTTTGCACTACTCCAGAAATGTGTTGTGAATGGTTTTGAGCAAATGATGTATAATGGCATTATAGATTGATAGTAAAATTACACTAAACTTGAACGATTAATATGACGAGAGGATAGCTAACTTTGTGATCTTTTCCTTGCTTAACTTTAAATGTCACACATTATGAAAAATTAGTTTGTCTGCAGTGTAAATGCCTGGATACACCATACACTCTATTGATAGAAAACTTCACGTACCTCAGAAAAAATGGAAAGATACACATGTTGCAATCCTTTGCTGATATTATATTACATGACGTTGCAGAATACACATCCATCGATTTTCGTAGCCAGGATTGCCTTATTCGTGCCCTCTGTGGCCACCCGGATCACTGTGCCCTTTAGGGCCTCCGAAGTCTCAATCCACATAGAGTCTCCCCGCTGCGTTTGATAGTCTTTCAGATTTCGAGGGAGTCTGATGTCATCACTGAAATAAGAGAAATGTGAAACTACTGTAGTAATGTAAAACCCTTTCTCTGGAGCTGAAATCTGAAATCAGGAAGAAATAACTACACAATGGATAGCGCTTTAGAGATCTCCAAAGAACATTCCTTTTAAACGGAATAGACGAAGAAAGTGATAGCGCTTTCACTGATTTTTTTTTTGAAAATATTCAACGCATAGTTAAAGGCATATGCACTTATGCAGCAAGTAATTGATGTACAGAGAGTAGCGACAGGAGTATCGTTTTGTATGTAGGTGAATAATAGTGAATAGCAGCAAGTAATTGATGTACAAAAAGCAACGACAGGAGCAGTGTTTTGTATGTGTTCAGGCCAGTGGAAGCGTCAGAGCTGCTAGGCTAGCCAGTTTGCATAAGATTCAGAATACCATAGGCAGAATAGGGAGTTACAAAGCAGAGGGAGCCAAAAATGGCGCTGGAGAAATGATAGAGGTTGCAGCTAGAATTTAGCCAAGAAAATATTCATGAAATACAGAAGTCATGGCAGAAATGACCTACACAGAAAGGCCATAAAACAAATGGCTCAAAGTAATTATGGAGGGCAGGAATACGCCTACTCTGATACCATGTTAAACACACACATGGCAGAAAGAGTATGAAAGATAAAACATGAGAGTACATTTTTTATTAACAAATGATATACATTTATAGTACATGGTTTGACCGTTAGGTTCCACATCCCAAGGTCTCTTGGACTTCCTTAGTCTATTCCGCTTCCACACTAACCCATAGAGGATTAGGTGTCCAATAGATATTCATTAAAGAATAACACATATTAATATATGCATATTACCAACCAAGTCAGGGACTTCCATGTTCCACTTGACCATATATTGGGCTAAAAAATACTTTCTTCCAACCCAATCACCCCCGTGCCATATTCCAAACCTGTATTTTGGATTACATGGGATAAAACAAAACATAAGGATACAGGAAATTCAGAGGAAAATAACCTCCAACTTCAAGCCATAGTGATTTCACTGAAGACAAGGTCCATAAATCACCAAAACCAATACAATATTTGATGTCTCAGAATTTATTCACCATAACTAGAGGATTTTTCATGTCCCCACCCAGCTGTCAACGGCTCATATAGAGAAAATGATCTCCACCCTCAACCCTTGGGATTTTCCTAAGACCATCTCACCTAGGATCCAAAATATATTGATATCCAAAGCTTAACTAAACATGGAACCAACTACATCATGGCTATCGAAGAAATGGCATAGTGCAAGGCTGTACATGAAAATCAATACAAACAAATATCCATGCCATTGACAACAAAAATGATTAGTAAAACAATGCATGAACCATGCATTCGAATTCCAGCAAGATAATCAAACATGAACACTGTTACCTACAAAAATCCTGCCGCTAGATGCTATTTTCTCTATTATTTTCTACCCTTGCTAGATTTTGTTCAAACCTTCTTCTTGGTTTCCACTCAAATTCCTCTTGCACTACTTGCTTTCCTTGCTTGTCTGTTGCTTTTGTCCAAGTGTTATAACTTCTCCAATTTGCTTTTTTTTTTTTCCTTGCATGCATATTCTTTAACTATTTTTATCCTTTTCTTGTCTCTTCCTCTTCCTCACCTACTAAAGTGGAATTTATTTCATTTTACTTTATTTATTTTCATTTTTTCCTCATGTCCTTGCTGGCCTGTAATAATTAATTTTCCATTTATTGCCTTTTGCCTCTTTCCAATTCCAATTTCCATAGATAATAAATAATTAACCACAAGTGGATCCCAATGTAATGTTTTTCCCCTCATTCATCTTGAAATACATGTCCCATGAGCTCGGTTTTATTTTTGTTTTTATAATGTCCATACATTATTTATTTACATGGAAAGATAACCTGAGGCTGTTACAAACCCCTCCCCCTTGGGGGAACACCATCCTCGGTGTCCTATTATTCTTATGACAAGAAAAAACTGCTAAAGACATGACAAACATACTGCTTATTAGAGATTTATAAACAAATTTGATATAATATTTACAATGACACACACACACACACACACACACACACACACACACACACACACACACACATATATAGCACATTTTCTTCCACCATAAAATAAAGAAGGATATAATTCCAACATATAATCAACCATATCCCATGCGGCTTCCTCAATCCCAAAGTGCTTCCATTGCTCTTTAACTTGCTTTATTGCTGGAATCTAGAGTATGAGATTATTCTAGTGCAAGAGGCATTGAGGCTTTGGATGAAACTCTCCCTTTGGTTCTACTTGCAATACAAACCAATAAATTACATGATCATTATCCTGTACATATCTTTTAAGCAAAGAAACATGAAAAACATCATGGATTTTCATCGATGGAGGCAAAGCAAGCCTATATGCCACTAGTCTAATCCTTTCAAGGATTTCAAAGGGTCCACAATAATGAGGTGCCATATACAACCATATTTTTAGAGCTACTGAGATATGTTCCATTTCTCAAGGATGAGAAAGAAAATATCCAAAGGTTCACCAGTGCATTGCCATTATCATTTAAATACCAGATTGAGTTTGATGAGCCTTAGTCATTGGAGAAATCCATCAGAAAGTTGAAGCATTACTATGAACAATGAAAGCACAAGCCTGAGTTCAAGCATGGCTGGAAGGGTGTGAGAAAACTAAAGGAAAATGGATGAAGACGCATGGAATATATTAGGATGAAGGTGAGAAGGAAAATATGGCTCCTCATAAGAAGTTCAATGCAACGAGAAAGGATGTGGGTCTCAGCCTATGGAGAAACATAATAAATGTGGTGTAAAAGTACCATTGAGGTGTTGCAATTATGGTGGAGACTATCGCAACAAGGATTTTCCATTGTATCAGGGTGTTAGGCCTCAAATCTCTAGTTCTTAGGAGGTGCAGATAGTTGGGGATGTAGCTCAAATATTTCCCTGATTTTTGTACCAATTGATAACAGGAAGGAAGAACACCAAACATCCATCATTGAGATGGAGGGTAAGATTTATGATCAAGTTGTTTCTATTTTGATTAATAAAAGATCAAATTATAGCTATATTAGTCCTGCACTAGTGGATCAATGTAATTTTGACAAGGAAGTGAATGCATAATCTTGGTTGGTGTAGTTGGCTACAGGGACCAAGAGAAGAGTTCACCATTGGGTGAAATCTTGTGTATTCGAGATTAATGGCATGCCTACAACAACAAACCTGAATTTTTTTATATTTGGATGCATATAGCATGATATTGGGCATGTATTGGCTGTTTATTCATAGGACCAAGGTATATTTTTATGAGAAGGCCATTGAGTGCCTGGATAAGGCTGGAGAAAAGATATTATTGCAAATAAGAAGCCTACAACAATGAGGATGGTTACAACCATGTAAACTAAGAGTAGCCATAGAAAATGATGTTTATTGTTTGCAATACATATCTCAAGTGAAAAAGGGTTGGATGATAAGGATGGTGACGTCCCGAGATGGTATCCTATCTTATAGCAGTTTTAGTATGTATTTCTTGTAGAGATTCTAGAGCTACCTCCTCATAGGGAAGTGGATTTCTCTACTGAGTTGATGCCTGAAGCAATACCATCATCTAAGGAACCATATAGGATGAGAAATTTTGAGTTGGTGGAACTAAAGTTGCAACTTAAAGATATTCTTGATAAGGGATACATAAGGCCAAGTGCATCTCCCTGGGGAGCACCAATTTTCTTTGTAAAGAAGAAGGACGATACTCTTAGATTGTGCATTAATTACAGACAGCTAAAAGAGGTTACCATAAAGAACATGTACCCATTGCCTTATATTGATGATTATTTTGATCAACTGAAGGGAGTTGTAGTAGTTTCAAAGATTAATTTGAGATCAGGATATCATCAGGTGTGCATAAAAGATGAAGACATCTATAAGACTGCATTTTGTACAGGGTATGGGGCACTATGAGTTTGTAGTGGTTCCTTTCGGTCTTACGAATGCTCCAACCACCTTCATGTGTATGATGAATAATGTGTTTCATCCTTACCTAAATAAGTTTGTGATAGTCTTTGTTCATGATATATTGGTGTATTCAAAGGATGAGGAAGGGTATGCAAAGCATCTGATAGTAGTATTGAGATTGTTGAGAGAGCATAAGTTGTATGCCAATCTCATCAAGTGTAGCTTATTTAAGTCTGAGATCATTACTTGGGACATATTGTCTCCAAGGAGGTGATAACAGTGGATCCAAAAAATATTAAGGCTATCATGGAGTGGCCAACTCCAAAGAATGTGAATGAGGTTAGATCATTCAAGGGACTAGCAGGCTATTATCCAAGATTGGACATCAGGATAAGTACTTGGATAAGTACTTGGAATGAGGTTCATCAGGAACTTATCCAAGATTGGACATCCTATCACATATTTATAAAGGAAAAGAAATATGTTTGAATGGACTACTAAGTGTGCAGGAAACTTTGTGTTGAAAATGCAACAAGAAAGTCTCAATTTTGATTTTTTCCTTTATCAAATTGAGGAAATTCGAAATTCCACATCAACAGAAAACTTGGAGGATTTAACTGAGGTAACATGGCTCTTGTTGCTAAGTTAAGAACACTCAATTTGAGTTAATGAGTTGAAGTTCAATTTTCTTGAGTTGAATCCTAAAAACTAGGAGTTTAGCTCAGTTAATTCAAGTTAGGGGCATGAAGTTCAATTGTTTGCAGTAATTCCTAAATTTTATGAGCCTACATTGAGTTAATTTTAGTTGTAACGATTTAATTCAGTTAAATTGAGTTATGGACAATTAAACTAGTTCTAACTTTTATAAGAACTAGTGGAAGGTAAAGTTGTGGAAATGTAACTTCAACCACACTCAGTGATCATCTAGATAACAAATCAATCAGCCAAAATTCGCTCATGCATGCAAAGAATTCAAGTTACCCAGTTGAGATGTAGATTCCAAGGAAGTGTACTATCTATCGTAGACTATTCCAATGTGTATAAGTGGTGCATGAAGTAAGAGGAAGGACCTAGAGGAATTGCACAATCCAGATGAGGGAATTTCCTAATTAATAGGGGCCTATTTCCTCAAGTAACAACGCAAGAAAATAAAGGAAATAAGAGCTTGGAGGGCTTGAAAATTGGCTAAGTGTTGGACAAAGTTAGTCATTTAAGCAAAGGGATAAACTATACACTTGCAGGGTGTGCTCAGGCTTGAGAAAGTGTATGTATTTCATCTCTATTCTATGATTAACGCAATATAGATAGGAAGGGGTGTTGAGAAGTTTCTTTCCCCTAGATAAATCTTTGTGTATGTGTGATGTTTCTTTTTGCATGTCTATGATTTGTGTTCTAAATTGTGAATTAACTTTTGCAGATTAGTAGATTAGCTTCGAGTCTTGTGATTTAGTAAATTTCATGAGTAATTTTGAATCTACACATTATTTTCTACATGGTATCAGAGCAGGAATCATAGTAGAGTAGAAATTTTGAAGTTGTTATTACAGGAGGATCAAATTTATAGGATTAGTTCTTCAGAGCTATAAGTATGAATTTCTATGGACTAAGACTCAAGTATGCCCTTGAGGGAAGCTCAAATTATGTTTCTTTGAATGACTGCATGGAGGCAGTGCTAGAAGGGATTGAAGGAATTCATTGATAATGATATCCCGAAACCACTAGCATCTAATGCTCAAGATCTAGTAGAATGAAAGAATTGTGTATCCAAGGAGAATCATATTGGAGGGAGTATGAGACCATATTGTCTCAAATATCAATGGGAAAGAGACTCTATATGCAATGTGGTAAGCATTGACATATTTGTTCCATAATAGTAGGGACCACAAGAAGATGACGCTCAAGGATAAACTTCAAAATATCAAGATGCAGAAGAACGAGACTATTTCGCAGTACCTGAGCACGTTTACACAATGTCATGATGAACTTGGTCAAGTTGGTGTTACGGTTGCAGAAGATAATTTGGTAAACCTAGCCCTCCTAGGCCTTCCCAACAGCTGGCACAACTACCAATATTTTGTGAATGGGAGGGAGAAACTACCAAATTGGGAGCAATTATGGTTTGACTTGGTACAGGTTGAAATAAGGGGGAATACCAGAGATGGGACCTCATCCAAAGAAGAGGAAGAGGAATTTGAATTAGTCAGCAAAGGAATGAAAGGAAAGGTAAAGAAGTCCTAGGTAAGGATAATTATAGCCAAGAGAGAAAGAAGAAATACTTGTCCAAAATCAAGTGTTTCAATTGTCATGAATTTAGACACTATGCCACGAAGTGTCCGCACAAGAAGGCAAGGAAGAAGGAGCCTGCAGTAGAAATAACATGTGAAGCTTTGGCTTCACAGTTCAAGATTAAATTTACTCTCATAGTATACATGGAAAGCACCATGATGGGGAGTGTGTGGTACATGGATAGTGGTGCCTCGTTCCACATGACGGGGAATATAGAAATTTTCAGTGAATTGGCAGAGAAAGATCTCAAGATGAACATTGATTTTGGAGATGACGAAAGGTAGAATACTACCAGGATCAGTACAGTAACCTTTTAGAGGGAGTCAGGATCTCCTCTCAGACTCAAGGATGTCATGTTCGTTCCAGGACTAAAGAAAAATCTCATCTTTGTGGCAGTGTTGGAAGACTTCTTCAGCAAAGGGAAAGAATTCCTGAGACACATAGCCATGGGGCAGGTGAAATAGATCAGTGTTTGAGTCAAGAAATTGTACACACTTGAGGTAGAAGATGCATGAAAATCCTTGAGGAGAAAGGCAAGGGTTAGAGACATGGTGGTTGAGAGGGGGCATGTTAGACCTCTTAACATGCCGCATCAAAAGGAGCCTCAGGAATTTGTGGAGCAAACACAAATGGAGAGGCAAAGAGGAGGGAAAGTGGAGACATCCACTCAAGTAGAGACTTGAAGTAGAGGGAGAGTCCGAGCCAAGTCGGCAGAGGGAGAACATGCAACCATACCTCCAGGTGTGATGTGAATCATTAGTCCAAGGGTTGCGGAAATTTGGGCAGGGTCCATTGAGGCATTATCCTCATGGATCACTGCCTTGATATGGGGTCCCACAATATTTAGTAGCTGAAGGATCAGTGTCATTCATATATCGAGGAGTGCAGAGGAGTGTTGACAACATAATAGGAGGCTCAGTAGTAGAGTCAACAGTAACACAATTTTCCTAGTAGATAGTTGCAAATACATTCGATTCATTTTGTTTTTTTGGATGCTTCTTAGTTGCATATGTTGCAGTAGAAGCAACAACAATGAGAAGTGTTGCATGAAGTACATTCCACAGATGCAGGATAGGGGTGGTTGATAATCCCTTTCTTGCTTATAGGGAGTGTTGAAAATGAAACGAGAAAGTCTCAAATAACAACTTAGAGGAGTTAACTTAGGTGACATGGCCCTTTTCACTCAGTTAAGAACACTCAATTCGAGTTAATGAGTTGAAGTTTAGTTTGCTTGAGTTGATTACTAAAAAATAGGAGTCTAGCTCAGCTAATTCGAGTTAGGGGCATGAAGTTCAGTTGTTTGCAGTGATTCCTAAATTTTAGGAGCCTAGGTTGAGTTAATTTTAGTTGCAACAATTTAATTCAGTTAAATTGAATTATGGTTAGTTAAACTAGTTCTAATTGTTAGAAGAACTAGTGGAAGGTCAAGTTGTGGAAGTGTAACTTCAACCACACTCAGTGATCATCTAGATAACTAATTAAGCAGCCTAAATTAGCTCATGCATGCAAATAATTTGAGTTACTTAGTTGAGATGGAGATTCTAAGGCAGTGTACTATCAGCTGTAGACTACTCTAATGTGTACATGTGGTGCATGCAATCATAGGAAAGACCTAGAGGAATTGCACAATCTAGATGAGGGAATTTCCTAATTAATAGGGGCCTAATTCATCAAGGAACAATGCAAGGAAATAGGAGCTTGGAGGACTTGAAAATTGGCTAAGTGTTGGCCAGGGTGTGCTAAGGCTTGAGAACACATATGTATTTCATATCTATTCTCTGATTAATGCAAAATAGATAGGAAGGGATTTTGAGAATTTGGTTTCCCCTAGATAAATCTCTATGCATGTGGATGTTTGCTTTTGCATGTCTATGATTTGTGTTCTAAACTGTGAATTAACTTTCGTAGATCAGTTGATTAGCTTTGAGTCTTGTGATTTAGTGAATTTAATGAGAAATTTCGAATCTACACATTAATTTCTATCCTTTGATTAGTTGAAGCAATTGATTACCAATGATCCAGTTTTGAGGATTCTAGATCCTGACAAGGAATTAATGGTTTGTATAGATGCCTGCAAGGAAGGACCTCGTGGAGTCCTAATGTAGGAAGAGTAGGTTTTTTTTTATGAATAAAAAAAGCTAAATGATTTTGATCAGAATTATGTGACTCACGATCTTGAGTTGGTAGCTATCATTCATGCATTGAAGACGTGGAGACATTATCTCCTTGGTAGGAATTTTATTTTTATCAATGATCATAGTGGGTTGAGGTACTTGTTTGACAAACCAAATTTGAATGCAAGACAAGCTAGATGGTTGGCTACTCTTAGTGAGTTTGACTTTGGAATCAAGTATATGAAAGGCAAGGAGAACCAAGTTGTGGATGCACTCAGTAGGAGAGTACAAGTGAATCATATTTCAACTGTGAGCTCTAGTGGGATAGATTTGAAAGAACGGATCTTACATGCAGGGAAGCATGATGAGAGGTACCAACAACTAAAGTAGAGATTACAAAAACAAGGTAGGGGTGATAAAGATGATGAGTATCACCTCGCAACATATGTATTGGTTAGATTCAAGAGAAAGATCTATGTACCTAATAGTAGTGTATTAAAGAAGCTCAATTTGTGAGGTTCATCAGGTACTTATCCAAGATTGGACATCCTTTCACATATTTATAAAGGAAAAGAAAGATATTTGACTGGACTACTAAGTGTGCAGGAAACTTTGTGTTGAAAATGCAACAAGAAAGTCTCAATTTTGATTTTTGCCTTTATCAAATTGAGGAAATTCGAAATTCCACATCAACAAAAAACTTGGAGGATTTAACTGAGGTAACATGGCTCTTGTCGCTAAGTTAAGAACACTCAATTTGAGTTAATGAGTTGAAGTTCAATTTTCTTGAGTTGAATCCTAAAAACTAGGAGTTTAGCTCAGTTAATTCAAGTTAGGGGCATGAAGTTCAATTGTTTGCAGTAATTCCTAAATTTTATGAGCCTACATTGAGTTAATTTTAGTTGTAACGATTTAATTCAGGTTAAATTGAGTTATGGACAATTAAACTATTTCTAACTTTTATAAGAACTAGTGGAAGGTAAATTTGTGGAAATGTAACTTCAACCACACTCAATGATCATCTAGATAACAAATCAATCAGCCAAAATTCACTCATGCATGCAAAGAATTCAAGTTACCCAGTTGAGATGTAGATTCCAAGGAAGTGTACTATCTATCGTAGACTATTCCAATGTATATAGGTGGTGCATGAAGTAAGAGGAATGACCTAGACGAATTGCACAATCTAGATGAGGGAATTTCCTAATTAATAGGGGCCTATTTCCTCAAGTAACAACGCAAGAAAATAAAGGAAATAAGAGCTTGGAGGGCTTGAAAATTGGCTATGTGTTGGACAAAGTTAGTCATTTAAGCAAAGGGATAAACTATACACTTGCAGGGTGTGCTCAGGCTTGAGAAAGTGTATGTATTTCATCTCTATTCTATGATTAATGCAATATAGATAGGAAGGGGTGTTGAGCAGTTTCTTTCCCCTAGATAAATCTTTGTGTATGTGTGATGTTTCTTTTTGCATGTCTATGATTTGTGTTCTAAATTGTGAATTAACTTTTGCAGATTAGTAGATTAGCTTCGAGTCTTGTGATTTAGTAAATTTCATGAGTAATTTTGAATCTACACATTATTTTCTACATGGTATCAGAGCAGGAATCATAGTAGAGTAGAAATTTTGAAGTTGTTATTACAGGAGGATCAAATTTATAGGATTAGTTCTTCAGAGCTATAAGTATGAATTTCTATGGACTAAGACTCAAGTATGCTCTTGAGGGAAGCTCAAATTATTTTTCTTTGAATGACTGCATGGAGGCAGTGCTGGAAGGGATTGAAGGAATTCATTGATAATGATATCCCGAAACCACTAGCATCTAATGCTCAAGATCTAGTAGAATGAAAGAATTGTGTATCCAAGGAGAATCATATTGGAGGGAGTATGAGACCATATTGTCTCAAATATCCATGGGAAAGAGACTCTATATGCAATGTGGAAAGCATTGACATATTTGTTCCAAAATAGTAGTGACCACAAGAAGATGACGCTCAAGGATAAACTTCAAAATATCAAGATGCAGAAGAACGAGACTATTTTGCAGTACCTGAGCAAGTTCACACAATGTCATGATGAACTTGGTCAAGTTGGTGTTACGGTTGCAGAAGATTATTTGGTAAGCCTAGCCCTCCTAGGCCTTCCCAACAACTGGCACAACTACCAAGATTTTGTGAATGGGAGGGAGAAACTACCAAATTGGGAGCAATTATGGTTCAACTTGGTACAGGTTGAAATAAGGGGGAATACCAGAGATGGGACCTCATCCAAAGAAGAGGAAGAGGAATTTGAATTAGTCAGCAAAGGAATGAAAGGAAAGGTAAAGAAGTCCTAGGTAAGGATAATTATAGCCAAGAGAGAAAGAAGAAATACTTGTCCAAAATCAAGTGTTTCAATTGTCATGAATTTAGACACTATGCCACGAAGTGTCCGCACAAGAAGGCAAGGAAGAAGGAGCCTGCAGTAGAAATAACATGTGAAGCTTTGGCTTCACAGTTCAAGATTAAATTTACTCTCATAGTATACATGGAAAGCACCATGATGGGGAGTGTGTGGTACATGGATAGTGGTGCCTCGTTCCACATGACGGGGAATATAGAAATTTTCAGTGAATTGGCAGAGAAAGATCTCAGGATGAACATTGATTTTGGAGATGACGAAAGGTAGAATACTACCAGGATCAGTACAGTAACCTTTTAGAGGGAGTCAGGATCTCCTCTCGGACTCAAGGATGTCATGTTCGTTCCAGGACTAAAGAAAAATCTCATCTTTGTGGCAGTGTTGGAAGACTTCTTCAGCAAAGGGAAATAATTCCTGAGACACATAGCCATGGGGCAGGTGAAATAGATCAGTGTTTGAGTCAAGAAATTGTACACACTTGAGGTAGAAGATGCATGAAAATCCTTGAGGAGAAAGGCAAGGGTTAGAGACATGGTGGTTGAGAGGGGGCATGTTAGACCTTAACATGCCGCGTCAGAAGGAGCCTCAGGAATTTGTGGAGCAAACACAAATGGAGAGGCAAAGAGGAGGGGAAGTGGAGACATCCACTCAAGTAGACACCTGAAGTAGAGGGAGAGTCCGAGCCAAGTCGGCAGAGGGAGAACATGCAACCATACCTCCAGGTGTGATGTTGGGTGATGTGAATCATTAGTCCAAGGGTTGCGGAAATTTGGGCAGGGTCCATTGAGGCATTATCCTCATGGATCACTGCCTTGATATGGGGCCCCACAATATTCAGTAGCAGAAGGATCAGTGTCATTCATATATCGAGGAGTGCAGAGGAGTGTTGACAATATAATAGGAGGCTCAGTAGTAGAGTCAACAGTAACACAATTTTCTTAGTAGATAGTTGCAAATACATTCGATTCATTTTGTTTTTTTGGATGCTTCTTAGTTGCATATGTTGCAGTAGAAGCAACAACAATGAGAGGTGTTGCATGAAGTACATTCCACAGATGCAGGATAGGGGTGGTTGATAATCCCTTTCTTGCTGATAGGGAGTGTTGAAAATGAAATGAGAAAGTCTCAACTAACAACTTAGAGGAGTTAACTTAGGTGACATGGCCCTTTTCACTCAGTTAAGAACACTCAATTCGAGTTAATGAGTTGAAGTTTAGTTTGCTTGAGTTGATTACTAAAAAATAGGAGTCTAGCTCAGCTAATTCGAGTTAGGGGCATGAAGTTCAGTTGTTTGCAGTGATTCCTAAATTTTAGGAGCCTAGATTGAGTTAATTTTAGTTGCAACAATTTAATTCAGTTAAATTGATTTATGGTTAGTTAAACTAGTTCTAATTGTTAGAAGAACTAGTGGAAGGTCAAGTTGTGGAAGTGTAACTTCAACCACACTCAGTGATCATCTAGATAACTAATTAAGCAGCCTAAATTAGCTCATGCATGCAAATAATTTGAGTTACTTAGTTGAGATGGAGATTTTAAGGCAGTGTACTATCAGCTGTAGACTACTCTAATGTGTACATGTGGTGCATGCAATCATAGGAAAGACCTAGAGGAATTGCACAATCTAGATGAGGGAATTTCCTAATTAATAGGGGCCTAATTCATCAAGGAACAATGCAAGGAAATAGGAGCTTGGAGGGCTTGAAAATTGGCTAAGTGTTGGCCAGGGTGTGCTAAGGCTTGAGAACACATATGTATTTCATATCTATTCTCTGATTAATGCAAAATAGATAGGAAGGGATTTTGAGAATTTGGTTTCCCCTAGATAAATCTCTATGCATGTGGATGTTTGCTTTTGCATGTCTATGATTTGTGTTCTAAAATGTGAATTAACTTTCGTAGATCAGTAGAGTAGCTTTGAGTCTTGTGATTTAGTGAATTTAATGAGAAATTTCGAATCTACACATTAATTTCTATACTTTGATTAGTTGAAGCAATTGATTACCAATGATCCAGTTTTGAGGATTCTAGATCCTGACAAGGAATTAATGGTTTGTATAGATGCCTGCAAGGATGGACCTCGTGGAGTCCTAATGTAGGAAGAGTAGGTGTTTTGCTATGAATAAAAAAAGCTAAATGATTTTGATCAGAATTATGTGACTCACGATCTTGAGTTGGTAGCTATCATTCATGCATTGAAGACGTGGAGACATTATCTCCTTGGTAGGAATTTTATTTTTATCAATGATCATAGTGGGTTGAGGTACTTGTTTGACAAGCCAAATTTGAATGCAAGACAAGCTAGATGGTTGGCTACTCTTAGTGAGTTTGACTTTGGAATCAAGTATATGAAAGGCAAGGAGAACCAAGTTGTGGATGCACTCAGTAGGAGAGTACAAGTGAATCATATTTCAACTGTGAGCTCTAGTGGGATAGATTTGAAAGAACGGATCTTACATGCAGGGAAGCATGATGAGAGGTACCAACAACTAAAGTAGAGATTACAAAAACAAGGTAGGGGTGATAAAGATGATGAGTATCACCTCGCAACATATGGATTGGTTAGATTCAAGAGAAAGATCTATGTACCTAATAGTAGTGTATTAAAGAAGCTCAATTTGTGAGAGTTCCATGTCAAGCCATATTCAAGCCATCCATGATACCAAAAGATTTTGAAAGCCACTAAGAAGTTCTACTATTGGCCTAACTTGAAGAAAGACATGAATGAGTTTGTTGCTAAGTGCTTGGACTATCAACAGGTGAAAGGTGAATGTAAGCATCCAACTGGTCTACTACAACCTATTCCAATTCTGGAATAGAAATGGAAGGTTATTTCCATGGATTTCATTACAGGATTTCCAAGGAAATTAAGGAAGCATGACTCCATCATGGTTATGGTTGATAGGTTGAGAAAGGTAGCTCACATAAGTGTAGTAAATTCTACTAATTCAGCTAGTGAAGTGGCACAAATATTTGTTAAGGAGATAATGAGGTTGCATGGAGTTCCCAAGAGGATTATATGAGATAGAGATGCCAATTTTACTTCCATCTTTTGGAAGGAATTATTTGCAGGATTGGGGATAGAGCTAGCCTTCAGTACAACTTATCATCCGTAGACAGATGGGAAGACAGAGAGGATCAACAAGATCCTTGAGGATATGTTGAGGATGTATGTCATGCATCAACAAAAGAAGTGGGAGGAGAATGTTCAAATGCTGGAGTTTTCTTATAATAATGGGTATAATGAATCCTTGAAGATGAGTCCATTTGCGGCTCTCTATGGGAGGATTTTTAATACTCCTATCATTTGGAGTGATCCAACGAGCAAGGTGTTGATGGGACCTGATATGTTGAAAGAGATGGAGCAAGAGATGTAGGTTATCAAAAAGAACTTAAAGGAAACTCAGGATAGAAATAAGAGATATGCGGATCAACATGGGGTATTCAAGGAGTTTTAGGTTAGAGAGCATGTTTACTTGCATATCAAGTCCAAGAAGATATACTTGAAGATCAAATTATGTGCCAAGTTGGTATCTTGTTATTGTGGACCCTTTGAAGTCCTTGAAAAGATTGGACCAATGGTATATAGGTTTTCTTTTCCTTCTTTAGTGAAAATACATGATTTTTTTCATGTTACTCTACTTAAAATATATGTACGGGATGTTGATCATGTGATTGATTGGTCTATATTGCAGGTAGAACTAGAGGGATAGTTTTTACCAAAGCCTTAATGCATCTTGCAACAGAAGAAGATCATGCTCCAAAACTGAGCAATAGAGAAAGTTAAAGTGCAATAGAAGCACTTTGAGCCCAAGAAAGACACATGGAAGATGGATGATTAGATGCAGGCATTGTATCCTTCTTTATTTGTTGGTTGAAGCAAATGTGCATATATATATAATATATATATATATATATATATATATATATATATATATATAGATATATATGGAGAGAGAGAGAGAGAGAGAGGTGTTTATATAGCTCTAAGAATTAGTATGTTTGTCATGTCTTCAAAAAAATTGTCTTGTCATAAGAGTCATAGAACACCGAGGACGGTGTTACCCCAAGGGGGAGGGGTTTATAACAACCCTGGATTAAATTTCCATGTGACTAAATAATGTATGGACATTATAAAAGAAAAAATCAAACTAAGGTCATGGGACATGTATTCCAAGTTGAATGAGGGGAAAAACCATTACATTGGGATCCACTTGTGGTTAATTTTTGATTGGATATGGAAATTGGCATTTGCAAGAGGAAAAATGAAATAAATGAAATAAATGGAAAATCAAGTATTATAGGCCAGGAGGGACATGAGGCAAAAATGAAAATAAATAAAGGAAAATGAAAGAAATTCCACTTCAACTGGTGGGGTAGAGGAAGAGACAAGAAAAAGATTAAAATAGTAAAAGAATATGGATGCATGGAAAAAAAATGAAGAAAAGGAAAAAAGAAAAGAAAATAAAAGACAATTGGAGAAGCTATAGAACTTGGACACAAGCAAGAGACAAGCAAGGAAAGAAAGTAGCATAATATGAATTTGATATGTAGCCAAGAAGAAGGTTTGAACAAAAACTAGCAATGATAGAAAAGAACAAAGAATAAAACAACCAACATGAGGATTTTTGTAGGTAGGAGTTTGCATGTTTGATTATCTTGCTGGGATTTGAATGCATGGTTCATGCATTGTTTTGTTGGTAATTTTTGTTTTCATTAGCATGGAAATTTTCTTAGATTGACAGTCATATAAAAACTTTCCTTATGCCATTTCCTTTTGATCCGAATTTTATCCATAAATAACTGTCTAAAGAACCATGACTGTATCAGGTCAGGACAAACATCAAAAAATTCCAAAACAACGATCAAAAACCCCTTGAACCAGTGGCAATGGTAGCCGACGTGGAACAATGAGGACCTTGGTCAAAGCATGCTAACCGTGGCCCATGGAGACTGCACGGGAGGTCAAATTAGCCCCTAGGAGGCCTAGATCGGGAAAGGCTCGAAATGGGGAAGCCTTGAGCACTCAGTCGCGTGGGGAGTCGGAGAACCGCGGGAAAAAGGTGAAAAGAGCTAAAGGACAAAGGCAGGACCCGCGCTTCGAAAAACCGGCGGTATTGATTGGGGCGCCCTCAAACGGTAAGCAGTTTTGGGTGAAAGCGGAGCGATCCCACTCAGTGATCGACGCGTGGCAGACGGAGGAGAGAGAAAACCATCGTTGATTACGCGCTAATGGTCAAGCAAGTCAACAACGCGAAATGTGCGTATGGCGTCGGATCTGGAGGCCCCAGATCGCACCACTGAGATCGCGCTCGATGGAGTAGAGGAATAGAAAAGGGATTAAGCCAAAGTTTGTAAAGATTTGAGGTCCATTTGACCACCACAGTGGAGGAAGACTCATTCCACGATGAAACTAAAGAAATGAACCGACAAAGTAGGCTGGGGCTTTACAGGAGGACATGCGGCCACTCCCTGTGAGCCTGATGATGACGCTGAACAAGGAACTCCAAGCGCAGCTGCAAAAGGTGATTTGACGGAGGCAGAAGAGGAACCGAACAGACATGGGAACGAATGGCTTCAAAGCCATGAACAGAGATAGAATTCACATAGAATCCCGAGAGGAGGAGATAGAGAGGGACAGAGAACCCCTTGAGACAGAGAGGCTATAATCTCGAGAGGAGGATGGTACACAGAGAAGAAGACAATGAAGAAAAAGCAGAAGAGGACAGAAGGTCGAGCTAACCAAAGGCAACATCAAGCACCATAGAGCTTGAGAGATTCAAGCCATCCCTGAGAGGATCTGTCTGGGCTAAGCACCACATTGGGCTCTCCCCCCCATTGTAGACCAGAGAGGTCTAAGAGCTGGTAGGCAATAGAGTCTATGCATTCCAGTGTCTTGGGGAATCCAAGAACCACCCTGCCAAGAAAATCTGTTTTAGGTGACTCATATTGAGCTCCTGCATTGTAATTTCTCTGCTTAAGACACAATAAAATAAGGCCACCACTGAGAGCTAAACCAGAGATGTAGCCCTGGAGAATAGGGTGAATTCCTTATTAAATTCTTGTGTTCTTGTGTTTGCTTACTGTATTTCTCTGTTGTCTTTCCATTTCAATTGTCTATGTATTGGCAATCTGATCGATCCGTTGCTAAATAACATAGACACACACACCAACACATGAGTCTGTAATACCTTTATTCAATAAATATTTAACTGAGGTTACTCATAGGGTGATTATCATATCAAGTGGTATCAAAGCTTTAGGCTATAAGGTTAGACAAGCTTGTGTTGGTTTAGCTGTTGAATGCTCAATAGATCAAAGCTCAAATTAGGAGAAGGAGAGTTGGTGGAAACTAATCCTAAAATTGGGAGAGTCTATCCTCGGAAGACAATGTCAGGGGAAGGTTCTATGGGGCCAGACCCTCAATTCATAGAAAGTTTCCTAGCTATAAAGTCTATGGTAGAAGAAATGTATAGGGACTTTAGAAAGCATAAGGTTGAAGATTCATTAGGTTCTAAACAAGATAAAGAAGAATATGAGTCTCACTTCCATGACCACTGAAAAGGAAAAGGGAAAGAGGAAAGCTTTCTCACACCTCCTAATAGCCCTGTGCATAATAAGAAAGCATCTTTGATCAAGCTAGATGCTAAATTTGATTTTCCTATATATGATGGAGAGCTAAATGCTGAAAAGTTGGACAATTGGATTAGACAAATTGATGTGTATTGCAGGGTACAGAACATAGACTTAGACAAGAGTAAGATTCAGCTGGCAAGCATACGCCTAGAAGGCACTACCTTGGTTTGGTGGGAAGGCAAAACCCGAGTTGATATGAAAATACATGGTAAGAACATCTCTGTCTGGAGTGAATTTGTTTCTGCAATCAAAAAGCAGTTCTATCCATTGGCCTACATGCAATAAGCCATGATGAGTTGGAAAACTCTTCGACAGTTGAAAGGGCAGAGTGTGCAAGGGTATACTCAAGAATTTAGAAAGAGAGCATTGATGTTGGATATCTCATTAGACTCACCAGAGACTATTTTGAAGTACATTGGTGGCCTAGAAAGCTACATGAGGCATACCAACCTCATGTTCAATCCCACTAGTATAGATGAGGTATTTGTACAAGCTACTCATCTAGAAGCTAGAGGAAAGAATGGAAATCCAGAAGTTGGGGGACCATCCCAACCCATTGCAAGCAAGAGCAAGGAGAAAAGAAAGTAGAAGTGGAAAGCAAAGAAGGCTAACACTGCACAGAAAAGAAAAGCTTCATGCACTCACTATAAAAAGGATGGGCATGATGATGAACATTATTGGATTTTGCATCTAGAGCTGAGACCTAAGAAGTCCGAGGGCAAGAAGAAGAAGACTGTTGCAGCTATTCAGAAAGATTTGGGTCAGACTCGTGAGATGAAACAACTATTGCAGCCACAGGTATAAAAGGTAAGAATTTTGAAGCATCTACCAGTAATTCTGCTCAATCTATTATTGATGAAGAAAATGAGAGAAAAAGACATGAGCTTTTCCATATTCGAGTTGTTTCCAAAAATCAAAATATTGATACTTTGTTTGATAGTGGCTCACAAGTAAATCTAATTTCTGAAGCAAGTGTAAAGAAATTGGGATTAGCAACTACACCTCATGAGAAACCATACCCATTAGGATGGTTGAATGATAAAACACAACTACAAGTGACTAGACAGTGCAAACTCAAGTTTTCTTTTGGGTTAGCATTTGTAGATGATGTTGAGTTAGACATAATTCCTTTAGATATATGTGGAATTGTTTTAGGTAGTCCTTACTTGTATGATAGAAAGGCTATTTTCTATAGAGCTGAGAACAAGTATCTACTTGTTAAAGAGGGAATCAAATACTTTGTAAGAGCTCATAAGCTCAAGAATAATTATACTCTCATAAACTCAGGGCAGATGAAAAGACAATAAATTCATGAAAACAATTCTTATTGATGGTTGTAAAGGAAAGGAAACCTGATAAAACCAATGTATTTGAGGGCTGTAATTCTGAACAACAAGCTGATATAGAAAAGGTTGTTTCAGAGTATAATGTATTATTTCAAGAACCTAAAGGTCTGCCACCCAAAAAGGGAATAGTACATGATATTATTTTGTAGCAAGATGTTCCATTGCCTAACATTGGAATGTACAAGTTGTTTGCTTTAGAGAATGCTGAAATCAAGAAGCAGGTGCAGGAGTTGCTCGAGAAAAGGTTCATCAGGCCTAGGACATCACCATGTGGGTCAACAATCGTTTTGGTGAGAAAGAAAGATGGCTCATGGAGAATGTGCATTGACTACCGAGCACTAAATAAGATAACAATAAAAAATCATTATCCCCTTCCTCGCATAAATGATCTTTTAGATCGATTAAAGGAAGCTGTTTATTTCACTAAGCTAGATTTGCATAGTGGATACCATCAGGTCAGAGTTGCAGAGCAAGATGCATGGAAGACTGCTTTCAAAACAAAGCAGGGATTGTGTGAATGGCTGGTTATGCCTTTTGGCTTGACCAATGCTCCTACTACTTTCATGAGATTAATGAATGATGTACTCATACCTTTTCTTGATGATTTTGTTATTGTGTACCTGGATGACATTCTGATTTTTAGTAAAATGTGGGAAGAACATTTAAAGCATGTTAAGCAGACATTAGATGTTTTGAAAAGAGGAAAAATTTATGTTAAACTCTCAAAATGTGAATTTGGCAAAACATCTCTAAACTACTTGGGTCATATAGTAGGGGGAGGTGAATTGAAAATAGATCCCTCTAAAGTGGCAGTCATTGTAAATTGGCCTAAACCCAAGTCTGCTACAGAAGTGAGAAGCTTCCAAGGAGTAGCACAATATTGGAGGAAGTTCATTTCTAACTTTTCCTCAATTGTAACTCCCTTACATGCTTTAAAAGGATTGAACAAGGTGTTTAAGGGGGGAGGCAAACATCAGAAAGCCTTCGACACCTTAAAAGAAAAGATTAGTACAACACCTGTACTAGCACTGTCGGATCTGCAAAGACCATTTGAGATCCAAACTGATGCCAGTGACTATGCCATGGGAGTAGTGTTGACACAACACGGTAAACCCATATGTTATCATTCTGAGACTTTTAATCCTGCAGTAGTTAACTATCCTACATATGATAAAGAATTATATGAATTAGTTCAGAGTGTGAAAAAGTGGAAACATTACTTAATGGGCAAAGAGACAGTAATACATACTGATCATCAACCACTTCAATATCTACACTCCCAAACTAAGTTGCAGCAATCAAGACATTACAGATGGATGGGTTTTCTACAACAGCTTCATTTAGTCATCAGATATAAAAAGGGCATACATAAAAAAGTTGCAGACATATTATCTAGACCCATTATAAATGCATCTACCATACTTTAGCATAACTCTGTACTACATGAAAGCTACATTGAACAATATGCTCAGGATATGGACTTTAAATATGTATATGCAACTTTGAGTCAAGGAAAAAGAGTAGAAGAATTGGACTATCACATGAAGGACTGACTCTTATATCATTGTGGGAAACTCTGCATTCCACAAACTGAGAGGATAAAGATAATTAGGGAAGCACAAACTTCTCTGATATCAGGTCACTATGGGGTAAGTAAAAAATTGCACAGCTGCAAAGGTTTTGTTATTGGCCGAAAATGAATGAGATAGTTTCTAGATATGTAAGAGGGTGTGCTATGTGTGCTAAAAGTAAGCCCAATAATAGAAAACTAGGCTTGTACACTCTATTTCTAGTTCCTTCTCACCCTTGGGAAAGCGTTTCCATGGATTTTGTTGGAGGATTGCCTAAATCTAGGAAAGGTCATGATTACCTATATGTTGTTGTGGATAGGTTCAACAAAATGTGTATTTTGATACCTTGTAATAAACAGATTACAGCTGAACAGACTGCAAAATTATTCTTTGAACATGTATGGGTTCATTTTGGATTACCCACTTCCATTGTATTTGAACGAGACACCCGATTTGTGGGGAAGTTTTGGTCGAGTCTGTGGGAACAGATGGACACCAAACTGGAGAAAAGCATAACTTTTCATCCACAAATAGATGGCTAGACAGAAGTAGTTAACAAGACAGTGATCCAGTTACTGAGAGGATATTGTAGCAAACATCCTAAGCTTTGGGATGAACACTTGTGTTATGTGCAGTAGGCTTACAATAGAGCAAAACACTCTTCTACACAGAGATATCCTTTTGAGACTTGTTTTGGTTTCATACCAAGGTCTCCTTTGGATTTTGTCTTTGGTAATGATACCATGGTTGATGGACACAGTGATGTGGACAGGGAAACTAGGTTCACTGAACAGATCCAGGAGATCCACCAAGCAGTACAGGAATAGCTGGAAAAGAGCCAAGCCAAGTACAAGGCTAGGCATGATAAGCATCGGGTGGAGCATAGTTTTCAAGTTGGTGACCAGGTCTGGCTGTATATCAGCAAGGACAGGATGCAAGATGAAGGTAAAAAGCTAAAGCCTATTAGGTATGGACCCTTTAGGATACTTGAGAAGATTGGTGAAAATGCTTTTCGCCTTGATTTACCAGCTTACATGCACATCTACTCAGTCGTAAATGCATATTGCTTGATGTTGTTTGAACCTTCAATGATTGAGGACCTTGAAGAGCAGAGTCAATTGCCTTCTATTGATGACCTGCTACCTGAGTATCTTAATGAGTTGCAGGAAGACACAGTGCTAGATAGGAAGGTGAGGACAACTGTTAACGGGAAAAGTGTCTATTCAGAACGACCCTATCCCACTAAGGTGTGACAGTGACCTTAGAAACAAACAAAGAAAACTACTTTCGTATTCTTCTTTATGAACTATAAACGAAGAGGAATAGGATGAACCAACCTGTGTCTTGCGCTAGTCCTTTGATCCAATCTCTCACCTCTTTGACAGCTTCCAGCTACCTGCTCCCTTACTTGCCCAGCTTCACCAAGTTCCTGTAAGATCACAGAAGAAGAAAAATACACAAAGACATGGATTTATATTCATAAATAGCTTAGGATCAAATTTAAGCTAAACATACAAATGTAACAAACATCAATGATACACAAGCATGTAGGAGAAACTCAAATAGTTTTATTGATATAACAAGAAGATCCAGGAGGAGTTACAACCGATGATTCCTGATCCAGCATCAACCTCCCAGCAAAGAAGCCCCTCTTCACCTCCAACAAAGTATAAATCACCCAATACTCTGATATCTATCTCAAAACCAATAGCAATTCTCTGCACTGTAGAAAATTCCAGCCTCTGGATCTCTGGGATGAGGGATCCATATATAGATGTATGTAAAGAGGATGAGTCAGCTTATGATTTGACTAGTGGCTTCTCTCTGTCAGTTCTTGCTTCCACTTGGAGACTGAGAGCCTCTTACTCATCCTTGGTCGAACTCAGTGAGGCAAGTGTCATTGGAGAATATTATGGAAGCTTCCATTGTCTTTCCACCTCGCGGAATGGCACTGCCATTTGTCATTTCCCGCTCAACGCACCCGGGTAGTGCATTTAGGTGTGTTGCAACGCACCTAGCTAGTGTATTTGGGTGCTATGCAACGCAGCTAGCCAGTGGAGCAGCTGAAATGATCCTGATTTGATTGATTCTGAGCAGTTTCTGGTGGAGAACTTCTGGGAGAAGCTGTAATTTGTTGACCTTGTTCCTTTAGGGGTCGGAACAACACTTTTAGGGACTTAGGATCCCTTGGTTTATGGACATTTCATGCTTAGAGCTATAAGGCACAAAAATGTCTATAACAATTGCCCCCTAAAGTATGAGGCCGTTTATCGGGTGAAATGCTTTATTAGGAGGATCCGAAGTTCTTTCAATGCTGGGAGGAGACCTGTAATAAGATACAATACAATACATTATCTTCATACTGTTTTCATGATCTAGTTGAGGCGGGCATTCCCATGCTCAGCTTTATAAATTCATTTTCATGTACATAAGACAGACAATCGTCTGATGGTAGACTGATGATTCTGATAGAGCCATCATCCTTTTGGTAGGATGATTATCTGTGCTGACATGCTGTACATTTCAATGTCTTTATTTTCCTGAATATATATCGCAGCCCGGATGGATGAAACTAGATCCGAGGTCTTCAATCTCGTCCGATCTTCACTCGAAGTACAAGTCGATCCATGGGAGAAATGTTTTGAAGTCGAACATGGAAAGACATCGCTTGATTACCAGTCAATGATGTAAACTGTTAACAAGCGCGAGAGGAATCACCGATAATGATGATGACCATCAAGGTACTACAGTACAATTCACGTGTTGTGAATAAAGGATTTGGCGTCGAACACCACGCAAAATCTTTCGGTCGAAGGTCATTGGTGTATACCTATCGCCGGAAGTGAGAAACTTGCCATTGAGGCATGCAAGCTTCAAAGTATTGAATGGGGTGTTCCTAGATCAACTTCTTGGATAATGAGCTGATGTCGACAAGAAGCGGTCCGTCAAAAGAGGGCCTTAATGAATCCCACATCAATGACACGGAACGGAGCAAATGATTTTGATGGAGGTGAAAATGATTTGATGATATATGGTTCAGGATGGCGGTCATGAAAGAATGAAGTATAATGTATGGTAGTGGATGGGACACAAGTGACTTCTCTGGATGACTTCTCTTGAACATGTCGACGACACTTATGTGATGGATTGGTAGCATTTACCCCAAATGTGGATGGTATGGTGTGACCATGGTGATGTGACCGGTGAATGAAACAACCCAACCCGACTCGGACACGGAGTGGAAGTGTCATGTTCAAGAGCGACTTGCTACCAATAAAGATTCTTTGAGTTTTCTTCCCAATTTTTCCCCAGTCATTGCTGACCAGTACCTCTTTATTTTTGTCAAGCTTGAGGAGGATAACATATGCTTGTTCTATAATTTTCCCTTCAGGCAAACCCATCGCTATGTTTTAACGAGCCTAGCGATAGTGAAACTCGTTCTCGTCTAAAGACAAGTTTGTCGCTATTAATCCTTTTAACGAGTTTAACGACAAAGATAACTCGGTCCTTTTCATTTTTAAAGAGTTTGAAAAGGTACGTAAAGGTAACTCCAAAATTCCTTTTTCATCATCTAATCCCTTAAGTCCGAAAAAGTATAAAATAATACAGAAGGGATGAATTTTCGATAGTTTTAACGAGCCGAACAAAACAAGCGCTCGATCTTTTTGTGCAATAATCCCTCAGGTCCAAAAAGATTAAAATCTAGAGGAGGGATAGCACTTCCGGTCGCTTTAACGAGCTGGAAGGCCAAAACTCGGCAATCTTTTCATATTTTACGAGTCAGTTGAAAAGAGCTTAAAGAAGACTCGTCTTTTGAGGAACGAGTGATAAAATGGGTAGCAGCTGATTGCAGGTAAGGTTTGGAATTTTCCAATCACGGCAGTGTCACAAGGATGGCTAGTGAAATCACTCTTCGCAGCTGTTCCTCAAAATGGGTAAACAATCAAATGGAGGTGAATGATCGGCCAATGAAAAAGTGGAGGTGACGGTGCAAACATGACCAAGGCTTTGATGGCTGAAATGCTACATTCACGGTGGTTATTTACCGAGGAATAGTTCATTTTTTAACGAGCTTAAATGCGGGTGGAAACATTTGCTCATGTCTTATGTTTATTTTTTAATGAGCTTGAACTATGTGCTAAAATTGCTCGATTAATCCAGTCATATGATAAGAAAGTCTCATATAAAAATGGCAATTTTTAGATTTTTGCCCCACATCCTTTCTTTATGCAAGTTAGGTGACGACTAATCCTACAAGTTTAAAGGGTTAGAGGTCCTAAAAATTTAAAAAATAAATAGCCGCCCCTTGCTTGCACTCCAAAAGGTTTGCATGCCCCCAGGTATAAAATATGGTTTCAAGGTTACCCCTCAATTTGCAGACAAAACATTTGTTCTATCAGGAAAGGCCTACCTCTTACAGGTTACCCAAAGATTGTTCTATTCGCGGTGCAAACAAAACACTTCTTCGACGATGTCTACCGAGATAAACAAAGGTGAGCGACGATGCCCGCCAACTCACATAACTTTGACAGGAGAATATTATTCTAGAATAACCCCTCTTCCACTGACAGACGGGGTACAGACTAGTCATATTCTCCCGCGGAAACCTACCCTATACCCGAATTTTTCCTGCCGAAGTAGACCAGGATGCATGCCCCCTATCCCTCCGAATTACTCGCACTCATTGGGAGGACGGACCGGGGATTGAGACATTTCTTGCGTGAAGAGACCATTTAGGGATGGTATATGACTATTTGCTATGCGTGATCCGGGAAATGAAAGCTGGTCCACGAGCTTGACCACTCTTCCTTCGTGCGGAAAACACATTACTCTAAAGAGTGAGGAGACGATGGCTCCCATGCAATAAATATAGTATCGTCCAAGGAGTAGATTATAATCCAAGGGTCCTTGAACTACCATTACATTCATGCGATCTGTCTTCCTTCTCAATGTTATGGGCACATCGGGAAGGATCCCTAAAGGTCGACTGGTTCCTTTATCAAAGCCTGTCAGATTTCTCATCTCAGGCAAAAGCGATGGCAAACCAAGCGCTTTCCAAGCAGTAGAGGAAAGGATACTCACAGAAGCCCCCTCATCTATGATGGTACCAGCCATGACCATTCTATATATTTGAATGATAATTCGGAATGGTATGCTTGCTGGTAGGCGGGGTATGCCTAGTTGATTCCAGTCGAAGGAGACAACTAGGTTGCTTGGAGGTGGGACCGAATAGACGGCCGGGTACGGCTCTGACGAACTTCCTTCCTGCGGTAAAGGAATGGGTAGATTGCCCCCATGTTCGTCGGAGTCTGTGTTGATGAAGAGAATCTGGACGATGTCATCCTTATTCTCTTCAGTGACTGTATCACCTGAAGATGAAACCTCTGAAGGAAAGACCGGGTCAACTGCCGCCTCGACCTTTTGACTTTCGTCTGGTATGGATTCAATTGGTTTATCTTCAATGATAGGCATTTCAGCCGACCATCTGAGCGGGCCAGCTGGATTCTCAACTAGTGACGGACTCGACAAGAGTTTTTTATATCCAGGAGGAAGTCGTAACGGTGAAACCGGACGATCATCCAAAACTCTTTTAGCTTCGTCTAAGAAGGGACAACGGTGGATGGCATGACAGCCTTCGCATAGTTTACAAGGAAATTTAGCTTTCCCTTTTTGTCCTGGGGCTTCACTTTCACTAGTTGACGGTGTACTTTCAACATGATTACCAGAGGTTGACGACACCGTATTGTGCAAACGAGGAGATTAGTCCCTTAGTATCCGGGGGATGCAAGGACAATCTCTGTGAATGTGGTCTCCTTTTCAAATGACACATGGCGATTTAGGCCTGGTCGGTGCAGTGTGTGGATTTTCGTTAGACGACACTCGTTTTCCCCCATTCGCCTTTGGCTCCTTCTTTTTCTTTTCTTTCTTCTTCTTTTCCTTCTTCTCCTTAGGAACTTGACTTTTGGCTTTGCCAGCTCCATCAAGCGAAGAGGAAGGAGGAGAGGAAGAATTAGAGGAAGTAGAAGGTTGGTGGGCAACTCTGGACTCGTCTAATTGCTGATTCGATTGTTCAGGAATAGTGGTGTTCTGAACGACATTGGTTGAGAAGAGCCATACCGGCAAGCCAATTGTCAGTCCTGGAAGCGACAATGTGGCCATATGGGGTGCACCAACATCTCCCCAAGAGGAGAAGGGACTAGGATTTCCACCAAGGGGAATTCCTTGGTTGGTAGACTCCATTTTCTCAACCTAAGATCAACGTAGGAAAAGGGTAATGAATATTCCGTTTAAAATAAATTTTTAGACGCTTTGACACAACTTGTTTTTTCAGTTTTTAAGAGTCGAGAAAAAACAAAAGATGACTCTAGTCTCCTTCGATTTTTAATGAGCCTGAAGTGACAAGTGCTCAGATGGACCTTTTCCGTTAAGGAGTCTGAAAAGGAACGAAAGGGACTGCTATGGAGATCTAGGTAGAGGGAGTACCAAACCAATTTCAAAACTGCAGAATACTTTTTACGGTACGACAGTCAATCTTCGCGAATGCTGTGTTCGGTGCATTGCGATCAGTAGGGTGGCCGACACGGCTTCCTATGGATAAAAGGTTTTAAGCCTATAGGGGTCTCCCAATATATACTCGACGGTACGTGGGAGCACAAGTCCGTACTGGCACTTATCGTCTCACAGTGGAGGAATCACCCAACCATCAGTGAGGACAACAGTTACCACGCTTTACGATGCCGGAATATGTCTCTAGCCTAGACCTCTAAATGTTGTGCGTTAAATTCCAAAGCGTTGTTAGATTCATTCAATTTATTTTAAGTTGATATTTCTTATGAAGTTTGCCTTTTGGGTTCACCACGAGATGTAGATGTAATTCCTAAAATGAAATCTAAATATGATAAGCAAACTTTTATCTCTTTTCAGCAATGAAAATCCTAGCTACAAGGGGAAAAGAAAGACACAATCTTTTCTCAAAGAGCAAAGAGCACACTGTAAATGCACTTTCCTAAATCAAGCCAAACAGACTGTCAATATGCAAATGCACATGTGCATGTATTTGTTTTTCACTTTCTTAATATTGATGCCTAAAAAGAAAGTTGATGTACAAATCTGAATTTGCTTGCAAGTGACAAACATAAACAAGCTTCTTTTCGAAATCAAAAGGTAGAGATGATTACGACACTTTATGATTTTGAAATAAATACTCGTTTCGACACTAGAAAGTTACAAATTCAAACCAAAGGCAAAAGTAAAATCATAATCGACTGTCAACAGCAAATAAACTTTCTCCTATGATCAAAATCGACACTTGCGACAGATCTAAATCAAAGGATGACAGTATGACTATTCTAATTTTGCAATGGAAAACTGTAAATGATGTAACAAACACACAAAAACATCTACAGTCTTTTTGTACAAAGGAGGCGGAATTACGGCAAAGAAAAGGGGTTTTTAAACAGACACATACACTGATCACAGGCTGCAAAAATCAGAGACAAAACTGAAAAAATGAAGCAAAGAACCTCAGCTGCACAAGGCTAGGTTGATCAGCGCACCTGTTACACAGAGAAACTGCATTTCAGCGTAGGTAGCCCTCTCGGGAAGTGCGTTGAAATGCAGAACCTCTTCACAGAGCCTACGCTGGGGCAGAAACGAGAATTCTATCTGGGTTCTGGGTCACGGTTTGCAGTTTAATCTATGGTTTTTGGCCGAGTAAAAGCAATCAGTGATGCACAATCAGAGGGTAGATTTAAAGGAGGTCTAAGAGCTATCACAAAGGGCAATCAGATCATTTGTGAATCAGCTGTTCAAATCATAAACAGATCCAGTGAATGGATTGAAGTAGTAGATGTCTACTTTGCATTTGTTAATGGCAAATGCAGTTCGATTGCTACTTCTAAGTTTATGAAACAAACAACAAGAGAAACACAAACAAACTAACTAGACACGATCCCCAGTGGAGTCGCCATTTTGTTAACGGGAAAAGTGTCTATTCAGAACGACCCTATCCCACTAAGGTGTGACAGTGACCTTAGAAACAAACAGAGAAAACTACTTTCATATTCTTCTTTATGAACTATAAACGAAGAGGAATAGGATGAACCAACTTGTGTCTTGCGCTAGTCCTTTGATCCAATCTCTCTCCTCTTTGACAGCTTCCAGCTACCTACTCCCTTACTTGCCCAGCTTCACCAAGTTCCTGTAAGATCACAGAAGAAGAAAACTACACAAAGACATGGATTTATATTCATAAATAGCTTAGGATCAGATTTAAGCTAAACATACAAATGTAACAAACATCAATGATACACAAGCATGTAGGAGAAACTCAAATAGTTTTATTGATATAACAAGAAGATCCAGGAGGAGTTACAACCGATGATTCCTGATCCAGCATCAACCTCCCAGCAAAGAAGCCCCTCTTCACCTCCAACAAAGCATAAATCACCCAATACTCTGATATCTATCTCAAAACCAACATCAATTCTCTGCAATGTACAAAATTCCAGCCTATGGATCTCTGGGATGAGGGATCCATATATAGATGTATGCAAAGAGGATGAGTCAGCTTGTGATTTGACTAGTGGCTTCTCTCTGTCAGTTCTTTCTTCCACTTGGAGACTGAGAGCCTCTTACTCATCCTTGGTCGAACTGAGTGAGGCAAGTGTCATTGGAGAAGATTCTGGAAGCTTCCATTGTCTTTCCACCTCGCGGAATGGCACTGCCATTTGTCATTTCCCGCTCAACGCACCCGGGTAGTGCATTTAGGTGCGTTGCAACGCACCTAGCTAGTGTATTTGGGTGCTATGCAACACAGCTAGCCAGTGGAGCAGCTGAAATGATCCTGATTTGACTGATTCTGAGCAGTTTCTGGTGGAGAACTTCTGGGAGAAGCTGTAATTTGTTGACCTTGTTCCTTTAGGGGTCGGAACAACACTTTTAGGGACTTAGGATCCCTTGGTTTATGGACATTTCTTGCTTAGAGCTGTAAGGCACAAAAATGTCTATAACAACAACGCGCAGGGGAGATGTGGTGTACCTCAAGATTGGGCTCAAAGGTTCAAAGCTGAGTAGTGCAAAGTGGATTGAGATTGGGCAAGTGGGAAAACAATACCCTCACTTAGTCGATGCTTGAAAACCAACTTTTGGTGGTCCAAAAGCTTTTTTAGTGGGAAGGCCATGATTCTAATTGGATCCATAAAGAACTGTCTAAAGAACCATGATTGTATCAGGTCGGGACAAACATCAAAAAATTCCAAAACAACGATAAAAAACACCGTGAATCAGTGGCAATGGTCAATGGCATGGAACGACGAGGACCTCGGTCAAAGTGCACTAACCGAGGCCCATGGAGACTGAGCGGGAGGTCAAATTAGCCCCTGGGAGGCCCGGATCGGGAAACAGAGGTGGATTTTGATGCACGCATCGCTGGGCAAAAAGGCTCGAAATGGGGAAGCCTCGAGCACTCAGTCGCGTAGGGAGTCGAAGAACCGTAGGAAAAAGGCGAAAAGAGCTAAAGGAAAAAGGCGGGACCCGCGCTCCGAAAAATGGCGGTATTGATCGGGGCACCCTCAAACGGTAAGCAGTTTTGGGTGAAAGCGAAGCGATCCCACTCAGCAATCGACGTGTGGCAGACGGAGGAGAGAGAAAACCATTGTTGATTGCACGCTAACGGTTGAGCAAGTCAACCGCGCGAAATGTGCGTATGGCATCAGATCTGGAGGCCCCAGATCGGATGGTTGAGATCGCGCCCGATGGAGAAGCGGAATTGACGAGGGATTAAGCTGCAATTTGTAAAGATTTGAGGTCCGTTTGAACACCACAGTGGAGGAAGACTCATTCCAAGATGAAACTGAAGAAATGAACTAACGAAGCAGGCTGGCGCTTTATAGGAGGACATGTGGCCACTCCTTGTGAGCCTGATGATGACGACAAATAGGGAACTCCAAGCGCAGCTGCAGAAGGTGATTCGACAGAGGTGAAAGAGGAACCGAACATAAATGGGAATGAATGGCTTCAAAGCCATGAACGGAGACAGAAGACACAGAGAATCCCGAGAGGAGGAAACAGAGAGGGACAGAGAACCCCGAGAGACAGAGAAACTAGAATCCCGAGAGGAGGATGGTACACAGAGAAGAAGACAGTGAAGCAAAAGCAGAAGAGGACAGAGGGCCGAGCTGACCAAAGGCAACATCGAGCACCATAGAGCTTGAGAGATTCAAGCCATCCTCGAGAGGATCTATCCAGGCTGAGCACCACATTGGGCTCTCTCCCCCATTGTAGACCAAAGAGGTCTAAGAGCTGGTAGGCAACAGAGTCTGTGCACTCCAGTGGCTTGGGGAATCCAAAAACCACCCTACCAAGAAGATTTGTTTCAGGTGACTCATATTGAGCTCCTGCATTGTAATTTCTCTGCTTAAGACACAATAAAATAAGGCCACCACTGAGAGATGGACTAGAGATGTAGCCCTAGAGAATAGGGTGAACTCCTTATTAAATTCCTGTGTTCATGTGTTTGCTTACTGTATTTCTCTACTGTCTTTCCATTTCCATTATCTGTGTATTGGCAATATGATCAATCTATTACTAAATAACATAGAAACACACACCAGCACATGAGTCTGTAATACCTTTATTCAATAAATCTTTAACTGAGGTCACTCATAGGGTGATTATCAGATCACCTTTATAGACATGATGTAGTGGGTTCCCTATTTGGTTGAGCTTTGGATGCCAATAGTTTTTGGATACTAGTTGAGGTGGTCTCAGGAAAATACCAAGTGTTGAGGATGGAGATGGTTTTCTACGGGTGGGCCCTTAACAAGTGGGTGGAGATAGGAAAAATCCCATGGGTACGGTAAGAAATTCTAAGGCATCCAAGCTTGTATTGGTTTTGTTAATTTCTAGACCTAGTGTTAGGTGAAATCACTATGGCTTGAGGGTGGAGGTGGTTTTCCTCTAGATTCCATGTTTTGTTATGTTTTGTTTTATCTAATGTAATCCCAAATTCACGATTGTAATATGGAACGAGGGTGAGTGGGTTGGAAGAAAGGATTGGTTTATCCCAAACTATGGTCAGGTGGAATGTGGAAGTCCCTGTCTTGGTTGGTACTATGCATATGTTAATATGCGTTATTATTTAATGAAGATAAAATAGAAAAAGTTTTGGTTTAATGTGTTGATTATGTGACTGGCTTGTCATGTCTACATTACTAGTTAAGTGTATGTTACATGCATAGTGTATTTCTTGTTATATGATGTGCTCTTGTTATTGATCTGTTTCATGGTTTGATAGGCTCTTGGATAATTTAAATGGATGATATGTGTTTTATTGCAGCTAGTATGAGAGGGAAAAAAGCCTTCTTAATGACATCTATTGAAAATAATGAGAACTATGAACAAACTATGCATTCATGACATATAGGTACCATAGTCACAAAGTGTTTGTATAAATGAATAATCTGTGCTAGGAAGATATGAGCCACAACAAAGCCTAAGAACAAATAATGAAGACTTATACATATTGTTGACAAATTTCTAGAAAATTCTAGGCAGTTGGCTTGAATACCGGGCCTAAATTTATGGAACAAGGTTCATGGCTGCATTGTCAGAACTAGGAGATCTTGGTCACTACCACACTAAGGATGGGTTATCCGTGCGGCTGGAGGCCTGCGACCACACTTATAGGTCTATATCCG
Source organism: Pinus tabuliformis (assembly GCA_031772625.1). Lineage (NCBI taxonomy): Eukaryota > Viridiplantae > Streptophyta > Pinopsida > Pinales > Pinaceae > Pinus > Pinus tabuliformis. The sequence continues at coordinate 79,386,795 of CM062815.1, read as the reverse complement.
TGCGACCTAGAAGTAATCTAGATCAAGGAGTGGTTTAAGCTCAGGGAAAATGATCACCAAGATAAGTTAGGATGATAAGAGTGTGATCATGTGTGTTTGGATGTTTGTAGTAAATTTTAGACAAATGGACCCCATTTTCATAACTACATCCTGGAAGTTGGGTCATGCATAATAATTCTCTTCTCATGTTTACCTTGGTAAGCATGTAAAAATGAGTAAATGTGGGGTGGGGTGTTCGAGAGTGGTATCAAAGCAGGTTCATAGCATTAGACCTGAGGGTAGATGCAGATTGTTATGTAGATCTATATATTTGTCATGAATACATGTCAACTATTTTACTATTACCGTTGTTATATCCATGTACATGATGTTATTATAGTTTTTATGTCACTATCTTGTTTCAAGCGTGAAATGATATGCTCTTGATATTGTTATGTATTGTGCTAATATGGATTGACCTCTACAGATGCAATAACCTCATCAGAAGTAAATTGAGGTAAAGATTTTCATTATGATTTTTTTTGGTTTTTTTAACAATGGTATGTTGCAGGAAAATAGAAGACGAAGAGATGAAGGGAAAAATGATTGAGTACAGTTCATATAACTCCCCACACATGCCAAAAAAGAAATTAGTGGAATGGGAGAAATTAGTTGAGAAACAGGGAGAGGGAGACTCTCTTGATCTAGTGGACACATTAAGAAGTTTGACGGTAGAGATCAGAAGTTGTAAAGATGATAATGAGCAGTTGTTTGAAGCCCATGAAAAGCTTGCAAAATCTCAAGAAAAACAAGTTGAGGTTAATGCAGTTATTATTCAAAACCTTTCATATTTATGGAAACATGGACAGCTGGGGAACAATCACGGAGACACATAAGAAGAAAATAATAATGGGGCAGATGGAAGCAAGTCCTAGAAAAGGTATAGGATGGACTGCGATGATATAGTAAAGAGTGGTAGACCCTTTAGTACACCTGAGAAGAGGGCTAATATACATAGATTTTATTCTAGCTCTACTTCTAGGAGACATCATCACCATCACTACTAAGATAATCATAGGAGGAAAGAGAAGGTTTATTTTACAAAGGAATTTAAGAAAGAAAAACATCCTACTTTTGATGGAGATATGACCAAATCAGAAGATGTAGGAGCATGGTTGCTTCGAATTATAATTTTTTTTCAGACTTCATAATTACTTAGAGAATATGAAAGCCAAGATAACTACTTCCAGTCCCAAAGGAAAAGTAGATATCGTGTGGGAAGATGTCAAGCATGTCAGGGGCATCATGGAAGAGAAGATGACTTGGGAAGAATTTGAAGGAGGGTCAAGGTAGGTAGAAGAGCTATGCAGATCGACATAGGGTATTCAAGGAGTTTCAGGTTTGAAAGCATGAGTACTTGCGTATCAAGCCCAAGAATATCTCCTTAAAGCTTGGATCATGTTCCAAGTTGGAACGTCATTATTGCAAACCCTTTCAAATCCTTGAAAGGATTGGACTAGTGGCATATAAGGTTGCTTTTCCTCCATTTGTGAAAATCCACAATATTTTTCGTGTTTCTATGATTAAAACATATGTATGAGATGTTGATCATGTGATTGATTGGTATGTATTGCAGGTGGAAACATAGGGAGATTTCCAGCCAGAGACTCAATGCATCTTGCAACAAAAGAAGCTCATTCTCGGGAATCGAGCAATAGAGAAAGTTAAAGTGCAATGGAAGCATTTTGGGCCCGAGGAATCCACATCGAATATGGTTGATCATATGCAGGCATTATATCCTTCTTTATTTGCTGGTTGAAGGAAATGTTCTTATATATATATGTTGACACCTAATCTTTGGGATTAGGTAAATCCATGTAAAATAACGTAAATAGAAAATAAGGAGAATTGGAATATGGAGAGACGTTGGGAGATGAAGCCTAAGAGTCTCTCCCTCCATGTATATATCTATGATCATCCTTAATGCAAATACACAATTCATTTTGAGGATTTACCTCCTGGCCTGACATGGTATCAGAGCCAGCTCCTAGATTAGCTTTTCTGCTGAAAATCCTATCATTGTCTACCATTATTTTCCGTTCTCTACCCGTCTCATTTGAAAGAAAACATGTCATGCATTTCTTGCCATTTCTTTCCATGCATAACCATGGTGTTCCAAATATCTGCGTAAAATAGTTTGAAAGCTGTGGAGAACACTTTTTTTTTTGGATCCGTGTTAAACCTAGTGCGCATCCCTGAAGAAATTGGTCAGATTGGATGCTGGAGTGATGAGTTGGTACATAGAGACTGAGCATGGAAAGCCTTGGCTGCACTGCGGTTGAGGAAGATAAAGCTCGTCAGTGCGGTGAATGATATGTATTCATTTGAAGATTCGTTCATATTACACTCTGGGTGACAGTGACTGTATACTAGTATGGTCTGCACAATTTTTTAAAATACTCCCCACATTTACCATATTATACCACCATTCTCTCCTATGCCATACATACCACGATACTGCTTACGAACCAGTGGCGTAGCACTCCCGACGTGACTGTGTATTAGAGCGTGATTACATGTTGTGCTCCTCCCATCAGTTCAAAATCTAGATTCGAGCCAACGACATTACCTCCCACCACATATCGTGTTCCCTCTGTATATCATATGTCATATACTACCTCTCTGCTACAATAAATACATATAATGCTCCATTGCCCAACCATATAACACCTCCTCATGACAATCATTCATGAAGGGGAAAAATGAAGAAAAATGAAGAAAAAAATATACATGCAAGGAAAAAAATGAAAGAAAAAGAAAGAGAAAAGAAAACAAAATTAGAGAGAATATTGTAGCATTCTTTTGGGAAAAATATATGAGAAAGGGAAAGAAGTTACAACACTAGGAAACAGGCAAGGAAAGCAAGCGACACAAGAGGAATTCATGTGGCAGCCAAGAAGAAGGTTTTAACAACAACTATCAAGGGTAGAAAATAATAGACAATAGAGCAACTAGAAGGAGGATTTTTGGAGGTAACAATGTGCATGCTTGATTATCTTGCTAGGATTTGAATGCATGGTTCATGCATTGGTTTTTTGGTCACTTTGCTCTCATTGGAATGGAGATTTTCCTAGATTGGCAATCATGTACAACCTTACCTTATGCCATTTCCTGGATATACATGGTGTAGTGGGTTCCTTCTTTGGTTGAGTTTTGGATGCCAATAGATTTGGATCCTAGTTGAGGTGGTATCAGGAAAATCCCAAGGGTTGAGGGTGGATATGGTTTTTGGGTGAGCCCTTGATAGGATGGTGGAGACAGGAAAAATCCTCTGGCTATGGTGAAGAAATTATAAGACATCCAAGCTCGTATTGGTTTTGGTGATTCTTGATTTGGTGTTAGGTGAAATCACTATGGATTTAGGATGTAGTTATTTTTCCTCTAGATTACCTGTTTGGTTATTTTTTGGTTTATCCCATGCAATCCCAAATCTAAGATTGGATAATGGCACGAGGGTGATTAGGCTAGAAGAAAGAATTGGTTCAACCCAATATGGTCAGGTGGAATGTGGAAGTCCCTGACTTGGTTGGTACTATGCATATATTAATATGTGTTATTCTCTAATGAAGATCAATGAGAACAAGTTTTTGTTTAATGTGTTTATTATGTGATTGGTTTGTCATGGCTCCATTACTGGCTAAGTGTATGTTACATGCATAGTGTATTTCTTGTTAGATGAAGTTCTCTCATTATTGATCTATTTCATGGTTTGACAAGCTCTTGGATAATTTATATGGATGCATGAGATAATATGTCTTTTGTTGCAGCTAGTATGAGAGGGAAACAAGCCTTCTTGATAAATATCTATTGAAACTAATGAAAACACTGAAAAAAATATGCATTCATGGCATATAGGTACTATTGACCACTTTGTGTCAACGACCCCATAGCAGTAAACTCTTTTTTTCAAAAAATGGATCTATCATTTTTGAGTGTTCGTGACTTTCAGATTCCATCATCAGTCGACATTTTTGTAAATATGTCAACCGATTCTGCATATATATAATGTAAGTAATCCTAGTATGACCATGTATGTATGTAACAACCTATGTAAACCTATGGTTTGGTGATGATCTCTATTCTAGGAGGTTTTTTGTCTCACTGATTCATCTGTGTCTCTAGACACAAATGATCAGCAAAGTTTTTCCCTCCACTCTTACCCCAAAACTAGAATGGATTTTGTCGCTAAGATCTTAGGTGAGTCCTAGTGTTTTAGATCGAGTCTATGTAAAAGTTATTTGGGAATAATCCTAGATAATTGGATAAGTTATTTTATTACAAGTCACTTGGTCTCCTGGATTATATTTTGTATCACAGAAATGGATAAATATTAGAGGGTTAGAAAAATTATTAATCCCCTCATAAGTAAATTAATTAAATCTATGGCAAAATTAAATTAAAATCCTAAGCCAGAAATTTCATTAATTTTTTTTTTAGGTAAAATTAAATTCTCCAATGGTGAAATTCATGGGTTTTAAAGGAGTTAATTTTTGAAGGTCCTCGACCAAGGCAATATTGAAGAAATCAAGAAATTTTGTACCCTTGGGCCTTGGTGGTTAAGTCAAAGTCAAAATTTTGAGGAAATTAACTCAAAATAATTAATTTTGAGTTAATTAGAAATCAATTAATTACAAAATTTGATTTTTCCTCAAAAGCTAAATAATTTCGACATTAATGATTAAAGATTAGTTAAGTATTTATGAACGGTCGAGATAAATTTGACAAGGATCAAGACAACAAGCCACTGGAGATTTTATATATAAATTAGAGGTCAGTTTCAGTCTGTCTTTTCATCCAATTTTTGAATCGTGCACTGAGCTCTCAAGCTCTCTTGCATGCTTTTTTGAAATTAATGCAAAAGTATTTGGGATTTCAACGTGCGGTGGTGTTCCTCTACATGAATTTATGGTAACATTGTTTTAATTCCTGCTTAATATTATGTGAAAACTATCAATCAATAGCTCTCTTAGAATAATTTGAATACATGTATCTTATTCAGTTTGTTGGATCTAGGGTAACATTTTTAATTTTAATCGAAGTAGCAGGTATCTCTATTTCTTCAGAATTTCATTGTTGTTCTATTTCTCTACTTGGTTTGATGGTTGATCTAGTGTCCGTAGGATATCTCTCAGGTTTTGATTGAGAATTTGGGGATAGTCCTTGGTTGGACCAACCAGTTCTCAACATATATTTTCTGAATAGCCTACCTCATATAAGCTCCAAGATTTATCTAACGATAAATTCTTTTTTCTGTAGGGTGTTTTTGGGCTAGTACCTCTTTAAAATTTCAAAATCTTTTAAATATTTGTGGAAAAATTGATAGATCTAGCTATTGAGAGCCTTAGATTATCGGATATGGGAGAAGAGTTGGACTCATACTCCTTATATATGATAGATCTACAACCTTTGTGCATAGATCTGTAATTTTTTTATATAGATTTGAAAATTTTCTATCTTGGGTTTTGAGGTTTTTATTCATTTTGTTTTATATCTGGGTTCTAGGTATTTTTGTTTTCGTTTTTGTAGGTGAAAATCTAAAAGAGAAGTTTAATTTGAAGACATATCCAAACCATGGAGGGAAAAATATAGGATCAATACCATTTTGCAGAGACATTATTCAAGATTATTTTCAATTTGAGGGTTTCAAATTCAGATTTCAAGTTTTTCTAAGAACAAATTTTAAAACATAATTATGTTGGCTTAAAATTTAAAATTCTGGGCAATTTTTCTTTTTATATTTTTTTATAAATCTTTGGGATTCTTGGGCTACCATTTTCTTCTGCATTTTCTCCTCTCTTTGGAAAAATTCTTTTTTTTTTTGTTGCCTGAGTTTTTTCTTTTCTTTCCCTCTCCACATTTTCGTTTTTCTCCTATTTTATTTTGTGTTTTTTTTTCTTTCTTCCCTCAACCCTCCACGTCCTTAATTTTTTCTCTACTTGCGTGTTGATCTCTCCTTGATTCTACCTTGAATGTACACGCAGGTTTCCCTCACTGCCTCCTCGTTGCTCGATCTCGAAGACCTGTCCCTCGACCTGCTACTCACTTGTCCGCGTGCCCTCTTCCTTGTTGCCTCATAATCCCACCTTCCGTTCACTCCTCCCTTTGCGTTGCTGCCATCACTTCCATCTCCCTCGAGCCAAAATGCCTCCTAGTAGCTCCATCCTTCGTCATCACCATCGACTTGCATACTTCCTCACCATTTCTGTTTTTTATTTTTCATTCTTTGTTTTAACTTTTCCTTAGGGTTTAGTTTCAAAACACTAATAATTCATTTTTTATGTGATTTTTAATGAGTTTTATTTTTACATTTTTTTATTTTTGACTTTTGTTTAAAATAAAAAAGGAAAACTTTAAATTTTTTCTTTCAATTATTTTTATTTTTTAAGGTGTGACTTTGATTTTTTTTAGAAATCAATTTTTTTTTATTTGCTTGTTTTTCCCATTTGTTTTGATTTTTTATGACATTATGATTTTGTCTGAGACAAAAAAAAATGAAAAAAAAATGATTTTCATTATTAACGTGGCTTTGATGTTTCTAAAGAATTAATTCAAAAGAAAACTTTGTGCTTTCACATTAAAATTTTAAATTTTTATGTGGCCTTTGGCCCATAAAAAATTTAGTTTATTAAGACTTTTGATTTTTTTACTTTTGTCACATTAAAAACTTAATTAATCATTTGCCATAATAAAATTATCATTCGTGAACTTTATCACATTAAAATTGCTAAGGAACAATATAATTTTTAATCTAGAATTCCTTTTCCGTTTCTTGTGTTAAGGGTTTGGGACATCAAAATTTTAAGGGGAAATTTTTTTGGTGTTTAAAATTTTTAATTCCTCTATAGACAACATATTTAAATATCATTTGAATCATCTCTAAAGTTTTGACTATATGAAAGCAATAAATTGTTTTTGGATTGGTGTCACTTAAGAAAATTTATTTTAAATCTGGAATTGTTTGAAGTATTTAGCATTTGAATTTTATGCTTCTACATGGTATTTAACTTCGAAATTTAATTGCTAAAGTATTTTTCATGCTAAGGTTTTGAAATTTTTTTACGCTTGACATCTATTGAGATTGTTCGTTGTTTAAGTAGCTTTAAGAGTGGTGTTAATTTCTTGAATTATTACATATTGCATATTAAAATATTTGAGAATTTTTTAAGTAATTTTTAAGCACTCTTTCATGGAACCGTGGTAAATTGCATATCTTTCATTTCTTAAATTGAGTATTTTTTGAGCATCTATTGGCATTGATATTAAATTGTGAAGAAGATTTTGTTCTCTTTGAGCTATAATTGTATTAAAAAGATTTGAAGTAAGCTTGTGGTTTAATTGTGATATTGCTAAGTAGTTTATCTTTCATTCTTTGTCTAGTGAAGTGAAAATTTCGTTTTGGTGATGACGGGATTTGATAATCACAACATAAGCACTTTTCTTCCTTGACTCTAGCTTCATCTCATTTTCTAATCATCTTGTTCATTTTCATATTAAGTTAGTTCTGCATAATTAAAATTTACTTTCAACCATAAGCTTGGTCTATAAGGATATAGGTACCCATCCATCTTTGCTTGAGAAACCTGCTTTTAATAGTACTTAAAATGGTGACCTTGCAGTCGTTAGAGCCATATCTCTCTACAGCGTCGGAGGCACCAGGTATGTTATATTTTTAGGAGAGGTATCGTTAATCACACCTTAGTGTGCTTCACCTTATATTATCTCTACCAATTACTATGAAATCAGGCTCAATATAGAAAGGATCCAAGGGTTAAAACTTAGATAGGCATTTAACTAAAATTAGTCAAAATTCTTGCATCCAACATTAGTTTTAAGATATGCACTTCATATAAGATAATTTTTCATTCAAGTAGCAGTTGCAAATCAATTACTTGGCCCTAAATTTCCTAGCAAGATAGTTGACTGCATAAGGCACTGGTATCAATTGCTTAAATCTAATTGAATCCTATAAGTTTTGCAAAATATAAAACAAGTACTTGGTTGCTTCACTGTGTCTCCTGAACTGGTTGGTTCCCAAATAGTTCTCCTTCATTCCATTTCCATAGGGTCTACCCCCCTTAGCCTGCTATTTGGAGACAACTTAAACAAAGATATTGGGGATCAAGGTGATAACCCCTGATTTGAGCCATTGTCACGGTGCCTAGACATTGTGCGACAACATTTTTTGGCGTCGTTTCCGGGGATAGATATTTTTTTTATTTTTTATTTTTATTTATTTATTTATTTTTTTTTTTTTTTTCTGTCCTTGGTCCTCATGATTTTTTTTTTAATCATCTAATATTTTCTGCCATTCTTTAGCCCTTCAAGAGAAACAACATTTTTTGGCACTGTTGTTGGGGACCAATTGATTAGTCCTTGGCTTTATGAAATTCATTTTCAGCTTTTCAGTCTTTTAATAATTTATTATCCCATTAATGAAACATTTTCTGGTGCCATTATATTTCTTCATCTTTTCATCACCTTATCTTTCGTCATCTCATTAATATTTTCATCTGTACTTTTAACACCTGGACATTTCGGTTGGTTTCCTGTTTGGGTGTCGACTCCACTTATTCCTCAAACAAGAATCTCTCCCTGATATCCATATACTTCTCCCTGAATAACCTTTCGATTTTTGCCTTTTGGATCTTGGAAATAAATTAATGTTTAAGTGGCGACTCCAATTCTTTCATTTCTTAAAAGAATTTTTGCTAGAAGCTCGCTTCTTTTGGATCTCTTGTTTTTCTTGAGGAAGGATCTCTCTCTCTAACATCCATTTGGCCCCTCCTTATCCCTTTTGGCAAGTCATAATGGATGTGTTCGCCCATTATAACTTTACTAATATTCAATGTTATCCTAATGATCTTCTAGAGAATGGGATTGATAAATTGCCTTCTTTTCAGGGAAATAATGCAATTAGTGTTGATGCTCATCTGAAAGCTTTTGGTTCTTAGGTAGGTAAGCATGGAAGGATTGTTGATTATAATCATGAATATGTTAAAATGAGCCTCTTTTTTATTACCTTGGAGAAAGATGCTTTGGATTGGTTTATGGAAAAGCCTGATAATTCATTTGATTCTTTGCAATCGATTATTAATGCCTTTAAGGAAAAGTATGGAGATAAGAGAGAAGAGAGACATCTCATAAAATCTATCAGTGTCATAGAAAAGAGAAAAAATAAGACGGTTGAAGAGTTCAACAAGATATTTAATGGTATTATTAAAGACATATCGACAAATTATAAGCCCCCTGATAAATATATTCTAGATTTTTATAGCGATGCTTTTAATCTTGATACATCTTATGAATTGAGACGAGCTAAGAATCGTGATTGTAAAGTTGCTCAGAATTTAGCTATAGATCTTGAAAAAGATAAGAAGGAACCTAGGAAGTATGAAGTCCCAAGTTTTAATAGGGCTTCGATCAAATTGAAAGAACCTAATGAAAAAGAGGTTAAAGAATCGGATGATGACCCTATGGAAAAATTATTGCAAAAACTTGAAAGCATGGAGCTTAACCAGGGGAAATTAATATCTAACCATGCTAAGGAAATAAGTACTTCATAGTCTAGGCTGGTTCAAATGGAAATGGCTCAAGAAAAAAAAATTGAGCCTAGGAAGCATAATCATAATCGAAGTGATAATCCTTGGTAGAGAAAAGGCCAATCTAGTGAGATGAGACTTTCCAATCTACTTGAATATGAAATCAAGTAAATGAGGCTCCGCCTTATTGCAGGGCATGCAATTCTTTTCATGAAGAGGCTAATTTCCATGTTGTCAAAAGAATCATAGATAGTAGAATGGTAGGGACAAGTAATCAAGTTAATGTTGTTGGTAAAGAATATCATTTATCTCAGGTAAATTGGGCAGAAGTTAAAGAGCATAGTCACGAAGTTATACCTTTTACATCTTCCACAACATAAATAACTTTGGCCATGAGAAATATATGCAACTAAATCAAGTGTAGGTAATCCATAATATGGAAGACAACCAAGCTTGACTCATTAAGAACATGGAACTTTACCAAGCTAGGTTAACTGAAGATTGTGCCAGGGAAATGAGTTCTATGAAAAATAAGTTGTTGGCTATAGAATAAAAACACATTAAGGAAATGAATATCATGGAAATTAATCACTCTGATCACATAGCCATTGTAGTTGAAAAGTGTGTTCAGAAGATGGAGGCTATGAGGACCGATATGCAAAATCATCATGAGAAAGAGACAAACTATATGAAAAATTGTTTCATGGGCATGAAAGCGAAGAATGATAAAATTATAAAGGAAATGGAAGTTAGTCAAATATATTTTTAGAACCGATTGAAGATAATGGAAGTTAATCATTCTAATAAGATGTCCATTATTCAGAATCATATGATTGCAATGGAAGCAAAGCACACTCAGGAAATGAAAACTATGGAGGTCAATCATATCACTCTGCGCGAAAGATTCGTGAAAACTGAGCTCAATCAAGTGAAATTAATAGTAAGGCATGCCAGAGAAATGAGTTCCATACATAAGAGGTTGGAAGAAAGGAAATCACAAGTACCAAAGTTTCAATCTGATCATGATGATAGATGTAATAAAATCAAGGAGTTTCCAACAGATCGTAACTCTCCCAATCCATTAAAGCATGTCCTGCCTTGTTATGAATATCTTGAGAAAGTGGCTGACCCCATTAATGAATATTTAGCCAAGGATGACATGATCAGAGAAGAAATTGGAAAGGATCAAGTTATAACTCATAACACTTGTGAAATGATCCATGATTTATCACAGAACAGATGCAAAATGGAGAGAGGAATGTCACAAATATCTTAAATACTTTGTCCGAAAGTTCTCAAGTATAGTGTTCCACATCATCAGCGATACATCTTGCCATGAAGAAAAGTTTGAAGCGAAAAAGAAAAAGAAGAAGGAAGAAGTTTGATGCATCTGATGGCCGCAAGAAACTAGATTTTCGGATAAGATAAAGTCTTACCGTATGTAGGATTGAACATGTCACATCTGAAAAACAATCCATAGATTTTCCAGAAAGCAGGAAAATGCTCAGTATGCACTATATTGAACACATCTGATGCCACATGGCATCCTTTATTCTGGATTCTCAAATTCCTTCGATGAAGAAACGTGTCCCCAAGTAGAGGCAGATGTTGACCACTCTGTGTCAACGAATCCATATAAATACACCCATTTTTTCGCAAAAGGGATCTGTCATTTTTGAGTGTTAGAACCTTTCAAATTTCATCATTAGTCAACAATTTTATAAAGATATCCAACCCATTTGCATATATATAATGTAAATAATCCTAGTATGGCCATGTTTGTATGTAACAACCTAGGTAAACCTATGGTTTTGGTGACAATATTCATTCTAGGAGATTTTTTGTCTCACTAGTTCATCTTTGTCTCTAGACACAAATGATCAACAGAGTTTTTCCCTCCATTCTTACCCCAAAGCTAGAATGGATTTTGTCACTAATATCTTAGGCGAGTCCTAGTGTTTTAGATAGAGTCTATGTAAAAGTGGTTTGGGAATAATCGTAGCTAATTGACTAGATTATTTTATTACAAGTCACTTGGTCTACTGGATTATATTTTGTATCACAAAAATGGATAAATATTAGAGGGTTGGAAAAAATATTAATCCCCTCATAAGTAAATTAATTAAATTTTCTGTAAAAATTAAATTAAAATCCTAAGCTATAAATTTAATTAATTTTGTGTCCTAGGTAAAATTAAATTCTCTAATGGTGAAATTCGTGGGTTTTAAAGAAGTTAATTTTTCAAGGTCCACAACCAAGTGAATATTGAAGAAATCAAGAAATTTTGGACCCTTGGGCCGTGGTGGTTAAGTCAAAGTCAAAATTTTGAGGAAATTAAATCAAAATAATTAATTTTGAGTTAATTAAAAATCAATTAAATGAAAAATTTGATTTTTTCTCAAAAATTAAATAATTTCGACGATGATGATTAAATATTAGTTAATTCTTTATGAACGGTCAAGATTAATTTGATAGGAATCAAGCCAACTAGCCGTTGGATATTTTACCTATAAATTAGGGGTCAGTGTCAGTTTGTCTTTTCATCCAATTTTTGAATGGTATTAAGCTCTCAAGCTCTCTTGTATAGTTTTTTGAAATTAATGCAAGAGCCTTTGGGGTTTCAACGTGCGGTGGTGTTCCTCTTCATGAATTTATGGTAACATTATTTTAATTTCTGATTAATATTAAGTGAAAACTATCAGTCAATAGATCTGTTATAATAATCTGAATACATGTATCTTATTCAGTTTGTTGGATCTAGGGTAACATTTTTAATTTTGATCGAAGTAGCAGGTATCTCTATTTCTTCAGAATTTCATTGTTTTTCTATTTATCGACTTGGTTTGATGGTTGATCTAGTGTTGGCAGGATATCTCTCAGGTTTTCATTGAATGTTTGGCGATAGTCATTGATTGGACCAGCCAACTCTCAACATATATTTTCTGAAGAGCGTACCTCATATAAGCTCCATGATTTTTCTAACGATAAATTCTTTTTTTGCAGGGTGTTTTTGGGCTAGTACCTCTCTAAAATTTCAAAATCTTTTAAATATTTGTGGAAAAATTGATAGATTTGGTGATTGAGAGCCTTAAATTATCGGATTTGGGACCGGAGTTGGACTCATACTCCTCAGATATGATAGATCTACAACCTTTATGCATAAATATGTCAATTTTTTTATATAGATCTAGAAAGTTTCTAACTTGGGTTTTGGGGTTTTATTTATTTATTTATTTTGTTTATATCTGTGTTCTGGGTTTTTTTTTTTTCGTTTTTGTAGGTGCATATCTAAAAGAGAAATTTAATTTGAACCCAGATCTAGACCCTGGAGGGAAATATCTAGCCTTAATACCATTTTGCAGGGACATTAATCAAGATTAATTTCAGTATGATGGTTTCAAATTAAGATCTCTAGTTTTTTTAAGAACAAATTTTAAAGCAGAAATATGTTGGCTTAAAATTTAAAATTCTAGGCAATTTTTTTAATTTTTTATAAATCTATGGGATTCTTGGGCTACCATTTTCTGCTATGTTTTCTACTCTCTGTGGAAAATTTTGGTTTTTTTTGCTGCTTGCATTTTTTATTTTCTTTCCCTCTCTGCATTTTCCTTTTTCTCCTATTTTCTATTGCATTTTTTCTTTCTTTCTTCCCTCAGCCCTCCACATCCTTCATTTTATCTTTGCCCGCACGTTGATCTCTCCTTGTTGCTCCCTTGAACCTGCACATAGCTTTCCCTCATTGCCTCCTCACTACTTGATCTCGTAGACCTATCCCTCGACCTGTTGCTCACCTGTCCGCGTGCCCTCTTCCTTGCTTCCTCATAGTCCCACCTTCCCCTCTGTGTTCTCCCTTGAGCTTGCTGCCTTAGAGCCCTCTACTACTGCCTACACTAACCCTCGCTCCTCCCTTTGAGTCGATGCCATTGTTGCCATCTCCCTCGAGCCAACATCCCTCCTCGTAGCTCCATCCTTCGCTGCCACCATCAACATGAATACTTCGTCATGATATCCCTTTTCTATTTTTCATCCTTTGTTTTAACTTTTCCTTATGGTTTAGTTTCAAAACACTAATAATTCGATTTTTTTTTAACAATTTTCTTTTTACATTTTTACATTTTTTACTTTTGTTTAAATTAAAAAAGAAAACTTTAAACTTTTGATTTCAATTTTTTTTTTTTTTTTTTGAAAGTGTGACTTTGATTTTTTTAAGAAATCGATTTTTTTTTTTTTTGCTTGTTTTCCCCTCTTGTTTTGTTTTTTTTAAATGAAATTTTGATTTTGTTTGAGACAAAAATAAAAAATAAAAAAAAAACTGATTTTCATTATTAATGTGGCTTTAGTTTTTCTAAAGAATTAAATCAAAAGAAAACTTTGTGCTTTCACATTAAAATTTTAAATTTTTATGTGGCCTTTGGCCCATTAAAAATTTAATTTATTAAGCCTTTTGATTTTTTTACTTTTGTCACATTAAAAAACTTAATTAATAATTTTCCATATTAAAATCATCGTTCATGAACTTTATCACATTAAAATTTCCAAGGAATAATCTACATTTTAAATCTAGAATTCCTTTTGGGTTTCTTGTGTTAAGGGTTTGGGACAATAAAATTTTAAGGGGAAAATTTTATGGTGTTTAAAATTTTTAATTTCTCTATAGTCAACACATTTAAATATCATTTAAATCATCTCTAAAGTTTGACTATAGGAAAGCAATACATATTTTTGGATTGGGGTCACTTAAGAAAATTTATTTTAAATATGGAATTGTTTGAAGTATTTAGCATTTGAATTTCATGCTTTTACATGGTATTTAACTTCAAAATTTAATTGCTAAAGTATTTTTCATCCTAAGGTTTTGAACATTTTTTATGTTTGACATCTATTGAGATTGTTCGTCATCTAAGTAGCTTTAAGAGTGGTGTTAATTGCTTGAATTATTGGATATTGCATATTAAAATATTTGATAAATTTTTAAGTAATTTTTAAGCACTCTTTCATGGAACTGTGGTAAATTGCATATCTTTCGTTTCTTAAACATAGTATTTTTTGAGCATTTATTGGAATTTATACTTAATTATGAAGAAGCTTTTGTTCTCTTTGAGCTATAATTGTATTAAAAATATTCGAAGTAAGCTTGTGGTTTAGTTGTGATATTACTAAGAAGTTTATCTTCCAATGTTTGTCTAATGAAGTGAAAATTTCATTTTGGTGATTAAAGGCTTTGATAGATCACAATATAAGCACTTTTCATCCTTGAATCTAACTTCATCTCATTTTCCATTCATCTCTTGCATTTACATATTAAGTTAGTTTTGCGTAATTAAAATTTACTTCCAAGCATAAGTTTGGTCGATAGAGAGATAGGTACCCATTTATCTTTGCTTGAGAAGCCTGCTTTTAATAGTTCTTTAAACGGTGACCTTGTAGTCGTCAGAGTCACATCTCTCTACAGCGCTGGAAGCACCGGGTATGTTAGATTTCCAGGAGAGGTATCGTTAATCACACCTTAGTGTGCTTCACCTTATCTTCTCTCTGCCAATTACTACGAAATCAGGCTCAATATAGAAAGGTTCAAAGGGTTAAATATTAGATATGCATTTAACTAAAATTAACCAAGATTCTTTCATCTCACATTAGTTTTAGGATATGCACTTCATATAAGATAGTTGTTCATTCAAGTAGCAGTTGCAAATCAATTTCTTGGTCCTAATTTTCCTAGCAAGATAGTTGACTTCATAAGGCATTGGTATCAATTGCTTAAATCTAATCGAATCCTATAAGTATTTCTAAATATAAAACAAGTACTTGGTCGCTTCATTATGTCTCCCGAACTGGTTGGTTCCCAACTAGTTCTCCTTCATTCCATTTCTGTAGGGTCTACCCGCCTTAGAATGCTATTGGGAGATAATTTAAATAGAGATATTGGGGATCAGGGTGACAACCCCCGATCTGAGCCATTGTCGTGGTGCCTAGACATTTCGTGCGACAAAAGGTACCATAGTCACTAAGTGTGAGCCTCAATATAGCTTAAGAATAGATCATGAAGAATTATACGTATTGTTCACAAAGTTCTGGTAAAGTCTAGGAAATTGTCTTGAATACTGGGCCTAAATTTCTAGAACAAGGTCCATGATCAGACTATTATAACTAGGACATTTCAACCACATCTGCACTGAGGATGGCTTATCCATGTGGCTGGGTGCCTCTGGCTGCAATGACCATCCTGTATCCATCTATTTGAGAATTACTTTAGGTCAAGGAGTGGTCTAAGCTCAAGGAGAATGATCATCGGGGAAAGTTAGGTTGAAACAATGTGATCATGTCTCTTTGGGTGTTTGCAGTCAATTCTGGACAAGTGGACCCCGTTTCTGTAACTGCATCTTGGAGGTTGGGTCATGTGTAGTAACTCTAAACTCATGTTTTCCCTAGTAAGCATGGAAAAGTGGGTAAATGTTGGATGGGGTGTTACAGAGGGTTCGTAATAGCCCCGATGAGAAGTAATCTAGGTCAAGGAGTGGTCTGATGATGGCACTCTGTAACATTCCATTATGTAACTCCCCACTCCACATTTACCCACTTTTACATGCTTACCAAGGTAAACATGAGTAGAGAGTTACTATGCATGACCAAACTTCCAAGATGCGGTTACAGAAATGGGGTCCACTTATCAAGAATTGACTGCAAACACCTAGAGACACATGATTGCACACTTATGAGCCTCACTTTCCCTGGTGATAATTTTCCTTGAGCTTAGACCAATCCTTGACCTAGATTACTTCTCAGCCACACAAATACAAGCTTTTCAATGTGGCTAGAGGTTTCCAGCCACATGGATAACTCATCCTCAGGCTGATATCTCCTAGTTTTGACAGTGTGGCCACGTACCTTGTTCTAGAAAGTTATGGACAATATTCAAGCCAACTTCCCAGAATTTAACAAAACTCTTCCA
This sequence comes from Pinus tabuliformis, assembly GCA_031772625.1. Lineage (NCBI taxonomy): Eukaryota > Viridiplantae > Streptophyta > Pinopsida > Pinales > Pinaceae > Pinus > Pinus tabuliformis. Next base: position 79,370,268 of record CM062815.1, on the reverse strand, counting down.
ACAATATGTAGAAGTCTTCATGCTCTATTCTTAGGATCATGCTCATTCTTTCCTAACACATATTATTCATTTATAAAAAGCCTTTGTGACTATTGTACTTGTAGGCTATGAATGCATAGTTTGTTCATTGTTTTCATTATTTTCAATAGATGTTCATCAAGAAGGCTTGATTCCCTCTCATACTAGGTGCAATAAAACCCAGATTAGGCTATGCATCCATATAAATTATCCACGAGCTCGTCAAACAATGAAACAAATAAATAACAAGAGTACATCATACATAAAGAGATGAGCTATGCATGTAACGTACACTTAACTAGTAACGGAACCATGGCAAACCAGTCACATAATCAACACATTAAACCAAAACTTGGGGCTCATTGATGTTCATTAAAGAATAACACATATTAATATATTCATAGTACCAACCAAGTCAGTGACTTCCACATTCCACTCAACCATAGATTGGGATAAACTAATCCTTTCTTCCACCCCAATCACCCTCGTTCCATATTACAAGCATGAATCTCGGATTGCATGGGATAAACCAAAACACCATCAAGTCACAGTGATTTCACCTAAGGAAAGGTCCATAAATAGCTAAAACCAATACAAGCTTGGATACCTCAAAATTTCTTCACGATACCCAGAGGATTTTTCCTGTCTCCACCCACCTGTCAAGGGTTCACTTGGAGAAAACCATCTCCATCCTCAACTCTTGGAATTTTCCTGAGGCCACTACACCTAGGATCCAAAATCTATTGGCATCCAAAGCTCAACCAAATAGGGAATGCACTACATCATGACTATCCATGAAATAGCATAAGGAAAGGTTGTACATGACTATCAATCCAGGAAAATATCCATGCCAATGAAAACAAAAATGACTAGAAAAATAATGCATGAACCATGCATTCAAATCCCAACAATATAATTAAACATGCACACTATTACCTGCGAAAAATCCTCCTACTTTATGCTCCTTTCTCTTTTCTTTTATACTCTTTCTAATTGCTGTTCAAACCTTCTTCTCGACTACCACTCAAATCCCTCTTGCATTGCTTGCTTTCCTTGATTGCATCTTTCTTGTGTCTTATTGTTGTAGATTCTCCCCCTTTTTCCTCTCTTTTTTACCAAAAGAAAGCTAGAATGTTCTCCCTAGTTTTCTTTTCTTTTCTCTTTCTTCATTTTTTCCTTACATGCATATTCTTTTACTATTTTTATCCTTTTCTTGTCTCTTCCTCTTCCCTACTGGATGAAGTGGAATTTATTTCATTCTCCTTTATTTATTTGCATTTTTGCCTCATGTCCTTGCTATCCTGTAATAATTAATTTGCCATTTTTTGCCTTTTGCCTCTTTCCATAGCTAATAAATAATTAACCACAAGTGGATCCAAATGTAATGTTTTTCCCCTCATTTAGCTTGGAATACATGTCCCATGACCTTGGTTTGATTTTTACTTTTATAACATCCATACATTATTTATTTACATGGAAATTTAACCCGGGGCTGTCACAAATCCCTCCTCCTTGGGGGAACACCATCCTCGGTGTTCTTATTCCATATGAAACACTAAATATTATTTAAAGCACACATACACATACTTTTTATGGATATTTATAAACAAAAATATACACATTATTTGTAATTTATTCACATTTACTTTTAGTCAACAAACAAAAAAGGGACACATTACCCTCAATAAAAAACAAGGGAATCCTTGTTGGGTTGTGTTATATTCTTTCTACGATTAAACCCAGTAGTTAAGTTGGGGGGTTAGAGGGGGGCAAGAGCTCCCCCTTCGTTGTGCCGATGTGCAGCAGGGGGTGGTAGGCCCCTTCTACAGGGTTCGGGGCAGTGCCCCGGGATTTTTTTTTTTTGGACCCTATATTAGGTGGGCGAACCTACCTATGGTTTGTGCATGGTTTTTGCACATGGTTTTGAGCATGATGGTTTTTAATCCATGGTATTTTGTAGATATGGTTATGAGAACTACAATTATGTTCTAATCCAAGGTTAATGGATTGGGGGTTATGGATGCTTTGACATGTATATATATGTATTGTAAAATTGAAGGCAACATAATGAAAAATCAATCTGGTAGTCCCGATTTTGGGATCCAGGGGAAAATCTTTGTGTATATGTGTTTTATGTGTTATTCTCTCGCCATTGTTTATTTTCTATTTTTAGAATTCGTATGTAGGTAATTTTTGTATGGGGTTAAAATCTACAATCCTGAGGATATCACCTCCATCCTCAACCAAAAATAAGGGAATATAGAGGTTCACACATCCACCTTCAACCAACAATAAGGGAATCTAGAGGCTCACACCTCCACCCTCAATCCACAAGAAGGGAATCCAAAGGCACACTCCTCAAACCTCAACTAGAAACATGGGAATATAGAGGATTACACCTCCACCCTTAACCAACAATAAGGGAATCCATTGGCTCACACCTCCACCCTCAAATAACAACAAGGGAATCCAAAGGATCACACCTCCACCCTAAATAAAAAACAATGGAATCCAGAGGCTAAAACCTCCACCCTCAATCAACAATAATTGAATCCATAGGCTGGAACCTCCACCCTCAATCAACAACAAGGGAATCCAGAGGCTTACACCTCCATCCTTAATCAACAACAAGGGAATCCAAAGGCTGACACATCCACCCTTAATCAACAATAAGGGAATCCAAAGGCTTACACATCCACCCTCAATCAACAACAAGGGAATCCAAAGTCTGACACCTTTGCCCTCCTTTACCTAGATTATTTCTCATCCACATAGATACATGCATATCAGTGTGGACATAGGCCTCCAACTACATGTATAACCCATCCTCAGTGTGGCTGTAGCTGAGATCTTTTAGTTCCGACATTGTGAGCATGGGCCTTGTTTTAGAGATTTAGGGCGAATATTCAAGCCAACTGCCTCGACCTTACCAGAATTCTGTCAACAATATGTATAAGTCTTCATGCTCTGTGATTAGGCTCTATTGTGGCTCATCCTTCCCCAACACATATTATTAATTTATACAAACACCTTGTGACTATGGTACCTGTAGGCCATGAATGTATAGTTTGTTCACCTCTTTCATTAGTTTTAACATATCTTCATCAAGAAGGCTTGCTGACCTCTCAAACTAGGTACACTAAAACACATATTAGATCATGCATCCATATAAATTATCTAAGAGCCTGTCAAACCATGAAACAAATCAATAACGAGAGCACTTCATCTAACAAAAAATACACTATGCATGTAACATACACTTAACCAATAGTAGAGCCATGAAAAACCAGTCACATAATCAACACATTAAACCAAAAAATGTGCTCATTGATTTTCATTAAATAATTGTTAGAAATTAATTAATGGAGCAATGTAATACATAAAATATTTCAGAAACACAAATATAGAGACACATAAAACAAGAGAGACACAGATATACGTGGTTCACCAAATTTGGGCTATGTCCACGGAGAAACATCTAGTCCTTCCTTCTATATTATCCAACAAAATGAAAAGATACAACCTATGATAGATCTGCTGTAATTTCCTCTTCGCTCTCACACAATATCCTCTCCCTTTCTTGCTCAGAATAATAATACCCAACCACGATACAATTCCCTCATATAAACTGAGGGCTGCATTCTAGGGTAAAAAACCCTAAATTAACATAACTTATACCATCATATCATTTTTCCTATGAATGACCTAGATTGACTATGAAATTACAATATTTGCAAGGAAAATTTTCATCTATTTTTAGTTTTGAGGGTGCCACCCTTGAACCCTCACCAGGGGCCCTGTATTCCTCAGATCCCCCCATGTGGAAGGGTGTATAGTATTCTTGGGGTTATTGGGTGTGTGTATATTCTTTCCACAACTAGTCACACGTGTGGGGGCTGGTGGGGAGGGGCACAACCCATCCTGTTGGGGGGTTTTAGGGGGGCTGTAGCCCTCCTGCACAGGGTCTAGGGTCATTCCCTGGGAAATGTTTTTGGGACCCTATATTAGGTGGCGGACCTACCTATGGTTTTGTGCATGGGTTTTGCACATGGTTTTGGGCATGATGGTTTTTTTCCCATGGCGTTTTGAATATCCAGTCAAGGGAACTATGATTAAGTTCTAATCCAGGGTTAATGGATTAGGGTTTATTAATGATTTGACATGTATATATATGTATTGTAAAATTGAAAGAAATATGATGAAAAATCAATCTCGTAGTCCCGATTTTGGGATCTAGGGGAAAATATCAGTGTATTTGTTTTATATTCTTGTCATTGTTTATTTTCTATTTTTATAATTTGTCTGCAGGTAATTTATGTACATGGTTAAAACCTACATTTGGTATTAGAGCTATTTTAGCTTCAAAGGGATGCATTTGTTGTGGGCTTGTGGTAGAACTTGTTTAGAGGGAGATCTACGGGATTGATTATTGCGGTGAAAGAAGATGGTGAGCTATGGAAAGATAGAGATTGAGAAATTTAATGGTCAGAGTTTTGAGTTGTGGAAGCTCAATATGGAGGATATTGTTGTCACCTACTGCAAAATGCGTTTTAACTTCCCAAAATACAAAGAGAAGAAACGTTTGAAGTCATATTCCAAGCCATAAAAGGACTCAAAATCTAAATTAGACCACCTCCATTGGATAGTTCTTGGAATAAGCTTTCCAACGGTATGTGGAAGTCAAAAAATGGACTTCTGGATCAAAAGATATGGCTTGTTGAAGTTTAAGGGTTTTGTTGCCTTTGAAATGAAGGAGAAGAGTAGATCGGAGGTCCTGAATATCATAGGGCCCGCAATATCGGAGGTCCCGCAAATCATAGGTCCCATAATATTGGCAGTCAGCGGGTCCAGGACATATCGTATATCAATGATCGGCGAACACCAATAGTGTTAGATCGCCGAGATTTTGCCTTCAGTGTTGAAGCATTGGGAAAGACCAAAGATGAATTAACAAAGGATTTTAGCAAAAAACCAGAGCATGTTCGGGCCTTTTCTCTCTCCTCTAACAAGACACATGGCAACATAAGATTGGTTCCAATATGCCACATGGCAGATGACTTCATCATGACGTGAATGTACGGTGGACACATGGAAAGCAGATTCGACATTTTCAGGGGTCATAAGAGGCCAAAAAAGGGTGACACGTGTCACCACTCACGAGGTGCCATGTAGCAAAGGATGATGTGAGATCACAAATTGACATTTGCATGTTAAGGCATGTTGTTACATGAAAATAAAACCTCCGATTCAAATCCTCTAATTGAGGGGCTCTAATATAAGGGTTGGCATACGATTGTGAAGAGTTAAAGAACCAAGGGCTAAGGTTGAACACAAAGGGATAATCAATGATTGACGAAATACTGCATCACTTCAAGTTAAAACCTTGATTGGAAATCGTTGATAAGGGGGCTCTGATATAAGGGCTGACCCACAGTCAAGAGGAACATAAAGGACCAAGGGTGTAAAGCATGCTACTAAGGAAAAGTAGCCCCCGTGCAGGAACAAAAGGCCTTAGCACCTTAAGGCTAAGAACCTGGTCACTGCCCTTGGTCTTATGAAGAAAAATGTGGGAAGGGCTAAGTAGAAGGGGCTTGTCATATCTTAGGTCAACAATCGATAGATTTTAATCTTGTAGCACTATGAAGTTTGCGACATGGGCCTTTTTTGATATTACATTGTGGCGACACTACAAGGCATATTGGGCTCCGATAGCATGAAATAGGAAGTTAAGGGGATGTACGATTTGAAAAATGTGATTCTGTGACACCACCAAGGCCACCATAGTTGATTGCTCCCAGCTCTAGAGAGTGGGGAATTCAAGCGTTTAAAGAGGAAACCGAAAGGCGAACTGGCCGAATCATCGTGGTAGAGACGTGGCTTGATCAAAGGTGATTACAGGGATAGTTAGGAGATATTTTCCTCACCATCATTTAACTTTCCTTATTTTTTTTATTCTATATTTCTTGCATTTTAAAGAAAGTAATGAAATCCTGATTGTAATCACTTGGGCAGCAGAGCTATCACACGTCGAGACAACTAGTCAATTAGACAACTGGACCTCTAGATGAAATATTTTTTAACTGTTAATTCAAAGCTCCCCCTCTCCTTATAAATAGGGGGGAGAAACACTTAATAGAGGTTTCAAAATTTTGCACTCGAGGGGTCCAAATTCTGTGATTCCACTTTTAGTTCTATTTTCCTGTTCATGAGGGACTTGAGTGATACTTTGCTGAATGTAAATGGATTGGTGAATTGGACTCATTTTGAAGGATGAATGAAACTCTTTGGTGATTCCAATCAGAGTAATATAAAGTATGTTTCCCCTTTGTTTATCACTTCATGTATGTTTCCCTTATGAAATAGTGTAATGAAGCTGTCGGTTTCACTCTTATTTATGGTTGTATATTTTGTTGCTAAGTAGTAACAATACCTGTGGCAATTACAGATTTACATGTGTTATTCGATTGCCTATAATACCTGTATGAGCATAGATTTACATATTCTAATCAGTATCAAATGTATTCATGATGTATAGATCTTGGGACCTTAATTAGTGCTCCACTGTTTCTGTCATTCCACCTCTTCAGTCTTCCATACTTCTATCAGAATGTTGTTGCTTAGGATTCTATCTTGTTTCCATCCCTATGCATTGAATTCCCTCCTCTCTTTACTCCTCTTCAATTTACTACAACGCCAATATTAAAACTAGCTATTATTGTGTGTCGGCCACCAGAACTAGACATTTTTCTCTAAGATCAGCTTGATTTACCCCCTGAGCATTTAGATCCATGTATTCGCTTGATTTTACCTTGATGAAGGACCATTGAACCAAGCCACCTTTCATTGCATTTTTCAAACTACGTGACAATTGGAATGCAACGTAAATCCCCATTGCTAATATTCAAAATAACTCCTCTCTTAAGATGTCCTAGGCACTAGTCTACAATCAACCTAGAGGTTGTATCTAGGAAGCTTCTATATTGCCTGAAGCACTTGTGCTATAGGTGCTAGAAAAAGTGAAAACATCTTTATGGCATTATTTCCGGGGAATGAATTAGAATATTTTTCCCTTGGTACGACAAATATTTACATTCCCCTTGTAAGGTGAGAAAGGGAAGTGTGTTGGGTAGTGTTATATTCTTTCCATGACTAGCCCATGTAGTTAACTAGGGGGGTGAAGCCTCCCCTTTGTTGTTACGATGGCGCAGCGGGGGTTTGAGGGGGGAGGTAGCCCCCCTCTACGGGGTCTGGGGCAGCGCCTAGGGAAATTTTTTTTGGACCCTATATTAGGTTGGGCAGAACTACCTATGGTTTTGTGCATGGTTTTGGACGCGATGGTTTTCGGTCCATGGTATTGGATGCTTTGGCATGTATAAATATGTATTGTAACATTGAAAGGAACATATTGAAAAATCAGTCTGGTAGTCTCGGTTTTGGGATCCAGGGGAAAATATATATGTATATATGTTTTATGTGTTATGCTCTTGCATTGTTTATTTTTTGTGTTTTAGAATTCATATGCAGGTAATTTTTGTACAGGGTTAAAACCTACATTTGGTATCAGAGCTATTTTGGGTTCAAGGGGATGCCTTTGTTGCTGAGGGGTTTCACTTGGGCCTATCATAGACCTTGTTTAATGGGAGATCTACGAGATCGATTCTAGTGGTGAAGGAAGATGACGAGCAGTGGAAATATGGAGATTGAGAAATTTAATGGTTAGAGTTTTGAGTTGTGGAAACTCAACATGGAGGATCTGTTGGTGGATAAAGATCAGTGGATCATGGTAGATCTAGGTACTAAACCAACAGGAGTGTCCGATGAAGAATGGAAGAAGTTGGATCAAAAGGAAAAGAGCACAATACGATTGTGTGTCTCAGATTTAGTATTGCTACATGTATCAGGGGAAGATATGGCTAAGGCTTTGTGGGACAAGTTAGGAACGTTGTACCAATCTAAGTCTCTGGTGAATAAACTGTTCCTACGGAAAAAGCTGTATAACCAGAGGACGAAAGATGGAGACTTGGTGACAGAGCATATGAATGCATTTAATACCGTGGTAAGTCAGTTATTATCTATTGATATTAAAATTTCTGATGAAGATAAGTGCATCCGTTTGTTGTGTTCTCTACCAGATTTGTGGGATAGTTTGGTTATTGCAATAGGTAGCAATGCAACTACCTTGCAGTTTGATGAAATAGTCTCATCCTTGCTGACGAAGGAGATGAGATGGAAAAATATGGAGAGCTAGAATGGTGATGCCTTGCCTGTATAAGGACGGTCCCAGAACAGAAACAAAAATAAGTCATCGAGTGGGAGATCTAAATCTCTAGGAAAACCTGTAAAGGTGGTGTGCTGGAAATGCAGAAAAGAAGGGCACTACAAAAAGGACTATAAATCTAAAGCTCCTAAAAAAGGAAAGGGATCTGATGATGCTCCTTCTACAGAGGCGAAAACCACCTCAAATGAAGGTGGGGATGTGTCCTTGGCTTCTTCAAATACACATGTAGATCATGAGGCATGGTTTATTGACTCAGGTGCATCCTTTCACTTCACTCCCCATAGAGAGTGGTTCTACGAGTATGAGAAATATGATGGTGGTGATGTCTTCTTGGGGGATGATAGGAAGGTTAGAATCATTGGTCGTGGGAAAGTAAAGTTGAAGTTTCAAGATGGAAGGGTTAGAACACTTCCAGGTGTTCTGCATATTCCTGCATTGGCTAGAAATCTGATTTCTGTAAGCAAGCTGGATGATGCAGGTGTAAAAACAGTGTTCGAGAAGGATACCTGCAAGATGGTTCGGGGAGCACCGGTATTGATGCAGGGAGTTTGGTTTGGAACTCTGTACAAAATACAAGGTATCACTGTTATTGATGGGTGATATAGTTCTGTGGTTCCTGAAAGTGGAGCAGAAAATCTAGTGGTCTCTAGAGAGAAGAGCTGTGGCATCAAAGGCTTGTACATATTGGAGAGAAGGGCCTTTTCATACTTCATGGTAAAGGTATGGTAGAAGGTATGAGTAATAGCTCTCTGGATTTTGATTTCTGTGAAAATTGTGTATATGGGAAGCAAAATCAGGTGAGTTTCCCCTCTGGTGGTAAGAGGGTGAAACAAATATTAGAGCTTGTGCATAGTGATATGTTTGGACCTGTGAAGGTTCCATCATTGGGTAAGTCTGTGTACTATGTATAATTTATAAATGACTTCTGAAGGAATACATGGATATATTTCCTTAAGAAGAAATCTGAAGTATTTTACAGGTTTAAATAATTTAAGGCTCTGGTGGAAAACTAGACAGAGAAGAAGATAAAGGCGCTGAGGTCAGATAACGGTGGAGATTTTTGCAGCAAGGAATTTGAAGAATTCTGTAAGAAGTGTGGTATAGCACGACATAATACTACTCCATACACACCTGAGCAAAATGGAGTTGCAGAAAGAATGAACAAGACGTTGATGGAAAGGGAAAGAAGCATGCTCAGTGGTGCCAGGTTAGGACAGGAATTCTGGGCAGAGGCGGTGGAGACAACATGTTACCTAGTCAACAGATCACCTTCATCAACGTTGGAGGATAAGACTCCACAAGAGGTATGGACTGGTAAGAAACCCTCTCTTTCACATCTGAGGGTATTTGGATGTGATGCATATGTACATGTTCCAAAGGAGAAAATAACCAAGTTGGATAGTAAATATGAAAAGTGCATCTTTATTAGGTATAAGGATGGTTTAAAGGGTTATAAGCTTTGGAGCCTAGTAACAAGGAAGGTTGTGTACAACCGAGATGTGGTGTTCAGAGAGGTGAAAGATGTTATTAAACATGAAGTCCAACCAAAGGAACCTGAGAAGATAGAGTTTGAGCTTAAGGAGGAAGAATCAGACTCTACAACAGAGGAGGAATCAGAAGATGAAGAGCCCCAAACTTCGGGTGTGAGAAGATCAATTCAACAAAGAAGGCAACCGAAAAGGTATAGTCCATCTGCTTTCTATTCAAATTTTGCTTTATCTGTTACTGATGGTGATCCCAAAATTGTGAAGGAAGCAATAGATTCAGAGGATGGAAAAGTATGGAAAGAGGCCATGGTTGATGAAATAGCATCTTTGCACAAAAATGAGGCTTGGGATATGGTGGAGTTTCCAGCTAGAAGGAAACCCATTGGTAGCAAATGGGTGTTCAAGAAGAAGACAAATGCAAAAGGAAAGGTGGAGAAATACAAAGCTCAGTTGGTAGCAAAAGGTTATTCCCGGGTGTCGGGAATTGATTTTGGTGATATTTTTTCTCTTGTTGCCAAGGTAGCTTCTATTAGATTACTTTTATCTATTGCCGCTGCTTTTGATTTTGAGGTAGAACAGATGGATGTGAAGACAACATTTATTCATAGGGATCTGGAAGAGGAGATCTACATGAAGCAACTTGAAGGTTTTGCAGTGAAGGGTAAGAAAGAACTAGTATGCAAGTTAAAGAAGTCTTTGTATGGGTTAAAATAGTCACCAAGGATGTGGTATCAGAAATTTGATACATTTATACGGGGACTTGGCTTCACTAGAAGCAAAGCAGATCACTTTGTGTATTTTAAATTAATTGGTGAGCATGTTATTTATCTAGTCTTGTATGTGGATGATATGTTGCTGGTTGGAAATGACAAAGAAATTATCCAAGATTTGAAGACCCAATTGTCCTCCAAATTCGACATGAAATATCTTGGTGCTGCAAACTATATTTTGGGCATGGAAATTAAAAGAGATCGAGCAAAGAGGAAGCTCTGGTTAAACAAGAGGAAGTATGTTGAGACAATACTGTAAGGTTTAATATGCAGGATAGTAAACTGGTGAAGGTTCCTATTCCTGTAGGTGTAAAGTTATTTGCCGAACAGTGTCCCAAGACACAAGAAGGGGAAGAGGACATGTCCAGTGTTCCATATGCAAGTGCAATCAATAGCCCGATGTATGCAATGGTCTGTACTAGACCAAACATTGCACATGCAGTGAGAGTATTGAGCAAATTTATGTCAAAACCAGGGAAGGAGCATTGGACAATAGTGAAGCGGGTTTTCAGGTATTTGTGTGGCACTAGTGATTATGGTTTGTGCTACCAAGGAAGACCAGGATTGGACAAATTTTTGGATATACATGGCTTTTTTGATGTGGAATGGGTTGGAGATATGGATTAGAGAAGATCTACAAGTGCGTATGTGTTTAACCTATTTGGAGGTGCAATCAGTTGGATGAGTAAGAAACAATATGTAGTGGCACTATCAACTACAAAGGCAAAATACATGGCAGCCACTCATGCAAGCAAGGAAGCAGTTTGGTTGCAAAGATTGTGTTCAAGTATGGGGTTAGTATAGGGAGCTATAAGGATAGATTGTGACAGCCAAGGTGCAATTTTCTTGGCAAAGAACCCTGCTTACCATTCAAAGACAAAGCACATTGATGTTCAATATCACTTTGTGAGGGATATGATAGAAGACAAAAAGGTGTTGTTGGTAAAGGTGGAAACTTTGAAGAATACTGTAGATGCATTGAAAAAATCTGTGAGCTTTGAGAAGTTCCCTTGGTGTAGAGAAATAATAGGCGTTGCAGGGCTGGATAAATGACTAAGCTCTCGTGTGGAAAGAAAAAAACAAGTGGGAGAATGTTGGGTTGTGTTATATTCTTTCCACAACTAGCCTATGTAGTTAACCGGGGGGTTAGAAGGGGGATGGCAGCCCCCCCCCCCCCCCCCCGTCCGGGGGGTTTGAGGGGGGCGGGTAGCCCCCCTCTAAAGGGTCCAAGGCAGCGCCTCGGGAAATTTTTTTTGGACCCTATATTAGGTTGGGCAGACCTACCTATGGTTTTGTGCATGGTTTTGGACGGAATGGTTTTCGGTCCATGGTATTGGATGCTTCGGCATGTATAAATATGTATTGTAAAATTGAAAGGAACATAATGAAAAATCAGTCTAGTAGTCCCAGTTTTGGGATCCAGGGGAAAATCTCTATGTATATGTGTTTTATGTGTTATGCTCTCGCATTGTTTATTTTCCCTGTTTTAGAATTCGTATGCAGGTAATTTCTGTATGGGGTTTGTTATCACTCAGGTTGTCACTTGGCTCCTTAAGGGATACGGCTGAGGTAACCACAAACTAATCTTTGGACTGCAGGTCCTAGCCTACCTGCAATCAGAGAGGGCTCTCTCTTTCTGTTTTAACTTTGTTTTGGGTTGATCCTAGGCTAGTTATATGCTTCTTTGGGTTTTTGTTTAAGTTTTGGTGGGATGATTGATGTTTTCAAGTAGGGAGGCATGCATAGTATGAGAGTTTCAAACCATTGGGCATGGAGTCATGGAATTGGGCTGCTGGTGCATTTTCTTGGTCACAAGAGGAATATAGAGCAGGATAGCTACACATGAAACAATATTTCAAGTTAAAAGGATGAAATGAAGGCTAAGGAATGAAAGGCAACTAAGAATCTCTCATTCAGCTTAACAGAGGGAAGGCGAGTGAACTATATCTAGGAGCAGTCAAGAATTCCTAAATAACAGTCATACATGAATGAAACAGAGCAAATACGAGCCATGAGGAATTCATATTTATGCCTGAATCAGAAGAAAACATGTAGAAGTCACAGAAACTGATCATAGAGTGCAGCCACACAAATTCTAAGCTAATCTTTCTTTCTGTAACTTAAATGGTGATATTTGTATGATATAAACATATATGAATTGAAAACAGAGGTAAGAAACACTTATTGGGCCATGTAGCAGTGCAGGAATTCTATATTTCACTCTCCAGCCATTAGTAACACAACAGATAGTCCATCCTATAAGCTTTTCAACAGTCTTTGATTATAGACATTCTCAAACATACAGTGCGAGTCCCAAATCAGGATTATCCACCAACTCCCCCCCTTTAAACAATGAATTAGGGTGGTTTATATAGGGAAAATATCTAAAATATCTATTACAGCAGATCTTAAATAAATCTGAGGGAAATGAGTTCTTTAATCTAATCTTGTCCTGAAATTAATGCAAGAATATGTCTATTTGAGCTGTGCTGGAGGTAGCTACATCAAAATGAGTTAATATCTGTCCTTATGGCTCGATGTAGTGTTTATGTAATAACTGTGCTTTGGGCATTGATTCCCTGCTCTTGAGTGGCTTTGATGTGCATTAACTGTGATCTGAGAGCCTTAAATGGTTTCATCGCTTTCTTTGAATTTGCTTGGGGGCCTTTAATGTTCACCTGCTTCGATCTGATACTCTTTGTCGCTTCGCTGATACTCTTCAATTTAATCGAGGCTTCATCTTTCCTCTGATACTCTTTTACAGTTGAATCGGGCCACTTTCTCTCCCTTGACGTATTTGAAACTGTCAAATCGCCCCTTTACTGCCCTTTCAAGGCAAAAATCGCTGCTGCAAATTCTTTTCATGGCCTCTGGAATGCTATCGGCGCTGGCTGATTTGAATAGGAATCATAAATGAAGAATTTCTGTCAAACTGCGAGTTTTCGGGCCCGCTGATAGCCGAGTAACAGGCGGCCTTCCATTTTGATCATTTTTTCTTAGCGTTGCGCGATTAGTGCTGCCTCAGTTTTTCATTCCGGGCATCCTTTTGCTACGATTTGCGCCCTTCGCGCCTTCTTTCAGTGATGATGTCAGCATGACGTCAGTATGACGCTAGCAGTGGGTCCCAGTACGGCAGTGACGTGGCCGGGTGATGTGGCAGGGTGACGTGGCAGTACGGCAGGGATTAAATCGGCGATCGGCAATCGGCAGGGACAGGGGGTGATGGCTTTTATATGTGCGAGGCGATGGGAGCGATCGCCGATATCGGACAAAGCGATAAGGCATGCGGCTGTGCAAAAATGGGAAATATTGCGGAAATGCCATATATATTGCAGTAGAATGAGGTTAGCGGTAAAAATTAAGTTTTTACAATATAACCAAGTTTTAGGGAGAAGCGGAGGTATATATGGATAAATGATGTGATTGCGAAAATGAGTGGATCGCGATGCGATATGCTTTCGGGTGCGATAGCAATATCGCGTTGGCGGATGAGAGGGGGGATATATATACAAGTACAGAACCATGCGACTGCCGATCGCGAAATCGCATCGACGAATTGATATTGGGGAGTTATAAAAAAGGGGGCCGATGAATGAATGCTGCGACCTCCGACAGTGATATCGCGTCGGAGGGGAGGAAAACTCATCGGAGGAGGAAACACTCAATCGGAAGAGGGTTAATGAGATCAGAAAATGATTTATGTGATCGGAAAAGGATTTTTAAAGCTTTGGAAGGGTTCTTGAGGCCTCGGACGGGGGCCGATGACCCAAAGCACAGGGATTTCATGCCTTGGAAGGAGTCCAAAGAAACTTTGAGGGAGTTTTTAAGAAGCAAAACTGAGGGTTCTTACTAAGTTTCAGGCAATCTTAGTAATTCCCAAGCATATTTATGGTTATATTTCAACCAGAGGAGGGGATATATTAAATAAGGGAGCTATTTAGTGCTTGTTAATAAGGGGAAGGGGAAATAGATAGGAATTTACATAATATTGTTAGAAGTTAATATGAATTTTGCGAAGAAAGCGCTAAGGATAAAAATCCTAGGCTTTAAAAAAGGGGAAACAGGACCTGTATAAAAATATAAGCATCCTTTAAGCAAAGCAGATCTTTACTTAGGCAAATGCTGTGGAATATGATGAATTTTTAAAGATATTAAGCAGATCTTAACATCTTTCGGGGAAGTTAATGAATGATTTGGGAGAAAGGAAGAAAGGGAAGTTAATCATGCCTCGCTTGAGCTGCTCCAAGGGAAAACTGTCTTGTACTTGTGATCTGAAGTAAAATAACACTTTGAAATACAAAATTGATCACACTTATTCATTCTGCAACCTCAAACTACTTACCCAGCCTACTTTCCTAACATTTTTTCTTCTATTTGGTTTGGGTGCACTTAGACTTGCAGACCCTGATTATCTTCTTTTCTTTTGACTGCCCTCCTATCTAAATGTACCCTTATCTCTTCCGGGGCTCAGATTAAACAGTTGAGCGCCCTTGTTTCTCTGTCTATCTACTCATCTGCCAAGATTAAGCTGTTTGGACAGATATTCATTCTCTATCTTCTAAAACAAGCAATTTAAACCTAGGGGAGCCAAGATTAAGCTGTTTGGCTTTCCCTTATCTGTAAAACTCTTCAAAAAATGTTATGATTCTTCAAAATGGAACTTCTTGGAAATATGGAACCTTGCAGCATGAAAAGATGACATATTTTGCATGTAAAACAGTCAATCATGAAATATGAAACCTATTGCAATAGGAGGCTAACAGTGGCTCCACTTGGGGATGGTTTTTTAAGATAAAAAGCCAAGAACAGCAGGTCAGAATGCCTTGATCTTCTATTGTTGCTGTAAACTGGAATTCTCCTTCTTGTCAATGCCTTTGACTGAATTTTCATAAGCTGATATGCAGTATCCTTTTGAGCTGAATTGTTGGAATTACGGCTCTGCTTCTTGCCCTTTGGGTGCTTGTAATCATATTGAAATCCGCTTGAGCACTTCTTTGTAATTATTTCAAAAACAGAGATCTGAAATAGAGCTTTCTTTGATCTTTTCTTCAAAATTTGCTGCGTTGTTCCCTCTTATTGACCTGCTATAAGAAAAGTGCTGGAAATACTAATATTAATGTACAGATAGTATACAGAACTGTGCTGCCTTCAACAAATGGGATCATGATAGTGCTTTATCATTCGGCCGTTGACAGGGCCTTCTTCAGCTGTGATGCCATCCAAACTCTTCAGAAAATATGTGTTGTTACCTTGAACAACAGAAATAATAAAGGGGCCTTTCCACAAAAAATCAAACTTGCCATGCTTTCCTTTGTCCTCTCTTCTTGAATCCCATTTTAAGACTTTGCCGCCTATGCAGAAATCTTCAGCCTTGGTTCTTTTGTCAAACATTTTCTTGAGCTTCTCTTGTAAGATCTGAGCTCTGTCGTACACTTGCTCTCTTGTTTGCTGCAAATGGATAGTTTGGTTTATTCTTCTTTGGATATCATTTGGTTCTGCCTGAATCTCTTGCAGCAATTTGATAACAGGGATTCCCAAAGAAGAGGGGAACTTGGCCTCCATGCCATAGACTAACTCATATGGGCTCATTCCTATGGACCTCTTGGTTGACAATCTGTCTGCCCATAGGGCATTTACAAGTTTTTTGTGCCAGTTCTTCTTGTTCTCCTCCAAGACTTTCTTAATGATGTTAATCAGACTTTTGTTGGATGATTCGGCCAAGCCATTACCTTGAGGGTAATAGGTTGTGGAGTGACCCAAGGTAATGTTGAATTTGTGGCAAAAACTGATCATTTTCTTGGATTTGAAGGCAACAACGTTATCTGTAATGATCTGCTCAGGACAGCCAAATCTGGACAAAATGTTGGTTTCAAGGAATTGGATAATGGTGGAGTCATTGGCTTGCCGACATGGGATGGATTCAATCCACTTGGTAAAGTAATCTGTGGCTGTTAGAATCCACTTATGCTGGCCAGAAGAGGATGGATGGATTTCTCCAATGAAGTCAAGACCCCATTGTTGAAACGGTTTCTCGGTTGAAATAGGCTTAAGGGGCAAGGGCAGAAGCTTTCTTTTGCCTTCAAAGATTTGGCATTTGTGGCATGAAACAACAAACTTTCTCACATCAGCAAACAAAGAGGGCCAACAGAAACCAACCCTGAGTATCTTGTCAGTAGTGGACTTCCAATATAAGTGCCCTCCATAGTCCCCTGCATGGAATTCTTTCATGACATTGTCAATTTGATTCATAGTTAGACAATTCAGCAATATTCCTTCATGATTTTTCCAAAACAGGGCACTATCTAAGACACAAAGCTTTGATGCTTTCATTTTTAAAAATATTTTCTTGGTCCTGGACAATCCTGGGGGAGAAAACAGGTTTAACAATACAAAGCATATATCAGCATACCATGGGGATTGCAAAAAGGTTTCACTGATCTGTGGGGTCGCCAGCTCCTGTTCATTGTCCAGCTGGTTAATGTCTAAGGCTTGAAAGTTTGTTTCGGACATCAGTTTTGCTAAACCTTGTCCCTTTATCAGCTTGGTTGGTTTTATCTCAATTTCATACTCAAGGATATTAGCAACCCACTTGCCTCTTTTGCCTTCTATGCCTTCTTGGGTTAATATGTCTTTTACAACAGCGTTTGGCACATAAGCAATCACATGTGAATATAAAATGTAAATTCTGAAATCTTTGATTGCCTTAACAAGGGCATATGCTTGCTTCTCCATGATTTGGTACTTCAAGGGTGCATCTCTAAGGGCTCGGCTGAAAAATGCAATTGGATTTTCACTTCCATGATCATCTTTCTACAAAAGGACAACAACAATGGTGTGTTCAGATGCAAATGAAAAAACAATGAAATATTTATCAAATTGAGGACTTGTGAGGACTGGGGCTTGGGTTAAGGCAGACTTTATGCCCTCAAAGGCTTGCTTGGCCTCTAAAGTCCATTTTACCTTAGAATCCTTCTTTAACATTTTATTTAGCATTCGTATCAGCTCAGCCAAGTTTGGGATAAATCTCTGTAGGAAATTGATCTTTCCTAGGAATGCTTGCAATTCTTTGATGTTTCTTGGATAAGAGATTTGAAGGATGGCTAAGGCTAATCACATAGGGATAATCGGTGAAATATCGCATCACTCCAAGTTAAAACCTTGATTGGAAATCGCCGATAAGGGGGCTTCGATATAAGGGCTAGCCCATGACCAAGGGGAACTTAAAGGACCAGCGACATAAAGAACGTTACTAAGGAAAAGTAGCCCCCGAGAAAGAAAAAAAGGTCCTAGCACCTTAAGGCTAAGAAATTGGTCACCACCCTTGGTCTTATGAAGAAAAATGTAGGAAGAGCTAAGCAGAAGGGGCTTGTCATATCGGAGGTTGGAAATCAACATATTTGAATGTTGCACTAGTATGAAGTTTGCGACATGGGACTTCTTTGATATTACACTGTGGCAACAATACAAGGCATATTGGGCTCTGATAACATGATACATGAAGTTAAGGGGATGGACGAGTCAACAACTGTGATTCTGTGCAACCATCAAGGCCACCGCAGTTGATCGCTCTCAACTCCAGAGAGTTGGGAATTCAAGCCATTAAAGAGGAAAGCAATAGGCGAAATGGCCAAATCATTGTGGCAGAGACATGGCTTGATCAGAGGCAATTATAGGGATGACCTTGACATATTTTTCTCACCATCATTCAACTTTCCTTATTTTTGTTTATTCTGTATTTCTTGCATTTTAAAGAAAGGAACCGAATCCTAATTGTAATCATTTGGGCAGCAAAGCTATCACACACCTACACTAGTTGGTCAGACAACTGGAACTCTGTCTGAGATATTTTGTAAATGTTAAGTCAAAGCTCCCCCTCTCCTTATAAATAGGGGGAAGAAACACTTAATAGAGGTTCTAGATTTTTTTTTTTCACCCAAAGGGTCCAAATTCTGTGATTCCACTTTTGGTTTTATTTGCCTGTTCATGAGGGACTTGAGCGATGCCTTACTTAATGTAAATGGAATGGTGAATTGGAATCATTTGGAAGGATGAATGAAACTATTTGGTGATTCCAATAAGAGAAATATACATTATATTTCTCCTTTGTTTATCACTTCATGTTTGTTTTTCTTCCTCTAAAATAGTGTAATGAAGCTGTTGGTTTCACTCTTATTCATAGTTATATATTTTTCTGCTAAGTAGTAACAATACCTATGGTAATTACATATTTACTTGTGTTATTCAATATCCTATAGTACCTGTATGAGCACGGATTTAAATATGCTAATTAGTAACAAATGTATTCATGATGTATAGATCTTGGGACCTTAATTAGTGCTCCACTATTTCTATCATTCCACCTCTCAAGTCTTCCATACTTCTACTAGAACGTTTTTGCTTAGAATTCTATCTTGTTTCTAGCCCTATGCATCAAATTCCCTCCTCTCTCTCCTCCTCTTCACTTTACTACAATGTCAATATTAAAGCTACCTATTGTTGTGTGTTAGCCACCAGAACCAGACATTTTCTCTAAGATCAACGCGATTTACCCCTTGAGCATTTAGATCCATGTATTCGATTGAGTTTACCTTGATGAAGGACCATTGAACTAGCCCACCTTCATTATCTTTTTCAAACTACATGACAATTGGAGTGCAGCGAAAATCCCCACCGTAATATTCAAAATAACTCCTCTCTTAATATGTCCTAGGCACTGGTCTACAATCAACCCAGAGGCTATCTCTAGGAAGATTCTATATCACTTGAAGCACTTGTGCTATAGGTGATAGAAAAAGTGACAACAAATCTACTGGTGGATAAGATCAGTGGATCGTGGTAGATCCAGGTACTAAACCAACGACAATGTCAGCAGAAGACTAGGCGAAGTTGGAACAGAAGGAAAAGAGGACAATACGATTGTGAATCTCGGATTTAGTATTGTTGAATGTATTAGGGGAAGCTACAAAGAAGGATTTATGGGTCAAGTTAGGGACTTTGTACCAATCTAAGTCTCCGGTGAACAAATTGTTCCTATAGAAAAAGTTGTAGAACCTGAGGATAAAGGATGGAGACTTGGTGATAGAGCATCTAAATGACTTTAATATTGTGGTAATCCAGTTGTTATTTGTTGATATAAAAATTTTAGATGAAGATAAGTGCATTAGTTTGCTGTGTTCTCTACCAGATTCGTGGGATAGTCTGGTTGTTGAAATAAGTAGCAATATAACTACCTTAAAGTTTGACGAAATAGTCTCATCCTTGCTGTCAGAGGTGATGAGATGGAAAAATATGGATAGCCAGAATGAAGATGCCTTGTATGTACGAGGATGGTCCCCGAATAGAAAAAAAAAGTCATCGAGTGGGATATCTAAATCTAGAGGGAGATTTAAATCTACATGAAATCCTGTAAAGGTATGTTGTAAATGTGGAAAGGAAGGGCACTACAAAAAGTACTCTAGTTCTAAATATCCTGAGAAAGGAAAGGGATCTAATGATGCTCCTTCTGTAGAGGAGGAAACCACCTCAGATGATTGTGGGGATGTGTACTTGGCTTCTTCTTCAAGTACACATGTAGATCATGAGGCATGGTTGATTGAATCAGGTGCATCCTTTCACTTCACTCCCCATAGGGATTGGTTCTACGAGTATGAGAAATATGATGGTGGTGATGTCTTCTTAAGGGAGGACGGGAAGGCTATAATTGTCAGACGTTGAAAAGTCAAGCTGAAGTTGCAAGGTCAAAGGATTAGAACAATTTTGGGTGTTCTAAATATTCCTGCATTTCCCATAAATTTGATTTCTGTAAGCAAGATGGATGATGCAAGTGTAAAAACATTGTTTGAGAAAGATAATTGCAACATGGTTTGGGAAGCATTGGTATTGATATATGGAGTTGAGATTGGAACTATGTAGAAGCTTCTGGGTAGTATTGTTATTGATGGGTGCAACGGTTCTGTGGTTCTTGAAAGTGGAGCAGAAAATCTAGTGGTCTCTGGGGA
The DNA here is from genome assembly GCA_031772625.1 of Pinus tabuliformis. NCBI lineage: Eukaryota > Viridiplantae > Streptophyta > Pinopsida > Pinales > Pinaceae > Pinus > Pinus tabuliformis. The sequence continues at coordinate 79,349,717 of CM062815.1, read as the reverse complement.
AAAGACCATGCTATGGAATCAAAGTCTTGGATATACCAGAGAGAAGGGCCTTTGAATACTTGATGGTAATGGTATGGTAGAAGGTATGTCCATTTTTTCTCTCGATTAATTTCTGTGAACATTGTTCATATGGGAAGCAGAATCTGGTGAGTTTCCCCTTTGGTGCTAAGAAGGTGAAAGGGATATTAGAGCTTGTTCACAGTGATGTGTTTGGACCTGTGTCGATTCCATCAATGGATAAGTCTGTGTACTATGTATCATTTATAGAAGACTTCTCAAGGAATACATGGATATATTTCCTTATGAGGAAAACTAAAGTCTTTGACAAGTTTAAAGAATTTAAGGCTCTTGTGGAAATCCAGATAGAGAAAAAACATAAAGGTGTTGAGGATAGATAATGATGGAGAGTTATGGAAGAAGGAATTTGAAGAGTTCTATAAGAAGTGTGGTATAGAATGAAAAAAGAATAATCCATACACACCTCAACAAAATGTAGCTGTAGAAAGAATGAACAAGATGTTGATGGAAAAGGCAAGAAGCATGCTCCATGGTGTTGGGTTATGACAGGAATTCTGGGCAGAGGCGGTGGAGACTACATGTTACTTGGTCCACATATCACCTTCATCAACGTAAGAGGATAAGACTCCAAATGAGGTATGGACTAGTGATAAAACCTCTCTTTCAAATTTGAGGGTATTTAGGTATGATTCATATGTACATGTTCCAAAGGAGAAAAGAACCAAGTTGGATAGTAAGTATGAAAGGTGCATATTTATTGGGTATAAAGATGGTTTAAACTGTTATAATCTTTGGAACCCAGAAACAAGGAAGGTCATGTAAATACAAGATGTGGTGTTTAGAAAGATGAAAGAAGTTATTAAACATGAATTCCTACCAAAGGAACATGAGAAGATACAGTTCGAGCTAAAGGAGGAAGAATCAAACTACAACAGAACATAAATCAGAAGATGAAGAGCCACAAACTTGAGATGTGAGAAGACTAGTTTGAGAAAGAAGGAAACCAGAAAGGTATAGTCTATCTAATTTCTGTTCAAAATTTTCTTTATCTATTACTGATGATGATCCCAGAACTGTCAGGGAGGCAGTAGATTCAGAGGATGGAAAACTATGGAAAGAGGCCATGGTTGATGAAATGACATCTTTGGACAAAAATGAGGCTTGGGATCTGGTGGAGTTGTCGGCTGGAAGGAAACCCATTGGAAGCAAATGGGTGTTTAAGAAGAAGATGAATGCATAAGGCAAGGTGGAGAAATACAAAGCTCGGTTGGTAGAAAAATATTATTCCGAGGTGTCGAGAATCAATTTTGGTGATATTTTCTCTCCTATTTCCAAGGTAGCTTCTATTAGATTACTTTTATCTGTTGCTGCTGCGTTTTATTTTGAGGTAGAATTGATGGATGTGAAGAGAACATTTCTTCATGGGGATATGGAAGAAGAGATCTACATGAAACAACCTAAAGGATTTGCAGTGAAGGTGTTGTAGTTCTTTATTTTTGAGGTTGAGGGAGTAAACACATAGGACAACATCAATACCACTTTGGAAGTTGGGATCTAGCCTTGCCATCTTCAGAGAGGGATCTATCTGTAAATTTTAGCTTTGTTTTATGTAAATTTTAGGCTAGTTATAACTGTATTGTTTGTTTTAATTTGATTGGTTTGGTTGATTTGAGTGTTATAATTCCATTGGGCTATGGAGTTTATAAATTAAACTGGATTTTGCATCAATTTTTAGAGGAGTTTTCATGAGGCAAGCTAGGTTGCAATATTTGGATCTTTTCAGAAATTAAATGGATGGTGAAATAGCATAAGTGTAAGGTTCAGTAGAAATCAAGGAGAAATTAAGAATTCATTGATTTGACTTCAGTGGAAAACATTAAAATTACCAACCACCAAAATAGGTTTCTCTAAATAACAAATCCTATTTATCATAGTTTATGTTGAATAATTAAGATATTTAGAATAACAAAGAAAGACAAACAATGTTTAAACACACAATCAGAAGAGACACATCACCATTTTCTACACCACATGAATCCTAATAAAGGTCCTTGTATTATTGATGCTCTGGTACTTTGAAAAATACAATATGCAGAAGAAATTACCTTCGGAAATCAACCATTAATAATTCAAACAGTGAAGTATTTATACTAATAATTAAAAAATCCTTTACAAAATCGTTGTCAAATCGACAATGTATTATTAGCCTAATTACAAACAATATGATCTAATCCTAGTAGACAAATAGGCCACGTAGACAACTAAAAAGAAAGGTGGCCCTGTTTTGATGGTTTCGGTTGCTGAGTCAACCTGAAACTATGTTGTGTTGCTGAACTGACTGTCATGCTGGCTGATGTGTTGGCCGCTGTCTTACTGCTCCCGAATTACCTTTTTAATCCAGTAAATTGACCAGTTCTTCCCATCTCTTTTCATATGGTATGGTCAATTTTGTTACCCTGTGGTAAATTTCATCTACCTCTGTGTATTTGGCAAAAGTTAGCTTCACAGTAAAAATGTGTTTTACCTCATTCTGTATGTAGAAATCATTTGACATGGTTTCCAAAAATTCCCTTGATGTCATACTTCCCTTTATTCCACTAACCTTGATACTACTTCTGGCCATTTCTTTCATCTTCAGGACATAGTCTTCCTGAGTGATTAATTTGTCATTTATTACATAAATGCCGGGCAGTCCTTTCTGGATCAATGCTTCATTTTTGTTAGTGAACGTATTTACTTGCAACTCAAAGGTTTCACATCTTTCTTCCAACTGATCAATAAGGTTCCTCTTTGTCAATACTTTCTTGACTTCCAAAATAGTAGTAGTTCTATCGCTGATTCCTACTTCTTCAAGTTCATATTTGGACTTAGAATTCAAGAACCTGATAATGTTGGAGGCTTCTGTGGGCATCTCTCCAAGCTTCTCTCTTCCCTACACAATAGTTTCTGTAGCCTTTTCTATCAACTCTTTCTGCTCAAAGATGATTTGGATAAAAGGCCAAATCTCATTCATAGAGTCTAGTATATTCATCCAAATGGTTTCCTTGGCTTGGGCCAAGGTCTGACCAATTGAAATGTCCCTTTCCACCTTTTGCAACTTCTCCAACAATCTCTGTGATTTTTGCATTTCAGTGACATGAGAAACTTCAACTTTGGCCTTTTGTACTTCTAAATATTTGAGCTGATCTTGAAAAGTCTTGATTTCTTTTGACTGGAGTGACATGTTCTCCAGTGTCTTGGTCACCTGTTCAACACTTGCAGTATGAGTAGAAGAAGTGGCTGTAGTCGCTGTTCCTATAGCTGGAAGCTGAGAAATGGGTATGGCATCTAGGGGAATAATGGCCATCTTTTGACTTTATTATTTCATCTTTATCATTTTCTCCATCTCTGCATCCATCTTCCTAATCTGTATATTATGGTCTATGATCAACTTCATCATGCCAACCTTCTGTGCTTCATTTTCTTCAATGTCCTTTGTCAATGGATCCTCTGTGGCTGGAAGCTTATGCTGTTGCTAAAGGATGCAATGTCTAGATTCTTCTTTTTAATAATATCCTCAGAAACATTTACATCTTTAGGGTCACACCCTATCTTTAGTACCAAATCCTCCAAAGATTTGATCCTGTTATCTTTTGCCAAGGAGGACACTTTCTCCATTTTAAACTGTGACTGAACATTGGCAAAGGAAACTTGCAATTTAGATAGTGACATAACAATGTTAGTTAAAGTAGAAGATATCATTTCACTAGTTTTCTTGTGCATCTCCATTTGATCAATGGGATGAATGTCTTTGGTGTTGAACTCAAAGGTAGTGCTCCTGTAGTTTTCTGCTGTTTTTGGTTGTGGAACTTGGGCCTGAAGGAAGGCCATCTACATTTTTCCATTCTCTGTGTCAAAGACTGAAAACAACCTACTATGTGAGCAGGAGGTTTGCTTCTAAAACTGATTATAAGTACTATTTTTTAGAATCTCATTTTTGAGCTTAATCTCCCTGTACCTGTCAAAAACTATCTTCTCTTTGTCTATTTGGACATTCTATCTCTAGTTCAGTGTCCTTCTGACCTTGTGATGATGAAGGTCCAGTAGGAGATGTTGTGAATTTTATAGTTGCAGGTGGTGAATCTATGAATATGATGGAAACTTTCTCTTCTATTTCTTTTTCCACCTCTACTCTAGGATTCAACTTTGTCCTCTTCCTGTAACTGATCCTGAACTCTTTGGCTTCACTCCTAGTTGTTGATGAAGATCCTTCCTCCCTCTGTCTTTTGCTTGATTTTTCTTGGGGAGTGGGAGTCTGCAAACTGGAAGTGGAAAAGAGTTGTTCTTCAGCTTCCTGTAAGGTTTTTTTTGTCCATTCCAACTGATTAGCATACTGCTCTATTTTAGGTCTTGAAGTATGAATGTACGAAGTGATTTTAGCCTCCACTATGAGCTTTGAAATAATGCCAGAGGGGTCATAAGACCAAGTAAAACTTAGACTGAACTTCATTTCTTTAAGAATCTTATTAGCTTCTTCACCTGCTGTCTTGGTATTACATACAAATGGGCCCACCTGTGTCCTTATTCCGAACTGTGATTTCTTCTTGGCCACTACGAAATGGATGTCATCCGAATTCAGCATCTGTCTAATATACTCTAGGAAAAAAAATCTTCATGGGGAGGTATTTGGGGAGTTTGTATAAATACCAATCCCCAATCTTTTCTTGATCTGTTAGGTGCAAAATTCTTTTGACTTCTTCATTGATTCTGGGTTGAATTGCACTGTTAAGGATGTTCATGGCAGGATGAACAAAATCTTCAATGAACTACTTATAAGAAAACTCCTACTGTTCTTTCATGACCAATGATGTCCAAAAGATCATTGGCTACTGATTTCCTGCATCATCAAGCTTCTGCATTGCAAAACTGAATTTGTCTGCCTGATAGTAGAGGAACATATAAATCAAAATGGAGGTGTAATTAAACACTTGTTATGTGGGAAAATTTATCAATTGTTCATGAATACTGTCAGCCAAGAATTGACTGAAATTAAACACAATGGAAGGCTTGATGTCTGTGGAAAATATGGAGAGGAATCCTAAAATGGGCTTATCTACCCACTGATCAGAAAAATAACCTAAAATATAGGAAAGCATGGATATAATTTGTTTCACTTAATCAAGGAAGATGGAGGAAGAATATGGAGGATTATTTTTGGGTAACTAGGCATTCTTAGGCAAGAAGATTTTGAAGATTTTAGCTCTGGTAGCAAAATCCATCTTCTGATAAAGTTGGGTGAGGTATTCTAAGGAGAAAGGAGTATTATTTTCCACAGTGGGAGCGAGCATCATTTGGTCAATCGACTGGGCAGTAATTGTGAAGAGAATGTCACCTGAGGGGGCCATGATAGCTCTTTGAGAAGGGACATAACATTCCTGACACCTTCTGGTAAACTTAGGGTCTTGGAATTTCAAGGGGAAAATGTAATGGGGAAGATTGGACTCCTAGAGCCCAATTTCATCAGTTTTATCTACATGTTTGTCTTCTAACCAACAATATAATTCAAGAAAATCATAGTCACATTAGGTTTCATTAATCTTGTAATCCCTGTCGGCTAGAGGGATATGATCTAAGTCTATAGAAGGGGGAATCAAAGGATTAATAGGTTTGTCTTTGGTTTTGGTCTTCAAAGGCATGACTATAACAATCTGAAAAACAAGAGGAACTAACCGAAGAGCTTACCGGGGAAAGTGTTTGGGTAACGAACTATCAAGTGAAAGAAATTGGGAACTGCTAGTTTCTGTGTTGGTCGGGTCACGATATAGCTCTAAGAGTGATCGCTGTGCAAATATGTCAATTTATAGAGAATCAGGAGTGAAAAGGGAGGATATCTTGATGCCTCTGACCGTGCGGTTGATTAACCATATGCGACAAAGAGGCTTTGTCTGTTTGCGCTTTTACATTTTTCCTATCGGAATTAGGATAAAGGTTAATAATAAAACATATGAAAACACCTTATTCCATTGCACCCATTTTACCTTTTCCTATATCCTTAAAACTTAGGATAAAACTGACATAATCATATATTTGTAAAATCATCTAATTTACCTACCCATGACTAAACTGGCATTTTTTATTCTTCAAAAGGGTGCACTTAGACTAGCAAACCCACTTTATTTTCTTTTATACAGAATGAAAAACTATCTAACCTATCCCTTATTTCACCTATTGGTTCAGATTAAACAGTTGAATCAATGTCATTTTCTACACAATCACTGATTTACCCAGATTGGACTGTTGGGCAAATCTTTATTCTCTAACCTAATTTACAGAAATTTAAACAAGTTTAACCATGATTACATTGCATGATTAAACCAAAAGCTAGTGATTGTGGCATTTTGAACAAGATGTACACAACCTTTTCTTTTAACAATAATTAAGAAAACTATCTATGAGTAGTGGCATTTAGACTTGCAGCACTTTCAGTATTAGTGCTTTTTTGATTTTTATTTCTTTTGGCGGGGTTCAATATTTTGTTTCTTTTTCAATATTTTTGTTTTTTCTCTTTCTTATTTATACTCTCTTTTAATTTTTTATTCTATTTTTTCTTTTATTTTGAAATCATTGGAAGATTGACACGCATTTAAAAAATAATATTCTTGAGATATAATACTCAATTACCTTGAGATCCTATAAATTATAGGACCCTAATAGTGGCTCCAGCTGGGGATGACACTCTCCCTATGAGGTGCTAAGAACATTTAATCAATATCCTTGAGTGTTCTATTTCAGCAATATCCACACCTGATTTCCTTTTATTGTAGTACTTATGGTAACATATCAATGGAAGCTTAGGGCATTCTTTGCGGGCTTCAACTTCTATTAATAGGTCACCTAATCAAAATAATAAAGACAATGATATTTACAATTATTAATGCTAGAAAAATCTCTATTGCTTAGAGAAATAGTGCTTCAACATTCTCCCATTCATAGGTCCACCAGGAATCTCTGTACCATCTAGATGTTGGAGAAAGAATGTATTGTGTCCTCTAAAAGCATAAATGACATAAGGTTCAATCCATAGATTGTCAAGTTTTCCAAACTTTCCTTTGTCCTCTCTTCTAGAATCCCAATTTAAAACTCTATCACCCAAGGTGAAATCACCTGCTTTGGTTCTTCTATCAAAAACATTTTTGATGTTCTCCTAGATGACATGAGCCTTATTATATACTTCTTCCTTGGACTGCTACAATTGGATTGTCTGATCAATTCTCCTTTAGATGTCATTTGGCTCAACTTGTAATTCCTGAATTATCTTCATGACTGGAACTCCCAAAGAGGATGGAAAAACAACATCCATTCCATAAACCAATTGGTATGGTGACATCCCAATTGATTTCTTAATAATATTCACCAGACTTTTATTTAAAGATTCAGCCAACCCATTACCATGTGGGTAATAAGCAGTTGAATGTCCCAAAGTGATATGGTATTTGTTGCAGAAATCTATCATTTTCTTAGATCTAAAGGTTGCAACATTGTCTGTAATAAGCTTGTTTGGACAACCAAATCTAGATAGGATATTAGTTTCTAAGAATTTGATGATTACAACATCTATGGCTAGTCTGGAGGGTGTGGCCTCAATCCATTTGGTGAAATAGTTAGTAGCAGTGAGGATCCATTTATGTTGGGTAGAGGATGGTGGGTGGATTTCTCCAATGAAATCCAACCCCCATTGTTGGAAAGGACTTTCAACATATATGGGTTTCAAAGGTAGAGGCAAAAGATTTCTTTTCCCTTCAAAGATTTGACATTTATGGAAAAAGGTTACCTTTTTATGAACATCTGGGAAAAGTGTAGGCCAGTAAAAACTAGCTTTAAGGATATTATTAGTAGTGGTTTTCTAGTATAGATGGCCACCAGAGTCACCTTCATGGAATTCCTTCATCATCTCTCAATAAACACTTTAGTAGAATACCACCAACATCTTTCCAATATAAAACATTATCTATGATCCAAAATTTAACTTCTTTTAGCTTCAGAAATCTAGCCTTTGTTTTTGTAGACCAGGAGGACCATTTAAATTGAATAAAACATAAATAATGTCTGCATACCAGGGTGAGGTAATGAAAGCCTCATCTAATTGTGGAGTCGCCTATTCCTCTTGATCATCCAATTCAGCTATAAAGTTGATATCCAAAATATTAAAGTTATATTCAACCATCAACTTGGCTAATCCTTATCCTTTGATAAGCTTGGTTGGCTTGATTTCCATGTCATACTCAAGAATGATGGCAATCCATTTGCCTCTTTTTCCATCTGGTCCATTTTTTGTCAAAATATCCTTAACTACAACATTTGGTACATAAGCAATTATGTGAGAATGAAGGATATATACTTTGAAATCTTTAATTGCTTTTATCAATGCGAAAGCCTGTTTTTCCATTATGTAGTATTTGAGTGCAACATCCCTCAGAGCCTTTCTAAAGAAAGCAATGGGCTGTTCATATCCATCATCATTTTTTCTGTAAAAAGACAGATGCAACAATATGATTAGAAGCAAATGAAAAAATTATAAAATCCTTAGTAAAATATAGACTGATAAGGACTGGTGCTTTTGTCAAAGCTTGCTTAACTTGGTCAAATGATTGCCTAGCTCCAATGTTCCATCTAATTTAAGAATCTCTTTTTAGCCTACTCATTATGTTTCTGAGAAGTTCTGCCAGGTTAGGGATAAATCTTCTTAGGAAGTTTATTCTACCAATAAACGATTGAAGTTCCTTAATGTTTCTTGGATGATTGATTTTCAGAATAGCTTCAATCCTTTTGGGATCAATTTTAATACCTTCCTTAGATATGATATGACCAAGAAGTTTTCCCTCTTCAAGGCCAAACAATGTTTTCTTAGGATTTAATGAAATCCCAAACCTTCTACATTTCTCAAATACTCTTCTCAGATGTGACAAATGTTCTGGATCAGTTTTAGAATAAACAATGATGTCATCAAGATAGATCACAATAAATTTTCCAATTTCATCAACGAAAGAAATATCCATTTCTCTTTGAAATGTGGCCCCAACATTCATTAACCTAAAGGGAATCTTCACATACATGAAGGTACCCCATGGAGTAGTAAAGGATGTTTTATCTTGATTGTTAGGGTGCACTAAAACCTGATTATAACATGAGAAACCATCTAGTAAAGAAATCCTAGAAGAACCAACTACCTTCTGTAGAATATGATCCATTTTTGGTAAAGGGTAGTTGTCCTTTAGGGAGACTTTATTAAGGTTCCTAAAATCTATGCAAAATCTGATTTCACTTGTTTTCTTCCTAGTTGGCACAATATTGGAGACCCATTTAGAGTACCTAAGAGGAACTATGATTTTAGAGTCATACATTCTCTTAATTTCCTTCTCAATTCAAGGCATTAGAACTGGATTTATTCTTCAGAGCTTCAAGGCATTAGAACTGGATTTATTCTTCAGAGCTTTTGTTTAAATGGTTTATGATCTTATTTAATTGGAATTTTGTGTTGTATAATCTCTGTATCATATGTTTTAAGGTCTTCATTACTCCAGGCAAAAGCATCACTAAATTCCTTGAATAAAGTAATGTATTTTTGTTTTTCAACAACTAGGATTGATTTAGACAGTTTTATGATTTTGGGGTCTTTTTCATTGCCTATATTACAGTCTTCTATTGCTGCTCCTATGGGCTCAATATTAGGCTTTTTAGCCACATCATTGAAATCAAATAACTCTTCTAATGGAACTAGACCTCTAGGAAAAATATTATCCTTTAGTTGGAGTGTTTAAAATTATTCTTTTTCTGGGTCTATTTCAAGCAATTCTAATTTATTTACAACTTTATCTGTGGGTATATTTACATTTGAATTTTCTGACTGCCTTTCTAAACTAGAATGTACAACTTCCTGATTTTCTAATTCAAATTCCGAATATATACTATCATTTTGAAATTCATCTTTAGATTGCAAAAAACTTTCAATCTGTTTATCATTTCAAAACACTAGCCAATACTTCATGTTATCTGGTACAGCTAGTCGGTGTTTCACCTCCAATACATATTCTTGATTAGGATAAGGAATTTTACAGGAGCTGGCTAAAAAGGCCAGATTGTTTGGAATGATATTTTGTTTTCTAGGAATTACATAAAGGTCGAATTCAAGAAAACTTTCTAGAAAATCAAGCACATCATTTCTGTATTCTCTCATCCTAGGGTGTTTAGCTAAATACTCTCCTTTAATTTGTTTTATAACTAGCATTTGCACCTAATGTTGCAAAGGAAACGTCGTAAGGCATAGTGTGTGGAAGAATATCGAAATGTGAATAGGCTTTTGTAGGCTTTTTTGAAAGCAAGGGTCGATGATTTCGAGTTTTAATTTGAGGAAGCCATGCCAAAAACCGTTGAAATGGAATGCAAGTAGCCATAAATATGCATTGAACTTGTTTAGAGACATTTGTTTGTAGTTGGTAAAAATTGTGGAGTTAAAGGTGAAGATAAATGAATGAATCCATGTGAACAACAACTGGGTATCCATATTGATTTGGATAGGGTTATTTAAGAAATGATTATTCAAACGGGAAATTAAATTAATATGAAGATATATTGAAAACATGTATTATATTCATTAAAATCAATTGATTTTGTCAACAAAATATGTTAAAACCCATTGACAATGAATTGGTTGTGAGGACATAAACTATCAAAATGGTATTGATCTTGAAACATCCCTTTTTAAGTTTGAAATGGAAAACACAAATAGTTGTGAGGACATAAACCATCAAGATGGTATTTGATCTTGAAACATCCTTTTTTAAGTGTGAAATGGAAAATACAAATAGTGTATTGTAACATCCTTTTTTAAGTTTGAAATGGAAAACACAAATAGTTGTGAGGACACAAACCATCAAAACGGTATTTGATCTTGAAACATCCTTTTTTAAGTTTGAAATGGAAAATACAAACAATGAATTGTAACAGAAGAGGTTTGAGAAGGAATATAATATTCTAAAGAACATTGTGCTTGTCATTCCATATTTGAAGTTGTATGAAAACATGTTGGAGGCATCGAAGACCTGAAGAAGCAGTAATGGACCTGCAAAATGTATATTTTGTTAGAATTAGTAATATGTAAATCAGTTGCGGAAATTTATTAGCAATACTTTGCAGGTGAGTTGTGTTAAATTAATCTGGAATGAATGGAAATGAAGTTACCTTTGCTATGGGGATTTATATATTGTTAGTGGAAGATGCATGGTGAATAACGACATATTGAACACCATTGGAGGTTAATGAGTAGTTGGAGATGCATATTTTTTGCTTGCCATTCTACTTATAGTTGCTTAGGTATGCTATTTATGAGTCCATGTGTCCTGTTGCAAAAGAAATAAAATGTTAGAATGAGATGTATAGATAATATAAAGACATTCTAATATTTGCTTAATTATTAATATTGATTATAGTTGGTTGTTGTTGAAAGATATGAAAAGTATGTTATGAAATAGAATGAGGTAAATAAATGGAGGAAACCTTTTGGTGATGTTAAAGTATGGGTTGGAGCAGATTATCTGGAGGCGGCATTGAACAGAGAATTTCTTCTGCGTGTTTTTTGCGAGCAATGTTTTTGTTGTCCTTCATTTTACTGTAACGATCGAAACTGAATGCGGGGCTAATCCGGAGATCTTGTAGAGAAGGTACTCTTGAAATAGCTGTGAATGTGAGACCTTGACGTTCTGTTTTTCCAATGTCAATTGTTGCTTTTGGAAGTGTCATACCTTGAGATTTATGTATGGTTAAAGCCCAAGCCATCTTCAGTGGAATTTGTGCATGTCCATTTCTTTTTACTGCTAGAATAGGCAAGTGAGTGGGGTTTCTCTCATCCCAAGGAGGCCCAATGTATTTGGGAAAATCTATGACAACAAATGTTGGAATTTGTGGTGGTGCAGTTGATTCTTTGTAAAATATGGTTACAATTTCTCCGAGGGAACCATTAACAAGTCTGGCTGAAACCCAAAGGTTGGAAGTGAACATAACTTTTTCGCCATTGCATAGTAATACAATTCGCTCAAGTTGCTTGTCTTCTGAGGAAATGCTGGAATATGTGTTGTCATCTTTAGCAATGGATCTTGTAATAGGAGTGTTTAGACATTTCATCATTTGCTTATTATGGACCATTGTTTGAGCATTTGTTGGAAATAGATGCATGGAATCATGGAATGAACATATTTATTCTTCTGATAAAAAGGAATCTGTGCGTGACATGAGTACGTTGTAGCCGTCAATTGTTGGATTTGCATCTCTAATGTTTTCGAGAATGTTCCTGAAAGTAACCTGTGCGATGTTGTCGCCTTGTTGACGAAATATTGTGTCTAATGTGATGGCTGTGTTGAAGGTGTTCCATAGTGCGCTTCCGTGGCTCATCCCTGCATATAGAGGTATGTCTTTGATGGGTGGTCGCTAACCGAGATCACCAACCAATATAATGGAACAACCACCGAAAGGAGTGTTTCTTTGGCGGGGAAATGCCTCTCGAAGACGTTCATCAATATGGTTGAGAAGCTTTGGCCCAATGAAGCTCATTTCATCGATTAGTATGTATCTTATATGCCTGAGATCTTCTTGGAATTTTGCAAGAGCATTACCTTGTAAGGGCATAAGATCCTTTATAGGAAGGTGCAGAGCAGAATGAATTGTTGATGCTTGTATGTTGAAGGCAACAACCCCTGTAGGGGCGAGGAGCATGATCGGTGAAGGTTCTGGGCTTGCAAGGCTTATGAGCATATCTTTGATGCAATTAATAAGGAGGGATTTTACTGTACCGGCAGTGCCTTGTATTATCATTCTGAGAGCGGGTAAATAATCCTTCTTAGAAAAATGATTAGAAATAATATTTAGAGCTTTTCTTTGCATTGTAGATAATGTAGTAAGGGTTGCCACGATATGTTGATGTGTTTGAAGAATGTGGTGGATGGAGCGGCTATTCTCAATGAATTGTATGGCATTATTTTGTAGATCCAATGGGATAGTGGTATGATTCCAGTTATGGGTGTCATCAAAGCCACAAAGACCTAGCATGTCAAAGTCATTTATGAAGAGCTCATTTGTAGGGTGTAATTGGGAAAGCAATTCCCATTCATTTATTTCCATGGTGTCTGGAGGATTGGTTTCATGAATAGTTGAGGTATCATTTGTGACAGATTCAATATCAGATAGTGTGCGGTGTTGATGCCAAGGTTTGTAGAATGGATGAAATGTTTGCTAATTTGCGATGAATTCTGCAGCAAAATCTCCTATATCTTGTACGATATGGCGAAAAGGTTTGTATAGCATAAGTTCAACCTTACAAAATTCAGCGTAGCAAGGTTCTGTTGTGGATGGTATGGAGGAGTAACGTGGTATGGCCTGAACAATTTCTTTTGTAGGTCTTTGTTTCCATTTGTTTGTTTTACGACGAGGATCATATGACCAGGATCTTGCCAATTCTATTAGTGATGTGGATTCTAGGGTAGAAGGGCGCTGGATATATGTATCTATGATGTGTGGGGATGTAGTGGAGGTGGTGTTCGTTTGTGGAAGGCGCATAAGAATTTTTTGGTTTACATTTAAAGAAATGAATGGTCGACTACATAATGTTAATGGTAATTTTTGCAGCATATGGCAGGTTTCTTGTGCTCCAATGTCACGATCAACAAGGGTTTCTGCAAGAAATTTTCGAAATGCGGATGTTGCTGGGTCAGCAATGGGTGAAGCCAGGACAATTCTACGTAGCATGTGGTGGAAACTTTCAGAATTTTTTTCTGCTTTGGATGCATATTTGGCGATATATTTTTGTACAGCGTGTATGGAGAGTACTGGTTGGCAGTCAACATTTGCACACCAAATAGATAGGATGGTAGGGTTATGGCTATTGAGTCGATCGTCGTTGCGAGCAGGGGTGTATGTTTTTTGGCCATTGGAATCAATGAATAAGGCCGATTTTGGATGTAATTCCCATGGTGCTTTATAACGACATTGGAGTGAGGATCCATTTTTTCTTAGGCATGTGCTTTCTGAGCATTTTGTGTGACGTTCAACACAATTGACGAGCTATTCATAGTCACTGAAAGGATTGGTTCTGAAGATTTGCGGTGTGGACAATAGACAAGGGTCTTCGGGATTTGTTCAAGCAATTGGTTGGTTTGAAGTTGAAGGAGTACGAGGGTTCCAAGTGGAAATATATTTGTCGAAGAACTGCCTTGTAATATCAACTACTTCTGTGTCTTCCCAGTTGAGGTTTTCCATATCAGGTGCATTTTCTATCCAAATGAAAGCATGGATGTGCGTAGATCCCCTATGTTGCCATTCATACCTATCAAGTATGCGTTTTTGTAAGATAATTTTGCAATAGGTGAGGAATGTTGTTTCGAGTTTTTGGAAAAATAATGCGGTAGAATGCGTACCTGTACCAGTAATCTTTTGTATTCAAGTGTTTCTCTAATATAATCTCACGAAATGCTGTGAATCTATGGTGCATATATAGTGATGTTAAATGTGGGTTAGGGATAATGTTATCATTTCTCCACTTTTGTTGTTTTGCAATATCAGAAGGAAGACATCCGGGCATGATTGCATGAAGATCAGGCCATTTTGTATCAGCTGCACTTAATATGAAGAAGAATGTCAGGCAACCGAGTTGAGATTCCATGTCCGTTAGTTCATTTTTAGATTTGTGCCAAAATGACCTTGTTCCACGTAAAGAGCTGCCGAATCGCATGACTTGCTCTACCAATTGCTCATCTGGAAATTGTTCTAATCGGATGTTCAGATCTTGAATAGATATTGGGAAGTTATCTGTGATGTTCTTTTTCACAAAAATCGATGTTGTTGCTTGACTGTGATGTCGCATCATGAGATTATATATGTAATAATGAAAGCGTGGGTGCTTTCCAAATCTGTTATCGTAGTAACGTATGAGATGAAGTGCATATTCATGTAACTGCACTGCTTTCATTCTTGGCTGATTTGGCATTGCAGCTCCTGTTGGAAAAAGGTGGGGAAAGCCATAGAGAGTAGACCTTCTGTGTTGTATTCATTGACTGGCGATAAACCAATTGTTGGCCACTCAATTGTAGTATCAGATTGGTGGTTGTAAGCATGTAAATAATAGTAGATTTCTTGGATTTATGTATTTGTATTAGGTATGATGGGTACAAATGATGATGTTTGGTTTACGGATGGGTTTGCGGAATCTTCGATGAGCTCATGTGGTGGTTCAAGTGAAAGGTGGACAGTGGTTTCTATAGTATTGGAATGGTGAAGGGAAGAGGAGACATCGGTGGGGATTGCTGGTAAGGATGCCAGTGCATTGGTATCAATATGAGCATTCTTATAGTATGGGTCATTTGCCAATTTGTATTCTAATGCAGCGAGAACGCGATGTCTACTGACAATGAAATCATAAGCCCTATGGTCATTACTATGACGCGTGACAATTAGGATGTCCAAGTGTTCAACACGTCGTGGCAACATGTTTGCGATTTTTGTAATGTCTTGAGGAAAACAAATTGTGTGGCCACTGTATTTATATTGGCCACCACGTGCATGTGTTACTTGCAGTATAGGGTTAACCTTAGCAATGAGCATTTCTTCTATTTGTGAAAGAGATGTAAGGACAGCTGGTTGAGGACCAGGGTCCATGTTGTTTGACAATGAGAAGCAATGACCCTTTGTTTCAAAGACGCATCCGGAGCAACAATACATGTGGTTGGAATTGTGGATATGTATTCCAGGATATGATTCAAGACAAATGGAGCATGGTCATTTAGGTGGAAGTTTATCAATCTTTGCACGGAAATCTCGATGTGCTTGATTAGTATAAACGTTGTTGAAAGCATGTGTGAAGGAGGGGTTAGGGAAATGAGGCATGGATGTATTTGTTTGGGAGGTTTGCTGAGAAGATAAAGAGTTTGATAATTGCAAGGGAGGATTGTTTTCTGGGTGGGCCATTTCAGACGAGGAATGTTGGTTTTCCTTCTGTTTTTTGTGTTTTTGACATTCTCTGATGTCTTTTTTTTCTTGATAAAGCTCACAACGACGTGCATTTATTCGTTCTTTATTTTTTGCATAGTATCTTCGAGCACGTTCGTTATTAGAAGAAGAAGCCATTCACAAAATTTATGGTACTTATAAGCAAGAGAGGGGAAAAGAAGAATGCTATTTGGAGACAACAACCATGTTATTGTATGAAAGTGAAAGAAGGGTAAAAAATTCAAGAGAAAGGGAAATAAGGGAAAAAAATCTAAGTTTTGAATAGTTTTATGTGAATTGTTTTATTTGAATAATCTGTTTGAAAGAACATATTAGTATTTTTTCTTTATACATGTAGATAGTTTCATGTGTAATGTAGCAAGTTACGTCATTTTTTAAAAGGAAGAAGATGATAAAAGAAAAAAAGAATGTGAATTTGTCTACTTACATAATGCTAGATACAATGGAGGATGAATACTTATTTCAATGGTATATAAGAAAATTTCATAAGAAGGCATGCAACAGTATATCTTGTAAAGTTGTATTTATAAAATTGGACAATAGGAATTGTCAAAAAGCAAGGAATACATTTTGCAATATTTATCTACAATGTCGAGATGTTCTGAATTTCTCGAAGGATATTGTTGCATTCTGTCGTGAAATTTAACTTTTCTTCTTTTATGATAACACATTTCAATCATGGCACTTCTTTAAAAGTTTCTGTCTTCACTGATAGTGTGAAGATATGATCTGTCCATAGAGCTTTAGAGACAATTTCCTTGATTAGTTCTGGATCTAAAGACAATAAATAGAAGTCTTTGGCATTATTTCCAAGAATTGTAGATCCCACGTCTTCGAAAGCAACAGTTGAAGCTAATTCACCTGTGTGATCTTGTATGTCGATTTTCAATAAGTATCTGTAATCACAGTCACTTACTTCAGCGTTGAATTTTGGACAGAACCACATCCCTGTATTTTGTGGAATAAGTTTTTTCATGCATTTTTTCCCACCAACGATCGACAGGAAAGAAATGTAGTAAAAGCTATCCATCCCAATTTTTGTTATTGTGCCCTTTAATTGAAAAATGTTGGTTTCTCTAAGGAATCAATACTGTAAATGTCAGCAATTGTTATTTTTTTTTGTTGATGGCCAAAAGGAGATCTTGTTGTCAAAGATGTAGAAGCTGCAGTCGAACCTTCTTTTTTAAACCACGGCTTTAGCGTATGGGCCTCTTTAATGTCAGGATCTACAAGAATAATGGATCTCGTTGTAGTGCTGATATTTTTTCCATTAAATTCTCCAACACACGCAGATTTGATTGCAATGATGGGGTTATTTCCTGTAGCACATAGGGAGGAGATTTCCTGTGACACGGCATTAAAATTATCTCCCCAAAAGATTGCATCTATGTTATACCTTGACATGTCTTGAAGTTGTACTGTTTGTTTATTAACTTCAGAGCCATCTTTTCTACGTATAGTGCATACACTGGAAATGTCTATGACAACACCAAGAATATCAACAATGGAGTTGACGTTTGTTGTTCTGATATCATTAATTGATTTTATATTGAATCGCACTGTTGGATTATATTTTTTTTCGTTGGCAACATGTTCTATGGTAGATGTTGCATTCAAAAAAATTTCCCAGTCATTTTTCAAGTGGTTGTATTGCTTATTAGCCATTTTTACATTCCCTTCAGAGACAATGTAGACATTTTCATTTTGGATTTTGTCGAAAAAATAATTTGTGACATTGTTGAAACATGTAATATGTATTTCTCCACCCTTTGTATCGAACAGGTCAAAACCAAACACTTTACTGGGTCCGTATTGATTTTGAAACTGTCGAAGAGCTGTTTTCCTTTGGACGTATCCTTTTATGCACCAATTTGAGTGGTAAGGTTTTAACGATTTGATGGGAATTTGAACTGGAAGAACGGATGGAGTTGGAGTAGTTGGAAGAGGGCAGTGTCTTTTTGATAAAGGATTTGGGTCCGATGAGGATGGAGTTTTTTCATCAGATGTGATCGGGATACTCACAATTTTTGGATTGCCAATTAAGGGTGAAAATGAAGTAGATATTTCAAAGTCTATTAGCTTTATAGACCTACACAACAAATGAGAGTCATAGGAATAACTGTTAGAAGCGGTTGTGTTATAAATGTTAAATGTTAAATTTGAAATAAGAAATTTATAACAAACTTACGTTGATGGACCGATAGTTGAGGTAGTCCAACTTTTAACATTTATAACAGAACCCTTTTGTAGCAAGCCTGTTGCTACGAGATCATTGAAATATTTTGGAAGCATGATGTGTTTCTTATGTGTTCCGTCTGAAATTGCAATACGATATCGTGGAGTTGAATTTTGCATTGATTGTATTGGTTCAAGTTCAACAATTTGTAGGTATGGTTGAATATGAGTTGATCCAGATAACATTGAGGAAATTGCATTCTGAGTAAGGTTTGTTGTCATTTTTTTGGTACAAAACAAAGCACAAAATGTTGTTTTCTTCACGTAAGATGTTTAATATTCATTACATTCCTACAACATTACTTGAAAATATATGAATTAAAGGGAAAAGGGCAAGAAGCATGTTCAATTTGTTTCTAAATGAGTGGGTATCTAAGCTTGGAAACATAATGAAGAAAGATATTTATTACAACAACTTTTATATGATCATTTTTTTTGAAACATAGTTTCACCAAGCGAAGAGGAAGAAGGAGAGGGAGAAACAAACGAAGTAGAAGGATGGGGGGTAACTCTAGTATCATCTGGTTGTTGATTTGATTGCTCAAGAATCATGGTGTTTTGAACGACAGAGGTCGAGAAAAGCCATACTGGCAGGAAAATTGCAAGCCCTGGAAGGGACAATGTAGCCATATGAGGTGCACCAACATCTCCCCTAGAGGAAAAGGGAGTAGGATTCCCCCAAGGGGAAATCCTTGATTGGTGGACTCCATTTTTTCAACCTGAGACCAATGAGGGAACAATGATGTTATTCTGATTTAAATAAATTTTATTACGCTTTGACACAACTTGATTTTTCAATTTTTAAGAGTCGAGAAAAAGCTAAAGATGACTCTAGTCACCTTCAATTTGGGTAACTCTAGTATCATCTGGTTGCTAATTTGATTGCTCAAGGATCACGGTGTTTTGAAAGACAAAGGTTGAGAAAAGCCATACGGGCAGGCCAATTGCAAGCCCTGGAAGGGATAATATAGCCATATGAGGTGCACCAACATCTCCCTAGAGGAAAAGGGAGTAGGATTCCCCCAAGGGGAAATCCTTGATTGGTGGACTCCATTTTCTCACCCTAAGACCAACGAGGGAACAATGATGTTATTCCGATTTAAATAAATTTTATGATTCTTTTACACAATTTTCTTTTTCAATTTTTAAGAGTCGAGAAAAAGCTAAAGATGACTCTAGTCGCCTTCGATTTTTAATGAGCCTGAAGTGACAAGTGCTCAGATGGACCTTTTCTTTTAAGGAGTCTGAAAAGGAATGAAAGTGACTACTTTGGATATCTAGACAGGGGGATTACCAAACCAATCGCAAAATTGCAGAATACTTTTTATGGTACAGTAGTCAATCTTCCTGAATGTTGTGTTCAGTGCATTGCGATCGATAGGGCGGCAAACACGGCTTCCTAAGG
The DNA here is from genome assembly GCA_031772625.1 of Pinus tabuliformis. Classification (NCBI taxonomy): domain Eukaryota; kingdom Viridiplantae; phylum Streptophyta; class Pinopsida; order Pinales; family Pinaceae; genus Pinus; species Pinus tabuliformis. The sequence goes on along the minus strand of CM062815.1, from coordinate 79,330,030 downwards.
ATAAAGGATATAGCCTACTGTGGTCTCCCAATATATACTCAATGGTACGTGGGAGCACAAGTCCATACTGGCACTTGTCGTTTCAAAGAGGAGGAATCACCCAACCTACGATGAAAGCGATAGTTACTAGGCTTTACAATGCTGGAATACGTCTCTAGCCTAGACTTATAAATGTTGTGCGTTAGATTCCAAAGCATTTTTATGTTTATTGAAATTTATTTTACAATTGATATTTCTTAAGAAGTTTGCCTTTAAGGTTGATTGCGTGATGTACATATACAATTCCTAAATATGCAATCTAAGATGATAAACAGTCGTTTACTTTCTTTTTGCAGTGAAAATCCTAGCTACTAAGGAAAGAGAAGTGAAATTGTTTCAACATAGAGCAGAGAGCACACACTAAGTCCTAAATCAATTTCCGAATGCATTCTAAATGCAAATGCACATGCATGTATTTGTTTTCCGCTTTCTTAATGTGTGGATGACAAAAAAATGCCAAGTGGAATATAATATCAGTACAGTGATATGACTATTCCAGAATTTTGATAGACATGAGAAAAGCTATTAAAGTTGGTATCTAAGATTTCTAGAGTCTGTACAGTCACAATGGCACCACTTTGCATTAGTTTAACACAAAGGAATAAAGTTTAAATTATCAAGAAAGCATATATATAACTGAATCAATTCAATTGGGAAATAATTTTGAATCAAATTTATAAGACTCTGTATCTGCTCTGTGGCTAATGTACAATTGATGGCAGAGGATTTTCTATCATGGTCCATGGATGAAATAGAAATTAAACAAAAACTCAGAAAGGAGATTAAGGCTGTTACCGGAGATGAAGTAATACAGAAACGTCCAGAAATGTCCTTGAAAGCTGAAAGTTGAATCGCCTAGAGACAAAACAGAGTAGGCCAAGGCAAAGTATCTGTATATAACATTGTTGTGTGAGTAACCAACATAATCTGTACAGTGCTATGGAAATTAATAGTCTCTATGGGAAAAAAACCCAATATAATCCACACAATCTAATCCTCACGAGGAAGGTTTTGCACGAATTTAAAGATTTTCTTATGTTATAAAATCCTAAGCTAATGTGGGTGTCCTAGCAAATAAAAATTTATACCATAATACCCACTTACTATTAAGCATACAATCTAAACAGTAATCAAAGAATAGATAAGAATCAATATACCATACAATAAAAAGAAAAAAAAGGGAGTATGGGATAATGGCAATAGAGCCTCTGTAGGGAAACAAACCCAAGTTTGAGTCCAAAATCCCTAAGAAGACCCTAAATTCAACATATCCATGTGGATATGAGGTGTGATGACTATGTACAAGATTCCAGGAAATAGCAATGTCAATACAACTAAAAGAGCATCAAAAACTCATTAGCAGACCTCTGCATACTTCAGCAAAGGTGAAAAAAATCCAGAGCTTATCAGTCTCTAACTTCAGCTTCTTATCATGATACTAAATGAAGGATTATGCTTTTAAAAAATCTGAAGTAGCTATGAAAAAGATTAATGAGAACACAGTTCTACTTTATTCTTCTACAAATCCTTATCAGGCTAAGAAAATATACTTCTAATTTATGCATTTCAATCAACCATCAACCGACATTACCCTCGGACATATCCCAGCTCGATGTGGTGTCCACTGAATGTGCTTTGGCAATGCCAATTCTCCAGCCAATCAAGGATGACATCATGACATTCCAATGTAACGTTTGGGATAGAAGAAAGCCACCGAATCATGATAAATCAATGTACAAATCTAAATCCATAGCTTATCAGTCTCTAACTTCAGCTTCTTATCATGATACTAAACGAAGGATTATGCTTTAAAAAAATCTGAAGTAGCTATGAAAAAGACTAAAGAGAACACAGTTCTAATTTATTCTTCTAAAAATCCTTATTAGGCCAAGCGAATATACTTCTAATTTATGCATTTCAATCAACCATCAACTGACATTACAAACATAGTACAAATTTATGCAGCTTTTTGGCCCACAGGCATACAATCTAGGGCCAATAAGGACTTTTAATAGCTTGGATAAATGAAAAGCAACATTCATGAGCTATATAATAATAAATGCAGAATAGGGGGATCCCGATGCTTGGAATTGGAGAGACAGACCTCTTGTCCAGAGGCTAGGAAAACACGTGAGTTCTAAACTACAAATAAACCCTAACCCTGCCGTGAGCTGACAGAATGAAATATTAGAAGCAAGAAAGAACACTAAGTTCATACCGTAGATTGTTTTTTTTATTTCTATTGTAGATGCTAAAATTCTCTGTTGAACTCCAGACTTGGGACTTCAATTAGTAATTCTGTGCTAGACTGGATTAAATTATTTGACAACAATTGCAATTAGTCTATAATTGCTTGGCACGATAGTGGTATACTGTTTAACTGTTATATATATATATAGATTGAGTTATCTAGTTGTAACTGTTTGGTTTGGACAATATTGTTCATTAAATTTTATAATGTGTGGACTGTGGATGTTTGATATTAAAGATGTTACCTTGTGAAGTGTTACGAGAAAATTGTTGTATAAAACGTGACTGTGTGGGAAAACCTAGGACAAAATACCCTAGCTCACTACAAAACCTCACTTCATTTAGAGAGGCAAACAAATGTTAATTCTTACATAAAAGATGTGTGGCTCTCTTTAAGATTAACTCCTTATTGTTAATATCTAATTAGATGATACCCCCATCCATTATCCCAATTGTTTGTAAAACATGAAAGAAAAACTTTACCTATTAAATTTTGGTGCATGCCCATTTGCGTTTAATCATCATTCCGACTTGTGAAAATTACAAATCCTTACTTTTATTTTTACTAAACTTATTTCCCATGGAGGAGGCTTTCTTAATGATGTTCTCCATATTTGCATAATCTTACAGTCTTCCAACTTCTCCTATTCAAGTATGATTCAGCCTATCGAATTGTTCTTTCATAAACTTACATGTATTAACACCCATCCTTTCAATGGTGAGATTTTGTTTGATTTTAGAAGACACACAAAATACTAAAATAGAGAGGGAGATACAAAGATGTCACATGTCTTTTAGGCCTTTAGGTCGTCGTGGTTGTTTAATGCAGCCCATTGCTTTTGTATAGCTTTCCTTGTACATATTTGTATGCTAATAATCAAAGGAAGTATTTTATTTAAAAAAGAAAAGGAGTTTCCATGTCTGAATACATCTAATATAACACAGATCACTGCATAAATTTATAACTTTGGTGGATAGAAATAAGGTGATAGTATTGAAGGCATAATTCCCACATAAAGAACCAAATATCTTCTCAAGGCCTTCAGAGGCAGTTGGACCTTGGATGTTGTCTGTAACTTTTTGCAAACATAGACTAATGGCAGTGAACTTGAAAAAGATGAGGGTTATGATCCTCGATCTCAAACATAGACTTATCACATTGAATCTTAACAAGACTAAGTTTACAATCTTCAATACCAAAAATAGATTATGCTAGTGAACCCTAACAAGACTAAGGTTATGATCTTCAATACCAAACATAGACTTATCATGTAAACATTAACAAGACCAAGGTTATGATCTTCAGTACTTCTAAGAACAATCATACTTCCATTTCATATCTACAAGGGATGAAGTACAGAATCGAGATCGCTGCAGCATATACCTATGTGGGGTTCCAATTCACTAGCAAGGAAGAGGCCTCAAAAAGATACAAGCCTTGACCTAAGTGTTGTTGGGAAAAGTATCCAATACGGAATGACCCTATCCCACTCTAAGGGTGATAGTACCTCAGCAACAATCAAAGCAAAGCTATTCGAGATTACTTCTTTATGAGATGTAAGAGAGAGGAGGAAGAGATCCACTAACCGATGTCTTCCGCTAATGATTGATCCAATATTCTCTCCTTGCTGCTTGCTCCCAGCTCCTTTCTCTTTCACTGGCCCAGCTACACTAAGATCCTGCAAAATAACAAGAGAGGGAAACTACAAGAAGCATACATTCATAATTGATTCAAGGATTAGAATAAATCAAATACACAAGTATAACAACACATCATTGAGACACATGCATATAGAAGAACCTCAAATGCTTTATTAATGGAAGAAGTAAAGTTCAGGAAGTGATACAACCATAAGAGGCCCAATCCAGCATCACCTCCCAGCAGAAAGAAATCTCCTCTTCACCTCCTTCAAAGCAAATCACCCAATAGTTCTATACTCAAACCAACAACACTTCCTTACATTCACAAGATTCCAGCCTCCATAGACCTCATGAGAGAGCTCTATATATAGGAGATTTGGAGAAAGGATGAGTCAGCTTGTAGCTGGCATGAAGCTGACTAGTGTCCTCTCCCACTTCAGTTATTCTTCAGTTCTTGAGTCCACTTGGAGGTTCTTGCTTCCACTTGGAGATCTAGACCCTCTTACTCATCACCAGTCGAATTCCCTAATCCAAGTGTCATTTTGGAAGCTTCCTGGGCATTGACACCTTGAGGAATGACTGTGCCACTTGGCCAAACTCGCGCAGCGCAGGTAGCCTTCTTTGCAGTTGACATTCAGCGCAGGTACACAGTGGAGTAGTTGACATTCAGCGCAGATGCTCAGTGGAGCAGTTGACATGATCCAGAATTAGCTTGTTTTTGAGTGTTTTTAGGTGGAGAACTGATATTCATTGCTGTGGTTTGCTGACCTTGTTCCTCTAGGGGTAGGAACAACATGTTTAGGGACTTTGGATCCCTTAGATTATTGACATTTCATGCTTCATGCTGTAAGGCACAAAAATGTCTATAACACTAAGTGATAGAAACTCAAGGGATAGAAAAGTTAAAAGTAAAGGGGCCAAGTCTTGCTCAAGACAAGCATTCTGTGAAAATGGTATATGGATTCCTTGAACCCCTACTAAAAGCCAATGAAGATGAGCATGGTGATCATAAATTCACAATAGAACAAATATATGAAAAAACAATACATTCTTTCATAAAGGCTTACAGGTACCTACATTAACAATGGGCAAGAGAAATTTTGATGCAGTAGTAGACACAAGCAGAGATGAGCATCATCTCTAATCTCTGTTGGGAAGAAGTATTCAGAAAACCACCTCTAAAACCAAGAAAGATGATAAGATCCCTATAAGGGTGGCCAATCACATTATTTGCAAGACCATAGGTAAATTGATGGCAGTAAGAACACAGTGTTATGAGATCACTCCTCATAAAACATTTGAAGTCCTTGGATTACCTAGAAAAGCTTATTGGGCATTGCTTGGAAGATATTGAATATATGCAACGAGAAGAACCAGATGTTTCGATAAGGAAGAATTCATTTTCAAAAACAACCAAAGAAATGTAAAATCCCACCAGATAAAAGTAATGTGGTAGTGGAAAGTGAAACGGATACCACAAATATAGACAGGCCATCAGGACCAAAACCCAAATGGAACACACTTGTATATGATGTGGAACCCAGGCCATCAGGAATTTTTGTTTTCTGAACAGGGTTTTCATAATTTTCATCTTTAGCTGGATTTTTTTACACTTTGCTGGAGGGTGGGTTGACCATGGTGAAGAAATTTCTAATTGGAAAATGTAAACTGCTGTTAAATTACGCTGTTCTGAAGGTGAACATCTGTTTGATAATATATCAGTTTGTGGAGTGACTGATAATTTGTAACGCTGATAAGCCACTCATTTTGTACTGGCATCTTTATAGTAACAGAATCCAAACTATTGAGTTAGTATTTTCTAATCTCCATGGCATTTGTTTTGCATAGATTTTTTTTCATATATTTAGTATACTGTATATGTCATTACCCCTATCAAGTTGTATACTCTCTGGATCTTCTAAAATTGACATATTATATATATATATCTATATCTACACATATTATATATATATATATATATATATATATATATATATATATATATATATAAATATATATATATATATATATATATCTATATATATATATATATATAATCTAATTTTAGGTCATGACCTAACCAGACATCAAATCTGAGATTTACAAGACCCCCTTGTTTCTGGGACAACCCATAGATGTATCCTGATAGTGTTAACATAATATCCAACTATTGTAAAAAGGGAAATAAAAACAACACCTGCAAATTAGTCAATATCATATTTAGCTTGCAACTGCTTGCTATATAGTAAAAAATGGCTATTGTCAGATAAAGGTAGTGAGAAACAACTGCAAATTCAATAATAGAACAGAGATTAGACTGCATGCAAGATGATCCGAGAACGAGTAGTAAAGAAAAAATTACCAACACTTTCTCCAAGGTGCATAGATATCGAATTCAGCTGTGCCTTGTTCTCATAAAGGCGCTGAACAACTTGCCTCGATCTTACAATTTCTTTTGCCAAATTCTGCCCAAGAAAATTTTGACTCATCATATTGAGTTATCTGGTTGTAACTTTCTGGTTTGGACAGTACTGTTCATTAAATTTTATAATGTGTGGACTATGGATGTTTGATATTAATGCTGTTACCTTGTGAAGTGTTACGAGAAAATTGCTATATAAAATGTGACTGTGTGGGAAAACCTAGGACAAATTACCCTAGCTCACTACAAAACCTCACTTCATTTAGAGAGGCAAACAAATGTTAATTCTTAATTAAAAAATGTGTGGCTCTCTTTAAGATTAACTCATTGTTAATATCTAATTAGATGATACCCCATCCATTATCCCAATTGTTTGTAAGACATGAAAGAAAAACTTTACCTATTAAATTTTGTTGCATGCCCATTTGCATTTAATCATCATTCCGACTTGTGAAAATTACAAATCCTTACTTTTCTTTTTACTAAACTTATTTCCCATGGAGGAGGCTTTCTTAATGATGTTCTCCATATTTGCGTAATCTTACAGTCTTCCAACTTCTCCTATTCAAGTATGATTCAACCTATCGAATTGTTCTTTCATAAACTTACATGTATTAACACCCATCCTTTCAATGTTGAGATTTTGTTTGATTTTAGAAGACACACAAAATACTAAAATAGAGAGGGAGAGACAGAGATGTCACATGTCTTTTAGGCCTTTAGGTCGTCGTGGTTGTTTAATGTAGCCCATTGCTTTTGTATAGCTTTCCTTGTACATATTTGTATACTAATAATCAAAGGAAGTATTTTATTTAAAAAAGAAAAGTAGTTTCCATGTCTGAATACATCTAATATATCACATATCACTGCATAAATTTCGAACTTTGGTGGATAGAAATAAGGTGATAGTATTGAAGGCACAATTCCCACATAAAGAACCAAATATCTTCCCAAGGCCTTCAGAGGTAGTTGGACCTTGGATGTTGTCTGTAACTTTTTTCAAACATAGACTAATGGCAGTGAACTTGAAAAAGACGAGGGTTATGATCCTCGATCTCAAACATAGACTTATCACATTGAACCTTAACAATACTAAGGTTACAATCTTCAATACCAAAAATAGATTATGACAGTGAACCCTAACAAGACTAAGGTTATGATCTTCAATACCAAACATAGACTTATCATTGTAAACATTAAAAAGACTAAGGTTATGATCTTCAGTACTTCTAAGAACAATCATACTTCCATTTCATATCTACAGGGGATGAAGTAGAGAATCGAGATCGCTACAGCATATACCTATGTGGGGTTCCAATTCACTGGCAAGGAAGAGGCCTCAAAAAGATACAAGCCTTGACCTAAGTGATAGAAACTCAAGGGACATAAAAGTTAAAAGTAAAGGGGCCAAGTCTTGCTCAAGACAAACATTCCGTGAAAATGGAATATGGATTCCTTGAACCCCTACTAAATGCCAATGAAGATGAACATGGTGATCATAAATTCACAATAGAACAAATATATGCAAAAACAATACATTCTTTCATAAAGGCTTACAGGTACCTACATTAACAATGGGCAAGAGAAATTTTGATGCAGTAGTAGACACAAGTAGAGATGAGCATCATCTCTAATCTCTGTTGGGAAGAGGTATTCAGAAAACCACCTCTAAAACCAAGAAAGATGATAAGATCCCTATAAGGGTGGCCAATCACATTATTTGCAAGACCATAGGTAAATTGATGGCAGTAAGAACACAGTGTTATGAGATCACTCCTCATAAAACATTTGAAGTCCTTGGATTACCTAGAAAAGCTTATTGGGCATTGCTTAAGAGATCTTGAATATATGCAACGAGAAGAACCAGATGTTTCGATAAGGAAGAATTCATTTTCAAAAACAACCAAAGAAATGTAAAATCCCACCAGATAAAAGTAATGTGGTAGTGGAAAGTGAAACGGATACCACAAATATAGATAGGCCATCAGGACCAAAACCCAAATGGAACACACTTGTATATGATGTGGAACCCAGGCCATCAAGAATTTTTGTTTTCTGAACAGGGTTTTCATAATTTTCATCTTTAGCTGGATTTTTTTACACTTTGCTGGAGGGTGGGATGACCACGGTGAAGAAATTTCTAATTGGAAAATGTACACTGCTGTTAAATTACGCTGTTCTGAAGGTGAACATCTGTTTGATAATATATCAGTTTGTGGAGTGACTGATAATTTGTAACACTGATAAGCCACTCATCTTGTACTGGCATCTTTATAGTAACAGAATCCAAACTATTGAGTTAGTATTTTCTAATCTCCATGGCATTTGTTTTGAAAATCTTTTTTTTACATATATTTAGTATATTGTATATGTCATTACCCCTATCAAGTTGTATACTCTCCGGATCTTCTAAAATTGACATATTATATATATATATATATATATATATATATATATATATATATATATATATATATATATATATATATATATATATATATATATATATATATATATATATATATATATATATATATATATATATATATATAATCTAATTTTAGGTCGTGACCTAACCAGACATCAAATCTGAGATTTACGAGACCCCTTTGTTTCTGGGACAAGGACAACCGATAGATGTATCCTGATAGTGTTAACTTAGTATCCAACTATTGTAAAAAGGGAAATAAAAACAGCAACTGCAAATTAGTCAATATCATATTTAGCTTGCAACTGCTTGCTATATAGTAAAAAATGGCTATTGTCAGATAAAGGTAGTGAGAAACAACTGCAAAGTCAATAACAGAACATAGAATAAACTGCATGCAAGATGATTCGAGAAAGAGTAGTAAAGAAAAAATTACCAATACTTTCTCCAAGGTGCATAGATATCGAATTCAGCTGTGCCCTGTTCTCATAAAGGCACTGAACAACTTGCCTCGATCTTACAATTTCTTTTGCCAAATTCTGCCCAAGAAAATTTTGACTCATCAAAGATAAAAGAAAATGCTATTTCTGAGTACTAGCAACCTTGCTGATGTTCTTTAGTCACAAACATGATATCATTAAATTTAGAAATTGTACTAGAGAGAAATATAACAAGAATTGTTACTAGAGGTTCAACCCAAGACACATAAAAAATGATGGAAAGTAGTACATCAGCCAACATTCAGTGCAAACACACCTCACAAGATCAATACTAAATCTGTAGCATTGGATGCCATGTGATGTCAATAAAAATGAAGCCAGGCAAATGATTACTCATATAGACAATAAAATCATAATTGCAAAAATTAAAGCTATAATGTCACAGTAATAGAGAATCTAAAGATTTGAAACACAAGCATGTGTGCTTTTAAATGTGTGCTTGGAAGCTCTTCATCTAGAACCACTTGCAGAGAAAACTAATGCAGGCATCATCAATATAAACCACAACTCGGCCAACAGGAACTCAATTAATGATCCCAGGCTAATCATTCTACTTTACATGGCTTACAAGACTTAAAAGCCCATACGAACGAAATTTAAGAAAAAAAACCCTCACTGTGGATGCTGAGATTCCCGCTAAGGACAAAGGGGGACCCCGATGCCTGGAATTGGAGAGACAGACCTCTTGTCCAGAGGCTGGGAAAACACGTGAGTTCTAAACTACAAATAAACCCTAACCCTGCCGTGAGCTGACAGAACGGAATATTAGAAGCAAGCAAGAACACTGAGTTCATACTGCAGACTATTTTTTTATTTCTGTTGTAGACGCTAAAATTCTCTGTTGAACCCCGGATGAAAATTTGTGCGTATTTACGCCAGATTGTATGCCTATATAAACTTCTGGTAGGAAGAACAAGGCTACACGGCCCTTATGCAGGGAAGAAAGACACGTTTCATGCGGCCCTCATGCAGGGAAGAAAGACACGTTTCGTGCAACCCTCGTCGTTTCAGTCATTGCCAAGAGTCTCATCGCCATTAGGCCTAGCCTTTCATAGTCCATAGCCAGATCCAACGGCGGAAAACACCCCAATCGTGTAACACAGAATCAATGGCTCAGGATCGTACACGTCACATTTTAGAGATGTCTTTCTCAAAGGGAATGCCTTACGGCATAATTAATTAAGCATCCCCTTGAATGGATATTCTCTTCGCACCTAAATTTTTTAACAACTGCAATCCTAATATAAGGGCTTCATACTATGCTATATTGTTGGTACATTGGAAGTTTAGCTTGTATGAGTGACCCTCAACATGATTGTTTCCTGTGTTTACCACCCATATTCCTGCTCTAGAACCATCTTTGGTACAAGAGCCATCAAAGCTCATGTTCCAAAGAGGTTCAGGAGGAGTATTTGGTTCCATTGTTTGTGTTTGGTTTGGGTCTGTTTTAGAAATTTCAGTTTCAGCATTGATCACCTGAGTGTTGATGTCTCCATCATTGTAAAGAATGAAAGAGTCCAAATTTGTGTGGACAGAGTAAAGTGGATAATTGTGGGGTTTCTCTTGACTACTCACCATGAATTTCATCAAAGTTTCCCTATACAGTCTTCTTTGCTGCCCAAAAACTAGTATGGTGCCAAAGGTCATATCCATCTATAGGGTACCTTGTAATTTTTCTCCCCATGAGCGTGACACCATCCTGCCATACTTAGGGGGAATATCAACAACCACTATGTCCATTACTATAATCTTAGTAGGGATTTAAGCTAAAGTAACACATAGGTATTTAATTAGACCCAAACATCTTACTTTGCTGGAATCAAAAGAATACAAGTCTTTATAGGGTCTAGTAATGTCAAGTCTTAATTTCTCCATAACATCTCTAGGCATTAAATTGTGGGAGGCACCAAAATCTAGCATAGCATTATGGAGAATCTTGTCATGAATATTCAGGCTAACATAGAATGGAGGAACTCCTCCTTCCTATGGTTTTCCCTCAACTTCCGGTCCAAATAAGAGTTCAGGCTGGTCATCATTCAGATTTACAGAATTTGTGTTTTCCCCTATGTTTAGAGCTTTCATCACTTGGGGTCTGTACATGTTTTTTTTCATTAGCTCTGTTAGAGGAATAGGAATTTTAAGCTTTGCTAATTCATTCTCAATATTGAATGATGTTTGAATCTTAACTAGGTTAGGAAGTTCAGATTGATCTATCATTTCTTTTGTCATAGGCTCTTTTTGTTGACTTGTGGTTGGGGCATCTATTTGAGTAGTTTTAGAAACACTGTCAATTTTCTTTTTGGTAGGAATTTCCACTTTCTTTTTACCAGAATTGTCAATAGTTTTCTTAGGAAGACTTTCTGTGGTATTCCTAGGATTAGTTTCAGAGGGTTTTTTAGCAGGATTATCTAAGTTTTTGTTGTTGAGAGGGTCTGAATTCTTTTTTCTCCTAAGGTTATACTGCCTATGGACCTCCATTATGGCATTTTCAAAACCTAGTTTATATCCATTGATTCTTCAGAATCTAGTTCAGTTTTTTTATTGTTGATAGGGTCTGAATTCGTTTTTCTCCTAAGGTTATACTGCCTATGGAACTCCATTATGGCATTTTCAAAACCTAGTTTATATTCATCTGATTCTTCAGAATCTAGTTCAGTTTGAGCTAGGAGAAAAAGTTCTTGCTCTTCTTGAGTGAGAAAAACTGTTTCATCCTCATTTATTCCCATCAAGTTTATTTGATTATCCTCCAAATATTCAATGAAATTACCTTCATCATCAATGTAGTTTTCCTGAAAAGGAGGCTGAACTTGCTGGTCTGGACCCTTTTGTTCTCTTTGTTTGATTTGGGGAACATTCCTTCTAAAGTTTTGGTTTCTATTTTGAGGAGAATTTTGGTTCTCTCTTACTTGAGTTTGGTCATTTATGTTTACTCTTTGCATCATATGATTCACTACCCTCACTAAGTTATCAATTTTATGATCAACAACCGAAGTGGAAGGCTCTTATTTTATGGTAACCTTGCGCTCAGATTTTAATTTGGCCTTCTTGGCTAAGATGTTAGCTTCGAATTTGATAGCATTAGCTTGATTTTCTTCCATAGTTGATAGATCTCTCTCTCTCTAAGTTGATATTCCATGTATACATCAAAACCATCAAGAAAATCAATTAAATCTAGGCTAGGGGAGGGCTTGATGTCTTGTGGAATGGCATTGTAAACAGTGTTAAATCGTTCATAGTATTCTTCCACACTTTCATTTGGTTTTCTTTTCAGTCTTTTATATTTATTTAGGAGTTGAAGTGGACTTTTCTTGATCTCCCATATAGCTAAGAAAGTTTGATGGAAAGCCTCAAGGTTAGCTATACTTCCTGCAGGTAAAATCCTAAACCATTTTTTGACATCACCTCCTAAACTTTGAGCAAACAATCTCATTTTTACATCAGCTTCATCTACTTCTTGAAGGTCAAACACATCATTCATTCTATCCACATGTTTTTGAGCAGTATGAGAACTAGTGTTATAAAAAATAAAAAATTTAGATTGATAATCTCCAGGCATAACATTTAGCTGGTCTAGTAACACTAAAGGTGCATACCTACCTGCCATAACTGGTCTAGAAGATTGATTAGAAGTTGGTCCTGTGGTAGGTGTAGTTGTGCTAACTACATGGATAGTAGGAATAATAGTCCGAGATATCACAAGTGAGGAAGTTGAGACTATGGAATGAGTAGGACTAGGGGGTTGTAGATTAATAGACTGGGAAGACAGGATGGACAAAGAAGCTTATGCAAGAATCAAAGATGAAAATTCAACAGATTGTTGAATATAAGCTTCATCAATGGCTTGGTTCAAAACTGAAACTAGATCCTGTAATTTATCAAATTGTTGTAGGGATTCAAGATCAAGATCTGTTTCAAAAGGCTAGTTTTGGGGGATATATGGTTGCAGTATGGTTTTTTCAATGACAGTCTGATCTACAAAAGTCTTAGATTTTGATTTAAACAAACTATGCTGGAAAGGAAAATCAAACTCTATATCTTGAATAGTTTCAAATTTCTCTAGAAGGGAGTTAGACCTTGACAAAGGACTATTCTTAGGAAGAGAATTGAATCTAGACAATGGAATATTACTACCTTGACTCTCTATGAAGCTTTTCTTTCTCACCAATTTCTCTAGATTATCTATAAATTCAGCAAGGTTGGGATCAGGGTGAGCTCTAGTGAAGATTCTTTTGGGAGCTAGGTCTATTAAAGATTCATCACATAACTAATAAAATCAAAATTAAAAACACACTCAAATATATACAAGATAACAACCTCAGATCAGATATTTCATGATGATATAACAATTTTGTTTAACTGAAACACTGATTGAATACCAAGGAATAATGATTTTTCAATCTAAAATGTTTTCGATCCCCAGTGGAGTCACCACTATGTCATCGTTCTGTATTTTTGAGGTTGAGGGAGTAAACACATAGGACAACATCAAAACCACTTTGGAAGCTGGGATCTAGCCCTGCCAACTTCAGAGAGGGATCTCTTTGTAAAATTTAGCTTTGTTTTATGTAAATTTTAGGCTAGTTATGACTATACTATTTGTTTTAATTTTATTGGTTTGGTTGATTTGAGTGTTATAATTCCATTGGGCTATGGAGTCTATAAATTAAACTGGATTTTGCATCAATTTTTAGAGGAGTTCTCACAGGGCAAGCTAGGTTGCACTATTTGGATCTTTTCAGAAATTAAATGGATGGTGAAATAGCAGAAGTGTAAGGTTCAGTAGAAATCAAGGAGAAATTAAGAATTAGTTGATTTGACTTCAATGGAAAACATTAAAATTACCAACAACCAAAATAGGGTGCTCTAAATAACAAATCCTATTTATCATAGTTTCTGTTGAATAATTCAGATATTTAGAATAACAGAGAAAGAAAAAAATAAATGGAAGAGACACATCACCATTTGGTACACCACATGAATCCTGTGAAAGGTCCTTGTATTATTGATGCTCCAGTACTTTGAAAAATACAATATGCAGTAGAAATTACATTCGGAAATCAACCATTAATACTTCAAACAGTGAATTATTTATACTGATAATTACAAAATCCTTTACAAAATCACTGTCAAACTAACAATGTATTATTAGCATAATTACAAACAATATGATCTAATGCTGACAGACAAATAGGCCACGTAGATAGCTAAAAATAAAGGTGTCCCTGTTTTGATGGTTTCGGTTGCTGATTCAACCCAAAACTATGCTGCATTGTTGAACTGACTGTCGTGTTGGCTGACATATTGGCCGCTGTCTTATTGCTCCCGAATTACCATTTTAATCCAGTAAATCAACCAGTTCTTCCCATATCTTTTCATATGGTATGGTCAATTTTGTTACCCTACGGTAGCTTTTATTTACCTTTGTGTTTGGAAAAAGTCGGCTTCACATTAAAAATGTGTTTTACCTCATTCTATATGTAGAAATGATTTTACATGGTTTCCAAAAATGGTCTTGATGTCATACCACCCTTTATTCCACTAACCTTGATACTTCTTCTGGCCATTTCTTTCATCTTCAGGACATAGTCTTCCTGAGTGATTAATTTGTCATTTATTACATAAATGTTGGGCAGTCCTTTCTAGATCAATGCTTCAATTATGTTAGTGAACCTGTTTACTTGTAGCTCCAAGGTTTCAAATCTTTATTCCAACTGATCAATAAGGTTCCTCTTTGTCAAGACTTTCTTGACTTCCAAAATAGTATAAGTTTTATCGCGGATTCCTACTTCTTCAAGTTCATATGTTGACTTAGAATTTAGGAGCCTGAGAACGTTGGGGGCTTCTATGAGAATCTCTCCAAGCTTCTCTCTTCCCTGCACAATAGTTTCTATAGCCTTTTCTATCAGCTCTTTCTGCTAAAAAATGATTTGGATAGAAGGCCAAATCTCATTCATAGAGTCTAGTATATTCATCCAAATGGTTTCCTTGGCTTGGGCCAAGGTTTGACAAATTGAAGTGTCCCTTTCCACCTTCTGCAAATTCTCCAACAATCTATGTGATTTCTGCATTTCAGTGACACGAGCAACTTTAGCTTTGGCCTTTTGTGCTTCTAAATATTTGAGATGATCTTGAAAAGTATTGAATTCTTTTGACTGGAGTGACATGTTCTCCAACGTCTTGGTCACATTTTCAGCACTTGCAGTATGAGTAGAAGAAGTGGCTGCAAGGGCTCTTCCCATTACTAGAAGCTGAGAAATGGGTATGGCATCAAGGGGAATAATGGCCATCTTCTGACTTTCTTCTTTCTCATTTATCATTTTCTCCATCTCTGCCTCCATCTGCATAGTCTATATATTATGGTCTATGATCAATTTCATCATGTGAACCTTTTGTGCTTCATTTTCTTCAATGTCCTTGGTCAATGGATCCTCTGTGGCTGGCAGATTAAGCTATTTTCTCAAGGATGCAATGTCCAAATTTTTATTTTTAATAATCTCCTCTGCAACATTTACATCTTCATACACTATCTTTAGTACCAAATCCTCCAAATATTTGATCATGTTATCTTTTGCCAAGGAGGACACTTTTTCCATTTTCAATTGTGACTAAACATTGGCAAAGGAAACCTGCAATTTAGATAGTGACATAGCAGTGTTAGTTAAGAAAGAAGATATCATTTCACCAGTTTTCTTGGGAATCTCCATTTGATCAATGGGATGAATGTCTTTGGTGTTGAACTCAAAGGTAGTGCTCCTGTAGTCTATTGCTGTTTTTGGCTGTGGAACTTGGGCCTCAAGGAAGGCCATCTACATTTTTCCATGCTCTGTGTCAAAGACTGACAACAACCTACTATGTGAGTTGGAGGTCTGCTTCCAAAACTGATTATAAGTATTGTTTTTTAGAATCTCATTTATGAGCTTAATCTCCCTGTACCTGTAAAAAACTATCTTCTCTTTGTCTGTTTAGACATTCTGTGACTCTAGATCAATTTCCTTTTGACCTTGTGATGATGAAGGCCTAGTGGGAGATGTTATGAATTTGCTGGTTGCAGGTGGTGAATATGTGATTATGATGGTAGCCCACTCTTCTATTTATTTTTCCACCTCTACTATAGGAGTCAACTTTGTCCTCTTCCTATAACTGATCCTGAACTCTTTGGCTTCACTCCAAGTTGTTGATGAACATCCTTCCTCCCTCTATATTTTTCTTGATTTTTCTTGGGGAGTGGGAGTCTGCAAACTTGAAGTGGAAAAGTGTTGTTCTTCAACTTCCTACAAGGTGTTTTCTATCCATTCCATCTGATTAACATACTTCTCTATTTCAGGTCTTGAAGTATGATTGTAAGGAGTTATTTTATTCTCCACTCTAAGCTTTGAAATAATGCCACAAGGGTCATACGACCAAGTAAAACTTAGACTAAACTTCATTTCTTTAAGCATCTTATTAGCTTCTTCACCCGCTATCTTGGTATTACATGCAAATGGGCCCACATGTGTCTTTATTCTGAACTGTGATTTCTTCTTGGCCACTACAAAATGGGTGTCATCCGAATTCGACATCTGTCTTGATACCCAGTCTTTTCTTGATCTGTTAGGTGCAAAATTCTTTTGACTTCTTCACTGATTTTGGACTGAATTGTACTGTTAAGGATGTTCATGGTAGGATGAAAAAAATCTTCAATGAATTGCTTATAAAAAACTCTTGCTTTCTTTCATGACCAATGATTTCCAAAAGATCACTGGGTGCTGATTTCCTACATCGTCAAGCTTCTGCATTGCAAAACTGAATTTGTCTGCATGATAGTAGAGGAACATATAAATCAAAATGGAGGTGTAATTAAACACCTATTCTGTGGGAAACTTTATGAATTGTTCATGAATAATCTCATCCAAGAATTGACTCAAATTAAACAAAATGGAAGGCTTGCTGTCTGTGGAAAATATGGAGAGTAATCCTAAAACGGGATCATCTACCCACTGATTAGAAAAATAACCTAAAGTATAGGAAATCATGGATATAATTTGTTTCGCTTGATCAGGGAAGATGGAGGAAGGATATGGAGGATTATTTTTGGGTAACTGGGCATTCATAGGCAAGAAGATTTCAAAGATTTTAGCTCTAGTAGTGAAATCCATCTTCTGATAAGGCTGGGTGAGGGCTTCTAAGGAGAAAGGAGTATTATTTTCCACAAAGGGAGAGAGCCTCATTTGGTCAATGGAATGGGCAGTAATTGTGAAGAGAATGTCACCTTTGAGGGCCATGATAGCTCTTTGAGTCGGGACATAACATGCCAGACACCTTCTGGTAAACTTGGGGGCTTGGAATGTCAAGGGAAAATTGTAATGGGGAAGATTGGAATCCCAAAGCCCAATTTCATCGGTTTTATCTGCATGTTTGTCTTCTAACCGACAATATAATTCAAGAAAATCACAGACACATTGGGTTTCATTAATCCTGTAATCCCTGTCGGCTAGAGGGATATGATCTATGTCTATAGAAGGGGGAATCAAAGGATTAACAAGTTTGTGTTTGGTTTTGGTCTTCGGAGGCATGATTGCAACAATTTGAAAAAAAAGAGGAATTGACAGAAGAGATTACCGAGGAAAGTGTTTGGGTAACGAATTGTTAGGTGAAAGAAACTGGGAACTGTCAGTTTCTATGTTAGTCAGGTCATGGAATAGCTCCGAGAGTGATCATTGTGCAACAGTTTATAGAGAAAAGGGAGGAGAGCGATGGGTTCAAAAGATTTTTAAACACTACTATGAACGTTTCGTTGAATGATGCAGGAATGTTAGGCTTGAACAATTACCTAGGAATTACAATTTTAATGCTAAACAATCGTTTTCTGAGAATTCATTTAATTGGATAACGGATGGCAACGTGGCGGGAGGAAAATGGCAGAGGAAATCGTGGTGGGGTGCATTAAAGCAGGTGAGGGGACAGTGGTTTTATAGGGGTAATCAAGTGGTATGTGGTTTCAGTGGGGGGGGTGCCAAATCGCGAGAGGGTGACACGTAGGAGATGGGGCCCGACGGGAAAAACAACTTTTCGGACCCCCCCGGCGGTAAAGGCAGGATGGAGGGGGGGGCCAAAGGCGGATGAGGACATGGATGCTGAGCAGGAACCAATCTTGATGCCTTTGACCATGCAGTTGATTAACCATATGCGACAAAGAGGCTTTGTCCATTTTCACTTTTACATTTTTCCTATCGAACTTAGGATAAAGGTTAATAATAAACATATGAAAGCACTTTATTCCATTGCACCCATTTTGCCTTCTCCCATATCCTTAAAACTTGGGATAAAAATGACATAATCATATATTTGTAAAATCATCTAATTTACCTACCCATGACTAAAGTAACATTTTTATTCTTCAAAATGGTGCACTTAAACTAGCAATTTAACCACTTTATTTTCCTTTATACAGAATGAAAAACTATCTAACCTATCCCTTATTTCACCTATTGATTCAGATTAAACAATTGAATCAATGTCATTTTCTACCTAACTACTGATTTACCCAGATTGGATTGTTGGGCAAATCTTTATTCTTGAACCTAATTTACAGAAATTTAGACAAGTTTAACCATGATTACACTATATGATTAAACCAAAAGCCAGTGATTGTGGCATTTTGAACAAGCTGCACACAACCTTTTCTTTTAACAATAATGAAGAAAACTATCTATGAGTAGTGACATTTAGACTTGCAACACTTTCAATATTATTCCTTTTTTGATTTTTCTTTCTTTTGGTGGGGTTCAATCTTTTCTTTCTTTTTCAATATTGTTGTTTTTTTATCTTTTCTTATTTATACCCTCTTTTCATTTTTTATTCTATTTTTTCTTTTATTTGGAAATCGTTGGCAGATTGACAAGTATTTACAAAATAAGATTCCAGAGATATAATACTCATTACCTTGAGATATTGAAAATTATAGGACCCTAACGTAAGGGAAAGAAAGAACTGGTATGTAGGTTAAAAAAATCTTTGTATGGGTTAAAACAGTCACCAAGGATGTGGTATCAGAAATTTGATAGATATATACGGTGACTTAGCTTCACCAAAAGCAAAGCGGATCACTATGTGTATTTTAAATTAATTGGTGACCGTGTTATATATCTGGTCTTGTTGATGCAAAATGACAATGAAATTATCCAGGATTTGAAGACCCAATTGTCGTCCAAATTCAACATGAAGGATCTTGGTGCTGCAAACTATATTTTGGGCACACAAATTAAATGAGATAAGGGAAAAAAGAAGCTCTATTCAAACTAGAGAAAGTATGTCGAGACAAAACTGTAGAGGTTTAATATGAAGGATAGTAAAATGGTGAAGGTTCCTATTCTTGTAGGTGTAAATTTATCTGTTGAACAGTGTCCCAAGACACAAGAAGAGGAACAAGAGATGTCCCATGTTCCATATGCAAGTGCTATCGAAAGCATGATGTATGTAATGGTATGTATTAGACTAGACATTGCACATGCAGTGGGAGTATTGAGCAGGTTTATGTCAAAACCAGGAAGGAGCATTGGACATCAGTGAAGCAGGTTTTCATGTATTTTCATGGCACTAGTGATTATGGTCTGTGCTACCAAAAAAGACCAGGATTGGACAAAGCTTTGGACATTCATGGCTTTGTTGATGCAGAATAGGCTGGAGATCTAGATCAGAGAAGATATACAAGGGGTATGTGTTTAACCTATTGGGAGGTGGAGTTAGTTGGGTGGGTAAGAGGCAGTCTGTAGTGGCACTTTCAACTATAGAGGTAGAATACATGGCAGCGACTCATGCAAACAAGGAAGTATTTTGGTTTCAAAGATTGTGTTCAAGTATGGGGTTAGTACAACGAGCTATAAGGATAGACTGTGACAACAAAAGTGCAATTTTCTTAGCAAATAACCCTGCTTATCATTCAAAGACAAACAACATTGATGTTCAGTATCACTTTGTGAAGGATATGTTTGAGGACAAACACTTGTTGCTGGTAAAGGCGGACACTTTGAAGAATGTTGCAGATGCATTGAAGAAGTCTGTGAGCAATGAGAAATTTTCTTGGTGTAGAGTAACAATGGACATCGCAGGTTTGGACCAATGACTAAGCTCTCCTGTGACCCCCTGTGTGGAAAAGAAAATAAGAAGTGGGAGAATTTTGGTTGTGTGTTATATTGTTTCCATGATTATTCGCACACGCGGGAGGGGGGTCATAGGGGGCCAATAACCCCCCTTTTTCTTTGCACTGGGTGCAGAAGAGGGGTCACAGGGGGGACGGTAGCCCCCCTATACATTGTCTGGGGTAGCGTCCTGAGAATATATTTTTTCGATGCTATATTAGGTGGGTGAAACTACCTATGGTTTTGTGTGTGGGTTTTGCACATGGTTTTGGGCATGAGGGTTCTTTTCCCATGATATTTTGTAGATCCGGTCAAGGGAACTCCGATTATGTTCTAATCCATTGTTAATGGATTGGGGTTTATGAATTCTTAAACATGTATAGATATGTATTGTAACATTGAAAGGAATACAATGAAAAATCAATCTAGTAGTCCGAGTTTTGGGATCCAGGGGAAAATATCTATGTATTTGTTTTATATTTTCGTCATTGTTTATTTTCTGTTTTTAGAATTTGTCTGCAGATAATTTCTGTAAAGGGTTAAAACCTACAGGGGTATGCATTTAACTGAAATAATACCTCTAAATCAATAAGATAATCCAACTCCATAACCAACAATCTCCTACTTGGACACTAATTATAGCAACTCCACCACTACTTCACTTGCTGGAAAATGCTTCCACTTTGGACCTGGCTATTTTTAATCTTCATCATTATACTTGAGTACCAATTGAAACTAAGTAGAAACTTAGTTTCTCCCTAGTGTTTGCTTATGGGTGCTTTACCCAAGTTTAGAGTTAAGTAGCCAAACAAATCCCTACACTACTGGCCCTTTCGGCATCAGCACGCGGAGCGTAGACTGAAGTCTCACCCAAAGTAGTATGGGGGGATGTTGGAACGAAGTTTCTGCACCCTTGAGATGGTTATGATGTCGGTTTATTCCAACTAGACCTTGCCTTCACGCAGGTCACTTCGCGCTCTGTTCCACCCTTCAGTACCTTCGTGAAGTGTTACAATTGGCTTTCGCACAACCCTAATTAGGGGCTGAGATGCTTTCACACTACTAGGGCAGCGAACTGTGATGTTTCCCAAACTATGCCAAGTATCTTACTTATCTTATTAACGAATCTTAATTATCTTTGCGTAAACAGATATTCTAACTTGCATTCACTTAACCAATATGGTTATACACATTCGCGCATCATATAAGAATTAGAAGTGAAATTCATACCATATATAACAGATGCATAAAACAAGAACTAAAGTCACAGAATTGATAGAAACTTCTCTTTATTAATACTTCCAACTGATTACAGACTCAACTCACCCTACGTACTCAGCTAGAGGGGTCTGTGCACTCAGCTGCGGACTACTAGGCCTCTGCGCACTCAGCTGCAGAACCTCTTCCTACACTAGGACCCAAAACTAGACTTTACACTCTAGGTCTATCTCGCATACATAATCATTCCTTGGACATTCTATGATGCCTTAACTACTTAGAGCTTCACCCTATTTATACAATCCCATGGTCCGCAGACCATGGGTAGATCTTCTACAACTGACATTACATTATCAAAATAAGGGTAGAAAACCCTATGACTCTTTTACAACTACACGCTCTACACACACAAAATGTGGAGTCTTTACGTTGGAATTACAAACTTGGACCAAAATTTGGGCTCTAAGCCCCAAAACTGCCCTTGGGGGATCCCGCGCCCAACAGGCCCCCAACACAAACATTGTGACTCGCCCTCAAGTCACTCTGTAGGTGCGGATGTATTGGTGTGAAGAACTCCCAACTCTGATTGGATCGCTGCAAGTTCGTAAGCACACTGAGCGGCTTCCTACTGGACTTCCTCTACACGCTATTCAATGATTGCTACTGTTGCATTGCTGCCCTGAATCCTCTCCTGAGTTGCTTGTAGCTGTGCGAGCTTTGCTTTAATGGATACTGTAATGGTATACACCTCATTGATCCATGGCTGTAGGTATGCTTTCAACACTGCTTCTTTATGCCGAGTGGCATCCACTTGCTCCTTGAGCACCTTTGCCTACTGCATCCTTGCAAGCCTTTGTGTAAGGGAAACCATCTGCAGAATCCCTTTTACCTCATCATATTTCTGCTGTAACTTGCACACCTCGCAGGGTGGTGAGGACCTCAAATGATTGTTTGAACAACTTCATGCAGTCTGTCATTGCACAGTCAACCGCCGCCATTGTTGTTGTGATCATGGTGGCACGCTGTTCCTTAACCTCTGACAGAGTTGAAGGCTACACCTTCAACTATAATTTTGTTATCTAAAGGTTCAACTCTAGCTGAACCTTGGCCATTTCAGCTCTAGCGTCATGCACCCCTGTTGCTAACTTTCGGACGTGCACCTCCACCGGTTCCTCTGCTGGGATGGCCAACTCCAGGACCATATGGCAGGCTTCCTCCACAACCTACACTATCTGTTTGTTCTTCTCCACGACCTCGTTGCGCTGCAGGCTCAACTGCTCAATGTTGATGCGCTGCTCGCTCATTACTTGTATAGTGCGGCTCTCCTTGGCCTGAAGTTCTGTCGTGACTCCATCCTGCAAAAGATAGAGCGTCTCCCGAGGGAGCGCAACCATGTTTAACCCGACCCCTTTCAAGCTGCTGACCATAGGCCTGTCAGCCTCATTCTCTGTAATGAGTGCTCCATCTGGCAGCACTATTGTGTTGGTCATCCTGGTGTGCAGCATTTCCTCGGCTGTGGAAGTGCCGACGGCGAGGCTGGTTGACATTGTGCCAGCCTGTGGAGTGCGCACCTGCAAATCCAGTATCTGTGTCTGGAGAGTCCCCAATATCAATTGGTGTTGCTCCTCAAACTGATGGAGGGCCTCTGTGGTGACATCCCTCACTGTTTCGTCGATATCATGTAGATCCCCTTCGGTAAGGGTGACAGGGTCGAAAGATGTCTTCGAGGCCTTTGTTTTCTTTCAAGGCCCCAACTGCTCTCTTAGGCATGGACATTTTAGCTAGGTGGACATTGTTGGTGGGTCCATGCCACCTTGTTCCATGTCGATCTCTAGTTCGGACGAAGGTGACTTTTGTCCTTCGCACTCTTCTTCTACTGCTTTCTGCTACTCCACCAACTTCGTAGCGTCATGCATCGTCTGGGCCTTAGCCGCTGCTTCTTCTTTCCTGCACTTTTCCACAAGCTCTCCCATCCGCAGTTTTGTCTCTTCCTTTTTGCACTACGTGAAAGACTTCTCTGCTTCCATCGTGGAGCCAGATGGAGTGCACCACTCCGACAGCCAAGACTCAAGGACTGTGAATATCACATCGTCAGTCGCTAGATAGGGTAACTCATGCCACGTCCTTGTGGGCTCCTTCTGCACCCTTATGAAGACATGGTGGGAGTCTGCTTTGAACTACACGAAGCTCTACAGATTGTTGTAGATAGTGGGCGATAACCGCGGCTTGCGATTGATCCCCATATTGATGTTCATCTCCATGAGCACCCAAAATATATTGCTCTCTCTGATCCTCTGCGTGTCCTTGGTTGCCCACAGTGAAGCGTACTTTGCTGCCTCTAGAAGGTCCTACGCGATCGATGGGAATTGGCTATCTTCGGGAAAATCCCATGCCACCAGTACTATCGATAATAGGAGCCATGCATAATGAAATGTTTTGCCCTACTCCTGTGCCTCACGGCAGTTCGCAAGGAACTCACCACATATATAGTTTTCCTAGTTGAACTAGAGCCCTTCTGCGCATTCCACTGCTAGTGCAACCACTGGTGTAGGCACCTCATCTATATGACACTTTCACATCACTTTTCCAACCAATATTTGTGTCACGACCTTAACTGCAGGGTGGTTGATGTTGGAGATGGCATACCCTCATTGCTTCTTCTCCAACTTAAATTTCTTTTTCATGGCCTCTGCGATGGCCAAGTCATCAATTTTTCCCTCTAAAATGTTTGCTGGGTCCTCCCCTGTGCAAGGGAGCCATGTAATTTGGTGAATCAAATGATATGTGATGGGGATGGGCTCCTCCAGCCGCAAGCACCCATCATGCACCAAGAAGAGCAGCTGCCTGATGACAAAAATGGTCATTGGGGCGCGGTGGTAATGCGACACCCAGAGCAGGTTTAGCAACCCTGCTTTCTCAACACCTCTGAGCCATTTGCATGGCTCCAACTCTATCATTCCAGTTGATGTGTCTATCTTCTGGCGCATTAGTTTCGCAGTCGCTAAATGCGGGAACTTCTCGTGGTCCGTGAGGTCCCAATCTTCAAATTTCAGCATGGGAACTTATCCCAAGTGCACTCCTTCAAACACAATATCATTTGGGAGTAGGGCAGTTTGTAGAAATCTCTTGCTCTCATCTATATCCTTTGGAATCTTAGCTTTACCCTTTCGCGGAGGAACATATTCCGGTAGCCTGGTGATAGGGTCCGCACCCTGGGTTTCAACTTCCATCTCTACATCCTCCTCCTCCACCAAGATTTCTTCAAACTCTTCCTCCTCATCGGCCTCCAAATTAATGGCCTTCCCCTTTTCCTCTAGTGTGAGCTTGGTCCTTAGTGGATTTTTGGGTCTTGATGTGCGCGGTGATTTAGGGACCTTAGCAATTATTCCGTTGCTCTCTAGGGCTTCTACTTCCGCACACGTGGCTTCCTCAGTTGTCATTGCTCCGGTATCCATGACTTCTTCGGGTGCTGCCATTGTGCGATTCCACAGTTCTCTTAGTGTCTCTAGTAATTTCTCAAGCAATGAATTTTCTTTCAGAATATCAAATAAGTCTCGGTTCATGAATATTTGAGCACGCAACAACTTAGTTCTCAATTTTCCAAGTGTTGTTTGCTGGAAAACCATTTGTAATTTATAGCACCTTTTGAATTTGAATTCGACCGTTCCCCCCACATTCGGTCCATTAGTGCTAGATTGGCGACAAATTTTCAAGAATCTAGCCCATACAGTTCACATTAAATGCCTACCGGCCTCTCCATTTGGCCTCAAACCAAGCATCACATCAATGTGAATAGTGACTGTAATCGTCACTTTCCATTAGACCTGTGTGCTAACACAGCTGTCTTCACGCTGTCGTGGACCCTGTGACACTTCACTACTGCGCACAGTCCTAACATCGTGCAGTTCTCGGGTAGAGTAGTTTATAGTCCCGTGCCTCCTTTCAGCTGCCTGGAGTGCTAAGAATGTGCTTCAGTCAGCTAGTTAGGTGGCCGGGCCACCTGTGTATGGCTTCAAATGACTGCCATTCACTTTTCTTGGGAAGGGCTCTCCATTTAACTTGACCAACTATACCACACCTCCGTCGGTAATATCCTTAATAATATATGGTCCTAACCAGTGCATCCTGAACTTTTCTGGGAATTTATCAAACTTACTATCATACAACAACACCAGATCGTTTACCTTGAATATGCGCAGCTTGATGTGTTGGTCATGCCATGCCTTTTTGCACTGCTTTTGGACTTGCTGGTGGAATCCAACCAAAAATCATTCTTCTTTGAGCTCTTCCAGCTGTGCGAACCTCTCCTCCAGGGCTCCGTGATCCATCGTACCTGTGAGCACTGCTATGCATAGACTAGGCACGATGTATTCCATAGGCATTACAACTTCCACTCCATAGACAAGCCTAAAATGTGTCTATCCTGTTGGTTTCTTGCATGTCGTCTGATAATCCCATAACACTGTAGGTATGCATAGGTCCCAATCACTTTGTTGTGCATTGCATACCTTGGTCAGCGCAGTTTCCAGTACTTTGTTGAATGCTTCTACTATACCATTAGCCTGTGGGTGATACGGTGTGCTCTTTTGATGATACACCTGAAACTCTTCCGTCAGTGCACTGATCGTTTCATTCAGGAAGTGTGTACCACGATCGCTCATCAAGATCTTTGAACATCCAAATCACGTCAGTACATGTTCAAATAGAAACTTCGCAGCAGTTGCGCCCGTGCAATCCTTCACTGGCTGTGCTTCTGCCCAATGAGTCAAATACTCCGTCGCAGTGATAATATACCTCGTGCCTGTCTTTCCTTGAGGTTTGATGGGTCCTACAAAATCTACTACCCATTTTTCGAAAGGTTGCAATGTCATTTGTGGATTCAAAGGCATCTCGCCCCTCCGCGATGGCCTTCCTGTCCACTAACATACATCATATGCCTTGCAATATGCTTTTGAATCTTGATGAAGGGTTGGCCACCACAAGCCGACGCGTAGAATATTCTGTGTGGTTTCTCTTCCTACATAATGTCCTCCCAACATTATGAGCCATCTGTAAGTTTCCCCCCCAACACATGCTTATTGACCAGGTATTTTAGCGCAGAGTACATGTGCCTCTACGAAGGTTGGGGCTTCTCTCCATGGGCCTGTGTCCACTTGGCCAGATGCGTGCGTGGATCATCTTTCCCATCATACTTTTCTATAAATTTCACCTTAGGCTTCCCAAATCATACTCGCATCATTCTCCTACATTCGTGCCAATCATCAGAGCTTCCTTTGTGCGTACCCCACCATCTCGCGGGCATAGCGCGCAGTACCTAGTCCAAGGCTTGGAAGCATTGCTTTTTTAGCACCTACCTTTCAAAGACATCCAAGAAGGTATCTAACTCATTGAGACCATCATAAGTAGGTAAATCTCTTACTTCTGTCGACACGCAGTGCAGCGACTGGGTCATCATATTGCAATTCAACGTAGTTACTTCGTGTAACCGATTCTGCCATCGTTCTATTTCTTCGTCGGAATCCAAAGTGCAGGAACTCTCGTGCTCCCATGTAATCCATCCATCCATGGTGGGATTCACCCAGTCTTGGTCTCGTGCTGGTATCTTGTAGATGCTGTCTATATCATCATCACACTCATAGTCGCGGACCGGCTCCATATAGTGTGATCCTTCAGCAGGGTCTAGGGGTATAATTACGCGCAGTGACTTTTTCTCAAAGATCATTTTTCACTTCTTCAGATTAAATACCCCATTCATATTAGTGGCCCAGTCAATTCATTAGAGTGCGGGGTAGGGATTTCCGTCATCAACAATCTCTATTACTTCGAAATCTTCTAGCGTGCTCGCTCCCTCAATATCCACAGTTATTCCCTGCAATCTCCCCATAGGTATTATTTTCTGCTGATTCAACATTCTTAGCTGAATCGGAGACCATTGTAGTGTAGGTCTCCCCATTCGCTCCCATGTCTGTTTAGGTAAAAAATTCGCGTTTTATCCCAAATCCAAAATGACTTGGTCCATATCGTATTCTCTGATCTGCACGGTTAGTCTCATTTCAAGGCATGTCCTTGTCTTATGCTTTCTGATCTTCCAGACTATGTGTGGTTCTCCTAGCACAGTCCCAACACATCTATTGATAAGTTACTATAGCCCTTTCACAGCCTTACTGTTGTATAGTAACTTCATACATATTTCCAAGAAAGTTGTGAGCATGGAGGGATCCATTTCTGATTCAGGCTGATCTTTGATCCCTAACGTGGAGGCCTATATGAAGCTCTTCTTGGCTTCCATGAAGGTTTCTCGAGTGCGCTCCAAATCAAACTCAGCTTCTTTCATCAGGGCTTTGCGAACTCAGGTACTGTCTTTCGGTTGTTTCCTTTTTTCATCCCCCGTCGCGATTCCACTTTGGAGCACAATGTTTACGTTTGGATCTTCCTTGTGTGGCTCAGACCTCATCATATGTAGGTTCTGAGTCGGGGGAGGGGGTATCACTCCTTTGTCACGGATCCTAGTTATCGGTGTAGGACAATCTTCTGTCTCATGATCAAACAACGTGCAATACTTGCATGAGGGTCACGTTGCATTAGTGCAATCATGGGCATAGTGTCTTGGCCCTATGCAATTGTAACAAATCAATTGTCCCCGACCTCTACCAGGTCCTCATCTGCCTTGGCCTCGTCCGCGCCCTTGAAATCCTATCCGTGCGATTCCTGCGTTTTGGTCAAGGGGTCGCATTTCGACCTGCACCCTGTAGGTGGGCGTTCTATCCATCATCAACTCATAGCTTCTGCAAGTTCACTCGTCATGTCCCACTGACCTACAAAAGTTGCAGAATAATTGTTGTGAAATTTGTGTATACTTTTGTAACAAGTGGCAATTTTCCGTGGCATGTTTTCCGGCTATTTGACAGATAGCGCACCACAAAGCAGGCACCACACTAGGTCCTGTTTGAGCTTCTGGCCTTAGAGGCATCGGTCCTCGTCTTGCAAGGTAATTCGTAAAAACCAGGTAGTGGTCTTTGTCATGACCTTGACTCTTGCATTTTATGCACCACACTTCTTCGCGCACTTATGGTCGAACCATCTTGTCCTGTTTCAGACTCTGCATTTCAAGGCACAAATTGTTTAGCTACGTGTGGATCTACTGAACTCCTAGGTTAGGATCCTGCATTAGGGTCTCATGTAGCCTCATAACGATCTCTAAGGCCTCTTCCTAAGTTGTTATCTTCTGCTGTGATAGCAAACTCCTTAAATGTGGTAGTAGCGAGGCTACAAACCACTCGTGATGCTGTCCATCTATCAGATTCATATTGGCTTTGTGAATCATACATTTTAGCCTTTGATCGAGTTACCAAGGAGTCTCGCCTGGAAGTAGTGCAATCTCTTTAAATCCCATGATCGGTTGTGCTTCAGATTTAGGCCTGCTCAATTCTCTATTTAGCATTGTTTGGGTATTCACAACTCTCACATTTGGGTTATCGTTGGAGTACTTAATATACTAGGTCAGTGCGTAATCCTACAGGGCACTAACCAACATCACTTTATTTATATGGTCATCTCTAACACCTTGCGCTTCCCATACAACCCTTACAACGAACCAGATTTGGTCCGGATTTTCGTTTCCCAAACCTTTGAACAAAAGCAACTTCACTATGTTTTCCATATAGAATTGCAGTGGTGGTGGAGGTGGTACGGGTGAAGATGGAGGTGATGGAGGTGAAGCCAGTAGTGGTATGGGTGGAGGTGGTATTCGCAGAATTATTTGTCTTATCAGATGAATAACACTTCATGGAGAGACCTTTGCGAGCTCCTTCTTGTCTCCTCGTGGAGGTGAAATCAAGGGGCTATTTTCTAGACCCTTATTTCCTTCATTCATGTAAACCTTTCCACTTTGCGTAGCCCCAAACAACAAGGTAATTTCATAACCCACTTTTCGCATAACAACATTTTAATCCAAGTATTCAAAGACTTTACGTACTTACCTCATGGTCCTTTGAGAAAGCGTTGCTCTGCCTCACTATAGTTGACTGAGGTGTCGATTGCGAACTCAGTAACAAATCCTCATATAATATGATCGAGCCAATGATTGATAACGCACACGATCTTATCCTCTGATGCTTCCAATATCCATACTAGCTCTAGGGTCCACACAATAGGACCGTCAAGCTTCCACCTTCCTTGGATATCTGCTAGCTTCGTGATCCACTCATATAGCTCATTAGGGAAGGACGAGAAAAGGATTTCATGGATCTCCGTATACAGGTAGTTGTCTAGCCACTCTTCTTTTGATAGTCGTGGGTTTCTTTTCTCCTGCACCGTGAACTTGTGAATTCTTCTATCCAACCAGCCTTCAATTTCTTTCTTAGTTGGATTCCAGTGATACGACATCACACATCTCTCATGTAGATTCCGGTCCCGAAAATACAACCTTTGTTGGCTTATGGGGGCCTGACCCAGGTTCAGAGTTAAGTAGCCAAACAAATCCCTACAGTACTGGCCCTTTCGGCATCAGCCCGCGGAGCGTGGACTGGAGTCTCACTCAAAGTAGTATGGGGGGATGTTGGAACCAAGTTTCTGCACTCTTGAGAGGGTTGTGATGTCGGTTTATTCCAGCTAGACCTTGCCTTCATGTAGGTCACTTCACACTCTGTTCCACCCTTCAATACCTTCATGAAGTGTTACAATTGGCTTTTGCGCAACCCTAATTAGGGGCTGAGATGCTTTCGTGCTGCTAGGGCAGCGAACTGTGATGTTTCCCAAACTACGCCAAGTATCTTACTTATCTTATTAAAAAATCTTAATTATCTTTGCTTAAATAGATATTCTAACTTGCATTCACTTAACCATTATGGTTATACACATTCGTGCATCATATAAGCATTAGAAGTGAAATTCATACCTAACATAACAGATGCATAAAACAGGAAATAAAGTCACAAAATTGATAGAAACTTCTCTTTATTAATACTTCCAACTGATTACAGACTTGACTCACCCTGTGCACTCAGCTGTAGGGGTCCGCGCACTCAGCTGTGGACTACTAGGCCTCTACGCACTTAGCTGCAAAGCCTCTTCCTACGCTACAAACCAAAAATAGACTTTACACTTCAAATATATCTCGCATACATCATCATTCCTTAGACATTCTGTGATGCCTTAACTACTTAGAGCTTTGCTCTATTTATACAATCCCATGGTCTGCGGACCATGGGTAGATCTTCTACAGCCAAAACTACATTATCAAAATAAAGGCGGACAACCCTATGACTCTTTTACAACTATGCACTCCGTGGCCACAAAATGCAGAGTCTTTACATTGGAATTACAAAATTGGACCAAAATCTGGGTTCTAAGGCCCAAAACTGCCCTTGGGGGATCCCCTGCCCAACACCTAGTTACAACCTTTTTTAACATATCTGCAGGATTTAGGCTAGTGTGTATCTTTTCTAGCTTCAATTGTCCATTTTCCAAAATTGACCGTGTGAAATGGTACTTGAGTTGTATATGTTTAGTCTTGGAATGAAATGTTGAGTTCTTTACAAGATGAATGACACTATAGCTATCACTGTATAACCTTCCCATCTCCTGCTTCTTGCGAAATTCATCCATAAACCTTTGTAACAAAATAATTTCTTTACTAGCCTCTGTAGTTGCAACATACTCTTCTTTCATCGTTGAAAGTGTAATAATGTTTTGCAATTTTGAAACCCAACTAACAACTATTCCACCTACATTAAACACATACCCTGTGGTGCTCCTCCTATTATCTCTATCACCTACCATATCTACATCAACATATCCCTGTAGAGCAATGTTTGAACCACCAAAGCATAATGCTTGATTTGTGGTACCTCTCAAATACCTGAGAATCCACTTCACTTCCATCCAATGCTCTTTTCCCAAATTGTTCATATACCTGCTTACAACTTGCACTACATGCGAAATATCAGGTTGTATGAAGACCATTGCATACATTAAGCTTCCAACTGCTAATGCATATGGAACTTTACACATATAATCCATCTCTTCTCGAGTCTTGGGACACATCTCCTTACTTAGTTTGAAATGGCTAGCCAAAGGTGTAATAACTGGTTTTGCATTATGCATATTAAATCTTTTCAACACCTTTTTTATGTACTCACTCCGAGACAATGTTAATTTTTTTTTTTCATGTATCTAGTTATTCTCATACCAAGGATTTGTTTTGCAACACCGAAATTCATCATGGAAAATGAATTTGCCAATTTTCCTTTGAGCCCATTTATTTCCCACATGTTAGACCCTGTAACAAGCATGCCATCTACATAGAATAGAAATATAATATTATTGCCATCATTTTTCTTTTTAATATAAACAAAATGGTTAGAGTGAGATCTAGTATAGCCTTGTTTAGACATAAACATATCCAATTTTAGATACCACTTCCTTGGAGCCTATTTTAAGCCATACAAGCTCTTCTTCAATTTGGCTGTTGCATATATATTTCCAAATACCCATGGAGAAAGGATGTCTTTACATCTAACTATTGAAGATGAAAATATCCTATTTCCACTAGACTTAAGATAGTTCTGAGTGAAGTCATTTTAACAACAGGGAGAAAAAAATTCATCAAAGTCTATACCTTTGTTTTGTGCAAACCCCTTCACCACAAGTTTAGCATTATACCATTGTTTATCTCCATATTCTTTCTTCAACCTATAAACCCATTCATTCTGCAATGTTGTTTTACTTGCAGGAAAATTAACTAAGCCCCAAGTCTAGTTATGCATCCAGGAGTCCATCTCTTCTTCAATGGCTTTCTCCCACTTCTTCCTGGTTTCTACTTGCATTGCTTATTCATATCCTTCGGTTCACCAAAACCAGTCAACAATACATAATATAATGAAGGAGAGTATCATTCAAGGGGTCTACTTATCTTGGTAGATATTCTAACACCAATTTTAGATGTTTGAGGTGTTTGTTGCTGTTGTTGTTGTGGCTTCTGATCATTATGATTTCTAGGCACCTTTATTTTTTCTATGATCTCATCAAGCACTGCGTATTCTTTGTTTTATTTTTCTTGTTTCTTTTCCTGCATATGATTCTTATATAAGACCTTTTAATTGAATATGACATCTTTTATCCTAATGCTTTTGTGATTTTCATAATCATATAAGTAATAACCAAAATCATTAACACCATATCAAATAAAGGTACATTTATTTGATTTTGCCTCAAGCTATGTTCTATTTTGTTATTGATGTATAAAAAGGCTTCACAACCGAAACTCTTTAAAAATGAGTAGTTTACCTTTTTACCTGTCAATGTGTCATATAGAATAACACCATCCAAGGAACTTTAAGGCCTTATGTTTATTAGATAAAAAACAATATCTAAAACATCTGCCCAAAATTGTAAGGGAAATCTTGCATGCAATATCATGCACCTTGCACACTCCATGATTGTCCTATTCATCCTTTCTGACACACCATTTTCCTGTGGTGTTCCTGGAACTGTCTTCTCTCTATGAATTCCATGCTCTGAACAATAATTATCAAACTCACTGCTGAAATATTCACCTCCATTTTCTGATATGAGACACTTCAACTTCTATCCTGTCTTATTCTCAATCAAAGCTTTCCATTTCTTGAAAATATCAAATACATCAGATTGATTTTTTTTTTTTTAATTTGTTTTTTTTTTTTTTTAATTTTCTATTTATTATTTATTATTTATTATTTTTTTAACAAGGTCGGGTACTAATATATTATAAAACAAAGGCGGAGGGACAAGGTCCTAGTACATGTGGAGAGGGTAAGATCGGTGAGGGAGGTGCAAAAGGGGAGCGTAGTCCCATCCTCCAAATCACTGGTCTTGCTTCTTATAATTTGAAATACATAGTAGCTATATTGTCGAACGAACTGTCCTAACAGTAAATTTTTTTTACAGAGCATAGAAAATTTTCATAGAGATCACCAAAACTAATTAACTGAATCCTTGGGGGGCTTGTCTTTCTTATTGCTGAGCTTGGTTGAGGCTTCGCCTTGCTCGCTTTGATTCAGTGTCTTTATGAAGCTCACCGCTTCTTCCAAATGTTGGCATTTTTCCTTGAGCCCTTCGATCTCAGCTTTCTGCTTCTCGAACTTTTTCTTCTTGGATTTGTTTTCATTTTCCATTTCAGCCCTGAGCTCGTTAAGAGTTTTGATGAAGTACCAATCATGAAGCAGTTTTCCTGGCAGAGCGCGCAACTATTTTTATTCTCAATCTGTTCCAAAGGATTACCAGACATATTGGTAACAAAGGAGATGCTCTCCTTATCCTTAATGTTGTTCTGAGGCTGAAGTCTTCTGAACGTGATTGGGTGGGAGGCAACAGTTCTCAAGTTCTTGGCAAAATTTTCTCCCTGCTTCGAAAGCCTGTAGCTGCCCGAGGAATGCTTGGTATTCAGGCCGTCACTAGAGAAGTATTGAAGCTGATGCCTGTGGGTGAAGGAGCTTATGTGAGATGGGATGAGACAACGAAGAATAGCCAGCCAAAGGGAGTGATCACAGCTTCTTCTGGAGCTCACAGATCTGATGAGAGTGGGGGAAGAGGAGTGACGGGGAGGCTGAGAGAAATTCTGGGGATGAGTAGAGGAACTGAGCAAAGGAAGGAAATGAGGCACAACTGAAGAGGCTTGAGACACCCTGTGCACAATACTAAACGGAACCATAGGAACAAACGGGAGGTTAGCCGAAAATTTGCAAAACCATAAGAAAAACAGTACCAAGTTACCTCTGCCGACGCACAGAAGGGAAGAGAGGGAGCTGATGTTACTCCCTAGAAACCTCCTTTGACAAACACTGCGACCTGAAGAACTTCTACTAATGTTGCTGAGATGCGTCTTCTTGTGAGGAAACCTGATCCCGAGCTGGTTCTTATAATCCTTGATGTGGAGCTCCTCGTGAACCATCCTAGTAATGATATCATAACAATTCATGAAAAAATGAGAACCCCTGCTCGTGAAGAGACATTTACCAACTACTGTCATGTCTTGAGGACGAAAATTATTCGGTGGTAGGCTACATGGCCTGCAGTTCTGAACATGGGATATTTTCCACTTAGCTCTAGGTGGATTTTATTTGTTTTTGATGTCAGACATATGAGGGAGGATCGCCTTCTGAATTTGCTTTGTACTGATATCCCCTTTTTAAAAATGAATGATGTAATTTCCCAGGTCTTGTATAATGGGCCAGATCACCGTTGAAGGCTAGTTATGGTATTGGTTTGTCATAGACGTCGTTATTTTCTCTAGCTGTCCCTACCCCTCTGTCTGCCACCTTGTTGGTGAAGGCATCTGCTACTTGATTATGGGCTCTTAACACATGTTTGTAGACAACTTTCCCAAGCATGTTGACATTATCATTAATTCTTTGCTTTATTTTATTCAAAGCTTGATTTTTGAAATCTCTTCCAGCTTCCATTTCCTCTATTATAATAGCAGAATCTCCAATAATGATTGGATCTTTTGCCTGAAGCTTTGTGAGGATGCTGGTGCCCATAAGAAAACCATAAGGCTCTGCCCTGTTGTTTGATAAAGTCCCCAACCCCCATTCAAACGTGGAAACTGTTTCACTGTTAGAAAATTATATATTATAGAGCAATGGAACACATAGAATATTGCATAAATATAAACACAGAAAACACATAAACCAGAGAGACACAGATATACGTGGTTCACCCAGTTTGGGCTACGTCCACCCCGAACAACCAGTCCTTCCTTTCTATTATCCAACAAAATGAAGAGACACAACCTACAACAGATCCACTGTAATATCCTCTATTTTCTCTCACAGTCTCACCTCTCTATTTCTCGCTTAGAGAATACACATCTATTTCAAAACCTTAATACAATGCCCTCATACAAAGAGAGGGGTTGTATTCTAGGGAAAAAAAACCCGAAAGTAAACATAATTTCTACCGTCAGATCATTCACCTAATGAATGGCCCAGATTGACTAGAAATTACTATACTTTTACAAGGCAATTTTACATCTGTTTTTAGCTTCGAGGGCATTGCCCCCGAAACCCCCTCCAGGGGGGGCTCCCCAAAGGTCACAGCCGCCCCCCCTGGACCCCCCTTGCAACGAATATTTTACGGGTGACGTTGCCGCCCCATTTCGAACTAGGGTCCAATGCGGCAATACCTTTGAATACAGAAGATAATCAGGCTCCACACCCAACAATCTCCCACTTGGAGACTGATTATAGCAACTCCACCGCTACTTCATTTGCTGGACAATGAATCCTCTTTACACATGGCTATTTCTCATCTTCTTCATCATACTTGAAGACCAATTGAAACTGAGCAGATTCTTAGTTTCTCCCT
This sequence comes from Pinus tabuliformis, assembly GCA_031772625.1. Taxonomy (NCBI): domain Eukaryota; kingdom Viridiplantae; phylum Streptophyta; class Pinopsida; order Pinales; family Pinaceae; genus Pinus; species Pinus tabuliformis. The sequence goes on along the minus strand of CM062815.1, from coordinate 79,294,072 downwards.
GGTTACAACTTTTGTTAGCATATCTGCAGGATTCTGGCTAGTGTGTATCTTTTCCAGCTTCAACTCTCCATTTTCCAACACTGATCGTATGAAATGGTACTTGAGCTGTATGTGTTTAGCCCTGGAATAAAATGCTAATTTCTTTGCAAGATGAATGGCACTTTGGCTATCACTGTATAACATGCCCATATCATGCTCCTTACCCAATTCACCCATAAACTTTTGTAACCAAATCATTTCTTTACTAGCCTCTGTAGCAGCAACATACTTTGCTTCTGTTGTTGAAAGTGCAACAACACTTTGGATTTTTGAAACCCAAGTGACAGCTATTCCACCTACAGTAAATACATATCCTGTAGTGCTCCTCCTGTTATCTTTGTCACTTGCCATATCTACATCAACATATCCCTGTAGAGAAATTTTTGAACCACCAAAGCATAATGCTTGATTTGTGGCACCTTTCAAATATCTGAGAATCCATTTCACTACCATCCAATGTTCCTTTCCTGGATTGTTCATGTTCCTGCTTACAACTCCCACTGCATGTGCAATATCAGGCCTTGTGCAAACCATTGCATACATTAAGCTTCCAATTGCTGATGCATATGGAACTTTAGACATATAATCCATGTCTTCTTAGGTCTTTGGGCACATTTCCTTACTAAGTTTGAAATGGCTAGCAAAAGGTGTACTAACTGGTTTTGCATTGTGCATATTAAATCTTTTCAACACCTTTTGTATGTACTCATTCTGAGACAATGTTAATTTGTGATTTTTCCTGTCTCTAGTTATTCTCATACTAAGGATTTGTTTTGCAGCTCCCAAACCCTTCATTTAAAATGAATTTGCCAATTTTCTTTTGAGCACATTTATTTCCTACATGTTAGACCCTGCAACAAGCATGTCATCTACATACAATAACAATATAATATAGCTGCCATCATTTTTCTTTTTCAGATAAACACAATGATCAGAGTGACATCTAGTATAACCTTGTTCAGACATAAACTTGTCAAATTTTAGATACCACTGCCTTGGAGCTTGTTTTAAGCCATACAAGCTCTTCTTCAACCTGCACACTCGTTTCTCCTTCCCTTTCACCTCATATCCTTGTGGCTGCTGCATATACATCTCTTCCTCCAGAGTCCAAATCCCCATGGAGAAAGGTTGTCTTTACATCTAACTTCTCAAGATGCAAATATTCAACTACTATTAGACTTAAAATAGTTCTGATTGAAGTCATTTTATCAATAGGAGAAAATATTTCATCAAAATCAATACCTTTCTTCTGTGCAAACCCCTTCACCACAAGTCTAGCTTTGTACTTTTGTTTTCCTCCATCTTCTTCCTTCAGCCTGTAAACCCATTTATTATTCAATGTAGTTTTTCCTGTAGGTAACCTGACTAAGTCCCAAGTCTGGTTATGCATTAGGGAGTCCATCTCTTCATTCATGGCTAGCTCCCACTTCTTCTTGATTTCAACCTGCATTGCTTCTTCATAACATCGGGTTCACCATAATCAGTCAACAATAAATAATATAATGAAGGAGAGTATCGTTCAGGGGGTATGCTTATCCTGGTAGATCTTCTAACACCACTTTCAGGTGTTTGGGGTGCCTGTTGCTGTTGTGGTGGTCGTTGTTGTTGTGGTTGTTGATTATTATTATTTTTAGGCACCTTTACTTTTTCAGTGATATCATCAAGAACTATGTATTCCTTGTTTTCTGTTTTTCTGTTTATTTTCCTGCAACTGATTCTTGTACAAGACATTTTCATTGAATATTACATATCTGCTCCTAATGATTTTGTGATTTTCGTAATCAATATAAGTGATAACCAAAATCATTAACACCATATCCAATAAAGGTACATTTCTTTGACTTTGCCTCAAGCTTTGTTCTATTTTCTTTATTAATATGGATAAAGGCCTCACAACCAAAAGGCTTTAAAAAGGAGCAGTTTACCTTTTTTCCTGTCCATGCTTCCTCTGGAACACCACCATCCAAGGAACTTGAAGGTTCTCTGTTTATTAGATAAACAACAGTATCTATAGCATCTGCCCAAAACTCTAAAGGCAATCCTGCATGCAATCTCATGCACCTTGCACGCTCCATGATTGTTCTGTTCATCCTTTCTGACACACCATTTTCTTGTGGTGTTCTTGGATCTGTCTTCTCTCTGCGAATTCCATGCTCTGAACAGTACCTATCAAACCCTTTGCTGCAATATTCATCTCCATTGTCTGATCTGAGACACTTCAATTTATTTCCTGTCTCAATCACAACCAAAGCTTTCCATTTCTTGAAAGTATCAAATACATCAGATTTATTCTTAATACAATAAATCCAAGTTTTTCTAGTTGCATCATCAATAAAAGTAACATGATAATGAGAGCCACCAAGAGATGATACCTGAGCAGGTCCCCATACATCTATATGCACAAGCTCTAATTTTTCGCTCTTCTTTTCTTTCCCAACTCTGAGAAATCTGACTCTCTTCTGTTTTCCATAAATGCAATTCTCACAGAAGTCCAAATAAACATTCTTCAAACCTGGCAACAAATTCCTTGAGTGAAGGATCTTCATCCCCTTCTCACTCATGTGTCCGAGCCTATGATGCCATAATGCTGCATCTTCTCCTTTGGAAGTTAAAGAATTAACAGAGTTAGAAATACCATTGCATAAATATAATGTACCAACCTTTTTGCCTTTTGCTATTACCAGGGCTCCTTTGGTGACCTTCCAAGATTTATGTGTGAAAGTTGTCACATAACCTTCACCGCCTAGTTGCCCTGTTGAAATCAAATTTTTCTTTAGATTTGGAACATGCCTTACCTCCTTTAGTAGCCATTGGTTTCCATTCTGTTGTTTTACAAGAACCTTACCCATTCCAACAATTTTACAGGGTTTATCATCACCCAAACGGACTTGTCCAAAATCTCCTTGAACATAGTCATGAAAGTATTTCTTATCAGGTGTGGCATGGAATGAGGCCCTTGAATCTACCACCCAGGAATTAGTAATATTTTCGAAAGAAAGAATCAAAGCATCTTGTAACACCTCACCTGTCACATTTGCTTCATGATTGTTTTCTTTCTGTGCATCTCCTTCTTTTCCCTTCCAAGATCTACAGCATTTCTTTAGGTGTCCTTTCTTTTCGCATTTCCAGCACACTATCCCTGATCTGGACTTGGATCTACCTTTCCTTGAATTACTGCGATATCCTAGGCTCTTTCATCTTTCCATTTTTCTTCCCCTAGACTCTCCACTCAAAGCATTACCCGATGTATCACTGGAGCTTTTCCGTCGCATTTCCTCGCTAAGGATAGCACCGAAAACATCATCAAAATTTAAAGTACTAGATCCAGACACAGAGTTACTAATGGCCATTACTAAACCATTCCAACTTTCTGCAATGAGCAGAAGAATAACAGAGTTCTAACTTCATCATCAAAGTTTACTCCTATAGAACTTAACTGGCTTGTAACAGTATTAAAATCATTTAAATGGTCTGCAATAGATCCACCTTCTGACATCTTCATATTAAATAACCGTTTTATAAGAAATACCTTGTTTAAGGCCAAGGGTTTTTCATATAGTTTTGCCAATGCCTTAATCAAACCCTCTGTTGTTGTTTCCTTCGAAATGTTGAAGGCGACCAATGTTGCGAGGCACAACCGTACTGTTCTGAGTGCCTTTCTATCAAGAAGGTTCCATTCTTTATCTGTCATATCCATCGGAATCTTTGTTTTTCCGCCCAATGGTAGGTACAGATCTTTTTGATACAGATAGTCTTCCATATGCATCTTCCATAGCGAGAAGTTTTGGCTGTTAAATTTCTCGACCCTAAACTTACCATCTTCCACCATTTCTCCCACTCGAACCAGGAACCCTTCTCTCTTGCGAGTTTGTCAGCCAAATAGACCTTCGACTCTGATACTAGTTGTTAGAAAATTATATATTACAGAGCAATGGAACACATAGAATATTTCATAAATATAAACACAGAAAATGCATAAACAAGAGAGACGCAGATATACATGGTTCACCTAGTTTGGGCTACGTCCACCCTGAACAGTCAGTCCTTCCTTTCTATTATCCAGCAAAATGAAGAGACACAACCTACAGCAAATCTGCTGTAATATCCTCTATTTAATCTCATAGTCTCACCTCTCTGTTTCTCGCTCAGAGAATACACATCTATTTTACAGCCTCAATACAATTCCCTCATACAAAGAGAGGGGTTGCTTTCTAGGACAAAAAAACCCTAAACTAAACAAAAGTTCTACCATTAGATCATTCGCCTAATGAACGGCCCAGATTGACTAGAAATTACTATAAACAATGTAAACTTTGAAACGGGAACTATAAACTCAAAACGAGAACTCTGGCCCAAAAACCCCAAAAAAACCACAAAAACAGTGCTCAAAACGAAAAGTGTGTATACTGGAACGATGTTTTTTTTTTTTAGGTGTCAATTTTAACACATTAATGTTTCTGGTAGAATATCATTTTTCTTTCTTAAGTATAAATTTAACATGTTTTCAACCACAAAACTAAAAAAACATGACATTATGAACAAATTATTTCACTGAATGAATTCAAAAGTCTTTATTTGTACACTGAATAAAAGAGACATTATATCTCTAATTTGATATTGCATTGTAGATATTTAAACAATAAGATTTATCATACTTAAGACATAATCCAACAACATAAAAATGCTTCATAACTTCTCATTTAACAAAATATGGAAAACATCCATTTTATTTGAAGATACGATGCATACATCAGTTATATAAACTGTCTTAAACAATTATTCAAAATCACTCATATTTTCTTGCACACCATCAGAATTCACATCTTCAGATGAGTGACTGGATGCTGACGAAGATGTTCCATATTCTTCTCTGTCATCAACTAGTGCCCCATCTGAGTCCACATGCATGCCCAAGATTCCAGGTTTCAAAAGTCTTCTAGATCTACGATTGGTTTCAGCAGAGTCCCATGTCAACACTGTTCCTTCTGGTAACAACCTTTTCAGAATCTCTGTCGTCTTGAAGCGAAGAGTTCCTCTCTTTGTTAAATTGAAGTCATAAACAAGTATGTCAACATCCTTCAATTGTAATATGTCTGTGCGGCGGCAATTTATATTTGTACCCTTTCTTTTTCTTTTTCCACCATTTTTTTTGTCAACTACCATCTCTGGCTTACACACCATTGAATGGGTGTGTATTTGTGGCATACCAATGTACTTCAACACCTGTAACATCCTCATTTTCTGTAAAGACCTTTAAAACTTTAGCAACCCAAAATGGATAGCCATTGGGATCTCCATCTGCTAGCACTGCAATCATGCAACCCTCCTTAATATCCTGTACTGAACCCCTATAAAGGTCTTCCATGGCTTCACGTTGTGCACGAGATCTTCTGGAACCTATATACATCTCTCTTTCATCTGCCTGTGAAGAATTAATAATACCCTGAGATTGTTGTTGTTCAACAATGTTTACTTCCTCATGTTCATTCGACACATTTTGTGGCCAAATAAATGGATTTTTCAAAAGTATATCTTCATTTATTGTTGTCGAAATGAGATCACTTTGATTATTGAAAAACGACTCCCACTAAACTGAATTAGCAATGTCAAAGTACTCATATGTATATCTAATACATTTTTTAATTTCTTCCAGGCAATCAGAATAATTTATAGCCCTGTTCTGTCTACGTGCATTCTGAACTTCACCAACTGATTGTAATGACAATATTTTTGATGCAAATATTGGATGATCTGGAATGAACTTCAAAAATTGCAATCCTGATGACGGTGCCCACTCTGTAGTAGTTGAATACTTCTTGCCCCATATTAGTGTTTTCCCATCAATTTTTTTGATACGAAATTGATGTTGGAAGCTAATGTCATTAAGTTGTTCAATGCATTTCCCCTCACCATATGATCCCAGAATAAACCTTCGCATGTCAACAGTTTCTTCCAACACTTCAAAAGCAGGCTCTAGCATGTATGATTTCTTAATACATTCAATTAGTGATGGCAAGCTCCCAACTTCCTTCCTCCTCAATGTGACTGAAAAACGACTGAACATCTGATCAATATGGTCATGAGTGTGCCCAACAAGAAGGAAACCAACCTTTACCTTTTGAAAAATTCTCAATTCAACAAGCATGTTCAGATACCCAAAAACAATCTGATTTTTGTTTTCACGGCAAGTGTTGTCCAATTGTAGATACAAAACTTCAGGAAGATTACCAGACCAATGAGAAATGACATCATGAATTATGGTTATGGTCAGATTTGCATCATTATGAATATTTGGAGCTGTGAAGTACACCCTTGGCAACATTTTCCCATTGAAGACCATACAACCGACCAAGTGAAACTGAATAAAATTTTCCTCTTGTAGATTTTTGGGTGTGCGAACAAAATGTGGTAAAAGTGTTTTCTTCTGGTCCATACCATCAATTATCAAACCCAAATATTTATTTGGATTATCATAACACTTCTTTCGATGCTTGTACAACTTCTTCCTTTCATTTGTTTGTTGTTCGCGATGCTCCTGAAGTTCTTTGACAATTAAATCTACACAACATAAAAGAAATTCATTAAGAAATATGTTTTCATAGTTGATGACTATACAATTTTAAAAGTAAAAGTTATGAACACTTACCTCTTTCTGAGCCTTCACATTTGTCCCTTTTTGATTTAAGAGAAGCACATGTACTGCAAATCCCCATCCTTGTCTTCTTAGGAATACGAACATTATTGAATTCTTTCTTCCATAGCTTCACAAAATATTGATATGTAATAAAGTGGCCCTGTCCCTCAGCACTTTCTGCATATTCTTTGTATAAGTTGTAGATTTCTCGTCTTGAAAAATTATCTGGAATATGTATTGTCTCTCTATTTGGCATACACTCTCCATGCTTTGAAAAGAAATCTTTCATCCATGACATTGCAGTATTTGATAATGGCCCAAACTGTCTTTTATAACGTACTTCTGAATAAAATGTGGGATCCTTTTCCAAATTTTCTTGAATTCTCGAGAGACAAAAATTCCCAAGTGAATGAAACATTTTGAAAGCTTTTCTACACAATAAAAAATTCCTAATATGATAATCATAACCTGACAATGTAGATTGCATGCAACCAACTAAATATGAGTTTTGCATGCTTTTATTCATTGACAAATATCTCTTCCTGCTTTCTAATGCAAATGTGAAATCCATACGTTTCAAGCAATTTTTTTGGCAACATTCACTTGAAATGAGAGCGCTGATAGAACTTCTTCTCATCAGATATTCTGCTCTACCCCTTGTATAACTAGAATAGCTTGCATTGATACGAAAAGGTCTACTCCTACTCCTTGATACAATATTTCTTGGCAACATCTCCATCATTGGATCTTCATTTTTATAAGGACTTTCCTCATTAAGAGGAACGTTATCCACACTATGATCTGCTCTGATTTTCAAATTTTGACTGAGAGGATACCCTTCATCTTCCCTTCTTCAGTGCTACTATCATAGTCCTTAGAATTCAGACTAAATGGAAAATCTGACTCGATGTTTAATGGATATTCTTCCTCATGTACATTGTCAGTGCTGCTCTCATAGTCCATAGAATTAGGACTATGTTGAAAATGTGGCTGTTTACTTATTGAAGATGCTACATCCTGTCCTTTGTCACTGCTACCTTTATACTGATTAGAATTAGGACAAACTGCATCATCCTGTTCTTCATCACTGTTGCTCTCATAGTCCTTAGAATCAGGACTAAGAGGACATTGTGATACTCCAATGTTTTGAGAATCATCATCCTGCGCTTCATCACCGCTGCTCTCATAGTCCTTAGAATCAGGACTAAGAGGACATTGTGATACTCCAATCTTTTGAAAATCATCATCCCGTGCTTCATCACCGCTGCTCTCATAGTCCTTAGAATTAGGACTAAGAGGACATTGTGATAATCCAATCTTTTGAAAATCATCATCCCGCGCTTCATCACCGCTGCTCTCATAGTCCTTAGAATTAGGAGTAAGAGGACATTGTGATACTCCAATCTTTTGAAAATCATCATCCCGCGCTTCATCACCGCTGCTCTCATAGTCCATAGAATTAGGACTAAGAGGACATTGTGATACTCCAATCTTTTGAAAATTATCATCCTGCGCTTCATCACCGCTGCTCTCATAGTCCTTAGAATTAGGACTAACTGGACACTGTGACAATCCATACTTTTGAAATTCATCATCATGCTCATCATCACTGCTGCTCTCATAGTCCTTAGAATTAGGACTAAGTGGACACTTTGACACTCCATTATTTTGAAATTTTCCATCATGCACGTCAAAATTGCTGCTCTCATAGTCTTCAGAATTAGGACTAAGTGGACATCGTGACCCTCCATTCTTTTGAACTTCACCATCACATTCTTCAAAACTGCTACTCTCATAGTCCTCAGAATTAGGACTAAGTGGACATTGTGACACCCCATTCTTTTGAACTTCACCATCATGCTCCTCATCACCGCTGCTTTCATAGTCCTTAGAATTTGGACTAAGTGGAATCTGTGACTCTTTAAATTCTCCATCCCCTCTTTCATCAGTGTTGCTCTCGTAGTCCTTAGAATCGGGACTAAGTGGAAGAATTGACTTTCTATTCATAGTGGAAGGATTCCCACTATATTCATCAATATGAATAGAGTTGTTACGCGATGAAGATGTTGATGGTGTATAAACCAAAACTTCACCATCAGAGCAATCCATCACTTTCAAATAGAAAATGTTGAATGACACAAATGGAGTCTCCTGAGAGTATTATATAGCTTAAAGAATGAAATATTCCCTCCAAAAATTTTCGCGAAAATATTTCCCTCCAAAAATTTTCGCGAAAATATTTCCCTCCAAAAGTTTGTTAGATTTATTTACCTTTATTATTTTATTCTACAATTGATTGAAAAACATAAACTAATTTATTTTTATGAAATAAATCACTAAAATTCAAATTGTAAATCACAACTTGTACATTAATTATTCTAATAGTTAAAGTATATCATATTTACTTAACAATTTCTTTTTTTTCTAATTTTTATAATATATTCTCAAACATATTAATCCCACATTCAATCCGTTGTAAAACAACTCTACAATATTCTCTCTATAATAATGTAAAACAAATTATCCCACATTAATCGTATGGAAAAAATCTTCGTAATTTCACTTATATAATAAATTTCGCTATCACTATTACTCGCCTCACATCTAGGTTTTCTGAAATTCCTTGAAAGACTCGTGAATTTGTGGAGCAGCGATATTGCTATCAACAATATATACAACGAAGAATTGTCGCAATTGAAAGGCAAGTACAATTATTTTTTCGAAATTTTCATATTAAATTACGTTAATGAAAAAAATATTTTTTTTTAAATTAAAAAATTTTCCAAGCCAATTTTTTTTTTTTATACCACATGGTGAATCGGTAACTGTCTAGCCTAATCTTGCTATTTACCCCACCGCCCGCCACACTCCCCCCCTTCTCCAACCCCTGCCCCCTAACTCCCCCCCCCCCCCCATTTTTTAATTTAAAAAAAAAAAAATTTCCAACCCCACCCGGCACCCGCCCCCACCCCGGCCAAAAAAATTTTCAACCCCACCCCCCCCGGCCCCCTGCCCATCCCAACCCCACCCCGGGCCCACCCGGCACCGGGCCGACCCCTAGGTCCCCCGCCCGGGCCGCCACGCCCCCCTCCCCCCCTCCGGCCCCACGGGCCGCCCCGACCCCCCTCCCCCCGCCTGGCACACCCCCCCACCCTCTCCCTCCCACCGGGCCGCCCCACCCTCTCCCTCCCACGGGCCGCCCCACCCTCCCCCCCACCAGGGCCCGCCGCACCCCCACCCCCTCCCCCCACCCCATCCCCCTCCCTCTCCCGCCCGGCCATCCCCCCTCCCCCCCCCCTCCCTCCCCCCTCTCCCGCCCCTCCCCCTCCCCATCCCCTTCTCCCCCTCTCCCGCCCCTCCCCCCTCCCCATCCCCTCTCCCCCCCCCGTCCCCCCCTCCCATCCCCCTCCCCTCACCCACCCCGCCCACCCCGCCCAGCCCACCCCGCCCGCCCCGCCCGCCCACCCGCCCACCCCGCCCACCGCCCAGCCCACCCGGCCACCCGCCCAGCCCGCCCCACCCAGCCCGCCCAGCCAACCCGCCCACCCGGCTGCCCGCCCAGCCCACCCGCCCGCCCCGCCCAGCCCACCCGGCCCACCCGCCCAGCCCACCCGGCCGCCCCGCCCAGCCCACCCGGCCCACCCGCCAAGCCCCCCCAGCCCACCCGGCCCGCCCGCCCAGCCCACCCGGCCCGCCCGCCCAGCCCACCCGGCCCACCCGCCCAGCCCACCCGCCCGCCCCGCCAGCCCACCCGCCCGGCCCGCCCGCACCCGCCCACCCTGCCCAGCCCACACTGCCCGCACAGGGCCACCCCCGGGCCGCCCCGCCCCGCCCGAGGGTGGAGCGTCGATTCCGGGAATCGACGCTCCGCCCTCGGGCGGGGCGGGGCGGCCCGGGGGTGGCCTGTGCGGGCGGGGTGGGCTGGGCGGGTGGGCGGGGCGGGGGGGCGGGTGGGCTGGGCGGGGCGGGCGGGTGGGCTGGGCGGGGCGGGCGGGCCGGGCCGGGTGGGCTGGGCGGGGTGGGGGGTGGGTTGGGCGGGGCGGGCGGGGGTGGGCGGGTGGGTGGGGTGGGGCAGGCGGGGTGGGCGGGTGGGCTGGGCGGGGCGAGCCCACCCGCCCACCCCGCCTGCCCCGCCCCACCCACCCGCCCCCACCGCGCCGCCCCGCCCAACCCACCCGCCCATCCCGCCCAGCCCACCCGGCCCGGCCCGCCCGCCCCGCCCAACCCACCCGCCACCCCGCCCGCCCCGCCCGCCCCGCCCAACCACCCGCCCCGCCCAGCCCACCCGGCCCGCCCCGCCCAGCCCACCCGCCCACCCCGCCCGCCCCGCCCAACCCACCCGCCCACCCGCCCCAGCCCACCGGCCCGGCCCGCCCAGCCCACCTCGCCCACCCGCCCGCCCAGCCCAGCCCACACCCGTCCGCCCCTCCCAGCCCACCCGGCCCACCCGCCCGCCCAGCCCACCCGGCCCGCCCCGCCCAGCCCGCCCCCCCAGCCCGCCCGGCCCGCCCAAGCCGCCCAGCCCACCCGGCCCGCCCCGCCCAGCGCGCCCAGCCCACCCGCCCAGCCCGCCGGCCCGCCCCGCCCAGCCCCCGGCCCGCCCCGCCCAGCCCGCCCAGCCCACCCGGCCCACCCCGCCCGCCCAGCCCAGCCCCCCCCGCCCGCCCCGCCCAGCCCCGCCCAGCAATTTTTTTATTTACTAATTTATGTGTTTTTTTTTTAGGAAAATGGCATCAAGAAAAATTTCTGTGAATCTTTCTGGAGCAAGGAGTCTTAAAGGTGTATCTTCAAAAAACGTTGGTGAACGAACTCCACCTGAGCTCATACCTACAAATATGTCAACTCCTTTAAGTGATAAGAAGCTAATCTCAGATTGGAAAAGTTCAAAAGAGGTGAAATTTCCATCAAGAGCCTGGTATGTGAAAGAAAGAGAGAGCACAACTGTGAATATATATCTATACATTGATACACGCAATACTAATGAAAATTTGGAGGTGATGGGAAAAGTCATAGATATGTGTTCGGTACCAAACACTGAAGTTGTTTACGTACTTACAAAAACTGCCAAGTCACATGAAAGGATTAAATACCGACTATCATATTCATTATATGATAGGAGAGAGGTATCTACAAAGTTGTGTAAACAAATCGTAAATGATATGACACAAAACACGGTAAGTATTGTTATTTGTATTTTATTTTTCGTTTTGAAAATGTCTCGCTATATTTTTAACTTTGATTATATTAACATATGATTTTTTGTTTGGCAGAATTTTGTTGAAAGCTGTTCAATTATGGTGGGAGGCATTCATTACATAGAGAATGATATCATGAACGTTGTCAGCCATTTTTACTCAGTGTCAGAGGAAGATATGCAAAACATGGAAAATGTAGTAATTGATGATGCTACAAAACTACATCCAAAGAATCAGAAAAAAAAGGCCTCTGGTGGATAAATCTAGCAAGGGTAAACAAGTTACTTTTGAGGACGATGAAGTTGACAATGAAGCATATGTTGCCATTACTGAAGATGACATTGAAATTGTGGAAGGTCGTAAAAGACCAAAAGTAACAATGGCCAAGAATAGATCTCTTCAGAATGTTAAGACGAAAAAAAGTAGAGTTGAAGATCTTGAAGTAGTCATTACCAGCAGTCAAGAACCTAGTGAAACTTCAAAAGAAAGCAGAGAAATCATTACACCAGGAGCTGATTTAGGTGATGGCATTATCAAAACAAAACAAAATGCCATTCGACAGAATTTGACAAAGAGAAACTTAGTTGATGGTGGTCGTACATTTCAGTTAAATGTGACACAAACCTATAAGGCAAGTGAAGGACAATGCCAATATCAAGTCAGAAAGCCGCATCATCTGCATGTTCACAACTTGAAGACATTGATGAGGTACAATCCATATGCTCATGTGGTTAGTTATGTGCTTCTTGTTGATCCACTTCAAGTTCCCAACAAAGAAGCATTTGATAAGTCAAAATGTTTTGAATACAATTATTATGTGCTTGGGGGGAACCATTCTGTTGAAGCTCAAAGACAATTGATGGAGGAATATCCTAATAACCCACGTTTTGAAACGATGAAATGTATCATTTATGCTGGTTTAAATGAAACAGAAGCAAAGCTAGTGGCATGGGATCATAATTCAGATAATGAATATAGGATGTCTATGACTTTGGTCCAAAAGGTTAGATTTATTCATAGTGAATTCCTAGAAAAATGTGGTGGGGATAAGATCAATATTACTACAGATTTCCGAAAGGAATGTTGTATGGAAATAGGCTATCAAATTGAAGATAAAGGCAATTCAAAAAATGGAAAAGACAACATATCTAGCGATTTATTCAGAGGTGTTGATAACATTTTCCAATTGGCATTAAGAACTGGAGATATTTGGAATTTGATTGATGACATTTTTAGCATGTGGGAAGACATTGGCATAAAAAACCAGAAGGTCAGAAAGTCTAAGCCATTGATATGTAGCAACAATAAATCAGCGCCTGAACTGAAGCAACTTCCAGACGATATGACCATCACGCCTTGGAGGGCGATGCAAGGAGTGAAAGATGAAAAAATTGTCAAAACAATATTATCTCGCGTGAAGTCGGGGGAATTATCATTGGAAGAAATGTCTGAAGAATTTCAAAAGTAAGTTTGCTGAATTATTTTTACTTATTCCCAGGATTATAGTTATCTTTTAACTAAAACATGTTGTTATTGGTAGTATTTGTTATACATATCAGTATATTAACTTTTTCTTACTTTATCTATGCAGTCACAAAGTTTACATGAAAATTCAGGAACAAATGGTTAAATTGTTGAATGAAGATAGTTGGGATGATGTTGTATGCAACTATCCAGATTCAAGTTCTACATCAACATTGAAAGCTTTTTATCTTGCATTTAAAAAGGTAACTTGATTTATACATTCAGTTTTAATCATCTGTGTACTATTTTTAATTTAAATTAAAACTTACACATACATTTGTTTGTTTGGTAAAAGATGAAGAAAGAAGATAATGGAGCACCAGACAGTTTCAAGACTTTTATTGAAAAAATAAAGATTGAAAGACTGAGAAAGCAACGTATTAAGAATGTTGAACTTGATCCAACTCTTAATCATTTCATTTGGAATGGGCTAGACACTATTCAATATCAAGTAATACAAGGCAACTGTGAAGACATTGCGAAACTCATACCAAAAAGGGATTATGCCCTCGTTATTGCAGATATTCCCCATGGTTTCAATATTCCAAACATTTGCTATGATAATGACCCTTATACTTATCAAGCTTTTAATAAAGTGGTGGCGGGATTTAAGGAAGTGACATCATCACCATTATGGAGATTTGTGACATTTCATTCAGACACACAGTTGGCAATGTTATTGTCAAGCTTCAAGGGGAAAACAAATTCAAGGATGCAGCTTACATGGTAAGATGTTTAAAGGTATATTTGATTAATGTTGAAAAATTAATTTATGTACAAGTTAATTGAACTTTTACTATTTTATGTTACAGGCAAAAGTCAAATCTTCTTGACAATGAAGATCAACAATTTATAAATGACTGTGAGTTCATTCATATTGATAGTTGGGCAAAAGATGATAGCCATATGTCTATGATTTTTAATCGGGTGGACAAAAAGAGTCATAGCCAAATACTGACTTATGATGCTGTTGTGAGAAAACTAACATATGAAGACAAAGAAATGAAAGGAGAGATAGTTAACATTTATCAGAAACCACAATTATTGATTAACTATCTTATAGACATATGTTCAAATGAAGGAGATTGGGTTCTGGATTTATTTTTTGGCTCAGGTACGTTTTGCCACATGGAATTGAATTTCAATATGTTCTTTTTTTTAATTAATATGTCATTGTACTAATTTACTTCATTATTTTTTTGTGCTTTATAATTAGGTACAACACTAGCATGCTGCCTTCAAAAAGGAAGAAATTGCATTGCAATTGAGAAAGATCCATTACAATGCAATTTCATTCAGCAAAGAATTAATGCTCTTAAATTTCTTCCAGATGCAATGCAAGAAATTGGGTTGAAGAAAGGGGACTTTAGTGAATCACGTGTGGCAAAAAAGGCAAAGGAACCCCAACCACCATTACATGGAATGTATGGAAAGACACATATTGGGGGATTTGCAGACATGAAAGACCAACTGGAAGAGGAAAATGAGCAAAATGAGCAAAATGAAACAGAAAATATTGTGGAAGAGGACAATGATGAAACTCTAGAGGACGAAGAGTTTGGATTACGTGACATTCTTGATTAAATTTAAGTTATGCTTGTAACTCAAGCTTTGCAATGTTTTGACTTTGACATTTTATGAGAAGAATAAACACTCAATTAGGGTTGTTATACGTTCAATATTGGTAATATGTGATTTTTGCATTGATTTTTAAGTTAATCATTTTTTTTGAAAAAAAAGTAGTTATTATTATCTTTTTGACATGAAATTCATAAAAAAAACTATTATTGACCATTTTTAGTTAATATTTTTGTATAAAAATTGTGATTTTGACATGTTAATTCTAGCAAAAAATTATCAAAACGTTTAGTTTTTTTGTTATATTTATGTTAAAAATGGTTATTTTTTATGTCCATTGTTAAAAAATGTTGTTTTTTAGAAACAATTATTTCATGTGGATTGAAAAATTAATTAAGGGGGTTGAAAAGATGTCTAAATATGTAGATTATCTAAAATTCAAACTATCGACTTTATAATTTAAAAACGCAAAACAATAAAAAGCCCACTAAAAAAAAAAAAAAATTAAGATAGAGAACAAGAAAATATGAATACAATGACAACTTCAAAACTATCAAATTTAGAAAATAATTTTTTACATTTCACACACTAGAAAATTTAAAGTCAAAAAATAGGTCTTTTAAAAAAAGGGTGTGATGCAGAATACACACTTTTTAAAATCAGGATGAAAATCACTACCATTCACCGAGCCTCACCCACTTAATGCACATGAAAAAAATTAAAGTTCCAAAAAGCATGTTCTTAAAAAAACATGTGTATTCTGCATCAACACTTTTGAAAATCAGGCCATTTTTTTGCCACCTCTACAAAACGGGTAACAGTATCAGTTCCCGTTTCAAAGTTTACATTGTTTATACTTTTACAAGGCAATTTTATATCTATTTTTAGCTTCAGGGGCACTGCCCCCAAAACCCCCCACCAAGGGGGGGCTCCCCAAAGGTCGTAGCTGCCCCCCTGGACCCCCCCTGTAGTGAGTATTTTACGAGCGGCATTGCCGACCCATTTCGAACTGGGGTCCAATGTGACAATACCTTTGAAAACAAAAGATAATCAGACTCCACACCCAACATTCACCTTGCTGATCCAGGATAAGCCCACCTGCCCTGGCTCTTCCAGGGTTGTTCTATGAGGCTCCATCAAAGAAGAGGATGTAGCTTCTTTGGTTTTTGATCCACCCCTCTATTTCCCTTTCATTGCCCCGAAGCTTCCAATTTGCCTGATTGTTTCCAACATTCTTTGGTATATGATTCCTAACTAGGCCATCCATGGGAATCTTGTTGTACCAATCCTTTTCTACTTGTGTCCAGCTGGTTTTATCAGGGGTGGCATACCTTTAGAGCTTATCATTTCCGTAATTTGGGCCCAAGTTTTGGATAGAATAGTTCATGGGCTTGGTTTTTTTCCCTTGAAGATGCACTTGTTTCTTACCAACCAGACGTGCCACTAGAGTGTGGGGGGGAGACACTTCCAAACACTCATGATAACAGCCTTTTTTCACTTGGCATAAGGGTAGCTATGAGTCCAGTTCTTGTGTAAAGGAGACAGCTGCTCAATTGGCTCAATATTCAAGTTGAGGGGGCTGATAACTTGCTTCCAACACTGTCTAGCTATGGCACAGTTCAAGAAGAGGTGTTGGGTACTCTCCTCTTCTTCTTGGCAAAGAACACACATAGAAGGCCCATGAATGCCTTTTTTCCTCAAATTCTCAGCTGTAAGAATCCTCCCTTTCAGCAGGGTCCAGGCGAAAAACTTGATTTTAGGAAGGCAAGCATTCTTCCACACAGCTGGCCAGAGGCTCCAATTATCATAGTTGCTATGATTACGGAGGAAGTTGTAACCATATTTGACAGTGTAAATTCCTTCGCTAGGATCCCAAATATAATTGTCCATACTCTTTTTGTTTATCAGAGCTGAGCCATATAGCAGAGCTTTCAACGCTTTCCACTGATCAAAGAGGCGATTTGGTAGAGGAGGCTTTTTCCAAGTAGTCCATCTATTTTGGTCCCACTTCGAGATGGAGAATAAGGAAGATATACCCTTATCCTCCAACCAGTCATGGAGATATCTTAGATTGTGGTTTCCTTTTAAAGGCGCTATCCCCATAATTCGATCATTCCAAATGGAAGTGTTTTCTCCATTTCCAGGATTTCTTGAGAATTGATTTTTGATGTGGGGAATGGTTTTTTTAATAAGCCTCCAGATTTGGGTACAAGGATGTTCTGAAATCAGCTCATTAATCAGCGAGGACCTCTACTCGTTGAGATATTTCCTAGCCAAGGCTTTTGCCCACCATTAATCCTGCCCAGTTAACATGCGGCAGACTAGCTTGATACCAAGAGCTTTGTTTGTTATGTTTGGGAGGCGGATGGAGATACCTCCATATTTGAAGGGAAGAGTCACTTGATCCCACTGAACCAAACTGAACTTTTTGGAGTCCTGTTCCCCCCCCGCCAAAGGAAGCCTCTGATAATAAGCTCTATTTTCTTATGAATGCTAGTTAGAGCCAAAGTTAAAGCGAACTGATAAATTGGCAAAGATGAAAGGAGAGATTTGATTAAGATGGTTCTACCAGCCAAGTTTAACCGCATCATCCCCCAGCTTTGGATTTTCCCTCTTAGTTTCTCGATTTGTTTATTCCAAGTCTCTGTCTTTATCCCTTCTTTAGCCAACGGTAACCCCAAATATATGAAATGACTCCATTTTTGCTGAACTGGGATTTCCAGTATTTGAGAGATCCTTTGCATAATATTGTTTGGCACATTCCAGGTGTATATTCTACATTTTTTATTGTTCAAAAGACCTCCAGAGGTAGCTAGGAAGTCATCTAACACCTTTTTGAACCTTCTAGAAATAATACTAGAGGCACCCCCAATCAAGAGAGTATTGTTAGCAAAGAGAGAGTGGTTAATTTCTTTAACCCCTTGAGCAATTCTGATACCAGTAATCTCCCTTCTAATTCTCTGATTCTACAACTATATACTAAGGGTTTATGCCATAATGTTGTAAAGAAATGGGGAGAGAGGGCATCCCTATCTCAAACCTCTAGTGCTGTGAAAGTATCTACTAGACCTTCCATTAATCAAAGTTGTAATCCATGGATTGGAGATGCACGCTTCAATGATCCTAATAAACTTGGATGAAATGCCAAACTTTTGAAGAGCTGCAATAAGAAAGTGATGGAAAACCTGGTCAAACACGTTAGCCATATCCACCTTTATAACCATAACTCTTTCATTGTTTTGGATGCTATTGTGATGGCTTCTTGAATGAGGATCACATTGTCAGTTATTTGCCTTTTTGGGACGAAGCCCCCTTGGTTTTCCAAAATGATACAAGGTAGGATTTTTTTTAGTCGGTTTGCCAAAATCTTAGTGATGATTTTATATGAGGAGTTTCATAGAGAAATTGGCCTAAATCTATCAAAGGAGATAGGATTTTGCTCTTTGAGGATGAGGGCCAAGTGAGAAGTTTTCATGTTTTCTCCCACTTTGTGTTTTTTGAAGACATTCTTAATCATATGGACCATATATTTTTTAATTGTCTCCCAATGGCTCTTGTAGAAAGTGATGGTGAATCCATCAAGGCCTGAAGATTTTTCCGGGTGCATGCTCCAAATAGCCTCCCTTATTTCCTCCGCTGTTACCTCCTTCTCAAGCTCACTGTTTTGCTTTTCACTAACTTTTTTGATAATTTGTTGAAGAAAATCAACACTTTCCACTTGTTGCTCCCCAACTATGAGGAGGTTTTTAAAATGGTTATACAATGCCTCTTTTATTTCTTCTCTTCCCTTTATTTCATATCCTTCCACTTGGATTTTGTCAATTTGGTTTCCTGTTCGTCAAATATCGAGATTGTTGTGGAAAAAAGCAGTGTTCTTGTCCCCTGCTTGGAACCAAAGACATCTGGAATTTTGCCTAAGTTCCTCCTCTTCATTTCTATTTTGCTTGTAGAGGGCCACAAACATTGTGGAAAAAAGCAATGTTCTTGTCCCCTGCTTGGAACCAAAGGCATCTGGACTTTTTCCTAAGTTCCTCCTCTTCATTTCTATTTTGCTTGTAGAGGGCCACAAACATTTCTGTTTTGTGGGCTTGTCTTGTTTAATAGATTGTTGACTTTATTTTTCTTTGCTTCAATTTTCTAGATTTTCTTGCAACTCTGATTTTTTTCTTGTCCCTGAGAGCTTCTTCTTTGGCCCACGTTTTTATTTTTTCTCTCACATTTTTGAGCTTGGTTTCCCATACATACTGTGGGGAGCCCAACACCTCTACGTCCCAGCTTTCTTTTATTATATTCTTGAAGCTATCCTTGTTGTCCCAAATTTTTCTATACTTGAATGGGATCGGACCCTGATTTTCCCACTTGTCCAGGATGAGCACAACCGGCTTATGATCGGATGCTGAGGCATGCACAATTTTTCTCTTGATGGATGAAAAACTTGCTGCTATATCCTCCTGAATCAAGATTCTGTCAAGCCTTTCCTTTATGTTATGAACACCCGTTCTTTTGTTGCTCCATGTGAATTTTCTGTTGCTAGGATGGATATCGAGCAACTTATGTTCAACAATAATATCCTCCAAGACTTCTCTTGATGGATCGCCAATGTATCTACCTCCCAACTTTTCCTCAATATTCCGTATCAGATTTAGATCCCCTCCCATGACTAGATTATCTATTTGAACATCTTGTACCTCTTCTTTTAGTGACTCCCAACATAAAGCTTTGTCTCTATAGTGATTTGGTGAATAGATGTTTATGACCGTATATTTGACATTTGTATTCTTCTTTGTTAAATCTGTCCTGACCCAACTGCTGTTGAGTTTTTGGCTGATAATTTTCCAGTTCCATTTATTCCACAACGTACCAATGCCTCCTGAGGCCCCGTTGGAGTCTATGGCTATTCCTTCATAATTTTTTTGTGTTGCTATCAAGTTTTGAAACTCTTGGTTACTGATTTTGGTCTCTTGGATCATTAATATATCCGGCTGTTCTTGCTTTATTAGATCTCTTGTTGCATTGAGTTTTAAAGCAGAACCCAAACCCTGCTGTTCCAAGAGACCAAGATCATTGTTTACTTGGTTTATGGTGGTTCCCAGCCTTGTCCTTCTGCTACATTTTCTCCCCACTTCCTTTCTATTTGCCAAGGAAAGTGTCCATTGGCTGTTGATTGCCAATAACCATATCTTTTTCTGCAGCCTCATCTCTAAGTTCCTTGTTGGATTTCCTCCCGACTTTTTTTGGCTGTTCTGGAGCATTGGTTGTTTCTTTGACTTTATTTCTAGTGAGGATTCTATCAATGGAAGGGGGGGAGGCGAGAAGTTGAGGGATGGGGAACAAGCACTGACAGCAGCATTGGGCTGGGGAGGGGAACGAGGAGATGGGGGATCTTCATCCAGGAGTTCGAAGGGATTAGATGACGGTTCGATCAGAGGAGTAGGGTTAAAGGGGGGATTAGAGGAAGTAGCAGTATTTCCATGGGCTTCAGTGGGGTTTTGAGTAGCTTGTTTATTACTAGTTTTCTTCCTTTTCACTTGTTCCTAATTGTTTTGTTGGACTTCTGCATTCTCAACTGTCTCCACATCCTTTAGTTTGCTACACCTATTTGCAAAATGACCATACTCATGACATACCTTGCATTTGAAGGGGATTTTCTCCTAGTCCAACTACTGGATGTGCATCCATTGATCCACCTTGAGTTTGATTGCCTCCGGAAGCCCTTTTCACAGATCTACTTCGACGCAGAGGCACAAGCATGCATGTTGTGTTTTGGTTCACATCTGTCAATATATTTTCCTACCGCGTTCCCTATAGCTTTGAATGACTCATCCCCCCACCAGTGAAGAGGGAGATGTGGTAGTCTAACCTGGACCGGCACTGTGTTTGGGATGTCCATCTCAGGGTCAAAGTCCGGAGACCACCTATTCAGATACATGCCTCTCAAGTCCATGAAGTATGGTCCATTCATGAAAATAAGGTTCCTATCTTCTTTAGATTCAAATAAAAATGTATAGTATCCCCTTCCACAGAACCTGATGGCGATTTTCCCTTGTATGTTGGAAATCCAGTTTCTCTTCACCCATTTTTGGACTGCTCTGGGGGAGGGCCATAGACCTGTAAACTGCCCAACCAATCCCCATTCGGCCAGAGAAATGGATGCTTTTCGAGGGAGAGTTGGGGGTAAGGATATCTCAGGAATGTCATCTAGCTGATGAATTTGCTTACAACTGGCCTGGATTTTGGAGCTCCATGATCTGCTATTAAGGAGGAAAAAGCTGCTTCATGGTTGGATTCTTCCTTCGAAGAAGGAGAGCCATCCCCTGATAGGAGAGGCATTGGACAGAGGGAAGCTCAGCAGTAGAAGGCTGCCAAGCCCGGTGGCAAAGAGCAGAGATCAACCCGATAAGATCAAGCCAAAGGGGTGCCAGAGGGAAGGGAGGAAGCCCAGCAGTAGTAGGCTGCGAGGAAGGGTAGCTGTAAGAGGAAGAGGCTAGGTCACAGGTGCGTGTGCAGCAAACAACATAAATGCTTCTAAATACATCAGATTTATTATGAATATAATAAATCCAAGTTTTCCTAGTTGCATCATTAATAAAAGTAACATAATAGAGAGAAACACCAAGAGATGATACCTGAGCAGGTCCCCATACATCTGTATGCACAAGATCTATTTTTTTGTTCTTATTTCCCCCCCAAATATGAGAAATACGACTCTCTTCTGTTTCCCATAAACACAATTTTTACAGAAATCAAATTCAATGTGCTTCAAACAGGAAACAAATTTCTTGAGTGAAGAATCTACATCCCTTTCTCACTCATGTGTTCGAGCATATGATGCCACAATGTCGTATCTTCTCCTATGGAGATTAAATCATTAACAAAATTAGAAATACCATTTCATAAATACAACGTACCAACCTTTTCTCCTTTTCCTATTACCAGGGCTCCTTTAGTGACCTTCCAATTTTTGTTGGTGAATGTAGTTACACAAACTTCACCACCTAACTGTCATGTTGAAATTATATTTTTCTTCAGATCTCAAACATGCCTTACCTCCTTCAATAGCCACTGGTTTCCATTTTGTTTCTTTATAAAAACCTTACCCATTCCAATGATTTTACAGGGTTTATCATCACCCAAACAATCCTGTCAAAAATATCCTTGAACATAGTCATGAAAATGTTTCCTATCAAGTGTGGCATGGAATGAAGCCCCTAAATCTACCACCCAAGCATCAATAATATTATTTAATGAAACAATTAAAGCATCTTGCAACACATCACCTGTCACATTCACTTCATGATTTGTCACTTACTGTTCATATCCTTCTTTTCCCTTTCTAGATTTGTAGTCTTTCTTCAGGTGTCCATTCTTCCCACATTTCCAGTATATTATCCCTGATCTGGATTTGTATTTACCTTTTATTGACTTCCTATGATTTCCTAGGCTCCTTCCTCTTTCCAGTTTTCTTCCCCTAGTCTCTGCAGTGAAGGAATTACCTGATGTCTCACCGAAGCT
This sequence comes from Pinus tabuliformis, assembly GCA_031772625.1. Lineage (NCBI taxonomy): Eukaryota > Viridiplantae > Streptophyta > Pinopsida > Pinales > Pinaceae > Pinus > Pinus tabuliformis. The sequence continues at coordinate 79,271,590 of CM062815.1, read as the reverse complement.
TTTTAGTTGCATTTACTCACTAAGGATGGCACCAATAACATCATCAAACTTTAAAGTATTAGATACAGAGACAGAGTTACTAATAGCCATAACTAAGCCATTTCAACTTTCTGGCAATGAGCACAGAAATAACAACCCTAACTTCATCATCAAAATTTACCCCTATGGAACTTAGCTGACTAGTAGCCATGTTAAATTCATTTAAATGATCAACATCAAATCCACCTTCTAACATATTCATATTAAATAGACACTTCACAAGAAATACCTTATTTGAGGATGCATGTTTTTCATATAGTTTGGATAATTCCATCATTAAACCTTTTGTTGTCATTTCCTTTGAAATTTTTAATGCCACTAACACTGCCAGACATAATCATATTGTTCCTAATGCCTTCCTGTCGAGAAGACCCCATTCTTCGTCTGTCATACTTGTTGGATTTTTTCCACTCAATGGTAGGTACCAATATTTTTGATATAAATAATCTTCCGTCTACATATTCCATAACTGGTATTTTTTTCCGTTAAATTTCTCGACCCTAAAGAACCCATCTTCCGCCATTGCTCGCACTTGAACCAGGAACACTTCTCTCCTACGAGATTATAAGCCAAATAGACCTTCGACACTGATACCAGTTGTTAGAAATTAATTAATAGAGCAATGAAATACATAAAATATTGTGGAAATAAAAATATAGAGACACATAAAACAAGAGAGACACAGATATATGTGGTTCACCCAATTTGGCTACATCCAAAGAGAAATAGCCAGTCCTTTGTTTTATATTATCTAGAAAAATGAAGAGATACGACCTATAGCAGATCCACTGTAATTTCCTCTTCACTCTCACATATTCTCCCCTCTCTTTTTCACTCAAAATAATAATACCCAACCACAATAAAATTCCCTAATATAAATTGAGGGTTACGTTCTAGAGCAAAAAACCCTAAATTAACATAACTTCTACCGTTAGATCATCTGCCTAATGAACAAGCTATATTGAATATGAAATTACTGTATTTGACAAGGAAACTTCTCATCTATTTTTAGCTTTGAGGGTGCTGCCCCCAAACCCCTGCCAGGGGCCCACTAGCCCCCAGACCCCCCAGCCAGGGAGGGGTTAGTCCCCCCCGCACCCCCCGCATGGAGGGGTGGACAGTGTTCCTGGGGTATACACTCTGCTGAAACAAGACCTCTGAATCAAGAATATAATTAGGCTCCATACCCAAAAATAATAACACATATTAACATATGCGTAGTACCAACCAATTCAAGGAGTTCCACGTTCCACCCGACCACAGATTGGCTTGAACCAATTATTTCTTCCATCCCAATCACCCTCTTTCCATATTCCAAGATTGAATTTTGGATTACATGGGTTAAACCAAAACATAACAAAACAGGGAATCAAAAGGAAAACTACCTCCACCCTTAAGCCACAATGATTTCACCTAACATTAGGTCCAAAAATTACCAAAACCAACATAAGCTTGGATGCCTCAAACTTTCTTCACCATACCCAGAGGATTTTTCCTGTCTACACCCACATGTCAAGGTCTCAACTAGATAAAAACATCTCCATCCTCAACCCTTGCGATTTTCTTGAGACCACCTCAACTAGGATCCAAAATCTATTGGCATCTAAAGCTCGACCAAATAGGAAACCCACTACACTATGGATATCCAGGAAATGGCATAAGGTAATGTTGTACATGAATGTCAATCCATGCCAATCTCCATGCCAATGACAAAAAAATGACCAAAAGACCAATGCATTCGAATCCTAGCAAGATAATCCAACATGCACAATGTTACCTACAAAAATCCTCCTGATGGCTGCTATTTTCTCTATTCTTTTATGCTCTTGCTAGTTGTTGTTTAAACCTTCTTCTTGGTTGCCACTTGAATTCCTCTTGTGCTGTTTGCTTTGCTTTCTTGTCTCTTGCTTATGTCCCAATGTTGCAGCTCTCCCTTTTTCCTCTCTTTTTCGCAAAATAATTCTAGAATGTTCTCTCTCCATTTTTATTTTCTCTTCTCTTTCTTTTTCTTCATTTTTTTTTCCTTTCATGCATATTATTTTTCTATTTTTATTCTTTTCTTGTCTCTCCCTCTTCCCCACCCGCTAAAGTGGAATTTCTTTACTTTTTATTTATTTATTTTCATTTTCATGTCATGTGCTTGTTGACCTATAATAATTGATTTTCCATTTATTGCCTTTTGCCTCTTGCCAATGCCAATTTTCATAGCCAATAAATAATTGACCACAAGTGGATCCCAATGTAATGTTTTTTACCTCATTCAACTTGGAATATGTGTCCCATGACCTTGGTTGGATTTTTTCTTTTTTAATGTCCATACATTTATTGATTTACATGGAAATTTAACTCGGGGCTGTTACAAACCCATCCCCTTTGGGGAACACTGTCCTCAATGTTCTATAACTCTTATGACAAGAAAAAACTAATGAATACCTGCAAAAAATACTACTTATTGTAGCTTTATAAACACAAGATAATATAATATTTACAATGATATATATATAGATAGATAAGCAAATTTTATTAGCAAATCAAGAAGGATATAATGCCCGCATCTAATCAATCATCTCCCATGTCTCTTCCTCGGGCCCAAAGTGCTTCCATTTCACTTTAACTTAATCTATTGCTCGGTTCTGGAGCATGAGATTCTTCTTCTACAAGATGAATTAAGGCTCTGGTTGGATCTCTCCCTCTAGTTCCACCTGTAGTATAGACCAATAAATCACATGATCAACATTCTGTACATATATTTTAAGAAGAGAAACATGAAAAGCATCATGGATTTTCACTAATGGAGGAAAAGCAAGCCTATATGCGACTGTTCCAATCATTTAAAGGATTTCAAAGGGTAAAAAATAACGAGGTGCCAACTTGGCATATGATCCAATCTTCAAGGAGATCTTCTTGGGCTTGATGCATAAGTACACATGCTCTTCAACCTAAAACCCCTTGAATACCCTATGTTGATCCACATAGCTCTTCTTCCTATCCTTATTCGCCTTCAAATTATTTTTGATAACTTGCATCTATTTCTCCATTTTATTTCAAGATATCAGGTCCAATCAACACCGTGTGCACTGGATCACTCCCGGTGATAGGGTTATTACAAATCCTCCCATAGAGAGCCTCAAATGAACTTATCTTCAAGGATTCCTGATACTCATTATTATAAGAAAACTCCACTAGTTAAAGATCCTAGTTTCCTTGTAATACTCCATAACCCCCCACACCAAATTTACTCACTTTTAGATGCCTACAAGGGAAAACATGAGTTGAGAGTTATTATGCATGACCAAACTTCCAAGATGTAGTTATGGAAATGCGGTTCACTTGTTCATAATTGACTGCAAACACCTAGAGACACATGATCACATTGTTATCAACCTAACTTCCCTTGGTGATCATTTTCCTTGAGCCTAGATCACTCCTTTACCTAGATTAATTCTCAGCTGCATGGATACATGACTATTAGTGTGTTTAGAGGCCTCTATCTGCACATATAACCCATCCTCAGTGTGGTTGTGGTTGAGAACTTCTAATTATGACAATGCCATTTCCTCGTTTCATATTTTAGGGCTAATATTCAATCCAACTACCCACACTTTACCAAAACTCTACCAACAATATGTATAAGTCTCAATGCTATGTTCTTAGGCTCTGTTTTGGATCATGCTTTCCCAAAACATATTATTCAATTATAAAAACACTTTGTGATGGTAGCTATAGGTCATGAATGCATAATTTGTTCACCGTTTTCATTAGTTTCAACAAATGTTCATAAAAAAGGCTTTCTTCCCTCTCATACTAGTTGCACTGTAAAACATAGATTAGCTCATGCATACATATAAATTATCCAAGAGCCTATCAAGCCATGAAACAAATAAATAACAAGAGAAATTCATCTAATAAGAAATACAGTATGCATGTAACATACACTTAAACAGTAATGGAGCCATGAAAAACTAGTCAAATAATCAACACATTGAACCAAAATTTGTGTGCATTGATCTTCATTAAATAATAACACATATTAACATATGCATAGTACCAACTGAGTGAGGAACTTCCATGTTCTACTCGACCATATATTGGGCTAAACTAATCCTTTGTTCCATCCCAATCACTCTCATGCCATATTTCAAGCCTGACTTTGGGATTACATGGGATAACCCAAAACATAACCATAAAGGGAATCCAAAGGAAAACCAAGTCAAACCTCAAACCACCGTGATTTCACCTAACACCTGGTCCAAAATTCACCAAAACTAATACATGCTTGGATGCCTCAAAATTTCTTCACCATACCTAAAGGATTTTTCCTGTCTTCGCCAACCTGTCAAGGGATCACGTAGAGAAAACCATCTCCACCCTAAAACATTTGGATTTTCCTGAGACCACCTCAAATAGGATCCAAAATATATTGGCATCCAAATCTCAACCAAATAGGGAACCCACTACATCATGTCTATCCAGGAAATGGCATAAGGCATGGTTATACATGACTATCAATCCAGGAAAGTCTCCAACCCAACGTCAACAAAATGACCAACAAACCAATGCATGAACTACACATTAAAAATCCCAACAAGATAATCATACATGCACATGATTACTTGCAAAAATCCTCTTGTTGGCTTCTCTTTTCTCATTTCTTTTATGCTCTTGCTAGTTGATGTTCAAAACTTCTTCTTCTCTACCACTTGAATTCCTCTTGCGCTAATTTCTTTGCTTGCTTTTCTCTTTCTTGTTTCTTGCTTGTCTCTTACTTGTTTTTCTTCGTTGGTTCCCCATTTAGCTTTCCTTGCTAGTGTCTTGTAGGAATAAGAAGAAAAGATGAATGAGGAACTTCAATGATTCCCCATTCTCAAATACAAACAAAAAAGTAGTTTTCTTTTCAACGATTGGTTTTGCATCCATTTCCTTCATGCGGAGGATGTGGATAAAATACTTACCCTTCCATGGGTTAGTGGATGAGGTTTCCTAGCACTACAACGTTGGTTTATGGGTTTTAACCTATTAAAAGAGGTCCTATAGAAGACATTATTATGGGTTAAGATACCATGAATCCCTTTGGATATTTAGACACGATAGACTATTATGGAAATTGGGAACACTATTGGAAGAGAACAACAACCTGAGTAGTTTGGACAAACATATTTCTTGGGTTTTGGTTGATATGGACTTCTTTAGCGGTCTTCCTATGGAGATTGACCTGGTATGAGATAAAATTTATTTTCTCCAATGGATAGATTAATGGGGTATCCCATTCAAGTGCTTGGGATTCCATTTAATAGGTCACGTTCTTGAATCCTTCCATCGTATATATGTGTATGCTATTCATTTACAATACCAGTTGGGCGAATCGAGCCAACACAAACTATTAGAGTCCATTCACACATAATTGAGGTAGTTTGGGAATTTTGTTTCTACTTAACAAAATGTACTAGGTACAAAACATGGTGTCACTTTTTCCCCTCCTAATGATCTTGATGTTGTTGGTTGTGATAAATTAGGGGATTTAGATGTACAATATTTAAAGGAAAATGTGGGAAAACATAATAATATACATTGAATCTCGTGATTTAGATGGGAAACAAAGGGGAGTCTTCTATGTATTCTTCCTCGCTCCATATGTGATTGCTTCCCTAGAACTCAGTTTCAATTTGTATCAAGATTTCCCCAATGGCCTCTGTCCATGACTCCATAGTTGGGCATAATACTTCCCTCTTTGATAAATTTCACCTGTAATCTATTTTGCCTCTTATAAGGGGGACTACTCACCTACAAATTCAATTGGGAGTGATATTGAGCTTTTGAAGCATAATTCAACTATAGAGATGGAGCCGCTAACCATTCAATCATCCTTCTTCCCTTAGGGCTGCTATCATATTAATCCAAAATCTAATTAGAATGCCACCATTACAAATAAGTGAGTGACAAAACTTAAGAAAGGTTCTTTTGGCGATCCTCCTACATTTGCATTGGCATACTAATTTCTGGAGGTATGAGACAATCCTTTCCTTCTTCTACTATGGAATTTGAGAATAAGGCAAATGATTCATGGGTTCTTAGATATATTTTGTCTGTTTATAATCTCTCCTCTTGAAACTTATGTATTTGAACATACGAGGCTTGGGAAATGTCTCAAATAGGCTGTATCTACGACATTTAATTAGGATTAATCGACCCGCGACCATCCTTGTCAAGGAGACTATGGTGCCTCTGGAAAAGGCTTTTTCATATTTCTTAAAACTTTTCCTAGGATAGAGGGTCTATACGACAGATGCCTCTGGACAATCCATGGGTTTGGTTGCATTATGGGATCTACAAGTCATTAATTTTCATGCATATAAATATTTTGTAGGGATTATACTTTTGGGTTTTGATAGGGGTTCCAATTTATTCCTCCCTATATTAAATATATATGCTCCATATACATCTAGACTAGAATTCTGGAATCATATGGATTACATTGGTCTGATGAAGCTTGGCTCTCTTATTTCGGTAGGTGACCTAAAATTAATTATGGCTACAAATGAAATATGGGGCAAAATGTAAAATGGCTTAGTCATGGGAATTATTCGAAGTAGTTTTTGGAAAAAACCTATTTGTGGACATCATTCCAGATCCAAAGTTACCTACTTGGGGGAGCAACTGATCCAGTGTGGACGGGATTTTCAAAGTATTTAGACTATTTATTATTCCATGAAAATCCAGTGGATCTTCTTGGCATGTTGCGATCATGGGTTTCCCCAACATTATTATCAAATCATAATCCTATATTCCTACAATGGCATGTGGACTGTTATTGGAAGGGATTACCTTTTAAATCCAATCATTCATTTCTCAAGGAAAGGGAGTTTGTAGAACTGGTTCAGGATACATGGAAAACTTAATTAATACTCTGAAGACCTCTTAGATGGACTGGTTATTTAAAAATATTATTAATATGAACAAGATGGTGAGAAGTTGGGAATGAGAAAAAAAGAAGTCCAACATCAAAGAATTAATTTCCATTGACAAAAAACTTATGGAATTATCTAGTCATTCTGGGCCGGACTACTTCACAGAAGCACAAAAATAGGTGGCCCTAAAGCTTGAAGGTTTTAAATGCAATATTTTAAGCCTACAAGAGGAAGAATGGTAGCTAAAAAGCTCTGGAATATGGATAGTAGAGGGGAAAAAAACATTTTTTTTCTCCATAATTTTGCCACATAAAGGAGAAGAGAGAATACTATTTGGGGTTTGAAGGATGGTGGGGGCATATTTATTACATTACAAAAGTAACTTCATCATGAAGCAGTAAGATTTTTTGGAAACCAATATCGTGCTAGGGTAGGGGTGGATATAAAGAATCAATTGGAGTACATTAATTTTTATCAAAAAATGTTCAGTGCTAATGAAAGTGGTTATATAAGGATGCCAATCTCTTCTCATGAATTGGCTACGATTCTAAAGTCTACGACCAAGGACAAGACCCAAGATAGGATATATGGTATGTCAAGTTATTTCTCCATTTCTTGTATATCATAGGACCATATCTGCTAATAATGGTGGAGGAATCATAAACCATTTGTTCCATCTATGGTGCTTTAAATGCCACCATCATCGTACTTATCCCCAAAGTATTAATTGATGAAAATTTCTCAGATTATAGACCCATCTCTCTTTGCAATACCATTTATAAACTATTTTCTAAGATCATCGCATCCTAGATAACAATGGTTCGGAAAAAATTATTTCTCCTGAACGATTTGGGTTCCTAACTAATCAACAGATACAGGATGTGGTGGCTATTACACAAGAATGTTTACACTCCATCAAGGTAAAAACAAAGAATTTGTGTTTATTGAAGTTAGAATTTATTAAATCCTATGATTTTGTTGATTGGGAATTTTTAAGAATGGTTTTGCATAAGATGGGTCTTTATGTGTGAGTATTGGACTGGATAATGGTCTGCATTACTTCTATAAATTATGTCATATTAATTAATGGGGTTCCTTCATATTTCTTCAAGGACTCAAGAGAATTAAGGCAAGGTTTCTCACTCTCCCCTCTCTTATTCTTGCAGTCATTTACGATTTGAGTAGGAGGATTTCAAAGGTCCACTCTTGTGGATTTATATCAGGGTGCAAGTTCACAAAAAACTTATCCCTCACACACCTTATTTTATTTTATGATGTTCTTATCTTAGGGAGGTGTCTGTTTATGAATGAAATATTTTACATTTGATTATTTTCTCCTTCGGTGATGCTACTGTTCTCTATATGAGAAAGTCAAAATATTCTTTGATTGCAATGACAAGGGATGAGGTATCAATACTAGACATTGCAATTTTTTGTTGTTGTGGAGGTTACTCCAATGGAAAATGGTTTCAAGTACCTTGGTTTCATTTTGAAAAAAAAAATGGTATTAGAGACTAGGAGTGGTTCAGTTGGTTTTGCAAAATATTTTGGTCTATTGGATGAATATTTTTATGATGCCAAAGAATATAATTAAGAAAACAAACTCTTACATAACAAGATTTATTTGGGCATGGTCCATGGAAACCAAAATGTTCTACCTTGTGCGTCTAGAGGCAATATTTTTGCAGAAGAAACATGGGGGATGGGGTTTAAAAAAAATGAACAATTTGGATGGGATTTATTGGTAAAGAGTTTATGGCACGCCCTAAATGGTAATGGTATATGATAGATGAACATCAAAGAAAAGTACCTAAAAAAACAACCATTCTTGTTTTGGATTAAAGAAGGGGCTTAGGTTCCATCCTCAGTTTCATATATAAGGAACAATGTGATGAAAATTAGGCACTAGCTGATTGAGAGTTTTCGGCACGAGAACGGAAAAGGCACAAAGATGGATATTGGTTTGGATCCCATTAAAGGTTTTAAAGGGGGGTCATTCTTTAAATTCTCCACTTATCATGTATATTCATAATATGGGCACCTATTATATATATCAAATTTATGTCTCTCATGATCCCACCACAATGAAAACATCTGGGACTCGAGCATGGGATATTGGTTTAATTGATGATCTGACAGTTTCCTGGGAAAAGTATGTTCAAAACTTATTCTTGGTGGGTATCACTTTGATAGAAAATGATGATAGCCTCTCATGGGATGGAAAATATATACAAGGTCACATCACGGTAAGTTAGAAATATAGTTATATCTTTAGACCTATACAACATTATTTTGGGGATCGATGCTAGTTTTGAAAAATCTAGAAGTGAAACCTCCCCCTTAAACTCAAATGTTTTGGTTCGCTAGCATGGTAGAACATAATTTTAACATGGGAAAACTTATGTAAGATAGGCTACATAGAAGCTAGGAGATGTGTCATATGTAAATCATAGCTTGAATATGTGTTACACCTTTTCCTCAATTGTCATTTTGTGATTGCCATTTAGTATGATGTATTGAATTTTCTTCATATTAAGGTCGAGTGGAATCATACTTCTTTGGAGGCTTGCTTATTGGAATGGTTCTTGAATTATAAGGATTTTCGTGCTCTCCCTTTTTACATCTTCTAGAGGATATGGAGGTGTCAGAATGGTTTTATATTTGAGGATGTTTCAACTGACATCATGAATACTTTTTTTCCCTGGGGAAAAGTTGTATTTTTCTATTATAATGGAAAATTACATGCTTTAGATGCCAGTGGCATATGTTGTACGTGTGACCGTAGTCATCAAAGTAGTGTAAGTATGTGCATAAAACCCAAGTAGGGTGTACCATCATAGATCAATATGTATTTACAAAATGATTACAAAATTTAAAAAAATATTCAATTCTGTGAGATCTCTATTTGATGTTGCCTCAAAATACTATGATAAATTAGGGCCTATCGGCCCTTTGCTGATTCTATTCTATATAAGGCCTATGATAGTAATGATAGGCATGTCCCTATCTTTCCTCCTGTATCAGCCATTCTCCTCTGGGATGGTGCATTGTCTCTTTGGAAAGCTGATCCGCAGATTTGTTGCGCTCCTTGTAAATATGAGTACATGAAATTTGGTCAAATTGTGTTTTTAAAACCAATGCATCATCCAATATGTTCCTGAGTGAATGAACATGGCATGTAGTTATGCAGGTGAACCAATTTATGACAATCTTAGAGTCCCCAAGACTCGTAATTGTCTACAGTTTTGGTTTAGTGCAAAATATAATAGATGGCGAAGCGAGGTGAGCTCAACAAAATTGTTTGTGCCCGCACCCAATCCCATAAAAATGTAGAAAAAATGTGATTTAGGTTCTTGTGCAAAACCATCAAAGTAGGCCCAGGGATGGGCATGATCTATAACTTTAGGGATGATTTCTTGAATTGGGGCAGGTTGTTCCTCGTCCAGGATTTCATTATAATTTTTGGAAATTTTTGAGACAATAAGAGGCCATCTAATATGTTTGCTGTTAAAAATGATATTGTTCTTGCATAGCCATATATTCCAACTCAAAATTAGAGGGAGCTTACAGGTTTTCATAGTGGGGGCAGCAGTCCACCAACTATTCCACACATCCTTAATGCATTCCTGTTCCCATTGCTAGTTGATGTTTAGTATGTATATCACCTGCCCCCAAATCTGCGGTGTGGTGGGGTATGTTAGGAATAAGTGCTTGTTTGATTCCTCTTCCTCACGACATAAAACACACCAGGATGGACCCTGAAAAGATCTTTTCATAAGATTAGTGCCAGTAGGAGTCTTATCCATGATCATATTCCACATGAAGAGGCGAGTATGTGGTGATGCTTTGAGTTTCCATATCATTCGCCACCAACTTTCCAGAGTATTGGGCTTATGAGCAGCGTGAATGATGGGGTATCCATCTTTAGGAGTGTATGCCCCATGCACAGCCAGAGCCCAAATCAATTCATCCTCATCGTCCCTAATCCTCACATGTGATTCAGTTAATGCAATTGTGTAATGCCTCCACTCCTGACTCCATTGGTCGGGTATGCCAAGTTCATCTGCAGACATCCAAGCTTGTTGATAAATGGAAGTATTCAACTGGTCCACGATATGGGCTATGGAGGCCACACCTCTGTTGTTAAGATAAGCTATCAGTTCTAGAGGAAGGTTGTACATGTTGTCGCAACCAATCCATGGATTAGCCCCGATGCGGACAATCGAACCATTTCCAATTCAACAAGTTAGCCCACTCCTTATAATGGGGAGAGTTTGTATGACAACTTTCCAAATTACCAATATACCTTGCTTGTTCCAAGATGGTAGCCAGACCCAGTCCATGATATTATGAGGCCAAATGTATTTATAAGTAATGAATTTTATCCATAAGATTTTGTGCTTCAGGAGGAACCAACCCAGTTTGGCTGCCGGTGCATGAGAAAATTCTAGGAGATCCTTGAGGCCCCAACCCCCCATTTTTTAGGAGCTGCAATTCGGCTCCATTTGACCCGTGCAAAGGGTTTCCCTTCCTTGTGCCCCTTCCATAAAAAATTGTAGCATATCCTTTGAATATGGGATAGTATGCCTTGAGGAATCAATGTAAGAGACATCCAATAGACCAGGGTGGCTTCAAGAACATATTTAATAAGCACCAGATGCCCTACTTTGGACAAAAGTCAATGGCTCCAGTTGTTTGATCTTCTTTAGACCTTGGTCACTAACTAGGTCCAATCAGCTATTTTGTATTCATGTGATTTTATATGGAAGCCCAAGTATTTCAATCCATCCTCCAGCTGTAGTCTCTGGAAGGGGAATTTTTGATATGCAAGATGAAGTTCCTGAGGGGAACAAGCCAAAAGGGTGATGGTGGATTTTGGTATGTTTATTTCCATCCCTGTTGCTAAGCTAAATAATCGTAGAACCTCAGAGAGAGTGTTGTAGTATTGTATGCCACCATTGAGGAAAATAAAAATGTCATCCACGAAAAGTAGATGAGTAAGTATGCATTGATCCATGATCTTGAGTCCCATTAGCCTACCTACCCTTTTTTCAAAAGATATTAGCCTGCTTAAAGCTTCCATAACAATCAAGAAAAGCAGTGGGGAGAGTGGGTAGCCCTGTCTAAGTCCCCTCTTTGCATGAAAGAAATATGAAGCATATCCATTTATGGGTGTACTAAAAGAGACAGTAGTAATGCAACACATAATCTATCTGATGAAAAGAGTAGGGAAACCCAAGTGAGTTAAAATCATCCTAATGTATAGCCAACTGACCCTATCAAAGGCATTTGAGAGATATATTTTGAGAATGGCTCCTTTCAGTTTCTTTAGCATGATAGAGTGGATGGCTTCCTAGGTAGTACCAATGGCTTCCTGCATCTGACAGTTGTGGAGAAAGGAAAATTTTTCAGAGGATATGTTATTAGATAGGATCGTCTTGATCCAGTTTGCAATGATCTTGTACAGGCAGTTGTAGAGGGAGATGGGACAAAAATCACTAAAGGATTGCGGGGAGTCTGTCTTGGGAATAAGGGCAATGAAAGTAGTGTTAGTGGATTCATACATTCTCCCAAAAGTTCTGCAAACCTTAATTACCTTAATTAGGTATGGTCCAATAATGTCAAATAAGGATAGATAGAATTCCACCGACCATCCGTCTGGCCACAAACTTTTACCCTTCTTGAACAATTTTAATGTGCTCTCCAATTCCCCCATAGTAATAGGTTTAATAAGATCCTCCACCGAGTCTGGGTCCACAAATCTAGGAAAATTCCCGACCATGCAAATTGACATCATGAATACTTGTATGGATATTTTTGTATTTTACAATAAAATTGGTCCAATATCTGAGAAGGGATCTCCAATATGTATAAAATCCATGGATATATGGTGAAATTATCTATTTTTGTTCTTTGATTAGGTGGCATGCAATAATGATTTTGATAGTGAGGCATATACTCTTGGATCCAGGTTCTTATTATCACTTTTATTGGAATAATGGGGCGGGTCCAATATCTAAGACGAGATCATCACTCTTTGGGGGGTTCTTTTCTGCGTGAAATGGCTATCCATCGAGTCTATGGATGTTGATGGAGACTCTAAAGTGGTTATAGACTAGGTGCTTATGACAACTACTTTTTCAACTCCCATGCTTGTAAATTAGATGAAACATATTAAAATGTTGATTGGTAGTTTTCAAGGACTATCCTTTGCTCATATTTAAAGGGACCATAATGTCAATGTTGATGCTTTATCCAAGTAGGGGTGCAACAAACTTTATGGGGAGATCACTTTCTTCACTTTCTACAATGATTCTCTTCTTAGACTAGGGGAAATACCTATTACATACACACTTTTAATAAAATTTGGTTCAATATTTTTTGTGTGATCATAGGTGATGTTGGGAAAAATAATATGTCAACATGATAGACTACTTTTTGTGATAGGTCATAAAAATATGGTGATGAGCACTAGTATTGCAACGAGAATGTTGCAACTCCTGGGCTACCAACTTTACTTTATCAACCCGTGGTTCGCACAAACTTGGAGGTGACAGTGCTGTATACACAAGTAAATGTGATGGGTCCGCTCTTTATCACTACTAAGTTGGCGATAGACCACTAAGGTTTTTCAAACTAGACTTCTATTGATTCAGAAGAAGCTTGATTACCAATGAGGAAAAAGGGAAATCTACACTAAAAGAAATCTTGTCTACTGCAATAAGGAAAAATACCGAAATCAAATGCTTAAACACACCATTCATCTAATCTAACTGCTAAGAGGATTTTCTTCAAGAGAATGATAAATTATCATATGTGCAATCCTACTGTCCTAGGCATACAATTTGAAACATCAAACATTCTACTGTTGTGCATGTAAATGAAAAAAATAACTCTTTTTTCCTCTAGGCATGCAATTTGAAACATCAAACATTTTACTGTTGTGCATGTAAATGAAAAAAATAACTCTTTTTTCCTTTTTGTTTTTTTGTGTGAAAGTGTGAAAGCTAACTTCTTTTGGTGATGTGGCAGGTGGATTAGGGATGATGGTGGATGGTTAGATGGCTTGGGAGGCAAGTAGGGGTCATTTTCTAGCTTCCTAGGGGCTTTTCCCACAATTTCGCCTCAAAACATGCCACTACAAGTCAACCTAAATGATGCCCTAATGCTCCTATCCCCTGTATTCCTACAAGATACAACCGAGAGCAAGAGGACGGATTTGGAAGGTGATGTAGGGATTATGGAAGGTGAATGGTGGGTGAAATGAAGCGAGGGAGTGCCTATGACGCCTTCAGAACTCAAAAACAGAGTTGTGAGATGGTTGGATTTGCTCAACAAGCTTGGAGAAGTATTCTTGTGGAATGATGAATTTGGTGAGGGATCTAGTGAAATAAAGTGATAACCATGGATGGATGAGGTTAGGATGGGGTTGTTGATCATGAAATCTCTTTGTACTACTGAAACTCTTGCACTGCATCAATCATTGACATTTATCCATAAATCATGTAAACAAGAAGGATTTCAATTAACTAAGGAAAACATAATTTCATGAGCTAGTTACCTATTTCATGCATGGGAAAACTTTCAAGATAATATGAAACATTGATGAAATATAATGTAATATTGAAGATAGTAGAAATGAAAATTAAATCCTATTCTTGAAAACTAGTAAAATGCTGACCTAAGTAACATAAAACCCTAAATTCCATGAGAAATCATAATTCTGTCTTTTTGGGGCTGCATAGGAGTTCTTTCCTCAAACCATGGTCCCTGAAGGGAGGAGTGAGGCCAAATCCACCTACTAATTTTTTTTTGATATTCCTTTATATTCTTAAGCTAATGCTGAAGAAATGCACAAATGGGAGCAAACTAATCAAATCCACAACTACTTGTAATGAAATAATGCTAAAGACAATTCAACCATGAATATATGAAATCAACTAAGCATACAAATACAAGAATAGGACCTGTTTCTGCTAGGGTTGGGCCCTAACCCAAGACCTTCATCCCTCTGAGTCAACTCAGTGCTGGATCAAGGAAATGCTCATTCTCATTATCAAAATAGAAAATTACATAACAATGTCTTCCACAAGTCTTGAACTTGAAAATGCCTAGTGTTTTTACATCAAAAATTCAAATCCTAATGAGGCTCTAGGCCTCCTTATTTATACAACTGAAGTCTCCAATGACTTCCTTAAATATAGGGAGGCTCGGCTCCCAAACTCAAGATGAACTGTCTCTTTAACTGCCACTGGCTTGGCTACCTTTTGATCTTCATGACTTGGTTGCTTGTAACTCCGAGATGGTGTGATTGATGGAGGAATATTCGAATGAGTGAGGAGTAAAGGAGGAGGATCTATCTCCTACAATCTATCATCCTTGTCTCATTCAAGTTTTAGCCCTTAATTAGCCAAAATTTCCATGATTTTCTCTCAAAAACCTGCAACCAATGCACATTACTCCACTAGGCATAATATCTCACTTTTACTCATCTCATTAAGCAAAATATAATCAAAATATGTAAGAAACTATGAGAAGAGTTGATTTGAATAATCTAGGAGGTGTATGAAGGTCCATATAGTTACCCAATGATGAGGCTCATCATCACCCCCCTACTGAAAGTGTTTCTCATCCTCTGAGCAACTCAATCTATATCCATGTCTTTCATTGCTCTAGTGGCCTCCTTGACATCCCATGCTTCTGCTGTAGTTTCCTCTTCTTGTGAATAGAATCTTGCCTTCCTCTCTATCTCCTCCCATTGATTTCTTTCTTCCTCTTCCTTTCTTCCTTCCAACATTCCTAAGAGCAGTGGTGGAATGAGTCTCAAGCCAATCCAATTGACTTTGAGTCTCTGTAGAGCTTGCTTTTACATGGGTGTTCTGTTCAATGCCTCTCTCATTCTCTGAGGAGAATGGTACTCTCTAATTTTCAAGATGTAGGGCAAATTATTCCCCCTCCTTTGGAAAGCTTGCATGCTGTCATCCCCTAATAACCTAAACATGTCCTCAAAGTGTGTGATTGCTTGCTCTTGGGAAGCAAGGTACCTAGGTGCAAGTTTAGGGTCATTTGCAATCAAGTTATGGGTGCTGATGACAACCATTGGATTTGATTGCTCAACTCTTATCATGAGGGATTATTTTTCTTCTCTTGCCATTAATTTCTTCATTTATGCAGCCATTGCTTCCTCGTGATTCATTCAATATGCCAAAGCCATCAATTTTAAGTCCCCTAGTTTTGAATTTGGATCCCACACATTCAGATCAGTCAAGGCCAAGTTGTGCAGGTAAAACTCAAATGTTTTAGCTCTATCCTCCAAGGTGATTTGATAACAGAGATCAATGAATTGTCTATAATATTGGAAGGGAATAGTGCCTCTCTGTGCTAAAGTTTTGATTTGGAACTGCAGCCACTATTCCTTAAGATACAATGCATAGGACTTTGCTGGCATCCTACACTGGATTGCCTCTAAGGATAGATTGGCCATGGATGCCAATTGATTCTCTCGTTCTTGTAGATATCCCCTTAACCATGCATTCTCTGCCTCCAACTGAGCTTTCATCATTGCCTCTCTATCCCTCAGACTGTTCAGTTCTTTTCCCATCTCCTTTACTTTCTCCTCCATGTGACCTATGTGCTCCACTCCTCTAGATTTGGCAATTTGCATCCACCTATGTGTTCTTGCTCTTTCTTTCTTAAGATCAAAGAATAGTGGGATGTAAAATTTCTGTGGAATGACCCTACCCCCTTAAATGAACCTGTAGTAGGAGTCAAGGTTGGGTTGAGGACTAGGTTCCCTCAGTTTTGGACCCTCCTTCATTGTTTCTTGCTGCATGATCCCTTCTTTGTCCAATTTCTTGGTTTCCTATAGGTTTAGCAGAGTTTCCTGTAGGACGACCTTTGATTCCTATAGTGTTTTTGGGAAAAGTATCCAATTCGGAATGCCCCTATCCCACTCTAAGAGGTGATAGTGCCTTAGCAACAAATAGGTAAACTTATTTGAGTATTCTTCTTTATGAAATGTAAGCGAGGAAGAAGGATCTAACTAACCTGTATCTTCCACTAGTTTGTCGATCCAAATCACTCCTCTCTTCAGTAGCTCCCAGCTTCTTGCTCCTTCACCGGCCCAACTTCACCAAATTCCTGCAAGATCACAAGAGAGAGAAACTACACAAAGATACAGATATACATTCATAAAAAGCTCAAGATCAGATTAAGCTAAACATGTAAGCATAACAAAACATCATTGGTACACAACATGTAGGAGAAACTCAAATAGTTTATTGATGAAATAAGAAAGTCCAAGAGGAGATACAACCAAATGAGTTCCGATCCAGCATCTACCTCCCAGCATAGGAATCCCTTCCTCTCCTCCAACAAAGCATAAATCACCCAATGTGCTAATCTTAATCTCAAACCAACAACAATTCTTTGCAAAGTACAAAATTCCAGCCTCTTGAACCTCTGGGTGAGAGATCCATATATAGATGTAAGCAGAGAGGATGAGTCAGCTTATGTTTTGACTTGTGGCTTCTCTCTGTCAGTTCTTGTTTCCACTTGGAGGTTGAGAACCTCTTACTCATCACTAGTCGAATTCCTTGAGGCAAGTGTCATTGGAGAAGATTCTGGAAGCTTCCAGGGTCTTTCCACCTTGTTGAATGAGCTTGCCATTTGTCATTTCCCGCTCAGCGCACCCTGGTAGTGCTTCCACCTGCGTTGCAGTGCACCTAGCCAGTGTAGACTCTGCATTTCAACGCAGGCAGCTAGTGGAGCCTCTGAATTGATCCTGAATTGACTATTTTTGAGTGGTTTTTGGTGGAGAACTTCTGGGAGAAGCTGTCATTGGTTGACCTTGTTCCTTTAGGAGCTGTAACAAAATCTTTAGGGACTTTGGATCCCTTGAATTATGGACATTTCATGCTTATAGCTGTAAGGCACAAAAATGTCTATAACAGTTGCCCCCTAAAGTATGAGGCCGTTTATCGGGTGAAATGCTTTATTAGGAGGATCTGAAGTTCATTCAATGCTGAGAGGAGTCTTATAATAAGATACAATACAATACATTATTTTTCATACTGATTTCATGATCTAGCTGAGGCGGGCACTCCCATGCTCAACTTTATAAATTCATTTTTATGTACATAGGACAGACAATTGTCTGATGATAGACTGATGATCCTGCTGAAATCATCATCCTTTGGTAGGATGATTGTCTGTGCTGCAATGCTGTACATGTCAATGTCTTTATTTTTCCTGAATATATATCGCAGCCTGGATGGATGAAACTAGATCCGGGGTCTTCAAACTCGTTTGATCTTCACTCTAAGTACAAGTCGATCCATGTGAGAGATGTTCTGAAGTCGAACATGGAAAGACATCGCTTGATTACCGGTCAATGAGGTAAACCGTTAACAAGCGCGAGAGGAATAACCAATAATGATAATGACCCTCAAGGTACTGCAGTACAATTCACGTGGTGTGAATAAAGGACTTGGCGTCGAACACCACGCAAAATCTTTCGGTCGAAGGTCATTGATGTATACCTGTCGCCGGAAGTGAGAAACTTGCCATTGAGGCATGCAAGCTTCAAAGTACTGAAGGGGGTGTCCCTAATCAACTTCTTGGATAATGAGCTGATGTTGACAAGAAGCGATCCGTCAAAGGAGGGCCTTAATGTATCCCACATCAGTGACACGGAACGGAGCAAATGATTTTGGTGGAGGTGAAAACGATCTGATGATATATAGTTCAGGGTGGCGGTCATGAAAGAATGAAGGATAATATATGGTAGTGGATGGGACACGGTTGACTTCTCTGGATGACTTCTCTTGAACATATCGGCGACACTTGTGTGATGGATTGGTAGCATTTACCCCAAAGGTGGATGGTATGGCGAGACCATGGCGATGTGACCGGTGAATGAAACAACCCAACCCGACTCAGGCACGGAGTGGAAGTGTCATGTTCAAGAGCGACTTGCTACCAATAAAGTTCTTTGAGTTTCTTCCCAATTTTTCCCCAGTCATTGCTAACTAGTACCTCTTTATTTTTGTCAAGCTTGAGGAGGATAACATATACTTGTTCTATAATTTTCCCTTCGGGCAAACCCATCGCTATGTTTTAACGAGCCTAGCGATAGTGAAACTCGTTCTCGTCTAAAGACACGTTTTTCGCTATTTAAAGTTTTTAACGAGTCTAACGACAAAGATAACTCGGTCCTCTTCATTTTTAGAGAGTCTGAAAAGCTACATAAAGTCAACTCCGAAAGTCCTTTTTTGTCATCTAATCCCTTAAGTCCGAAAAAGTATAAAACAATACAAAAGGGATGAGTTTTCGATAGTTTTAACGAGCCGAACAAAACAAGCGCTTGATCTTTTTGTGCAATAATCCCTCAGGTCCAAAAAGATTAAAATCTAGTGGAGGGATAGCATTTCCGGTCGCTTTAACGAGCTGGAAGGCCAAAACTCGGCAATCTTTTCATATTTTACGAGTCAGATGAAAAGAGCTTAAAGAAGACTCATCTTTTGAGGAACGAGTGATGAAACGGGTTAGCAGCTGATTCCAGGTAAGGGTTGGAATTTTCCAAGCACGGCAGTGTCACAAGGATGGCTAGTGAAATCACTCTTCGCAGCTGTTCCTCAAAATGGGTAAACAATCATATGGAGGTGAACGATTGGCCAATGGAAAAGTGGAGGTGACGGTGCAAACACGACCAAGGCTTTAATGGCTTATAATGTTACATTCACGGTGGTTATTTACCGGAAGATAGTTCATTTTTTAACGAGCTTAAACGCGGAAAAACACTGCTTAGTCTTATGTTTATTTTTTAACGAGCATGAACTATGTGCTAAAACTGCTCGATAATCCAGTCATATGATAAGAATGTCTCATGTAAGATGCCATTTTTTATGGAGCTTGCGCCTTACCAAAGCTATGCCCCGCATCCTTTCGTTATGCAAGTTCGGAAACGACTAATCCTACGCGTTTAAAGGGTTAGACCTACAAGTTTAAAGGGAGGACCTAAAAATTTTAAAAAATAAATAGTCGCCCCTTGCTTGCACTCCAAAAGGTTTGCATGCCCTCAGGTATAAAGTACGATTTCAAGGTTACCTCTCAATTTGCAGATAAAACATTTGTTTTACCAGGAAAGGCCTACCTCTTTCAGGTTACCCAAAGATTGTTTCATCAATGCAGCGAACAAAACACTTCTTCGGCGATGTCTACCGAGATAGACAAAGGTGAGTGACAACGAGCGCCAAACACATAACTTTGACAAAAGAATCTTATTCTAGAATAACCCCTCTTCCAAGACGGACGGGGTACAGACTAGTCATATTCTCCCGCGGAAACCTACCCTATACCCAATGTTTTCCTGCCGAAGCAGACCAGGACGCATGACCCCTGGGTTCCAGTCATATCCCTCCGAATTACTCGCGCTCATCGGGAGGACGGACCGTGGGTTGAGACATTTCTTGCGTGAAGAGACCATTTAGGGATGGTATATGACTATTTGCGATGCGTGATCCGGGAAATGAAAGCTGGTCCACGAGCTTGACCACTCTTCCTTCGTGCGGAAAACACATTACTCTAAAGAGTGAGGAGACGATGGCTCCCATACAATATATATAGTCTCGTCCAAGGAGTAGGTTATAATCCAAGGGTCCTTGAATGACCATCACGTTCATTTGAACGGTCTTCCCTTTCAATGTGATAGGCACATTGGGGAGGATCCCTAAAGGTCGACTGGTTCCTTTATCAAAGCCTGTCAGATTTCTCATTTCAGGCAAAAGCGCTGGCGAACCAAGCGCTTTCCAAGCAGTGGAGGAAATGATACTCACAGATGCCCCTTCATCAATGATGGTGCCAGCCATGACCATTCTGTATATTTGGACGATAATTCTGAATGGTATGCTTGCTAGCAAACGGGGTCTACCTAGTTGGTTCCAGTCGAAGGAGACAACTAGGTTGCTTGGTGGTGTGACCGAGTAAACGGCCGGGTATTGCTCTGACGAACTTCCTTCCTGCAATAAAGGAATGGGGGGAGTGCCCCCATGCTCGTCGAAGTCTGTGTTGATGAAGAGAATTTGGATGGTGTCATCTTTATTCTCTTCAGTGACTGTATCATTCGAAGATAAATCCTCTGAAGGCAAGACCGGGTCAACTGCCGCCTTGACCTTTTGACTTTCGTCAGGTATGGATTCAGCTGGTTCATCTTCAATGACCGACGCTTCAGCTGACCACTCGAGCGGGCCAGCTGGATTTTCAACTAACGAAGGACTCGGCAAGAGTTTTTTTATATCCAGGAGGAAGTCGTAACGGTGAAACCGGACGATCATCCAAAACTCTTTTCGCTTCGTCTAAGAAGGGACAACGGTGGATGGCGTGGTTGCCTTCGCACAGTCTACAGGGAGATCTAGCTCTCCCTTTTTGTCCAAGGACTTCACTCTCGCTAGTTGACGGTATGCATTCAACATGGCTATCAGAGGTTGATGCCACCGGATTGTGCAAATGGGGAGACCAGTCCCTTAGTATCCGAGGGATGCAGGGACAATCTCTGTGGAAGTGGTCTCCCTTGCATATGACACATGGCGATTTAGGCCTAGTCAGTGCTGTGTGTGGATTTTTGTCAGACGATACTTGTTTGCCCCCAGTCGCTTTTGGCTCCTTCTTCTTCTTCTCTTTCTTCTTCTTTTCCTTCTTCTCCTTAGGAACTTGGTTTTTTGTTTTACCAGTTCCGTCAAGCGAAGAGGAAGGAGGAGAGGAAGAATTAGAGGAAGTAGAAGGCTGGTGGGCAACTCTGGACTGGTCTAACTGTTGATTCGACTGTTCAGGAATAGTGGTGTTCTGAACGACATTGGTTGATAAGAGCCAGACCAGCAAGCCAATTGTCAGTCCTGAAAGCGACAATGTGGCCATATGGGGCGCACCAACATCTCCCCAAGAGGAGAAGGGACTAGGATTTCCACCAAGGGGAATTCCTTGGTTGGTGGGTTCCATTTTCTCAACTTAAAGATCAACGCAGGAAAAAGGGGTGATTGTTCCGTTTAAAATAAATTTTAACGACGCTTTAGACACAACTTGCTTTTTCAATTTTAAAGAGTCGAGAAAAAGCTAAAGATGACTCTAGTCTCCTTCGATGTTTTAACGAGCCCGAAGTGACAAATGCTCGGATGGACTTTTTCCATTATAGAGTCTGAAAAAGGCCAAAAGGAACTGCTCTGGAGTTCTAGGTAGAGGGTGTGCCAAACTTTTCGCAAAACCGCAGAATACTTTTTAAGGTACGGGCGGTCAATCTTCCCGAATGCTGTGTTCAGTGCATTGCGATCAGTAGGGCGGTCGACACGGCTTCCTAAGGATAAAGGTTTTATGCCTATAGGGGTCTCCCAATATATACTCGACGGTACGTGGGAGCACAATCCGTACTGGCGCTATCGTCCCTCGGGAGGAATCACCCAACCATCACCGAGATCGACAGTCACCAGGTTTTACGACGCCGGAACACGTCTCTAGTCTAGACCTCTATGTTGTGCGTTATGTTACAAAGCGTTGTTAAGTTCATTCAATTTATTTTAGGTTGATCTTTCTTAGAAGTTTGCCTTTTTGGATCACCACGAGATGTATGATACAATTCCTAAATGCAGTCTAAAGATGATAAGCAAGCTTTTATATCTTTTCAACAATGAAAATCCTAGCTACAAGGGGAAAAGGAAGACACAAACTTTTCTCAAAGAGCATAGAGCACACTGTAATGCACTTTTCCCTAAATCAAAGCATGCAAACTATCAAAATGCAAATGCACAAATACATGTATTTGTTTTCGCTTCCTTAATATTGATGCCTAAAAAGAAAGTTGTTGTACAAATTTGAATTCGATTTCAAGTGAAAACATAAACAAGTTCCTTTTTCAAAATCAAAAAGACGATTACGACACTTTATGATTTACTTGTTTCGACACTAGAAATGCATAAATTCAAACCAAACGACAAAAGTAAAAGCTCAATCAACTGTGAACAGCAAATAAACTCACTCCTAAGATCAAAACGACACTTACGACAGGTCTAGATCTAAGGGCGACAGTATGACCAGTTTACTTTTGTAATGGGAAACTGCAAATGATGTAACAAATACACAAAGAACAAATACGGTTTCTTTATACAACTGAGGCAGAATTGAGGCAAAGAAAAGGGGTTTCAGATAGGTACACTGACTGATAACAGGCTGCAAAAACAGAGATGAAACTGAGCAAAAGGAAGCAGGGAACCACAGCTGCACAAGCAAAGGCTGATCAGTGCACCCTCAGCACAGAGAAACTGAACTTCAGCGCAGGTATCCTTCATGGGACCTGCGTTGAAATGCAGAACCTCTTCATAGAGTCTGCGCTGAAGCAGAAACGAGAGTTGTTTCTGGGTTCTGGGTCACGGTTTGCAGTTAAATCTACAGTTTTTGGCCGGATAAAAGCTATCAATTAGGTACAATTAGGAGGATGATTTAAAGGAGGACTAAGATCTATCACAAAGGGCTGTTAGAGCACTTGTGGATCAGTTTTTTCAGATCATAAAAACAGGCCCAGTGAGTGGACTAGAGTGGCAGATCTCTACTTTGCATTTGAAAATGGCAAATGCATTTCGATTCAGCACTCCTGAGTTTATGAGAAGAACAACAATAGAAACACAAATAAACTAACAAGATACTCTCCCCAGTGGAGTCGCCAATTTGTTGTTGGGAAAAGTATCCAATTCGGAATGCCCCTATCCCACTCTAAGAGGTGATAGTGCCTTAGCAACAAACAGGTAAACTTATTTGAGTATTCTTCTTTATGAAATGTAAGCGAGGAAGAAGGATCTAACTAACTTGTATCTTTCGCTAGTTTGTCGACCCAAATCACTCCTCTCTTCAGTAGCTCCCAACTTCTTGCTCCTTCACTGGCCCAGCTTCACCGAATTCCTGCAAGATCACAAGAGAGAGAAACTACACAAAGATACAGATATACATTCATAAAAAGCTCAATATCAGATTAAGCTAAACATGTAAGCATAACAAAACATCATTGGTACACAACAAGTAGGAGAAACTCAAATAGTTTATTGATGAAATAAGAAAGTCCAAGAGGAGATACAACCAAGTGAGTTCCGATCCAGCATCTACCTCCCAGCAAAGGAATCCCTTCCTCTCCTCCAAGAAAGCATAAATCACCTAATGTGCTAATCTCAATCTCAAACCAACAGCAATTCTCTGCAAAGTAAAAAATTCCAGCCTCTTGAACCTCTGGGTGAGAGATCCATATATAGATGTAAGCAGAGAGGATGAGTCAGCTTATGTTTTGACTTGTGGCTTCTCTCTGTTAGTTCTTGTTTCCACTTGGAGGTTGAGAACCTCTTACTCATCACTAGTCGAATTCCTTGAGGCAAGTGTCATTGGAGAAGATTCTGGAAGCTTCCAGGGTCTTTCCACCTCGTTGAATGAGCTTGCCATTTGTCATTTCCCGCTCAGCGCACCCTGGTAGTGCTTCCACCTGCATTGCAGTGCACCTAGCCAGTGTAGACTCTGCATTTCAACGCAGGCAGCTAGTGGAGCCTCTGAATTGATCCTGAATTGACTATTTCTGAGTGGTTTTTGGTGGAGAACTTCTGGGAGAAGCTGTCATTGGTTGACCTTGTTCCTTTAGGAACTGTAACAACATCTTTAGGGACTTTGGATCCCTTGAATTATGGACATTTCATGCTTATAGCTGTAAGGCACAAAAATGTCTACAACATATAGGTCCTTCTGTGTCTCTTTTAGGATACCTTTTCCTTTGGATGAGGCAGATATAGTGACATGCCTCATAACATAAGTGATAGGAGACTTGGGAGAGGCTTGCCTTGATGATCCTTCCCCTTGATTTTTCACAAGAGAAGCTATCTTTTCCTACTGTTTTGGTGAGTCCTCAATGAAAATAGGAGCTTTGGTGGGTGTTTGAGGTTTTCCTTGCCTGGTCCTTGTACTTTTTCTTGTCCTAAAGTACAATGGAGTTTGTCTCTGTCTCTTCCCTTTTTTCTTGATAGGGGTACTTAGGGCAGTGAGGGCAGCTGCTGCCTCTTTCTCAGTGGGTTCTAGAGATAACCTGGCTGAGTCCTCCCCTTCTTCTCCTTGCATTGTAGAGCTCTATTATTTCTTGTCTTCAATCTCCCCTTTTCCATTCTCTTTCTCACTCTTTTCTTTCTCCTTCTTCTACCTCTAGTTCCTCACTCTATTCATCAATTTCTTCCTTTTCATATTCTTCTATCCCTTCACCACTTTCCTTCTCCTTTTCTTCCTCTTCTTCCTCC
Organism: Pinus tabuliformis; assembly: GCA_031772625.1. Classification (NCBI taxonomy): domain Eukaryota; kingdom Viridiplantae; phylum Streptophyta; class Pinopsida; order Pinales; family Pinaceae; genus Pinus; species Pinus tabuliformis. Next base: position 79,246,341 of record CM062815.1, on the reverse strand, counting down.
TCTATTTACTCTTCATCCTTCTTTGTTTCTTCTTCACCCGTCTCTGTTTCTTCTTCATCCTTTCACTGGTAGTGGGGGTTTTTCCATATTCAAGGGCTTTTATGTCTTCCTTTGTCCGCATGTCTCTGAAAGTTTCCCATGTGATAGGGAGTATTAGGTTTGGAGGGCATATTCTATGATAAATCTAATTAACCCATGATGGGCTAGTTGTTGATGGTTTCCTCCTTGCACCTTAATGCTCATATCTATCAATGGTTGAATAAGAAACTAGGGTATTCTTGGCTTGTTTTGAGGAGGTGTGTCTGCTTTAAACCTCAGCTCTTGGAGAAGCCTAAAATGGTACCCATATACCACATTGTACCTACCTTCACACGATATATACTTAATGAGGTGGTAGCTAATTTCATTCCAAGGATATGGCATGCTTGCTCTTTTGACCCCATTTTTGTCTTCAATTGCCTCCTCTCCTTCCAAAAAGATGTTCTTCTTTGCAATTTTGCTGTTACCCTTATCTTCCTTTCTCCAAGGCAACCCTAAAGGAAGTGTGGTGATTCTGCTTATGATTTCAGGGGTGAGTTCTACAGAGAGGCCTTTCACCACAACAGTGACATGGGTCCTAGTTAGTGGTATGAGGGAGAGAGAAAAGTCTCTGGCCACTTCATCATCATATCCCCTCAATTTTTTAAAGAAACCCATCCAATTGTGCCTTGTGAATATCTCTAGTACAAGAGGGTGTTGATGAATTCTCACTGTGTTTGTGGGTTCCCTCTTGTTAAATCCCCTTGTCATTTTTCTTTGATGGATGTGGAGGGTTGTATATGTCTGATACCAAATTCTAATGGATGAGGAATTTTAAATGAAAATTCTGTGTATAATTCCCCTAGACTGCAATCTTTTCAACAAAATAGAAGGCTTTTCTATATATATTTTTTACTTGGAAAAGGTGGGAAGGTATAGCTCCTACCTCCTTGTCACTGCCTGATGAAGCCAACCTTTGGTTTTTCCCTTTAAAAATGCTCACTGCCAATCCTATAGGTGACTATTCTGTATCTTGTAGGATCCTATAGGTGCTCCTGCGTTGGAAAAAAATGCTCAATGTCTTTCCTATAGACTGCTTCAGGGGCCGAGAGAAACTTTGCTTTGATGTAGCCTTGAGATTGCGAATGCCTCTATGCATGGGAATCAACATTTTATTTCCTCATATGGGTGATTTGAGTGGGATGGTGTGATGGAAACCAAGGTACGAGTATCCATTTTTTGACCATTGGTCCCACTACCACATCATCATTCTTCTTAAATCATAATCAACTCCCACTTCGGGCATCCATAACTTAACTACTTTCAACCTAATCTCTCCTTTCTCATGACTTGACTACTACCATTTGTGTAATGAACTAACTATATTCTCCTCGTTGACTAACCAAAGGTGGCCAAGTTAATTGGCCACCTTTCGCTTATAAAACCAACTCTTTCACAAATCTACATGTTTGATAATATTATGCTAACGAGAGAGTGGAAGCAAGATACATACCTGTGGTAAGATGCCTTGATGCTGCTTGTTGGAGAGTGAAGTCCTTGCTGTGTATTGGATGCATGTGTTTTCTCTCTTTTTTTTATTGTCCTCCTTTGATGTTTTTCCTTGATGCCCAGGTACTAGATGGTGATGTTGATGATCCTGCTACTACTGCTAAGCTTTGGAGGAGCTTCTTTGACCTCTGGATCTCCATGCTAAAGCTGACTGCAACCTGTGATTTTTGTTTTGTGGGATAGGATGCTACATGATTTCCTACAGGATGTCCTATAGCTGCCTCTCCCTCAAATTTTTTAATCATTCCTTCACTTTTGGAGCATGAGGATGGTTTTCATGGGTAGAGAAGGGGTCTAGGGATTGGTGAATGAGAGGTATAGCCTTCAGGTGTTGTCCCCTTATTCTTTGTCTTTATCCTCTTATATATATATAGATATATATTTGAAATTTTTTTTTGAAACTGACTTTATTGGATGAATGCAGGGGTGATCATGGCGGAGAGAGGCATGGTGATGAGATGGTGAAGTAGACATTTATTTTTTTGACATAAGAAGGTCATCCCCTTGCTCTAGGGTTACTTTCCTTAGTATTCCCAAGCCACTGTAATTCCTATAGGATGAGCCTATAGGTTTTAGGGAATCTTATAGGCTTACAGAGAATCTTGTAGAAAAGATAGAACCCTTGCAAACTGAGCTAGATGAGTTCAAAAATGGAGGGAATAATGGAATGATGAAGGATATGGAATGGAGGAATGAAAACATAAACTGTATAGGTCCTTTTGATCCTCTCTTCTTTCTCTGATCCTCCTCCTGCTGACCCACAAACAATATTTTGAAAGTTTTTCTTTTTTCTCCTTTTTTTTCTTTTCTCTTTTTTTTTGAAAACAACTAGTTTACCTCCAAGAGGTTTTCATCCTAGTTGCTTGCCTTGGGTGCATCAAAACAAGTTTTCACGTAGAGATCTTTATATATATATATATATATATATATATATATATATATATATTTGACACCAGTGGGCTACCTCAAGAGGTTTTCAACCCAACAGTGGAATCAGGTGCCTCTTGGAGGTTTTCACCCGAGTCTCCTTTTTTTTTTTTTTCAGTGACTTGATGGGGTAGAAGCTGAGATTTACTCCACCATCATTACTGTCTTGTTGATGCCATTAATGAATTATTTCTTTGACAAGGGCTTCTTGTAGACCTTCAATATGTGCCCATTGACAAGTAAAGGAATAGCCTCTGCATCAATGGTTCTTATCTGCACTGAACCATTATCATGAAATTTCTCTATGATATAAGGCCCTAACCATCTAGTCCTTAACTTGCCTTTAAAATATTTGTATATAGAATCATACAACAAAGCCCAATCACCTTCTTGAAATTGTTTGTCCTTTATGTTCTTATCATGCCATATCTTCTTTGAACTTGAGTCACCTCTGTGTGCAGGAGGGCTTGCATTCTAAACTCATCTAACCCATTCAGCTGGAGAAATCTCTCTTGTTGTGCACTGGTGAGATCTAGATCTAGTTGTGCTGCCATTCTGAATGTATTGTACTCAAATTCAATGGATAGCAGGGCCTTTTTCCCATAGACCAAATCATAGGGAGTGAATCCAGTGGTGGTCTTCCAGGTGGTATTGTAGGCCCAAGTGGCCTCAACTAATCTATCTGCCCAATCTTTTTTGTTGCTACTAATTACTTTGGTCAGAATTCCCTCCAATGCTTTGTTGGTCACCTCCACTTGCCCATTCGCTTGTGGGTGGTAAGGAGTGGATTTTCTATGCTTGATCTTGTGCCGAATTAACAAATTTTCAATCATGTGTGATGTAAACTGGCTACCTTGATCAGTGACCAGTTCTCTAGGGTACCCAAACTTATAAAATACATTATCCCTTAAGAATTCATCCACTTTATCCTTTGTTGCTGCCTTGATTGTGTTTGTTTTAGCCCACTTGGGCAAATAGTCAGTGCACACAATGATGTACTACTTTTGCCTAGATGGAGGGTCAATAGGTCAAATGAAATCCATGCCCCACTTATCAAATGGCTTGAAATTCACTTGAGGTTGCAGAGGCATTTCATCCCCTGGAGTAGGTTTCCCATCCTTTGGCATCGATCACATTGACTAGTATACCTTCTCACATCCTGATGAAGAGTGGGCCAATAATACCCAGCTTGTAGCACTTTGAATGCTATCATCTTGGCTGCAAAGTGGCCTCCACAAGGCCCATCATGACGGGTCATAATGATGTCAAAGACTTCCTCCTCCCTGACACATCTTCTCAAAATTTGATCTGGGCCTAGTTTGAAGAGGTTTCCCCCAATCCAAGTGAATGGGGCACTCTTCCTCACAATCTTGCTTTTCTCTTTAGAGGACAAATTCAGTGGGAACTGTGTAGACACCAAGTATTTTGCTATGTAAACAAAACATGGAGAGAGAACTGAAATGGTGAATAAGTGTTCATCTGGTAACTGATCATCAACCGTTTCTTCCTCCCCTACAGGAAAAGTTAATCTGGATAAAAAATCTTCAACAACATTCTCCTTTCCAGGATTATCAATAATAGTTAGATCAAACTGTTGTAATAAAAATAACCATCTAATAATCTGAGAATTCACATCAGGTTTCTTCATCAAATATTTAATTGCAGCATGGTTAGTATGTACAAATGTTTGGTAACCTATAATGTAATGCCTAAATTTGTTCAATGAATGCTTAACAGCTAGGAGCTCCTTCTCATTTACTGTATAGTCCAGTTCGGCCTTTGAAAAATTCTTACTAATGAAGTAAATGGCATAACGTAACTTGTCATCTATCTGGCCTAGAGTTGCTCTTATGGATTTGTGAGAGGCATCAACATGTATATGGAAAGGAAGGGCCCAATTTGGGCATCAGAGAATAGGTGAAATGGTCAACTTGTACTTCAGGTTGTCCAGGTCCTCTTGACAACTTTTTGACCATAAAAATTCAGAGTCTTTGGCCAATAACCCAAATAAAGGAGAAGCTAACTTGCTAAAGTATTTTATAAACCTATGATAGTATCTAGCTAAACCTAGAAAACTTCTGACATCTCTCTATTTTTGTGGTGGGACCCTTTGGATGATGGCTATTTTATTTTGTCCACCTGTAGTCCTTTATGGGATATTGAATGACCTAGAACAATCGTTGCAGTCATCAAGAACTCACATTTTTCAGGACTAAGGGACAGTTTCATTTCAATGAATTTTTTCAACACCTTACCTAAGTTGGACAAAGCCCCCTAGAAATCACACCCATAGGGTGTAAAATCATCCATATAAATTTCTATTGCATAATGGACTAGCTCGACAAAGATACTTAGGAATGCTCTCTGGAAAGTGGCAGGGGCATTTCATAGGCCAAAAAGAAGAACCCTATAGGCGAAAGTACCCCAAGGACAAGTGAAGGTGGTTTTATCCTAGTTTTCAGGGCTGATCTAGCTTTGATTGTATGCATTGAACCCATCTAGGAAAGAATTTTTTTTTTTCCCTACCAGGCCATCTAGCACTTGGTCAATGAAAGGTAGAGGGAAATGGTCCTTCTTTGTTTCTTTGTTTAACTCTATGTAATCGACAAAAATCCTCCTCTTCCCATTTTTCTTTGGAACCAACACCAGAGGAGAGACCCACTCACTGTCCGAGATAGGTTAAATGAATCCTGCATCTAGCAGTGTTTGCAATTATTCTTTGAATATATCCTTGAGAGATGGATTCATTCTGCTTTGGGTTGTCAGACTAGTTTGAAACCTTCTTTGATATAAATGTGGTGAGTACACACCAAGGGGTGCACTCCCTTCATTTCCTTGTAACTTCAAGCAAAGGCATCCAGATGTTCCTTTAGCATGTTGCACAAATTTTCTTCTTGGTGTACATAAAGAGATGGGTAGATTTTAAAAGTTCTCTCTCGGCCAAATTCTATGGTTTTGACATGGGTAGGGTTTGAATCAGCTAAGCATAGATCAATATGATGGTTATTCTGGGTTTCCTTTACTACTTCCTCCAAGGAAAAGATGCTGGGAGTTGGACTTCAGATTATGTGTTCAATCAAATCATGTTCATCCGGTTGTCCTCCTCCCATAGTTGTTTCTAAGGTATAGAGTTGGGCTGAGTAGACTTCATATTCTTCCTCCTCTTCTAGCCATAAAGGTAAGTCATGTTCTAGAGATGACTGAGTAGGAGGGTACATGACTAACTACTTGGACATATGCCCATTTTTTATAGTCATATTTCCAACCTTGCAACTGATGTAGGCATTGACAGTGTCTAACCAGGGCCCCACAAGGATGAGAGGATAATCAGTAAGCTTAACCTTAGGCTGGTGAACTAGGAAGTCTGCAGGGTACTCCCAAGAGTCAGTGGAGACCATCACATCCTCCACAATCCCCTTAAAGGTCACTGTGGAACGGTCTACAAGTTGCAAGACTATTGTAGTCTTTCTTAATGAACCCTGGAGATTGAGCTTGAGCATGGTTTCCTTAGTCATTACATTGATGGTAGCCCCAAGATCAATCAAAGTGTGTGGGACAATGGTGCCATTGATGTGCACATCTACTACAGGGCTTCTAGGTTCCAAATACTTTAGACAAATTACCTGCCCTAGCATTAAGTTAAACAATTGTCCGATGACATTAATGGTATGGGTGTCTCTTTTTCACCTCTCTGGATGATTGAAGCACTTCTCCTTAATCAACTTGTTGTAAATAGGCACATATTTTATGGCTTGGAGAAGTGGAATTTTGACACAGATATTTTTGTTGGAAATAATATTGAGCGGGGGGGTGAATCAGTATTATCAAATCAATAATTTAATTTTCAAAACATATTTGTATACGCTATTTCATCTAAGTGAAGTAGTGTGTATACGTGACTGTACTTAAGGAAACCAACGTATATGCAGAGAACTTTTGATTTACCCAATTTATCATGCATTGAACTTTAACCAGTATATTAGGAATTCATTAGACAGTGCAATAAAAGTAGAATAAAGCATCACACATAAGCAACACACATGAACACCAAGATATAAGGTAGAAACCCAATGTGGGTGAAAACCACCTGTTGCTGTTGTCACTGTCTTCTTTTAATAATAAGAAAATATGTCTACAATTTTTGTACTGGTGCAGACTTATACCAGCACGCAGGCTTCTACCTACATAAGGTTACAACCTTCTCTCATTTTCAAGCTTCTCCTGGAAGGGAGCTACAACCCCCTAGCTCTGTACTAGCCGATATGTTTGCTAGTATGTAGGCACTGACCTATAGAAGGCTATGACCTTCTCTCTTCCTCCAAGGACCACGTTTCATAAATTTTCAGACTAGATCCATCAACAACATCATTCAATCATCAAATACATGTGCATCAACCAATCACCTTTTGAACCAACCACAACCGAATCAATCATTCACTTAGACAACCCATCAATCTGATCATTTAGAATACTGTCACCAGAATACAATAACCAGAACTCAAACCAGAACCCAGAACTCTGCAACAGTAAAGAGAAACAATTGAAACATATTTTATAAGGTATACACTACTTCCATGTGTCGAACCTGCATGTACACGTGCTTTTCTCAAAGCCAACCAGCATATACATTTGCAAATGTAAATTCAAAGTTCTGCAGCTATTCCAGACTTTAGTTATACTCAGATCATATCATTTACAGAATAATATTTGTTAGTATTGAGATCTAGAATAGACATGAGAAAAAACACATAATGATAGTTCATTTTATACCTTAAGATCCGGATCCATCATTAGATCTGATCCCTCATCATCTGCTAAGGTTCATCCTTGGTTCAGATCCAGAAATGCACCATAACCCAATAACTTGGATACTAGATCTCACACTTCATCAAATATTTGATACTTGCACACCTTGGCCTAATGATCTTCTCCTCCTTTTATAGTTTTGGGCCTTTCTCAATACCATGGACCAAAACTACTTAGGACCAATACCTTGGACCAAATACCCAGGGTAAATACCTCGAACGAGGTACCTTGGACCAATACCATGGATCAAAATAATTCAGACCAAAAACTTAGTTTTCCAAGGTATACGCGCTTTTCCTTCTGTGAAAGTGCGTGTGTACATATACGCGACTTGTATATAGTAAACCTGAGTGTATACACAACCTGGTCAATGGTGAACCTACGTATACCTCTCTTTCTTCATTTTTTGAAGACTAATTTGTAATTCTTTGTTGTTTACCTGCTATACTTTGATCTTTCATCTGAGTGAGTTGCCATCAGGACAATACCTGTATCATAATGCTAACAATCTCCCCCTTTGGACTTGATGGTAACAACCACACCAAGTCACTCTCCCCTTTTCACATCAAGGGAAAAGGGTCATGCTCCCCCTAAGTACATGCTGAATTCTCTGATATGTTGAAGTGTGATGATTGAACTCCAATGATTGAGTCCATGCTCCCCCTGAGCACAAGCAAAGTGTGGAAAAATATGTTCTAAAAGAATAACATGACTCTATACATACATCAGCAATGAACTTCCTATCACCAATGACTCATACATACATCCATCTCCCAACCAAGTGGGGATATACCAATTGTTTATACATGACAAAAGAAGAAACATTACATCATCCATCCCATGCATAGTGGGGTTACAAATTAGGTCTTTTCATGACCTTTACATTAAATGATATTCATGACATATATAATAGAGACCAAATATCTTAAACAAGACCATGATAGTCATCAACAACTATCATATGATCTGCACCATCAACAGCATCTGTTAACAACATCCAGATTGGTAACCTGTAGATGTCCATCATGAGTTCCCAAAATATCATCAACCTGTGTCAAAGTATGTTGGCATATATCAACTTATCCTCTTGATCTCATCAAGATCAACTTGCTTCGTTCCCTTATCATAACCTTCCATGAATCAACTAAGCATATGTCATATCTCCAAGCGATAGCACAAAATCATATCATACGTATGTGAAAACACCATAGACATCTTTATCAAGAACTACATGATCTTTCTACAAGAACCTTCATTATATCATCACTAGGGAACATCCCATATCATCAACCATGATAATCAACATATGTGAGTATCAACCTATCATCATAAAGTAAGAACTCATTAGGTATCAAAGACTTCTAGACATAATGCCAACAATGCTTTATTAGAAGCATACCATGTTCTCCCCTTGAACCTGTTCCACCTGTTCACTGTTAGATCTGATCATTGCATATGTCAGTAAGAGATATCAAAGCATCATCATCAATCAGATATACATCAAGTTATCAAAAAATTTATGAGGACCAATATATTTCCACATGTTATTAGCATATTGAAACCATCATCAAACAGAGCAGATAATTGATAGAACCATAGCAGATCCCCCCCCCCCCCCCCCCCCCTTTTTTTTGAGTCTGGCCCACTGCTTTTCTTCAAACCAACATATATGCGACTGTGCCCACAGAAACCCGCGTATGTATACGACTATGCTTCATGAAACTCGCGTATAACCACCTTTCTCTGAAGAAAATAGGATTTAATAGCAGGATGATGCAACAACTACTCCCAGCTTTTGTCTAAGATATTCAAATGTCTCTCTGGGCAGTGGTTTAGTGAATATATCAACAACCTGTTCTTTGGAGGGAACATAATCCAATTTGACCTTCTATTCAAGCACTTTTTCACGTAGAAAATGATATTTTATGGGTATGTGCTTGGTCTTGGAGTGCATGACTAGATTCTTTGAAATACTGATGGCACTTGTATTATCACATAGAATGGAGATGGGTGGAGTACATGTGATTTGAATGTCTTGCAAGGTTTTCATCATCCAAATTAGTTGTGTGCAGCAAGATGCAACAACCATGTATTCTGCTTTAGCAGTAGATAATGCAATTGAAATTTGTTTCTTGCTGAACCAAGACACTAACTTGGAACTCTATAGAATGCACCACCACTAGTGCTTTTTCTGTCATCAACACTTCCTGCCCAATCTGCATCTATATTTGCATGAAGTGTAAGATATGTATCTCTAGGATACCATAAACCAAAGTTCTATGTTCCTTGAAGATATTTGAAAATCCCTTTGACTGCCTGAAGGTGTGATTCCTTTGGATTTTCTTGGAATCTTCCAACTATTCCTACTGCATGCATGATGTTAGGTTGGGTACCTGTTAGATAAAGCAGACCGCTAATCATGGATTTGTAAGTTGGTTGATGTACTGCTGCTGATTCATCATTTGAGCTGAGACTGCATCCTGTTACCATTGGGGTACATACTACTTTAGAATCTTCCATTCCGTACTTTTTCAAGATCTGTTTGAGATATTTGGTTTGTGAGAGAAAAATATCATATTTGTTTTGTTGAACTTGTAGACCAATAAAATAGGTAAGCTCACCAAGCAAGGACATTTCAAATTTTTGCTGCATTACTGAAGCAAAATTCTGACTCATGGATTCTTCATTGCTACCAAGAATGATATCATCAATATAAACAACAATTATTAGCAATTTATCAGTGTCAATCTTTGTATACAGATTGCTATCTGCTGACCCTGTTGGTGGAGATATTTGTCAAGATAGTAATACCAGGCCCTTGGAGCCTATTTTAGACCATAGAGATCCTTTCTGAGTCTACATACAAGTTTTGCATCATCTCCAAGAATGAATCCTTCTGGTTGTTCAATATAGACTTCTTCTAAGTCTCCATTAAGAAAGGCAAATTTTACATCCATTTGGTATACTTTGAATTTTTGAAAACTAGAAAGAGTAAGAAACATCCTTATGGCTTCAAGTCTAGCAACATGTGCAAAATTTTCTTCAAAATTTGTACCTTCTTGTTGAGCATATCCTTTACAAACAATTCTGGCCTTGTTTCTAATAAATTCTCCATTTTCGTTCAGCTTGTTTTTGAATATCCATTTAGTTCCTATGATATTCTTATCATGAGGTCTCGGAACTAATTACCAAGTATTATTCTTTTCAATTTGCTCAAGCTCTTCATTCATGGCCTTGACCCAGCATTCATCTTTTCATGCTTCATTTACATTTTGAGGTTCGGTGGAAGATAGTAACGCTAGATAGCTTGAGGATTCTGTAATAGTTTTTCTTGTCTGCACACCTGCCCCTTTTTCCCCTAAAATTTGAGTTTCTGGATGATTTTTCTGAACATACCTGGATGGAGTCTTTTCTTCTACAATCTCTTCTTCTGGTGCTTCATTGGTTTCTTCTTCAGAATCAGTGTGATTTGATGTGGGAAAATGATTCTCATCTTCTTCATTATCATAATCTTCGGTTTTTTATCTATTTTGGATTTTTGCATGCTTCATCAACCACAACATCAATACTTTCAATAATTTTCCCAAGTCTTTTATTATAACATTTATATCCTTTACTTCGGGAAGAGTTGCCAAGAAGAATACCTTCATCTGCTATGGGTTCAAACTTACCAAGTTTTTCATCAGTCCCTATGATGTAACATTTGCTTCCAAAAACTTTGAAGTATTTTACAATAGGAGTCTTACCATACCAAAGTTCATGTGGAGTTTGAGTGTTGTTTACCCAAACATTTTCTTGGTTGAGAATAGTGACGGTGGCGAATGCAGCTTCACCCTAGAAGGTTGCAAGAGTTCCAGATTCATCTAGCATAGCTCGAGCCATTTCTTGAACAGTTTTGTTCATCCTTTCTACCGCTCCATTTTGCTAAGGAGTACTTGCGGTGGAGACCTGCCTTTTTATTCCATGTTGTTCACAAAATTCAAAGAATCCATCCAAGGTAAATTCCACTCCTTGATCAGATCTGAGGCATTTGATTTTGCGATCTAATTCATTTTCAACCAAAGCTTTGAAGGCTTTGAACATTTCAAATGCTTCATATTTATGCTTTAGAAGACCTATCCAACACGTTCTAGAAAAATCATTAATGAACAATATAAAGTATTCTTCTCCACGAGGTGAATTTTTCCTTGATGGTCCACATAAATCAGTATGAACAAGTTCAAGAGGCTTACTATTTGACCCTTCCTTTTCGATGAATTGAGATCTGGTTTGCTTACCGAATTGACATGATTTGCATATTGTATTTTCAGGAATGCTGATATCAGGAAGGTCACGAATAGCCTAGAATCTGCATGCTTTTCTTATTTGAGAAAAGCTTAGATGCCCCAATCTTCTGTGCCATAGCCATTTTTCATCATTTTTGCTTAGATAGCACTGTTGTTGTCCTCCCTTGAGTATGTATAAGTTGTTTTGAGTTCTTGTACCTTTGATCACGGTTTCTCCTATATCCACGAACAACACATCCGTTTGATTGGAATACCACTTCATTTCCTTGATCACACATTTGACTGACACTCAACATGTTATGCTTTAGACCATCAACATACATAACATTCCCAGCTTTAACCTTTTCTTTCAAGAAAATAAAGCCTTTACCTTTTATGATAGTAGGAGTGTTGTTTCCAAATGAGACATTCTTTTCCTTTTCTAAGGCATTATATGAGTGAAGTTTTTCTTTGTCACCTGTCATGTGTTTTGAGCATCAGTGGACGATGTACCACTCACTTTCTTGTCCTTCTGAATACAAGGCTATACCACATCTTTCTATTTGCGGTTCTTACTTTCTCCATATTTTGGGATTTAATGGAGTTTTCTCCTTTTGAGTTATTTACTGAAATTTACTCTTGCATTCAGATTCTTCATGGCCGAAGTTGTTACAGATTGAGCATTCTATTTCATTTTCAAGAAGAGAAAAGTTATTGTAGGAACTTTTCTTGATCCCTATCACATTCCTTTGATTTTGTGCTTCTCCAGTCATGATGGTCTTGTAAGCAACACATTGAGCAGCTTTGTGTCCAAAGTTATGACATGAAAAAGATTGACCATTAAAGAAGTTCCCGCGATTATCGAATCTATTGACCTGGTGATTGTAGTTTTTATTGATATTCATCTTTGAAGAAAATTGAGTATGATTTACCTAAGATTGGTTGTGGCTTCTGTTCATCCTTGAAGTAAATTGAGCCTTATTTACCTGGTGATCTGCTTTATGCCTTTGCTGATGATTGTCATACTGTTCACTGTTCTTTGCTGCATCAAGATAAATTTTAGTGGAGGTTGAAAACTTCTATGATTTAGATGCTTCTTCAGTATATCCAAGACCCTTTCTTAGACACACAATTTCACATTCTAGTTTTTCATTGTGTTTTTCTCTTTCAGCAAGTTGGTATGTCAAGGTATCTATAATCATATTCTTTTCTTCTAAACAGATTTTGAGTTTGGAGATTTCTTCATAAAGGTCATCTTCATCTAAATCATCCTAAAAATTATCATATTCATAAGCCATTAGAAGTATATAGTCATTACTATTTTCATCTTCATCACTATTTGATAAACCATCACTATCTTCATGAGTATAGTAGCTCTTTTTACTTACACTTTGTTTTCTATTCCATTTTGCAGATTCCTTCCCTTTATCATATTTATCTTTATGAGGGCATTTGGTAGCATAATGATCGACTCTACCACAGGCAAAACATTTGGAAGGTAGTTTACCTCTGAATCTTCCACAACCTTGTTGAAGCTTCTTGACAAAGTTTACTTCATCTTCTTCTTCTGAAATATGTTCTGATTCATTGAGTTCTTCTTTTCCTTTTACTGAAGCTTTAAATGCGGCTTCTCTCATATCTGATGGGCCTCCTTTTCTCATCTCAAAGGCAGTTAAGATTCCGTGAAGCTATGTCATAGTAATAGTCTGTAGATCCTGTTTTTCTTGTATGGTAGATACTTTTGATTCAAATTTAGCAGAAAAGGATCTTAAAACTTTCTCAACTAAGGTAACTTCCTTTATCTCTTCACCTAGATTCTTCATGCAATTAACAACCTCATCTATATGTAAGATGTAACTAGCTATACTTTCATCATTATGCATATTAAGAGTTTCATATTGAATTCTGAGAGTTTGTAGTTTAACACGTTTTACATGAGAGTCTCCTTCGTAGCTTGGAACGATTTTGTCCCATATTTCTTTGGCTGATTTGAGATACATAACTTTGACAAACTCTGATTGTGACAGACTTCCCAATAATGTATTGACAACCTTGGCATTGGTTTCATATTGCTTTTTACCTGCCGTATCTATAGGAATTGCTGATGAAATGTATATCCTCCTTCCACGATTTCCCAGACATCTGTTCCAAGTGATTGAAGATAGGCTGCGGTTCTTATCTTCCAATAAACAAAGTTTCTCCCACCAAAGATTGGTGGTCTGATGGATCCCCCACTTTCTTGATTACTCATGATGATGGATCTTCCTTCAAGTGATCAAGATTCTTCTGAAGGACCTACTTTGATACCAATTGTCGAAAATAATACTAAGAGGGACATGAATCAGTATTATCAGATTAATAATTTAATTTTCAAAACAGATTTGTATATGCTACTTCAGCTAAGTGAAGTAGCGTGTATACGCGACTACACTTAAGGCAACTAGCGTATATGCAGAGAACTTTTGATTTACCCAATTTTTCATGCATTGAAATTTAACCAGTATATCAGGAATTCATTAGACAATGCAATAAAAGCAGAATAAAGCATCACACATAAGCAACACACATGAACACCAAGATATAAGGTGGAAACCCAATGTGGGTGAAAACCACCTGCTGCTGTCGTCTCTGTCTTCTTTTAATAATAAGAAAATTTGTTTACAATTTTTGTACTAGTGCAGACTTATACCAGCACACAGGCTTCTACTTGTAGAAGGTTACAACCTTCTCTCGTTTTCTAGCTCTCCTGGAAGGGAGCTACAATCCCCTAGCTCTTGTACTAGCCGATATGTTTGCTAGTACGTAGGCGCTGACCTACATAAGGCTATGACCTTCTCTCTTCCTCCAGGGACCACGTTTCATAAATTTTCAGACTAGATCCATCAACAACATCATTCAATCATCAAATACATCTGCATCAACCAATCACCTTTTGAACCAACCACATCATTATCAATCATTCACTTAGACAACCCATCAATCTGATCATTCAGAATACTGTCACTAGAATATAGTAACCAGAACCCAAACTAGAACCCAGAACTCTGCAACAGTAAAGAGAAACAACTTAAACATATTTTATAAGGTATACGCTACTTCCATGAGTCGAACCTACGTGTACACACGCTTTTCTCAAAGCCAACCAGCATATACATCTGCAAATATAAGTTCAAAGTTTTGAAACTATTCCAGACTTCAGTTATACCTAGATCATATCATTTACAGAATAATATATGTGTCAGTATTAAGATCTAGAATATACATGAGCAAAAAAACATAATGATAGTTCATTTTACGCCTTAAGATCCCGATCCATCATTAGATCTGATCCCTCATCATCCACTAAGGTTCATCCTTGGTTTATATCCAGCAATGCACCATAACCCAATAACCTGCATACTAAATCTCACACTTCATCAGATATTAGATACTTGCATACCTTGGCCTAATGATCTTCTCCTCCTCTTATAGTTTTTGGCCTTTCTCAATACCATGGACCAAAACCACTTAGGACCAATACCTTGGAACAAATACCTAGGGTCAATACCTCAGACCAGATACCTTGGACCAATACCATGGATCAAAATACCATGGACCAAATATTTCGGACAAAAAACTTAGTTTTCCAAGGTATACACGCTTTTCCTTCTGTGAAAGTTTGTGTGCACATATACGTGACTTGTATACAGTAAACCTATGTGTAGAGGCAGCTTGGTCAATGGTGAACCTGCGTATACCTCTCTTTCTTCATTCTGTGAAGACTGATTTGTAATTCTTTGTTGTCTACCTGCTATATTTTGATCTTTCATCAGAGTGAGTTGCCATCAAGGACAATACCTGTATCATAATGCCAACAATTTTTTCAATTCACCTAGAAGTTCATTCTCTTTTGGGGTAGGCTATACTAGTTGAGTTAATCTCTTAGGAAAGGGTGGTGGATTTATTCTGGGCATGCTTTCCTCTTTTTCCTCCTCACTCTCCCTAGGTGGAGGTGGAGGTTGGTTGTCTAGGAGTACTCTCCCAGATCTTAGGTTGATTTCCTGAATATCCACAACATAAGTAGGATAGGATGTCTCTCCACTGTACACTTGTTGTACCTGTCTGTTGTTTGGGTTCGGATTTGGTTGGGCATGCATATGAGGTTGTTTAGGTGGAGCAAGGTGTAAAAGATGTGGATGAGTAGGTGGTGAAGGTAATAAACTTGGAGCATTGTTGTATGGGAGCCTCCAACCCTAGGGCAATGCATTCCACTGAGGCTATGGTGGAGCATATGGCTGAAATGACTGGCTAGTCGACTAGGAATGGTACTGAGATGTGTTAGAGCCTATATTTGTCTCAGGTTGAAAAAACAAGGTTCTAGGTCCACATCAAACCACGCTCAGCCTCGTAGCTAGCCCTACGAGGACAGGAGAGGGCTCTCTCCGGGTCTATCTTGGTAAAAGATATCCAATAGAGCCTAAGATGACCTAAATGCAAAACTGATAATGATTTTAGGCTAGTAAATAGATATGAAAGAGTTAATTCAATAAATGACTGAGTTTCTGGGCTGTATGGGACAAGGACAACATGAGCAGAGATTTAACCAAAGGCATAGGATATTTCATAAGGCGAGATAGGCATGAGGGTTTAGGAATCAAATTGAATTTAAATGGGGTGAAAAGACAGTTTAAGAAAACTGAAAAGGGCATTAATGTATGAATCCTTTCCAGGAAGAAGGAAACACATAAAGTCCGAACACTTCCTCGAGGTAGAGAAATGAATGAATTCTACCTTCCTCACTTAAAAGTATCTAGCTGGAAACGATCATGAATGAATGGCGAAACATAACAAAGACATATGAGACATAAAAGAAGAAACACATGCTAAATTCATACTGCAAGAATCTTATAAATCAGAGCTGCACCATTTAATTAATCCTCTGTCAAAACTGAACAGTGATAGTGCTGGGTTTTTCCCTCCTACACTTTTTCCTTAGAATTCTCCCAACCCCTTACACATAGTTTTTCATACAATAAATAGACTTAGGAATGGGAAAACAGATCGATGAGAATAGGGGCAGTTTCACCTAAAATCATGAGAATAGGAAAAGTCTGCTCTAAAAAGGAGCAGCATTACATTTTGTTTGTTGATGACCAATTAAAAGACAGAATCTGGAGCGTAGACCATTTGAATTGCAACTGCAGTCAAAAATAGACCATCAGTTCCTATCTTTCTGCTGCAGTGACTTTTCACCTTACGCTGTCCTTTTGAACAAAAACTAATTTTTCAATAAAAATGGTTTTCCACTAAAATTTTGCCTTTAATGAACGCACCCAGCTGCAATTTGCTAAGCTCAACACGTGTCTTCAGTTTGCAGAAATTACTTGTATCACCATTGTTTGATTACCAGCGCATTTTTTTTTCAATCACCTGATTAGTCACTGATACAAACAATGAAGGGGCCTCCTGCTCAAATACTTCGTCTTGGTGTTTTCTCACAGCTTCAAAAGAATATATGTACCACTCAGAACTTACAATCCGTGCAGACATAATGGCAAGTGCAATCTTGATGCTCTGAAAGTGGTAGGGATGGGCTTTCTTCTCCATTTTCAGAACAGAGGAATATGATTTCCCAAGTCCGTTCAGTGCAATAGCCTCGTTCTCCAAATGCTTTTCTTCTGCAATACGAAAGGAAACCTTGAAATAATCTATAGCTTCCCAGATTATGTCCATATCGCTACACATTACCTTCTCCAGGAGCTCTTCCACTTGAATGCGCGCCTGGATTGTTTCACACAGCGTTTGGTATTTGAAAACCTCTGTTTTCAAATCTGCTACATGTTTCACCACTTCCTTACCCATGGAAGCAGCACCTACAAGGGTTTCAGCTCGTTCAAGGAGTCCATAACAGTCACGCATTGCGTTCAAACATTTCTTGTAACCATCCCTGTCAGATAATTCTGTATTCGTCAGGGATTCGACGCCCCTATGAACTGTGCATGGATTTTATAAAGCATAGCACCCATTCTTCTCCTCCCTGCCCACTCTGTTTTAGAGCTTGCCACGGTCTCGCAGAGAACTCTGAGGAGGGGTTCAAAACTTGTGCAGCGATCACCGTAAAGCTGATCAGAAGACCACTGAACGATTTTGGAAATTGTGTCTTCAATCTGAGTTAACCACTGTTGTTCTTTCACTGCCAGGCGTCCATCATCTAAAGCATTGAAATAAAACTCTAGGCATCTGGTCATCCCGGATCTTGCAACACATAATGCAGAACCTGGTCCTTGTTTCTGTTTCCCTGCAATTTTTCCTTGATGATATATCCATTCGGTTTTCCCCTCATAACCAATTTAAGGCAACCAAGTTTTTATAACGTGAAGCTTTGTCCTCCTCAGTGCCACTGACACCGAGGACTTTTTCATAGAATTCGTGAGCTTTCTGTAGCTCGTGGCGTGCCACAGAAGGCCCAAGGTCGCCTTTTGATACTTCCATGTACAGGTTGTTTCCATCACGAAAGCAACTGGTATCTACGTGCATTTTTTCTCCATTACCTGAAGTAATGAGTCATTGATACGAGAAATTCAATGCCTCTTTCCAGACAACACCAAACCGAAGTCAACAGTAGTGGCAAACGCATTCACACATTTATTTGGATCAAAAATTTTGAAGTTGTTTGAAAAATTGAGCAGTGGAGATAAAATTTTGGGCTGGGGGCTCTGTGCGCCACGCCAGTGTTAATTTACACTGCGGAGGAGTGCCCAATTCGCCGCGCGGCCCATGTGCGCCGCGCCTTCTTCCTATGCGCCGCACCGCTCTATTTCAACACAATTTCGACCTTGCTCACCCCAAACGATTTTGTTTTGCTTTTTCTGAGCTTTACACACTTGGGGACATGATTTTTACATGAAGATTTCCAATTTTAAATTTGCCAAACTCATTTTCGTAATGCTTGAAAATGGCCTTTAGTTACAAACTCTGTTCTTTGCTGCAAGCTTTGTTTTGCTTCCTACGATTCACCCTAGCTCGGAACTCCCGACAAAACAACAGTTGTGCATCATGAGGATTTTGGTACAAGGAATTCATAACCCGTGAAGTATCTTCAGTATTCTCCCAGTCAAATGAAAATCGAAACTTTTCACTTGGCTTGATAACATGTTTCTTAGGCTTCTTTGTTCCCAGATACTGCTCTTAATAGCTTCACGTGCTTTCTCCCTCTCTCTTTCGCTTTATACACGACACTTTTTCACATTTTAATACAACTCTGTTTTGCTTATTTCCACTTGACTTTTTGAACTGACGATGACCCTCTTTGTCAATTTTGCAGGGGTGTTTGGCATGCGATCTTGGCAGAAGATGACCAGAGCTACGCCTGAAACATTGCATGTTTGAGCTTTAAAAAATTACATATTCACTACAAAAACAAATTTGACGATTTCTTCTTCAAAACTCTGTTTTGAAGAAGAATCATTCTTGAGCCTTATTGATAATGGATATTCTGAAATGAAGACTTATTGGAGACATCCTCATGGCCTGTGGGCGTTATTTGACATTGTTGAAGACCAAATCAACTAACCCTAGTCTTACTGACTGAAATGCCTTTGGCTGACCATGAGACAAAACAAGACTGTACATGACTTTAAAACTGACTTTGATGAACAGACCAGAGCCAAAAGGGCAAGGCATGAGGGGTAATGAACGGAAAAAGCCCTTCCGTCAAATTTATGGCATGCCCCTAGCGGAATGTAGATGAATGGCGGAATGAGACACCTAAAATGAAATGCAATAAGAGAACTGATCTCTGACGGAGAGATGTAAAGACCGACTCTAACAAGGTGCAAAAGACCAAGAAGGAGGTATAAACCAGGAAGGATGAGCAGGGGGCCCTCCAGAGGGAATGGATGTGGTCTGGTTAGGGTTATAATATGCATGGGATGACCCTTGCATGCCCTGCTAGTATGGCCGAGGCCCATGAGGTCTCCTTTGCTTTATGTAGAAGAGTTGTTCAGCCACCCCTTCAGTTCCTTGATACACATATTTTAGTCCAGGTAGAGATGGGTACTTGTCTGTGGAGTGGTTTTCTTCATAGACTGAGTAGAATTCAATCAGATTCAATGGACATTCATTCCTACAGTGCCTCCTTGTGCATCTAGGGCAAAAATGGCTAAGGATCTCTCTGCTTCCTCCTGTTTTCTCTTGATGTGCATAGTTTCCATTTGTAGGGTAAGGGTTTGTAGCATTTCACTTTTGAAATCTTCCAGCATATTTCCAATTTCACCTTTGATGGATGTATTGGAATAAGAGGACTAACCATTGGTTGACTACCCCTACCCTTTTTCCTAGCTGCCCTAGAATGGTTCCTAAAGACAGTCTCACTATCTTCATAGGGTAGATGTTCCCTCCTGCTAGCAGGTTCAGGGTATCTAGAAGATCTTCCCTTACCCCTCTGAGCAGGACTAGCTTTAGTGACTTGGGATCAAGTGTGCACCTGGCCCTTTTGTAGCTAAGCTGGAATATTTCTTCACAATCTTCTAGGGATTCACCATGCCCTAAGGTCATCCTAAAAATTTCCACTTTAGTGTCTTTGGACCTACAGTAGTCTTGATACTTGTTGTTGAAGGCTTGCTACATCTGAACCCAGGTTGTGATGCTATCCCCAGGTAACCCCATGAACCAATGCAAAGATGCATCCTTGAGAGTGGATGGGAATAGTTTCAACAGTAGTCTTGATACTTGTTGTTGAAGGCTTGCTACATCTGAGCCCAAGTTGTGATGCTATCCCCAGGTAAACCCATGAACCAATGCAAAGATGCATCCTTGAGAGTGGATGGGAATAGTTTCAACTTCTGCTCATCATTGGTGTAATCATAAGTTCAGCATATGACATCAAACTCAAACAAGAATGTGTCTAGATCTTTTGAGACTAGGCCATGGAAATGAGGAAGAGCAAAGGGGCTTATGTTTTTCATCTTCATATCCCCATTAGTTTCTCTGATGGGAAATGCACCCTCAATTCTTTCTCTATCTCCTCTATCATTTCTATTTTCAGCCATTAGGTTAGTTGGAATGGGTTCTCCTTCTTCTTCCCCCCATAGGCTCTTCAAATATATCTGGTTGTTCACCTAGGGGGTCCTCCAATTCACATCCACTGAAGAAGAGGGAAGGTTTGATGTTTGAAGCGGTGGGGGTATTTGGTAGAAATTTTCCTAAGTTATCCCTATTTTTGTAAGGCATGAAAGAAGTGTTTTTATTTTGTTTTGTGTTTTTTTCCAAGATTTTAGAATAATTACATAATTGAAATCTCAAACTGAATGGAAACTAACTGACTGAATGAAAACAAACTGCTTGAATGAAATCTCACTTGCAGAATGGAAAATAAAGAAAACTAAATTACTTTTGCAAAAATGAAGCTAATAGCAGAATGCCAGAGATAAGAAATGGAAGAAAGAAAGCAGAAATCACATATTACTTAGTCACCTCCCCAGCAACGATGCCAAAAAGTGATGAGCACCATTATTGCAGCAAGAATGCTACAACTCCTGGGGCTACCAACTTTACTTTATCAACGCGGGGTTCGTACAAACTTGGAGGTGACAGTGCTGCATACACAAGTAAATGTGATGGGTTCGCTCTTTGTCACTACTAAGCTGGCAATAGACAACTAAGCTTTTTCAAACCAGACTTCTATTGATTCAGAAGAAGCTTTATTACCAATGAGGAAAAAGGGAAATCTACACTAAAATAAATCTTGTCTATTGCAGTAAGGAAAAAGAATGAAATCAAATGCTTAAACACACCATTCATCTAATCTAACTACTAAGAGGCTTTGCTTCAAGAGAATGCTAAATTATCATATGTGAAATCCTACTATCCTAGGCATGCAATTTGAAACATCAAACATTCTACTGATGTGCATGTAAATGAACAAAATAACTCTTTTTTCCTTTTTGTCTTTTTGTGTGAAAGTGTGAAAGCTAACTTCTTTTGGTGATGTGGCAGGTGGATTAGGGATGATGGTGGATGGTCAGATGGCTTGGGAGGAAATTAGGGGTCCTTTTCTAGCTTCCTAGGGGCTTTTTCCACAATTCAACCTCAAAACAGGCCACTACATGTCAACCTACAGGATGTCCTAATGCTCCTATAGGATCCCCTGTATTCCTACAGGATACAACCGAGAGAAAGAGGAGGGATTTGGAAGGTGATGTAAGGCTTAGGGAAGGTGAATGGTGGGTGAAATGAAGCAAGGGAGTGCCTAGGACTCCTTCAGAACTCAAAAACAGAGTTGTGAGATGGTTGGATTTGCTCAACAAGCTTGGAGAAGTATTCTTGTGGAATGATGAATTTGGTGAGGGATCTAGTGAAAGAAAGTGATAACCATGGATGGATGAGATTAGGATGGGGTTGCTGATCATGAAATCTCTCTGTACTACTGAAACTCCTGCACTGCATCAATCATTGACATTTATCCATAAATCATGTAAACAAGAAGGATTTCAATTAACTAAGGAAAACAAAATTTCATGAGCTAGTTTCCTATTTCATGCATGGGAAAACTTTCAGGGTAATATGAAACCTTGATGAAATCTAATGCAAGACTGAAGATAATGGAAATGGAAATTAAATCCTATTCTTGAAAACTAGTAAAATGTTGACCTAAGTAACAGAAAACCCTAAATTCCATGAGAAATCATAATTCTATCTTTTTGGGGCTGCATAAGAGTTCTTTCCTCAAACCATGGCTCCTAAAGGGAGGAGTGAGACCAAATCCAACTACTAACAATTTTTTGACATTCCTTTATATTCCTAAGCTAATGTTGAAGCAATGCACAAATGGGAGCAAACTAGTCAAATCCACAACTACTTGTAATGAAATAATGCTAAATACAATTCAACCATTAATATATGAAATCAACTAAGCATACAAATACAAGAAGAGGAGCCGTTGATGCTAGGGTTGGGCCCTAATCCAAGATCTTCAGCCCTCTGAGTCAACTCAATGCTGGATCAAGGAAATGTTCATTCTCATTATCAAAACAGAAAATTACATTACAATGTCTTCCATAAGTCTTGAACTAAAAAATGCCTAGTGTTTTTACATCAAAAATTCGAATCCTAATGAGGCTCTAGGCCTCCTTATTTATACAACTGGAGTCTCCAACGACTTCCCTAAATCTAGGGAGGCTTGACTCCCAAATTCAAGATGAACTGGCTCTTTAACTATCACTGGCTCGACTGCCTTTTGATCTTCATGACTTGGCTGCTTGTAACTCCGAGTTGGTGTGATTGGTGGAGGAATATTTGAATGAGTGAGGAGTAAATGAGGAGGATATATCTCCTACAATCTCTCCTCCTTGTCTCATTTGAGTTTCAGCCCTTAATTAGCCAAAATTTCCATGATTTTCTCTCAAAAACCTGCAATCAATGCACATTAGTCCACTAGGCATAATATCTCACTTTTACTCATCTCATTAAGCAAAATATAATCAAAATATGTAAGAAATTATGAGAAGAGTTGATTTGAATAAGCTAGGAGGTGTATGAAGGTCCATATAGTTACCCAATGATGAGGCTCATCATATGGACTGTGTAGTTTTAGATGTACATGGACACTACACAGAGTAATGTGTGTGGTTGTATTTTATTACTATGAAGTACATGCTGAAACTTGTTAGCAGACTATACGAGATATGGGGTATATCTTGACACATTTTACATATGTAAACAAATTTTACTAATACAAAGTTTATTGGTTTTTTCTTTTTGAAATAAAGGGTGATACACCCCAAATATCAAAAACTTGAATTATCTTTCTGTCTTGACCAATGTTAAGAAGAAAATTAACATTTCCAAGATAAGAACTAATTCTCATGAGCTTCAAAGTGAAACTGGACATTGATTAATTCCCAAAACACCTTGGAATGAAAGAGCCTACCACCTTTGTGATACTCAGAGGGTTGAGGATGAAAGCCATTTTTTCTTAAATTTCCCAAATCATACTCATATCCATTCTAATTTTCAAAATATTTTCCACACTACCAACCCTCTTGACATGTTAATCCAATAAAACTTTGATGATCTATGATTGCTTATCTCCCTTCTTTTCGATCATAGAAATAAAATGTTAAATAATCTCAATTAATTTATTACTTTATTAAGGTTTTATAGACCATATTAGTCTTACTAGATGCTAATCATCACCGTCATCATTATCATCAATATAGAATTAAATTATTAGATTATTAAAATAGTGTTAAAATAGAGTTAAAGTAGTATTAATTTTATTATTATTACTAATAGTAAACATTAGTCAAACAATGAATTAGGGTTAGAATTGAATATTTCTATTAAATATTAAATTAGTATTAAAATATTAATTAGTATTAAAATAGAATTAAAAATTTATAGAATTAAAATATTAGACAATAGAATTAAAATATAATTAAAAATTAGATTATAATATTAAAATAGAATTGAAGGTTACAAATAGAAATAGAAGTGAAAAGAATAAGTAATAATGAAAAGGATAGAGAAAGGGATTAAGGGGATCATAAAAGATTACATTAGAATAGATTAAGAGAAGAAATATGAAGAAGAAATTAGGAAGGATGAAGAAGATGAGAGAAGGGGTGGGGGTGGAGGAGGGAATAAGGTATCGAAGATAACCAAAGATGACCAAGGGGGAGGTGAAAGGGAAGGGTTACTAAGAATGATTAGGAATAACACCAGAATTAGGGAGACTCTTTGCATGATGTAGGAAGCCTACTATTAATTTTTAGCCGAGGAATTGTCACCAAGGTACTCGAAGGAATTGCTTGCATTTAAGGTGTAATTATAAGTTGATCTACTCTTATTTATTGTAGATTTCATTATTTCCTCCCAATTTATGTAATTTATTACATACATTTAATTAAAATTAGTCTAACTTGGATAATATGATATAATTATTTCACATAACTTTATAGAATATTGGTAGGAGAGAATATTTGGTTCTCTAGCTATCTTTTGTTTAGGATATAGGTGTGAGTACCAAAGGAATGATCTCTAGGAGCTAGAGTGGGATTCTCAGTAGCTACACCAATCATTATCACCATCATACTTCAAAGCTAAAAGGTATGAAAACATATTATCCTCCCTATTAATGTATTAAATCATGTTAGAGGCTCTATCTAGAAAAAAATAGAGAATAAACCAGTCCTCAACTTGTGCATATCTTGGAAAAATATGTGGATTTAAACTCTTACCATATGGTATGTTTCTCATACAAACTATTGATTTGTGGTAGCATCGGATGTGCTCTAGCCATAAAAATTGGTGGAGAGGCTAATGCACATAAGATCTCCAAGACCCATAAATGGTTTGGGGAAATTCCACCTGGTTGGAGAGATATTAAAATAATTAATATTTTTAATGGGGTTCCTAAGTCTAAACTTAGAAAAATTAAAATATTAATGGGTATTAATATAAAATTGGGTGAGAATGTTCTAAATGACATGGATCAAGCCAAATATAATCTTAGCCTTTTATTAGGGACTTAATTTCGGCCGTTTAAGACTCAATAGGAAAAGTATAAGAGGAGGCTTGAGGGTTTGTTGGAGATATGCCAAATTGACTTGTCAGTTCGATTTTTTGGAGCAAGGTTTGTTGAAAGAATCAAACCATTGATTTGTTGTAGCGAGTGGAAGTTCAACATGAGGCCGAGCATACTTAGCAGAGAGGCAAATATAGTTCCAGAGAGATAGCGCATACCTTGGAAAGGCTGACGTAGAGGCAGCAGGGACTGACGTAGAGGATGAGGAGGCCAACATGGGTGACATAGAGGGCAAGAGGGCTAATGCAGAGAGCTAAGAGGCTGACACAGAGGCATCAATAGCTATGCAAAGGCTAGAAGAGCTGACACAGGGCCAAGAGGTAGTGCTAGAGATTTTTTGTTAGGCAGACTTGAGCTGGGAAGGGTGACATAATCCCTGTACAGTGACGTAGAGTAGTAGAGAAGCTTGGAGCAGCTTTTTCTATCTAGCTAAGAAGCTGCTGTAGTTTCTGTAGGATCAATCATACGATGATTGATCAAACATAATATCTGTCTCCGAGGAGAGGTACTTTTGCCGAGGGCATTCTCAGTTGGGTGAGCCATTTCTGGCACCCTAGTTGTATTCAAAAACTGCATAATAATAAAATCCTCATATCTATTGCACCGGTTTTCCCACATTGGGTTTTTCCAGGGACGATTGTCCAAAAATAATGGTGTCCCTTGTCTGATTGTCTCTGTTATTTTAGTTCCTAATATGTATATGAGTTAAGGATGAATTTGTGTTTATTTTAATATTTATATTTATAAATAACTTGTTAATGGAATAAACAAGTAGGAGAAATTAAACCAGATAATGCAATAGGGATTTCTAACATGTCAGAATTAGAAATTTCAAACATGGTATCAGATCATAGGAGAATTGAAGACACCAAAAGTAATCTAGAGAATTTGTAGGGGTAAAAATGGTCCTGAGAGATAACGTTGTTTGAGAGTAGAAACAACTAGAGAGGAAGTGACGCAAAGCCTGTGTCATCATTTCGAGCCAGGAGGAGGGTCAGCACAGAGGAAGAGAGGGGCAGATAAGACCTACACAGTGCTCGATCATCTTTATTAGCCAGGAAGGATCGATGCTGTGGCTAGGAGGAGAAGATTTTGTCGTTGTCGGGATCACGCAAAGCTTGAAAAGCTCAGTTTCTTCAGTTGGCGGGACTTGGGGAGCTGTGAGAAGATTGTGATGGAGAAGTTGGTGGGGTGATTTTTCTATCAGTGCAGAAAAATACCTAAGGAGATGAACCAAGGTAGTGAGGATTACTACCTTGACGGATTTCTAGCTAAGGAATCCAGATCCGAGTTGCAGCAAGCAATGGAGGATTGGAAAGGAGTAGTTCGACAATTGGCCAGAGGATTTCTAGGAGGGAAATCAAGACTCATAGGAAGATTTATAGGAGGGGAGTCGAGACTTAGAGGGAGTCCAAAAGAGGAGCTAAAATGGAAGTGAACGGACTGAGGGATCAAGATAGGTTGGACAGGGCTTCCAACTTTGTCATCTAGAAGGCCAGGATCCTGGCAGTCTTGAATCAACATCACATTAAGGACTTTGCCTTGAGAATAGTGGCTATCTCAGTTGACCTAGCTAAGAATGAGAAGTATGAGGATGTAATGGTGAGGGCAAAGTGTATGATCCTAAAGAGGGTCAAATATCATGTCATACCACATATTTCTGAAAAGAACACAACAAAGGAGATGTGGGATACTTTGACGACCTTGTATTAGGGAACTTCTGTGTAGCAGAAGATACTATTGGAGAATCAACTACAGTCATATCAGATGCAGAAGGGAGACCAGATAGATCCATTGCTCCTCACATTGCAAGAGATTCTTGACCAACTTACTTCCATAGGGTCTACACTGGATCCTAAGTTCATGGTCAGGACTTCCCTAAATGCAGTCTCCGAGGAGTGTGAGACATTTGTCCAAAGTGTTTTGGGCATGGCTACTCTTCCAGGTTGGGAGGAGATGTGGGCAGCTCATTGCCAAGAAGAGATTAGGAGGCTGACCAAGGTGGGGAGTAGTGGCAAGGGAAGTCGAATCAAGAAAGAGGATGAGGAGCATGCAGCTCTAGCATCTGCAGGACAACAAGGGAAGAGGAAGAAGAAGGACATCTCCAAGGTGAAGTGCTTCCATTATGGGGAGTTTGGAAATTATGCATCCTAGTGTCCAAGGAAGAAAAACAAGGGAGAGGCTTTTGACTCCAAGGCAGCTCTAGCTAAGGCGGAGAAAGAGGTCGAGACTGATGATGAATGTGCCATGAGTGCTCATGCACCTCTAGAGAAGAGGTGGGGAGACATCAAGGTATAGTTAGGAGTACTACATACTAGGGGCAGGATCCATGAGGTATCCAAACTCTTGGATCATATCCAACTACAGGAGCCCTTAATGAGAATAGAAGAATGACAGATGTCAGGTGGAGAAAAGTGTAGTGGAGTAGCAAGGCAATTCTTGGGTGTAGAAATTTGAGGAAACCCAGTGTAGGGTGCAGCAGTGCGAAAGGCACAAAGTTGTATGCAGCAACACAGTAGTAGTAGAGGGAGCATAGTATAGTAGCAGAGGCAACTTCAATTTCACGAGGCTTCCAGATTGACTGGAATGTCAATATTTGGGAGAAGGCAGTTACCTACTTCTCAGTAACTGCGTTTCAGTGCAGAAGGTAGAAGTGGCAGCGCTAGGGGCAGCATGGGAAGCATATTGAGATGGAGTTGTAGTGCAACAATTAGCAGTGGCAGTGCTAGGGGCAGCATGGGCATCATATTGAGAGGGAGTTGCAGTATAGATGTAGCAGTGGTAGTGGGAGTTTCATGGGCAGCAGTACAGGAAGCAATAATGTAGATGATGTGAGGCATTAGTACAGGAAGCAACACTTCAGATGATGTGAGGCAGTAGACCAAGCATCAACACAGGTACCAGTATGGAGAATCACTATGATTTTTTAGTGATGGAGCATTACTAGAGCACATTCCTCACTAAGAGGAAGTGTTTATTTGTGGTAGCATTGGATGTGATATATCCATGAAAATTGGTGGAGAGGGTAAGGAACCTAAGATCTCCAAGACCTAGAAATGGTTTGGGGAAATTCCACCCGGTTATAGAGATATTAAAATAATCAATATTTTTAATGGGGTTCCTAAGTCTAAACTTAGGAAAATTAAAATATTAATGGGTATTAATATAAAACTGGGTGATAATGTTCTAAATGACATGGATCAAGCCAAATCTAATATTAGCCATTGATTAGGGACTGAATATCGACTGTTGAAGACTCAACAGGAAAAGTATAAGAGGAGGCTTGGGGGTCAGTTGGAGATACACCAAATTAATTAGTCAGTTCGATTTTATGGAGTGGGGTTTCCTAAAATAATCGAACCAGTGATCTATTGCAGCAAGGGGCAGTTCGGTACGGGGCCAAGAATACATAGAAGAGAGGTAGAGATAGTGCCAGAGAGACAATGCAGAGCCTAGAAAGGCTGACACAGAGGTTGAGGAGGCCAACGTGATGTTGGGTCAAGAAAAAAGTATGTTTTCTCCTTGGTAATCGCTTTATTTAGCACTCATCCTCACATGATTATCTTTGTTTATGAATAAAAGTGGAGGAAATAATAACTAAAGTCGAGTAAAAGTAATTAGTAAAAAATTAGACGAATCTAAGCAGGGAAAACTGATTTTTACTATCTTTATGTGCAGAAGTCATGAATTGAGTGATAGCTGCCCAATCGACGGAATGAAAACATCTCATAAGGGAAAGCGACACGTCAGAGGCAGGGTAGGACATCAGAAGACCGGGAAAATCAATGACTATTTTGTGATAGAGTTAGATCAAGTGTAGCAAAATCCTCAGGATACCCTGATCTTGAGGATTCACTTTTTTTCTATTTACTTTCTAAATGTAATATATAAGGCCGAAAGGCAAAACTACAGGAAGTTCAGAATGTTATATTTTGTAATTATTCTTTTCAACATATAATACTGTTATTTTAGATGTTGTAACTTGGTTACTTATATTAATGAAGAAAGACTACGTTTAACTCATACTTATATTTTGAGTATGTTTTAGTGGAGACTTCTGGTGAATTTGGGCCCAGTCAAGAGAAGATCTACTGCTTTACCTGTGTCATAATCTTTTCCATTTCATTCTTGATTGTTTGTTAATGTTAAGTTAATATTACTTTTGATTATCATAAGGATTGTCAATTCAGTTTGCTTTTGCTGTTCATTTGAGATTTAGATTGATCCATGTGTTATATGTGAGTAAACTTTTGCTTGAATTGGTTATGCTAGTTCCATCTCAGATCACCGTTCCTTTCAAGTAATGTTATCATAGATTTCAGAGATAGAATTAATTGCTTTATGCTTCTACAGTCATTTTCTATCTAGATAACATTTGTTATTCCTATATCATTTGTTGTTCAATTTAGAATTACTATTTAATTAGGATTTGATGTATAAGTAGTATTTGCTATTCAATTACCATTGCTGTCAATTGTTACAGTTCTCTTTCCTGAGTGAGCGAGTTAGCTTCAATTCTATTTAAGACTGCCAAGTGTGATTCTTTGCAAGTTGTATTAAGATCCATTTGCTTTCATGATAGGTTAAGTATAATTGTAGAGTGTCTTGTGAATTCATTTTAGAATTGTTTGGATTGAGTTTGAATAAGATAGTCATTAGAAATTGAAATGATTTGTTATTAGTTAACCTTTGAATTCACCGCGTATATAGTGTTGTCACTCTTGAAATAAAAAGACTTGTCTTGGGTTAACAATTAATGTAGGAATTAAGATTGCCTGTAAAAATACATCTTAGTGCACCAACATTTTTGTGCCATTGTCGGGGAGAGTGTTCTAAAGTGATTTCATTTTTATCTTGCTGCAAAATAATTGGGCTTTAAAAATGGGACGTAAGAACCTGTGTACCTAGTAAGTAAAGTGCTTTCTTACCAGCCCGCTTTTCAGCAAAAGCTTAGAGGTTAAATAGGAATTGGTTTTTATGAATGACTAGGAATAGAAAGGTAGAAAAAGAACAGAACCACCCTCCAAAATTTAAAAAACCCAAGGGATCGGTGAACCTTGGGAGAACGACCTTTATAGACGAAATTGTGAGAAAGTAGAATCTCAAGCATCAGTAGGATTCCAGGCTGTACCTGGAAAAATTCCTACTGTAATCCATCAAGCAACAGGCTCACCATCTGCAGCTCATGTTGAGATTCAAAGCCAAATTGGAGGATATGAACAGAGTCTTAAAGCTAAAATAAGCTTACATGCTAATCCTCTACAAGAGGGAAAATTGTGTAACTTAAGAGAAGGAGAAGGAGAAACTAATGGAACTGCTAAGGTAGGAACTCAACTGTCTAAACAAGGGTCATGTGATCCCAAATCTAGGCAGTATTGTAAAGCCATCTCAGGTTGTTAATCCTCTGCTTACTCAAGAAACACCCCTTGAAATCGTTGAAGAGTATTTGCACATCTTTGACCAAATGGAAAATCAACCACATCAAGGTCAAACCTCGACATTGGAATACCCCATAGTCGACCAAGTGGCCAATGCCCCCATGAAGGCTATTCATCTATAGAGCATCCAAAATTTTCATGGGATGATCACAGAGGATCCTAATGCCTTCATGTTCAAATTTGATGTCCTCTGCAGAGGGTATGACTACATCACTGACCCCCAAAAGCCAAAACTATTCCCTTCTACTCTGAAAGGAGCAACTTTAAGATGGTTCATGGCTGTGGGTGGATATATTATTAATTCTTGGGATGATATGAAAACCTCCTTCCTCATAAGATACCAGGACTTTTGAAAGACTAGGGAGCTAAAAGATGAAATCTTTAAGATGGCTGCAAAGGATAATGAACTCTAGAAGAGTACGTCGAACGGTTTCATTAGAACTTGCATAGATCTCCACACACCACCCTACCAAAATAAGTCCTAAGAGATATATTAATTACATGAATGAAAGAAGAGTGGTTAGAAACTCTAAATTTAATGGGGAAAGGATATATTTCTTAGGAATATTATGATGAAATCATTCTCTTGTGTATCAGGTGTTCGAAAGGAAGCTCACGCACAAGAGCAATAGGCCGAGCTTCCATGAGCAGGGGAAGCAAGCCACACAGTGGAGGTGTAACACGAATGGAAATTGGTAACCTCTTGGAAGATTTCAAAAGAAACATTTTGGGCACCCTCACAACACAGCTGGACGTCTTACAGGCTAAACAAAAACAAGCTTTAGTAGAACAAAACTTGGCCATTTTCTGCCCATGTTTTCCAAAGAAGCATAGCCAACGGGATTGTCCATCAGATATGGTTTAGAGATGCACTATCTGTACCAAGGATCACACCATTGAATAGTGTCCATCGCTCTTGGGGTTGAAAGTAGTGTTTAAGGAAGCAGAAGAAGATATAAAGCCAGTATATCTAATGAACCAACATCGATAGTGGCAGGCCAAAAATCTAGGTATGTCACAAGATGCATCCTAGTTCTTTCCTTCTTCATAGTTTAATCAACAATAGAACCCTGGGGTAGCATGGAAAGGCCAATCACACTACTCGAATTGGCAACCTTAGCCATTCCCTATGAGACCATGGTCAACTCAATCCTTTCCAGGTAATGGCTGGCCAAATTCTCCTTTTACTCCTATTTGGAAAGGCAATCCCTATCAATCCCAGTGGCCTACCTCCACTTCTCAAAACCTGAATTGGTCTACAAATTGGCAGCGACCTTTGGGAATATCCAACACTCCTATGGGGACAGTTCCTCAACCTCAACCCACATTGTCAAATCCTTATCCATTACAACAAAATCCTCAGACTCTTCTGCACCCTCAACTACCAACCCAACCGAATCCAAATCCCAATAACAGACCAGTCTAGCTAGTGCAAATTGTAGAAAGCTCAGACTATGAGATTGAGCAAAAAGAATGTAATGAACTTAGATTGAGGTTAGGACATATCATCCCCCCTGAAGAAAATAGGGATCAACCATCAATTGAGATCGAAACACCACTTGTACATATACCACCACCTATAATTGATACTGAAATGAAATGAGGAGAAGAGACAAACCAACAGAAATATCTAGATGAACTCATAGTCACTTCTCCCCCGTTCCCCGAAATGTTAACGATACCTAAGCTGATTATTTACCTAGATTTTGATCTTGTAGGGGAACTAAACAATCTTTGTATAAAAATTCTGCTCCTCCAGGCCATTCAAGACATTACCATCTATGCTAAAACAATTAAATAATTATGTGTAAAGAAACCTGTGAGGAAACCAAAAAATTCACCCACCATTCAAGTTGTAGGAACTTTATCTTATTTACTCTTGGGAGGGGAAACTCCGGTAAATTATGAAGATCCTTGGAATCCCATAGTGACAGTTTAGATATATGTCCTCTCTTTTCCCAATAGGCTAGTTGATCTGGGTGCAATCATTAATATTTTAACAATAGAAACCTGTCAAGCACTTGCTATTACAACCTTGGAACCTTTTGGGTCCCTATAATACTAGTGATTACCCCATTACTATTGTAGTTGTATCCCTTATTAATATTGTTGTGCCCATATTGTCCCCATATGTTATTATTGTGCCCCATAGAATCCCTCTATTGTTATTTTTGTGGCTTTATATTATTATTGTTAGGTCGGCTGGGTTATACTGTGACTCTTTGGACTCCTATATATAGAAAGGAGGTTTTTTCATTTGAATCATCCAATAATAGCTCATTTGTGTAATGTAAAGGAGGTTTCCCCCTCGAAGAGGCTGAATTCTAAGGCGTTGATCTCTCTTTTCTATCTTTTTGTGAGCTGGTTTCATAACATTTGGTATTAGAGCTTTGGATTCTAGGGTTTCACTGCTCCAAACAGGTCATTGTGGAATTTTCGCTATAACATTTTTCTATGATGTTTCAGAAGCTAACAAAAACACCCATTTGAGAAGAAATCGTGCTGAATCTCAGGGCTGAATTTAAGAGCTTTTCATGCTATATTTGCAGATATATGATCTGAGGAATTTGGTATTTTTGCAGACTCCTGAATTACATTCCAAACAGGTGACCTAGGGAAAATCGTCATAACTTTCTCTCTGAGCATCGGATTGAAATTTAGTAAGAAGCTACAAAAAGAGGATGGACTTTAATTTCTTATATATATTTTTTAGAGTCAAAGGTCAAAACAGTGACTCGTGGCACGTCGTACAAGTTCGCTCTACTGAACTAGTCTATAATCAGGTCATCTTGGGAGATTGTGCATAACTCTTCCTTGGAGAATCCAATTTGGATCAGATGGGTGGCACTGGAAAGAGGACATAGAGGGCTACTACAGGTTGCAATTTCAGAATTGGATGATCTGAAATTGCAGAGATACATCAGATTCAATATCAAGCTTCTACAAAGTGAAAAAAGGTGTGTAGTTTTTTTTTAATTTTTGCATAAGCTTGGTTTGAAAAATTAGTTTTAATTGGTAATTCATGCCACGAGGAAAGAAAATGCAAACACATAGTAAGCAACCTGAAATCTCTAGCATGACTCCTAAAGAAGAGGAAGAAGTGCAACATGATATATCAAAATTACGAGACCAAGTGCAACAAGTGTCACTTGCACAAAAAGCAACAAAATCTAAGATGGATGGTTTAAGGAAAGATGTAGAAGCTAAGATGGATAGTTTAAAGAAAGGTGTAGAAGCTAAGATGGATTGTTTAAAGAAAGGCATAGAAGCTAAGATGGATGGCATGGAAGCTAAGATGAATGGCATGGATGCTAAAATTGATGGCATGGATGATAAGATGGAAGAATTGAAGATAAATATGAATAAGTTGCTACAAGAAATGGTCACTAATGGTGAAAGGGTAGTAAATGAAACTCATGATGAGAAAAAAATAAATGTTAATCATGATTCCATAGACTCTAATGTTGGATCGAAGACCCACCATATTCCAAAAATCGATATGAGGAAGTTTGATGGCAAGGATCCTGCAACATGGATATTACAGATGGAGCAATTTTTTAATCTCAATAATGTGCAAAACACACAAAAGGTACGTATTACAACTTTATATTTGGAACCAAATAAGTTTTTATGGTATCAATGGACTTGCTCTCATAAAAAAATTATCACTTGGGCAATTTTTACAGAAGAATTGACAACACATTATGAGGATACAAAAAGAAACACTTTTTTTAGCCAATTGATAAGTCTCAAACAAAAGGGTTCA
Organism: Pinus tabuliformis; assembly: GCA_031772625.1. Classification (NCBI taxonomy): domain Eukaryota; kingdom Viridiplantae; phylum Streptophyta; class Pinopsida; order Pinales; family Pinaceae; genus Pinus; species Pinus tabuliformis. Next base: position 79,211,988 of record CM062815.1, on the reverse strand, counting down.
ATAATGGAGCACATTGAGGAGTTCCAAAAATTGAACATAAGGGTAAAAAATATTCTAGAGGAGCATAGGATTGATGTGTTCATAGGGACTTTAAAGGATAATATCCAACATAATGTTCACCTTTGGGAACCTGATTCATTAGAGAAGGCGTTCAAGTTAGCAAGAAAAATGGAAAGCAAAATTATGGCAACCAGGAAGCATACCACTCACAACTATAAAGATGGAAGTGTTGTTGCCCCTAGTCTTCCACAACTTATAAGGTTGACACCACAACAATTGGAAGAAAAAGGAGCGAAAGGGCTTTGTTACAGTTGTGATAGCAAATACACTGAAGGTCATAAGTGTGCTGAGAAGAAATTATTCTACATAGATTGTGAAGAGGAAGAAGAAAAGGAGCAAGAAAGGTCAAAAGAAGAGGATATACTCTAGGAACAAAGCCTAGATAAAGAAGAAATGAATCCGACCATATCTTGTAATGCATTGGTGGGAATTACCACTCCTCAAACCATCAAGATAGAAGGACAAATCAAGAAGAAAAAGGTAATAGTGTTGATTGATTTAGGAAGTACCCACAATTTTATTCATTGTAAGGTAGCAAAAGAATTGAATTGCTTCTTATATCCTGCACCAAAGTGTCGAGTGATGGTTGCAAATGGAGGAACAATAAATTGCTCTGGAAAGTGCCATAATATCAAGATATCCATGGGAGAATATGTATTGAATAGCCCAATGTTTTCCATTCCAATGGGAGGTGCAGATGTTGTACTAGGAGTCCAATGGCTACAATCCTTGGGTACAATAGATTTTAATTTTCAAGAACTTTTCATGAAATTTTCTATGGAAGGAAAGGAATTTGAATTAAGGGGTATTGTAGGGAAATAGGGAAAGATAATCAGCTCTAACGGTATGACAAAGCTTCTAAAAAAGGAACAAAGAGGTGTAATTGCACAATTATGTTCACTAGATGTTTCCACATTGGAATCATCTATTTCTCTAGATCTCCAAAAAGTCTTGGACAATTATTCCAAGGTATTTGAGACTCCCAAAGGTCTCCCACCTATCTGTGATCATGATCATGCTATTCATCTGATTCCAGGAAGTGTTCCTCCAAACATCAGGCCGTACAGATATCCTTATGCCCAAAAGAGTGAAATTGAACGTATGGTTGCAGAAATGCTTGAGGCTGGTATAATTCAATCGAGTCAAAGTTCTTTCTCTGCTTCAGCAGTATTGGTGCACAAGAAGGATGGATCATGGCGCATGTGTCCATAATATAGGGAGCTCAACAAGCTCACTATTAAAGATAAGTTTCCCATTCCTATCATTGATGAATTACTGGATGAATTTCATGGATCAATTTACTTCACCAAGTTGGATCTTCATTCAAGATATCATCAAATCAGAATGAAGACTGAAGACATTCCAAAAACAGCATTTAGAACTCATAGGGTCATTATGAATTTTTGGTCATGCCTTTTGGCCTTATCAATGCACCTTCAACATTTCAAGGTTTGATGAATTCCATTTTCAAACCATTCCTTAGAAAAATTTTGTTAGTATTTTTTGATGATATACTAATCTACAACAAGTCTTGGAAGGATCATGTTGAACATGTTGACAGGGTGCTACAACTATTGGAGGAGAAACAATTATATGCAAAAAGATCCAAATGTTTCTTTGGAGTACAAGAGGTGGAATATCTGGGTCATATTGTATCTCATGAAGGAGTTAAGGTAGACCCTAGCAAGATTAAAGCCATTAAGGAATGGAAAATCCCCACATCCATAAAGCATCTGCAAGGATTTCTCGGGTTGACGGGGTATTATCGCAAGTTTGTTAAGAATTATGGGAGAATAACGGCACCTCTAACAACGTTATTGAAGAAAGATGAATTTTCATGGACTCCAGAAGCAACAAAGGCCTTCGAGCATCTTAAAGAGGCAATGTGCCAAGCACTGGTCTTAGCTACACTAGACTTCACAAAAACCTTTATTGTGGAATGTGATGCTCCAGGAAATGGAATTGGTGCTGTTTTAATGTAAGATGAAAGACCCATTGCTTTTGAAAGTTGTCCAATCAAGGGAAAGTGTTTACACAAAGCTATTTATGAGAAGGAAATGTTGGCAATACTCCATGCACTTAAGGAATGGCGACCCTACCTAATGGGAAGACACTTCAAGGTGAAAATGGATCATGATAGCCTTAAATACTTTTTAGAACAAATATTATCCTCTGAAGAGCAACAAAAGTGGGTCAAAAAGATGCTGGGTTATGACTTTGAAATCATCTACAAAAAAGGGAAGCAAAATTTGGTGGTAGATGCACTCTCAAGAAAGGATGAGGATGTGGAAGCATTGTTGTGCGCCATTTCTATTATCCGACCAGAGTGGATAAACGAAGCAAGGGAGGAATGGAAGAAAGGAGGAAGAAGTGTGGGCACTTATTCGAAAGTTACAACAAGACTCCAATACGTCTGATACATTTAGCTGGCAAAATGATTCATTATGGTACAAAGATCGCTTACACCTCTGTAAGAATTCCCAGCTAAAACAAAATATTCTTATGGAATTGCACACTTCTCCCTTAGGAGGGCACTCAGGATTTTTAAAAACTTACCACAGGGTTAAGAAGGAATTTTTTTGGGAGGGCCTTAAATCAGATATTCAAAATTTTGTGGCGGAATGTTTGGTTTTCCAACAAAATAAAGTTGAAACAATTAAGACACCGGTTCTATTATAACCTTTATCCATTCCAAGCCAATGTTGGGAGGAGGTTTCAATGGATTTTATCACAGGTTTACCCAAGTATGAGGGAAAGAGTGTCATCATGGTGGTAGTTGACAAACTTACCAAGTATGCACACTTTTGTGCATTATCACATCCATTTAAAGCCACTACAGTTTCTACTGCATTTATGGAAACAATTCAAAAGCTACATGGAAACCCAAAGATTATTGTAAGTGACAGAGATCCCATTTTCACTATAAATTTTTGGACAAAATTATTTTCTTGTCTTGGTACTCAATTAGCTCATAGCTCATCTTATCATCCTCAATCTAATGGGCAAACTGAGATAGTAAACAAATGTTTGGAAGGATATCTTCGTTGCTTTGTATCTGATAAACAGACACAATGGGTCAAATGGTTGCCTCTGGCTGAATGGTGGTATAACACTTCCTTCCATACAGCAACAAAAATGACCCCATTTATGGCACTTTATGGATATCAGCCACCATCCATCACATCATATTTAAGAGAAAATTCTAAGGTTCAAGTAGTGGAAAATCACATCGAACATCAACAACAAGTCCTCCAACTCTTAAAGGATAACCTCGTGTTGGCACAAAATAGAATGAAACAATAGGCAGATCAACATCGTAGCGAAAGAAGTTTTGATGTAGGTGATTGGGTATTCCTACGGCTACAACCATATAAGAAAATGTCCCTCAAGCAAGCTAAGAAGGATAACAAATTATCACCAAAGTATTATGGTTTGTACAAGGTGTTGCAAAAGATTGGTACTATGGCATACAAATTGGAGCTTTCTGCAGCTTCTCGATTGCACCCAGTTTTCTATGTTTCATGTTTAAAGAAGGTTATAGACGACAAGCTCCCAGTTCAAACAATATTGCCAGAACTTGACGAGGAAGGAAAAATTATATTGGAACCAGAAGCAGTCACAGAAACAAGAACTCGACAGTTATGAAATCGATCAATTTTAGAGTATCTTATCAAGTGGAAGAACTTATTCGCTGAAGATTCCACATGGGAGGATGAGAATTTTATATAGAAGCATCCAAAACTACTCAAGCATTGAGGACAACACTTTTTTGAAGGAAAGGGGCATGTTGGGTCCCTATAATACTAGTTATTACCCCATTACTATTGTAGTTGTATCCCTTATTAATATTGTTGTGCCCCTATTGTCCCCATATTGTTATTACTGTGCCGCATATAATCCCTCTATTGTTATTTTTGTGGCTTTATATTATTATTGTTAGGTCGGTTGGGTTATATTGTGACTCTTTAGACTCCTATATATAGAAAAGAGGTTTTGTCATTTGAATCATCCAAGAATAGCTCATTTGTGTAATGTAAAGGAGGTTTCCCCCTCGAAGAGGCTGAATTCTAAGGCATTGATCTCTCTTTTCTATCTTTTTGTGAGCTGGTTTCATAATGGAACCAACCACCACCATACTAGAACTTGCTGATCATTCGGTGGTAAGGCCAAAAGGAACTCTACAAGATATCACAGCTTCTATTGATTCATGGGAATATCCAGTAGATTTTCTTGTTATAAACCCGAAGATTCGATTGGATGGTCACCCTATGATATTGGGCCGGCCTTGGGTGGTGAAAACTGATGCATATATAGGATGACGGGAGGGCCACATGACTATTGCAAAGGGGGATGCTGTAAAAATATTTTTTTATATCCCCTTGCCAAACCAAGTCTGCCCATTGTAAAAATATGTAAACAATCGCTAGCATACCTGGAAGAAAGCATACATTCACCACTCATAGTAGCAGAGGCACTAGAATTCAAAGATCAGATTGAAGATGACATTATAAACAATTTCATCAATCAACCAGCTAATGTGAGCAACGTAAAGTGTCAATGCTGAAAGAAATCATTGATAATGAAGCATTAGAAGATCCCTTGAAGGATACTGATGATCAACACATCTAGATGATTGCTATCCATAACAGCAAGCCAGTGAAAATTGAACCATGCAATTTTTAAACAAGAATGATAGCTTGGACAGTGATCAACAACAAAATCTCATTCAGATCTTGCAAAAATATAAAGGGGCTTTTGCTCGGGATTATCCCGATATGAAGGGTATAGACCCACAACTGTGAACTCATCACATATATACCGAGAGGATTGCTCAACCTATCCAGCAGCCTCAACGAAGATTGAATCTACACCTTAAGGATATTGTGAAAGAAGAATTACAGAAGCTGCTGGATGTGAATTTCATTTATCCTATTTCAGATAGAAAATGGGTTTCTCCATTGGTGGTCATTCCAAAGAAAAGTGGGAAATGGCATATCTGTGTAGATTACTGGGAACTGAATAAGGCAACACAAAAAGATCATTTCCCTCTCCCATTTATCGATCAAGTCCTTGATACCTTCGTAGGGAAGCAATTCTTTTCCTTCCTAGACGGCTTTAGTGGCTACAATCAGATTCAAATCGCCCCTGAAGACCAAGACAAAACAACCTTCACCTGTCCTTGGGGTACGTTCGCTTACAAAGTATTACCATTCGGCTTATGCAATGCCCCAACCACGTTTCAAAGAGCTATACTTAGCATTTTTGTCGACCTGATAAACGAAGGACTTGAGGTATATATGGATGAATTTACTCCATATGGGGATGAATTTGATCAAGCACTGCAAACATTAGAAAAGGTTTTAGAATGATGCATTGCTACCAGGTTATGTTTAAGCAATGTCAAGTGTCACATGATGATGACCGAAGGTGTAATATTGGGACATTATATTTATGCAGCAGGGATACAGGTAGATCTAACAAAAATACAGGTAATTCTTTTACTGCCTACTCCTTGTACTCAGACAGAGGTACGTAGTTTCTTGGGTTATGAAGGCTATTATTGCATTTTTATTAAAAACTTTTCACAAATCACTGCATCTTTATATGATTTAACTGAAATGTTGATTTCAAATGATCTGACAAATGTGACACAACTTTTATAGGTTTAAAGAAGCTAGTCTCGATGACACTAGTATTATGTGGACCAAACTGGGAGCTGCCTTTTCACATATCCATAGATGCATCAGATGCAGCTATAGGCGTTGTCCTCGGTCAGGAAGAGGACAGGAAGCCTTATGCTATATATTATATTAGAAAAAATCTTACTCCTGCAGAACTTAATTATATAGTAACAGAAAAGGAATTCTTAGTTGTTATTTATGCAATAAACAAATTTAGACATTATATAACCGGCTACCAAGTTTTTATGTATATTGATCACTTTTCCATTCGGTATTTAGCTAACAAACCTATCACAAATGGTCGAGTGACTCGTTGGCTATTTCTTTTGTAGGAATTTGACATTACTATTAAGGATCGTTCGGGGAAGGAAAACCTAGTTACTGATTTTCTGTCTTGAATCCCAAAGGTAAATGATCCACTGGCAGTGGACGACCAATTCCCAAATGAATATTTGTTTGCCATGACAGTCAAGACGCCATGGTACGCAGATGTGGCAAATTATCTAGCAGTAGGGAAGTCAGCCAAGCATTTGATAGCGAGGTAGAGGAAATAGATCATTCAGCACAACGCCCGATTCTCTTAGATTGGAAAATATATATTTTCACACAGTGTCCGACATGTGTATATGCAGATGCATTCGTGAGGATGAGATTTATGACATCCTGAAATCTTGCCATGATGAGCCTTGCAGAGGACACTTCGCAAATCGAAGGACATGGCATAAGGTATTACAAATGGGCTATTATTGGCCCACTAATTTTAAAGATGCTAAGAAATATGCCTAGGCTTGTGATAACTGCCAAAGGATGGGCTGACCTGGCCAATCTGATGAAATGCCACTGCAACCCCAACTAGTCATAGAACCCTTCGAATGATGGGCATTGGACTTTGTTGGTCCATTCCATCCACCATCGAATCAAAAAGCCTACATATTGGTTGCCATAGATTATGTGACGAAATGGGTGGAAACAATAGATTTACCAAGAGCCATAGAGGAAGCCGTGATTAAATTTCTCTTTGGGCTATTCGCGCGGTATGGTTTACTGCGAGAAGTGATAACAAATGGAGGAGGGCAATTCATAGGACCAAAAATTACTACCACTCTCAGAAACCATCACATTACACATAGGATCACTTCCCTGTATCACCTGCAGGTGAACAGGCAGGTCAAAAGCACCAATAAGGTCATTGAAGCGATTCTGAACAAAACAGTCTCAACAAATCGGTGAGACTAGGTTGCTAGATTGCTAGAGGCCTTGTGGGCGTATCACACGACTTGGAGGAATACCACTAGATACTCATCGTACCAGGTCGTGTTCAGAAAAGAACCTATATTTCTGATCGAGTTCAAAATAAGACTCTAAGAACGGCTCAGGAAGTGGGGCTAGATTTAATAAAAGCCCAAACCAAACGACTTCAAAAAATTAACAAACTGGATGAAGCTCGACTACTAGCTTTGCAACAGACTTCAATTATTCAACAACAAAGGGAAAAGTGGCACGAAAACCTCATAAAAAAGAAGACATTTCAAAAAGGGGATTGGGCACTCCTTTACGACTCCAGATTCCAGGACTTTCTGAGCAAGTTGCAAACAAGATGGCTCGACCCTTATGAGATCCAAGAAGTACATAACAATGGCACTCTTACTTTTACTACCATTGATGAGTCTGGTCATTCTTTTAAGGTGAATGGGCATCGGGTGTGTCTCTACCACAAACCACTCACCAAGGAGTCTTTTTGCCAGCAGGTACATGAGGACCCCTCCATGCAAATCTTAGCTGTAGAGAGTGATGACCCTGCAACTTTTCTTTCAAAAAATTGAGATTTTTTTTAAAATTGTAAATAATGTATATATTCTTTTTGATTGATTGTAATTCAGTTAGGTACCACCATGTAAATATGAGGATTTTTCTTGTTTTAAGTGCTTGGTAAGTGTTATTCAATCGATTGAATGATTGTTATTCAATTAATTAAACATCACTTATGTTTATGTGTGCATCGTTGTTCAGTCAATTGAACAATTGTTGTTCAATCTATTGAACAACACTTATTTTTGTGTGTGGAAATTTTTGTTCAATCGATTGAACACCATTTTTGCATTTTCTGTTCAAACGATTGAACGATTTCTGTTCAATCAATGGAACAACACTTTTGCATTCTTGTTGATATTTGTTGTTCAAACGATTGAACGATTTTTGTTCAATCGATTGAACATCACTTTTTGCGTTTTTTCACTTTTAAAATTTCGCTGTTCAAACAATTGAATGATTGTTGTTCAATCGATTGAACAACACTTTTTGCATTTTTTTCATTTTTTTCGTTGTTCAAACGATTGAGCGATTGTTGTTCAATCGATTGAACAACACTTTTTGCATTTTTTTTCATTTTTAAATTTTCGCTGTTCAAATGATTGAACAATTGCTGTTCAATAGATTGGACAACATTTTTTGCATTTTTTTTCATTTTTAAATTTTCACTGTTCAAACAATTGAATGGTTTTTGTTCAATTGATTGAACAACACTTTTTGTATTTTTTTTTCATTTTTAAAATTTCACTGTTCAAACGATTGAATGATTGTTGTTCAATCGATTGAACAACACTTTTTGTGTTTTTTTTTTTTTTTTCATTTTTAAATTTTCGTCATTCAAACGATAGAATGATTGTTGTTCAATCGATTGAACAACACTTTTTGCATTTTTAAATTTTCATTGTTCAAATGATTGAACGATTGTTGTTCAATCGATTGAACAACACTTTTTGCGTTTTTAAATTTTCATTGTTCAAATGATTGTTGTTCAATCGATTGAACAACACTTTTGCACTTTTTTTCTTATTGATATTTTCCATTCAAATGATTGAAAGATTGTTGTTTAATCATTTGAACAACAATCTTGCATGTTTTCTTTTTGATTTTGCTGTTTAATCGACTTAACGATTGTTGTTCAATCAATTGAACAACAATTTTGTTTTCCTTTCGATTTTGTTGTTCAAATTATTGAACGATTGCCGTTCAAACAATTGAACAACATTTTTGTGTTTATTTTAGGACAAATTGTTATTTCTTTTATTGATTCATTACCAATCATTGTGCCATATTCTTTTTCTTTATGTTTTGAATAAACACCATCTAAGTGGATTTGTGCCTAACATTAAGAAAAACAGTAGTATCAATACTATTATGATTTATGAAGCCTTTTGATGGCTATCTTTATCCAAAATCTGATATGGTGCATCTCTATAATGACTAGCTAGACATTTGTTTTGGACACATCATAAAATGATTCATTATTTCAAACCATGATGGCTTATTACCACACTTTCAAATGGACAAATCCCTTAGAAATGATGAGATGGGGGTAAAATTATACCCTTTTCTTGGCATCTTTTTACTTCTTACACCATCCCTAACTCTTAAGGAGCAAATGAGCCTCCCTCTTTTTATAAAAACATCAAAAGTTGAGAAAAATGAAAATAGAGAAATATGAAAATGCAATGAACATTATCTTAAAAAGGATAGGGGGTCTCTTCATGAGTCAGCCTACTATGATCATAAAGATGTAACAAGTGGCATTCCATTTTTTGCTACCAAACCAAGGTAATGACCTTCTTGATGATTAAAAACTGTCAGAAGGATAGGGGGTCTCATTACAAGCCAGCTTGATCATTTTTTTATATCTTGGTGAATGGCACTATGATCATTTGGTCACCATGACAACATAGTGGTCTCTTTATGGCATAAAAAGAAGAATCAACTACATACTAAAAGGAGGACTCTCACTCATTTGTGGGCTTAAAAAGCAACCTTGTCGAGGCTATGAATGCCTGCTAGCAGCAGTGGCTCTACTTATGGTATTGGCGTATTATCTTACACTGCCAAATGATCTGTATTCTATTACGACCTATGGATTCATTTCTAAGAAGAATTCCCATTTGAACAACACTATTACAAGCCAATATACATGGTAACTTGTGTTATATATTCATTATATTATATATTTGTCATGATAGTCATTACTGCTTACCGCCAATTATGTGTGTATTACTAATACCGCTTGTGGTGAACATATTTTCAAATAATAATGTAGATATCTATTTTTATCTTTTTCGGCCATTTTTGCCTCTAATACATGTCTTTCTTTAATTGCTTTGTCATAAATTGCACTAATTTTCTGGATTGGTTGTCTGCATTTATGAATCCTCAATTCATGCGCTTTCTTTTCACATGCTTGGCAGACGTGGACGTCCTTTTTACCATTAGAGGGGGGATGGTCTGCGTGTGTACAACATGTGTGATAGTTATGGATAATTGAATGCTAATTATCAAATTGATTTTTAGGTAAATTCTGCATGATGATTGGATATGCGTAATAATTAGCAAGGTATTTCTGATTGGAGAAACAACGACAACCATTATGGATGGCATGCGAATTGATTATGGGCTTGCTTAAAAAATGGTTGAGGAGACAAATGACTTGATTGTGTATGTTGTTAATTCCCAAATCAACGTCATTTTCCCTATTAATCGCCTTAATGATTTTTGCTGCTGTTCTAATTTGTGAAAGAGCAAGAGAAGTCCATGCAGGAGAACTAGTCACAGGAACATAGCAGCTATGGGAGGTAGAGCTATCCGAAATGAGCCCACAGTACTCATGGTATCGGACTAGGATCATGTGATTCTAGAGCGTGCAAGATGGCTGCAATATCTGAATAAATTGTAGGGATTTCACGAATAAATGACACTCGAATTCTTGCAGAATTTGCAAGAATGGCAATACCATAGTATGAGACAAGGATATAATAGTATCTAAAGCGGTCATAGCCGAATTCACTAGACTTCCAGATGAGGGAACAAAGTGGACAAACAAGCACGTCCTTCTGCACAATGCGGTTGCAGTGTTCTAGGACCCGGATGAGCAATTAGCATGAACAGGGAAAGGGATTCACCCTTCAACGTTAAGACAACCATGGTGGGAGTTGGCAGTCATCATGCAATGGTACATCACATTTGATGGTCACCAAGATGTGGTAAAACCCCATCAACCCAAACTATTAGCCATCCAAAAATAGAAAATTTAAGTTAATTTTCCATTTTATTTGAATTCTCTATTGCATGATGTCACTTGACGAGTTAAGAAATCTAAGGACCCACGCATCATCATCAGTCATCACGGACTGATTAAATTTCTTATCATACATGGACTGGCCCAACAACATTTAACCTGGGACAATATTGTAAATCCTACTCTGGCCCCACCTCCAAAAAACCCAGTAATAGAACAACAAGGGCCTAGAACCCCAGGTCCGAGAAGGACACTGAAGAGGAAAAATTCCTCTGTGCCTTTGAACCCAGCAAAATGAAAATGCTATGTGCAGGTGAAGTCCTAGCGGCATACCCCAATTCAAACAAGTGAGGCCAGCCCATCGCTCAGACCACCTCTATAACCGCAAAATACCCCTTTGCAAGACTATGAGGAAGAGGTGGCCAGGGTATTGGAAATCATGGGAATGTTTGGCAAGGGAATAGAACAATATGAGAATGTTGAAGGACATAATTGTACCCCAACTAGTCTACCTCTGCTGATAGCCCTGCTTGTGATAAAACCCTGCCATTTACTAATTTTTTATAAGAATAGAGGGAACCAGTTCCTTCTGTGGAAAAACCCCTTGAAGCTGAGATTCATGAAGAGGAAGCTATTATAGAAGAAAACCAGACAATAGATACCGGTCCAGTGGATCCCCTAGTTGAAGAAAATCCTGTAGCTGAGACCCTGGGAGATGAAAATCAACTAGGCAATACTATTTTTCTAAGTCCCCTAAGGATGAGGCCTACCCAGAAGAAAACTAGGAGAATGATAAATGCTCAGGAGACACCATTGTATTGGGGTCTCCTGAGAGAAAAATTCATGTCGAAGAAGATCTAGAAGGTGAAGCTCCATCGGGAGATATAGTTCTAGTTGAAACCCTCCCTGATGTCGACACAATAACACCTAAGCATGAACCTGAGGAAAATGTAGTTGCACCACTACCAGTTGGAAGTCCTAGAATAAAGAAGTCCTACAGGGACATGCTAATAAAAATGCTAAAAATATATAGAAAACATAAGCGAATAATTAGGTAGCTAAGACAGTGCTTAAAAGAGGCCATCAGAGCTAGAAAATTGAATGTGGAAAGAGAAACCACAAGAACATAGACATAACATTGTTCTAGAAAGGATGCTGAAACCCAAACTGAGATTCTTTTGGTCTGTTCAAAGGAAACTCAGACAGAGCCATGTCTTGTAGAGGACACTAAAATGCAGATTGAAGACCCCTGTGTTTTTATGCAGGAGACCCAAATGGATTATCCTACTGTGAACGTTTCCGTTCAGACTGATGCTAAAGAAAGCATCCCAATTGATTATTGCATAAATCAAGAAGCAGCCGAGGTTGCTATCCAAACTGAGCCTATGGAGACACAAGATAAAGATGCCCAAACATAGAAGACACCTGCTTATGTTCCCTTATTAAGGGAGGCATTTATTAGGAGACTACAGAATGAACTACTGAAGGTTCAACAAGAATTAGCCTAGCACAAGGAGGTAGTGCCCCTACGTATACATCAAGAATTAAAGAAAAAGTTTGAGGCACTCACAACGACTAAGGATGAGACCTTTTCTCAGTAGAAGGGTGAACAAAAAAAGGTTGAGAAAGCACAGGAAAATTACAAAAGGTTAAGGAGCAGTTGGAAACTATCTACTGTTTTTATTCAGACACCCTATCATGCAGAGCCCCTACTACAAATTATGCCCTATTCCTCTTGGAAAGATACCTCCTGCTAAAAATCAAAGATATTAAGGCTCGGAAGTTTGTGGAAATAAAAAATACCTTGGACTTTTTCAAGTGCTTTAGAGAACATAACGAGTAGGTATATTGCCTCCTCTGTGAAATTTATATGCACAATTTCTTTCTGGAAGATGACAAATACAACAACCTTGGCCCCTTTATAGGGGATGTACAATTCCTGACATTTCTCTCTTTTTCTACTAACCAACTCAATTGGGCCAAGGCTCACGATACTTTTAGAAAGCGTGAAGAGGGGGTCGACCTACGGGTCAAAGGGGAACTTACAAAACCTCTGCATCTCTTGGTTAGGCAAAAGCAATTCATGAAGTGAGATGGTGTTGTGGGCCAATTGGGTTCATTTCACATAGATATTATACAAGATGGAAAGGAGTAATTACAAGAATTAAGGAGGAAGTCTTGTCCGCAACCAGAAAAAGGTGGGACATCTCGATCATTGCTGTTAGAAATCGAGAACCATTTGGATACCATAACTTTAAATCTGCCTCCTCTTGTTTCCATAAGTACAGTAACATGGTCTTAACCTTGGGGCTTGAATGGATAGGATGTCGGTATAGAACTCCAATCATATGGTATCCTCTAGATAAGTATCGCTATGAATACACCTTGAGGGATCAAGACGTTAACCAGGCTTTTGCTATACTTAAGAAGAAAAATGGCTTCAAAATTTATAAGGAGGAGATATATCCTGCCTATTCCCTAACTCAGCTACACCTCAACTATTTAATTGCATGAGGTCATGCAACAAGGTAAGCTAGGGAGTATGTTGGGTAAATAAAAAGGTATGTTTTCTCCTTGGTAATCGCTTTATTTAGCACTCATCCTAACATGATTATCTCTGTTTATGAATAAAAGTAGAGGAAATAATAACTAAATTCGAGTAAAATTAATTAGTAACAAATTAGATGAATCTAAGGAAAAAATTATTTTTACTATATTTATGTGCAGAAGTCACGAATTGAGCGATAGTTGCCCAATCAACAGAATGGCAACGTCTCACAAGGGAAAGTGACAACGTCAGAGGTAGGGCAGGATAGTGGATGACCGGGCAAACCAATGACTATTTTATGACAGAATCAAATCAAGTGTAACGAAATCCTCAGGATCCCCTGATCCCGAGGATTTTCTTTTATCTATTTACTTTCTAAATATAAGGCCGAAAGGCAAAACTACATGAAGTTTAAAATTTTATAGATTGTAATTATTATTTTTGACATATAATACTGTTATTTTGGATGTTGTAACTTGGTTACTTATATTAATGAAGAAAGACTGTGTTTAACTCATACTTATATTCTAAGTATCTTTTAACGGAGACTTATTGTGACTTTGGGCCTAGTCAAGAGAAGATCTACTGCTTCACCTGTGTCATAATCTTTTCCATTTCATTCTTGATTGTTTGTTAATGTTAAGTTAATATTGCTTTTGATTATTGTAAGGATTGTTGATTCAATTTGCTTTTGATGTTCATTTGATATTTAGATTGATCTGCGTTATATGCAAGTAATACTTTTGCTTGAATTGGTTATGCTAGTTCAGCTCAGATCACCATTCCTTTCAAGTAACGTTATCATAGATTTCAAAGATAGAATTAACCGCTTTATGCTTCTACAGTCATTTTCTATCTAGATAACGTTCGTTATTCCTGTATCGTTTGCTTTTCAATTCAGAATTGTTGTTTAATTATGATTTGCTATCTAAGTAGTATTTGCTGTTCAATTACCATTGTTATCAATTGTTACAGTTCTCTTTCCTGAGTGAGTGAGTTAGCTTCAATTCTATTTAAGACTTCCAAGCATGATTCTTTGCAAGTTGTATTCAGATCCATTTGCTTTCATGATAGGTTAAGGAGAATCATGGAGTGCATTGTGAATTTCTTTTAAAATTGTTTGGATTGAGTTCGAAAAAGATAGTCATTAGCAATTGCAATGATTTGTTATTAGTTAACCTCTAAATTCACTGCATATATAGTGATGACACTCTTGAAATAAAAAGACTTGCCTCGGGTTGATAATTAATGTAGGAATTAAGATTGCTTGTAAAAAGACATCTTAGTGCACCAACACGTGGGTGACACAGAGCGCCAGAGGGCTGACGCAGAGAGCTAAGAGGCTAACACAGAGGCATCAGTAGCTGCGTAGAGGCTAGCAGAGCTGACGCGGGGCTAAGAAGAAGCGCTAGATATTTTTCATGGGGCAGACTGGAGTTGGGAAGGGTGACACGGTCCCTACAGAGTGACACAGAGTAGTAGAGAATCTTGGAGCAACTTTTGTTCACCAGTTAAGGAGCTTCCGTAGTTGCTGTAGGATCGATCATCCAGTGATTGATCAGTCAAAATCTCTGTCTCCGAGGAGAGGTACTTCTGCCGAGGGAATTGTCAATTGGGTGATCCATTTCTGGCACCCTAGTTGTATTCAGAAACTGCATAATAATAAAACCCTCATGTCTACTGCACCGATTTTCCCACATTGGGTTTTTCCAGGGGCGATTTTCCAAAAATAATGGTGTCCCTTGCGTGATTGTCTCCGCTATTTTAGTTGCTGATTTGTATATGAGTTAAGGCTTCATTTGTGTTTATTTCATTATTCATATTTATAAATAACTTGTTAATGGAATAAACAAGTAGGAGAAATTAAACCAGATAATGCAGTAGGGATTTCTAACGTGTCAGACTTAGAAATTTCAACACAAACTTGAGGGTGTCAAATAGGGTTATAACATACCCCAAAAATCTTCATAGGACCATAGAAACCATAATATTGATTCTTTCTAGCCAATTGTTTTCAAAAAAGAAAAGTAGTTATAAGTGGACATTTCCAAACCTTAATAATTATTCTTAGCCATGATATGGTGAGTTAATCACTATTTTTATGACAATATTAAGGGGATTTAGCCACTACTTTTCCTATAAATAAAGGCTTGAGATTTCTCCATTTGTTGTAGGTACATGCTATCAAAATTACCCTAGAAATCTTGAGGAATCCTTCCTTTTGATAAGTATTTTGGATTTCCATGCTACTTGCTCAATTAGCCAAGAAGTGTATCTATATACACCAAAGGAAGCAAATAACCCTCTTAGGGAGGAATCTTTTGAGCCATGTGTGACATCCCCAACCATGGTGTTCCCATGAAAATTCATTATAGACATTTTTACATAATTTTTTTTTTTTAAGGGGACTAAGTTAAGGGACACAAATTCCAGAGCTATGGAGGTGGCTTGCTCAGATGTGTATGGGTTTATTGTGTATAAATATCAACAAAATTAAGATATCCATTAAAGATTGGTTAGTGAACTTGAGTGAACCAGTCATGAATTAAATGTGGGATTCCAAGGAAGTATGTAGGCCATGTTGCCTTGGAGAACACTCAAGAGGCAAGGAGGAAAAATTAATGAAGCTAACTATGCTAGCAACAAGGACATGGAAGTCAATTCCAATGCAGAAGAAAAAAATAATAGAGGAAAAATGGGGCAGTTTGAATTTATTTATCAGACTCACTCATTCACGCATACATAGATTTTACACTCATTTGTTTAGCCATACATGAATCAACATTCAATAAGAAAATAAGAGAAGAGAAAGAGAAGAAGACAATGATGACTTTGGTTGGAAAGATTGGTGAATAGGTGGTTTCTCCTTGGTGAGGAGCAATGCCTTTGGAGTCCCTGTAAAGGCAGAGGTTGGATATGGTTTTCTCTGGATTCCCTTAATGATGTGGGTGGAGGGTTGTGTCCTCGGATTCCTGGATGGAGAACCTTTTAAATCTTCTTGTTGTTGGTTTATAGTAGGTTCTTGATTCGCCTAAATGGGTGGAACCCCTATTTTTTATTTTAAGGGTGGAGATTTACTCTCTGGATTCACTTAGTATCTTTGGGGTGGAGGCGGATGGCCTCTGGATTTCCTATGTTTTATTGATGTCTAATTGGCTAGTGGGTGGAGGCGGATGGCCTCTGGGTTCCCTATGTTTTATTGACGTCTGATTGGCTAGTGGGTGGAGGAAGGAAATCCTCTGGAGTCCTTGTTTCAGCTGGCGGTGGTGTTAAATACCTGAAGTAAGCCCCTCAATATTTAGAATCTGGCTGAGGGGTCACAACTGCAAGTGATATTGGTTGCAACTGTCAATCGTTGGGAGAGGATTCGTTGTCCCAGACACAATTGTCCTTAATATTCAAGATAAGTGACACATGTAATTTTAATGAAAGAAGATTTTGTTTTGATTAAATGATGTTTGTAAGGTTAAGGAATAACTGTGATCATTCTAGTTATGTTTCACTGTAATCTATGCTGTGGGATGTAATTGTATACTTACAAATTTCTTCTGTCAATCCATGTTGATTTTCTCATTTATGCATGGTGTAAAATAGTAAATCAAGGAACGAAGAACACTGTTAGAATGATTATTGTGTTTGAGATGTGATTTAGCGCTTGTTTGTCAGGATATAAACATAGGCAAGAATATATATATATATACATATATATATATATATATATATATATATATATATATATATATATATATCTATATCTATATATATATATATGTATATGTATATATATATATCTATATCTATATCTATATATATATATATATATAGCTAGATATAGATATAAATATAGATATATACTCATTAATAACAATGTTGTAGGCATTGTGGGTTGTAATTATGTTGACATTGTGAGCATGTGCTGGGGAGGATATTGTAACCCTTGCTGACAATTTTCCTCTTATCTCATTGGTTTAACTGATAAAAAGGAGACTTTGAACACTAGGTTTGTGGAGTAGAAATCTTTGTTTCCAATCTTAAACAATCCTCTTGCATTTGTCTTATCCATTCATGCTTCCTTGTGAACGTGTTATCAGGGTTCCTACATTCTAGTGATATATCAACTCATGATTGGTTCTCATGACCGGAGCTGGAGGCATCATTTTGTGGCGACCATGGTCAGGGGGTCCAATGAAACCATTGTCAGGGGCTAGAAGTTGTGTCCATGTGACCTTGAATGTGGCCATGAATTGAGGCAGAAGCTTTGGGGCCATTCTCCATGTGACTACGTGCATGGTGAATGAGGGTGGGGCTTAGCAGCAGAGGGAGTGAGCCCCATCCTGAATGAACAATGAAGATCACCACAATCGGATGGTGGAGAGAGAAATGCGACACCCCCACCCCCCTGATGGCAGTAGGGAGGAGGGGGGGGGGGTGGCGCACTTGCTGCAGGATGTCGAATGGAGCAAAATTAATGTGGGATGTCTGTTGCAATCCCTAGAACTATGAGATGGAACTCGAATTACACCACCCCTTGCCAACAATTGAACGTCATGCACGTTACCTCAACGCAATCCATGGATCAAAGACACCAATGAATGAGAGCCACCATATCAGCATGAATGAGAGCTCAATGGTGTCCACACCATTTCACATCCCACTATATATATATATATATATATATATATATATATATATATATATATATATATATATATATATATATAATATATATATATCAAAAAAACATAATAAAATTATTATCAAAAAATAATAATATTCAGTATTCCATTCCTTTAACAGAATGAGAGGGGTTGGATTTTGTTATGCTCTTAACCTGCAAAATGATACCCAAATACAGAATATGCGAAGAAAAGATACCTAGAACACAGAATAGCAATGATTTTATTATTCAGAGAGTAATGTTCACTTGCCTCTTCGAGGGGACAACCTCCAATAGAGCAGAGCTCAACTACAAAATAAGACACGATGCTCCTCGCAGGGAGTCTCTATCCTTTATATATGACTCATACATGCAATACTATGGGCCAATACCGTGGGTTTTATTAATACCATCTATCTAATACTACGGCCCATTTGCAACTAACTGTGGTTCCGTCATTAATTGCGGATTAACCACTTACAATTATTAATATGGGCTTTATTGACTCTTGACTATGACGTTATCCCATTACATAAATAAGGGGGTTAGGGTGGGACCCTAACAGATTTATCAGTAACAACCAGTCCCACTGGAGAAGGGGTGGGATGGGGTTGTCACAAGTAGTATAAGAGCATCCAGGTTCAACACTTGGACTGAATGGGCTCTATCATAAACATGCGAGGACAAAGGTATCCTCATGGAAAAAACATCATTAATTTTTAGAAATGAATTAAGACAAATTTTTAGGGGTTAAAAGTCATTCTAAATAAATTAAAATAGAAGTAAATGGGAATTATTCACTGTGTGACATGTTTGGAACAACAAAAAGTTAAACAAATAGCATGATTGAATAGGTTACCAACTATAATAAATTATGAATTTTGTAGGCTTGTAGATTACAAATGGTAAATTATTGTTTTGCTATAATTATGTGTTAACATGGTAATTTTGTTGCAGGTAGGTTGTTATGGAAATCATGTAAGGGAAAGACACTGTGTTTAATTGGATGTTTATTTTATTGATGATGCATTAACAATTTAGATGGCTTGAATTGTAATTGATGCATGTGAATTATTTAATCTCATGAGTAGGTTAATGTGGTTGTTTTTCATGACAGGATCACCATGGCTATCCCATGAGTATAAAATTCATGGCCATAATTGTGTATATATCTATTTATTTATTAAATCATCTAACAATGTGTCTGATTGATAGCACATCACAAGCAACCTGAGTCAGAGATAACACATAAATGCGGAATAGAATGGTGCAATATAGTTCTAATCAATCATAGCATAGAAGTGAAGGGATCAGGGCACTTGAAGAGGAAAAATCAGCTGACCAAGGGGGAGGGAGTCACTCTCCAAATTGGATGGACACTTTGAAGAGCCTAAGGGTTTAAGTGAAAAGTTTCAAAGTAGATAATGAGGGTCTGGTAAGAGCTCAATAAAGGAAAGTTGAGATAAATTTAGTTATCCTATAAAGGCTCTTGGATTTGCAAAGGCAGAGGCAATCTAAGATGAGGGCCAGTCATAGAAACATGAAAAGCCATAAAGAGTCAAAAGAGAACACCAATGGGGAAGATGATGGTAGGTCCAAAAAGAGGCACAAAAAATGGAATGAGGATACCGCGCTAGGAGATGTAACCTTGAGAACCCCAAGAGGAGGGACCAACACTCATGTGCACCATTATAGGAAACTGTCTAGTTATGCTACTAGAAGGCACCACAATCATTCTCATCATCACCATGATCATCATCAAGAAAGAAAGGAAAAGGATTGCATGCCTGAGGAGTTTAAAAAGGCAAATCCACCCACATTTGATGGGGATATGAAGAAACCAAAGGATGCAAAAGCATGGTTGCTTGGCATGAAGAAGCTTTTCAGAATTCATGACTATTATGAAAATATGAAATCCATAATTTCCACCTATAGCTTAAAAGGTAAGGAAAAAATCTAGTGGGAACATTTGAAGAATGTTAGAGGTATTATTGAGAAGGAGGTGATTTGGGATGAATTTGAAAAACTCTTTAGATCGAAATATCTGTTTGAGTGCATTATGATGACAAGGCAAAAGTGTTCTATGAAATCAAGATGGGGCAATTAACAGATGATGAATATCTCACCAAGTTCCTAGAACTATTGAGGTATGTGCCATATCTCAGGGATGAGAAAGCCAAAATTCAAAGGTTCATTAGTGGGTTGCCTATGGCATTCAGGGACAGAATTGAAAAGCTAGAACCTTAGACCCTAAAAGATGCCATTAAGAAGCTAAGAGATTGATATGAACAAGAAAAGTGCAGACAAAGATTAAGGGTAGATGGTAGCCAAGGAACAATGTTAGAAATAAGAGAAAATGGCCCAAGAAATATTCCAAAAGGAAGGAAGGTAAGCAATCAACTCACGTGAATCAATTTCAGCAGAAGGCTAATGTTGTTGATAAGAGAAATGTGCAACAGTCAACACCAGAGCACCTCAAGTTTGAAGGCCGAGAACCACTAAAATGCTAGACATGTGGTGAAAACCATAGGAAAATGGATTGTCCACATCAACAAAACACTGGACCAAATATATAAAATGCCCAAGAAGCTCACACAGTAGGTAATGTAGCTCATAATTTGCCTAGAATTTATGCAACAATAAATAATCACTAGGCATACCATTAGACATCCATCATTGAGATGGAAGGTAAGTTGTGTGACCAAGTTGTTTATGTTTAGTAGATCCAGGTTTTAATTACATCTACATCAACCGAGAGCTTGTTGAGAAATGAAATTTGGTCAAGGAATTAAATGGAGAACCATGGATGGTTCAATTGGAAACCAGACCCAAAAGAAGGATTAATCACTGGGTGAGGTCATGTTCATTGGAGCTGAGTGGCACACCTACAAAAATACACTTGAATGAATTTCCATTAGGTTCATACAACATATTATTGGGCATGGACTGGTTATACATGTAAAATACTAAGGTGGAATTTTTGAGAAGGAGATTGAGTGCTTAGATGAGAAGGGAGAAAGAAAAGTTTTGCAGGGAAAAATAAAGCTTACATTAGTAAGATTGATTACTGCTATGCAAGCCAAGCACAACAAGAAAAAGGGATACAAATTATTTGTGGTGCAAATCTATAGTGATGATAAAGCTGAAAGTGATGCAAATAATAAGGAAAGTGAACTACTAAAAAGGTACCCTGCTCTACAACAGTGTGCAGATGTATTTCCAGTGGAGGTTTCTATATTACCTCTTCAGAGATAGGTAAGTTTCTCTATCAAGTTGGTACCAGGAACAACACCAACGTCCAAGGCACCCTACAGGATGAGTACCCCTGATCTAGTTGAACTAAATTTGCATCTAAAAGAGATGTTGGACAAAGGCTACATAAGGCCAATTGTGTCTCCGTGGGAAGCATTTGTATTGTTAAGATGGAACCCTGAAATTATTCATTGGTTACCGAAAATTAAATAAGGTTACCTTAAATAATAGGTACCCATTGGCAAGGATAGATGATCTCTTTGATTAGTTGAGAAGAGTAGTAGTCTTCTCTAAGATTGAATTGAGGTTAGGATACCATCAAGTAAGGATCAAGTAGGAGGACGTTCATAAAACTGCGTTTAGGACAAGGTATGGACACTATGACTTTGTAGTTGTACCATTTGGGCTTACTAATGCCCCTGCCTCATTCATGTGTCTAATGAATAGTGTAATGCATCCCTATTTGGACAAGTTTTCAATTGTTGATGAAATATTAGTGTACTCAAAAAAAGAGGAAGAGTGTGTGAAGCACTTGGTTGTAGTACTACAATTGATGAGGGAGAACAAGCTCTATGCAAATCTTAGCAAGTGTGACTTTTTCCGGCCACAAGTACACTACTTGGGGCATATTGTCTCTAAAGAAAGGATATCAGTTGACGTAGAAAAGATCAAAGTAATGGAATGGCTAACACTAAGGAATGTTAATGAGGTCAGATGATTCATGGGATTGGCATGTTATTACAAGAAATTTATCAAAAAATTCTCCAAGATAGGCCATCCTATCACATCCTTGTAGATAAAGGGGAAGAACTTTGAATGGAAAAACCAATGTGTAGATTGTTTTGAGTAGCTGAGGAAGTTGCTCACAAACACACTAGTGTTGAGGATTGTAGACCCTGACAAGGATCTCATGGTATGCAATGATGCTTGCAAGGAGGGGCTTGGTAGAGTCTTGATCCAGGAAGGACATGTAGTATATTATGAGTCCATGAAATTAAATGAATATGAGGTGAATTATGTAACTCAATATTAGAGTTGGTTTCCATCATTCATGCTTTAAAAATGTGGAGGCACTACCTCCTTCACATAAAATTTACACTCATGATAGACCATAGTGGGCTCAATAATTTGTTTGAACAACCCAAGTTGAATGCTAGGCAAGCAAGATGGATAGCCACACTTAGCAAGTTTGATTTTAAGATTAAGTACATCAAAGGTAAAGAAAATAGGGTCATTGATGCACTTAGTAGGAGGATTCAAGTGGATCGCTTAGCTACCATAAGCTCGTACAAACCAGACTTGGTAGAAATGGTCAAGAATGTAGGAAGAAAAGTTGCTACAAGTTGGTGGGGATGAGAAATCTCACCTCACTGATGACGATCTAATAGGGTTAAAAAATAGAATTTATGTGCCTAACAATGATGAATTAAAGAGGCTTATAATGAAAGAGTTTCACATTAAGCCTTATTTAGGCCATCCATGGTACTAGAAGACCTTCATGCCCATAAATATTTTTTATTATTGGCCAAATTTGAAGAAACAAGTAGCTGATTTTATGGCCAAATGCATAAAAATGCCATTGGGTGAAGGATGAATGCAAACATCTAGCAGGTTTATTGCATCCCATTCCTATTCTAGAATGGAAATGGGAGGTAATTGCTTGGATTTTATCACATATTTTCCTAAAATATTTAGATAACATGATGAAATCATGGTAGTTATTGAAATATTGAGCAAGGTAGCTCACATTGTGGTGGCTAAATCCACTAATTCTGTTAGTGAGGTGGCACATATTTTCATCAAAGAATCGTGAGGCTACATGGTATCCCTAAGAAAATTATTTTAGACCAAGTGATCCAAGTGGATGTTGGTGGCCACCCACCTATCCCACTTGGACCCCCACAACTGTCTCCTTTAGTTTTTCAGTTTCCGTAATTGTAGCAAAATTTACTATTTTTAGCAGTTTTTAGGGTCCTGAACTTCGGAAGCCGTTTTGAGGCCATAAATGATGTTTTTTGGGAAAAATGGGAGCAACATGGGTCCATGGACAGATGTTGCACTTCCCAAACTTGTATTTCTTGGATAGATCTTTCTAACGAGATTTTGTGCATGTCAAACGAAGATCATATGCCAAAGTTACGACCCCGGGAAGTTGATGTACCAATTTACCCAAACGGGGCCCACAATTTGGCGTTTCATCTTCTAGGGTTAGGTTTTTTGATGTTTAGCGTTTTCCATTATTTCTCAACAATAAATAGGCCTTCGAACCTCATTGTAACACAGTTCAGAGGCATGTAGCCACCACATCTCTTCTTAGAGATAAGATACCATCGCCCTAGCTAGTTTATTTCCATTTCTGTTTGTAAGCATATTTCAGTATTTTAAATTAATGAAATAAAGTATTATTTCTGCTGCATCTATGTGTTTATGGTTATCTCTATAATTTGTTGCGTTCCCATTTAAATCTAGATCAATGGTATCAGAGCGGTCTGCTCTTTCTTTGTCTTTCTTTGCATGTCCCCAACGAGGTCAGGATATAAGGCATTAGGGCGTGAATTGGTCAAACCTTTGCAAGACTAGCCTCAAAAATCATAATGGCCTCCCATGGCGGATGAAAAGAAAGATGAGGGGGAAGGATATCCTACCAAAATCTTGCTTGAAGAAGCCCTCGAGTCATAAAGGAACGCGATGATGGACAACTTTGCCCAGATCCTTCAATGGCTACCCAGAGGCGACGCATCGGCTTCCAACAGCTACTCTAGAAACACCGTTTAAGGTACAAGTTAATTTTGAAATTCCCATATTCAAGGGTCAGATAGACACAGATGTTGTACATAAACGGTTGAATCTACTAGAGGGTTATTTTTCTATTCATGATTTTTCCATTTGGGAAAAGATTATTTTCGCTCTTCTCAAAGCAGCGCCCCACATCAAGGACTGGTGGGAAACCTACTGCAAGCAGAAGCATGAAAGTACGGGCTCACTATTTTCAGCCACACCCAATTGGAATTCATTCAGGGATGCCATCAAGGAGCAGTACTACCTTGTCAAAAGCTATGAGGACAAATACATAAAGTGGACCAAGATGTGCCAGAGTTCACAAACATTTTTCATACCCTTCGCACACAGTTGGGTATCAAGGATTTTGAGCTACATTTGGTACTCAAATACTGCGGCTGCCTACACAGATACATCCATGAAGAGATGGAGTTCCTGAACATCTCGTTTCTCAACACGGTGTACCGATACGCTATCAAAATCGAGCAGAAGTTTAAACAGAAGAAGCAAGACTTTGGATCTGCGAATCCAAAGACCAAAGGACAAAGCCAAGGTGGGGTGAGCCAAGACAACCTGTCCAAGCCACAAGAAAAGAGAAACACCACAAATTCGAAGAAGGACCCAAGAAAGTGGTGTGAGTTCCATAATAGCCCCAGTCATAACAAAAGTGAGTGTCGGACCAAGCAGCTGTTGGTGGCCAAGTTGAAGGCTTCAAAATCAGATGCATGTTCAGACCTTGAGTCAAAACCCGATAAGGGGAATGGCAAAGGGAAGCAGATCATTGATGCGGAGCCCAATGCCACTCTTGCCACGGCCAAGATCTAGAATAATGAGCCCGAAGATCCAAAGGAGGGGAAGCGACTTTTCCACTCACAAATGTGGGTGAAGGGTTTGCCGCTGCAATTCATTATTAACAGTGGGAGCCAAAAGAACCTAATTTCAGTAGAGGTCATGAAACGGTTGAGCCTACCAACTACACCACACCCACAACCGTACAATATCGAGTGGCTTCACGAAGGACGAGATCTCTGATTTTGCCAATAGTGCCGCTTTCCCTGAAATATCAAGCCCTTCACAGACGAGGTATTGTGTAATGTTGCACCTCTGGATGTTTGTGCTGTATTATTAGTCTAGCCATACTTGTGGAGGCGACATGCTGTGTATGAGTCAAGGCGTCGCATTGTTATTATTACTTTGGGTAATTCATTATACAGGATACCGAAGATAGCCCCACCTACCACCACCTCTTTGATCACTGCTAAGAAAGGGAGCAAGCTCATCTCCCAGACTAGGAAATTCATTTTCTGTCTGGTTCATTCCCAAAGAAAGGGGAAGATCATCGCCACATCCATGACCCCCGCGAAGTGTTCCTCCACGAAGTGGTAGAAGCAGATGGATACGATCATAAAATTAGACAGGAACAGATTCTCCTCACCCACAGGGGTACCACACAAGTTTCAGATGGGCGACAAAGTCTGGTTGCATTGGCAGAAGGAACGCCTTACTAGAATCCATCAGAAGCTCATACCACTCTGACATGGTCCTTACACCATTACCAAGGCTGTGGGAAATAATGCTTTGGAGCACAACATCCCCTCATTCCTTCGCCTGCACCAAGTATTCAGTGTATCGCCCTCGACCATGCTTCCCACCATTACTGGACACATTCGAGATTGCAAAACAACTCACCAGAGATCAAGTTCAACAGATAGAGGAACTCAACACAATGGGGAGCATTGCTTCCTAAGGGGGGAGGAATGATCCAAGTGGATGTTGGTGGCCACCCACCTATCCCTCTTGGACCCCCACAACTATCTCCTTCAGTTTTTCAGTTTCCATAATTGTAGCACAATTTACTATTTTTAGCAGTTTTTTGGGTCCTGAACTTCCGGAGTCGTTTTGAGGCCCTAAACGATGTTTTTTGGGAAAACTGGGAGCAACATGGGTCCATTGACTGATGTTGATATTCCTAGAGTTGTATTTCTCGGATAGATCTTTCTAATGAGATATTGTGCGTGTCAAATGTAGATTGTATGCCAAAGTTACGACCTTGCGAAGTTGATGTACCAATTTACCCAAACAGGGCCCACAATTTGGTGTTTCATTTTCTAGGGTTAGGGTTTTGGATGTTTAGGGTTTTCCATTGTTTCTCAACAATAAATAGGCCTTCAAGCCTCATTGTAACACAATTCAGAGGCATGTAGCTGCCACATCTCTTCTCAGAGATAAGCTACCATCGCCCTAGCTAGTTTATTTCCATTTATGTTTGTAAGCATATTTCAGTATTTTACATTAATGAAATGAAGTACTATTTCTATTGCATCTCTGTATTTATGGCTATCTCTGTAATTTCTTGCATTCCCATTTAAATCCAGATCACCAAGATGGTAAGTTCACTTCAAGATTTTGGAAGGAACTATTTGTGGATTTGGGGACAAAGTTCACATTCAGCACAACCTACCATCCACATACAGATGGGAAGATAGAGAGGATGTATAGGATCCTCAAGGAAATGTTGAGGATGTATGTAATGCATCAACCCAAGAAGTGGGAGGAGTATCTTCCACTTGTTGAATTTTCATACAACAATGGATACCAAGAATCCATCAAGATGAGTCCATTTGAGGCATTATATGAGAGAAGTTGCAACAATATTATCATCTGGAGTGACCTAGTGAATAGGGTCCTTGTTGGGCTTGATATGCTCAAGGAAATGGAGCAAAAGGTTTAGATCATCAAGAAAAATTTAAAGGTGGCACATAATAGGCATAAATGCTATGCAGACAAGCATAGAGTGCATAAAGAGTTCCAAGTTGGGGAACATGTTTACTTGAGAATCAAGCCCAAGAAATGTTCTTTGAGGATTGGGTCATGTGCCAAATTGGCACCACAGTATTGTGGACCTTTTTAGATCCTTGAAAGGATCAGATTAGTGGCCCATAGGTTGGCCATACCTCCTTCAGTTAAAGTTCATGATGTTTTCCATGTTTCTTTTCTTAAAATATATGTGCAATATTCTAATCAAGTGATTGATTGGCTTGTGCTATAGGTTGAACCGAAAGGAGAGTTCCATTCAAAGCCATATGCATTCTAGACTAGAGGAGTTTCATGCTCTTGAATAGAGCTATAAAGAAATTCAAAGTGTTGTGGAAGCACTTTGGGCCAAAGGAAGCCACATGGGAAATTGTTGATGCCATGAAAGTTAATTATCCTTTTCTATTTGTTGATTAAAGAAAATGTGCATATAATTGTAACTATTGTATATAGTTGCGTATATAAGGCTCCATAAAATAACATGTGTTTGTATTTTTGTTCTTGTGTTGCATATAAGCAGAAAGAACATTGAGGGTAGTGTTCCCTCAAGGGGGAGGGGTGTATGAAAACCCAAACCATGGTTATCTCATGAAAATTCATTGTAAACATTTTTACAGAAAAGAATAAAAAATAAAATAAAAAGGGGATCGAGTCAGGGGAAACAAGTTCTAGAGCTGAGGAGGTGGCTTGCTGGGATGTCAAATCTGAACTGGATGCAAATAGCCAATAAGGACTGGTTGGTGAAATTGAATGAACCAGTCATGAATTAAATGTGGGTTGCCAAAGAAGTATGTAGGCCATGTTTCCTTGGAGAACACTCATAAGGAAGGGAGGAAAAATTAATGAAGTTTATTGTGCTGGCAGAAAGGACAGGGAAGTCAATCCCAGAGCAGAATAAAAAAAGATAACAAAGGACAAAGGGGGAAATTTGACTTCATTCAACACACTCACTCATTCATGCATACACATATTTTATGTTCATTTGTTCAGTCATACAAAAATAAACATTTAATAAGAAGGGAAGAGTAGAGAAAGAGAAGAATACAATGATGATTGTGTTTGGAAATATTGGTGAACAAGTGGTTTCTCCTAGGCGAGGAGAAATGCCTCTGGAATCCATGTAAAGCCAGTGGTGGAGATTATTTTCTCTGGATTCCCTTATTGGTATGAGTGGAGGGTTGTGTCCTTCGATTCCTAGAGGGAGAACCTTTGAAACCTTCTTGTTGTTGGTTTAGAATGGGTTATGGATTCCATTAAGTGGCTGGAACCCCCGTGTTTTGTTTTAAGGGTGGAGATTTACTCTCTTAATTCCCTTGGTATATTTGGGGTCGAGGAAGTTGGCTTCTAGATTCCCTGTGTTTTATTGACTGCTGAGTGGTTGGTGGGTGGAGGAAGGAAATCCTCTAGAGTCTCTATTTTAGCAGGTAGTGGTGTTAAATCCTTGAAGTAATGCCCTTAGTCTCTAGAATCCATATTGTGGGTGACAATCACGCAAGTGATCTTGGCTACAAATTTTTATCGTTGGGAGGAGAGTCCTTGTCCTAGATGTAGTTATCCTTAATATTAAATATAAGTGCTCTTGTAAACCTGTAATTTTAATAAATGTAGGTTCTGTTATGATTAAATGATGTCTGTAATAGTTAATGAATTTATGTGATAATTCTAGTTATGTTTCATTGTAATATGTGTTGTGGAATGTAATTGTATACTTACAGACTGTTTTTGTCAATCCATGTTGATAGTCTAATTTATGCATAGTGTACAATAGTAAATCAAGGAATGAAGAACATTGTTAAAACAATTATTTTGTCTAAGATGTGATTTAGTTGTCCATATGCAGGGATATATAATAATAATAATAATAATAATAATAATAATAATAATAATAATAATAATAATAATAATAATAATTTTGTAGGCACCGTGGGCTGTAATTACATTGACAGTGCGAGCATGTGCTGGGGAGGATATTGTAACCCTTGCTGACAAGTTTCCTCTTATCTCACTAGTTTAATTGATGAAAAGGAGATTTTGAGCACCAAGTCTGTGGAGAATAAATCCTTCTTTTAGATGTTGAATAATACTCCTGCAAATATATTATCCATTCATGATTACATGTGAATGTGTTAACGGGGTTCCTAGAATCTGGTGATATGACGACTTAGGATTGGTTCTTGTGACTAGAGTTGGAGGCGTCGTTTTGTGGCGGCCATGGCCAAGCTGTGTAGTGAAATCATCGTCTAGGCTGAGAGTTGTTCCCATGTGACCCTAACTTTTTCTGTGAGCGGGGGTAGGAGCTCTGGGGCCATCCTCCATGTGTCCATGTGCATGGTGACCGGGGGCATGGATTAGTAGCAGAGGGAGAGGGCCCCATCCCAAATGAATGGAGGAGATCACCGCAATCAAATGGTGGAAAGGGAATTGTAACACCCCCCCCGGGTGGAAAAAAGGAGGAGGGGGTAGCACAATCACTGCTGATTGTCATATAGAGCGCAATTGATGTGGGTTGTCTGATGTTGGCCCCAAAACCACGTCCTGGAACTCGGATTGCACCACCCCCTGCCAAAAATTGACCGCCATGCATGATACCCCGACACAATCCATGGATCAAGAGTGCCAACAAATGAGAGCCGCCATATCAACACAAAGGTTAATTGTTTCATGGGATGTGACATGGACTATGATAGTCGGGCATGGTGGCAGGAATATATATCTATCTATATATATCTATATATCTATATATATATATATATATATATATAATATATATATATATATATATATATATATATATATATGTATGTATATATATATATATATATATATATGTATATATATATATATATATAGATATCTATATATACATATATATAATATATACATATATATATATATATATGTATATATGTATATATGTATATATGTATAATATGTAGATATCTATATATACATATATATATATATACAT
Source organism: Pinus tabuliformis (assembly GCA_031772625.1). Lineage (NCBI taxonomy): Eukaryota > Viridiplantae > Streptophyta > Pinopsida > Pinales > Pinaceae > Pinus > Pinus tabuliformis. Next base: position 79,182,168 of record CM062815.1, on the reverse strand, counting down.
ATATATATATATATACATATATATATATAATATATATATATATATACATATATATATATATATACATATATATATATACATATATATACATATATATATATATATATATATATATATATATATATAAATATATATATATATATATATATATATAGATAGATAGATAATATTCAGTATCCCATTCCTTTAGCGGAACCAGAGGGGTTGCATTTTCCAGTAACAACCAGTCCCACTGGAGATGGGATGGGATGGGATTGTCACAACCACGTATTTAACAAGTCTAATCCAAAGGTGATTTATTTGTACTTTTCATTAGATATGAAGGGATTGTTAAAATTCTTTCAAATTATCTATTTATGTATATGGATGTAATTTGTTTGTTTTATTTCTTTTCATATGAGTAGACTAGGGTTTGAAGCACTGTAAATCCTATCTAGAATATTGTTTTTTTTTATAGTATTGGATAATCCGCCAACACTAAGGGGTCTCCCTCGTATGAAGTCCTAATTATACCTCACACCTTCTGGGATAGGAGGCCCATCCGGATACTGGACCAGCTGCCATTGTATGATTGTTTTCTCTTGGATATCAAGTGCAGAGATGAATGTGAGAATGAGTGTAGTATTTTAGAAGAATGAGAACGAGATCATCTCTCCATTGATGACTTGCAGAACATGATATAAGAATACAACAACAACATCATGAGAAACAAAAGGCCTTAAGGGAGCATCATATGGCATAAACTAATTAAGAAATACTCAAAGGGAAAGTCCTAGCAATCAATAGTGAATTAGTTCACAATCAACTGCTAACATTAAGATTGAATTAAAGAAAATATTCAAATTCAACACACAAGTTGCATGAAAATGAATTAGTTCATAAACATGTAACCAACATGTAAACCACATGTATTCCTTATTTATTCCATATATTCATTTTGAGATAATTATTAAATCATTATTTAATAATTATTTTAAATTCATGTTTTCCTTAATTCTCAAAAAGTGATTAATAAATCATTTTTATTTGTTAGTTACTTCATCCACTTTCTAAATAAATATATTTGACCATTTTGAATATTTTTTTGCTCTCAAAAATATAATAAAGTATTCTCAACGAAGAAATTTTGATTCAACCAATAATATTTTATTATTTTCTAATTCCTAATTTGGCTCAATACTTTGTTATAAATAGAAGGTTTTCTATTCATTCTTCACCATCGCTATTTTCATCATCAACATTATCATCTCATAGCATTTGAGCTCCCACTTGAGTTCAAACACCATTTTTATTTTCTTTACATTACAAATTGAGAGAGAAGCACACAATTGAAGCACAAGGACAGGAAAAGGACCCATCCCATGGAGGGGGAGCTACAGACCCATGTTCTAATTTCTCCCCACCAGGTGTATTAATAAAATTATCATTAAACAAAACCACCTTGGTTCTAGAAATGCTGCCACTACCCTAGTCGCCACTGCCTCTGCTGACCTAGTCGCCGCTGCCCCTATAGATCCTTCCCTCGGCAGCCTCCTGCCGCTGAGGCCAACTAGACCATGCAACCCTCTGAGGAGGAAAATCCCCACTCTTCCATGCAGCTAGGGATTGAAGAAAACACAGAAACCTTCGCATCTCTGATCACAGAGAATGGAGCTCTAAGGAATAGGCCATTAGTCAATAAATTTGTAAAGAAACTCGAAAGTATCCAAGAGATTTCTCTCCCTCCAGCACTTCCAAGAAGAGAAGCCATCTCTCTGGCAGAACACGGACTTGTGGGATAGTTCACAGGGCTATGGCCTTCACCCAAATCAGTGCAAAAATGGGTGGAAAGAAACTAGAATGCAACCACACAGGGGAAGATAGCAATTCAATTTTGTGGAAGGGGATACTACACCTTTCTCTTTGAAACAAAGAAGGACAAAGATCTGATATTTAGAAATGGACCTTACTTCATGGACTCCAGAGGTTTATACCTAAACAGATGGACGCCAAACTTTGATCTGGAGATGGATGTCCTAAACGCTGTGTTGTTGTGGGTCAGGCTCCCGCATCTTCCTCTCCACTGCTGGGGAGATGAATCTATGAAGGCTATAGGAAATGCAGTGGACAAATATATTGATAAATGTGAGCGAAAAGAAAACATGCATGTGTGCGCAAGAATATGTGTGGAAGTAGATCTCGAAAAAGGCCTCCCAGAAGCAATAAAGATCAAGATCGACTAGTGGACACACATTCAACAGCTGGACTACGAGAAAATACCATTTAAAAGCAAGGAGTTTCACGAGTATGGTCATTTTGCAAATAGGTGTCTTAAAAAAGTAGAGCATGAAAATGTAGAAGAGTAAGAACCTACATGGGAACAAGTGAAAAGGAAAAAACCTACCAACAAGTGGACAACATCAAATATGTATCAGTCCCAAGAAGCAAATGAAACAACCTCACAGCCTCTAGCGAAGGTTACTCCTCCTGATCACACAACTCCGAATTCTTTTGAGCCACTAGAAGAATCCTTTGATCCACCCTCTCCCATATCCCCTCCCTCAAACCCTACCTATTTATCTCTCATATCCACCCCCAACCCTATATCCTCCCCACCTCCTCCCTCAGTGGACCACATCCTCACTAGAAACAAAGCTAAAGAAATTCCCCAAGCTTGGGATCAACAAAAAAAAGTGGGAAGGAAATCCAATAAGGAAATCAAAGATGAGGTAGTAGCTAAAGAAATGGCCCTAGGAACACAACAACCAATGGTTTCATTCCTTGGGAAACAAACAGGAAGTCATGAAAAAAATCAACAAAGAGGAAAGGGAGGATCACACCAAAACAACAGTAAATAATGATAGTGGTCTCTTGGAATTGTCGCGACCTTGGCACCTCCTTCAAAGTCAATGCAGCTAGAGACATTTTATTCAAGGAACAACCAGACATATATATGATCCAAGAGAGCAAACTAAATAAGCAAGAAAATCAAAAAATGATTCAAAAACTAAAAATTATGAAGAAGTAGCTTTAGAAGCCACACGAGCATCAGGAGGAATCATCACTATCTGGGATAAAAGAAAATGGGAACTAATGACCCAAAAAATGAGCAGACACTGGATTATAACAGAGTTGAGGAATCTAAAAACAAAAGAACAGTATAGCATTTCAAATGTGTATTCTCCAAATCACTATAGAGAGAAAGAACAATGTTGGAAATTAGTTAAAGTAGAAATAGTAGAGAGACAAAGTGGGCACTTAATCCTGGGAGGAGACTTAAATCTGATAAGGAATACAAAAGAAAAATTTGGTGAATCTTCCACAACGATCCGTTAAGAGAATATCTTGAAGGAATAATAGAAGAACACAAATTAATAGACATTCCGCCAAGCAATGGAAAATACACTTGGAACAACAAAAGAATTGGAAAAAACAACATAAAAGAAAGGTTGGACATAATTCTTATTCATGAAAGCATAGCAGCTGCTTACACCCTTTTGAAAAGTAAAATTGTTCACAACTCAGCTTCAGATCATAAGCTGGTGGTGTTAACCTTGGGGAAACTAGTAAAATCAAGGACCCCTTCCCTTCAGATATAATCAATTTGGGACAGTCAAGAAGATTTTGACAAACAAATAAAGGACAGCTGGAAACAAAGTGTCATAGGATCTCCACAATATGTTTGGGAAACTAAGCTAAAGAACCTAAGGATACACCTAAAAAATTGGGCAAGAGAAAATGATCTCCGAGACAAAGCTAGGAAAGTTGAATTGCAAAAAAAATGGATAACCTTTGCAAGGAAAAAGAGAACAAGGAAGAAAGCCAGCAAGATCATATACAAGAAAAGGAAATATATCTAGAAATATATAAGAAAAATAAGCAAGAAGAAGAGGAGAGCATACTGAAATCAAGATGCCTCTGGCTAAAATCCGGAGACAAAAATACAACCTTCTTTCATAATACAATGAAAATAAGGAGGTCAAAAAATCAGATTGAACAGATTCAAGTAAATGGTCAAGAAATAAAAGGAGTTGAAGCAGTAAAAAAATGTAGCCCATAAACACTTTAAAGAACTCCTCTCAACAAGTGACCAATAGGCAGCTAATGAAGAAATTTTGCAGCATATAACAAAAAAAATAAGCGACCAACAAAACAGGGAATTAGACAAAGAAATTACTGAGGAAGAAGTCAGAGAAGCTGTGTGGAATCTCCACCCTGATAAGGCACCAGGTCTAGATGGGTTTACAATGGCCTTTTATAGACAACATTGGGAAATTATCAAAAAATACCTAATGAGAATGCTAAAAAATGCTTTCCAGAAAAAAAGATTGGAGGAAATACTGAATCCTCCTTCCTAGCCTTCATTCCCAAAGAACCCAATCCTACAACTTTTAATAGATATAGGCCAATCTCCCTTTGCAACTCGTCTTATAAGATACTTACCAAAATCCTAGCAAACAGAATGAAAAAATTACTCCTGGAAATAATTTCAGAGAACCAAGGAGGATTTGTCCCCAAGAGGAAAATCACAGACAATGTGATAATTGTACAGGAGGCTATCCACAATAGTATCCAAAGAAAGGAAAGAGGAATGATTGTGAAGTTAGATATTGCTAATGCTTTTGATAGAGTTAATCATAACTTTATTACAGCAGCTCTCAAAAGGTTTTTCTTTTCAACAAAGTTCATAGAGATTATACAGGCATGTATATCAAAACCTTGGATAGCTGCTTTAATCAATGGTTGATCCAGTAAATTATTCCAAAGCACATGAGGTCTAAGGAAAGGCTATCTGCTTTCTCCATTCTTGTATATCATCATGGCTGAATCACTGAGTGCTATGCTAGAAAATCAGAGAAAAGAGAAAAAAATAACAGGGATCCACATTTCGAGAGGAGTCAAAGATATAAACCACTCTCTCTTTGTAGATGATACCCTTCTCATAGGCAGGGCATCCTGCATTATTGCAAAACATTTCAAAAAAGTCTTGGATGAATTTCTCCTAGCCTCAGGAGGAACTTTAAACAACTTCAAATGCAGAATTTATTGCTGGAACACTCCAACAACAACAATGCAACGTATCTCACAAATTCTGGAAATACCCCTACAAATAAATTGGACCCACTTCACTTATCTTGGGCTGCCCTTAGCAAAGGAAGTGGTAAAATCAGAAGTCTGGAACAGGCAAGTGGAGAAAATGAGGGGAAAAATTCAGAACTGGGGAGTGATGTGGCTCAACCTGGCAGGAAGAGTGACACTGATTAAAGCACTTCTCTCGGCCTTGCCTATATATTAGTATGCAATCATTATGGCTTCGGAAAGCACCCAAAAAGAAATGGAACTGATAATCAGAAGCTTCCTCTAGCAAGGAGGAAAACAAGATAATAAAAAAATTAGCCTTGTTAAATGGGAGCAAGTTACTCTTCCCTATGAAAAAGGAGGTATAGCAATAAGACTGCTAGGACTAATGAACATTGCCCTAGGGACAAAAATTATCTGGAGAATGATAAATGGGAATGGCCACTGGTGGGAAAAAGTACTAACAATGAAATACTTGAATGGTCATAGAATAAATCTTCTCACTGATACTATTCCAGATAGGCCATGCACCCAAATCTAGATATTGGTTAAAAGGATAATTCCTCTTATTAGAGATCAAATATCCAAAAATCCAGGGAATGGCAAAACAATTTCTGTCTGGGAGGATAGAATAATGGGGAAAAACCACTTAAATCAACAACAAAATTTAAGGGGCCTTCAGAGATGGATGGAAGAGAAAAGTTTTAACACACTTTATTCTATTTTGGATTGGGATCAGAATAACTGGGTTAGATGGAAAATGCTGGCCACTCCACCAAGACTTAAAAGTCAGTTGGAAATTTTAAAAGTCCATTTGGCTAGGGCTGCGCCCATCAACATAGAAGAGCAGGATGACTTTTTTTGGGACCCAAATGGAGGGGATTACACAGTGAAATCGGGGTACAACCTCCTCCAAAATCTTCACAATCAAAATGACTAGAGTCTTTGGAAGGCCACATGGAATTCAGAGAGTCTGCCCAAAATTAAATTCTTCACCTGGACCCTTCTTAAAGGTAAAATTATTACTTCTGAAAATTAAAAAAAAAGGAATACAAGGGCCTTCAAAATGTGTCATGTGTCAAAAGGAGGAAGAAACTATCCAGCACCTCTTCGTTAACTGTATGGTGGTGATAAGTGCTGGAAATAGGCAACAAGCCCTTTGGAAATAAACATAAATCCAACAATCCAGTTGACAATTATTCATAAAAACTAGGATAAAAGCTACCCATATACAAAGAAAAAAAGGAAACAATAAAAAGGATATGGAAATGTCTCCCTTCAATCCTATGTTGGTAAATTTGGTTAGCCTGAAACAAATGCATTTTAAAGAATAAAAGCCAAATCTAGGCAAGATCTTAGCAAAAACTTGGAGCCAAGTTGCAAAGATAATTAGTACAAATGGACTCTCAAAAATGGACCAAAATAATTTACAACAAGAAGAGAAAGACTAGTACAGTAAAGCAATGTTAGAAAACAAAGCAAAAGCAGTAGTTACAACAAATAATAAAGAATCCCACATAAACAAGAATTGGAAATTAAGATTGGAGGACAAAGAATTTGCAGAATGGATAAAATAACAGAAGAGACACATTCTCTTTTTTGACAAAGCTGCAAAAAATAACCCAGGCAAAGAAGGGGTAGGAGGAGTTATACTAGACCCAAATGGACAAAAAATAATAACCTATGAATGGAGCCTGGGAGAAATGACAAACAACAGGGCTGAAGCATACAACCTTCTCCTAGGCACAAGGCTTTTAAACAAAAACACATTAAAAAACCCTATAATAGTAGGGGACTCTGCTATCATAATAGCCACTCTAGATGCCAATAAGGACTTCAAAAGCATAGCCATCAATAAAATCTATAAAAGGATCAGAGCAAGTTTTGAAAGTCGGGAAATATAACCTTAAAGCACGTCCTGGGAAACCAAAATAAGGACGTTGATAGCCATGCCAACAAGGCAATTGACAGACCAGTGGGCATAGTCAAAGAGAACAATGAAGTTTATGAAGAAAGTATCCCTTGACCCCCTCTCCCAGTGTAAAGAACGAGAATGTATACCATGATCCACATATATCAGTGCAGGCTCCCAGGTGACCTGACACAGTTTGGCAATCAACAGCAGCAGGCTTCTTCACATCAGAGACCAATAATTCAGGACCAAAAACCACAAATCAATGAAGAAAGTCCACAAAATGGGAGTGCGGAGACTGATGAAGAACCATCGAATAGGTATTGTGGGATTCTGGAGATCAATGGACGAGGCCTGACTTTAGTAGCAGCGGAAGAGGATCTCATAAATGCTGTCGAAGTCGTTGATGGTGGTAGATCAACAGCCATCAGGCACTTTCTTGCACGAGAGTTAGACAATAAGAAAAGGTGGGATTGTAAACCAGAATGGTATTTCGGGTAGAGTTTCAGCGGTAAGTGGTTTCGGGAGGGAACCACTCGATTCCACTCGTTGATGGACATGTATCATGAGGGAGGTGTGAGATTACCACCTTTTTAGGCGGGTACTCTCTGTGCGATTTGCGCACCCGATATTCTTGCTAACCATTGGATCTATTGTGTGTGGATTGATGGTGGAAGTGGGACGTGCAAGTTTTTTGACCGGTCAGATCTGACGGAAGATTTTATATGGTGGAGGTCGAGCCTTATAAAGGTAAGCTTTGAAGATCATGCCAAGGCTTCGAAAAAGCAGAAATCATTAATTACTGTGTATTTTGTATATGCCGATTTTTCGAGGATAATGGCCTTTGACTTTATCCGCCTTTTCAAAAGTTAAGTCATTTTTTGGAGTTCATGTCATCTTTTGGAAAGTTAACCCACATCTTAGAACCATGAATCCAACTCTTTTGTTTTGAATTTTATGGATTCTGGGTAGAAAAAGTAGATGAAGGGACTGCGCTCCCATTCATGCACTACTTTTGAACCTACCCTCCCTTGATTGTACAAGGAACTAGCTTCCTTTCCCTCTTTTTTGCAATATATAAAAAGTAACCAAGTGTGTTAAAAAAAATAACAAAAAAAAATTATGATTTAATTATGTCCTCCATTGGGTTATTTCACTTTAATTTTTTGCTTTTATATTTTTATGTTTGTAAGATCTATTGTGTTGTAGGGTTTTCCTTTGTGTTTTATGGCAAATTTGAAGCATATAAGTAACCATCTTTTGTTGTTAGGCTTATAAGTCACCTATAACTTAAGTGAAGGGATTTGTGCTCACTTGTAGAAATAATTCACACTAAAACCACATGTAAACATAATTGAAATACCAGATAGCCAATATAACAATAGAGGCATGCACATGAATCAATACAAGAACTAAAAATCCTCTCATTAATACTGTCACCAATTGAAATACATGTACAACAAGCTTGTCAAAACCCAATAGTGAGACGAGAGCAAGTCATATCATCTTCATAAGATAACACTAGCCTCACAATCCCTCACAATCCCTACAAGAATGTGTGTCTATTGAAGTTAGAATTGATTAAATCCTAGGATTGTGTTCATTGGGAATTTTTAAGAATGATTTTGCTTATGATGGGTCTTTATGTGCGAGTAGTGGGTTGGATTACGGTGTGCATCAATTCTGTAAATTTTTTCGTATTAATTAATGGGGTTCCTTCATCTTTATTTAAGGTCTTGAGAGGATTAAGGCAAGGTTTCTCAGTCTCCTCTCTTTATTCTTGCCTATCATTTATGGTTTGAGTAGGAGGATTTTAGAGGTTCACTCTTGTGGATTTATATCGGGGTGCACATCCACAAAAACTTATCCATCACACACCTTATTTGTTTTATGATGTTCTTATCTTAGGGGAGGTGTCTATTTATGAATGGAATATTTTACATTAGATTATTTTCTCCTTCAGTGATGCTAGTGGTCTCTATATGAGCAAGACAAAATCCTCTTTGATTGCAATGACTCCAGATGAGGCATTGGTACTAGAGAATGCAATTTTTTGTTGTTGTGAAGGCTACTCCAATGGGAAATGGTTTAAAGTACCTTGGTTTCATTCTGAAACCCAAAAAAATGGTATTAGAGAATAGGAGTGGCTGATTGATCAATTTGAAAAGATTTTGTCATTGTGGTCACATAAATGGCTAACTATGGGGGAAAAATTGGTACTGGTTCAGTTGGTTCTTAAACGTATTTTGGTCTATTGGAAGCATATTTTTATGATGCCAAAGAACATAATTAAGTGGATAAAATCTTACATAACAAGATTTATTTGGGCAGGGTCTGGGGAAGACAAAAATTTCTATCTTGTGCCTCTGTAAGAAATATTTCTACAAAAAAAGAAGTGGGATGGGGCTTAAAAAAATGTACAGTTTGGGTGGGATTTATTGGAAAATATTTTATGGAACGCCTTAAATGGTAATGGTATATGAAAGATGATCATCAAAGAAAAGTACCTAAAAAACAACCATTCTTGTTGTGGATTAAAAAAGGGCTTGGGTTCCATGATCAGTTTCATGTATATGGAACAATGTAATGAAGATTAAGCACTAGTTGATCGCGAGTTTGCGGTGGGAGATTGGAAAAGGCATAAAGGTGGAGATTGGTTTGGATCCCATTAAAGGTTTTATTGGGTGTCATTATTTTCCTACTCCACTTATCAGGTATATTTATAATATGGCAATCTATTATATAAATCAAATTTATGCCTCTCATGATCCCATCACAGTGACACCATCCTGGACACGAGCATGGGATATTGGTTTAATTGGTGATATGGTAGTTTCTTGGGAAAAGTATGTTCATAAATTGTTCTTGGTGAGTATGACCTTGATATAAATTGATGCTATCCTCTCATGGGATGGAAAATCTACACAATGTCAGATCACATTAAAGGATACATATAATTATATCCCTGGACATGTACAACATTCGTGTGAGGATCGATGTTGGTTTTGAAAAATTTGGAAGTGGAACCTCCCCCTTAAATTCAAATGTTTCAGTTGGATGGCATGTTAGAACACAATTTTAACATGGGGAAACTTATGTCATAGAGGCTACATAGAATGTGGGGGATGTGTCATGTATAAATCATAGCTTGAAGATGTGTTACATCTTTTCTTCCATTTTCATTTTGCAATTTCCATCTAGTCTGGTGTATTGAATTTTCATCATATTAAGGCTAAGTGGAATCATAATTTTGTGGAGGCTTGTTTATTGGAATGGTTCTTGAATTATAAGGTTTTTTGTGCTCTCCCTTTTTACATCTTCTGGGGAATATGGAGGTGTAATAATGCCTTTATATTCAAGGGTGTTTCAACAAACATGAATACTTGTATGAATATTGTTCCATTTTACATGAAATTGGGCCAAAATATGAGAAGGGATCTTCGAGATGTATACAATGTGTGGATATATGGTGCATATATATAGTTGGGTTCTTTGATTGGGTGGCATGCTATAATACTTGTGGCAGTGAGATATATATAGTCTTAGAGCTAGGTTCTTATTATCACTTTTGTTAGAAAAGTGGGGTTGGTTCCAATACTTGAGTTGAGATAATCACTCTTTGGGGAGTTATTTTTTGTGCGAAATGGTTGTCCATTGATTCTATGGATGTTGATGGAGACTTTAAAGTTGTTATCGAATGGGTTCTTATGAGAACTAGTTTTGCACCTCCCATGCTTGTAAGTTGGATGAAACATATTAAGATGTTGATTAGTAGTTTTCAAGGACTGACCTTTGCTTATATTTACAGGGAGCAGAATGTCATTGCTAATGCTTTATCCAAGCAAGGGTGCAACAAATTTTTTGGGGAGATCACTTTATCTACTTTCTACAATGATTATCGTCTTAGATCGGGGAAAATACCTATTGCATAGACACGTTTAATAAAATATGGTTCAACTGATATTTCTATGAGTATTTTTTGTGTGATTAAGGTAATTTTGGGAAAAATAATATGTCAACATGATAGAATATTTTTTGTGATGAGTCATAAAAATATGGACTGTGTAGTTTTGGATGTATATAGACACTACATAGCGTAATGTGTGTGGTTGTATTTTATTACTATGAAGTACATGTTTAAACTTGTTAGCAGACTATATGCGAGACGGGGTATATCTTGACACATTTTGCATATGTAAACAAATTTTTATTAATAGAAAGTTGTTGGTTTCTTCTCTTTAACAAAAAAAGAGGTGATCAACCCCAATATCGAAAACCAAAATTATCTTTTTGTCTTGACCAATGCTAAGAATAAAATGAACATTGCAAAGGTAAGAACTAATTCTCAAAAGCTTCAAAGTGAAACCAGACGTTGGTCGATTCCCAAAACACCTTGGGACGAAAGAGTCAGTCACCTTTGTGATACTAAGAGGGTTGAGGATGAAAAACACTTTTTCGTGGATTGCCCAAAACTTACTCATATCCATTCTAATTTTTAAAATCTTTTCCACACTACCAACCTTCTTAACATGTTAAGTCAACAAAACTATGATGATCTAGGAATGCTTCTCTCGCTTCTTTTTGATCATAGAAATAAAATGTTAAAACATATAAGTTAATCTCTTACTTTCTTAAGGTTTGATAGACCATATTGGTCTTATTGGATGTTAATCATCATCATCATCAATATAGAATTAAATTATTAGATTATTAAAATAGAGTTAAATTAGTATTAATTTTTATTATTATTAATAATAGTAAATATTGGTCAAATAGTGAATTAGGGTTAGAATTGAATATTTCTATTAAATACTAAATTAGTATTAAAATAGAGTTAAAATTTTATAGATTTAAAATAGAACTAAAAATTATATTAAAATATAATTGAAGGCTACAAATAGAAACAAAAATGAGAAGAATAATTAATAATGAAAAATATAGGGAAAGGGATTAAGGGGATATGAAAATATTAGATTAGAAAAGATTAAGAGAAGAAATTAGAAAGGATGAAGAATATGAGAGAGGGGGTGGGGAGTGGGGTGGAAAAAGGTATCAAAGAGAACCAAAGAAGATCAGGGGCATGGTGAAGGGGAAGGGCTACGAAGAATGGTTAGGACTAACATCAGAGTTAGGGAGAACCCTTGCATGATGTAGGAAGCCTACTATTAATTTTCAGCCAAGGAGGAGTTGAGACCAAGGTACTAGAAGGGATTGCTTGCTTATAATGTATAATTATAAGCTAATCTACTCTTATTTATTATATATTTCATTATTTCCCCCCAATTCTTGTAATTTATTACATACATTCAATTACAATTAGTATAACTTGGATAATATGATATAAATATTTCACATGCCTCTATAGATTTTTGGTAGGACACAATATTTGGATCTCTATTTGTCTTATATGTAAAATACATGTGTGAGTACCAAAGGAATGATATCTAGGAGATAGAGTGGGATTCTCAGCAGCTATACCAATCATGATCACTATCAAACTTCAGAGGTAAGAGGTATGCAAACATCTTATCCTCCCTCTTAATCTATTAAATCATGTTAGAGGCTATATATAAGAAAAATTAAAGAAAAATCCTATCCTCAATCTGTGCAGATCTTAGCAAAATATGTGGGTTTGAACTCTTAGCCACATGGTAGGTTTCTCATACAAACTCGAGGGTGTCAAATAGGGTTATAACATACCCCAAAAATCTTCACTGGCGCATAAAAAGCATAATATTGATTCTTTCTAGCCATTTTTTTCAAAAGGGAAAAAGTAGTTATAAGTGGGCATTTCCAAACCCTAATAGTTATTCTTAGCCTTGATATGGTGGGTTAATCACTATTTTTATGACCATATTAAAAGGGCTTAGCCACTACTTTTCCTATAAATAAAGGCTTGAGGTTTCTCCATTCATTGTAGGTAGATGCTACCAAAATTATCCTAAAAATTTTGAAAACTCCTTCCTTTTGATAAGTCTTTTGGATCTCCGTACTACTTGCTCAATTAAACAAAGAGGGTATCTATATACACCAAGGAAGGAAAGGACCCTCTTAGGGAGGAAGATTTTGAACCACTGTGATAGCCTCAACCATGGTACTCTCATGAAAATGCTTTATAAACATTTTTATAGAAAAAAATAAAAATAAAAAGAAAAATAAAAAGGGGACTGAGTCAAGGGACACAAATTCCAGAGCTAAGGAGGTGGACTGTAGGGAATTCTATGGGTTTCTTGTGAAAAAATATCAATTGGATTAAGATAGCCATTAAATATAAATTGGTGAACTTGAATGAACCAATCATGAATTAAAGGTGGGATGCTAAGGAAGTACATAGGCCATATTGCCTTGGAGAACACTCATAAGAAATGGATGACAAATGAATGAAAATGATTGTGTTAGCAGCAAGGATAGGGAATCCAATCCAAACACAAAAGAAAACAAAAATGACAGAGGAAAATGGGGGCATTTCAACTTCATTCAACACACTCACTCATTCATGCATACATAAATTTTACACTCATTCACTCAACGATACAAAAATCAACATTCAAAAAGAAGAGAAGATAAGAGAAAGAGAATAAGAAAATGATGATTTTGGTTAGCAATATTAGTGATCATGTGGTTTCTCCTTGGTGAGGAGAAATACCTTTAGAATCCCTGTAAAGCTAGAGGGTGGAGATGGTTTTCTCTGTATTCCCTTAGTGGTGTCAGTGGAGGATTGTGTCCTTGGATTCCTCGAGGGAGAACCTATGAAACCTTATTGTTGTTGGTTTATAGTGGGTTCACAATTCCCCTAAGTGGGTGGAACCTCTGTGTTTTGTTTTAAGGGTGGAGATTTACTCTCTGGATTTCCTTGGTATCTTTGGGGTAGAGGCAACTGGCCTTTGGATTTCCTGTGTTTTATTGACTGCTGAATGGTTGGTGGTTGAAGGAAGGAAATCCTTTGGATTTCCTTTTTCAACTGGCAGTGTTGTTAAATCCTTGAAGTAAGCCCCTTAGTCTTTAGAATCTAGCTCAGGGGTGAAAAACAACAAGTGATCTTGGCTGCAATTGTTTATGGTTTGGAGGAGCTTCCTTGTACCAGACACAGTTGTCCTTAATATTCAAGATAAGTGTTCTTGTACACCTATCATTTTAATGAATGTAGGTTTTTTTCTGATTAAATGATGTTTGTAATAATTAAGGAATACCTATGATCATTCTCATTATGTTTCACTGTAATATGTGTTATTGAATGTAATTTTATACTTATGAACTACTTCTGTCAATCCATGTTGATTGTCTCATTTATGCGTGGTGTAAAATAATAAATTAAGGAAAAAAGAACATTGTCAAAATGATTATTGTCTCTGAGATGTGATTTAGTGCTCCATATGTAGGGATTCCTGATTACCTGTGAAAGTGTCACCGGGGTTCCTAGAATTTGGTGATGTGTCGACTTGGGATTGGTTCTCATGACCAAAGTTGGAGGCATCATTATGTGGTATCCATGGTTAAGGCATGTAGTGAAACCATCATTGGGGAAAAGAGTTGTGCCCATGTGACCGTGACTCGAGGAAGGAGATCTGGGGCCATTCTCCATGTGTCCACATGCATGGTGACCGAGGGTGGGGCTTAGCAGCTGAGGGAGAAGGCTCCACCCCAAATGAATGGTGGAGATCACTGTAATCAGATGGTGTAGAGGGATGGCACAATCACTGCATGTCATTGAATGAAGCGTGATTGATATGGGTCGTCTAATGTGAGCCCCATAACCATGAGATGGAACCCGAATTGCACCACCCCTTGTCAAAAATTCACCTTCGTGCACGTTACCCTAGCATAATCCATGGACCAAGAGAACCAATGAATGAGAGCTATTAGATCAACATGAAGGTTAATCATTTAGTGGGATGTGACATGCAGTGGGGACCACCAGACATGGTGCTGGGATTAATTAAAATTAAATACACACACACATATATAACAAAAAAATAATAAAATTATTATTAATAAATAATAATATTTAGTATCCCATTCCTCTAGCAGAACTAGAGGGGTTGGTTTTCCCAATAACAACCAGTCCCACTAGAGAAGGGGTGGGATGGGGTTTTCACTATTGGTATCATAACATCCATGTTCAACACTTGGACTGAATCAACTCTTTCATGAGAAAGTGAGGACAAAGGTATCCTCATGGAAAAAACCTCATTAATTTTTATAAATTAATTAAAACAATTGTTTAGGTGTTAAAATCCAATATAAATAAATTAATAACAAACCCAAATGGGCATTGTTCACTATGTGACATGTTTGAAACAACAAAAAGTTAAACAATTGGCATGATTGAATAGGTTACTAGCTGTAATAAATTATGAATTTTGCAGGCCTATAGATTACATATGGTAAATTGTTGTTTTTCTATAATTATGTGCTAACATGGTCATTTTATTACAGACATGTTTTTATGGTAGTGTTGTAAGGGAAGTACCCTGTGTTTAATTGGTTGTTTATTTTATTGATGGTTCACTAACCGGTTAGATGGCTTGAATTGTATTGATACATAAGAATTATTTAATCTCATGAGAAAGTTGATGTGGTTGTTTTGGCATGACATGATCACCATGGCGGTACCATGAGTATAAAATTCATGGCCATAATTGTGTGTTTATTTATTTATTTGAATTATCTAACAATGCATGTGATTGAAAACACATCACAAGCAACCTGAGTCATAGATAACAAATAAATGAATAGTATAATGGTGCAATACAATTATGATTAGTCACAACATGGTAGTGAAGGGATCAACGTTCATGAAGAGGAAAGATCAGTTGACCAAGGAGGAGGGAATCACTCTCCAGATTGGATGGACACTTTGAGGAGCCTAAGGGCTGAAGTCATAAGTTTCAAAGCAAATAATGAGATTCTGGTGTTGGTGGCTGAATTTTCATGTTCTTACCCACCTTTTTACCCTGTTTCCTCTATCCATTTTACACCATTGTTGGTCAATTTACATTCTAAACTGCACAGGTATACCTCTTGTCATGTCTTTATGAATCATTAATTAATGAAGCATAGTCATAGGGGATTGTTGCCTAAGTGGCTTTCTAATTCGATTATTCTTGCATATTTGGAGGAAGAATGACCTCGATCGTGGGTTAATGAATGGTGACCATCAAGATGGTAGCGCTATCTTGGGACATCATTTGCGACGGTGGATCAACCTCTCAATCAGCACACTGCTATATTTATATTCTGTTTTGCTTTGGAAACCACCATGTAATTGTAGGTAGAAAACTGCCATAATTATAGGAGTTATTAGTGTTAACAAATTGTATAAATAGAGTTACGGGGTTGTTAAAGCCAACAATTAATACCATAGAAGAATTACGTTAACTTTGAGTCTGTAACATCATACTTTGTAAGGTCCTTTTTTATTAACAAAATTATGATCTTCTGAGCATTTCGTGACTTTTCGATCTTGCCACTGTCCTGATCAGGGAGTTGGGCCCACTCTCCTCATGAGATGGTGATTGGGCCCACTCTCCTCAATCTGGTCCAAACCCTTCACAGTCCCAGAATTGGCATGGACCTCCTCCTCCTTCAAGACAATTATCCCAACCTATGCCACAATAGCAGATACAACTGCCTTCTAATTCATCCATCAGTAATCCTCCTCTTCGTCCACAACTACCTGTTCAATCCAATCCAAATACAAACAATAGAGGGGCTCAGCAGGTTAAGACACTCAACCTCCCTACACATAGTATTGCCACCATGGAATGTAACGAATTAAATCTCCGATCCGATCGGGTGGTGAATACTCAGACTTCACCAATAATTTTTGAACATACCGATGATGAAGTCTTAGAGCTAGAACCTAGGGATTCTACTAGAACAACTGAGGATGAGTCAAACAATTGTTAGTAGAGATTATAAGACTGGTCCACCTTATCCTGAGAGATTATCATTGAGCAAACAAATTCCTCGTCCTGAATTTGACTTTTTAGGGGAACTGTAAAATTTATTTGTCAAAATCCCATTACTTCATGATATGAAGGACGAACCGATTTATGCAAAAAAAATTAAAGAATATTGCTCTAAGAAACCTGGTAGAAAACTAAAGGATCCACTCACTATTCACGTTATGGGAAAACTATCAGACATAATGATGGGGAAGCCTATCCTTGTTAAATACGGGGATCTAGGGAACCTGATTTTGACAATACATATTAATGGGGTTGATATCTCGAATGTACTGGTAGATTTGGGGGCAACAATTAACGTCATAACCTATGCAACCATGATTACCTTGGGTCTTTGAAACCTTAAGCCAACTCCCATCGTCCTATAATTGGTAGATTGGTCTACTATAAGACCGATAGGGAAGCTGGAAGATATAACTATTTCAATAGACTCGTGGAAATAGCCTATTGACCTTTTGGTTTTACATACCCAATCCCCAGCCGGTGGACATCCTTTGATTTTAGGAATACCTTGGCTTGCGACTGCAGATGCTTACATTGGGTGTCAGTCTGGAAATATGGTAATATCCAATGGGGCAGCTACAAAGAATATTACCCTCTACCCCCCTGCAAAACCAAGTTCATCAAATAAACTAGGATTTACCTTGATACAAAAATATCTACCTATGAAAGAGCTTGAGCCGTAGAATGAAGATGTTAGATCCATCCTTACCATCAGTAAGGATCTTTGTTTTAAGGATAAAATAGAGGATGATGCCATTAGCACCTTTCTCAACAGTCCCAACTCCGTTTCTGATCCAACCTGCCAGCTATTAGAATCTGTCATGAATTGCAATGTTTAGGAAGATATCGAACCATAAACAAAAGTTGGAAATATTCCTATAATTGTACCCTGTGACAGTATTTCTGTAGAAATTGAATCAGGGAAAATGCTAAATATTAATCCCCACCTTTCACCCTCCCAAACCGAATAGTTACTTTAGGTCCTTCAAGAACATAAAGAAGCCTTTGCTTGGGAGTATACAGATATTAAAGGCATCCTTGCTGATTTATGTACCCATAACATATACATTAAAGAAGAATTTCGACTTGTTAGGCAGCCATAGAGAAGAATGAATCCTTCCTTAAAAAACATTGTCAAAGATGAATTATAGAAGCTATTATATGTGGGTTTTATTTATCTGATATCAGACAACCAATGGGTTCCCCACTGGTCATTGTTCCTAAGAAGAATGACAAGTGGCAGATTTGTGTTGATTACAGGTAATTAAATAAAGAGACTTTAAAAGACCATTTTCCCTTACCATTTATTGACCAAGTCCTTGATACATTAGCCAAAAAGAAGTTTTATCCTTTTTGGATGGATTTAGTGGATACAATCAGATACAAATAGCTCCTGAGGATGAAGATACAACTACCTTCACATTCCCTTGGGGAACCTTTGCCTATCGAGTCCTTCCATTTGGTCTCTGTAATGTACCTGCTAACATTCAAAGGGCAATATTAGGATTTTTTTCTGATCTAATCAATGATAGTGTTGAAATTTACATGGATGACTTCACCCCATATGGGGATTCTTTTGAAGAAGGTCTATAAAACTTAGAGAAAATACTTAAAAGATGTAAGAAAACACATGTTTCTCTTAGTACAATAAAATGCCATATGATGATGAAGGAAGGAATAGTGTTGGGACACCTGCTTTCAGCTGCAGGAATTCAGGTTGATCCTACTAAGGTAGAGGTAATATTGAATTTTCCTACACCTAAGACACTGACACAAGGACGTAGCTTTATCATTTTTGCTAGCTATTACAGATGTTTTATAAAAAAAAATTCTAAGACATCATTTCCACTTTTTCAATTGTTACCTAAAGATGTAGAGTTTGTGTGGATAAATGAATGTGAAGTAGCCTTTAAGGAAATCAAAGAACTGGTTTGTGAAGCTTTGATATTACATGGTCCTGATTAGAAGCTCCCATTTCACATCTCTAGAGAAGCTTCTCAAACAACATTAGGGGAATTTCTGGGAAAACAAGAGGACAATAAACCGTACGTGATCTATTATGTCAGCAAGAAGTTGACTCCTACTAAACTAAACTATATGGTAACTGAAAAGGAGTTATTGGCTGTTATTTATGCTATTAATAAGTTTCAACATTACATTATAGGGTATCCTACCGTTGTGCACAGTGATCATACAACTATCTAGTATCTGATGAATAAAATGATGACCCCTAGTCGTATTACAAGATGGTTGTTGTTAATTTAAGAATTTGATATTACCATTGTAGATAAGACATGGACAGATAATGTAGTTTCATATTTCCTCTCTAGGATCGATACTAGTGATGAAGGTACACATGTAGAGGATAGTTTTCCAGATGAACATCCTTTTTCAATTTCTACTCACACTTCGTGGTATGCAGATATTTCTAACTATATTGTTATAGGAAAAGTGCCTCAACACCTATCGTATAGAGAACAACGAAAGATTATCCATCAAAGTGCCCGCTACTCATGGATAGAAGGATATATATTTTATACGAGACTTGACCATCAAATCCAGTGCTGCATAAGTGAGGATGACATCTATGATGTCCTGAAATATTCTTAGTATGGCCCCTGTGGGGGACATTTTATAGATAGGTGGATAGGTCATAAGGTGTTGCAAATGGGGTACTATTAGCCTTCTATTTTTCATGATGCAACGAAATATGTTTGAGGGTGAAATATTTTCCAACAAATGGGTCAGCCTGGTTGCGCAGATGAGATGTTGTTACAACCTCAACTGGCTCTTTAGCCCTTTGAAAAATGGGATATCAATTTTGTTGGGCCATTCAATCTGCCTTCACATCAGAAAGTTTACATTCAGTTTTGCACAAATTATGTGACAAAGTGGGTAGAGACCAAGGTTGTTATGAAAGCAATAGAATAGGTTGTCTCAGAATTTTTATTTGAAGAATTTTTTTCTTACTATGGAGCTCCTAGAGAGATAGTTTCAGATGGAGGGGTGCAGTCTATATCACATCTGATAGCAGGAAGAAGTATGTAATTAAGCGTAGGGTAACATCTCCACATCATCCTCAGGTGAATAGTCAAGTGGAGAGCACAAAAAAGGTACTGGAAAATATTCTTACAAAGACCATAGTGAACCATCGCCGAAATTGGGTTGAAAGCCTTCCTGAGGCACTCTGGGCGTATAGAACAAAATGGCAAAGACAACATGATTTTCACCATATGATCTTGTCTATGGGAAATCCCCTTTGTTTCTGATGGAATTTGAAATTAAGATGCTCAGGAAAACCCTTGAAGTAGGTTTGGATCTTTCAGAATCCTAGAAACAATGTTTGGAACAATTAAATGAGTTGAATGAAATTTGTTTGGTAGTTGTCCAAAATACAGTAGGTGATGTAGCTCAAAATCTACCTAGAAGTTACATAGAAGTAGACAACCTCCAGGAAAACCATCAGGTCTCCATCATTGAGATGGAAGGCAAGTTGTGTGATCAAGTTGTTTCTTTTTTAGTTGGTACATGTTCTAATTATAGCTACATCAGCCTATAGCTTGTTGAGAAATGCAGTTTGGTCAAGGAATTGCATGGAGAACCATGGTTGGTTCAATTGGAAACTAGGACCAAAAGAAGTATTAATAACTGGGTGAGGTCATGTGCATTGGCGCTTAGTGGAAGGCCTAAAACAACACACTTGAATGTATTTCCCTCAGGACAACACTTGAAGTAGGTTTGGATATTTTAGAAGCCAAAAAACACCGACTGGAACAGTTAAATGAGTTTGGTACTTGTCCATAATACTGCTACAATTCAGCGACATCGAACTAAATGGAACAGAAAATTTATTAAGAAAAAAGTGTTTCAAAGAGGATATTGGGCATTTCTTTATGATTCTCGGTTCAAATATTTTAAAGGAAAACTTTTCTCCAGATGGATGGTGTTCTCACTCAGATTTTCGTTAGAAGTTATGGGAAGAAGGAAAGGGATCCGAGGTAACCACAAACCAATCTTTTAAGTATAGAATCTAGCCAATTTGTACTTAGAGAGGGCTCTCTCTTTATAATTTAGCTTTGTTTTGTGTGATATTAGGCTAGTTATTAATGTTCAAGGTTGTTTTGTTTGAGAGTGGTGGAATTCTGAAAAAAAATGGGCAAACTAGGTTTCAGGCCATTGGGCTTTGGGGTCAATCAGGGATAATTCACTCGATTAAGTCAAATTGCTGAGATAGGATTTCAACAGGCAAGATAATAGAGTAAAAACAAACTTTGGGGCTTGAATGGATGGTATTTCTGTTAAAAACAAGAGAGCAATTAAGAATCCTCAAGTTAGGATTAGAAAGAAGAGGGGAAGATAGGTCAACCAACATAAGGCAATTAAGAATCCTATACCAGGGACTTATTAAAGATAACTACAGGGATAGAGGAGCAATTAAGAATTCCTTTGCCGAAATAGTTTAGAAGGAAACATGTAAATCACATACTATTGATAGCAGAGAGCAAGGAAGCTAATTCTGATATACTTTGACTATTTTACCATTTAGCTTTAAGATGCATGGAACATTAAAACATGTAGAAAACACATAAATCACAAGGATAGAATACTTATTTTCTATTAGACTACAGATGAATTTGATGAAATTTCCTCAACTTTTATTCCTTTTCCAGCAAAAATCTAGACTTGAGTACAAAGCTTTCTCCGCTTGATAGTATAGAGTTACAGAAATGTTATATAATCCACCCCTCAACACTTCAGATGGAGAAGTATTTACACAAAAATTATATTAAAATATCTCATAACTAAATAAGAATTATTCTAGGAAATACAAATATCTTTTACAACAATATACAGACAGATGGTCTAAAATATAGAGACAGATGGTAAACAGATTGTTGTTGTCCCTTGATTTATTGAAGGAGCTGGAGGTTGAAACTCGATTTTGGCTCTCATTGTTGCTTTGGTAATTGTGTGCTGGATCTTGATTGACTTTTCCCTACTGATACTCTTTCACCTATTTTTGATACACTTTACCTGTCCACCAGCTTTCATCCTTTTTACCAAACTTTATTGTGGTAAATATTTCTATTTACCTGGCTATTACCATATTAATTTAAAGGATGTCTGTCGTGTTAGTCCACCATTCTTCCTTTGGTATTGTCATCCTTATCGACTTTCTGTAAATTTCATCGGCCTCAGTATATTTCACAAAATTAGGCTGGACTGTGAATAAGTGCTTTACTTCATGTTCAATGAAGAAGAGGTTCTCTAACCCATCGTAAAGCACTTCTCCTGTGGGTAGTGCCTTTTCTGAGGATGAACTAGCTTGAATTTCAGCTTGTGATGTAGTTTGTTGATGTAGTCTATCTGAACCATTAGCCTATCATTGATGACTAAAGGACTGGGCAGTCCTTTACTCCTTAAGATGTCAAAATTTCTCATGAACTTATCTATATCTTCCTGCATACTTTGATATCTTCGCTCCAGGCCTTGCATTCAATTCATTTTTGTCAGAACTCTCTTCAGTTCGAGGATAGTAGCAGTCCTATCCTCAATGTCCAGTTTCTCCAACTGTTGCCTATTTTTACTGTTTAGAAAATTTATTAACTAGATTGCCTCTTCAGGCTTTCTACCTAGTTCTTCTCTGGCTTCTAAATTGCTTCAAGAGTAGGCTTAACCAAATCAATTTGTTCAAAAATAATTTGAATGGATGACCAAATATCATTGTTCGAATCAATGATATTGGTCCACAATATTTTCTTGATTTCTGCTAAAGGCCTGTCAAATGTCAGGTCCTTCTCTAATGCCTTGATTTGTTCAGCCATGCCTTTGTTTTTTCTTTTCTCCTCTGCATAGTTGATCTTTGAAAGATCATACTTTTGCTCCAAGGCAGTGAATTTCTCTTTTACCCTCTGTAACTCTGTTACTTGGAGCTTCATTTCTTCCATTGACTTAATTAAGTCCTCTGTTCTCTGTGTTGATGTACCTACTTGTGTTGTACCTGTTTCTTCCACTGGTGTGTTTGTTTCCAAAGGAATGTTTGGTACTAAAACAATTGCCATAGTGGAATGGACTGCTGTTGAAACTATAGGCACTACAGTCTGTGGCTGGGTGGTCGATTCACTTTTCCTTGACTGCACTGCTTTCTCCAATTCCTACTTTGTTTCCTTCAATTTCTCATTTAACTTAAGGACCAAGTCCATAAGTTCTTCTTCATTTTTCTTCTCTATAACCTCAGCAGTTTGAGGGTGAATGAGTGGCGGCAAATTCAAATGTTTTCTAAGTGCGGCTATGTCTTCATTATTTTTCTTGATTAAGATTTTTGCAGCCTTAACATCTTTTGGGTCATGACCCAACTCAATTACTAACTCTTCCAATGATTTTATCCTATTATCTTTTGCTTGTGATGAGTCTTTTTCTAGCTGCAATTGAGCTATAGTGTTGCTCAATGAATTTTGCAATCTATGAGCCATCATTGCTTTACTGGTCAATGTTGAGTAGACCATCTCACCCGTTTTCTTATGTAGCTCAATCTGGTCGATTGGGTGGATGTCCTTAGCCAAAACCTCAAAATCAATTTTGAGATAATCTGCCAAGGATTTTGGCTGCTGCACTGTGGGCTTCAGGAAACTCATTTTCATTTTTCAATCTTTGATGTCAAAGGCTGACATCAATCTGGTCTAGTTTGTAGGGGCCATATTTAAGTACTGAGCATATGCTTGTGCTTTAAGCTACTCATTCTTTGTCTTGATCTCCTTAAACTTCCCCTTTATATCTATAATATTCTCAGAAGAAGACCTGAAGGATGACACTTCTGTGCTGGGTTGTCTTTCTAGCTCTTGCCTTTATGAACTTGAGGGTGTCCCACTTGTTGGGAAAGTCTGTAATATATCTGTCCCTTCCTTCCTCATGCTCTCTGTAGTCTCCTCAATGAATTCCTCCTATGAATATGTATTCATCCTTTTCCTCTTAGCAAAGGGTTGATCTGTAGGTATGCTTAGAGCGGTAGCTACTTCCCTTTCTCTTTTCAAGTTTCTTTCCTCATTTAGAGGAGTCTGTAGCACTGGAGGATTTCCCATATTAGTTTGAGCTTGATGTGGCTGTGGTGGAGCTAAATCTTCATAGATTTCAGACTACTCTGATTTCTCTTGTTGTTCTACTGTTTCTGGTTGTTTTGATGTAGATGGAATTGGTTCCTGAGTTTGCTTATGTGAAGGCTCTACTGTGGGAGCACTGGGTTCCTGTGCTGGCCTTTAGGGAGACTCTGTAGGCACTTGTACAAAGGAGTCCAGGTCAAGTCTTTTCTCCAAATATTCCATCATATTCTCAACTTCAAATTTATCACTATCTTGATCTATCAATGTTCCTTCCCTCCATTCATTCAAATTGGCATATTGTTCTATTTCAGGGATGTTGTGATGGATGTAGGGTGATAAATTGTGTCTTATTCTTCTATCACAGATGAAACTGTGTGGATCATATGCCCAAGAAAAGCTCTTCTTTAAATGCATCTTTGTCTCTATGATTTTTTCTGCTTCTTGCCCTGCTTTTCTGTTGTTGCACACAAATGGGCCTAAGTAGTCTTTGATCCTTAGCTGGGTTTTCTTCTTTTCTTTCATGAAGTGGATTTGATCAAAGTTGATTATTTGCTTGTAGTAATCTAGGGAAAATAATCTCATGGGGACATACTTGGTAAATTTGTAGGGAGGTAGTTCACACCCATAGACTCTGATCTTAGTTTGATTATGGTATAAGTACCAGTCACCTATCCTATACTGCTTTGACAACTGAAGGATTCTTTTGATATCATCACTGATTCTAGGAGGAGAACTTCCTGTCAGCATGGTAGTTATAGGATAGACAAACTGATCAATGAAATCTATATATTAATAGGGAGAAGAGGATGAATGGTGAAAAATAGAGGTCCAGAAAATGACTATCGTAGGGTTACCTTTGGTATCAAACTTATGCACAGAGAATGGGAATTTATTACTTTTGTAATAAAGGAAGAGGTGATACAAGACTACGAAATACTTGAACACTTTCTCATTCTATAGCCTCATGAATTGGTCATGGATTTTGTCAGCTATGAATGTAGCATAGTCATATTTGACAGCAGGAGGCTGACCAGGGGTGAAGATACTCATGAAAACTAGGGTCAATTCATCAACAAACTCACTAGTATTGAAATTCATAATGGCAGTAATCATATTAACAATATCTCTGCCTATATCAGTGAAGAAACATGTTAGGTAGGGAGGGGTATCTTTGGGTATATGATTCTTATCCATGAAAGTATGGCAAATACGGCTGAGTTCAGAACTAGACATTTTGGTGGATTTTTCTAATAATTCTCCAATGGAAATGGGGGTGAAGTTCTGGCCCGGCTGAAGCTGTAAAATTTCGTTAATTGAATCAGTAGTAATGGTAAATAGGACTAACTGGTCGGGGGACATTACGGCTCTGAGGTTAGGGTTATAATTGTCCTAGCATTGGTGGATAATGTCCGGGAAAATGTGCACAAAAGGGAATAGGTACTTTGGGAGATTTGATTCCCAAAGTCCTATGGTATCCGAATTGTTCACGTAATCATCTCGAGATCAACAATATACTTTGAAGGGGCTTTTATCAGGTTCAAGGTCCTTTATTTGGAAGTCTTTATATGCTAAGGGGGGTAATCCAAATCCCAATGAGGAGTAGTGATTGGAGGTACATTGAGGACCACGAGGGTTTCCATCCTGGTTCTTGTGTTTTCAAGGACGAAACTGGGATTTTCAATGAAATTGTCTAAACAGAGGTGCCTAGGAAGTTTTGAACTAAGCTTAGCAACTCAATTCTATTGAAAACTTTGGGTTTTAAAGCAATTTCAGAGGAATTTTAGTATATAACAGGGTTTCCGGGAGAAAATTTGGTAAATAGATGTTCCTGGGTGGTTGGCTGTGATGTTCACGTTTGCAGGATGCACACAGTGGACTGGAGTGGCATGGAAAGGTAGTGTTCAAGGTAGTTGACAGTTTGGGGATGAAATGGTTGATTTTGGTCATATTGAGTGCATGCATGGAATTGTTCTAAATAAAGGACGAAGAATAGATTACACTTGTTTTTAATGCAAATTCAATATTTTGGTGGGTTAGCGACAAAGACAGGTGGTGTCATCTTGACGATGTGATTTTTTGTCATTTATGGGAGGCGGTAAGTGGGTTTCATCGCACCACTTATGGGAGATTTGTGGTATTGAGGGAGGGCCGCGTGATTCCACTCGTCAGTTGACACGTAGCATTGGCGCTTTTTGGAAAACCACTCATATCGTGAGTTTAATGTCTGACCAAATGGTTTAGAAAATTTAAAGTGTGAGAATTTGGAACCCTAACCAGATGTGATGGCCCTCTGCGTCTCCCGAAACCTCGGTGAATCCATGCCTAATCTTGCACGAAGCCCAGAAGCGCAGTCAAGAGCAGGGTTGCCAAACCGATTGATGAATTTGGAGCTACAAAAACGTCCTCTGCATGCCGATCTTCCAAAATTGGAACCTTGCAATGGACGAGCATCGATTAGAGCAAATGAAGCGGTTCGGCAAAAGAAGGATCTACAGATCGGGCGATTGACTGTCTGCTCAGTGGCAGTAGCAAACGAAGATGAAGCCGCCGGTATTTTCGATTATCAGAAGCTGCTACAGGTTTATTTTGGGACTTGTGCAGAACCAAAGTATGGATCTGGGAGCAAATCAAATAATTTTACCACGAATCCTTTTTCAAGCGCATAGGATCTCCGCAAGGCAAGTGAGATCCAAAGTAATGCTCAGGAAATGAAGTTTTTAAACAGATCAGATACAGAGTTGGATGGATCAGACTTGACACAAATCGAGCCACCCCAGATTGCCAGGTCTGGTTTCCAAATCTTTGTAAAGACGCCAAAAGGAAACATAATCGTGATCTGGACTTATGACAGCGACATGGTTTCAGATTTGAAGAACAATATTGCCAATCAGATTGGATACCCGGCTGAGAAACAACACCTATTAAATGAGGGCAGATCGCTGTAGGAATGAAGAACCATGCAATAATACAACATCAAGCCAGGCTCTACAATCATTCTCAATATGAGATTACGAGGAGGAGCCGAAAGCACTGGACCTAGCTCGCAAAGCAAAGGGTCGTTTAAGGAAGCAGTGAAGGGAAAAGGGAAAAACCCCACAGATGTCACTAAACCTCCGGGGCAGTACATTGTAGATCAAATGTTGGAGAGCCCATCTATCGCCATCGAAATACTAGAGGTAAATGATATATATTCATAGACAAAAAAATGCAATTATTTGTAGATTTAATGGCTTTTGGCCTAGAACTGATGCATTGTATCAATGGATCCACTCGGTCTGGAAAAAAAATTGCAAATCTACCTATACCCTAAGGGGTTCTTTATAGTATGTTTTCACATAGAAGAACAAAAGGAAACAGTCCTCAACCAAGGGCCATGGTTCTGGGGCAGTGCTGGACTTTTTATTACCCCTTAGTTTCCTGATTTTGATGCCAATACCATGGTGGTATCAAGGATGCCAGTATGGGTTAGGATGCATAATCTTCCTTTACATTTTTTGCATTCAAAGGCTCTAATAGCAATTGGAAATACCTTGGGGAGAATGTTAAAGATAGACGGAGAGAGACACATAAAAGGAATATTTACTTTTGCCAGAATATGTATCGAGGTAGATCTTAGCCGAGGACTACCTGAAAGCATCATCCTGAATTTCAATAATACATAGTGGAAACAGCCTTTGGACTATGAGAATACAGCTTTCAGATGTCGGGGATGTCAACAAACAGGGCATCTATACAATGCATGTCCAAGCCCCAACAAGAGAAAGCAACAACAAAGGAAGTCGAAATGATGGCAGAACATAGATGCAGCATACAAGAAGGAAACTACAACAAAGAAAGAACAAAATACAGCAAAGGAAAAAGATCAGGACAATAAGGATAAGGAGATTAATGAGGAAAAGGATCAAGAGCTCCAGCTGGAAATAAGTGGTAATAAATGAAGTCACAGTCTCAAAGGATCGGATTTAGATAAGGAACAACCAATGAGCACAATGGAAAACCATATTGCCATTATTGACCCCACTCCCAACATGGATGGTTGGCGAAAAGTGGAGAACAAGAAGGGCAGGAAGACTTAGGCCGGCTAGTTTTTTTGTAGGCTGCACTCCGGATAATAGGAGCGACACTTTCTTTTTCTGCTTTTAGGCAGGACTGTATCTCGCGGGTTGTATGATCTACTTTCATACAGTCAAATTGAATGCTTAATGCATATACTATGTAACTTTTTATTTTAATAAAAAGTTCGATTTTTTTCTTTGGAAAAAAAAAATGTCTGACCAAAGGGCTCGTGCAATATGAGCAATAGCCATTAGATTTGAGAGATCTGATCGGATGGTGGTTAGGGGGTGGGAAGTGACTGATGGTTAATGGAGGGGGCCCGATGTTAATAAAAGGATTTAATTACATCGGGGGTGATGTGATTGATCAAAAGTTATTAATTAATCCTTTACTTAACATGGCGGGGGTCGGGGCTCTTAATTAGTCATGGGTTGACTAATTAATCCCATTTATCAAACGTTATTAAGGTTATATTGCAACTGCGGGGCAGGATATATATTTTTTGGGATTTTAATAATAATACGGGTAATGGGTGATTTTTTCAGAATTTAAATAATAATACCAATTAGTGGTTAATATGACTTTGTAGGATAGGAATATGCACTGAGTTAGCTTTTTCTGAAAGCATTTCATCATACAACATTCATGAGGCATAAAAATGTTTTAATTTCCCTAAATAAAATAGGATTTTACTTAGGAAAAGCTTTATCAAGGGAATGAATGATTTTATGGAGGGGTAAATGTTGATGAAGGGGATTTTAAGTACTTTAGGCATTTCAAATTATTGGGCCGAGGGTTTGGTCCCTCCAAAAGTCAGAGAAATGCTCTGAGCCCCTCTAACTTGTTATAGATACCTTTAGCACTTAGGGGAGATTAGTGAATTTTTAGGGAAAAATGGAGTAAGGAAGTTAATTAATTTGACTTTGGTTCCTTGATGTGCTGTCTTCAATGTGAGTTATGCTTTGTCCAAGTGATGAAAGCAAAATATTTAAGCATTAAACTTAACTATTCACCACACATTTATTCTACAACCATCATCTACTTACCCTACCTACTTTATCCTAGCATTTTTACTCCTTTATTAGGGTGCACTTAGACTGGAAAACCCTTTTCAAACTTTCTTTTCTTTTACATAGTGATATCTATCTAAATCTAACCTTATTACATCCAATGGATCAATTTAAACTTTTGAGCTCCTTTTATTCACTCTACCTATCTACTCATCTGCCAAGATTAAACTGTTTGGTCAGATCTTTATTCTCTATATCTAAAAACATGAAATTGAAAACATGGAATAACCAAGATTAAGCTATTTGGTTACCATGGATTGTGGCATAGGTAACAAGTTGCACACAATCTTTATTATGCATAAAGTAAATAGTAGTGGCATTTGGGTTTGCACACTTTCATGGTCTTTTCTTTTTCAGAGTTAAACCAAGTCAATCATGATATATGACACCTATTGGTATAGGGGCATAACAGATGGGACCATATGAATTTGACACATTGTTTGATAACAAGACTGTTAGACTCATAACAATTGATGAGGCACACACTCCTCTGCTTGTAAATGGACACCGCCTCAGACTATATCACAGTCCAACTTCTAAAGACTCCTTTATTAAACATTTATCTGATAATTCTGGTTTTGAAATTGTTAGTGCAGAGAACTCTTCCTCTGCACCTCTGATATATATATATATATATATATAATAAAATTCAGTTACTACTCTATCATTCTTTTCTTGCGGGTACTTCACTAGAGCTGTTACTCTGTGGGTATTGATTTCGTCTAAGTACCTCACTGGTGCCGTTACTCCTCTGGTGTTGTTACTCCTCCAGTGCTATTAATCTATTCATAGCGATTTCGTTTAAGTACTTCACTCATGTTGTTACGCCTCCAGTGTTGTTACTCTTCTTGTGTCGTCTAATTCTCTTGAATTTGTAGAGGTAGAGGAAATCTAAGATGAGGGTCAGTCATAGAGACAGGAAGAGACATAATGAGTCATAAGAGAACACCAATGGGGCAAATGGTGGTATATCCAGAAAGAGGCATAAACAAGGGAGTGAAGGTATCATTCCAGGAGATGTACCCTTGAGCACCCAAAGAGGACAGACCAACACCCATGCACACCATTATATCAGACCATATAATTCTGCTACTAGAAGGCACCACCATCATTATCATCATGACCATCATCATAATTAGGAAAGAAAGGAAAATGATTGCATCCTTGAGAATTTTAAGAAGGCCAAGCCACCCACATTTGATGGGGATACAAAGATATCAGAGGAATTAGAAGCATGGTTGCTTGGAATGAAGTTTTTCAGGATTCATGACTATTCTTAAAATATGAAAACCAAAATTTCCACCTATAGCTTAAAAGGGAAGGTAGGCATATGGTGGGAATGTTTGAAGAATGTTAGAGGTATTATTGAGAAGGAGATAATTTAACATGAATTTGAAAAAATCTTTAGATAGAAAAA
Organism: Pinus tabuliformis; assembly: GCA_031772625.1. Classification (NCBI taxonomy): domain Eukaryota; kingdom Viridiplantae; phylum Streptophyta; class Pinopsida; order Pinales; family Pinaceae; genus Pinus; species Pinus tabuliformis. The sequence goes on along the minus strand of CM062815.1, from coordinate 79,151,587 downwards.
TCTTTCTGAACACTATTATGATGACAAGGAAAAATATTTCTATGAACTCAAGATAGGGCAATTAACATATGATGAATATGTCACCAAGTTCCTAGAACAATTGAGGTATGTTCCATATCTCAAGGATGAAAAATAAAAAATTAAGAGGTTCATTATTGGGCTACCTATGGCATTCAAGGACAAAATTGAATTGTTGGAATCTTAGACCCTGAAAGAAGCCATTAAGAAACTAAAACATTGCTTGTTGGGATGGGGTCCCCTAGGTTATTTTGGGTTTAAGATAACCCAAATTTTGGTACAATTTTGTAAATAATGTAAAGTCTCTGCGATTTGGATGTGGAGTGTGTAGATGAATAGGAGTCAAAGGGGTTTAGCCCCTTGTTTTATGTAAATTTTTGAGTCGGTCCTAAGATTCAGTCATGGTCAAGGGACCATGGAATTGTATGAAAAGTCTATAAATATGTGTGTCTTAGAAATTCTAAGGTAGTAGTAGAGAAGAACCAAGCAGAGAAAAGATAGAGAATTGGGTTGATTAAAGAGTCTAGGACATGAGCTAGGGCATGAAGGCTTTGCTTCCTGTGCTCAGATAAGGAAAGAAAGGCTCCATAGCTGAGTGCACAAACACCTAGGAAGACTCTGCAACTGAGTGCATGGACCCCTGCAACTATTGGTCGGTGCAACTAACTCTGAACCTGGGTCAGGACCCCCTAAGCCAACATTGCTATGAACAAGAAAAGTGAAAACAAGACATTAAGGGTAGCTCGAAGCCAAGGAACAATACTAGAAATAAGAGAAATTGTCCCAAGAAAGATTGGTTGTCATTGATGTCAACCCAAGTAGCACTAGGGGCTACCCAGATATTTCATGGAACTTTTGACTTGACAACTTACTTTATTCTGAGTCAAGGATCTTCTATATGGATTCTACTTGTCAATATGTTTCCACTGATATATGGAACGCCACATAATTTTTCACAGTTTGAGAGATATTCGTGTTTGAAGTTAGTAACCCCAGTCAGTGGGCTAAGACCCTATCGGGTTGTGGCATGGAACTCATCATTGGTTGTGGTCATTGAATAGTATATAATTAATAATGTTTTTTTTTTTCCAAAAATCCCTTCAACGTTCACTTTTTGAGGACCCTCTCAACTTAAGACATTCATATAAATAGTGACCCTCATATTCTCCTCTAGTAGGGATTTTGTGGCTTCAAATAGGTCATCGTGGAATTTTCACTATAACTTTTTTCTGGGAAGCTTAAGAAACTAAAATTAATCCCCATTTGAGCCAAAATATTTATTAACCTCATGATTGAATTTCAGATCTTGATTCGCTATATTTTCAGAGATATGATCTGAGGAAGTTGTTGGAAATAATACTGAGATGGGGGGTGAATCAGTATTATCAAATCAATTCTTTTTCATTTCACAATTAGATTTGTATACACTACTTCAATTATGGGAATCTGCGTATATACACTACTGTGACTAAAGCAACTAGCATATATCAGCAAACTTATGATTCATTAAATGTTGATCTTTAATCAGTGCATCAGAACTTCATTAACCATAAGAATGGCAAACAGGTGCAGTAAAACAGAACAGATCATCACACACATGGATAGAAGATATAAGGTGGAATTCCAATGTGGGTGAAAACCACCTGCTGCAATTCGTCTCTATCTTCTTTTAATAAGAAACTTCTTTTTACAATGTTTCTGTACTGGTGTAGTCTTATACCAGTACGCAGGCTTCTACCTGCAGAAGGCTACAACCTTCTCTCGTTCTCCAGCTTCTCCTAGAAGGGAGCTACAACCCCCTTAGCTTTTGTACTAGCTGATGTACTAGTACGTAGTTGCTGACCTACAGAAGGCTACAACCTTCTCTTTTCTTCCAGGGACCACATTTCATAAATTTTCAGACTGGATCCATCAATGACAATAATCAAACACCAAATACATCTGCATCAACCAATATCCTTTGCTTCAATCAAAAACTGAATCAACCAATTACTTTTCTAAATGTTGTAACCAGAATACATTAACAATAACCAGGAACCAATCTTGAACCCAGAACACTGCAGCAATAAACAGAAGTAGCTAAAACATATTTCAAGAGACGTACGCTACTTCAATATGTATAACCTGCGTGCATATGCTTCTGTATTAAGGCCAACCAGCATATACACTGCTTTAACTTACTGAACCAGCATGTATATGCACCTTTGCTATGACAAACTTGCTTAAAAATCTATAAAATATAATTTGCCCTTTTCATCAGTTATACCCAGATTATCAAATTTATAGATCGAGTCATGCGCCAAATATAACAGATTAAAATCACACAAAGATATTACTATTCAAGCCTTAAGATCTTGACCCATCAATAGAGCCTATCCTTCCTCTAGTGCTTAGGTTCCTCCTTGGTTCAGATCTAGCTATGCACCATAACCCAATTCTAGATCTTTCTCTTCATAAGATATTCAATGCTTGAGTGAATGCCTTTGCCAAATGATCTCCTTCCCTTTTTATAGTCTTAGGCCTTACCCAATACCATGGTCCAAAACCATAGAGAATCAATACCATGGACCCAGTACCTGGGTTTAACACTTCAGAAGAGATACCATGGTTCAAAGACTAGGTTCAAATACCAAGGACTAAATGCCATGGACCAAAAAATAAGTTTTCCCACATGTATGTGCTTTTCCTTGCATGAAAGTGCATGCATACGTATACGCACCTTATGATTGTCAAACCCACATGTATATGCGACTTGGTTAAGAGGAACCTGCGTATATCTCTTATTCCTTTATTCTGAGAGCCTGAATTGTGATCTATCATCTGAGTGAGTTGCCATCAAGGACAACACCTATGTCATAGCACAAAACCTGTGTCATAATGCCAACAATCTCCCCCTCTGGACTTGATGGCAACCCCAAGTCACTCATAGTCTTTCTCCCCTTATTTCATCAAGGGCAAAGGGTTAAGCTCCCCCTGAGTACATGTTGAAATCTCTGCTGTGCTGTCCATGCTCCCCTGACTATAGGCAAGGTCAGCAAGAAGATGTTTTACAAGAAGAAACATGACTTTATACATCATAAATGACCTTCCTATCACCAAAGACTCTATTCATACATCCATCTCCCAACCAAGTGGGGATATACCAATATTGACTCATCCACCCAACCAAGTGGGGATACACCAACAGTTTACACATGGTAAAACAAGAAAATTACATCATCCATCCCAGGCATAGTGGGGAAACCAACATAAGCTGTTACATGACCTTGATGATAAAAGAGATATAGAGACTAATTATCTAATACAAGACTATGATAGTCATCAGCAACTAACATCAGCAGCATCTGTTAATCATCATCAAAACCAACAACCATGATCTCCCTCTACACCTGTTCCACTTGAAAGAAAATGAACCAAGATCTTCTAAGATAATGCCAACAATGCATTATTAGACGTATATGCTCCCCCTAAACGTGTGCCAGATGGTCTCTGTCAGACCCATATGAGACTCTTTTCATCCTGAGTCTGGCCCCACTGCTTGTCTTCAATCCAACATATACGCTACTATATCCACAAAAATCGGCGTATGTACGCAGATACGCTTCATCAAACTCACATACAACCATTGTTCTCTGAAATAGATAATTTCAGCAGCAAGATGATGCATCAACTACTCCCAGCTTCTGTTTGAGGTATTCAAATGTTTCCCTAGGTAGTGGTTTGGTGAATATATCAGCAACTTGGTCCTTGGAGGGAACATACTCTAATTTGACCTTTTGTTCAAGCACTTGTTCCCGAAAAAATGATATTTGATAGGTATGTGCTTGGTCTTCGAATGCATGACAGGATTCTTTGAAATACTGATTGCACTTGTATTATCACAAAAAATGGAGATAGGTGGAGTACAAGTGATTTGAATGTCTTGCAACATTTGCATCATCCAAAGGAATTGTGTGTAGCAAGATGAAGCAGCCACATATTCTGCTTCAGCTGTAGATAATGCAATTGAGCTTTGTTTCTTGCTGAACCAAGATACTAATCTGGAACCCATAAAGAATGCACCACCACTAGTGATTTTTCTATTATCCATAGTTCCTCCCCAATCTACATCTATATATGCATGAAGTGTGAGATTTGTATCTCTAGGCTACCATAAGCCATAATTTTTCATTCCTTGAAGATATTTAAAAATCCTCTTAACTGCCGGAAGGTGTGCTTCATTTGGATTAGCCTGGAATCTTCCAACTATTCCCACTGCATGCATGATGTCTGGTCGGGTACCTGTCAAATAGAGTAGACTACTAATCATGGATCTATAGTTTGGTTGATGTACTGCGACTGATTCATCATTTGCACTGAGGCTGCTTCCTGTTACCATAGGGGTACATACTGGTTTCGAATCCTCCATCCCATATTTCTTTAAGATCTGCTTGAGGTACTTAGTTTGTGATAGAAAAATACCGTCTTTGTTTTGTTGGACTTGTAAACCAAGAAAATATGTGAGCTCACCAAGTAAGGACATTTCAAATTCTTTCTGCATCACCAAAGCAAAGTTTTGACTCATGGTTTCTTCATTGCTACCAAGTATGATATCATCAACATACACAAAAAGTATTAGCAATTTATCATTGTTAATTTTTATATATAGATTGCTATCTGTTGATCCCTTTGAAAAACCTTGTTGATGGAGATATTTGTCCAACTGAAAATACCAAGCCCTTGGAGCCTGTTTAAGGCCATAGAGAGCCTTTTTGAGTCTGCATACAAGTTTTGGATCATTTCCAAGGATGAATCCATCTGGTTGCTCAATGTACACTTCTTCTTCTAAGTCTCCATTTAGAAAAGCAGATTTCACATCCATTTGATATACTTTGAACTCCTGAAAGCTAGAAAGAGCTAGGAACATTCTTATGGCATCAAGTCTAGCAACTGGTGCAAAAGCTTCTTCAAAGTCTATGCCTTCTTGTTGAGCATACCCTTTACAAACAAGTTTGGCCTTGTTTCTAATAACATCTCCATTCTCCTTTAGCTTGTTTTTTTGAATATCCATTTTGTCCCTATGACATTCTTATAATTTGGTCTAGGAACCAACTCCCAAGTGTTATTCTTTTCAATATGCTCAAGTTCTTCATTCATGGCCTTGACCCATCATTCATCTTTGCATGCTTCACTTACATTTTGTGGTTCAGTGGAGGAGAGTAATGCTAGCTAGCTTGAAGCTTCTGAAATAGTTCTTCTTGTTTGTACACCTGCCTCTTTCTGCCCCAAAATTTGAGTCTCTGGATGATTCTTTTAGACATACCTGGATGGAGTCTTTTATTCTACCCTTATCTATTATTCTAGTGCCTCATAGGTTTCTTCTTCATCATTAGTCTGATTTGATGTTGAAGGATAGTCCTCATCATCTTCGAAATCTTCGGATTTTACCTGCCTTGGATTATTTCCCTCCTCATCAACCACTACATCAATACTTTCAACAAATTTTCTTAGTCTTTTATTGTAACACTTGTATCCTGTGCTTTGGGGAGAGTAACCAAGGAGAATGCCTTCATCTACTCTAGGTTCAAACTTTCCAAGGTTTTCATCAGTCCTTTTGATTTAACATTTTCTTCCAAAAATTTTGAAGTATTTTACTGTAGGAGTCTTACCATACCAGAGTTCATGAGGAGTTTGAGTGCTGTTCACCCGGACGTTTGTCTTGTTGAGAATAGTAATGACAACAAATGCAGCTTCACCCCAGAAGGTTGCAGGAGTTCCAGACTCATCAAGCATAGCACGAACCATTTTTTGAACTTTTGTATTCATCCTTTCTACTACTCCATTTTTCTGAGGAGTCCTTGGAGTAGAGAATTCCCTTCTTATTCCATGTTCTTCAAAAAAATCGAAAAATTCATCCAAGGTAAATTCCCCTCCTCGATCAGACCTGAGGCATTTGATTCTATGATTTGATTTGTTTTCAACCAAGGCTTTGAATGCTTTGAACTTTTTGAAAGCTTCGTCTTATGCTTCAGAAGTCCTATCCAACACATCCTAGAAAAGTCGTCAATGAACAATATGAAGTATTCTTCTCCTCGAGGTGACCTTTTCCTAGATGGACCACATACATCTGTGTGGACAAGTTCAAGTGGCTTACTTCTGATCCTTCCTTCTCAGGGAAATTAGTTCTAGTTTGCTTACCAAACTGACATGATTTGCATATTGTATTGTTTGGAATTCTAATGTCAAGGAGATCACGAACCGCCTAATATTTGCATGCTTTCCTTATCTGAGAGAAGCTTAGATGCCCCAATCTTCTGTGCCATAGCTAGTGTTCATCATTCTTTCTTAGATAGCATTTTTTTATCCTCCCTTGAGTATGTATAAATTATTTGGAGTTCTTATGCCTTTGATCGTTGTTTCTCTTGTATCAAGCTCATGAACAATACATCCATTTGATCGAAATATTACCTCATTTCCTTGATCACACATTTAACTGACACTCAATAGATTATGCTTTAAGCCATCAACATACATAACATTTCCAGCTTTGACCTTTTCTTTCAAAAGAACAGAACCTTTACCTTTTATGACTGTAGGGGTGTCATTTCCAAATGAGACCTTCCTTTCCTTTTCTAAGGCACTATATGACTGAAGTTTTTCTTTATCACCTGTCATATGTTTCAAACATCCATTGTTGATGTACCACTGATTTTCCTGTCCTTCCGCATATAAGGCTATACCATATCTTTCTGGTTGCAGTTCTTTATTTCTCCATGTTTTGGGACTCAATGAAGCTTGCTCCTTCTGAGTTGTTTGCCTAAACCTACTCCTGCATTCAAAATCTTCATGACCGAAGTTGTTACAAATATAACATTCTATTTCATTATCAAGAGAAGAAAAGTTATTATAGGTTCTTTTCATGATTCCAGTCACATTCCTTTGATTTCGTGCTTCTCTGGTCATGTTGGTCTTGTAGGCAACAAATTGAGCTACTTTGTGTCCAAAGTTATGACAAGAGAAACATTGGCCATTGAAGAAATTCCTACGATTATCAAACCTACTGTCTAGGTGAATGTAGTTTCCATAGACATTCATTATTGAGGCAAATTGAGAATGATTTACTTGCGGTTGGTTGTAGCTTCTATTCATCCTTGAAGTAGATTGCCCCTGATTTACTTGGTGATCTGCTATATGCCTTTGTTGTCGATTGTCAACCTGTTCACTTCTCCTTGCTGCATCAATATAACTTTTGGAGATGGATGGCTTCTGTGCTTGAGATGCTTCTTTAGAATATCCAAGACCTATCTTGATTAGAGGAGAATGCTGCACTTTGATAATCTCATCTAAAGTTTTAGATCCTTTAGCAAATCTAAGATTAAGAGCTTTTGTTTTCTCAATATCTTTTCTAAGTCCCACAATTTCACATTCTAACTTTTCATTGTGTTTTTCCCTTTCAGCAAGTTGGAATGTCAGAGTATCTATGATCATACTCTTTTCTTCTAAACAGATTTTAAGTTTAAAAATTTCTTCATAGAGATCATCTTCCTCTATAGCATCCAAGAAATCATCATCTTCAAAAGCCATCAAAAGTCTATAACCATTACATTGCTCATCTTCATCACTAATTGAAAATCCATCACTGTCTTCATGAGTATAATAGCTCTTCTTACTTACATTATTTTTCATGTTCCATCTAACTGGTTCCTTACCTTTTCTAGGCTTATCTTTATGAGAACACTTGGCTGTATAGTGACTGACTCTTCCACAGGCAAAGCATTTGAAAGGTAGCTTACCTTTGAATCTTCCAGAACCCCGTTGAAGGTTCTTGACAAAGTTTGATTCTTCCTCTCCTTCTGACATATGCCCTGACTCATTGTAATCTCCTTTTCCTGAAGCTTTGAATGCGGTTTCTCTCCTGAAGCTTTGAATGCGGCTTCTCATTTCAAACGCAGTTAGGATTCCGTGTAGTTGTGACATGGTAATGCTTTGTAGATCCTGCTTTTCTTCTATGGCAGAAACTTTTGATTCAAACTTAGAAGACAAAGATCTTAACACCTTTTCAACCAAAGTAACTTCTTTTATTTCTTCACCCAAGTTTTTCATACGATTAATAGTCTCATCTATACGTAAGAAATAATTAGCCACACTTTCATCATTGTGCATTCTGAGATTTTCATATTGAATTCTGAGAGTTTGTAGTTTTGCATGTTTTACCTGATCGTCTCCTTCATAGCTTAGAACGATCTTGTCCCATATTTCTTTTGCAGTTTTGAGTTGCAAAACCTTGATGAATTCTGATTGAGATAAACTCCCTAATAGAGTATTGACAACCTTTGCATTTGTTTCATACTGCTTCTTACTAGCCGTATCTGTAGGAGTTGCTGATGGAAATGTGTATCCTGCTTCCACGATATCCCAAACTTCTGTACCAAGAGATTGAAGATAGGCTATGATTCTTACCTTCCAATAGATGAAGTTTCTCCCATCAAAGATTGGTGGCCTAATAGATGCCTCTTTTTCATAGTTGCTCATTATGATAGATCTTCCTTCAAGAAATCAAGCTTCTTCTGAAGGACCTGCTCTGATACCAATTGTTGGAAATAATACTGAGAGGGGGGGTGAATCAGTGTTATCAAATCATTTCTTTTTCATTTCACAATTAGATTTGTATATGCTACTTCAATTATGGGAAACTGTGTATATACGCTACTGTGACTAAAGCAACCAGCGTATATTAGTAAACTTATGATTCATTAAATGTTGATCTTTAATCAGTGCATCAGAACTTCATTAACCATAAGAACGGTAAATAGGTGTAGTAAAATAGAATAGCTCATCACACACATGGACACAAGATATACGGTGGAACTCCAATGTGGGTGAAAACCACCTGCTACAATTCATCTCTATATTCTTTTAATAAGAAACTTATTTTTACAATGTTTTTGTACTGGTGCAGTCTTATACCAGTACGTAGGCCTCCACCTGCAGAAGGTGTTATAGACATTTTTGTGCCTTGCAGCATTGAGCATGAAATGTCCATAATCCAAGGGATCCAAAGTCCCTAAACATGTTGTTCCTACCCCTAGAGGAACAAGGCTAACAAACCACAACAATTCACAGAAGTTCTCCACTAGAAACTGCTCAAAAACAAGTCAATTCAGGATCAATTCAGAGGCTCCACTAGCTGCCTGCGCTGAAATGCAGAGATTGCACTGGCTAGGTGCACTGCAACACAGGTAGAAGTACTACCAGGGTGCGCTAAGCGGGAAGTGACAAATGGCAAGTTCATTCAACGAGGTGGAAAGACCCTGGAAGCTTCCAGAATCTTCTCCAATGACACTTGCCTCAAGGAATTCGACTAATGATGAGTAAGAGGCTCTTAGTCTCCAAGTGGAAGCAAGAACTGACAGAGGGAGAGGACACTAGTCAGCTCTCAAGCTGACTCATCCTCTCTCCAAACATCTATATATGGATCTCTCCTCCATGAGATCCAGAGGCTGGAATTTTGTTATTGCAAAGAATTGCTGTTGGTTTGAGATTGGAATCATTGGGTGCTTAATGCTTTGAAGGGAGGTGAATATAGGAATTTCATTTGCTGGGAAGGAGATGCTGGATTGGAGCCCTCTTGGTTGTATCTCCTCCTGAACCTTGTTATTCATCAATAAAGCTATCTTGGTTTCTCCTATATACTGATGTATCTTTGGTGTATGATTGCATTAGTATGTTTAGTTTATTTCTAATCCTGAACTAGTTATGAATATGAATCTATGTCTTTGTGTAGTGTTCTCTTCTTGTGATCTTGCAGGAACCTGTTGAAGCTGGGCGAGCGAGAAGGCAAGTAGTTGGGAACTCTCAAAGAGAAGAGAAACCGGATCGAGGGACAAACGGAAGACACCGGTTAGTCCATCTATCTCTCTTAATTCTTAATTCATAAAGGAAGAATACTAGAATAGCTGTTTCTGTTTGTTGCTAAGGCACTGTCACACCTTAGGTGGATAGGATCGTCCTGCATAAGCAATTTTCCCCACAACAAATTGGCGACTCCACTAGGGAGATCTGTTTAGTCATTTTATTTGTGTCTCTATCATTGTTTGTTTCATAGACTCAACAGCAACAATCGAACTGCATCTGCTATTATCAGATGCAAAGTAGACAGCTGCTGCTTTGATCCAATCACTGGATTTGTCTATGATCTGAACAATGGACTCACAAATGATTTGATGATCCTTTGTGATAGATCTTAGTCCTCCTTCAAAGAATCCCTTTGATTGTACCTTGCTTGTTGCTTTGATTTGGCCTGAAACCGTAGATTAAATAGCAAACTGTAACCCAGAACCCAGTGAGGAACTCTTGTTTCTCCTTTAGCACAGACTCTGTGAAGAGGTTTTGCATTTCAACGCAGGTCCCGTGAAGGCTACCTGCGCTGAATGTCAAAACCTCTGTGTTAGGGGTGCGCTGATCCAGTTAGGCCTTGTGCAGCCGGGGTTCTCTGCTTTGTTTTGCCTTGTTTTGATCTCTGATTTCTACAGCCTGTAACCAGCATAGGTACCTGTCTGATAACTCCTTTTCTCTGCTTAAATTCCGCCTCCTTTTGTACAAAAAGACTGTGAGTGTTTTTATGTGTTTATGGCGTCATTTACAGTTTTCCTTTGCAAGAGTGAAATAGTCATCCTGTAGCCCTTGATTCAGATCTGTTGATTGTGATCTTAGGAGAGAGTTCATTGGCTGTTTACAGTTGATTATACATTTACTTTTGCTTTTGGTTTGAGTTTGTCTCTTTTAAGTGTCGAAACAAGTGTTCATTTCGAAAGTCGTGAAGTGTTGTATTCTCTTCTACCCTTTCTGATTTCGAAAAAGTAAACTTGTTTGTATTTGTCATTTAAAAGCAAATTCAAAGTTGTACAAAAAGCTTTCTTTTTAGGCATCAATATTAAGAGAGCGGAAAACAAACACCTGCATTGTGCATTTGCATCTTGATAGTTTGCATGCTTGATTTAGGAAAAGTGCATTTAGAGTGTGCTGATTGCTCTTTGAGAAAAGATGGTGTCTTTCTTTTCCCTTTGTAGCTAGGATTTTCATTGTTGAAAGGATATAAAAGCTTGCTTATCATCTTTAGACTGCATTTAGGAATTGTATCATACATCTCGTGGTGATCCAAAAAGGCAAACTTCTAAAAAGATCAAACTAAAATAAATTGAATGAACTTAACAACGCTTTGTAACTTAACGCACAACATAGAGGTCTAGGCTAGAGACGTGTTCCGGCGTCGTAAAGCCTGGTGACTGTCGATCTCGCTGATGGTGGGTGATTCCTCCTGAGGGACGATAGTGCCAGTATGGATTGTGCTCCCAGGTACCGTCGAGTATATATTGGGAGACCCCTATAGGCATAAAACCTTTATCCTTAGGAAGCCGTGTCGGCCGCCCTACTGATCGCAATGCACTGAACACAGCATTCAGGAAGATTGACCGCCCTTACCTTAAAAAGTATTCTGCGGTTTTGCGAAAAGTTTGGCACACCCTCTACCTAGAACTCCAGAGCAGTTCCTTTTGGCCTTTTTCAGACTCTATAACGGAAAAAGTCCATCTGAGCATTTGTCACTTCGGGCTCGTTAAAGCCTCGAAGGAGACTAGAGTCATCTTTATCTTTTTCTCGACTCTTTAAAATTGAAAAAGCAAGTTGTGTCTAAAGCGTCGTTAAAATTTATTTTAAACAGAACAATCACCCCTTCTTCCTACGTTGATCTTTAGGTTGAGAAAATGGAGCACACCAACCAAGGAATTCTCCTTGGTGGAAATCCTAGTCCCTTCTCCTCTTGGGGAGATGTTGGCGCACCCCATATTGCCACATTGTCGCTTCCAGGACTGACAATTGGCTTGCCGGTCTGGCTCTTCTCAACCAATGTCGTTCAGAACACCACTATTCCTGAACAGTCGAATCAACAGTTAGACCAGACCAGAGTTACCCACCAGCCTTCTACTTCATCTAATTCTTCCTCTCCTCCTTCCTCTTTGCTTGACGGAACTGGTAAAACAAAAAACCAAGTTCCTAAGGAGAAGAAGGAAAAGAAGAAGAAAGAGAAGAAGAAGAAGGAGCCAAAAGCGACTGGGGGAAAACAAGTGTCGTTTGACAAAAATCCACACACAGCACTGACTAGGCCTAAATCGCCATGTGTCATATGCAAGGGAGACCACTTCCACAGAGATTGTCCCTGCATCCCTCGAATACTAAGGGACTGGTCTCCCCGTTTGCACAATTCGGTGGCGTCAACCTCTGATAGCCATGTTGACAGAACACCGTCAACTAGTGAAAGTGAAGCCACAGGACAGAGAGGGAAAGCTAGATTTCCCTGCAAACTATGTGAAGGCGACCATGCCATCCACCATTGTCCCTTCTTAGACGAGGCTAAAAGAGTTTTGGAAGATCGCCCGGTTTTACCAGTGCAACTTCCTCCTGGATATCAAAAACTCCTGCCAAGTCCTTCACCAGTTGAGAACCCGGCTGGCCCGCTCAGGTGGTCAGCCGAAGCACCTATCATTGAGGATGAACCGTCTGAATCCATACCTGATGAAAGTCAAAAGGTTGAGGCGGCAGTTGACCCGGTTTTGCCTTCAGAGGCTCTATCTTCGAATGATACCATCACAGAGGAGAATAAAGACGACACCGTCCAAATTCTCTTCATCAACACAGACTCCGACGAACAAGAGGGAAATTTTCCCATTCCTTTATCGTAGGAAGGAACTTCGTCAGAGTCATACCCGACCATCTATTCGGTCCCACCACCGAGCAACCTAGTTGTATCCTTCGACTGGAACCAACTAGGCAGACCCTGGTTGCCAGCAAGCATACCATTCAGAATTATCATTCAAATATATAGAATGGTAATGGCTGGCACCATCATTGATGAGGGGGCATCTGTGAGTATCCTTTCCTCTATTGCTTGGAAATCGCTTGGTTCGCCAGCGCTTTTGCCTGAAATGAGAAATCTGATAGGCTTTGATAAAGGAACCAGTCGACCTTTAGGGATCCTCCCCAATGTTCCTATCGCATTGAAAGGGAAGACCGTTCAAATGAACGTGATGGTCGTTCAAGGACCCTTGGATTATAACCTACTCCTTGGACGAGACTATATATATTACATGGGAGCCATCGTCTCCTCACTCTTTAGAGTAATGTGTTTTCCGCACGAAGGAAGAGTGGTCAAGCTCGTGGACCAACTTTCATTTCCCAGATCACGCATCGCAAATAGTCATATACCTTCCCTAAATGGTCTCTTCACGCAAGAAATGTCTCAACCCACGGTCCGTCCTCCCGATGAGAGCGAGTAATTCGGAAGGATATGACTGGAACCCAGGGGGCATGCGTCCTGGTCTGCTTCGGCAGGAAAACTTTGGGTATAGAGTAGGTTTCCGCGGGAGAATATGACTAGTCCGTACCCCGTCCGTGATTGAGATAGGGGTTGTTCTAGAATAAGATTCTCTTGTCAAAGTTATGTGTTTGGCGCTTGTTGTCACTCACCTTTGTCTATCTCGGTAGATATCACCGAAGAAGTGTTTTGTTTGAAAGATTAACAGGACAATCTTTGGGTAACCTGAAAGAGGTAGGCCTCTCCCGGTAAAACAAATGTTTTATCTGCAAATTGAGGGGTAACCTTGAAATCATACTTTATGCCTGGGGGCATGCAAACCTTTTGGAGTGCAAGCAAGGGGCGGCTATTTATTTTTTTAAATTTTTAGTTCCTCCCTTTATACTTGTAGGTCTAACCCTTTAAACTCGTAGGATTAGTCGTTTCCAAACTTGCATAACGAAAGGATGCGGGGTATAGCTTTGGTAAGGCGCAAGCTCCATAAAAATGGCATCTTACATGAGACATTCTGATCTTATGACTGGGTTATCGAGCAGTTTTAGCACACAGTTCATGCTCGTTAAAAAATAAACGCAAGATCCGAGCAGTTTTAGTACATAGTTCATGCTCGTTAAAGAATAAACATAAGACTGAGCAGTGTTTTTCCGCGTTTAAGCTCGTTAAAAAATGAACTATATTCCGGTAAATAACCACTGTGAATGTAACATTATCAGCCATTAAAGCCTTGGTCGTGTTTGCACCGTCACCTCCACTTTTCCATTGGCCGATCGTTCACCTCCATATGATTGTTTACCCATTTTGAGGAACAGCTGCGAAGAGTGATTTCACTAGCCATCCTTGTGACACTACCGCGATTGGAAAATTCCAACCCATACCTGGAATCAGTTGCTAACCCGTTTTATCACTCGTTCCTCAAAAGACGAGTCTTCTTTAAGCTCTTTTCATCTGACTCGTAAAATATGAAAAGATTGCCGAGTTTTGGCCTTCCAGCTCGTTAAAGCGACCGGAAGTGCTATCCCTCCTCTAGATTTTAATCTTTTTGGACCTGAGGGATTATTGCACAAAAAGATCGAGCGCTTGTTTTGTTCGGCTCGTTAAAACTATCGAAAACTCATCCCTTCTATATTGTTTTATACTTTTTCGGACTTAAGGGATTAGATGATGAAAAAGGACTTTCGGAGTTGACTTTACGTACCTTTTCAGACTCTCTAAAAATGAAAAGGACCGAGTTATCTTTGTCGTTAGACTCGTTAAAAGCATTAAATAGCAGCATACTTGTCTTTAGATGAGAACGAGTTTCACTATCGCTAGGCTCGTTAAAACATAGCGATGGGCTTGCCCGAAGGGCAAGTTATAGAACAAGCATATGTTATCCTCCTCAAGCTTGACAAAAATAAAGAGGTATTGGTCAGCAATGACTGGGGAAAAATTGGGAGAAACTCAAGAAAACTTTGATGGTAGCAAGTCGCTCTTGAACATGACACTTTTCCTCCATACCACAGTCGGGTTGGGTTGTTTCATTCACCGGTCACATCACCATGGTCTCGCCATACCATCCATATTTGGGGTAATGCTACCGATCCATCGCATAAGTGTCGCCATATGTTCAAGAGAAGTCGTTCAGAGAAGTCAACCGTGTCCCATTCACTGCCATACATTATCCTTCATCCTTTCATGACCGTCACCCTGAATCATATGTCATCAGATCGTTTTCACCTCCATCAAAATCATTTGCTCCGTTCCGTGTCACTGATGTGGGATACATTAAGGCCCTCCTTTGACGGATCGCTTCTTGTCGACATCAGCTCATTATCCAAGAAGTTGATCTAGGAACAACCCCTTCAGTACTTTGAAGCTTGCATGCCTCAATGGCAAGTTTCTCACTTCCGGCGACAGGTATACATCAATGACCTTCGACCAAAAGGTTTTGTGTGGTGTTCGACGCCAAGTCCTTTATTCACACCACGTGAATTGTACCGCAGTACCTTGAGGGTCATTATCATTATCGGTGATTCCTCTCGCGCTTGTTAACGGTTTACCTCATTGACCGGTAATCAAGCGATTTCTTTCCATGTTCGACTTCAGAACATTTCTCACATGGATCGACTTGTACTTAGAGTGAAGATCGGACGAGATTGAAGACCCCGGATCTAGTTTCATCCATCCGGGCTGCGATATATATTCAGGAAAGATAAAGACATTGACATGTACATCATTGCAGCAGATAATCATCCTACCCAAAGGATGATAATTTCATCAAAATTATCAGTCTACCATCAAACGATTGTCTGTTCTATGTACAGAAAAATGAATTTATAAAGCTGAGCATGGGAATGCCTGCCTCAGCTAGATCATGAAAGCAGTATGAAAAATAATGTATTGTATTGTATCTTATTACAGGTCTCCTCCCAGCATTGGATGAACTTCGGATCCTCCTAATAAAGCATTTCACCCGATAAACGGCCTCATACTTTAGGGGGCAACTGTTATAGACATTTTTGTGCCTTGCAGCATTGAGCATGAAATGTCCATAATCCAAGGGATCCAAAGTCCCTAAACATGTTGTTCCTACCCCTAGAGGAACAAGGCTAACAAACCACAGCAATTCACAGAAGTTCTCCACCAGAAACTGCTCAAAAACAAGTCAATTCAGGATCAATTCAGAGGCTCCACTAGCTGTCTGTGCTGAAATGCAGAGATTGCACTGGCTAGGTGCACTGCAACGCAGGTAGAAGCACTACCAGGGTGAGCTGAGCGGGAAGTGACAAATGGCAAGTTCATTCAACGAGGTGGAAAGACCCTGGAAGCTTCAAGAATCTTCTCCAATGACACTTGCCTCAAGGAATTTGACTAGTGATGAGTAAGAGGCTCTTAGTCTCCAAGTGGAAGCAAGAACTGATAGAGGGAGAGGACACTAGTCAGATCTCAGGCTGACTCATCCTCTCTCCAAACATCTATATATGGATCTCTCCTCCATGAGATCCAGAGGCTGGAATTTTGTTATTGCAAAGAATTGCTGTTGGTTTGAGATTGGAATCATTGGGTGCTTAATGCTTTGAAGGGAGGTGAAGATAGGAATTTCATTTGCTGGGAAGGAGATGCTGGATTGGAGCCCTCTTGGTTGTATCTCCTCCTGAACCTTGTTATTCATCAATAAATCTATCTTGGTTTCTCCTATATACTGATGTATCTTTGGTGTATGATTGCATTAGTATGTTTAGTTTATTTCTAATCCTGAACTAGTTATGAATATGAATCTATGTCTTTGTGTAGTGTTCTCTTCTTGTGATCTTGCAGGAACCTGTTGAAGCTGGGCGAGCGAGAAGGCAAGTAGCTGGGAACTCTCAAAGAGAAGAGAAACCGGATCGAGGGACAAACGGAAGACACCGGTTAGTCCATCTATCTCTCTTCATTCTTAATTCATAAAGGAAGAATACTAGAATAGCTGTTTCTGTTTGTTGCTAAGGCACTGTCACACCTTAGGTGGATAGGATCGTCCGGCGTAGGCATTTTTCCCCACAACAGAAGGTTACAACCTTCTCTCATTCTCCAGCTTCTCCTCGAAGGGAGCTACAACCCCCTTAGCTCTTGTACTAGCTGATGTAGTAGTATGTAGGTGCTGACCTACAGAAGGCTACAACCTTCTCTTTTCTTCCATGGACCACATTTCATAAATTTTCAGATTGGATCCATCAATTACAATAATCAAACATCAAATAAATTTGCATCAACCAATCTCCTTTACTTCAATCAAAAACTAAATCAACCAATTACTTTTCTAAATGTTGTAACCAGAATACATTAACAGTAACCAGGAACCAATCCTGAACCCAGAACACTGCAACAATAAACAGAAGTAGTTAAAACATATTTCATGAGACGTACGCTACTTCAATATGTATAACCTACGTGCATACGATTCTGTATTAAGGCCAACCAGCATATATGATGCTTTGACTTACTGAATCAGTGTGTATATGCACCTCTGCTGTCCCAAACCTACATACAGATCTATAAAAGATAATTTTCCCTTTTCATCAGTTATACCCAGATTATCAGATTTATAGATCAAGCCATGCGCCAAATATAACAAATCAAAATCACATAAAGATATTACTATTCAAGCCTTAAGATCTTGACCCATCGATAGAGCCTATCCTTCTTCTAGCGCTCAGGTTCCTCCTTGGTTCAGATCCAGCTATGCACCATAACCCAATTCTAGATCATGCTCTTCATAAGATATTCAATGCTTGAGTGAATGCCTTTGCCAAATGATCTGCTTCCCTTTTTATAGTCTTAGGCCTTGCTCAATCCCATGTTCCAAAACCATAGAGAATCAATACCATGGACCCAATACTTGGGTTTAACACTTTGGATGAGATACCATGGTTCAAAGACATAGGTTCAAATACCAAGGACTAAATACCATGGACCAAAAAATAAGTTTTCCCACATGTACGCGCTTTTCCTTGCATGAAAGTGAGTGCATACGTATACGCGCCTTATGATCGTCCAACTCGCGTGTATATGTTACTTGGTTAAGAGGAACCTGTGTATATCTCTTATTCATTTATTCTAAGAGCCTGAACTATGAATTGTCATCTGAGTGAATTTCCATCAAGGAAAACACCTGTGTCATAATGCCAACAGAAGTTAGGGTTTTTGCAAACTCCCGAATTCCATGTCAAACACGTGACATTGGGAAAAATCGTCATAACTCTCCCTTTGAGCATTGGATTCAAATTTAGTAAATAGTGACAAAACAAGGATGAACTTTATTTTATTGGGTATCATTTTCAGGGTAGAAGGTCGCAATAGTGACATGTGGCACTTCGTACAAGTTCACTCTAATGAACCAGGCTATAATCAGGTCATCGTGGGAGATTGGGCATAACTATTTCTTGAAGAGTCCAATCTTGATCATATCTATGGGGTTGGAAATAGGACTCAAAGGTCTACGATAAGACAAAATTTTAGACCCTGGAGATCCGAAATTACATAGATACAACAGATTCAATATCGATCTCCCAGAAGGAATGAAAAAGAATTCATTCAAGGATCATTGCAGTAAGGACCACACATCAACTGTCAAGGGTAAGTCTCTCACATCAAGGTATGTATGATTAGTGTTTACATTTGAATATTGAGCATCATCTCTGGCATATGTTTTTTCAGTTCAACACAAGTATATACAATGTCTCGGTTATATCTCTGTCTCTATATGTCACTAATAGTTTTTCGGATGTCCTATTCTTGATACTACACATTTTATGCTACATATTCTTGATGCTACACCAAGTTTGCTAAATCTATATGATGTTGTAATTTCATGTTACTTGTCTTTTCATAGTTGATAGAATGGTCTCCGTTGTTGTGCTTAGAAATTGATCCGTCACAAGTCTAGGGTCTATCATCAATTTTTATTGTATATATCTTTAGGTCATTTTTAGATATAGTCTTGCATAGAGTCCAAAGCCTATATCAAGAGTGGGAGTCTTTGTCTACTACTGCAACAAGTCAACAACAAAAGTGACAATCACACTTCAGGTACGCATTGTAATTTTTAATTTACATTTATCCATTATTATGCACTTACATGTGTTTTGCAGGTAGAGGTAAGTTGAAGGGTATTTTGTTTTGTTTTGGGATTGGTTTCACTGGGAAAATTTTGCATGCAAGTAGAAGAAGATTCAAGCACCACATCAAGCAAGAATTCAAGAGCTCAAATCAAAGGAAGCATTGCAAGAGGACATCCTTAAAGACATGTGTTATAGACATATTTGGGCACTGCAACCCAAATTTTATATGTCGATAAACCAAGGGCTCTTTAACCCCTAAAGGTGTTGTTTCATACCCTAAAGGATCATGGTCAACTGATTACATCACTCCCCAAAAGTTCCACCTGAAAAACCACTCAGAACTGGCCAAAACTAGACCATACTAATTGCTCCACAGTTAGGGTGCGACGCATACTAACTTCTACACTAGCCAGGTGCGATGCATACTGAAGAGGCCTTATATAGGGTGCGTGAGCGAGGATGGACAAATGTCCGAGACAGTTTGCTAAGTGGATGCTCATGGAATCTTCCAGAAACTTCTCCTATGACACTTGCCTCTCTGAATTCACCCAAGGATGAGTAAGAGATCCAAAAAATCTCCAAGTGGAACCAAGAACAACAAGTGGAATGACACTAATCAAAAACCCATATATGACACACCCTTGCAGACATCTATAAACGGATTCCTCATTTGAGAGATCTAGGAGCTGTAATTTGGTACTTTGTAAGGAAGTGTTGATAGTTTGTCTTTGAGAAAAGGCATTGTATTATTGGGTGATCTTTCTTTTCATGAGGTGAAGAGGGCTTTGATGCTGGGAGGATGATGCTAGATCAGACAGCTGGGTTGTAATTCTCCCTTCTACTATTAATAAAGTTCTTTTAGTTTTCCTCCATACAATCGTGTATTTGTGAATGTTGTTATTTGGGAATTCCATTGTATGTTCAATGTATTTCTGATTCTGCATTGTTTATGAGATAATAGATCGAGATGCTTTGATGGTGTTTTGTTACTTCGTCTATACAGGTATTCACTGAGCAGGATAAGTAGGAGAGGAGTTGCAAGCTCTATCAAGGGAGAGAGAAATCAAGAAGAGTCAAGTGGAAGATCTAGGTTGGTCCCTTTGCTTCTCTCTTATCTATCATACATAAAGGAAATCGCAAATTGCTTTGATTGTTTGTTTCTAGGATAGCTACCAATCCTAGTGGGACTAGCAGATCGAAAAGACACTAGTTTTCTTAGAAACAACATGACAACCATTAAGATATCGTAAAGTATTGTTAAGGCCAAGAGTCATTATTGTAAAGATGTAAAAGAGTCATTTATAAAATATTCATGATTGTAAAAGAGTCATTTGTAAAAGAGTCATCATTGTAAAATTGTAAAAGAGTCATCATTGTAAATATTGTAAAAGAGTCATTTGTGAAAGAGTCATTCTGCCTAGAGTCGAAGAGGTAGTGTTGGGAGGTATAGGAGTCACTGTTGGGATGATGTTATGGTTGGGTTGGAGGTCATAGAGTCATCGAGTATTTGTTCAAGTACACAAAAATCATTGTACATATTATTGTATCGTGGATTGTTGTCCTTGGTTTGGGAATCCACAATCTTGTCTTATTTTAGTCATTATAGGGTGGCAGGGAGGTGCTAGGTAGGTGTATGAAGTTGCCTATAGGTTAGGGCCTGTGAACACTTCAGGGTGGTAAGGTGGTTCTAGGGCAAGTTGTGGCTCGTTAGGGTGTTGGGGCGTCCTTCCAGTGGGAGCTGGAGAAGAATGCTTTTCTAGAATTCTAGGAAGTTGTTGCTTTCATTTCAGTTGGGGCTGAAAATTAAAGAATTTATTAGAAAAGCGTTCGGAGGTTTTTGACCCAGAGGGGGTTTTCCACCTAAACTTCTTGTGCCTATTGTATTTTTTTATTTACTGTTATTACTGCATAAACACTAATAATAATTGAAGATTAAATAATGCTATGAAAATATTTAAAAGTGCTAATTGCTAAGGAATACTGATTCACCCCCTCTCTTAATATTTCCAACAATTGGTATCAAAGATTGGTTCCTTCAATAGAAATATAACAACTGGAAGGAGATCATGGAGTATATTAAGAATAGAGTTCCTTTGTTCAATGGAAATAACTATGCACTTTGGAGTAGAAGAATGCATGTTTATTTGTTGGCGCAAGGATACGAAGTATGGGAAATTGTTGACAAAGGCTTCACATCGACTGAGGATGAACAAGGTAAGAAAAATATGGTATATGATGCAAAGGCTAAATATATTATTACCAATGGGCTTATCGAGTCTATTTATCTTAAGGTATTGAGTTGCAAAACTGCTAAAGAGGTATGGGGCAAGCTTGAAAATATATATGTAGGTGACTCAAAGGTGAAAGAAGCAAAACTTCAAATTTTCAGGGAAAAATTTGAGCAACTCAAAATGAGGGAAGATGAAGATATTGCTGCATACTTTTAGCATGTTGATGAAACAAAAAATACATTGGAAGGTTTGGGAGAAAATGTTGAAACAAAAATTGTTGTCCGAAGATCCTCAGAACCTTGCCAAAAATATTTAACCCTAAGGTATCTGTCTTGGAAGATAGATCGAATCTAACCAATCTCAGCATAGATGAATTGCATGGAAATCTTACGACATATGAAATGATGATTGAAGAAGAGGATGGCACATCTCACTTAGAAACATCATTTACCACATCCAAGAAGAATAGTAAGGACAAGGAGACTCCGAAAACAAAAACTTGCAATTGTAAGGATGAGGAAAAGGAAGAATATGAAGAAGATTTCTTAGATAAAGAGTTTGCCTACTTCATGTAGAAAATGAGAACAGGTACAGGAAAATTCAAAGGTAAACTTCCATTAATATGTTTTTATTGTGGTGAGGTTGGAATTTTGCACCCAAATGTCCTCACAAAAATGCGTTTGTTACGAAAGGAAAGAAAAGTCCTAGGAAGTTCAACAAGCAAGGCAAGAAGAAATGGTTTAAGTCAAGTTTCTTCTCCAAAGAAGATAGCTCCTCATCCGAAGAAGACAATGATAACGAAGAAGAATTCAACGAAAGAGTATTGTTTATGGCCTTGCACAATAAGCAAGAGGCATCTGACGAAGAAGGAGACGAAGAAGAAGAAATGACTAAGGTTGAATTCAAAACAAAGTAATCAGGGTTATCAAAGAGCTCAAGGCCAAGAAGAAGCACGTCAACACTGTTGAAGATGAATTATAGAAAGAAAGGGAATAGGTCCTAAATCTTAAAATCAAGGTTGAAGAATACAAACAAATTGAAGAATCACTCACGAAATAAGTAAAGGAAAGCAACAAGGAAAGAGAAGCATTGGAAGCTAAAATCATTTATCTATGAAAGGAAGTAAAAAATGGAAAAACTCTTCAAAACTATGCAACAACTCAAAGACTTTGGATGAACACATCAACAACCAGCGATCATGCAGTGACAAGACTGGTCTTGGTTGCAAAGAAAAATTCGAAAAGGAGTCAAGTAATTCTATGACAACTAAAGAAGATGGATATGTAAAATCTACCAAGCAGGTATATCTCCTAGCTAGATCAAGAGATCAAGATTCATAGGAAGGACCTTGGAAGAAAATTCCTCAAAAAATATTTCCTCCCAGGTATCAACCTATCTTTTATGGTCATTGTTATTCATGCAGAAAGTTTGGACATAGAGCCGCAAAATGTTGCATGTATGTTTGGAATGAATATAATTCCAGGAGATCTCTTAGAAATGGATATTCTAGAACTCATCCGAATATTAACATATATTATCATTTGAGAGATGATTTTGAATGTTACAAATGTAACAATTTTGGACACCTGGCAAAGATTGCAAACTTGGAAGCTCTTCAAAGGAATTCTCGCAAAATCAGAATGAACAAGTATGGAAAAGGAAGATTGAAAGGTGCGCTCTCGCTCTCAAGGCTCAAAGAAACAAAAAAGTATGGTATGTTGACAATGTTTTCTCAATGCATATGACCCGAGATAGAAAAAAGTTCATATCCTTGAAAGAAAATAAGGATGGAACTGTGTCTTTTGGAAATGACAGGTCTTCAAATGTCATAGGAGTAGGTATAGTCACTCTTGGAAGCAAGGATGCATTAGCAAAGGATGTGTTGCTGGTTGAAAATATGAATCACAATTTTCTCAGTGTTGGACATATGTGCGATCAAGGACACATGATGTTATTCAACTTGAAGAAATGTGAAATCAAGAAAGGCAAGTTTGGTAAAATTGTGGCTACAACAAGCAAAGCTCCAAACGACATATATATTTTGGATGAGACACCTAAAGGGTGTTTCTTGGAAAAACAAGACGAGACCTGGTTATGGCACAAACGAATGGGACATATAAATTTTGAAAATTTGGTCAAGATCAGCAAAAAGGAAGCAGTTAGAGAAATGCCGAAAATCTCAAAACTTACCAATACGATATGTGAATCTTGTTGGCATGACAAACAGACAAAAGTTGAGTTCAAGACAACGAAACGTTTTGCATCACATCCATTGGAATTAATACATATTGATCTATGTGGTCCTATGAGAAAAAAAGGTTTATATAATGAATTATACTTTATGTTAATGATAGATGATTACACCAGAATGAAAGCCGTCAGTTTCTTGAAGAAAAAGTTTGAGGCATTTTAATGTTTCAAAATATACAAGGAATTGTTCGAAAATGAAACCGATTTGAAGATCAAATGTCTAATATTTGATAATGGTGGAGAATTCTCGTCCAAATCATTTTAGCAATACTGTGACAAACATGGAATAAAAAGGAAATTCTCAACAGCCAGAACACCACAACATAATGGAGTAGCTAAAAGAAAAAACAGAACTCTACAGGAAATGGCTAGAACCATGTTAAAAGACTCAAACTTAGATGATAAACTCTGGTTTCAAGCAATTGATACCATCGTATTCATTATAAACAGAGGCCTACTCAGGAACAATTGTAACATGACTCCGTACGAACTATGGAAAGGAAGGCCAGCTAACGTCAAATACTTCAAAATATTTGGAAGTAAATGCTACATCAAAAGAGAAGACGAAAAATTGGGCAAGTTCGATTCTCGTGTTGACGAAGGTATTTTCGTTGGTTATTCGCGCAAAAGGAAGGCTTATATATGCTACAATCTGAGGCAAAAACAAATAGTTGAAAGTATAAATGCTACTTTTAACGAAGATTGTGAGTTCGTCTCTTCAAGAAAATTTGAGGGGCTTGAGGTAGAATCTATGAAGGATGAAGAAGAAGCTCCAGAACAAGACCAATCAAATAAGGAAACACCATTCAACCAAGAAAAAATAAGAAATGATCAATAGGATGTACAAGAAGCATCTCCAAAATTTCAAAAGAATGGTAAAGAATCATTTGTCAAATCAGATCATTGACAACATAAATGAAGGAATTGGAACTAGAAGAAGTCAACAACTTCGTTGACATCACAGCAAGTCCATCTTGACCTTTTAGCAAATTTTGAGCCTAACAATTTTGAGGAAGCTAGTCAAAATTAACACTGGGTAGCAACTATGAATGAAGAACTAGATCAAATTGAGAATAACAACACTTGGGAATTGGTTCCACGACCAAAGGTTAAAAATGTTATTGGAACTAAATGGGTCTTGAGAAAAAAATTGAATGAGGATGAACAGGTTACCAGGAATAAAGCAATATTAGTCTACAAAGGATATGCACAAGTTGAAGGAATCGATTTTGAAGAAACATTTTCTCCCGTTGCCAGAATGGAAGCTATCGGGATGTTTCTCGCATATGCATGCTCAAGAAAAATCAAGGTATACCAAATGGATGTTAATTCAAGATTTCTAAATGGTGAATTGGAAGAATAATTTTACATTGAACAACTCAAAGGTTTTCTGCTCACTAACAAAGAAAACTACATTTGCAGATTAAAGAAGGCACTATATGGTCTCTACCAAGTTCCTAGTGCTTGGTATGCTTGTCTTGATAAGTATCGACATCAACAAGGACTCAATAAAGGAAGCGCTGACAACAATCTCTATGTGAAAGTGGATCAAGATAACCTAACGATTATCTAGGTATATGTGGATGCTATAATCTTTGGAAGCAATGATGACATATTAATTAGAGACTTTGCTACAAAAATGAAAAGTGTGTTTGAAATGTCTATGCCTGGCGAGCTGACATACTTTTTGGGGCTTCAGATTTCTTAACAGGATAAAGGAACATTAATATATCAAACTAAGTACATCAAGGAAATGTGTAAAAAATTCCAGATGGACGATTGCAAGCCAATCCTTACCCCCATGATAATAGGTTTCAAGTTAAGC
Organism: Pinus tabuliformis; assembly: GCA_031772625.1. Taxonomy (NCBI): domain Eukaryota; kingdom Viridiplantae; phylum Streptophyta; class Pinopsida; order Pinales; family Pinaceae; genus Pinus; species Pinus tabuliformis. The sequence goes on along the minus strand of CM062815.1, from coordinate 79,126,336 downwards.
TTAGAAGATTCATCAAAGGGTGTGGACCAAAGGTTGTACATATCCATGATTGGTAGTCTCCTATATGTCCAACCTCCTGGCCTGATGTGATGCAGGTGGTTGTACAAGTAGAAAGATTCCAAGCAACACCAAAAGAATCTCATATTATTTCAGTCAAAAGAATTCTTTGATATCTTAAGGGCACAACGGAATATGGTCTATGGTACCCCAAAGGAAATGATCTGGTTATCTAAGCTTATACAGATGCAAATTGGGTAGGAAGTGTTGATGATTGTAAGAGTACCAGTGGAGCAACATTATATATAGGTGGTTGTCTTGTTTCATGGTTAAGTAAAAAGCAGTCTTCAATCTCGTTATCCATAACAGAAGCAAAATATATCATGGTAGCAGGTTGTTGTACATAATTTCACTGGATGAAGCAAACTTTTCAAGATAGTCAAGTCAAGTTTGATAAGCCTATTCCCATCTTTTGTGATAACACCAATGTGATCAATATCTCTAAGAATCCTATGATGCATTCCAAAATAATGCACATTCCGATTAAATATCATTTCGTTAGAGATCAGGTCGCCGAAAAGAATATCAAACTTGAATATGTTGGCACAAAGGAACAAATTGATGACATATTTACCAAACCATTACCTCGTGAAGCATTTGGGTATCTTCACCAAAATCTTGGGATTCTCCCAAGTTTTCATTAGACTCTCTCTCTTATCTACTCAAGTAGAAAGGGGGAGTGTAGGTGTGTACAGGTCCGTAGGATGGCTATTTTTTAGGGGGAGTTAACCTTTTCCATTGATGACAAAGGGGGAGAGAAGGTAGTAGGAAGAGGTGTTATGATCACATGGGGAGTACTTGTGTTTCCATCAATGCCAAAGGGGGAGATTGTTGATTATTGGATGCCATTGATGTCAACCCAAGCAGCACCAGGGGCTACCCAGATCTTGCATGGGAATTTTGAATTGACAACTTACTATATTATGAGTGAAGGAACTTATATATGTATTCTACTCTTCTATATGTTTTCGTTGATATATGGCATGCCATGCAATTCTTCACAGTTTCAGAGATATTCATGTTTGAAGTTAGTAACCCTAGTCATTGGGCTAAAACCCTATGGGGTTGTCACATGGCACTCATAATTGGTTGTGATAATTGAATAGAAAATAATTAATAATGTTTTTTTTTCTTCCTAAAATCTCTCCAATGTTCACTTGTTGAGGACCCTCTCAACTCAAGACATTCATATAAATAGTGACCATTATATCCTCCTCTAGTAGGAATTTTGTGGCTTCAAACATGTCATTGCGGAATTTTCATTATAATGTTTTTTCTGTGATGCTTCAGAAGTTGAAATTAAAACCTATTGGAGCTGAAATTTTGATGAACCTTGTGACCGAATTTCAGATCTTGGTTCGCTACATTTTCAGAGATATGATCTAGGGGAGTTAGGGTTTTCTTAGGCTACTAAATTCCATGTTAAACAAGTGACATTGGAAAAGTCATCATAACTCTCTCTCTGAGAATTTTTATTCAAATTTCATAAATAGTGATAGAAAGAGGATGGAATGTAGTTTGTTAGGTATCATTTTCAGGGTCGAAGGTCACAATGGTGACACGTGACACTTCATACAAGTTTTCTCTACTGAACCATGATATAATCCAAGCATCGTGGGAGATTGGGTATAACGCTTTCTTGAAGAATCCAATCTTGATCAGACTTATGGGGTTGGAAAGAGGACTCAGAGGGCTACAATAAGACAAAATTTCAGACCTTGGAGATCTGAAATTACATACATACAACAAATTCCATATTAGGCTCCTAGAAGGCAAGAAAAAGCATACATTCAAGGATCATTACAGTAAGGACCACACATCAACAATCGATCGTAAGTCTCCTACAACAAGGTATGTACGATTAGTGTTTACATTTTAATTTTGAGTATCATCTTTGGCATATGTTTTTGCAGGACAACGTAAGTATATACCGTGTCTCGATTATATCTCTATGTCTCTATATGTCACAATTAGTTTTTCGGATGTCCTATTCTTGATACTAAATATTTTATGCTACATATTCTTGATGCTACACCAAGTTTGCTAAATCTATATGATGTTGTAAGTTCATGTTACTTGTCTTTTCATAGTTGATAGAATGGTCTCTGTTGTTGTACTTAGAACTTGCTCCATCACAAGTCTAGGGTCTGTCATCAGTTTTTATTGTATATATCTTTAGGTCAGTTTTGCATATAGTCTTGCATAGAGTCCAGGCCAATATCAAGAGTGGGCGTCTTTATCTATTGCTGCAGCAAGTAAACAACAAAATTGACAAGCACACTTCAGGTATGCATTGTAATTTTTAATTTGTATTTATTCATTATTATGCACTTACATGTGTTTTGCAGGAAGAGGTAAGTTGAAGGGTATTTGTTTTGTTTTGGGATTGGTTTCATCGAGCAAATTTTGCATGCAGGTAGAAGAAGATTCAAGTACAACATCAAGCAAGAATTTAAGAGAAGAAGTATGAAATCAAAGGAAGAATTGTAGCGGGACATCCTTGAAGACATGACAACCTTTCAGATATCGTGAAGTATTGTTAAGGCCAAGAGTCATTATTGTAAAGTTGTAAAAGTGTCATGATTGTAAAAGAGTCATTTGTAAAAGAGTCATCATTGTAAAATTTTAAAAGAGTCATTTGTAAAAGAGTCATCATTGCAAATATTGTAAAAGAGTCATTTGTGAAAGAGTCATTTTGCCTAGAGTCGAAGAGGCAGTGTTGGGAGTTATAGGAGTCACTGTTGGGATGTTTTCATGGTTGGGTTGCAGGTCATAGAGTGATTGGGTATTTGTTCAAGTACACGAAAATCATTGTAAATATTATTGTATCGTGGATTGTTTTCCCTGGTTTGGGAATCCACAATCTTGTCTTATTTCAGTCATTATAGGGTGGTAGTGAGGTGCTAGGTAGGTGTATGAAGTTGCCTACAGGTTGGGGCCTGTGAACACTTCAGGGTGGTAGGGTGGTGCTAGGGCAAGTTGTGACAGGCTAGGATGTTTGGGCATCTATTCAATTGATTACTGAAGAAACCAGGGCATTGGGGCATCCTTCCAATGGGAGCTGGAGAAGAATGATTTTCTAGAATTCTAGGAAAATGTTTCTTTTATTTCAGTTGGGGATGAAGATTAAAGAATTTATTAGAAAAGAGTTCAGTGGTTTTTGACCAGAGGGGTTTTTCCACCTAAAATTCTTGTGCCTACTATGTTCTTTTATCTATTGTTATTACTGCATAAACATTAATAATAATTGAAGATTAACTAATGCTCTGAAAAGATTTAAAAGTGATAATTGCTAAGGAATATTGATTCACCCCCCCTCTCAATATTTCTGATAGGCATATGGTGGGAATATTTGAAGAATGTTAGAGGTATTATTGAGAAGGAGCTAATTTAGCGTGAATTCGAAAAACCTTTTAGAGAGAAAAATATGTCTGGGCGATATTATGATGACAAGAAAAAAGAGTTCTATGAACTCAAGATAGGGCAAGCAACATATGATGAATATGTCACCAAGTTCCTAGAACTATTGAGGTATTTTCCATATCTCGAGGATGAAAAATCCAAAATTCAAAGGTTCATTAGTGGGCTACCTATGGCATTCAAGGAAAAAATTGAATTACTGGAACCTTAGACCCTCAAAGAAGCCATTAAGAAGCTAAAACATTGTTATGAACAAGAAAAGTGAAAACAAGATATTAAGGGTAGATGGAAGCCAAGGAAAAATGCTTGAAATAAGAGAAATTGGCCCAAAAAAGATTTTATAAGCAAGGAAGGTAAGTAGTTAACCCATGTGAATCAATTTCAATGGAACGCTAATTTTGTTGATAAGAGAAATGTGCAGCAGACAACACCGTAATAGCTCAAGTTTGAAGGCCGGGAACCATTTAAATGTTGGACATTTGGTGAAAACGACATGAAAAGGGACTTTCCACATCAAAAAAATGTTGGGCCAAATATCTACAATGCCAAAGAGGCTCGCATATTAGGTGTTTTAGCTCAAAATCTGCCCAGAAGTTATGTAGAAGTAGACAACTGTTAGGAGAACCATCAGGCGTCCATCATTGAGATGGAAGGTAAGTTGTGTAATCAAGATGTTTCTATTTTAGTTGATCCAGGTTCTAATTATAGCTACATCAACCCACAGCTTGTTGAGAAATGAAATTTGGTCAAGGAATTGCATGGAGAACCATGGCTGGTTCAATTGGAAACTAGGAACAAAAGAAGGATTAATCACTGGGTGAGGTCATGTGCATTGGATCTTAGTGGCAGGCCTAAAACAACACACTTGAATGTATTTCCATTAGGTGCATACAACATATTATTGGGCATGGACAGGTTATACATGCACAAGACTAAGGAGGATTGTTTTGAGAAGGAGATTGAGTGCTTAGATGAGCTTGGAGAAAGAAGCATTCTACAGGGAAAAATAAATCCTATATTAGTAAGATTGATTACTATTATGAAAGCCAAGCATAATAACATAAAGGGATACACATTATTTGTAGTGATGATTTCTAGTGATTAGAAATATAATAGTGATCCAGGGAATGAGGAAAGTGAACTACTGAAAATGTACCTTGTTATACAACAATATGCAGACGTATTCCCTGTTAGAGTCAGTATTTGTATACTGCCATCAATGATCAAAACTCCTCTTTTCATATTCATATTAGGGTCTCACTTAGAAATTTTTGTCATTCCACCTAGGTCCTCATTCAAAAATTTACTCACTGATGGTATCTCTAGTGAGAAACCTCACTCTCCCTCAAAATCAATACTTGCTAGCCCACCTTCATGTCTTACTAAGCATACATCAATGAGAATCTCATTTCATAATTTTTGTTGTTGTTGTTGTCAAGTCACCAGGAAGTTTGCTCACTCAAGATTTTCATTAGGTCCCTAGGTTTCATTTTTCCAAGGTCCAATAAAACACCATTTCACTGCATAAGGCTAGCAAAAGTATGAGAGTGAACAAAATAATATCCCTTTTTCATTTAAAGAGGATTTGCAAACATGTAAAAATGCTTGCCAAAGTTGTAATTTTGATTTCAAGTATGAGTTTCATTCTAGATTGTAATTTTATTCCAAAAATAGAGATGTAATTCTATTTTTTATATTTATGTAATTTTATGTCATTATATGTAATAAGTAACTTTTCTCAAAGCTACCAACTCAATTCCACATGCCAAATGGACAATAAATGTCAAATCAAAAAGTGTCTACTCAAGAAATTTATCAATCTGCAAAGAAAAAGCACAAGGTAAAAGGGTATCAGTGCAATGTTTCAAAATAAATTTCAAACATTAGCAAATGGGTTTTAAATCTACAAAATAAAATTCCACCAAGTATATAAAACCCTCAAGACATCTATTTACACCTCATTTTCTCTTTTCATGGTCAAGGAACCTCAACAAAAGAGAAATTTTCGAGTTTGACAAGCAAAATTAGCAAAACAGAGTTTTCGATGTGCATAGGGTAGTCAAGCGTTGTGCATGCATCAAAGGCATTGCACATGCATCAAAGGCAATGTGCATGCATCAAAGGCGTTGTGCATGCATCAAAGACGTTGTGCATGCATCAAAGGCTACGCACCTCTCAAAATTCATCTGTAAGCTCTCAAATTTCATGCAAGTGCTCCAAACCTTCAACACAGGGTTTCTTAACCTCCTAGCACATAAGTAAGGCCTTGTCTATACCCTCCTTACATTTCACAAGTCATCAATTCGTGCCATTAAGTTTCTTGTGTGAAATTTGGAGTTCTCAAAACTTTCAAAACCCTAGTTTCATTCCCACACCTCCAAATCTGTTCCTAAGACCCTATTATCCTTCCCACATCACAATAAACCCTATCCTTACCCCTGTATTGCTAAATCCCTATCCCAAATTTATTCTCCCTTAAACCCTAATTCCTAGGCAGTGAATTCCTAGACAGCCATACTATCATACTTGTAATAAAATACCAATTCCCAAATCCTTTAAATATTTCGATCCTGTATCACCTCCCTAAGTTCCCTAATCCCTCCCCCCACTCCCATTTCATAATCCCTAGGGTTTCAATACAAAAAGAACAAAAACACATCTTGGAGGAGGAAGATAGATATTTTACAAAGGAGGAAGACATAAAAGAAAGAAGGCCACACAAAGGAGGAAGAATATTGAGGTTTGAGCCTACCAACACCAGAGAACTAATAGCCTCACCCATGATAGTCACTTGTTTCAAGCATATGGGATGCTTTAATTTTTGTGAAATTATACAAAGAGTTCAAAGCCACCCTGTTTTGACTAGAGTTTTCATTTCAAATATTGAGAAAAATCAAGTGACCCTTGCAGGTGTAACCTTCACCATGTCCTCAGCCATCATTGTTGCTGCTACTGGAATACCTAATAGGGTGTGAAGTGTTTTAAATCTCAAAACCTAGATGATCACTGTTATCAGCCATACTTGAAGCCTCGGTATAGAAATGAGAGAAATAAATTCTCTCCTTTTAGTAACCTTGTTGATAAGTATGCTCCCATAATGAAAATCATCATGAAGTACTTCACTGTTATAGACATTTTTGTGCCTTACAGCTATAAGCATGAAATGTCCATAGTCCAAGGGATCCAAATTCCCTAAAGATGTTGTTACAGCTCCTAAAGGAACAAGGTCAACCAATGACAGCTTCTCCCAGAAGTTCTCCACCAAAAACCACTTAGAAACAGTCAATTCAGGATCAATTCAAGTGCTCCATTAGCTGCCTGCATTGCAAAGCACCCTAGTACACTGTCTAGGTGCATTGCAACGCACTTGAATGCACTACCCAGGTGCGTTGAGCGAGAAAGGACAAGTGGCAGAGTCATTCAACGAGGTGGAAAGACCATGGAAGCTTCCAGAATCTTCTCCAATGACACTTGCCTCACTGAATTCGACCAAGTGATGAGTAAGAGGCTCTCAGTCTCCAAGTGGAAGCAAGAACTGACAGAGAGAAGTCACAAGTCAAAACATAAGCTGACTCATATTCTCTGCTTACATCTATATATGGATCCCTCATCCCAGAGATCCAGAGGCTGGAATTTTGTACTTTGTAGAGAATTGCTGTTGGTTTGAGATTGAGATTAGTACATTGGGTGATTTATGCTTTGTTGGAGGAGAGGAAGGGATTCCTTTGCTGGGAGGTAGATGCTGGATCGGAACTCACTTGGTTGTATCTCCTCTTGGACTTTCTTATTCTATCAATAAACTATTTGAGTTTCTCCTACATGTTGTGTATCAATGATGTTTTGTTATATTTGCATGTTTAGCTTAATCTGATCTTGAGCTTTTTATGAATGTATATCTATATCTTCGTGTAGTTTCTCTCTCTTGTGATCTTGCAGGAATTCGGTGAAGCTGGGCCGGTAAGAGAGCAGGGAGGTGGGAGCTATTGAAGAGAGGAGCAATTGGATCAACAAACTAGTGAAAGACACAGGTTAGTTACATCCTTCCTCCTCATTTACATTTCATAAAGAAGAATACTCAATTAGTTTTCCTTGGTTGTTGCTAAGGCACTATCACACCTTAGAGTGGGATAGGGGCATTCTGAATAGATACTTTTCCCAACAACAAATTGGCGACTCCACTAGGGATCGTATCTAGTTAGTTTATTTGTGTTTCTATTGTTGTTCTTCTCATAAACTTAGGAGTGGAGAATCGAACTGCATTTGCCATTTACAAATGCAAAGTAGAGATTTGCCACTCTAGTCCACTCACTGGGCCTGTTTATGATCTGAACAAGCTGATCCACAAATGCTCTAACTACCCTTTGTGATAGCTCTTAGTCCTCCTTTAAATCATCCTCCTAATTGTACCTTATTGATAGCTTTTATCCGGCCAAAAACCTCAGATCAAACTGCAAACCGTGACCCAGAACCCAGAGACAATTCTCGTTTCTGCTTCAGCGCAGGCTCTGTGAAGAGACTCTGCATTTCAACGCAGGTCCTGAGAGGGCTACCTGCGCTGTAATTCAGTTTCTCTGTGCTGCAGGTGCGCTGATCAGCCTTTGCCCTGTGCAGCTGTGGTTCTTTGCATCCTTGTGTTCAGTTTTATCTCTGTTTTTTGCAGCCTGTTATCAGTGTGTGTACCTATCTGAAAACCTCTTTTCTCTGCCTTAATTCCACCTCAGTTGTATAAAGAAACTGTATTTGTTTTTGTGTATTTGTTACATCATTTGCAGTTTCCCATTACAAAAGTAAACTAGTCATACTGTCGCCCTTAGATCTAGACCTGTCGTAAGTGTCGTTTTGATCTTAGGAGAAAGTTTATTGCTGTTGACAGTTGATTGCGCTTTTACTTTTGTCTTTTGGTTTGAATTTATGAATTTCTAGTGTCGAAACAAGTGTTTACTTCAAAATCATAAAGTGTCGTAATCGTCTTTTTGATTTCAAAAAGAAACTTGTTTGTGTTTTCACTTGAAATCGAATTCAAATTTGTACAACAGCTTTCTTTTTAGGCGTCAATATTAAGAAAGTGAAAACAAATACATGCATTTGCGCATTTGCATATTGATAGTTTGTATGGTTTGATTTAGGAAAAATGCATTTTCAGTGTGCTCTTTGCTCTTTGAGAAAAGATTGTGTCTTTCTTTTCCCCTTGTAGCTAGGATTTTCATTGTTGAAAAGAGATAAATGCTTGCTTATCATCTTTAGACTGCATTTAGGAATTGTATATACATCTCGTGGTGATCCAAAAAGGCAAACCTCTAAGAAAGATCAACCTAAAATAAATTGAATGAACTTAACAACGCTTTGTAACTTAACGCACAACATAGAGGTCTAGGCTAGAGGCGTGTTCCGGCGTCGTAAAACCTGGTGACTGTCGATCTCACTGATGGTTGGGTGATTCCTCCTGAGAGACGATAAGCACCAGTACGGATTGTGCTCCCACGTACCGTCGAGTATATATTGGGAGACCCCTATAGGCATAAAACCTTTATCCATAGGAAGCCGTGTCGACCGCCCTACTGATCGCAATGCACTGAACACAACATTTGGGAAAATTGACCACCCGTACCTTAAAAAGTATTCTGCGGTTTTGCGAAAGGTTTGGCACACCGTCTACCTAGAACTCCAGAGCAGTCCCTTTCGTTCCTTTTCAGACTCCTTAACGGAAAAGGTCCATCTGAGCACTTGTCACTTCAGGCTCATTAAAAATCAAAGGAGACTAGAGTCATCTTTTGCTTTTTCTCGACTCTTTAAAATTGAAAAAGCAAGTTGTGTCTAAAGCGTCTAAAATTCATTTAATTAGGAAACACATTTCCCTTTTTGTATTTTAGTTGATCGAGTAATCCGCAATCATGGAAGAAATTCAATTGAAACCCCGTCGTTCGCAGAGGCTTACGAGTCAATCGTCTTTGTCTCCGGAATCGAAAACAGTACGGACAAAGCGAACTCGTTTAACCGGTTCGAAATCTCCTATCAAAGTTAGAACAAGTGTTCCAACGACATCCGAGGTTCCAGTTACTCCAAACATTTCTGGAAACCCTGCCTCTACAGAAGAAGTTCAACAGCCACAGAGGGACAGTGATACTGATCCTAGTCTGAGAGTAAACACTTGTGTTACTGAACCAGTTCCATCTGCAACTGGTTCGGAAAGTCTTGCTCCTCAAACATCTGTCGCTGTCGATTCAACCCCTTCTTCAGCACCAGAAATATTTTACGGACCTGACAGTCTTCCCCTTCCACCTGGTTTGATTGCGATAGAGGAAATTGTAGAAGATCCGCAAGCAAGTACTCCAACACATTTTGGAGTCGGGGTCACTCTATTTCCTTCGACATCAGAAGTTAGTCTACCACCAGTGGAAGTTCCTGTAGAATTGCTAGGTAATCTTTTGGATAGACTCAAAATGTCTGAACAACTGTCAACATCTAGGACTGTGTCGACTGACGCAGTGACAGCAGAACTCCCTGCCGTCACTCTGACAATGTTTGTCGGCGTACCATCTGTCCCGACTAGCTCACAACCGCTAGAAGGAGTCCATCCAGGGACTATTTCGACAGTATGGTCCATTCCTGTTTGTTCCTTCAGAATAATATCCGGAAACTCTTATGTTGAGACTCGCCAAATTGATCCATTTGGAGGTCAATTTGGGCAATCCAGTCCCCAAGGGTAGACAATCCCTTTGAGTTCCGGATTGCCACTGTATGGGGGGCAGTATGCCCTTTCATTACCCCCTCCGGGAGGATATCCATATGGGAGTTCACAACAATATTCAGGTTATACTGGAGTTACATCAAGTGGTTGGGTACCTATACTACCCCAACAACCAAGGGTTGTGTATTCTATGCAACAATGTGTACCTATGTCGAACATCCTGACTACACCAGCTATTGTGACAGTGTCACAAGTTCAAACGCTGCCTGTTGTATGTCAACCTCAGATTTCTCAGGTTGTAATGCAACATCCCCTTGACCCTGTGACTCAACCACAATCGCCGACTGGTGGGGCAACACAGGTCCAAACAGGTACAATTACCCCACACCTTAGTCCAACTGTTAGTATAGCGCAATAGAACATGGCTTCACAACCGTGGCTGGTGCAATACCAACAACCACAATTCCAACAAGTATACCAAGGTTCTGAGCAACAGATCTTTGCGAATAGTGGACAGCCGTACATTCAAAACGGTCAAAATCAACCATTCTACAATGGTCATGTCCACCAACCGTATCAGTCGTACCAGCATCAATTACATTATGCTGGTATGCAAAGGCCAACTGCTTAGGAAATTCCATCATATCCTGGGTATGCTTCACCTAACCTGAATCAGCAGTTACCATTCGTGGCAACTTTAGAGTTACCTGATTTACACCGGTTAACAAACGATCCAATTGCTTACGCCCCTTGGTGGCCAGCGATCCCTCATAAACTTCCATTAGATATTCCTAAATTTAATGGAAATCCAGGTGAAGATCCATCGAATCACGTGATGACATTTCATCTATGGTGTTCGTCAAACACCCTAAATGATGATTCGATAAGGCTTCGCCTTTTTCAAAGGACGTTAATGGGTCCAGCAACAAAATGGTATATTGAATTTCCTAGAGCTTCGTTCGACAACTTCAGTACCTTAGCCACCACTTTCTTAACCCATTTTCAATTACCGATAAGGTATGAAACGGGAACAGAAATCCTAACCAACTTCAAACAGACAATGGCCACTCACATATCTGATCATATACATGAGTGGCGACGTCGTCGTAGGATGGTAAAAACGTACGTTCCCGATCAACTATTAGCTGAATGGTTTATCAAGTCGTTACTTCCTGCTATAACGGAAGATGTGGCAAAGGGGGGAGTCGTAACGGAAGAGCAAGTTATCGCTCGTGCGTAATATCTAGACTTGGTCTATACTCAGTCTGGCACGCTCTACGACAAAATACATGACGCCCCTAGACCGGAATTTTCAATTCCTCCTCCTCCTAAATCAAAAAATGACTCTCACGCCGACGATGGTGTGATTGGCACGACAAACGTGAAATCGATAAAGGCTACATCCAAGAAAGCCCGTAAGATTTCAGATCAAAATGCAAAAGACAAAATTCTTGCTTCAGAAGTAAATGTCGTATCAGCAGATAAAAGCAAAGAAACCAAACAACCAGGAAGCAAGAAGAAGAAAGGCAAAGGGAAGAAGAAGAATCAGGATGAGTCATCCCCTGGAAAACCTTCTTCAAACCCTCATGGAAATAGGAAACCAAAAAATCCATGTTATATATGTGATGAGGATCATTGGACAGCAGATTGTCCATACAAAGCTGAGCTTAAAAGATTCTTTAAGAGTTCGAAAACTTCAGTTGTGTTAACTGATCCGTTTCCAAATCCAGGAACAAATCTAGTTGATAATGGAAATGCTTCCCCGTCGCAAGTGCTAATGCTGTCGATTTCGAAACAGCAAAATGATGCTTTGATTTCGACAAGGAACAAAGATTACGGGAATCCGCAGCTGTCGAACGACAAGGATAAAGATCAACCAAGTAGTTCGACAACAACTTCGATAGAAGTTGTACCACCCATCATTCCTGAATTAACAATAAAACCGCCAAAGGGAGTAGTACACAAGTCGACGTTTAATCCTCGCGCTAGAGCAGCGCAACGTTATAACATAGTGGAAGATTTGGCCCAATCGCCATCCGCTATGTCGACTCTTGAGGTGCTACAAAATTGCCCATCCCAAAGGCAGGCTTTGTTATCAGCCATTGGTGGGGTTGATCCTAAGGATTCCAATCTTGTATCCTTTGACCATAAAGGATACGATCCTCAGCTACCAGCCCAAATAGATTTCCTTATTCAAGTGAAATCCCTCAACAAAACTATTCATCGAACAATTATTGATGAGGGGGCATCTACATGTATTATGTCGATGAGTTGCTTGAAAACTTTAGGATCTCCAACCTTGTCGCGATCTTCGACGACATTAAAAGCATTCGACGGAAGGTCATATACCCCATATGGTATCCTAAATAACTTGAAGGTTGAACTAGGGGGAAAAACAGTAGAAATAGATGTTGAAGTCATCGATGGAAATCTTGATTACTACTAGGAAGACCATGGATATATGCCATGGCAGCTGTTGTGTCGACCTATTTTAGAAAGATTGCATTTCCCTTTCAAGGAGGGATTACAATCGTCGATTAGCAAAACTTCCTCCCTAATGGTTCTCAAGTTACAGGAAGCATTCCCATGATCCATGGAAGCCCCCATTCGCTTCAGAATATTGGAGTAGGCCTACTGAAAGATCCTATACTAATGGGAACTTTTGCTCTTCCACCTCCAATCAATCTGGCGGAAGTAGCGTCGATAGGAACCTGCAATATGATATCTTCCACAAAGATTTCAGAAAACGATATCGACATGGATCATGCTATGATTTTGCCCCCAAGCCCAATAGAAGTATTATATCAATCAATGTTTCTAGCATGGGAGGCAAATCCGAATCAATGCTCGTCAAGCGTTTGGGTAGATAGGTCTAGAGAATATGGTACCCCTTCAGATCCTTGGTCGCGAGTGCATGGAACCAACGAAGGAATTATACAATCAATGTTGATTGAAGGGGCACCATGGAATGATTGCCACCATCGTTCCCTTCTTCTGGATTATGAAGAAGATACTCAAGATGACCTTTATCATCCTTCAGTTTTTGAATTTCTTTCAAATACTGTAAATACGGTGGATTCCGAGCGAAACTTATCCAACATTGAAGAGACTATAGCCATAAATATCTCAACTAAAACAGATATTGTAGAGAATATTTATGTTGGCAAATATTGTTCTCCTTTAGAACTGCAAATATATAACGCTCTTTTTCGCGAATTCAGAGATGTATTTGCTTGGTCATATAGTGAAATGCCAGGCATCGACTCGAGTATCGTTGAACACGAAATTAAGATGTATCCAGATGTCAAACCGGTACGACAACGGCTCAGGCAGGTGCACCCCAAGAAAGCCGCTGCCATTAAAGCAGAAGTTGAAAAACTTCTCCATGCTGGTTTCATCTACCCAGTTCCTCTAACCGATTTGGTATCGAATATTGTCCCTGTTATGAAGAAACAAGGGACAATTAGAGTGTGTGTCGATTATAGGGATGTAAATCAAGCTTGTCCAAAAGACAACTACCCTACACCCTTCATCGACCAGATAATTGATGAATGCGCCGGATGCGAAATCTTTTCATTCATGGATGGATTTTCCGGGTATAATCAAATAAATATCCGCCCACAGGACCAGTCAAAGACTGCATTCATTTGTCCGTGGGGCACATTCGCATATCGAAAATTACCCTTTGGTTTAAAGAACGCAGGGGCGACGTTTCAGAGGGAAATGAATTATGCCTTACATGACATCAAGAACATCATTCAACCATACCTCGACGACCTTCCGGCTCATTCGCGAAAGCGGACTAATCATCCGCAGCATTTAAGAGCGATATTTCTACGTTGCCGACACTACAAAATACGACTCAATCCACACAAATGTGTATTTTGCGTCAGTTCTGGTCGTTTACTTGGCTTTGTAGTCTCCAAAGATGGGATTCGTCTCGACCCGTGCAAGGTACAGGCAATCATAAATTTGCCTCCACCTTCAAATTTGCTTCAGATTCAGAAACTCCAAGGGAAAGCGAACTTTCTGAGGAGGTTCATTCCAAATTACGCCGAACTTACTAAAGGTTATACACGTCTTTTGAAAAAGGAGGTACCCTTCATCCGGGATCAAGTTGTGCAAGCTTCCTTTGATGCTTTAAAAGATTCCTTAATGAAAGCATCATTAATGTACGCCCCCGATTACCAAAGAGATTTTAACCTGTATCTGGTTGCAGAAGATACGACCATCGCAATGGTTTTAATTCAAGAAGTCGATGGAATTGAACACCCTATATATTATTTAAGTAAAAACTTAAATGATACAGAAAGTAAATATTCTTATGTTGAAAAACTAGTGCTTGCAGCTGTTCAAGAGATACAAAGGTTTCGACACTATGTCCTCTTTCGGAAAAATACCATTCTGTCTTATTGCAACCCCATGACTTATATATTGTCGCGACAGTTGCTGGGGGGAAAATATTCAAAATGGATAGCAATCCTTCAAGAGTTTGATATGGAATTTGTAAAATCCAAATCAAAGAAATCTCTAGTTTTTGCAGAATTATTATGCGATCTCCCATCGTCGTCCAACGATGAAACATCCGAAGAATCAATCGTGGACGAGAATTTGTTTCTGATATCCACAAGCAATGAGTGGTATGGAGATATAATAATTTATCTCCAAACCCAAAAGTTTAGGCCTAACACCTCTCACTTTGAACAGAAACGTATACGATACCAAGCAAAAGACTACATGATCGTCAGTGATACATTATACCGTCGTGGTATCGATACAGTTCTGAGAAGGTGCCTCACCCATGAGGAGGCCGAAAAAGCCCTGAATGAGTGTCATTCAGGAGCTTGTGGGGGGCATCAATCTGGATATGCTATAGCACAAAAAATCTTACGAGCAGGATACTTCTGGCCAACAATGTTCAAAGATTGCATAATCGCAGTCAGAAGTTGCCATGCTTATCAAATTTTTGATAGCAAAACCAGAAAACCACCCGCACCTCTGCAACCAATAGTTGCTGTTGGGCCATTCGCCAAATGGGGCATCGATTTCATGACATGTAACCCCACCTCGACCGGGGGGCATGGGTATATCATAGTCGCAGTTGACTATTTTACCAAATGGGCCTAGGCGATGCCTACATTAGATAACACTGGTGAAACAGCTGCCCTTTTCTTTTTCAATCATGTAGTCGCTAGATTCAGCGTACCACAGGCTATAGTCACAGATCATGGATCGCATTTTCGCAATCACATGATGCTTGAATTAGCTGCCAAGCTAGGATTGTCTCACGACAGCTCTACTCCGTATTATCCGCAAGCCAACAGACAAGTTGAAGCGATCAACAAGGTCCTGAAGCGTATGTTGCAAAGGATGATCGGAGTTCATAAAAGAAGATGGCACCTAATCCTGTACTCAGCCTTGTGGGCTTACCAAACATCGGTAAGGAATGCAATCGGGTTCACACCCTTCCAACTGGTATATGGCCTGGAAGCAGTCTTACCAGTCCAGTGTGAAATCTCGTCTCTTAAACTCGCAATCGATCTCCTCCCCAAAACTTCAGAAGAAGAGGCTCATTTCTTGGAATTAATCCAATTGGATGAAACCCGTCATGATGCCGCTTTGGCTAACGAAGCCCATAAGAAACGAGTCAAGGCGCAGTTCGACAAAAATGTCAAACCCTGTGTCTTCTCAGAAGGTGACTTGGTCTTGCTTTACGACCAAGAATCCGATAAATTGGGAGCAGGTAAATTTAATTCTTTATGGATAGGCCCCTATATTGTTAAACGAGTGTTAGCAAAAGGAGCCTACGAGTTAATGGATTATGACGGAATTCCACTGGCGCAACCTCATAATGGGTTGTACCTCAAGCGTTACTATGCTTAAATAGTAACCATCATGCTTTTGTTGTATTTTGTTTTCGCTAAAGTGTTCGTTTTGGTTGAGTAATCCACCTTTTTACATTTATTGCAGATGTCAAACCTTTTGGAGACATGTGTTGGATATGCCGACGGAGCAAGTCGTAGTTCGTAGAACCTGTCCTCCGCAGCCTGGGCCATTTTTGATCCAAGCAGCGAGTTAGTAAGTTTCAGAGGTGTATGTATCGGTCGATCAACGAATAATATCGCTGAGTATAGCACGTTGATAGAACTTCTCTCTGATGCCATCACCCATGGTATACGCCGACTAATCGTCAGGCTAGATTCACAACTCGTAATACTACAACTCAATGGTATATATTCCGTCCGAAATCCAGCTATTTATCGCATGTTCCTAAGGGTTAAGATTTTGGAAAGACAATTTGATTTTATTCAATACCAACATATTTCCAGAAACTTAAACACATTAACCGACTCATTAGCAAACTATGTGTTAGATAGACATTTGCGACATTTGTAAAAAGAAACACATCATCAATGTTTTACATGTGGATCATATAACTCAACCAGAATAAAACCCGAAAATCAAAATATATATATAGCTGTTTATGGTTTACATATAATGTTCTGTAACCAAGACAAAATCGGTCACATGACCCAAAAACTCAAAATGCTAGGGGGCACCCTATTCTAATGATGCTCGTGATAGCAAGTCACAGCCTGTGCGATCATGCGTAAGAGACGAGTCCATAGTCTAGGCACACCAGTAGTATGTCGCTGTAACTGCAAAGGTAGCTCGTCGATCCTCACATCGGGAATTCCGAGAGTAAGGCTCTCAACTTGCTCCTGCACAGCTGTGAGAGTCTCGGCCACATCAAGGTCATGAAGGATGACCCTCCCGGCAGCCTCTCCTGCTGGGGCAACGGCTGGCACTTTCAAGCGGACTACTGGACGAACAGGACCAACATCTGCATGAACACAAGAGTTTGATTAAAAGTCTTGATAGAATAAAGCACAAGGACATTATAAATAAAAACAGTAAACAGTGATATGGTCAAAGATTTTACCAATAGCACCCCACTGCTCGCCATCCGGTAGTACTAAATCCGGATCACCCCGGAAATCCATGCCAGCATATGGATACTCGGCATAAGCCATCTCCTGCCGATCGAACCACCTGAAGAAGGTATCGGAAAAAGAAATCTGAGACTGACCAGCATGCCTAGACATGTGGTCAACCCATATCTACATGCGTGGTTCAGTAGGAGGAGGTATGTCAAGTGCAATGTACTGCGGCTGCATCAGTGGTATTTTCTCCAAGGCAAAGGCGGTCAAAATAGAACCGAACCCAAAGTTCTTCAACCTCCCGTCCTTTATCTTGGTCAACTAACTCTTCATCACAAGAAGTACTGCATCACACCAGTTGAATATTTTCGGTTGGAGACACCCCAAGGCATGCTGCTTATAGGACCTGTTGGCTACATGAAGAGATGCATTCTCGACCATCCTACCAAAAGTGAACAGGATAGACCTGAGGGACCTGTCAGTGACGTCTCGAATGATGATCTTGCCATCTTTACTCGGCTGAGATCCTTCCCTGCAATATTGGCGGACATAATCTCTCTCAGAGTCACTCCCTCGGGCCGAACCTGACAAAGAAATGGGGGCACCCCGCCGCGACAGGCCAGTCAAGAAGTAAATATCTACTCAGTCAAGGGGATGGATTTGCCCCTAATCTGGAAAACTTGGTTGATAGGATCCCAAGCATCGAGAAAATACTATAGTAGGTTGATCTGCTGTCTCATGCTAGAGATGCGGAAGAACTTCAACAAACCACAGTTTCGCAGCGCATTCACTGTAACAGGATCATGTAGGGAAATCATGTCCTCTTCTTCATGCTCTCGTTCTCGCCATGTAAGGGTCGTTTTGCTCCAATATCTCTGCAAAAACAAACAAGAGAGGAGATTAAATCCTAATTTTGATGAGAAACAGGGAGAAATTTCATTAAAAACTGTGCTACATCTTTCCTTTCTGCGCCCAACGCACCTACACAGGTGTTATGGGTGCGTTGAATGTCAAGTCACCTTCATAGTGACCCACAATCAGCGCAGGTTTCGACATGCCTAGGGTGCGTTGATGGCAGAACGCTCCCATCAAACCCCAGGGGCTCAGAAAAGCAGGGACTGAAGCACAGAATGCAGAAAAGAAACCATGAAATGAAAGAGCTCAGGTTTAGCTCCTACCTGGTCCAGACGGCGCCGAGAATCGTCCACAGAATCTCCCGAAATCAGCTGATGAAAATCAAGGGGGAAGAGGCACCTCCAAAGCTCCAACAAACCAAGTTCAAATGAAATGGTAAAATGAGAGGTAAAAACACCTTTTAATTGCTTTTTACGTAGTTCAAAGTAAAATATTAGCGTTTTAATCTCATTTCTAAGAAAATGTTGTCCATTTCTAACTAATTTGATGAAGCAATTGAAGATATAGTACTATCTTTGAAAAATAAAGCTATTTATGGTAAAAATCAAAACAAGACCATGTTATCGAGCAGTTTTAGCACATAGTTCATGCTCGTTAAAAAATAAACATAAGATCGAGCAAGTGTTTCAACCCGCGTTCAAGCTCGTTAAAAAATGAACTATCCTCCGGTAAATAACCACCGTGAATGTAACATTATCAGCCATTAAAGTCTTGGTCATGTTTGCACCGTCACCTCCACTTTTCTATTGCCCGATCATTCACCTCCATATGATTGTTTACCCATTTTGAGGAACAGCTGCGAAGAGTGATTTCACTAGCCATCCTTGTGACACTGCCGTGCTTGGAAAATTCCAACCCTTACCTGGAATCAGCTGCTACCCATTTCATCACTCGTTCCTCAAAAGACGAGTCTTCTTTAAGCTCTTTTCATCTGACTCGTAAAATATGAAAAGATTGCCAAGTTTTGGCCTCCCAGCTCGTTAAAGTGACCGGAAGAGCTATCCCTCCTCTAGATTTTAATCTTTTTGGACCTGAGGGATTATTGCACAAAAAGATCGAGCGCTTGTTTTGTTCAGCTCGTTAAAACTATCGAAAATTCATCCCTTCTGTATTGTTTTATACTTTTTCGGACTTAAGGGATTAGATGACGAAAAAGGACTTCCGGAGTTAACTTTAAGTACCTTTTCAGACTCTCTAAAAATGAAAAGGATCGAGTTATCTTTGTCGTTAGACTCGTTAAAAACATTAATAGCGACAAACTTGTCTTTAGACGAGAACGAGTTTCACTATCGCTAGGCTCGTTAAAACATAGCGATGGGTTTGCCCGAAGGGTAAATTATAGAACAAGCATATGTTATCCTCCTCAAGCTTGACAAAAATAAAGAGGTACTGGTCAACAATGATTGGGGAAAAATTGGGAAGAAACTCAAAGAACCTTTATTGGTAGCAAGTCGCTCTTGAACATGACACTTCCACTCCGTGCCTGAGTCAGGTTGGGTTGTTTCATTCATCGGTCACATCACCATGGTCTCGCCATACCATCCACCTTTGGGGTAAATGCTACCAATCCATCACACAAGTGTCGCCGATATGTTCAAGTGAAGTCATCCAGAGAAGTCAACCGTGTCCCATCCACTACCATACATTATACTTCATTCTTTCATGACCGCCACCCTGAACCATATATCATTAGATCGTTTTCACCTCCATCAAAATCATTTGCTCCGTTCCATGTCACTAATGTGGGATACATCAAGGCCCTCCTTTGACGGATCGCTTCTTGTCGACATCAGCTCATTATCCAAGAAGTTGATCTAGGAACACCCCCTTCAGTACTTTGAAGCTTTCATGCCTCAATGGCAAGTTTCTCACTTCCGGCGACAGGTATACATCAATGACCTTCGACCGAAAGATTTTGCGTGGTGTTCGATGCCAAGTCCTTTATTCACACCACGTGAATTGTACTGCAGTACCTTGAGGGTCATTATCATTATCGGTGATTCCTCTCACGCTTGTTAACAATTTACATCATTGACTGGTAATCAAGCGATGTCTTTCCATGTTCGACTTCAAAATATTTCTCACATGGATCGACTTGTACTTAGAGTGAAGATCGGACGAGATTGAAGACCCCGGATCTAGTTTCATCCATCCGGGCTGCGATATATATTTAGGAAAAATAAAGACATTGACATGTACAGCACTACAGAACAGATAATCATCCTACCAAAAGGATGATGATTTCATCAGAATCATCAGTCTACCGTTAGACGATTGTCTGTCCTATGTACATAAAAATGAATTTATAAAGCTGAGCATGGGAATGCCCGCCTCAGCTAGATCATGAAAACAGTATGAAAAATAATGTATTGTATTGTATCTTATTACAGGTCTCCTCCCAGCATTGAATGAACTTCGGATCCTCCTAATAAAGCATTTCACTCGATAAACGGCCTCATACTTTAGGGGGCAACTATTATAGACATTTTTGTGCCTTACAGCTATAAGCATGAAATTTCCATAATCCAAGGGATCCAAAGTCCCTAAAGATGTTGTTACAGCTCCTAAAGGAACAAGGTCAACCAATGACAGCTTCTCCCAGAAGTTCTCCACCAAAAACCACTCAGAAACAGTCAATTCACGATCAATTCAAGTGCTCCACTAGCTGCCTACATTGCAAAGCACCCCAGTACACTGTCTAGGTGCGTTGCAACGCACTTGAATGCACTACCCAGGTGCGTTGAGCGAGAAAGGACAAGTGGCAGAGTCATTCAACAAGGTGGAAAGACCATGGAAGCTTCCAGAATCTTCTCCAATGACACTTGCCTCACTGAATTCGACCAAGTGATGAGTAAGAGGCTCTCAATCTCCAAGTGGAAGCAAGAATTGACAGAGAGAAGCCACAAGTCAAAACATAAGCTAACTCATCTTCTCTGCTTACATCTATATATGGATCCCTCATCCCAGAGATCCAGAGGCTGGAATTTTGTACTTTGCAGAGAATTGCTGTTGGTTTGAGATTGAGATTAGTACATTGGGTGATTTATGCTTTGTTGGAGGAGAGGAAGGGATTCCTTTGCTAGGAGGTAGATGCTAGATCAGAACTCACTTGGTTGTATCTCCTCTTGGACTTTCTTATTCTATCAATAAACTGTTTGAGTTTCTCTTACATGCTGTGTATCAATGATGTTTTGTTATATTTGCATGTTTAGCTTAATATGATCTTGAGCTTTTTATGAATGTATATCTATATCTTCGTGTAGTTTCTCTCTCTTGTGATCTTGCAGGAATTCGGTGAAGCTAGGCCGGTAAGAGAGCAGGGAGCTGGGAGCTATTGAAGAGAGGAGAAATTGGATCAACAAACTAGCGAAAGACACAGGTTAGTTACATCCTTCCTCCTCATTTACATTTCATAAAGAAGAATACTCAATTAGTTTTCCTTGTTTTTTGCTAAGGCACTATCACACCTTAGAGTGGGATAGGGGCGTTCTGAATAGATACTTTTCCCAACAAAATTCACTTGTGAAGGCAGATTTTCCAGACTCTACTCATACCATATCAGATTTCCCATGCACTTCACAAGAGTCAAAATGCTCAATATTCCTTATTATTTGTTCAGGAGCATTGAAAAAATGGCATACACAGTTCAGGGAAAAAAGTATGATCTGCAAATGGACAACCTCTTTCATCACTCTCTGATCAAGATCATTGTCCTCCATCACCTTAATCAGCTGAACATCTCATGGGACACTTTCATTGCCCATGATATTTTCACTGCTCCACAAGCTTAACTTGTTGAAGATATGCCTTCTTCATCTCATCCAATTGATCATCATGCTGAATACATACTCCTTCCATCTCATCCCACTATATCTATCCCTCCATCATTTCAGCTTATTTCACCACCATCATCACCATTGCATGGTCATTCAGGGTCACCTAGTAGAGATGAGGTCAACATGCCTAAGGGGCTGAAATAGGCATATTTACTAGAACATATCAGAAAGGACATAGGAAAGTGTTTTCCCCACAGATTGTGGGAGGGCCCTTTCCTTCTTCAATAGTAAAGCAGGTACAAAATGGCAAGCAAAATATCAAAGAGACAGTCGTTCATGAGGAAATTAGGCAAGATGATGAAGACTTCCATGAGATAGAAAAATCATTTGACCTTGTTGACTTGGATCAACAAGATGATCGTGAAAACACAAGATTGATCATCAAAGAGAAAGAGGCCCAAATCAAACATTTGCAAACTCAATTGGATAGAGCTAAATTTGTCATTTCATTTCTTGAGCAGGAAAACCAAAAATAGAAAACAAAACCACTGATCATGGAGGTGGACCTTCTCAAAGGCAAAAGAGAAGAGACCAAGGCTAAGGCCTTATTTGATGAAGCATATGAGAAATATGGTGATCCGGATGAGCTGTAAGAACAAGTGTCAAGAAAAAGGCCAAGAACCAAAGGCCTAAAGAGAGCATTAGAACTAGAGAGACAGAAAGAAGTTGAAGTAGCCAAGGGGCTTACCTTAAATGAGCAATCTGCCATAATGATCAATGAAAACAGGGAGCATTAATTTGAGAGATTTAACAACCATCTTAGGAAGCTCCTGAAGAAATCAAATAAAGACAATGACATACAAAGGAGGATGGAAAAGTATTATTGCCAAAGAAACCAAATAGCAAGGTCAAAACTCAAGAAAATGAAGTCAAAGCCTAAAACCCCAAATATGCAAGAGGAGAAGAGAAAACTTGATATCCTTACTGAGGCCTCTTTCCATGCTTGACATACTCCATCAACAGTTCATGTATCAATTTTGACAAGTTTATGGGAATTTTTGAAATTTTTGGGTTTTTGTGTAAACACCCTCTACCCTCTTTTTTAGCTAGGCACTACGCACAGGAGAAGCCTTGGGAGATTGAATTTTTGGAGGGTAAAATCTTATCCTTTTTTTGGAACCAGGTACATTTATCGAAACTAGACAGGACATTATTTCCAATGATCTATCCAAAGCTCAATTTTGACATTGGGAACCCCTTCAAAACTCAGCTGGAAGATGGCGCTGCGCACAAATCAAAGGCACTATGCATAGAACATTAGCACTGCGCATAGGACCAGAAACTGATATTTTGCTACTTTTTCACACTTTCTGAGTTACTAAAGGATTTTAATGAATTTTTACTGATGTAATTTATGTTGTAAATGTAATTATGGTCTTTTTACTATTACCTGGGGTAAATGCATTAGGTAAATAGACTCCATGAGGTGTAATGAATCAATTTCATTGTAATTAGGGATGAGTCACTTTGACCACCCTACACTCTAGCTATTCAGATTTTGGTGGAACTAATCCTCCTCTCATGGATTTGACCCCTGAGGCTGGGAGGAGTTTGTTTTGAGGCCTATATCTTGTATTTTTTAGTATTTTCAAAGGTTGGACTCAATTGGATGCTGTTAGATTGATCAGAGACACTATTGTATCAGAATTTGGCCATTTTTAATAGATGAGTTGCAGTTATTTCCTTGGGATACATGTGGTATGGTTGTATAGAATTGTTTTTTCTTCAGTTTCATTTGTGTGAATGTATTATTACTCCATATTCCATTTCATGTCTATTCTATGATCTGTTTCAAGTTGATAAATACAAATCATCTCACATGCTTTGTTTTGGGGAAGTTTTCATAGTTTTTTCATCTTTATTCAGTTTAGGAAGAATACATATTTCATGCTCTTCCTAGCTTTCTCACCTATTTGAAATCATATCATCCCAAGAAACCCTAATGTGCTAGCCTACCTACCTACCTTGCCCCTTTGAATGTCTGCAATCATATCTTATTTTCCCTGACCTAGATTCTTTGACCTTACCCTCATCCAACAACCCAACTTCAAAAAAGCAAAACCCTCTGCACTTTATACCTAGCCTAAAAACCTAATTCATCCAGGCTTATTGGCTATGATTTTGTGGAGAGAGCCCTCTCCGTCTTGGTAGGGCTAGCCATCGAGTAAAAATGTTGGTCTGTGGTTACCTCAGCTAGACTCTTCCTCAGCCTTGGAGATCCGAAGGAGTGATAACATATTGTCACCATTGCCCGGGAACAAAAGATTCATTTTGCATAGGTGTATGAAAATATTTTATTGAGATTTGGTCATCTGGATGATAGGACTAAGTTTCAGAAAGGCTAATTTCATAATTGCATTGTCAAGGTTGTAGAGCTGGCTTCGAGGAGACACACAAGAGAAAAATCTAGATCTTGATCCAATTGATCTAGTCGAAGATTCAGAAAGCTTGTTCGAAAGCAAAGGAGTCAAAAAATCACAATTTCAATCAGACCTCTTTCCATTGGTAAGGTCTTGATCATTACCTACTAAATTTCTTTCTCTTGAAGACATTCCTTTGTTTTGAAGTTTGAAACTCTCCTTGTTCCAATCAAGTCTGAATTCTCTTACCTCACATAGTCTTTGACCCTGTTAAGACTCTAGCTCCTAAAAGATATACCAGGTCAAATCCTGACCCAAACCCACCTTCTCCTGTTGATGATCCTACAAGATTGTTAAGAAAACCTAAAATCCCTCTCCCTGAGACTGGAAGTAAAAACTTAGAAAGAACCACTTCCTTTCTTGATCAGATACTAATTGTTGAGGATATTCCTTTTGATATTCAATTTGAAATATCCCTATTTTGTTCAAAGTCTGAGTCTTGTCTTACAAAGATAATGTTTGATCCCATAAAGTTTGATTCATACTTACCCACCTCAAAATATTTGTTTACTCGACCTTCTGAAAAATCCCAGTTTTCAAAACTTTAGCACAAGCATTGGTCTAATTTCGATAAACTTCAAAGCCTAGCGGACCAACTCCAAATTACTGCAGAAAAATCCTATGCCCAGTATCAACTCGAAAGCTTATCTTCTGCTATATCTTCTACTGCACCTCTCAATACATACACTGTCACATCTCCTATTGTATCCTCAAACACATCAGCCATCATATCGACTACTATAAATCCACCTCCTTTGACATGCTCATCTTCATCTTCATCCCAACGAAACCAACCCATTGTAGTTTCCGTACACCCACCCCCAGTAGTCATGGCGAGAATTTCTCCTTTAGTACTGCTTTCTCAGTTGGCAGATTTACCTCAGACCTATGGCCAAAGACTTCCTCTTTTTGATGGCAGCCCAGGAGTCACAACACAACAACATATTGACAAAATGGCTCATTTCATTGATCTAGAGGAAGTTGATGTTGATGATGCCAAAATGAGACTAATAGCTCAGAGTTTTTCTGGAGATGTGAAAAAATGGTTTTGTGGTTTGGCAGCTGGCTCCATTGATACTTCTTAGAGGCTAAACGAGTTGTTCTTAGCCCGGTGGTGGGAAAAGAAAAATCCATTGTAGATTTTGGTGGAGTATAATACATTGAAGAGGGGTCCAAATGAGACAGTTCATGATTTTACTATAAGGTTCAATCAGATCTACAATTCCATTCCGAATAACATGAAACCTCCACCTGATTTGGCACTTCAACACTATCTGGATGCCTTTGATCTGGAGATGGCTTATCAACTAAGGGAAAGAGATCCTACAACTTTGGAAGAAATGCAAGATAATGTAGTAAGCATGGAAGAAAATTTAATGATTAAAAAGTCTCAATTAAAACATGAGAAACCAGAGAAGAAAGTAACAATTAAAGAGGAACCTTCTTCTTCCACCAATCTTAAACTAGACACACTGATCAGAACCATGGAGAGGATGGCAGACTGAATGATAAATTCAGATAGACAGCTGGAGCCACAAGTTAGAAATCTGATTTTCAGAAACCAACATCAGCCTAAGTACATGATAAAACAAATAGAATAGAGAGCTCCTGAGGCATCAACATCTCAGTAGAAAATTCAGACACCCTTGCAGCAAAATTATGCTAAAGGAGAATAAGAGGATGAAATATACCTGATTGTCGAGGAAAACAACTTCTTCAGGGAAGATTACCATCCCATTTTCTTGATTGAAAATGAGGAGTATATCGAGAAGACAAATGGGCCCAAAGATCAAGACTGCATATTGGCGAATGACTACACATTGGAAACCCAATCAGATGATTATCAAAGAGGATACTTGAATGCACTCATATCTCAATAGAAACAATATTCCTTGAGAAACAAGGATGTCCTGATCACTCCCATTCAAAAAATGGCATCGCAGCAGAAGGATACCCAACAGAAGACAAATCCTCAAGGTAATAAAAGTAAAGGAAAAGAACTTGCAACAGCTAACCAAAATAAACTAAATCATCCATCTACAATAAATCCGAAAAAGGAACATGACAGTCAGAAGAAGGATCATACATCAAAAGATCAGGCCAAGAAGAGAGACATCATCCAAAAAGAGGTAGATAAATCTAGCTCATTCAGTCTAGAAACTGAAATTTCAAAGTTAAAAGTGTCAATCCCCCTTACTGAACTAGTAAAAAATAACCATTACAAGTCTGATATTGTTAAAATGCTAAAAGTTGATCCTTTTTCTAACATGGTTAATGTTGTGGATGACCAGCTTGAATTAATTTTTGGTCCAACTATAGATGGTCAATTAGAAGATGGTGAGGTTCCTCTATTTTACCTGAGTCTAAGGATCCACCAGTGCATCCTTCATAACTACATGCTTGACTTCGGAGCCTCCCATAATTTAATGCCCAAATTCATCATGGAAAAGTTGGGTCTAGATATAACTTGTAAATACCATGACTTGTACTCTTTTGATTTTGGTAAGGTCTGTTGTCTTGGTCTAATCAAGGATTTGGTAGTATCCCTAGACCAAATCCCGACAAAGAATGTTTTAATGGATGTGGTGGTAGCTGAGATAGCACCGCGGTTTGGTATATTATTGTCAAGGTCCTGGGGAGTGAATCTAAGAGGCACACTGCAATTAGACTTCTCCTATGCCACCATCTTGGTTTTTGGGCAATTGAGGAAATTGTACCGAGAAAACAAAATGAAATTCATGATAACTAGCAAGGAGAGGCCAGATAATCATCTTATAAATGTTATACATACAAATTTAGAATCATTTATTTTATATAATGATAGTGGATTGAATGATGTAGACAATTAGTTTGTAGAAAAAGAAGATGTACCAGAGATTTCTGATTGTATAAGAACAATTTTAGATAAGGGAAAGGAAAATATACCAAGTTCATTAGAATATCCATCGGAAAAGGCAGAGAAATGCTCAGAACAACCATCAGAAAAGGTAATGGAAAATTCTGAAAAGCATGAAGAGAAACTTCAGAAAGTTGAGCTAAAATAGAAACCAAATTTCCATCCCTTGGAAGAAGAGCATGGTCTTTGGACCATGGATTTTGATGGTAATCTTGGGAAAGATGGGGCAGGCATTGGCATTTGGATCTGAAGTCCACATCATCAACAAGGTGAGGTCCCTCAGAATGTTTGATTATGCTCATACAAGTTAGCCTTTGATTGCACCAACAATGAGGTGGAGTATGAAGCACTGATCACGGGCTTAAAGATCTTGAAAACGTTGGGTGCATGGAAAATTTCTGTGTATGGTGATTCATAACTTGTGATCAAGCAAGTTAAAGGTGAATATCAAGCTCACCATCTGTGAATTAGACAATATAGGAATGTTGTTTTAGATATTTTGAGAATGTTTCCTGAGTATACACTTTCAGTTTGCCAAGGAGTCATAATATTATGGTAGATTCATTGGCTACAGCTGCAAGCAATTTCAAAATCCTCATCTTTTCAAACAGGAAATTTGGGATTCATGTAAAACGTCGGCCCTCTATTCCTGATAACTTGTGATATTGGCAAGTATTTTGGGATGATAAGCATGTAAATAACTTACTTTAGAGTGAAGGAGAGTTTGAGAATTGTTCCATGGATGAATTTTATGACAAGGATGATCAAGTCACCGAGGCAGCTGAAGTTGATATACTACAACTTAAGGAAAACAATATTACAAAAGGTCTTATACCTTTGGAAGATTTGTTTGATTGAGATGATGTAGCAAGGAAGCCTACTTTAGTTCTTACAGAGAAAGGTGTCAAAGATGCGAACATTGAAACAACATACAAACCAAAAATGATCAAGCTGTCCAAATCATTATCTCCAGAGGTAAAAGAAAAGTATATTCATTTACTGTCTAAATTTTCTGATGTTTTTGCGTGGGATTATGAAGAGTTAAAGGAGTATGACAAGAAAATAATTCAGCATACTATCACAATTAAACCCGATCAAAAGCCCTTTAGACAAAAGCTAAGAAGGATCAACCCAAGGTTGCTGCCATCCATAGAGAAAGAAGTTAACAGACTTTTCAAGGTGGGCATCATTGTTCCTATCAGATTCTCGAATTGGATATCAAATCTAGTTCCGATGAGAAAGAAGACAAGATAAATAAGGCTCCGCATAGACTTCAAAAACTTAAACAAAGTGTCTTTGAAAGACAATTATACACTTCCCAAAATGGACCATATCCTTTAGAGAGTTGTTGGCTCTTCTCGAATGTCACTGCTAGATGGCTATTGTGGTTACAATCAGATTTTAGTGCATGAGGATGATCAACACAAGACAATGTTTACCACACCTTGGGGCACATTCAAATATGCAAAAATGCCATTTGGTCTAAAAGATGCAGGGGCCACTTTTCAGCGTGCCATGGACATTAAGCCTTTTCCAATGAAAAATATGTTTTCTTGGCTGTATATATAGATGATGTAACAGTATTTTCACATTCAGACGATGAGCACTTGCATCATTTAAGATTTATTTTCCAGAGATGCAGAAAGTTCGAAATCTCTCTTAACCGAAAGAAGAGCTTATTTTCCATGGAGGAAGGAAAACTTCTCGGCCACATCATATCAAAGGATGGCATCTGGACTGACCCTTCACATGTATAAGCCATTCAGCAAATTGATTTTCCTCGCAGTAAGAAAGAAATCCAAGCATTCAATGGTAAGATGAATTCCTTACACAGATTTATCCCTAATTTAGATGAACATCATAGAGAGTTGACAAATATGTTGAAAAATGATAATGATGTAAAGTGGTCTAAAGAAGCCTGCAAGTCCTTTCATGCAGTAAAGCTTTCCTTGACCACTGCCCCTATTTTAATCAATCCTGATTACTCCATTGATTTCATAATATTCTCTTTTTCTTCTGAGCATACCATGGTAGTAGTCCTGATGCAAAAAAGAGATAACACTGAGTTGCCAATAGCAATTTTCAGTCACAATATTAGGGATGTAGCCCTTAATTACAACATCATAGAGAAACGGGTTTTGTCTTTAGTAAAAGTGGTGAAAGACTTCAGAGTTTATATTTTACATTCACATACTCTCGCTTATGAGCCTAATGCAACAGTAAAAGAAGTTCTTGTGCAAAATGACCCAGAAGATAGAAGAGGTAGATGGATAGCAACATTATTAGAATATGACCTTGAGATCAAGCCCACCAAGCTGATCAAGGGTCAAGGCTTAGCCAAGCTCATGGCTGAGTCAAATCTCCATGCTCTAGATATCAACCTTGTAGAAGCATTGTCTGACAACCAAGAAGAAGTAGATCTCATTCAGGTATCTAATATCTTTTTATCATCTCCATGATATTCTGATATTATTTATGTTTTGCAACATCTAAACCCCCCTCCAAGCATGTCTAAGGCTAAGAGCAGGTCATTGAAGATGAAGGATTCTAAATATTGCATTATGGACAACGCGCTTTATTGGAAGGATCCTGGAGGTGTGTTGCTAAACTGTCTGATCGAAGATGAGTCTAAAGAGGTAAAAAATGACTTCCACAAAGGAGATTGTGGGGGCCACTTGTATTGGAGGACCATGACCAACAAAGTACTAAGAGCAGGTTACTATTGGCCTACACTTTTTGTAGATATCTACAAGGCAATGATGAGTTGTCACAAGTGCCAGGTTTTCCAAGGTAAAAGAAAACTTCTTCCTTTGCCTCTACAACCTATATTAGTTCATGCACCTTTTCAGCAGTGGGGCCTAGACTTCATAGGTGAGAGTAACCCATCATCATCTTCACATCACAAGTGGATATTGACAACTACAAACTATTTTACTAAGTGGATTGAAGCGATTCCAACCAGGCAAGCAACAAATTTTGTTATCATTCAGTTTTTAGAAACTAATATCTTGTCCCATTTTGGTTGTCCTAATAAGATCATCACAGACAACGCAACAACATTCAAGTTTAAGAATATGAATGAGTTATGTGACAGATATAACATCAAGTTGGGACATTCAACAACTTACTACCCACAAGGAAGTGGTTTAGTAGAGTCCTCCAATAAATCCTTAATCAACATCATCAAGAAAATGTTGGAGGCCAACAAAAAGAATTGGCATAAAAAATTGATCAATGCATTGTGGGCAGATCGGGTGAGTAGTAAGAAATATATTGGACTCTCTCCTTTTAAAATAGTGTATGGAGTAGATACTGTCTTTCCTTCATGATTAGTAGTCCTGGTCATGAATTTGTTACAAGAAGTGGGAAGTGAAGAGAATGATATACAATGTTAGATCAGTCAAATAATTCACCTTCGCCAGACATGAGAAAAGGTATTTCAGAATACCTCTAAGCTCCATGAGAACATAAAGAAAATCTATGACCAGAAAACAAAGGAAGATGACTTCAAAATTGGAGATGTGGTACTATGCTGGGATGCCAGAGATGAGGACAAGGGTAAGCACGATAAATTTGAAAATATGTGGAAAGGGCCTTATAATATTTCAGCTTTCCGAGGGAAAAATTCTTTCATGATAGATGAGATGAATGGAGAACCATGCTTAGGAGGACCAGTCAATGATAAGCTCCTTAAGCACTATCTTTTCTGAAACATCCTTCTCAGAACTTTACCGATTTCATTGTAAATAAAAGTTTAACTTTCTGCAAGTGTGAAGTAGAGAATCACTAGAGTTCGGAGCCCGAAGTGAAGGCCATGGAGCTTCACTAATTTTCTAACACTTTCAAAGTTCAGTTTTTAGTTAAGTAAGTCAGTATTGAGTCATTTTCTAGTCAATTTCATGTCAGTTTCAAGTTAGTTTGTGTTATTTGAGTTGTTTTTAGTCATACATTTATGTTTAAGTTTTTGACCGTATTGGCCCACATGGTTAGGCACTTGGTCTACGGTGTTCTTGACGCCTCCAAGGAGCTGCCATCCCCAATAAGGCAGATGTTAGAGTCAGTGTTTCCATACTGCCATCAGTGATCAAAAATCCTCTTTTCATATTCATATTAGGGTCTCACTCAGAAATGTTTGTCATTCCACCTAGGTCCTCATTTAAAAATTTACTCACTAATGGTAGCCCTAATAAAAAACCTCACTCTCCCTCAAAATAAATACTTGCTGGCCCACCTTCATGTCTTACTGAGCATACATCAATGAGAAGCTCATTTCATCATTTTTTTGTTTTTTTCAAGTCACCAGGAAGTCTGCTCACTCAAGGTTTTCATTAGGTCTCTAGGTTTCACTTTTCCAAGGTCCAATAAAACACCATTTCACCGCATAAGGCCAACAAAAGTATGAGAGTGAAAAAATAATATCCCTTTTTCATTTAAAGAGGATTTGCAAACATGTAAAAATGCTTGCCAAAGTTGTAATTTTGATTTCAAGTATGAGTTTCATTCCAGATTGTAATTTTATTCCAAAAACAGAGATGTAATTCTATTTTTTATATTTATGTAATTTTATGTCATTATATGTAATAAGTAACTTTTCTCAAAGCTGCCAACTCAGTTCCACATGCCAAATGGAAAATAAATGTCAAATCAAAAAGTGTCTACTACATAAATTGATCAATCTGCAAAGCAAAAGCACAAGGTAAAAGGGTATTAGTGCAATGTTTCAAAAAAAATTTGAAACATTAGCAAATGGGTTTTAAATCTACAAAATCAAATTCCACCAAGTATTTAAAACCCTCAAGACATCCATTTACACCTCATTTTCTCTTGTCATGGTCGAGGAACCTCAGCAAAAGAGAAATTTTCGAGTTTGACAAGCGAAACTAGAAAAAAAAAAATTCGCTGCGCATAGGGTAGTCAAGTGCTGCATATGCATCAAAGGCGTTGCACATTCATCAAAGGTACTGCGCATGCATCAAAGGTGCTACACACCTGTGAAAATTCATCTGTAAGCTCTCAAATTTGATGCAAGTGCTCTAAACCTTCAACACATGGTTTCTTAACGTCCTAGAAAGTAAGTAAGGCCTTGTCTATACCCTCCTTACATTTCACAAGTCATCAATTCGTGCTATTAAGTTTCTTGTGTGAAATTTGGAGTTCTCAAAACTTGAAAACCCTAGTTTCATTCCCACACCACCAAATTTGTTCCTAAGACCCTACTATCCTTTCTACGTCATAGTAAACCCTGTCCTTACCCCTGTATTGCTAAATCCCTATCCCAAATTTATTCTCCCTTAAACCCTAAGTCCTAGGCATCGAATTCCTAGGAAGCCATACTGCCATACCTGTAATAAAATACCAATTCCCAAATGATTTAAATATTTCGATCCTGTATCACCTCCCTAAGTTCCCTAATCCCTTCCCCCACTCCCTAAATTTTTCCTACCTCGTTCCCACTACCATTTCCTAATTCCTAGTGTTTCAAGACAAAAAGAAAAAACATACATCATGGAGGAGGAAGATAGAGATTTTACAGGGGAGGGAGACACAAAAGAAATAAGACCACACAAAGGAGGAAGAATATTGAGATTTGAGTCTACCAAAACTAGAGAACTAATGGCCTCACCCATGATAGTTAGTTGTTTCAAGCATATGGGATGCCTTGATTTTTGTGAAATAATACAAAGAGTTCAAAGCCACGTTGTTTTGACTAGAGTTTCCATTTCAAATCTTGAGGACAATCAAGTGACCCTTGCTGGTGTAACCTTCACCATATCCTCATCCATCATTGTTGCTACTACTGGAATACCTAATGTGGTTGAGAAGTGGTTTAAAGATCAAAACCTAGATGATGAGTATTATCAACCATATTTGAAGCCTTGGTACATAAATGAGTGAAATAAATTCTTCCCTTTCAGTCACCTTCTTGATAAGTATGCTCCCATGATGAAAATAATCATGAAGTACTTCACTTGTGAAGGCATATTTACAGAATCTACTCATACCATATCATATTTCTCAAGAACTTCATAAGAATCAAAATGCTCAATATTCCTTATTATTTGTTCAGGGGCACTGAAAAAATGGCATACACAGTTCAGGTGAAAAAGTATGATCTGCAAATGAACAACCTCTTTCATCACTCTCTAATCAACATCATTTTCCTCCATCACCTTAATCAGTTGAACATCTCATAGGACACTTTCATTGCCCATGATATTTTCACTACTCCACAAGCTTCACATGTTGAAGATATGCCTTCTTCATCTCATCCCACTGATCATCATGCTGAAGACATACTACATCCATGTCATCCCACTACATCTATCCCTCCATCATTTCAACCTATTTCACCACCACCATTACCATTGCATGGTCATACAGGGTCACCTAGTAGAGCTGAGGTCAGCAGGCCTAAAGGGGCTGAAATAGGAATATTTATTAGAACATATCAGAAAGGGCATATGTTACAGGGAAAAGTGTCTAGGGATACAACTGCCTTAGAAACAAACAGAGAAAAGCTACTTTCGTTTTTCCTTAATGAATTATAGATAGAGAGGAACAGAAAGACCAACCTCTGTCTTGTGCTGATCTCCTGATTTGATTCCCCTCTTCTTTGATAGTCTTTAGCTACCTGCTCCTTTGCACGCCCAGCTTCACAAAGTACCTGTAAGATCACAGAAGCATAGCACTATACAAAGACATGGATCTATAATCATAAACAATCTAGGATCAGATGTAAATTGACCATACAAATGTAGCAAGCATCAATGACACAAAAGCATGGAGGAAAACTTGAATAGCTTTTATTGATAAAAAAAGAAAGAGCCAAGAGGAGTTACAACCAGTGGTTCTGACCCAGCATCAACCTCCTAGCAAAGAAGCCCCTCTTCACCTCAAACAAAGCTTAGATCACCCAACAATCTGATGTTTGTCTCAAGAAACCAACAACAATTCCTTACAATATGCAAAATTCCGGCCTCTGGATCTCTAGGATGAGGGATCCATATATAGATGTCTGTAATGGAGATGAGTCAACTCATGATTTGATTAGTGTCTTCCCTCTGATAGTTCTTGCTTCCACTTGGAGATTGATGGTCTCTTACTCATCCTTGGTCGAATTCAGTGAGGCAAGTGTCACAGGAGAAGATTCTGGAAGCTTCCATTGCCTCTCCACCTCGCGGAATGACACTTCCATTTGTCATTTCTCACCCATCGCACCCCACATAAGGGATTTTTGAAATGCAACGCACCCTCACAGTGTATTTAGGTGAGATGCAATGCACTTGGCCAGTGGAGCAGCTGAAATGATCCTGTTTTGACCATTTCTGAGCAGTTTTTCATGGAGAACTTCTGGGAGAAGCTGTAATCTATTGACCTTGTTCCATTAGGGGTTAGAACAACACTTTTAGGGACTTAGGAGCCCTTGGTTTATGGACATTTCATGCTTGGGGTTGTAGGGCCCAAAAATGTCTATAACAGTTGCCCCCTAAAGCATGAGGTCGTTAATCTTTTGATGTTGGGTGAAATGCTTTATTATGAGGATCCGAAGTTCTTTCAATGCTGGGAGGAGACCTGTAATAAGATACAATACAATACATTATCTTCATAATATTTTCATGATCTAGCTGAGGCAGGCATTCCCATGCTCAACTTTATAAATTCATTTTCATGTACATAGGACAGACAATCGTCTGAGTGTTTCTGATAAAGCCATCATCCTTTTGGTTGGATGATTATCCATGCGGTAATGATGTACATTTGATGTCTTTATTTCCCTGAATATATATCGCAGCCCGGATGGATGAAACTAGATCCGGGGTCTTCAATCTCATTCGATCTTCACTCGAAGTACAAGTCGATCCATGTGAAAGCTGTTCTGGAGTCGAACATGGAAAGACATCACCTGATTACCAGCCAATGATGTAAGCTGTTAACAGGCGCGAGAGGAATCACCGATAATGATAATGACCCTCAAGGTACTGCAGTACAATTCACGTGGTGTGAATAAAGGACTTGGCATCAAACACCATGCAAAATCTTTCGGTCGAAGGCCATTGATGTAAACCTATCGCCGGAAGTGAGAAACTTGCCATTGAGGCATGCAAGCTTCAAAGTACTGAATGGGGTGTTCCTAGATCAACTTCTTGGATAGTGAGCTGATGTCAACAAGAAGTGATCCGTCACAGGAGGGCCTTAATGAATCCCACATCAATGACACGGAATGGAGCAAATGAATTTAATGGAGGTGAAAACGATCTAGTGATATAAGGTTCAGGGTGGTGGTCATGAAAGAATGGAGTATAAATGTATGGTAGTGGGTGAGACATAGGTGAATTTTCTGAATGACTTCTCTTGAACATATCGGCGACATTGATGTGATGGATTGGTAGCATTAACCCCAAATGTGGATGGTATGATGGGACCATGGCGATGTGACCGGTGAATGAAACAACCCAACCCGACTCGGACACGGAGTGGAAGTGTCATGTTCAAGAGCGACTTGCTACCATCAAAGTTTCTTCAAGTTTTCTTCCCAATTTTTCCCTAGTCATTGCTGACCAGTACCTCTTTATTTTTGTCAAGCTTGAGGAGGATAACATATGCTTGTTCTATAATTTTCCCTTCGGGAAAACCCATCGCTACGTTTTAACGAGCCTAGCGATAGTGAAACTCGTTCTCATCTATAGACAAGTTTGTCGCTATTAATCTTTTTAACGAGTTTAACGACAAAGATAACTCGGTCCTTTTCAATTTTAGAGAGTTTGAAAAGGAACGTAAAGGTAACTCCAAAATTCCTTTTTCGTCATCTAATCCCTTAAGTCTGAAAAAGTATAAAACAATACAGAATAGATGAATTTTTGATACTTTTAACGAGTCGAACAAAACAAGCGCTCGATCTTTTTGTGTAATAATCTCTCAGGTCCAAGAAGATTAAAATCTAGAGGAGAGATAGCACTTCCAGTCCCTTTAACGAGCTGGAGAGGCCAATGGCTCGGCAATCTTTTCATATTTTACGAGTCAGTTGAAAAGAGCTTAAAGGAGACTCGTCTTTTGAGGAACGAGTGATAAAATGGGTAGCAACTGATTCCAGGTAAGGTTTGGAATTTTCCAATCACGGCAGTGTTACGAGGATGGCTAGTGAAATCACTCTTCGCAGCTGTTCCTCAAAATGGGTAAACAATCAAATGGATGTGAATGATCGCCCAATGCAAAAGTCGAGGTGATGGTGCAAACACAACCAAGGCTTTAATGGCTGAAGTACTACATTCATGATGGTTATTTACCGGGGAATAATTCATTTTTTAACGAGCTTAAATGCGAGGGGGGAACATTTGCTCATGGATTATGTTCATTTTTTAACGAGCTTGAACTATGTGCTAAAACTGCTCTATGCGGTTTTATTTTTTAACGAGCTTGAACCTTGCGGTTACACTGCTCGATTAATCCAGTCGTGTGATAAGAATGTCTCATATATAAAAACGGCAATTTTTAGAGTTTTGCCCCACATCCTTTCTTTATGCAAGTTAGGAAACGACCAATCCTACGAGTTTAAAGGGTTAGAGGACCTACAAATTTAAAAAATAAATAGTTTTTCTTCGCTTGCACTCCAAAAGGTTTGCATGCCCCCAGGTATAAAACAGAGTTTCAAGGTTACCCATTCTTTAGTTCGTTAAAACATTTGTTTTACCGAGAGAGGCCTACCTCTTACAGGTTACCCAAAGATTGTTCTATTCACAATGCAAACAAAACACTTCTTCGGCGATGTTTACCGAGATAGACAAAGGTGAGTGAAGGAGGCTACTCCACTCACATAACTTTGACAAGAGAATCTTGTTCTAGAATAACCCCCTCTTCCAATCACGGACGGGAGTACAGACTAGTCATATTCTCTCGCGGAAACCTACCCTATACCCGAAGTTTTCCTGCCGAAGCAGACCAGGGTGCATGCCCCCTGGGTTTCAGTCATGTCCTCCCGAATCACTCACGCTCATCGGGTGGACGGACTGGGGATTGAGACATTTCTTGCGTGAAAAGACCATTTAGGGATGGTATATGACTATTTGCTCTGTATGATCCGGGAAATGAAAGCTGGTCTACGAGCTTGACCACTCTTCCTTCGTGCGGAAAACACATTACTCTAAAGAGTGAGGAGACAATTGCTCCCATGCAATAAATATAGTCTCGTCCAAGGAGTAGATTGTAATCCAGGGGTCCTTGAACTACCATTACGTTCATGTGAACTATTTTCCCTCTCAATGTTATGGGCACATTGGGAAGGATCCCTAACGGTCGACTGGTTCCTTTATCAAAACTGGTTAGATTTCCCATCTCAGGCAAAAGCGATGGCGAACCAAGCGCTTTCCAAGCAGTTGAGGAAAGGATACTCACAGAAGCCCCCTCATCTATGATGGTACCAGCCATAACCATTTTATATATTTGGACAATGATTCGGAATGATACACTAGCTGGTAAATGGGGTCTGCCTAGTTGATTCCAGTCGAAGGAGACAACTAGGTTGCTTGGAGGTGGGACCGAATAGACGACCGGGTACGACTCTGACGAACTTCCTTCTTGCGGTAAAGGAATGGGTAAATTTCCCCCATGTTCGTTGGAGTTTGTGCTTATGAAAAGAATTTGGACGGTGTTATCCTTGTTCTCTTCGGTGACTGTATCATCTGAAGATGGAACCTCTGAAGGCAAGACCGGGTCAACTGCCGCCTCGACCTTTTGACTTTCGTCTGGTATGGGTTCAGATGGTTTATCTTCAATTATAGATGCTTCAGCTGACCACTTGAGCGGGCCAGCCGGATTTTCAACCAGTGACGGACTCGGCAAGAATTTTTTATATCCAGGAGGAAGTCGTAACGGTGAAACCAGATGATCGTCCAAAACTCTTTTAGCTTCGTCTAAGAAGGGACAATGATGGACGACATGATTGCCTTCGCACAGTTTACAAGGAAATCTATATTTTCCTTTTTATCTCGGGGCTTCACTTTCACTAGTTGACGGTGTGTTTTCAACATGACCATCAAAGGTTGACGACACCGGGTTGTGAAAACGAGGAGACCAGTCCCTTAAGATCAGATGGATGCAAGGACAATCTCTATGATAGTGGTCTCCTTTGCAAATGATACATGGAGATTTAGGCCTGGTCAGTGCAGTGTGTGGATTTTCGCTAGACGACGCTCGTTTGCCCCCATTCGCTTTTGGCTCCTTCTTCTTCTTCTCTTTCTTCTTCTTTTCGTTCTTCTTCTTGGGTACTTGACTTTTGGCTTTACTAGCCCCGTCAAGCGAAGAGGAAGGAGGAGAGGAAGAATTAGAGGAAGTAGAAGGTTGATGGGTAACTCTGGACTCGTCTAGTTGCTGATTCGATTGTTCAGGAATTGTGGTGTTCTGAATGACAGAGGTTGAGAAGAGCCATACAGGCAAACCAATTGTCAGTCCTGGAAGCGACAATGTGGCCATATGGGGTGCACCAACATCTCCCCAAGAGGAGAAGGGACTAGGATTTCCTCCAAGGGGAATTCCTTGGTTGGTGGATTCCATTTTCTCAACCCAAGATCAACGTAGGAAAGGGTAATGAATATTCCGTTTAAAATAAATTTTAGACGCTTTGACACAACTTGTTTTTTCGATTTTTAAGAGTCGAGAAAAAACAAAATATGACTCTAGTCTCCTTCGATTTTTAATGAGCCTGAAGTGACAAGTGCTCAGATGGACCTTTTCTGTTAAGGAGTCTGAAAAGGAATGAAAGGGACTGCTCTGGAAATCTAGGTAGAGGGATTACCAAACCAATCGCAAAACTGCAGAATACTTTTTACGGTACGGCAGTCAATCTTCCTGAATGTTGTGTTCAGTGCATTGCGATCGATAGGGTGGCAGACACAGCTTCCTATGGATAAAGGATTAAGCCTATTGGGGTCTCCCAAAATATACTCGATGGTACGTGGGAGCACAAGTCTGTACTGGCACTTATCATCTCAAAGTGGAGGAATCACCCAACCATCAGTGAGAACAACAGTTACCATGCTTTACGACGCCGGAATACGTCTCTAGCCTAGAACTCTAAATGTTGTGCATTAAGTTCCAAAGCGTTGTTAGATTCATTGAATTTATTTTAAGTTGATCTTGTTTATGAAGTTTTCCTTTCAGGCTCACCGCGAGATGTAGATGTAATTCCTAAAATGCAATCTAAGATAATAAACAAACTTTTTATCTTCTTTGTGCAATGAAAATCCTAGCTACTAAGGAGAAGAAAGACAGGATCTTTTCACAAAGAGCAAAGAGCACACTCTAAATGCACTTTCCTAAATCAAGCCAATCAGACTGTCTATATGCAAATGCACATGCATGTATTTGTTTTCGACTTTCTTAGTATATGAATGCTAAAAAGAAAGTTGATGCACAAATCTGAATTTCTTTTCAAGCGACAAATATCAACAAGTTTCTTTTCGAAATAAAAAATGGAGACGATCACAACACCTTACGATTTTGAAATGAATACTTGTTCTTGACACTAGAAAATTACAAATTCAGACCAAAAGAAATATTAATAGGATAATCGACCATCAACAACAATCAAACTCTTTCCTACGATTGAAATCGATACTTGCGACAGTTTCAAATCAAAGGACGACAGTACGATTATGCTACTTTTGCAAAGGAGAACTGTAAATGACTCAACAAACACAAAAAAACATCTACAGTTCTTTTGTACAAAGGAGGTGGAATAACAGCAAGGAAAAGGGGTTTCAAACAAACATATACTGATCACAGGTAGCAAAATTCAGGAATATAACTAGAAAGAATGAATCACAGAAACCAAAACTGCAGAGAGCCTAGTCTGATTAGCGCACCTGTAACACAGAGAATTTGAAATGCAGCGCAGCTTGTCCACTCGGGAAGTGTGCTGAAGTTCAGATTCTCTGAACAGTACGTGCGCTGGGCTAGAAACGAGACTCTGTTTGGGTTCCGGGTCACAGTTTACAGTTCAGTCCTTGGGTTTTGGCTGAGCAAAAAGCAATCAGTAATGCAACAATCAGGGGTAGATCTAAGGAGGATCTAAGAGCTATCACAAGGGCAATCAGACAGTTTGTGAATCAGTTGTTTAAATCATAAATAGATCCAGTAGATGGATTGAAGTAGCAGTTATCCACTTTGCATTTTCTATGGCAAATGCAGTTTGAATGCTACCTGTAAGTTTATGAAATAGACAACAAAGAATGATAAACAAACAAACTAATTATCTCCCCAGCGGAGTTGCCATTTTGTTACAGGGAAAAGTGTCTATATAGAACTGCTCTATCCCACTAAGGTGTGACAGCTGCCTTAGAAACAAATAGAGAAAATCTACTTTCGTTTTTCCTTTATGAATTATAGATAGAGAGGAATAGAAAGACCAACCTCTGTCTTACGCTGATCTCCTGATTTGATTCCCCTCTTCTTTGATAGTCTTTAGCTACCTGCTCCATTGCACGCCCAACTTCACAAAGTACCTGTAAGATCACAGAAGTATAGCACTATACAAAGACATGGATCTATAATCATAAACAATCTAGGATCAGATGTAAATTGACCATACAAATGTAGCAAGCATCAATGACACAAAAGCATGGAGGAAAACTTGAATAGCTTTTATTGATAAAACAAGAAAGAGCCAAGAGGAGTTACAACCAGTTGTTCTGACCCAACATCAACCTCCTAGCAAAGAAGCCCCTCTTCACCTCAAACAAAGCTTATATCACCCAACAATTTGATGTTTGTCTCAAGAAACCAACAACAATTCCTTACAATATGCAAAATTCCAGCCTCTGGATCTCTGGGATGGGGGATCCATATATAGATGTCTGTAATGGAGATGAGTCAGCTCATGATTTGATTAGTGTCTTCCCTCTGATAGTTCTTGCTTCCACTTGGAGATTGATGGTCTCTTACTCATCCTTGGTCGAATTCAGTGAGGCAAGTGTCCCAGGAGAAGATTCTGGAAGCTTCCATTGCCTCTCCACCTCGCTGAATGACACTGCCATTTGTCATTTCTCGCCCATCGCACCCCACAGAAGGGATTTTTGAAATGCAACGCACCCTCACAGTGTATTTAGGTGAGATGCAAAGCACTTGGCCAGTGGAGCAGCTGAAATGATCCTGTTTTGACCAATTCTGAGCAGTTTTTCATGGAGAACTTCTGGGAGAAGCTGTAATCTGTTGACCTTGTTCCTTTAGGGGTTAGAAAAACACTTTTAGGGACTTAGGAGCCCTTGGTTTATGGACATTTCATGCTTGGGGTTGTAGGGCCCAAAAATATCTATAACAACATAGGCAGGTGTTTGCCCCACAGATTGTGGGAGTGGCCTTGCCTTCTTCATCAACAAAGCAGGTACAGAAGGGAAAGCAAAAGATCAAAGTGACAGTTGTTCATGAGGAAATCAGGCAAGAGGATGAAGACTTCCATGAGACAGAAAAATCATTTGACCTTGTTGACTTGGATCAATAAGATGATCATGAAAACACAAGATTGATCATCAAAGAGAAAGAGGCCCAAATCAAAAAATTGCAAACTCAATTGGATAGAGTTAAATTTGTCATTTCATTTCTTGAGCAGGAAAACCAACAATTGAAAACAAAACAACTGATCATGGAGGTGGACCTTCTCAAAGCCAAAAGAGAAGAGACCAAGGCTAAGGCCTTACTTGATGAAGCATATGAAAAATATGGTGATCCTGATGAGCTAGAAGAATAAGTGTCAAGAAAAAGTCCATGAACCAAAGGCCTAAAGAGAGCATTAGAACTAGAGAGACAGAAAGAAGCTGAACTAGCCAAGGAGCTTACCTTAAATGAGCAATTTTCCATAATGATCAATGAAAACATGGAGCATTGGTTTGAGAGAGTTAACAACCATATTGAGAAGCTTCTGAAGAAATCAAATAAAGACAATGACATACAGACGAGGATGGAAAATTATTATTGCCAAAGAAACCAAATAGCAAGGTCAAAACTCAAGAAAATGACGTCAAAGCCTGAAACCCCAAATATGCAAGAGGAGAAGAGAAAAATTGATATCCTTGTTGCAGCCTCTTTCCATGCTTGACATACTCCATTATCAGTTCATGTATCGATTTTGAAAAGTTGCTAGGCATTTTTTAAATTTTTGGGTTTTTGTGTAAACTTTGACAATTTTTACTTAGTTGGACTCTCCTATGCGCAACACCCTAGGCGTTGTGAACCTTCTAGAGGCCTCCAAATGCAAAACAAAGACCACCATTGGATTTAGAAGTCAGTAAACACGCAATTTTGACTATTGGCACACCAAAAGTAGGCAATCTAACAGGGACAAATGGCCAAAAACACCTCAAAAATCACATTTTTGCCCTCTTTTTCAGCTAGGTGTTGTGCATAGGAACAATCTTGGGAGATTGAATTTTTGGAGGGTCAAATAGTATCCTTTTTTTGGAACCAAGTACAATTCTAGAAACTAGACAAGACATGCTTTCCAATGAGAAATCGTGAGCTCAATTTGGACATCGGGAACCCCTTCAAAACTCAGCTGGAAAATGGCGTTGCACATAGACCAAAGGCACTGCGCATAGACCACTGGCGCTGCGCATAGGACCAAAAACTGATATTTTGCTACTTTTCACACATTCTCAGTTACTCAAGGAATTTTATGAATTTTTACTGATGTAATTGATGTTGTAAATGTGATTATGGTATTTTTACTATTACCTAGTGTAAATACATTAGGTAAATAGACTCTATGAGGTGTAACGAATCAAT
Source organism: Pinus tabuliformis (assembly GCA_031772625.1). Lineage (NCBI taxonomy): Eukaryota > Viridiplantae > Streptophyta > Pinopsida > Pinales > Pinaceae > Pinus > Pinus tabuliformis. The sequence goes on along the minus strand of CM062815.1, from coordinate 79,083,392 downwards.
TTCATTGTAATTAGGGATGAGTCACTTTGACCACCCTACACTCTATCTATGTGTTCATATTTTTGTGGAACTGATCCTCCTCTCATGGATTCGACCCCTAAGGTTTGGAGGAGTTTGTTTTGAGACCTATATCTTGTATCTTTCAGTCTTTTCAAAGGTTGGACTTAGTTGAATGTTGTTAGATCGATCAAAGACACTATTGTATCAGAATTTGGTCAATGTTAATAGATGAGTTGCAGTTATTTCCTTGGGATACCTATGGTATGGTTGTCTAGCATTGTTTTTTATTCAGTTTCATTTATGTGAATATATTGTTACTCCATATTCCATGTCATGTCTATTGTATGATCTCTTTCAAGTTGATAAACATAAATCATCTCACATGCTCTATTTTGGGGAAGTTTTCATAGTTTGTTCATCTTTCTTCAGTTTAGGAAGAATACATATTTCATGCTCTTCCTAGCTTTCTCACCTATCTAAAATCATATCATCCCAAGAAACCCTAATGTGCTAGCCTACCTACCTACCTTTCCCCTTTGAATGTTTGCAATCATATCTTATTTTCCCTGACCTAGCTTCTTTGACCTAACCCTCATCCAATAACCTAACTTCAAACAAAAAAAACCCTTTGCACTTTATAACTAGCCTAAAACCCTAATTCATCCAACCTTCTTGGTTGTGATTTTGTGGAGAGAGCCCTCTCTGGCTTGGTAGGGCTAGCTACCAAGTCAAAAGGTTGGTTTGTGGTTACCTCAGCTGGACTCTTCCTCAGCCTTGGAGATCCGGAGGAGTGATAAAATTCCCAATGGAAGTTCTTGGATTACCTCCTCATAGAGAGGTATATTTATCTATGAAGTTAGTGCCAGGAGCAACACCAGCATCCAAGGCACCCTAGAGGATGAGTACCCCTAAGCCAGTTGAAATAAATATGTAGCTAAAAGAGATGTTGGACAAAGGATACATAAGGTTGAGTGTGTCTCCATGGGGAGAAATTGTATTGTTTGTAAAGAAGAAAGATGGAACCTTGAGATTATGCATTGACCACAGAAAATTAAACAAGGTTTCCATAAAGAATAAGTACCCATTGCCAAGGAATAAATAATCTCTTTGATCAGTAGAGAGGAGAAGTAGTCTTCTCTGAGATTGACTTGAGGTCAGGATTCCATCTTGTAAGGATCAAGGGGGAGGACATTCATAAAGATGCTTTTAGGACAAAGTATGGACACTATGAATTTGTAGTGGTACTGTTTGGGCTTACAATGCTCCTGCCTTGTTCATTTGTCTAATGAATAATGTACTACATCCTTATTTGGACAAGTTTGTCATTGTATTTGTTGATGACATACATTAGGGTAATTTTGAGGTCTAAAATGGGCATTGGGCCTCCTAAGGAAATTATAAAATAATAGTGGAAACAATAAAATAAGATTAGATTACATCGTCAAATTTTAGAGGGAAAAAAGAAAAAAAATGTTTTTTCAATTCATATTTTCAACTTATCTCCCTATGGGTTTACTCAAATTTTGAGGGGAAACACTCGTTGGATGCATAATTTGATCCCTCATCCAAGGAGTACCCATGTTGCATACTTTTGATGGACCCTACTACACTAAAAATGAGAAATACATGAAAAACGTGATTGCAATCACGATTTTTCATGTATTTCTCATTTTTCGTGTCATAGTGTCCATCAAAAGTATGCAACATGGATACTCCATGGATGAGGAATTAAATTTTCCTCCCACTCGAAATTTGAGTAAAACCAGGGAGATAAGTTTAAAATATGAGTTGAAAAAGTAGTTTTTATTATGTTTTAATCTTTTTACCTTTTTACTCCAAAAAAAGTGAATCATCCCCCATGGTTGACATCATCATCTTGAATCCTATTGGTTCTTATAAAGTTTATTTTGGTTGTACAGTTTTCTTAGGAGGCCCATTTTGGACCTCAAAATGCTCCTAATGTTAGTGTACTCAAAGACATAGGAAAAGCATGTGAAGCACTTGGTTGCAGTACTACAATTGTTGAGGGAGAACAAGTTCCATGCAAAGCTCAAAAAGTGTGACTTTTTTTTGTCACAAACACACTACTTGGGGCATAGTGTCTCCAAAGAAGGGATATCAGTTGACCTAGAAAATATCAAATCTATAATGGAATGGCTAACACCAAGGACTGTGAATGAGGTTAGATCATTCATGGGATTGGCAGGTTATTACAGGATATTTATCAAAAAATTCTCCAAGATAAGCCTTATTATCATATCCTTGAAGAGAAAAGGGATGAAATTTGAATTGACAACTCACTGTGCAACAAGTTTTTAGTAGCCGAGGAAGATGCTCACAAATGCACCAATGTTGAGGATTGTACACCCTGAAGAGGATTTTTGGTATAAACAAATGCTTGCAAGGATGGGCTCGGTGGAGTCCTGATGTAGGAAGGACATGTAGTATGTTATGAGTCCAAGAAATTAAACGAACATGAGATAGTATATAACTCACGATATATATTTGGTTGTTATAATTCATGCTTTGAAAATGTGGAGGCACTACCTCCTTGGTAGAAAATTTACACTCATGATAGGCCATAATAGGCTCAAGTATTTTTTTGAACAACCCAAGTTGAATGTTAGGAAAGAAAGATGGTTGGCCACACTTAGCGAGTTCAGTTTTGAGATTAAGTACATCAAAGTTAAATAAAATAGGGTTTTTGATGCACTTAGCAGGAGGATTCAAGTGAATCACATAGCAACCATAAGCTCTTACAAGTTGGACTTGGTAGAAAGGGTCAAGAATGCGAGACAACACGATGAAAAATATCAACAAATGAGAGAAACATTGCTACAAGTTGGTTGGGATGAGGAATACCACCTTATTGATGACGACCTAATCAGGTTAAAAAACATAATTTATGTGCCTAGAAATGATGAAGAGGCTTATAATGAAAGAGTTTCATGTTAAGCCTTATTTAGGCCATCCAGGGTACCAGAAGACCCTCACGACCATAAAAGGTTTTATTATTGGCCAAATTTCAAGAAATAAGTGATGATTTTGTGGCAAAATGCATAGAATTCTAGCAGGTGAAGGCTAAATGCAAGCATCCAATAGGTTTATTGCAGCCCATTTCTATTCTAGAATGGAAATGGGAGGTAATTTCTATGGATTTTATCAAAGGTTTGTCTAAAACCTCTAGGTAACATGATGCAATCATGGTAGTTATTGAAAGATTGAAAGGTAGCTCACTTTGTGGCTATTAATTCCACTAATTTTGCTAGTGATGTGGCACAAATTTTCATCAAAGAAATTGTGAGGCTGCATGGTATCCCCAAGAAAATTATCTTAGACCGAGATGCTAAGTTCACTTCAAGATTTTGGAAGGAATTGTTTTCGGGTTTGGGGATAGAGTTGGAATTTAGCACAACCTATCACCCACAAAAAAATGGGCAGACAGAGAGGACGAATAGGATCCCCGAGGAAATTTTGAGGATGTATGTAATGAATTAGCCCAATAAGTGGGACGACTATATTCCACTTGTTGAATTTGCATACAAAAATGGATACCAAGAATCCATCAAGATGAGTCCATTTGAGGCACTGTATGAGAGGAGTTGCAACACTCTTATCATATGGAGTTACCTAGTGAATAGGGTCCTTGATGGGCCTGATATGCTCAAGGAAATGGAGCAGCAAGTTCAAATCATCAAGCAAAATTTAAAGGTGGCACATGATAGGAAGAAAATATATGCAAACCAACATAGGGTGCATAAAGAGTTCCAAGTTGGGAAAAATGTTTACCTTAGAATCAAACCCAAGAAAATTTCTTTGAGGATTGGGTCATGTGCCAAATTGGCACCACAGTATTGTGGGCCTTTTGAGATCCTTGAAAGGATCAGACCAGTTCCCTATAGGCTGGCCTTACCTCCTTCAATTAAATTTCATGATGTTTTCCATGTTTCTTTGCTTAAAAGAGATGTGAAGGATTTTATTCATGTGATTTATTAGTATGTACTACAAGTGGAACTAGAAGGAGAGTTCCATCCAGAGCCATTATGCCTTATAGACAGGAGAAGTCTCATGCTACAGAATCGAACTATAGAGAAAGTCAAAGTGAAAAGGAAGCACTTTGGGCTAAAGGAAGCCACATGGGAAATGGTTGATGTCATGAAAGATAATTATCCTTTTCTATTTGTTGGTTAAAGAAAATGTGTGTATGATTGTAAATATTGTATAGAGTTGTGTATATAAAGTTCCATAAAAGAGTATGTGTTTATATTTTTGTTCTTTTGTTACATATGAGAAGAAATAACACCAAGGATGGTGTTCCCTCAAGTGGGAGTGGTTTGTGACATCCCCAACCATGGTGCTCTCATGAATTTGAATTGTAAACATTTTTATAGAAAAATAAGAAAGGGGACAAAGTCCAGCGACACAGATTCCAGAGCTAAGGAGGTGGATTATTGGGATGTCTGTGGGTTTCTTGTGAAGAAATATGAACTGGATTCAAATAGCCATTAAAGATTGGTTGGTGAACTTGAATGAACTAGTCATGAATTAAATGTGGGCTACTAAGGAAGTACGCAGGCCATGTTTCCTTGGAGAAACACACAAGGCAAGGAGGAAAAATTAATGAATTCGACTGTGCTGGCCAAGGAAAAATTTAAGAATGGAAATTTATATTAAAGTTTAGAAACCTTGGTGAATCTTACAATTCCGTAATATGCAAGTTGTAAAATATGTGGTGATATTTTCATAAAAGTATTGAAATTTCTAATGATTTTATATTGTGTCTATAAAATATTGATTATTTTTAGGGTAAAATAATTTTACACTATAAAGTTTGGGTGAATTAATTTTAGAAAAAAAGGAAATTAGCAAATCTTTTTTCTTTTTTAAAGATTAGAAAATTAGGCCACCTATGAATACTAGCCCCTAAAATTTTCCTTGGTTCTAGCAACAAGGACAAGGAAGTCAATCCTAGGGAAGAATAAAAACAAAACTACAGAGAAAAAAGGGGCAATTCAACTTTATTCAACACACTCACTCACTCATGCATACACATATTTTACACTCATTCATTCAACCATATAAGAATAAACATTCATTAAGAAGACAAGATAAGAGAAAGAGAAGAAGATAATGATGATTTCAATTAGAAATATTAGTGAACAAGTGGTTTCTCCTTGGTGAGGATCAATGCCTCTAGAATCCCTTTAAAGCTAGAGGGTGGAGATGGTTTTCTTTGAATTCCCTTAATGGTGTGGGTGGAGGGTTATGTCCTTGGATTCCTAGAGGGAGAACCCTTAAAACCTTCTTGTTGTTATTTTAAAGTAGATTTTGGATCACCCTAAGTGGGTGGAACCCCTGTGTTTTATTTTAAGGATGGAGATTTACTCTCTAGATTCCCTTGGTATGTCTAGGGTGGAGGCATATGACCTTTGGATTCCTTGTGTTTTATTGATTGCTGAGTGGTTGGTGGGTGGAGGAAGGAAATCCTTTGGAGTCCCTGTTTCAGTTGGAAGTGATGTTAAATCCTTGAAGTAATCCCCTAAATCTCTGGAATCTAGCTTGCGAGTGACAACTGCAAGTGATATTGTCTGCAACTGTCTATGGTTGGGAGGAGAGTCCTTGTCCCATACGCAATTGTCCTTAATATTCAAGATAAGTGCTCTTGTACACTTGTAATTTTAATGAATGTAGGTTCTGTTATGATTAAATGATTATTTCAATAGTTTAGGAATGCCTATGATCATTCTGGTTGTGTTTCATTGTAATCTATTTTATGGAATGTAATTGTAAACTTTTAGACTGCTTCTATCAGTCCATGTTGATAGTTTCATTTATGCATGGTGTACAACAATAAATTAAGGATCAAAAAACATTGTTAAAATGATTATTGTGTCTAAGATGTGATTTAATGCTCTGTATGCAGGGATATATACATAAGCAAGAACACACACACACACAAACACACATTAATAAAAAATTTATAGGCACTTTGGGTTGTAATTATGTTGACAATGTGAGCATGTGCTGGGGAGGATATTGTAACCTTTGCTGACAATTTTCCTCTTATCTCACTAGTAAGACTGATAAAAAGTATATTTTGAGCACTAGGCCTATAGAGGAGAAAACCTTGTTTCCGATGCTAAGCAATCCTCCTGCAACTATATTATCCATTTGTGATTTCCTATTAATGTGTTACCAAGGTCCCTAGAATCCGATGATGTGTCATCTTGGGATTATTTCTTGTGACTAGAGTTGGGGGTGTCATTTTTTGGTAGCCATGGTCAAGATGTGCAGTGAAACCATCATCGAGGCCAAAATTTGTGCCCATGTGACCTTGACTGTGTTTGTGACTAGAGGCAAGAGCTCTGGGGCCATTCACCATGTGTCCACATGCATGGTGACCAGGTGCGGGGCTTAGTGTGGAGGGAGCAAGCCCCATCCTAAATGAACGATGGAGATCACCACAATCAAATGGTGGATAGGGCATTGCAACACCACCCCCCCCGACGACAATAGGGAGGAGGGCGGTGGGACAAACATTACGGGTCATCGAATGGAATGTGACTGATGTGAGTTGTCCAATGTGTGCCATAGAACCCTAAACTGGAACCCAAGTTGCACCACACCTTGCCAAAAATTGACCACCGTACATGTTACCTTGACACAATCCATGGATCAAGAGCGCTAACGAATGAGAGTCGTTAGATCAACACGAAGGTTAATCATTTAATGGGATATGATGTGGAGTGGGGATAATCAGGCGTGGTTGTGGGATTAATTAAATATATATATAACAAAATAAATAATAAAATTATTATTAATAACTAAGAATATTCAGTATCCCATTCCTTTATTAGAACCAACAGGGTTGGATACGCTCGTAGCGTAGGAGGATACAAGCAATAAGAAAGTAATTCCCATCACCAACTCTAGCCTTTGGAGTTTTGGTGTTTGGAATCGATTTACAAGTAGTCCCACCTGTGTTCAGTAACAACTAGTCCCACTGGATAAGGGGTGGGATGGGGTTGTCATAGCCACGACTTTAACAAGTCTAATCCAAAAGTGATTTCTTTGTACTTTGCATTAGATATGAAGGGATTATTTACATTCTTTAAAATTTTCTATTTATGTATATGAATGTAATTTTTTTTATTTTTTATTTTTATATGAGCAAACTAGGGTTTGAAGCATTGTAAAGCCTATCTAGAATATGGTTTTGTTGACAGTGTTGGTTAAGTTTAATGAGAAGATTTTTCGGCAGAAATCACATTATAATATTTGTCGATGTGTTTCGAACCAACGACGGTGGTTCATCGTCAAGACAAGTTGAAGAAACAGATCATGGCTACAGGTTAAATATGGAGAGAAGATCTTGCAACGGCTATATTTGACTAGGAAATAGCTATATTGGACCAAGAAATTTGACTGAGAAACGACTAAATTTGACTGGACAACTCAACTGGATCGAGGGAGAGGAAAATTTATTAATGTTATGATTATTACCAAAATTATTGTTATATTTATTAACAACTTTTCCTCTCCCTCGGTCCAGTCGAGTTGGCGAATCAAATTTAGTCGTTTCTCAATCAAATTTCCCAGTCCAATATAGCTATTCCCTAGTCAAATATAGTTGTTGGAAGATCTGATCTCCATATTTAACCTGTAGCCATGATCTAGTTCTTCAACTTGTCCTGAACATGAACCACACTCTTTGGTTCGAAACGCGTCGAAAAAAATATTAAAATGTGATTTCCGCCAAAAACATTTCTCATTAAACTTGACATGGATCACAGAATCTTAAATTCAACAGTGTTGGTTAATCCGCCAACACTAAGGGGTCTCCCCGATATGAAGTCCCAATTATACCTCACACCATTTGGGATAGGAGCCCTATCCGGATACTGGCCCAACTTCCATTGTTTGTTTGTTTGATCTTGGATATCAAATGCAGAGATGAGTGTGAGACCGAGTGTAATATGTTAGAAGAATTAGAACGAGATCAAGTATCCATTGATGGGTTGCTGAACATGATATAAGAATAAAATAACAACATCATGAGAAACAACATGCCTTAAGGAAGCATCAGATAGCTTAAACTAACCAATAAATACTCAAAGGGAAAGTCCTAAAAATCAACAATGAATTAGTTCACAATCAACCGCTAACATTGACATTGAATTAAGGCAAAGATTCAAAGTCAACAAATAATCTGCATGGAAATGAATTAGTTCATAAACATGTAGTCTATGTGTAAACCACATATAAACATAATTGAAATACTAGATAGCCAATATGACAATAGAGGAATGCATGGGAATGAATGCAAGAACTGAAAAGCCTCTCATTAATATCGTCACAAATTCGAATACATGTACAACAAGCTCGTTCAAACCCAATAGCGGGACAAGATAAATTCATATCATCTTCGTAACATAGCACTAGCCTCATAATCCCTTCAAATATAGGCTCCCAAAAGTGAAGGATTCGAGCTCTTAATGCACAAAGTAGAATTCATATTACTAACCTATCTTACATGTTGAAAGTCCTATTGCATGAGCCATGAGGTTACATTTATAGAAATGGGGAGGGTGAATTTTCACCTTTTCTTATGACCTTTTGACTCCCTCATGGCCTTCCAACTTCCAATTTACTTTAGAGCTTCCCTAAGACTTCTAGACTTTCACCATGACTCTTAGATTCTCATGTGACTTTGGCATTCTCTTTTGTCCTTTTCCATAATTTTAACATTTCGTCATTTATGAAAAAAAATAAGATATTTACAAGATGATAATTGGAAATTCACATGCTCTTGATGTAGTGTCTTGGTGATGGATTTGCTATGTCCAGTGGTCACCTTGGGATTGGGTCAAACCTTCATGATGGACTGGGAACAAGTAAGAATTCATGGTCCTGAAATGCTGATATTGAAACTGAGAATCAATCCACATAATTGGTTTAAGGAATGAGTAAGAATTCATGGTCCTAAAATGCTAATATTGAAATTGATTGGCCCCATTTTCCTTTATCAATTTTATCATGGCGATCTTTTCCATTAGCGTGGTATCGCATTCTTGTTTGTTGCTCAAACTTCCCATGGCTTACGACATAGTTTTGTGTATATTTCAATTTGTAATTATAACATTATTTTAGTGTTGTCTTTGTATTTGAGCGTGTTAATATAGCCTATCATTTGGCCCACTCATCTAAACATTGTAACCATTAGACCTGAACACCTTTTCATCTCATTATGGAAGCACAAATGCAACCCTTTGATTGTGTTATGGTTAATGCCTACTACTTCCCTTACAATAATATTATTCTTCATCACAATGTACCGTAATGCAATGTGCTCCAATGGATTGTAGTGATCAAAAAATTTATATTTCAACGCCCTTTATTCATGTGGTCTCCAACATAACTTTAATGGTAACACAATACCAACAATTTGTTCTTTAGCTTACTCATATATGTTGTTCCATGATTCAACAAGGCTGCATAATGGCCTATATAGTTGCGACCTATGGGAATATTCTCATAAGTGATATGGTTCCTTTGAATGGTTTTCATTCCTGTTCATGCCACACTTGAGTTTGGTCAATAACCAACTTATAATAATCTGCTAGTTGTTCATTGTGTATGGCCTCAATGCAATGCTAATATATGAAACTCTACTGCCACCTTTCTACATAAAAATTCAATGCCATGTCCTTATGTATATGTGCCTTTCCTTGCGTGCCTGCTATTGTCATGGTCCCTTTTTTGCATAGCATTATTATGGTTTTCATTCCATGCAACTCACTTTTAAGATAGTCCCATATTTTATATCATCTCCTTGATATCATCAATTTGAGGCCACGTGGAACAACATTGGCTAGTGGTTGACCAATAGTTTATTAAGTCCAACCAATTGATAATTTTGTATGTTGTTTGCACTCACCACAACACCTTAGCTATGAGATAATCTCATAGAGAAACTACTGCAAGCACAATTATAAACTGAATTAGTAAATCTTATAAAATTTTCTAGATATAGGATGAAGCTTTTTATACACACCTAAGCACTAAAACTTTATATGTACAAGGTGAACATAAGGATAATTTAGTCAAGAAGATTAAATTTTGCAAAGTTAGATAAAATTATAAGTAATTTTTCAAACCATAATGATAAGAATGTTTCAAAGGTCCTTTTTAAAAGGGCTCCATGTAATGCAACAGGTAAATTTCTAGGAACTTAATTTTACAAGCATAAACATTGAAACTTTTCTTCCAAAGAAATGATAGGATTTAACACACAAGAAAGTGAACAAATTTGGTAGTTGTAAAGTGGCAATGGTTCTGCATTGTGATTCTTTGCTTGATGATGCCAAAGTGCACTGCAAGTGCCATAGAATGCTTGCAACAATGCATCATAGGGAATGAAGATTAGGTTAAAATGAGGTTGGGGCTTTAATGATGACAAACTAAGGTTTCAAATGTGCATGAGTAAGATAACAATTTATAAATTCTAATGTATCTACATTAGAGAAATTTTGAGGTCTAAAATGGGACTCAAAACAAAAATTTACAACCAAAATCAACTTTATAAGAACCAATAAGATTCAAGATGATGATGTCAACCAAGAAGGATGATTCACCATTTTAGGAATAAAAAATTAATAAAAGATTAAAAAAAAACTGCTTTTTCAACTCGTATTTTCAACTTATCTCAATTTTTCAGTGGGAGCACTCGTTGGATATGGAATTTAATTCCTCATCCAAACAGTAGCCATGTTGTATACTTTCTATGGACCCTTCTACATGAAAAATGAGAAATACATGAAAAAGCGTGATTGCAATAACATTTTTTCATGTATTTCTCATTTTTCATGTAACAGGGTCCTTCGAAAGTGTGCAACATAGGTACTCCTTGGATGAGGAATTGAATTCCACATCCAATAAGTGCTCCTACTTGAAATTTGTGTAAAACCGTAGGGAGATAAGTTGAGAATAAGAGTATTAAAATTAGTTTTTTCTTTTTTCCTCTAAAATTTAATGATGTAATCTAATATTATTTTATTATTCCCATTATTATTTTATAATATTCATTAGGAGGCCCACTTTGTACCTCAAATTATCTAATGAAAGGATGAGGACCAAGGCGGGGTGAGGTTATCAACATAAGATACTCTTGTAAACCCTAATACATTAGTATGATCAAGATCCAGGGTAATTCAAGTAAAATAAAGAAAACATGCATCATGTAAGTGTAAGCATTGATAGGTTTTGATGACAATTGGGTCACTGAGAGATTGACCAATTCAAAACATGAACGTAATCCTTAGAACCTTGGACAAGAAGAGGGGGGCCCAAAATTTGGTGGTAGGTGAAATTTTAGGGTGTTATTGTAGCGGCTACAATAGGTTTCCATGTTCTACTTTCATTTTTGTTTGGATATAATCCACAACCATTATATTATGGTAAATTGTACAACCTAACTGAAATTTACCACCAATAATAACTTCACCAATAAATAGGTGGATTTTTTTATTGGAGGGTTGTTGTTTTAATTTTATCTTATCTTTTAATTGGATGAATGGTGCACATCCAATGGTAAATCACATTTTAAAGTGTTCAAAATGTTAAACTACAATTGAGTTAAAAATCAATTTATGTGGTCTGTCAAGGCTAAACTGAGCAGTTGGAACACATGATGTTAATTCCACCCAACTTGTTTTGAATCCCTAGATGGCCCTCAACATTTATGGTGGGATTTGCAAAAAATAATTGGGGGTTAATGGTGGCAACCCAATATTCCAAACCCTACTTCGAGTAGGTGAGATTCTAACTAGTCACTGATTCCCCCAACCAATTCATACAAAAAAAGGAAAAGAAAAGAAAATCAGTTTCATGTGAATTTAAATTATTTGGCAGTACAATAAGGGTTGTTCCTTTTTCTTTGATATATGGTTCATTCTTCAAATGTGTGTTTGTTAGATGGGTTTTTTCTATGAAGAATTGGGATAGAGTGTGGTGTTTTGGGGCTTGTTCATTCTAAAAGAATATCAATATGGTCCATTTCCATTTTAAGAGTGGAAGATATGTGTCATGTGAGCTCGAGGACGTTAAAATAAGGATTAAGCAATGCACATGAGATATTGTGAAAGCACAATATAGAATTATGAACTCCACAACTTATTGGGACAAATAGAAGGTAGAATTTGAGAGACAACTATAGAAAAATAATAGTGTTATGTCTACCTATGTAGTGGTTACCTCTAGTGTTATGTTGTAACTTAGATAATAAAAAAAGGCAGTGGAAGCATCATAGGCATACAATGTATAAATAACCTAAAAGTAATTATGAAATTGATCTCTCTACAACAACTAATTGTATAAATTTTGGCTCATCTTGATGTTTGTTAATCATAATTTCCTTTCCCTCTCAAGTCCATTAGTGGAGCCCTCCCTATGTATCCTATCTTTAGCTTAGAGGAGCCACAAATCCAATGGGCTCTCAAATTTTGGAACTAAATGAAGGCACAACTAAGGAAGATGGATTTTTAAATGATGGCGGAAATGAGTCAAGGGAGACCAAGCAACCAAATGGTCTTAATGGGAATGGAAGCTAGTAATTTTATTCTCTTGTTTTTCTATGCATTCTTATGTAATTTAGTTAAGAAATACATATGGAAATATAGTTTCCAAGCGATTGTAGGCTTGAACAAAGAAGACCAAACCAATGGATTGAGAAGCCTTCAACATTGCATTTTGAATACTCAATTATGACTTTCCATTCCTTTTTTTGCATTACAAATCTATCCAATTGAGACACAATGTTTTCTAATATAAAATATAACCTTTAAAAATAATAATAGTAATAAAAAATTATTATAAAATATTAAACTAATATAAATTTTCAATCAATTTTATAATACCAATCAAAATCAAACCAAAATCTTATTCATAACTAATAAATCTATTAAAAAAGTGGGAAAGACCAATATTCTACATACAACAATGGTTTGTGTCAACCTCAATTCTATTTCAAGACAAATGTTTATATCAACCTTGTTTCATAACATGAGGGGAGACAAGCGCAATAGTGAGGGGAATCTATTTTTCACCCTGGAGGAACAATTGAAGGTAAATTCATATGGTAACTTGGAGTGTGATCCAATAATATATAGAAGCATATGCTATCCTCAAAGGTATTTTCCTAGTCAAATTATCTCATCCAAATAATCTAATGATGTTTGGTGGCTCTCAACTAATAATAAGACACATGATTAAAGGATCAAAGGATAAAGATATAAGACTATAAACAACTATCAATCAAATCCAAGATCAAATCCTCTATCTAAAATTCAAGGTAGAATGGTTCCACTTCAAGTGAAAACTCAATCAAGTGGTGGATACTCAAGCTATGGAGGTTATAAACATGAGTCAAAAGGTGGATTTTCTTATAAGAAAACAAATTCCAACCATCCCATTTCTTAGTATTGTTGATCAACAAGTGTTAAGCCACAGTTTTACCAAATGGGCCCACTGAAGAACTCTACATGTCACACATGATATCCATTCACCCCTTGCCATGATGAAAGGGTATGTCACTTGTGAAGGTTATATCATAACATGTCCTTTCCCATTCTTCCACTATGGGATTAATATGGGAATGCAAATGGCTATCATAACAATAAGTTGGTTCGCGAAGTTAGTAGGTGGCTTGGTAGAGTGCTTCATGATGTCATTCAAGACTGGTATCGACTTAATCCTAGTTAATTCACCCCCTCCTCCCTTGTTGTAGGCCTAAACATGGATTTTGGGGGTGAGCCACTGGTAGCTCCCTCTGAAAACATGAATTGGCACTTAAAAAATGACGTTTAAGCTTGGATGTTATATCAAGTTAGTTGTCATCACTAGAGAATTCCCATAGAAGAGATTTAAATGGGGTTTTGAGCATCCTATTATGCCTTAAAATGAGGGTTGAATCCCTTGAACAAAGGGTCAAGAAAATGGAAATTTTGATCACTACACATGACCCACCACCGAATGTCAATTCCCCTCTAAGTGATGATGTATTAGGTTCTTCTCCCTCGATAATATTGGAACTCCTCTCTATGAATTTGAGTACACTCGATGGTCATGTCACTCAACACCACAAATGTTGATTTCTTTGTGTCATGTGTTACCTCTTTCTTTTTGTATTTCTAGGAATTTTAGATTTCAGGTCGTCTTGTGGCTCTTGTACTATTCAACTCAAATACATCTTCTCTACAGGATTGGCTTTCTCTTTCAATAATAAAATGTGTTATTACTTGCATTTTTTGTTTATCATCAGAGCTTGATAAATCTTTGTCATAGTATATATCAATGTCTCCAAGATTATTCTAATATATATGTAATCTGTGAACAAAAAATTCTCTTAGAACTTTAAAAGGAAATATTTTGTAATATCCCTACATGCTTCAACCAAAACTTTTTATTAACATAAATATTTTTCAATATTTAAAAATAAAAGAAAATAACCCTTATTTCATAACATTGATATCTTTAATAATTCGTTATACAATATTATGGGTGACATGAGCAGGAGGCTTGATATATTTCCCCGAAGAATATGAAGAGATAAGATATGCTTGGAGTTTAGGCACAACTACAAACAACACAGATGAATTTCTAGCATCATGGAAAGGTCTAGATATTACAAGGAATAAGGGCATAAGAAAGCGTCAAATTCTTGGGGATTCATTGATTGTTTTTAGAATGATCACCAAGTCTCCATCACCTAAAGATTCTCCATTCCCTCCTATGGTGAAAAGAATTGCACTTTAGCTGATTTTTTTTGAAAAAATCTCTCTTTTTCATTTTCTGAGGTAGTTAAATGGAGAGTCAGATAGATTGGATAAACTTGGGGTGGAGCTTGAAAATGAAACCATCAAAATTAATGCAAATGAAAAGGGATTTGCCCCTATGCTATGTCCCAATGTGAGTGAATTTGGATCGAATAGCCATCAAAGTTGACAGCCATTCGAAACTTTTTAAAGGGTATTTAATCTTTGTATGCACAAAGGAATGGTCACAATGATCAAGGAGATACCACTTGGGGCCTTAATGAAATCAAAATGGTATGTGGTAATCCCATGTACTCAACGTTATTCTCCAAGCTTATTAATGCCAAGATAGAAGACACTTGGATGACATTGACCCTGGGTGCTACGAGATCCCACCTAGGTGTATTAATGGTGCAAGGAAAATCATAATTCCTCCCACCATTATTCATAAATTCTCTGAAAGGAATGTTGTTCTGGTTCATCGAGAAGGACAAGCCTGCAATAGATTTAGAGATTGTTGGAGATCTAGTCTAAATGGAGACAAAGGAGCACATTTTTAGGATAATGGATGGGGAATTCCTATTTAAGAAGGCTTCACTGGACTTTTTGTCATCCTCCTTCCATTTATCTTAGTTTTCACTTCACATGTGTGTGCATCTGGATCATATACCAATGGCATCGAAAGGGGGCCAATCTTTAGAGCCCGATTTGGTGCGATGGAAGAAAATGATGGAGATTTTGTTCATACTGTTGATGGGGTGGATACACCTTCTTTCCTGAAGGCTGGACCTTATGGAGAGTGGAAGAAAAGTAAGGGCTACTCTAATAGAGGAAAAGTTGAAGGAATTGAGGCAAAAGTGGAAAGAAACATTATAAAGATGGAGGCAAAGCTAATGTCTAGTGGCACAAACCTCTCAAGCTTTGACCTTTTCGTAGATGTTCAAGAACTTGTGTTTGGCAAGAAAAATATCGATATTGAGGAGCAGTAAGAGAACTATGGCGGTGGCGCGTTTGGTGCAGGAGCGAGCAAAGGAAAAGTGGTCATCTAAAATGGAATTGATAAAGTCGAGCCTTCAAAGCCTATTTATTTCCCTATTGTCTATGCACTGCAAATATGTATTGTTTTTGGGGTCATTTTTTAGAATACATGGAAAGTTTCAATGTAGAATTATAGTTCAGAGGGCTTGTAGAGGAAAAACGACTCTGCTATGGATCTATTGGAATGTTGAAGTAAAAAGATCACAAAAGCAAGTTTTGTAATATCTTATGTAAATGGTTCTGGTCATGCAATCCAATTTTTATAATAGAAATATAACCGTTTCATAAAAATATGGTATACAATATTAATAGAACAATAGGAGTGTAATATTAAACCATAGAGCGTACACTTTAAAAAAAATTCAAATAACCACTCAACACATATACGTTGTATCTAAAAAAATTCGCTCATCTATGATCATTTTTTAATTAATAGATGATTCCATTGAAAAATAAACAAACATATATATATATATATAGTGGGTCTAATGGTTAAGAGTATGTGTTTCCTCCTAAGAGGTCACAAGTTCAAAACCAGAGGAGGGTAGAGTATGTATGATATCGTAGACTTAGCAGTCAAATCGTCGTGCGAAGGTGGGTCCCTTGTCCCACAAACAAAGAAGTCTCATACACCAATTTGGTATTTGGCTTGGCCGTGGCCTTAAAATTGGATATATATATATATATATATATATATATATATATATATATAGATATATAATTTAAACATTTTTTATCATTAACAAAACCAATCTCATACCCATATTAAAATTTATAATATTAAAAGATAAACTAAAATCTTGATAGACTATTTAAAATTATATAAATTATTCAAATTTTTAAAAAATTCTTAATTCTTATACAGTTTAATTCATTTAAATTTTATACTGTTTAATTCATTTAAATTAATTTTTAAAAGTTTAAGTGACTCCCCACTTGTAGTCATGGGTTATATAGAATAGTTTGAATGTTTTTTCTTACTAATAAAGTCAATATATCATAATTATTGAAAATTTCACCATAATTATCATTATTTCAATTTTTCCTTTCAAACAAATTGCTTAAATAGAGATATTATTCTAAAATATTATATTTTAAATTATTATATAGATAAATTTTATCTAAAATATTTTATTTATAAAAACTTTAAATTAATAAATGTAAAATCTTCTTCATATTAATATTTAAAATCCCTCTCCGCTTGGGATAGTTCAAGTGGTGATGGCCATGGAATGAAGTCTCACTGAACTGAAGATCTTGGGTTCGAATCTTGTGCTACCCTCCCCCCATAGCGGGGTGAATAATAGACATGTAAACTTGAAAATCAGAGAGTCCTACCAAGCTTACAAAAAAAATATTTAAAATCCCTATTCTTTATATTTATTTAAAAAAAAAAACATTCTTATATCATTTATATTAATTGAAAAAAAAAAAAAATTTAAAAATAAAATTTAAGGTAAAAAAACATATCATAACATAATATTAATTAAAAAATACAACATGAATATTTTTTACAAAGATTATAATTTAATAATAATATATACATGACCATTATTTTCTACATACTAATAATTGGCAATTGCTCCCAAATGGACAGAAATTAGGTTGTCATGAAGTGAAAATGTTAAAAATGTTTTATTTTTTAAATTGGATGAGTGTGATATTGTCAAAGGAAATATTGGGAAGTTTGCATTTGTGATGAGGAAGCAATATTTGAGAAAGTGCAATGGGTCGCATAAATAAGATGTGATGTGAAATGTCATGGGAAAACTAATTTTGAGTGCAAAACATTGTGCCATGGCCAAAATATCTTTGAATGAAATACATATGTACCACAGTAAAAAAATGATGTATCGAAAGTCTTTGTCTTATGTCGATCACTTAAGAAAACATTAATATTCCATGCATTCTTTGTACAATTTTTTTGTTGCTTATGCATAGGACACTAAAATGAGTTTTGGTTTCATGAGTATCGAACCTCTTATATACTTGTGTATGACACGTTGATTCATATAGTTTTTTTCTTATGTACACCATGAAACATTTTGTTGTGCCTTTATGTATCCAAAGCCTTAGTGTGACATGTGATGATGGAAGAAAATTTGTTATTTGCACAATGTATGGCATATAAATAAACTCTCAAGTGATGTTGGTTTGCATGGTTGTAAACTTTGTCTAGTTGTGACATATCACAACACAAAAGTTTCATTCATATTTCTTTTATATGACATCATGAAATATTGCATTGCTCAAAATGTTCCTTTCTTGCAACATGTTGCATTGCAGTTTTTTTCTCCATGTGACACATTGTATAGTCTTAAATTTTCCTTCATAATGAGAAATGGGAAATTTGTAAAAGAACTTCCGTTTGATATATTGCATCTCTTCAAACTTTCTATCTCAAGGACACAATGCACTGGACCAAAGTTTTGTTCCATGTGATACAAAAAGGAAAGGAAATTTTTTTCAAGGGAGCACTAAAAGACAAGTGTGTGTGGTGCACCTTAAGTGTTTTGACCACAACATATTGCATTGATCAAAAGTTTTCTTTGTAATGATAGATTGTAAATTATAAAGTTTCCTTCCCTTATAATTTAACACATCTCCACAAACTTTGTATCTTTATAGCACAATGCACCACACCATATTGCATTGCTTGGAAATGTTTTTTATCATCTACCTAGAATTTTCCCATTTTCACCATATAAAACATAAAATTTTGTTGGTTTAAATTGATCAAATCGCTCCCAATTTTCATTTGTGGTGACATATAAAATCGTATCAAACTTTTTGTGCATGTTACACATCACTCTTTCTAATGTTTTTATAATTGTGATAACACATATCTCACCTAAACACCTTTGGCTACAACATATTGCATCAGGTCAAACATTATTTCCATGCAATAAGTCAAACTTACTCAACATTTCCTTCATCGTGGAAGAATGCATATCATAGTTGAAATGCCTTCAACTATGACATATCACATTTGTACAAAATTTTCTTTATCACTCTATTATCATGAATTGTGGAAATAAATTCTTTTATGTGGCACATTGCACTTTCTAAGACTTTCGGTGTAACATATCATATTTCTCCAAACTTTCTCTGACAAGAAGTTGCATCATGTTGAAGTTCATTTTCCTGCAATAGATTTCACTTTCTCAAACTTTTTTTCATCACGATACAATATGAATCGTACCTAGAGTTTCGTTGGTCGTGACATGTCACATTGATTCAAATTTTCCTTTTTCATGACATTTTGCTTTGAGGAAGATTTTTTTTTTGTGATACATTATGCTTTGCTAAAATTTCCTTCACTATGAGAAGGGGAAGTGTTCTAATCTAGATTTAAAATATTATAGTGTAAAGGTGCTCTCGATTTCAATCTATTTGTGGGAAATGTCATTGGAAAAGAGGTTAATGAGAACATTTTCAGATTCTATGTTGTAGTGGATCTATTGATGGCCATTATACCACTATTTTATGGTTAGAGTTGGCATTTCCTATGATAATGTTTGGATATAACTAGCCAAAGGAAGTGTGCATCCCTCTAAAATTTATATTAGGAGCATAAAATAAAGTTCCAAGTGTCCAAATCGGGACCTAACTTTTGAAAGGTATTTTTTTTAATATAAATTGAATCTAGTAATGTTAGTGCACTTGTATGTGCAGATTCAAAGGATTTGAAAGAATAAAAAAGGAAGAATGCTTAGGCTCATTGCTCTTGTATGTATCGAGTTTACAATCATTTAATGCTCGCTTCATACATCCGTAATTTTTCATCTCCCTTCTAGTACACATGTTATCATTGAAATGATGGATTTGGTAAAATATGTTTGAGTATGTAAAATATTAACTATTGTTATCTAAACATGACTATGGTTGAGTAGAGATCATAATGGTTTACTACGCCAGCTGATTATATGTTGAATCTTATTAACCTTGGTTAACAATGGTTGGTTATGATTGACATGTTCAACTATGGTTGATGATGGTACATTATGGTTTATTATAGTAGACCATGTTGATAGGGTTGACATTAACTGACTATTGTTGACAATAGTTGATTTCGGTTTATTACAGTTCTTAATGATTTAGATAATTATCTTTGTTTGATTATGGTTAATTATCGTTGATTATGGTTTATGGTGTTTGACTATGGTTAAATATGTTTGAGTAGGTCAAATATTTACTATTTTTAACTAAGAGTGATTATAATTGAGTATGAGGATTGAATTTGTTTAAGTACATATTAGAGTGGTTAACTATGATTGATTATAGAATGATTTTGCTCAACAATGGTTGACTATGGTTCACGATGGTTGACTATTATTGATTTTTTTTTACTATGGTTAAGTATTGTTGACAATAGTTGATTTTGGTTCATTATGGTTCTTAATGGTTAAGCATGGTTGATTGTAGGTTAAGTATGGTTATATTTGGTTAATAGTGGTTGATTATGATTAATTATGTTTGATAGTGTTTGACTATTGTTAAACATGTGTGTGTGTCAAATATTAGCAAATTTTAATTAAAAGTGATTGTGGTTGAGTATGATACTTGAATTTCACTAAATTGTGATCATAATGGTTAACTATGGTTGATTGTATATTGAATTTAGTTAAATTTAGTTAGCAATGGTGACTATAATATATGGTTGAATTTAATCCTCTCAATAATACTTAATAACTATGAGTTAAAATGGAATTACAGTGATTAAATTCTTTAGACTTTGTTGGTGTTTCTAGCACAATAAATAAAAGCCTATACATATCAAACTAGGAATAATAAGATATCCAAAAGTGATTAAAATAAACCAGAAATAATAAAGTATCCAAAAATGATTAAAATAAACCAAAAATGAGATTTTTAATTATACTAATTAATATAATAATTAACAATAAATATGTATTTATAAAAAAAATTCCGAAGACAAAAGTCGTAATTTCCATTATCGCATATCTATTTATAATATATACATATTCATTTTATATTATTATATATTACCTTATGCGAACAGATCATTAATTTGGTGCCATGAAGGATAAATAAGATTTATAAACTTGTTGTAGGATTCCATGTGTGAACGCTTTATAATGTTCTTTTTAACTTGGAAAAAGAAAACATTTGTTAGACCATATTCAAATATTTTAAATCTTTCTTTATAATATTAATAATTATAATAACTTTGTTACATCTATGCGATTTGATGTTGTCAAGGATACATGATATCTATAAAACAGACATTCTTTTATTCCATTTGGGTTAAGAGTCCATTTGTGAACAATGTTTCAGAATCTTCCTCAATCTTCCTTGCAAGAAGGTTAATTCCTAAAATATATTATGTAAAAAATAGCAATATTATTCTAAAAATAAATAGTTATTCATTGTTTAATTAATTAATGTTTTTTTAATGATTAAAATTATTAATTAATAAGTATCTGGAAGTATTCCTTTTCAATATTAAAATGTAAAACTAATAATTTATTATGCAAGAATCTATCCGGGCAACATTAAAATACACTCTATTAAGTTTTCAAATACTTGAATTTAACTCAAATATCATTCATATAATCAAACTCATATATAACTAAATCTTGTCTAGATGAACTTGGTTGAAGAAAAATCTACCACCACTTCATTCAATTAGTATACTTATCTTAGAGAAAATTAAATTTTCTCTAGATTGTTGAGGTTCAAACAAAATCTATTAACAGTTCAATTATTGTATATAGTAACTCTTAGATATCTAAATTTTCTCTAGATATTTAAGATCCAGTAAAAACTACTAAATTTCACATATGACATTTTCATCCATCTTAACTAATTATGTTTGGAAGCAGAAATTTGATAACAATATAGATAGGTAATATTCATGATGACATAGCCCCTCTAACGGAGATCACTTGGCAAGCCCGTGAAAATGTAAAGTAAATGTGAATACAAGGTCCCCTATTCAAATTCCCTAGATGCTTACCCATGCCACATGTTGGGGGAGGCATAAACCACCTAGAAGTTATAGTGGCAACAGTCGAAACCAACCCTGTGTCACATGAGTACAAGACCAGGTGGATTTTTTATTCCTCTAGTCACACACACACACACACACACACACACACAGATATATTCATGAAGACATGGCATTAATATTTAATACAATGAAAACTATAAAGAAAAGATCGATGTCGAGTCAATTAAAAGGAATGTATTGAGGGGATCTCTCGCAATTTTAAAAGAAGTTATTTTATATACATTATATGAAATCAATATTAGCAAAAAGGATTAGCCAACCACTTGTCAAATACCTATACACCATCAACCTTGGACTATGAATAGTTATGCTAATGTGATATATTGAATTATCAATATTGATATATTGTAGGTCTCTCTACATGTAACCCAAGTTTATTAATTTTGTGCAAACTACATTGTGTTGAAATGGTGGAGGAAGTATCATTTGTCAACCTTTTCCTTGAACAAAGAAAACATGTGGTGATGGATGATAATATATATGTGTTTTCCTCCATACCGTCTATGATACACCTTGATAGAAATGGAATCAATTCATTTACTGAGAAAACACATTGTTTAGTTAATTAACTGAGTATCCATCATCATTGTTTCAGTAGGCTTTGACTTTTGATGTGAAGAAATCATCAAAGATGTGGTTGATCTACCCTTGGAGGTTGTAGCTTGGGGAAACCATTATGGGTATGTTGTGAGGTGATGTGCTCCTACAACTAGTAGCCATAGTGTCATAGGGGAACCCTTGTAAGCCTAATTCAGGTCACATGCAACATCCTAGTGGATGCAACAATCATCTTGGTCATGAGCTTTAAGTCGTAACTATCTTTGGGAAATAATAATCAATTTTTTTGATGTTATTAAAGTTGAATGATGAGAGAACCACATGTGGCATGATGGAATTGTTTCAAGGAGTTCCAAGAAGACTTAGGTGGCCCTGCAAGTATTCATTTTTTTATGGGAATGTACCATAGTGATATCATATAGTCCTCATGGCTATCCCAACTCTAACTAGAGAATCTCACTCCACTCATAAGAGCCAGTTACTCCTCTTTCTAACAACACCGAAAATATATTGAGTGGAGGGTGGTCATGGACAAGAGAATGGGAAAACATGCACCAAGCTTGAATGAATGGTGAAGGTTGCTTCCATGGTCATTAAACTTATCTGAATGACCCTATGCATGACTTATGGATTTGATTTTTCAAATTTAAAGAGAACATGGAAACGAAATAGGTTTAAACAATTGTTTTCTTTATAGAGAGAACATTAAAAAGAGAATGTGTGTGAAGGAAAGGATTTGATTTTTTTAATTTAAAGAGAACATTAAAAAGTATAGAGTCCATGCATGAGAGAGAGAGAGGTTTAAACAATTGTTTTCTTTATAGAGAGAACATTAAAAAGAGAATGTGTGTGAAGGAAAGGATTTGATTTTTTAAATTTAAAGAGAACATTAAAAAAGTATAGAGTCCATGCATGACTTACCGAGAGAGAGAGAGAGATACCTTTATAGAGAGAACATTAAAAAGAGAATGTGTGTGAAGAAAGATTTGATTTTTTAATTTAAAGAGAACATTAAGTATAGATTCCATGAGAGAGAGAGAGAGAGATGTGTGTGAAGGAAAGGATTTGATTTTTTAAATTTAAAGAGAACATTAAAAAGTATAGATTCCATGAGAGAGAGAGAGAGAGAGAGAGAGAGAGAGAGAGAGAGAGAGAATGTGTGTGAAGGAAAGGATTTGATTTTTTAAATTTAGAGAACATTGAATGAGAGAGAGAGAGAGGGAGAGGGAGAGGGAGGGAGGGAGGGAGGGAGGGAGAGCGAGGGAGGGAGGGTTATATCTCTGTCTCTATATGTCACAAATAGTTTTTCGGATGTCCTATTCTAGATACTACACATTTTATGCTACATATTCTTGATGCTACACCAAGTTTGCTAAATATATATGATGTTGTAAGTTCATGTTACTTGTCTTGTTATAGTTGATAGAATGGTCTCCGTTGTTGTGCTTAGAAATTGATCCATCACAAGTCTAGGGTCTATCATCAATTTTTATTGTATATATCTTTAGGTCAATTTTAGATATAGTCTTGCATAGAGTCCAGGCCTATATCAAGAGTGGGAGTCTTTGTCTACTACTACAACAAGTCAACAACAAAAGTGACAAGCACACTTCAGGTACGCATTGTAATTTTTAATTTACATTTATCCATTATTATGCACTTACATGTGTTTTGTAGGTAGAGGTAAGTTGAAGGGTACTTTGTTTTGTTTTGGGATTGGTTTCACTGGGAAAATTTTGCATGCAGGTAGAAGAAGATTCAAGCACCACATCAAGCAAGAATTCAAGAGTTCAAATCAAAGGAAGCATTGCAACAGGACATCCTTAAAGACATGTGTTATAGACATATTTGGGCACTGCAACCCAAATCTTATATGTCGATAAACCAAGGGCTCTTTAACCCCTAAAGGTGTTGTTTCATACCCTAAAGGATCATGGTCAACTGATTACATCATTCCCCAAAAGTTCCACCTGAAAAACCACTCAGAACTGGCCAAAACTAGACCATACTGAGTTCTCCACAGTTAGGGTGTGACGCATACTAACTTCTACACAAGCCAGGTGTGATGCATACTGAAGAGGCCTTATATAGGGTGCGTGAGCGAGGATGGACAAATGTCCGAGACAGTTTGCTAAGTGGATGCTCATGGAATCTTCCAGAAACTTCACCTATGACACTTGCCTCTCTAAATTCACCCAGGGATGAGTAAGAGATCCAAAAAATCTCCAAGTGGAACCAAGAACAAAAATTGGAATGACACTAATCAAAAACCCATGTATGACACACCCTTGCAGACATCTATAAATGGATTCCTCATCTGAGAGATCTAGGAGCTGGAATTTGGTAATTTGTAAGGAAGTGTTGATAGTTTGTCTTTGAGAAAAGGCATTGTATTGTTGGGTGATCTTGCTTTTCATGAGGTGAAGAGGGCTTTGATGCTGGGAGGATGATGCTAGATTAGACAGCTGGGTTGTAATTCTCCCTTCTACTATTAATAAAGTTCTTTTAGTTTTCCTCCATACAATCATGTATTTGTGAATTCCATTGTATGTTCAATGTATTTCTGATTCTGCATTGTTTATGAGATAATAGATCAAGATGCTTTGATGGTGTTTTGTTACTTTGTCTATATAGGTATTCACTGAGCAGGATAAGTAGGAGAGGAGTTGCAAGCTCTATCAAGGGAGAGAGAAATCAAGAAGGAGTCAAGTGGAAGATCTAGGTTGGTCCCTTTGCTTCTCTCTTATCTATCATACATAAAGGAAATCACAAATTGCTTTGATTGTTTGTTTCTAGGATAGCTACCAATCCTAGTGGGACTAGCAGATCGAAAAGACACTAGTTTTCTTAGAAACAACATGACAACCATTAAGATATCATAAAGTATTGTTAAGGCCAAGAGTCATTATTGTAAAGTTGTAAAAGAGTCATTTATAAAAGATTCATGATTGTAAAAGAGTCATTTGTAAAAGAGTCGTCATTGTAAAATTGTAAAAGAGTCATTTGTAAAAGAGTCATCATTGTAAAATTGTAAAAGAGTCATCATTGTAAATATTGTAAAAGAGTCATTTGTGAAAGAGTCATTTTGCCTAGAGTCGAAGAGGTAGTGTTGGGAGGTGTAGGAGTCACTGTTGGGATGATCTTATGGTTGGGTTGGAGGTCATAGAGTCATCGAGTATTTGTTCAAGTACACAAAAATCATTGTACATATTATTGTATCGTGGATTGTTGTCCTTGGTTTGGGAATCCACAATCTTGTCTTATTTTAGTCATTATAGGGTGGCAGGGAGGTGCTAGGTAGGTGTATGAAGTTACCTATAGGTTAGGGCCTATGAACACTTCAGGGTGGTAAGGTGGCTCTAGGGCAAGTTGTGGCTCGTTAGGGTGTTGGGGCGTCCTTCCAGTGGGAGCTGGAGAAGAATGCTTTTCTAGAATTCTAGGAAGTTGTTGCTTTCATTTCAGTTGGGGCTGAATATTAAAGAATTTATTAGAAAAGCGTTCAGAGGTTTTTGACCCAGAGGGGGTTTTCCACCTAAACATCTTGTGCCTATTGTATTTTTTTATTTACTGTTATTACTGCATAAACATTAATAATAATTGAAGATTAACTAATGCTCTGAAAAGATTTAAAAGTGCTAATTGCTAAGGAATACTGATTCACCCCCTCTCTCAATATTTCCAACAATTGGTATCAGAGATTGGTTCCTTCAATAGAAATCTAACAACTGGAAGGAGATCATGGAGTATATTAAGAATAGAGTTCCTTTGTTCAATGGAAATAACTATGCACTTTGGAGTAGAAGAATGCAGGTTTATTTGTTGGCACAAGGATACAAAGTATGGGAAATTGTTGACAAAGGCTTCACATCGACCGAGGATGAACAAGGTAAGAAAAATATGGTATATGATGCAAAGGCTAAATATATTATTACCAATGGGCTTATCGAGTCTGTTTATCTTAAGGTATTGAGTTGCAAAACTGCTAAAGAGGTATGGGGCAAGCTTGAAAATATATATGTAGGTGACTCAAAGGTGAAAGAAGCAAAACTTAAAATTTTCAGGGCAAAATTTGAGCAACTCAAAATGAGGGAAGATGAAGATATTGCTGCATACTTTTAGCATGTTGATGAAACAAAAAATACAATGGAAGGTTTGGGAGAAAATGTTGAAACAAAAATTGTTGTCCGAAGATCCTCAGAACCTTGCCAACAAGATTTAACCCTAAGGTATCTGTCTTGGAAGATAGATCGAATCTAACCAATCTCAGCATAGATGAATTGCATGGAATTCTTACGGCATATGAAATGAGGATTGAAGAAGAGGATGGCACATCTCACTTAGAAACATCATTTACCACATCCAAGAAGAATAATAAGGACAAGGAGACTCTGAAAACAAAAACTTGCAATTGTAAGGATGAGGAAAAGGAAGAATATGAAGAAGATTTCTTAGATAAAGAGTTTGCCTACTTCATGTAGAAAATGAGAACAGGTACAGGAAAATTCAAAGGTAAACTTCCATTAATATGTTTTTATTGTGGTGAGGTTGGGAATTTTGCACCCAAATGTCCTCACAAAAATGTGTTTGTTACGAAAGGAAAGAAAAGTCCTAGGAAGTTCAACAAGCAAGGCAAGAAGAAATGGTTTAAGTAAAGTTTCTTCTCCAAAGAAGATAGCTCCTCATCCGAAGAAGACAATGATAACGAAGAAGAATTCAACGAAAGAGTATTGTTTATGGCCTTGCATAATAAGCAAGAGGCACCTGACGAAGAAGGAGACAAAGAAGAAGAAATGACTAAGGTTGAATTCAAAACGAAGTAATCAGGGTTATCAAAGAGCTCAAGGCCGAGAAGAAGCACGTCAACACTGTTGAAGATGAATTATAGAAAGAAAGGGAATAGGTCCTAAATCTTAAAATCAAGGTTGAAGAATACAAACAAATTGAAGAATCACACATGAAATAAGTAAAGGAAAGCAACAAGGAAAGAGAAGCATTGGAAGCTAAAATCATTTATTTATGAAAGGAAGTAAAAGATGGAAAAAATCTTCAAAACTATGCAACAACTCAAAGACTTTGGATGAACTCATCAGCAACCAGCGATCATGCAGTGACAAGACTGGTCTTGGTTGCAAAGAAAAATTCGAAAAGGAGTCTTGTAATTCTATGACAACTAAAGAAGATGGATATGTAAAATCTACCAAGAAGGTATATCTCCTAGCTAGATCAAGAGATCAAGATTCATAGGAAGGACCTTGGAAGACAATTCCTCGAAAAATATTTCCTCCTAGGTATCAACCTATCTTTTATGGTCATTGTTATTCATGCAGAAAGTTTGGACATAGAGCCGCAAAATGTTGCATGTATGTTTGGAATGAATATAATTCCAGGAGATCTCTTAGAAATGGATATTCTAGAACTCATCCGAATATTAACATATATGATCATTTGAGAGATGATGTTGAATGTTACAAATGTAACAATTTTGGACACCTGGCAAAGATTGCAAACTTGGAAGCTCTTCAAAGGAATTCTCGCAAAATCAGAATGAACAAGTATGGAAAAGGAAGATTTAAAGGTGTGCTCTCGCTCTCAAGGCTCAAAGAAACAAAAACGTATGGTATGTTGACAATGGTTTCTCAATGCATATGACCCGAGATAGAAATAAGTTCATATCCTTGAAAGAAAATAAGGATGGAACCGTGTCTTTTGGAAATGACAGGTCTTCAAATGTCATAGGAGTAGGTATAGTCACTCTTGGAAGCAAGGATGCATTAGCAAAGGATCTGTTGCTGGTTGAAAATATGAATCACAATTTTCTCAGTGTTGGACATATGTGCGATCAAGGACACATGATGTTATTCAACTTGAAGAAATGTGAAATCAAGAAAGGCAAGTTTGGTAAAATTGTGGCTACAACAAGCAGAGCTCCAAATGACATATATATTTTGGATGAGACACCTAAAGGGTGTTTCTTGGAAAAAGAAGACGAGACCTGGTTATGGCACAAATGAATGGGACATATAAATTTTGAAAATTTGGTCAAGATCAGCAAAAAGGAAGCAGTTAGAGAAATGCCGAAAATCTCAAAACTTACCAATACGATATGTGAATCTTGTTGGCACGACAAACAGACAAAAGTTGAGTTCAAGACAATGAAACGTTTTGCATCACATCCATTGGAATTAATACATATTGATCTATGTGGTCCTATGAGAAAAAAAGGTTTAGATGATGAATTATACTTTATGTTAATGATAGATGATTACACCAGAATGAAAGTAATCAGTTTCTTGAATAAAAAGTTTGAGGCATTTTAATGTTTCAAAATATACAAGGAATTGTTCGAAAATGAAACCGATTTGAAGATCAAATGTCTAATATTTGATAATGGTGGAGAATTCTCATCCAAAGCATTTTAGCAATACTGTGACAAAAATGGAATAAAAAGGCAATTCTCAATAGCCAGAACACCACAACATAATGGAGTAGCTAAAAGAAAAAACAGAACTCTACAGGAAATGGCTAGAACCATGTTAAAAGACTCAAACTTAGATGATAAATTCTGGTTTCAAGCAATTGATACCATCATATTCATTATAAACAGAGGCCTACTCAGGAACAATTGTAACATGACTCCATACGAACTATGGAAAGGAAGACCAGCTAACGTCAAATACTTCAAAATATTTGGAAGTAAATGCTACATCAAAAGAGAAGACGAAAAATTGGGCAAGTTCGATTCTCGTGTTGACGAAGGTATTTTCGTTGGTTATTCGCACAAAAGAAAGGCTTATATATGCTACAATCTGAGGCAAAAACAAATAGTTGAAAGTATAAATGCTATTTTTAACAAAGATTGTGAGTTCGTCTCTTCAAGAAAATCTGAGGGGCTTGAGGTAGAATCTGTGAAGGATGAAGAAGAAGCTCCAGAACAAGACCAATCAAATAAGGAAACACTAGTCAACCAAGAAAAAATAAGAAATGATCAATAGGATGTACAAGAAGCATCTCCAAAATTTTCAAAAGAATGGTAAAGAATCATCTGTCAAATCAGATCATCGACAACATAAATGAAGGAATTGGAACTAGAAGAAGTCAACAACTTCGTTCATCGCAGCAAGTCCATCTTGCCCTTTTAGCGAATTTTGAGCCTAACAATTTTGAGGAAGCTAGTCAAAATTAACATTAGGTAGCAACTATGAATGAAGAACTAGATCAAATTGAGAATAACAACACTTGGGAATTGGTTCCACGACCAAAGGTTAAAAATGTTATGAAAAAAATTGAATGAGGATGAACAGGTTACCAGGAATAAAGTAATATTAGTCTACAAAGGATATGCACAAGTTGAAGGAATCGATTTTGAAGAAACATTTTCTCCCGTTGCTAGAATGGAAGCTATCAGGATGTTTCTCGCATATGCATGCTCAAGAAAAATCAAGGTATACCAAATGGATGTTAATTCAGAATTTCTAAATGGTGAATTGGAAGAATAATTTTACATTGAACAACTCAAAGGTTTTCTGCTCACTAGCAAAGAAAACTACATTTGCAGATTAAAGAAGGCACTATATGGTCTCTACCAAGTTCCTAGTGCTTGGTATGCTCGTCTTGATAAGTATCTACATCAACAAGGACTCAATAAAGGAAGCGCTGACAACAATCTCTATGTGAAAGTGGATCAAGATAACCTAACGATTATCTAGGTATATGTGGATGATATAATCTTTGGAAGCAATGATGATATATTAATTAAAGACTTTGCTACAAAAATGCAAAGTGTGTTTGAAATGTCTATGCCTGGCGAGCTGACATACTTTTTGGGGCTTCAGATTTCTCAACAGGATAAAGGAACATTAATATATCAAACTAAGTACATCAAGGAAATGTGTAAAAAATTCCAGATGGAAGATTGCAAGCCAATCCTTACCCCCATGATAATAGGTTTCAAGTTAAGCTTAGAAGATTCATAAAAGGATGTGGACCAAAGGTTGTACATATCCATGATTGGTAGTCTCCTATATGTCCAACCTCTTGGCCTAATGTGATGCAGGTAGTTGTATAAGTAGCAAGATTCCAAGCAACACCAAAAGAATCTCATATTATTTCAGTCAAAAGAATTCTTTGATATCTTAAGGGCACAACGGAATATGGTCTATGGTACCCCAAAGGAAATGATCTGGTTATCTAAGCTTATACAGATGCAAATTGGGTAGGAAGTGTTGATGATCATAAGAGTACTAGTGGAGCAACATTCTATCTAGGTGGTTGTCTTGTTTCATGGTTAAGTAAAAAGCAGTCTTCAATCTCGTTATCCATAACAGAAGAAAAATATATCACGGCAGCAGATTGTTGTACATAATTTCACTGGATGAAGCAAACTTTGCAAGATAGTCAAGTCAAGTTTGATAAGCCTATTCCCATCTTTTGTGATAACACCAATGTGATCAATATCTCTAAGAATCCTGTGATGCATTCCAAAATAATGCACATTCTGATTAAATATCATTTCATTAGAGATCAGGTCGACGAAAAGAATATCAAACTTGAATATGTTGGCACAAAGGAACAAATTGATGACATATTTACCAAACCATTACCTCGTGAAGCATTCGGGTATCTTCACCAAAATCTTGGGATTCTCCCAAGTTTTCATTAGACTCTCTCTCTTATCTACTCAAGTAGAAAGGGGGAGTGTAGGTGTGTACAGGTCCGCAGGATGGCTATTTGTTAGGGGGAGTTAACCTTTTCCATTGATGACAAAGGGGGAGAGAAGGTAGTAGGAAGAGGTGTTATGATCACATGGGGAGTACTTGTGTTTCCATCAATTCCAAAGGGGGAGATTGTTGATTAGTGGATGCCATTGATGTCAACCAAAGCAGCACCAGGGGCTACCCAGATCTTGCATGGGAATTTTGAATTGACAACTTACTATATTATGAGTGAAGGAACTTATATATGGATTCTACTCTTCTATATGTTTTCGTTGATATATGACATGCCATGCAATTCTTCATAGTTTCAGAGATATTCATGTTTGAAGTTAGTAACCCTAGTCAGTGGGCTAAAACCTTATGGGGTTGTCACATGGCACTCATAATTGGTTGTGATAATTGAATAGAAAATAATTAATAATGTTTTTTTTCTTCCTAAAATCTCTCCAATGTTCACTTGTTGAGGACCCTCTCAACTCAAGACATTCATATAAATAGTGACCATCATATCCTCCTCTAGTAGGGATTTTGTGGCTTCAAACATGTCATTGTGGAATTTTCGTTATAATGTTTTTGTTGTGATGCTTCAAAAGTTGAAATTAAAACCTATTGGAGCTAAAATTTTGATGAACCTTGTGACCGAATTTCAGATCTTGGTTCGCTACATTTTCAGAGATATGATCTAGGGGAGTTAGGGTTTTTGCAGGCTACTAAATTCCATGTTAAACAAGTGACATTGGAAAAGTCATCATAACTCTCTCTCTGAGAATTTTTATTCAAATTTCATAAATAGTGATAGAAAGAGGATGGAATGTAGTTTGTTGGGTATCATTTTCAGGGTCGAAGGTCACAATGGTGACACGTGACACTTCATACAAGTTTGCTCTACTGAACCATGATATAATCCAAGCATCGTGGGAGATTGGGTATAACGCTATCTTGAAGAATCCAATCTTGATCAGACTTATGGGGTTGGAAAGAGGACTCAGAGGGCTACGATAAGACAAAATTTCAGACCTTGGAGATCTGAAATTACATACATACAACAAATTCCATATTAGGCTCCTAGGAGGCAAGAAAAAGCATACATTCAAGGATCATTGCAGTAAGGACCACACATCAACAATCGATCGTAAGTCTCCTACACCAAGGTATGTATGATTAGTGTTTACATTTTAATTTTGAGTATCATCTTTGGCATATGTTTTTGCAGGACAACGTAAGTATATACTGTGTCTCGATTATATCTCTATGTCTCTATATGACACAATTAGTTTTTCGGATGTCCTATTCTTGATACTAAACATTTTATGCTACATATTCTTGATGCTACACCAAGTTTGCTAAATCTATATGATGTTGTAAGTTCATGTTACTTGTCTTTTGATAGTTGATAGAATGGTCTCTGTTGTTGTACTTAGAACTTGCTCCATCACAAGTCTAGGGTCTGTCATCAGTTTTTATTGTATATATCTTTAGGTCAGTTTTGCATATAGTCTTGCATAGAGTCCAGGCCAATATCAAGAGTGGGCATCTTTATCTATTGCTGCAGCAAGTAAACAACAAAATTGACAAGCACACTTCAGGTATGCATTGTAATTTTTAATTTGTATTTATTCATTATTATGCACTTACATGTGTTTTGCAGGAAGAGGTAAGTTGAAGGGTATTTGTTTTGTATTGGGATTGGTTTCATCGAGCAAATTTTGCATGCAGGTAGAAGAAGATTCAAGTACAACATTAGGCAAGAATTTAAGAGATGAAGTATGAAATCAAAGGAAGCATTGTAGCGGGACATCCTTGAAGACATGACAACCATTCAGAATTCGTGAAGTATTGTTAAGGCCAAGAGTCATTATTGTAAAGTTGTAAAAGAGTCATGATTGTAAAAGATTCATTTGTAAAAGAGTCATCATTGTAAAATTTTAAAAGAGTCATTTGTAAAAGAGTCATCATTGCAAATATTGTAAAAGAGTCATTTGTGAAAGAGTCATTCTGCCTAGAGTCAAAGAGGCAGTGTTGGGAGGTATAGGAGTCACTGTTGGGATGTTGTCATGGTTGGGTTGCAGGTCATAGAGTGATTGGGTATTTGTTCAAGTACACGAAAATCATTGTAAATATTATTGTATCGTGGATTGTTTTCCCTGGTTTGGGAATCCACAATCTTGTCTTATTTCAGTAATTATAGGGTGGTAGTGAGGTGCTAGGTAGGTGTATGAAGTTGCCTACAGGTTGGGGCCTGTGAACACTTCAGGGTGGTAGGGTGGTGCTAGGGCAAGTTGTGACACGCTAGGATGTTTGGGCATCTATTCAATTGATTATTGAAGAAACCAGGGCATTGGGGCGTCCTTCCAATGGGAGCTGGAGTAGAATGATTTTCTAGAATTCTAGGAAAATGTTTCTTTTATTTCAGTTGGGGATGAAGATTAAAGAATTTATTAGAAAAGAGTTCAGTGGTTTTTGACTAGAGGGGTTTTTCCACCTAAAATTCTTGTGCCTATTGTGTTCTTTTATCTATTGTTATTACTGCATAAACATTAATAATAATTGAAGATTAACTAATGCTCTGAAAAGATTTAAAAGTGATAGTTGCTAAGGAATATTGATTCACCCCCCCTCTCAATATTTCTAATAGGCATATGGTGGGAATATTTGAAGAATGTTAGAGGTATTATTGAGAAGGATCTAATTTAGCATGAATTTGAAAAACCCTTTAGAGAGAAAAATATGTCTGGGCGATATTATGATGACAAGAAAAAAGAGTTCTATGAACTCAAGATAGGGCAAGCAACATATGATGAATATGTCACCAAGTTCCTAGAACTATTGAGGTATTTTCCATATCTCAAGGATGAAAATCCAAAATTCAAAGGTTCATTAGTGGGCTACCTATGGCATTCAAGGAAAAAATTGAATTACTGGAACCTTAGACCCTCAAAGAAGCCATTAAGAAGCTAAAACATTGTTATGAACAAGAAAAGTGAAAAAAAGATATTAAGGGTAGATGGAAGCCAAGGAAAAATGCTTGAAATAAGAGAAATTGGCCCAAAAAAGATATTATAAGCAAGGAAGGTAAGAAATTAACCCATGTGAATCAATTTCAATGGAACGCTAATTTTGTTGATAAGAGAAATGTGCAGAAGAAAACACCATAATAGCTCAAGTTTGAAGGCCGAGAACCATTTAAATGTTGGACAGTTGATGAAAACCACATGAAAAGGGACTTTCCACATCAAAAAAACATTGGGCCAAAGATCTACAATGCGAAAGAGGCTCGCATATTAGGTGTTGTAGCTCAAAATCTGCCCAGAAGTTATGTAGAAGTAGACAACTGTTAGGAGAACCATCAGGCATCCATCATTGAGATGGAAGGTAAGTTGTGTAATAAAGTTGTTTCTATTTTAGTTGATACAGGTTCTAATTATAGCTACATCAACCCACAGCTTGTTGAGAAATGAAATTTGGTCAAGGAATTGCATGGAGAACCATGGCTGGTTCAATTGGAAACTAGGAACAAAAGAAGGATTAATCACTGGGTGAGGTCATCTGCATTGGAGCTTAGTGGCAGGCCTAAAAAAACACACTTGAATGTATTTCCATTAGGTGCATACAACATATTATTGGGCATGGACAGGTTATACATGCACGAGACTAAGGAGGATTGTTTTGAGAAGGAGATTGAGTGCTTAGATGAGCTTGGAGAAAGAAGCATTCTACAGGGAAAAATAAATCCTATATTAGTAAGATTGATTACTATTATGAAAGCCAAGCATAATAACATAAAGGGATACACATTATTTGTAGTGATGATTTCTAGTGATTAGAAATCTAATAGTGATCCAGGGAATGAGGAAAGTGAACTGTTGAAAATGTACCTTGTTATACAACAGTATGGAGACATATTCCCTGTTAGAGTCAGTATTTGTATACTGCCATCAATAATCAAAACTCCTCTTTTCATATTCATATTAGGGCCTCACTCAGAAATTTTTGTCATTCCACCTAGGTCCTCATTCAAAAATTTACTCACTGATGGTAGCTTTAGTCAGAAACCTCACTCTCCCTCAAAATCAATACTTGCTAGCCCACCTTCATGTCTTACTAAGCATACATCAATGAGAAGCTCATTTCATCATTTTTGTTGTTGTTGTTGTCAAGTCACCAGGAAGTTTGCTCACTCAAGATTTTCATTAGGTCTCTAGGTTTCATTTTTCCAAGGTCCAATAAAACACCATTTCACTGCATAAGGCTAGCAAAAGTATGAGAGTGAACAAAATAATATCCTTTTTTCATTTAAAGAGGATTTGCAAACATGTAAAAATGCTTGCCAAAGTTGTAATTTTGATTTCAAGTATGAGTCTCATTCTAGATTGTAATTTTATTCCCAAAATAGAGATGTAATTCTATTTTTTATATTTATGTAATTTTATGTCATTATATGTAATAAGTAACTTTTCTCAAAGCTACCAACTCAATTCCACATGCCAGATGGACAATAAATGTCAAATAAAAAAGTGTCTACTCGAGAAATTTATCAATCTGCAAAGAAAAAGCACAAGGTAAAAGGGTATCAGTGCAATGTTTCAAAATCAATTTCAAACATTAGCAAATGGGTTTTAAATCTACAAAATAAATTCCACCAAGTATATAAAACCCTCAAGACATCCATTTACACCTCATTTTCTCTTGTCATGGTCAAGGAACCTCAACAAAAGAGAAATTTTCGAGTTTGACAAGCAAAATTGGCAAAACAGAGTTTTCGATGTGCATAGGGTAGTCAAGCATTGTGCATGCATCAAAGGCATTGCACATGCATCAAAGGCAATGTGCATGCATCAAAGGCATTGTGCATGCATCAAAGACGTTGTACATGCATCAAAGGCTACGCACCTCTCAAAATTCATCTGTAAGCTCTCAAATTTCATGCAAGTGCTCCAAACCTTCAACACAGGGTTTCTTAACCTCCTAGCACATAAGTAAGGCCTTGTCTATACCCTCCTTACATTTCACAAGTCATCAATTCATGCCATTAAGTTTCTTGTGTGAAATTTGGAGTTCTCAAAACTTTCAAAACCCTAGTTTCATTCCCACACCTCCAAATCTGTTCGTAAGACCCTATTATCCTTCCCACATCACAATAAACCCTATCCTTACCCCTGTATTGCTAAATCCCTATCCCAAATTTATTCTCCCTTAAACCCTAATTCCTAGGCAGTGAATTCCTAGATAGCCATACTGTCATACTTGTAATAAAATACCAATTCCCAAATCCTTTAAATATTTTGATCCTGTATCACCTCCCTAAGTTCCCTAATCCCTCGCCCCACTCCCATTTCATAATCCCTAGGGTTCCAATACAAAAGGAACAAAAACACATCTTGGAGGAGGAAGATAGATATTTTACAAAGGAGGAAGACATAAAAGAAATAAGGCCACACAAAGGAGGAAGAATATTGAGGTTTGAGCCTACCAACACCAGAGAACTAATGGCCTCACCCATGATACTCACTTGTTTCAAGCATATGGGATGCTTTAATTTTTGTGAAATGATACAAAGAGTTCAAAGCCACCCTGTTTTGACTAGAGTTTTCATTTCAAATATTGAGAAAAATCAAGTGACCCTTGCAGGTGTAACCTTCACCATATCCTCAGCCATCATTGTTGCTGCTACTAGAATACCTAATAGGGCGCGAAGTGTTTTAAATCTCAAAACCTAGATGATCAATGTTATCAGCCATACTTGAAGCCTCGGTATAGAAATGAGAGAAATAAATTCTCTCCTTTTAGTAACCTTGTTGATAAGTATGCTCCCATAATGAAAATCATCATGAAGTACTTCACTTGTGAAGGCAGATTTTCCAGACTCTACTCATACCATATCAGATTTCTCATGCACTTCACAAGAGTCAAAATGCTCAATATTCCTTATTATTTGTTTAGGAGCATTGAAAAATGGCATACACAGTTCAGGGAAAAAAGTATGATCTGAAAATGAACAACCTCTTTCATCACTCTCTGATCAAGATCATTGTCCTCCATCACCTTAATCAGCTGAACATCTCATGGGACACTTTCATTGCCCATGATATTTTCACTGCTCCACAAGCTTAACTTGTTGAAGATATGCCTTCTTCATCTCATCCCATTGATCATCATGCTGAATAATACTCCTTCCATCTCATCCCACTATATCTATCCCTCCATCATTTCAACCTATTTCACCACCATCATCACCATTGCATGGTCATTCAGGGTCACCTAGCAGAGATGAGGTCAACATGCCTAAGGGGCTGAAATAGGCATATTTACTAGAACATATCAGAAAGGGCATAGAAAAGTGTTTTCCCCACAGATTGTGGGAGGGCCCTTGCCTTCTTCAACAGTAAAGCAGGTACAAAATGGCAAGCAAAATATCAAAGAGACAGTCATTCATGAGGAAATTAGGCAAGATGATGAAGACTTCCATGAGATAGAAAAATCATTTGACCTTGTTGACATGGATCAACAAGATGATCGTGAAAACACAAGATTGATCATCAAAGAGAAAGAGTCCCAAATCAAACATTTGCAAACTCAATTGGATAGAGCTAAATTTGTCATTTCATTTCTTGAGCAGGAAAACCAACAATTGAAAACAAAACCACTGATCATTGAGGTGGACCTTCTCAAAGGAAAAAGAGAAGAGAACAAGGCTAAGGCCTTATTTGATGAAGCATATGAGAAATATGGTGATCCTGATGAGCTATAAGAACAAGTTTCAAGAAAAAGGGCAAGAACCAAAGGCCTAAAGAGAGCATTAGAACTAGAGAGACAGAACGAAGTTGAACTAGCCAAGGGGCTTACCTTAAATGAGCAATCTGCCATAATGATCAATGAAAATGGGGAGAATTAATTTGAGAGATTTAACAACCATCTTAGGAAGATCCTGAAGAAATCAAATAAAGACAATGACATACAAACTCAAGAAAATAGCAAGGTCAAAACTCAAGAAAATGAAGTCAAAGCCTGAAACCCCAAATATGCAAGAGGAGAAGAGAAAACTTGATATCCTTACTGAGGCCTCTTTCCATGCTTGACATACTCCATCAACAGTTCATGTATCAATTTTGACAAGTTTATGGGAATTTTTGAAATTTTTGGGTTTTTGTGTAAACACCCTCTGCCCTCTTTTTTAGCTAGGCGCTACGCACAGGAGAAGCCTTGGGAGATTGAATTTTTGGAGGGTAAAATCTTATCCTTTTTTTTGGAACCAGGTACATTTATCAAAACTAGACACGACATTCTTTCCAATGAGCTATCCAAAGCTCAATTTGGACATTGGGAACCCCTTCAAAACTCAGCTGGAAGATGGCGCTGCACACAAATCAAAGGCACTACGCATAGAAGACTAGCGCTGTGCATAGGACCAGAAACTGATATTTTGCTACTTTTTTCACACTTCTGAGTTACTCAAGGATTTTTATGAATTTTTACTGATGTAATTTATGTTGTAAATGTAATTATGGTCTTTTTACTATTACCTGGAGTAAATGCATTAGGTAAATAGACTCCATGAGGTGTAATGAATCAATTTCATTGTAATTAGGGATGAGTCACTTTGACCACCCTACACTCTAGCTATCAATTCAGATTTTGGTGGAACTAATCCTCCTCTCATGGATTTGACCCCTGAGGTTGGGAGGAGTTTGTTTTGAGGCCTATATCTTGTATTTTTCAGTATTTTCAAAGGTTGGACTCAATTGGATGCTGTTAGATTGATCAGAGACACTATTGTATCAGAATTTGGCCATTTTTAATAGATGAGTTGCAGTTATTTCCTTGGGATACATGTGGTATGGTTGTATAGAATTGTTTTTTCTTCAGTTTCATTTGTGTGAATGTATTATTACTCCATATTCCATTTCATGTCTATTCTATGATTTGTTTCAAGTTGATAAATAGAAATCATCTCACATGCTTTGTTTTGGGGAAGTTTTCATAGTTTTTTCATCTTTATTCAGTTTAGGAAGAATACATATTTCATGCTCTTCCTAGCTTTCTCACCTATTTGAAATCATATCATCCCAAGAAACCCTAATGTGCTAGCCTACCTACCTACCTTGCCCTTTTGAATGTCTGCAATCATATCTTATTTTCCCTGACCTAGATTCTTTGACCTAACCCTCATCCAACAACCTAACTTCAAAAAAGCAAAACCCTCTGCACTTTATACCTAGCCTAAAAACCTAATTCATCTAGGCCTATTGGCTATGATTTTGTGGAGAGAGCCCTCTCGGTCTTGGTAGGGCTAGCCACCGAGTAAAAATGTTGGTCTGTGGTTACCTCAGCTAGACTCTTCCTCAGCCTTGGAGATCTGAAGGAGTGATAACATATTGGCACCATTTCCCGGGAACAAAAGATTCATTTTCCATAGGTGTATGAAAATATTTCATTGAGATTTGGTCATCTGGATGATAGGACTAAGTTTCAGAAAGGCTAATTTCATAATTGCAGTGTCAAGGTTGTAGAGCTGGCTTTGAGGAGACACACAAGAGAAAAATCCAGATCTTGATCCAATTGATCTAGTCAAAGATTTAGAAAGCTTGTTCGAAAGCAAAGGAGTAAAAAAATCACAATTTTAATCAGACCTCTTTCCATTGGTAAGGTCTTGATCATTACCTATTTAATTTCTTTCTCTTGAAGACATTCCTTTGTTTTG
Source organism: Pinus tabuliformis (assembly GCA_031772625.1). Taxonomy (NCBI): domain Eukaryota; kingdom Viridiplantae; phylum Streptophyta; class Pinopsida; order Pinales; family Pinaceae; genus Pinus; species Pinus tabuliformis. The sequence continues at coordinate 79,043,540 of CM062815.1, read as the reverse complement.
AAGCTTGAAACTATCCTTGTTCCAATCAAGTCTGAATTCTCTTACCTCACATAATCTTTGACCCTGTTAAGACTCTAGCTCCTAAAAGATATACCAGGTCAAATCCTGACCCAAACCCACCTTCTCCTGTTGATGATCCTAAAAGATTGTTAAGAAAACCTAAAATCCCTCTCCCTGAGACTGGAAATAAAAAATTAGAAAGAACCACTTCCTTTCTTGATCAGATACTAATTGTTGAGGATATTCCTTTTGATATTCAATTTGAAATATCCCTATTTTTGTTCAAAGTCTGAGTCTTGTCTTACAAAAATAATGTTTGATCCCATAAAGTTTGATTCATACTTACCCACCTCGAAATATTTGTTTACTCGACCTTCTGCAAAATCCCACTTTAGCACAAGCATTGGTCTAATTTTGATAAACTTCAAAGCCTAGCGGACCAACTCCAAATTACTGCAGAAAAATCCTATACCCAGTATCAACTCGAAAGCTTATCTTTTGCTATATCTTCTACTGCACCTCTCAATACATACACTGTCACATCTCCTATTGTATCCTCAAACACATTAGCCATCGTATTGACTACTATAAATCCACCTCCCTTGACATTCTCATCTTCATCTTCATCCCAACGAAACCAACCCATTGTAGTTTTCGTACACCCACCCCCAGTAGTCATGGCGAGAATTTCTCCTTTAGTACTGCTTTCTTAGTTGGCAGATTTACCTCAGACCTATGGCCAAAGACTTCCTCTTTTTGATGGCAGCCCAAGAGTCACAACACAACAACATATTGACAAAATGGCTCATTTCATTGATCTATAGGAAGTTGATGTTGATGATGCCAAAAGGAGACTAATAGCTCAGATTTTTTTTGGAGATGTGAAAAAATGGTTTTGTGGTTTGGCAACTGGCTCCATTGATACTTATTAGAGGCTAAACGAGTTGTTCTTATCCCAGTGGTGGGAAAAGAAAAATCCATTGCAGATTTTGGTGGAGTACAATACATTGAAGAGCGATCCAAATGAGACAGTTCATGATTTTACTATAAGGTTCAATCAGATGTACAATTCCATTCCGAATAACATGAAACCTCCACCTTATTTGGCACTTCAACACTATCTGGATGCCTTTGATCTGGAAATGGCTTATCAACTAAGGGAAAGAGATCCTACAACTTTGGAAGAAATGCAAGATAAGGTAGTAAGCATTAAAGAAAATTTAATGATTAAAAAGTCTCAATTAAAACATGAGAAACCAGAGAAGAAAGTGACAATTAAAGAGGAACCTTCTTCTTCCACCAATCTTAAACTAGACACACTGATCAGAACCATGGAGAGGATGGCGGACTGAATGATAAATTCAGATAGAAAGCTAGAGCCACAAGTTAGAAATCTGATTTTCAGAAACCAACATCAGCCTAAGTACATGATAAAACAAATAGAATAGAGAGCTCCTGAGGCATCAACATCTCAGTAGCAAATTCGGGCACCCTTGCAACAGAATTATGCTCAAGGAGAATAAGAGGAGGAAATATACTTGATTGTCGAGGAAAACAACTTCTTCAGGGAAGATTACCATCCCATTTTCTTGATTGAAAATGAGGAGTATATCGAGAAGACAAATGGACCCAAAGATCAAGACTACATATTGGCGAATGACTACACATTGGAAACCCAATCAGATGATTATCAAAGAGGATACTTGAATGCACTCATATCTCAATAGAAGCAATATTCCTTGAGAAACAAGGATGTCCTGATCACTCCCATTCAAAAAAGGGCATCGCAGTAGAAGGATACCCAATAGAAGACAAATCCTCAAGGTAATAAAAGTAAAGGAAAAGAACTTGCAACAGCTAACCAAAACAAAGTAAATCATCCATCTACAAGAAATCCGAAAAAGGAACATGACAGTCAGAAGAAGGATCATACATCAAAATATCAGGCCAAGAAGAGAGACATCATCCAAAAATAGGTAGATAAATCTAGCTCATTCAGTCTAGAAACTGAAATTTCAAAGTTAAAAGTGTCAATCCCCCTTACTGAACTAGTAAAAAATAACCATTACAAGTATGATATTGTTAAAATGCTAAAAGTTGATCCTTTTTCTGACATGGTTAATGTTGAGGATGACCAGCTTGAATTAATGTTTGGTCCAACTATAGATGGTCAATTAGAAGATAGTGAGGTTCCTCTATTTTACCTGAGTCTAAGGATCCACCAGTGCATCCTTCATAACTACATGCTTGACTTCGGAGCCTCCCATAATTTAATGCCCAAAGTCGTCATGGAAAAGTTGGGTCTAGATATAAGTCGTAAATACCATGACTTGTACTCTTTTGATTTCGGTAAGGTCTGTTGTCTTGGTCTAATCAAGGATTTGGTAGTATCCCTAGACCAAATCCTAACAAAGAATGTTTTAATGGATGTGGTGGTAGCTGAGATAGCACCGCGGTTTGGTATGTTATTGTCAAGCTCCTGGGGAGTAAGCTAAGAGGCACACTGTAATTAGACTTCTCCTATGCCACCATCTTGGTTTTTGGGCAATTGAGGATATTGTACCGAGAAAACAAAATGAAATTCATGATAACTAGCAAGGAGAGGCCAGATAATCATCCTATAAATGTTATACATACAAATTTAGAATCATTTATTTTATATAATGATAGTGGATTGAATGATGTAGACAATTAGTTTGTAGAAAAAGAAGATTTACCAGAGATTTATGATTGTGTAAGAACAATTTTAGATAAGGGAAAAGAAAATATACCAAGTTCATTAGAATATCCATCGGAAAAGGCAGAGAAAGGCTCAGAACAACCATCAGAAAAGGTATTGGAAAATTCTGAAAAGCATGAAGAGAAACTTCAGAAAGTTGGGCTAAAATAGAAACCAAATTTCCATCCCTTGGAAGAAGAGCATGGTCTTTGGACCATGGATTTTGATGGTAATCTTGGGAAAGATGGGGCAGGCATTGGCATTTGGATCTGAAGTCCACATCATCAACAAGGTGAGGTCCCTCAAAATGTTTGATTGTGCTCATACAAGTTAGATTTTGATTGCACCAACAATGAGGTGGAGTATGAAGCACTGATCACGGGCTTAAAGATCTTGAAAAAGTTGGGTGCATGGAAAATTTCTGTGTATGGTGATTCATAACTTGTGATCAAGCAAGTTAAAGGTGAATATCAAGCTCACCATCTGTGAATGAGACAATATAGGAATGTTGTTTTAGATATTTTGAGAATGTTTCTTGAGTATACACTTTCAGTTGTGCCAAGGAGTCATAATATTATGGCAGATTCATTGGCTACAGCTGCAAGCAATTTCAAAATCCTCATCTTTTCAAACAGGAAATTTGGGATTCATGTAAAACGTCGGCCCTCTATTCCTGATAACTTGTGATATTGGCAAGTATTTTGGGATGATAAGCATGTAAATAACTTACTTTAGAGTGAAGGAGAGTTTGAGAATTGTTCCATGGATGAATTTTATGACAAGGATGATCAAGTCATCGAGGCAGCTCAAGTTGATATACTACAACTTAAGGAAAACAATATTCCAAAAGGTCTTATACCTTTGGAAGATTTGTTTAATTGACATGATGTAGCAAGGAAGCCTACTTTAGTTCGTACAGAGAAAGGTGTCAAAGATGCGAACATCGAAACAACATACAAACCAAAAATGATCAAGTTGTCCAAATCATTATCTCTAGAGGTAAAAGAAAAGTATATTCATTTACTGTCTAAATTTTCTAATGTTTTTGCGTGGGATTATGCAGACTTCAAGGAGTATGACAAGAAAATAATTCAGCATACTATCGCAATTAAACCCGATCAAAATCCCTTTAGACAAAAGCTAAGAAGGATCAACCCAAGGTTGCTGCCATCCATAGAGAAAGAAGTTAATGGACTTTTCAAGGTGGGCATCATTGTTCCTACCAGATTCTCGAATTGGATACCAAATCTAGTTCCGATGAGAAAGAAGACAAGATAAATAAGGCTCTGCATAGACTTCAAAAACTTAAACAAAGTGTCTTTGAAAGACAATTATACACTTCCCAAAATGGACCATATCCTTTAGAGAGTTGTTGGCTCTTCTCGAATGTCACTCCTAGATGGCTATTCTGGTTACAATCAGATTTTAGTGCACGAGGATGATCAGGACAAGACAATGTTTACCACACCTTGGGGCACATTCAAATATGCAAAAATGCCATTTGGTCTAAAAAATGCAGGGGCCACTTTTCAGCGTGCCATGGACATAGCCTTTGCCAATGAAAAATATGTTTTCTTGGTTGTATATTTAGATGATGTAACAATATTTTCACATTCAGATGATGAGCATTTGCATCATTTAAGAGTTATTTTCCAGAGATGCAGAAAGTTTGAAATCTCTCTTAACCCAAAGAAGAGCTTATTTTCCATGGAGGAAGGAAAACTTCTCGGCCACATCATATCAAAGGATGGCATCTGGATTGACCCTTCACGTGTAGAAGCCATTCAGCAAATTGATTTTCCTCGCAGCAAGAAAGAAATCCAAGCATTCAATGGTAAGATGAATTTCTTACACAGATTTATCCCTAATTTGGATGAACATCTTAGAGAGTTGACAAATATGTTGAAAAAGGATAATGATGTAAAGTGGTCTGAAGAAGCCTGCAAATCCTTTCATGCAGTAAAGCTTTCCTTGACCACTGCCCCTATTTTAATCAATCCCGATTACTCCATTGATTTCATAATATTCTCTTTTTCTTCTGAGCATACCATGGTAGCAGTCCTGATGCAAAAAAGAGATAACACTGAGTTGCCAATAGCAATTTTCAGTCGCAATATTAGGGATGTAGCCCTTAATTACAACATCATAGAGAAACAGGCTTTGTCTTTAGTAAAAGTGGTGAAAGACTTCAGAGTTTATATTTTACATTCACATACTCTTGCTTATGAGCCTAATGCAGCAGTAAAAGAAGTTCTTGTGCAAAATGACCCAAAAGATAGAAGAGGTAGATGGATAGCAACATTATTAGAATATGACCTTGAGATCAAGCCCACCAAGCTGATCAAGGGTCAAGGCTTAGCCAAGCTCATGGCTGAGTCAAATCTCCATGCTCTAGATATCAACCTTGTAGAATCATTGTCTGACAACCATGAAGAAGTAGATCTCATTCAGGCTTCTAATATCTTTTTATCATCTCCATTATGTTCTGGTATTATTTATGTTTTGCAACATCTAAACCCCCTCCAAGCATGTCTAAGGCTAAGAGCAGGTCATTGAAGATGAAGGATTCTAAATATTGCATTATGGACAACGCACTTTATTGGAAGGATCCTGGAGGTGTGTTATAGCTCCAAATCTCACTCTTATGGTTTGTGATGCTGCACTTATGGCCTAGGGCAACCCCTCCTTCCAGACCTGGTTCAAAAATTTAAAAAACAGTGTTTTATTCCCTATACGCGACTTTGCCCTGTGTTAAACGCGTGTACACGCGGGTCTGTCATACCCAACCCGCGTGTATCTATTAAAAAACTTAAAAAAATATAATTTCCTCTTTTTCGGGCGGTGATCGCGGGTTTACCTACTGGATCACCTGTTAGTGCCCGTGGCCCAACTGTTCCCAACCAACTCCTAACTAAAAAACTACTTTGGAGAGGGTATAAAAAGACATCAAAGGGAAGGCCAAGGAGAGAGAGAAAGGAGAGCAAGATTATTATGCTGAGATTTTTCCCTTAGACCAGGTCTGAAGTCCTTGGTGCATTCTGCACTTCCCCCATTTTGCATAGGAAACCCTTGTTTCCATGTGTATTGGTGATCATTCATCCTTGACATCATCATTGAGTAAGACTTGGAAGGAGCTCTTGTTGGAGGCTGGAGGCTGGAACGAATCCGGGAGGAAGCTTGCTTGGAGCCTGCTGAAGGTGTTCAGGTGATATCTTTCTGATATATGTACTTTATTTGCCTTTATATATAAAGAAACACGTCTTTGTTCCCGAATAATCTTTCTTTATGCTTATGAGATTCTTGTGTTGAATTCTTATGAAAGTAGTTACTTAAAGATTTTTTATAACTAACTTTATAGCATAAAGATGATTTATACATAAACTTCTATACATGTACTGTTGTGTTCTTTGATTTGTTTGTCTTGCAGGTCAGAGAAAGAAGAAGGGAACTCCAAGAAGGGTTTGCACCCTAACGGTCTTCTCGAACGTAGGACCTTAGGTATGTACCCTAAACATTAGAATTTGCTTAAAAGTAAAAAAGATGGCTGTGTGCGTGTGTTTCTTTGTATAAGCAATTTTCAGTCTGGGCTGAGACTCTACCAGACTGAAAATTGCTTATACAAAGAAACACACGCACACAGCCATCTTTTTTACTTTTAAGCAAATTCTAATGTTTAGGGTACATACCTAAGGTCCTACGTTCGAGAAGACCGTTAGGGTGCAAACCCTTCTTGGAGTTCCCTTCTTCTTTCTCTGACCTGCAAGACAAACAAATCAAAGAACACAACAATACATGTATAGAAGTTTATGTATAAATCATCTTTATGCTATAAAGTTAGTTATAAAAAATCTTTAAGTAACTACTTTCATAAGAATTCAACACAAGAATCTCATAAGCATAAAGAAAGATTATTCGGGAACAAAGACGTGTTTCTTTATATATAAAGGCAAATAAAGTACATATATCAGAAAGATATCACCTGAACACCTTCAGCAGGCTCCAAGCAAGCTTCCTCCCGGATTCGTTCCAGCCTCCAGCCTCCAACAAGAGCTCCTTCCAAGTCTTACTCAATGATGATGTCAAGGATGAATGATCACCAATACACATGGAAACAAGGGTTTCCTATGCAAAATGGGGGAAGTGCAGAATGCACCAAGGACTTCAGACCTGGTCTAAGGGAAAAATCTCAGCATAATAATCTTGCTCTCCTTTCTCTCTCTCCTTGGCCTTCCCTTTGATGTCTTTTTATACCCTCTCCAAAGTAGTTTTTTAGTTAGGAGTTGGTTGGGAACAGTTGGGCCACGGGCACTAACAGGTGATCCAGCAGGTAAACCCGCGATCACCGCCCGAAAAAGAGGAAATTATATTTTTTTAAGTGTTTTAATAGATACACGCGGGTTGGGTATGACAGACCCGCGTGTACACGCGTTTAACACAGGGCAAAGTCGCGTATAGGGAATAAAACACTGTTTTTTAAATTTTTGAACCAGGTCTGGAAGGAGGGGTTGCCCTAGGCCATAAGTGCAGAATCACAAACCATAAGAGTGAGATTTGGAGCTATAACAAGGTGTGTTGCTAAACTGTCTGATCGAAGATGAGTCTAAAGAGGTAAAAAATGACTTCCACAAAGGAGATTGTGGGGGCCACTTGTATTGGAAGACCATGACCAACAAAGTACTAAGAGTAGGTTACTATTGGCCTACACTTTTTGTAGATATTTACAAGGCAATGATGAGTTGTCATAAGTGCCAAGTTTTCAAAGGTAAAAGAAAACTTCTTCCTTTGCCTCTACAACCTATATCAGTTCATGCACCTTTTCAGCAGTGGGGCCTAGACTTCATAGGTGAGAGTAACCCATCATCATCTTCACATCACAAGTGGATATTGACAACTACAAACTGTTTTACTAAGTGGATTGAAGCGATTCCAACCAGGCAAGCAACAAATTTTGTTATCATTCAGTTTTTAGAAACTAATATCTTGTCCTGTTTTGGTTGTCCTAATAAGATCATCACAGATAACGCAGCAAAATTCAAGTTTAAGAATATGAATGAGTTCTGTGACAGATATAACATCAAGTTGGGACATTCAACAACTTACTACCCGCAAGGAAATGGTTTAGCAGAGTCCTCCAATAAATCCTTAATCAACATCATCAAGAAAATGTTGGAGGCCAACAAAAAGAATTGGCATAAAAATTTGATCAATGCATTTTGGGCAGATCAGGTGAGTAGTAAAAAATATATTGGACTCTCTCCTTTTCAAATAGTGTATAGAGTAGATAATGTCTTTCCTTCATCATTAGTAGTCCCGGTCATGAAGTTGTTACAAGAAGCGGGAAGTGAAGAGAATGATATACAATGTTAGATCAGTCAAATAATTCACCTTCTCCAGACACAAGAAAAGGTATTTCAGAATACCTCTAAGCTCCATGAGAACATAAAGAAAATCTATGACCAGAAAACAAAGGAAGATGACTTCAAAATTGGAGATGTGGTACTATGCTGGGATACCAGAGATGAGGACAAGGGTAAGCACGATAAATTTGAAAATATGTGGAAAGGGCCTTATAATATTTCAGCTTTCCGAGGGAAAAATTCTTTCTTGCTAGATGAGATGAATGGAGAACCATGCTTAGGAGGACCAGTCAATGATAGGCTCCTTAAGCACTATCTTTTCTGAAACATCCTTCTCAGAACTTTACCGATTTCATTGTAAATAGAAGTTTAACTTTCTGCAAGTGTGAAGTAGAGAATCACTAGAGTTCGGAGCCCGAAGTGAAGGCCATGGAGCTTCACTAATTTTCTAACACTTTCAAAGTTCAGTTTTTAGTTAAGTAAGTCAGTATTGAGTCATTTTCTAGTCAATTTCATGTCAGTTTCAAGTCAGTTTGTGTTATTTGAGTTGTTTTTAGTCATACATTTATGTTTAAGTTTTTGACCGTATTGACCCACATGGTTAGGCACTTGGTCTACGGTGTTCTTGACGCCTCCAAGGAGCTGCCATCCCCAATAAGGCAGATGTTAGAGCCAGTGTTTCCATACTGCCATCAGTGATCAAAAATCCTCTTTTCATATTCATATTAGGGTCTCACTCAGAAATGTTTATCATTCCACCTAGGTCCTCATTTAAAAATTTACTCACTAATGGTAGCCCTAATAAAAAACCTCACTCTCCCTCAAAATAAATACTTGCTGGCCCACCTTCATGTCTTAGTTAGCATACATCAATGAGAAGCTCATTTCATCATTTTTTTGTTTTTGTCAAGTCACCAGGAAGTCTGCTCACTCAAGGTTTTCATCAGGTCTCTAGGTTTCACTTTTCCAAGGTCCAATAAAACACCATTTCACCGCATAAGGCCAACAAAAGTATGAGAGTGAACAAAATAATATCCCTTTTTCATTTAAAGAGGATTTGCAAACATGTAAAAATGCTTGCCAAAGTTGTAATTTTGATTTCAAGTATGAGTTTCATTCCAGATTGTAATTTTATTCCAAAAACAGAGATGTAATTCTATTTTTTATATTTATGTAATTTTATGTCATTATACGTAATAAGTAACTTTTCTCAAAGCTGCCAACTCAGTTCCACATGCCAAATGGAAAATAAATGTCAAATCAAAAAGTGTCTACTACATAAATTGATCAATCTGCAAAGCAAAAGCACAAGGTAAAAGGGTATCAGTGCAATGTTTCAAAAAAAAATTCAAACATTAGCAAATGGGTTTTAAATCTACAAAATCAAATTCCACCAAGTATTTAAAACCCTCAAGACATCCATTTACACCTCATTTTCTCTTGTCATGGTCGAGGAACCTCAACAAAAGAGAAATTTTCGAGTTTGACAGGCAAAATTAGAAAAAAAAAGTTTTCACTGCGCATAGGGTAGTCGGGTGCTGCATATGCATCAAAGGCGTTGCACATTAATCAAAGGTACTGCGCATGCATCAAAGGTGCTACGCATGCATCAAAGGTGCTACACACCTGTGAAAATTCATTTGTAAGCTCTCAAATTTGATGCAAGTGCTCTAAACCTTCAGCACATGGTTTCTTAACGTCCTAGAAAGTAAGTAAGGCCTTGTCTATACCCTCCTTACATTTCACAAGTCATCAATTCATGCTATTAAGTTTCTTGTGTGAAATTTGGAGTTCTCAAAACTTGCAAACCCTAGTTTCATTCCCACACCTCCAAATCTGTTCCTAAGACCCTACTATCCTTCCCACATCATAGTAAACCCTATCCCTACCCCTGTATTGCTAAATCCCTATCCCAAATTTATTCTCCCTTAAACCCTAAGTCCTAGGCATCGAATTCCTAGGAAGCCATACTGCCATACCTGTAATAAAATACCAATTCCCAAATGATTTAAATATTTCGATCCTGTATCACCTCCCTAAGTTCCCTAATCCCTTCCTCCACTCCCTAAATTTTTCCTACCTCGTTCCCACTCCCATTTCCTAATCCCTAGTGTTTCAAGACAAAAAGAAAAAACATACATCATGGAGGAGGAAGATAGAGATTTTACAGGGGAGGGAGACACAAAAGAAATAAGACCATACAAAGGAGGAAGAATATTGAGATTTGAGTCTACCAACACTAGAGAACTAATGGCCTCACCCATGATAGTCATTTGTTTCAAGCATATGGGATGCTTTGATTTTTGCGAAATGATACAAAGAGTTCAAAGCCACGTTGTTTTGACTAGAGTTTCCATTTCAAATCTTGAGGACAATCAAGTGACCCTTGCTGGTGTAACCTTCACCATATCCTCATCCATCATTGTTGCTACTACTGGAATACCTAATGTGGGTGAGAAGTGGTTTAAAGATCAAAACCTAGATGATGAGTATTATCAACCATATTTGAAGCCTTGGTACATAAATGAGTGAAATAAATTCTTCCCTTTCAGTCACCTTCTTGATAAGTATGCTCCAATGATGAAAATAATCATGAAGTACTTCACTTGTGAAGGCATATTTTACAGAATCTACTCATACCATATCATATTTCTCAAGAACTTCATAAGAGTCAAAATGCTCAATATTCCTTATTATTTGTTCAGGGGCACTGAAAAAATGGCATACACAGTTCAGGTGAAAAAGTATGATCTGCAAATGAACAACCTCTTTCATCACTCTCTAATCAAGATCATTTTCCTCCATCACCTTAATCAGTTGAACATCTCATAGGACACTTTCATTGCCCATGATATTTTCACTAATCCACAAGCTTCACATGTTGAAGATATGCCTTCTTCATCTCATCCCACTGATCATCATGCTGAAGACATACTACATCCATGTCATCCCACTACATCTATCCCTCCATCATTTCAACCTATTTCACCACCACCATTACCATTGCATGGTCATACAGGGTCACCTAGTAGAGCTGAGGTCAGCAGACCTAAAGGGGCTAAAATAGGAATATTTATTAGAACATATCAGAAAGGGCATAGGCAGGTGTTTGCCCCACAGATTGTGGGAGGGGCCCTGCCTTCTTCATCAACAAAGCAGGTACAGAAGGGAAAGCAAAAGATCAAAGTGACAGTTCTTCATGAGGAAATCAGGCAAGAGGATGAAGACTTCCATGAGACAGAAAAATCATTTGAGCTTGTTGACTTGGATCAGTAAGATGATCATGAAAACACAAGATTGATCATCAAAGAGAAAGAGGCCCAAATCAAAAAATTGCAAACTCAATTGGATAGAGCTAAATTTGTCATTTCATTTCTTGAGCAGGAAAACCAACAATTGAAAACAAAACAACTGATCATGGAGGTGGACCTTCTCAAAGCCAAAAGAGAAGAGACCAAGGCTAAGGCCTTACTTGATGAATCATATGATAAATATGGTGATCCTGATGAGCTAGAAGAATAAGTGTCAAGAAAAAGTCCATGAACCAAAGGCCTAAAAAGATCATTAGAACTAGAGAGATAAAAAGAAGCTGAACTAGCCAAGGAGCTTAGCTTAAATGAGCAATTTTCCATAATGATCAATGAAAACAGGGAGCATTGGTTTGAGAGAGTTAATAACCATATTGAGAAGCTCCTGAAGAAATCAAATAAAGACAATGGCATACAGAGGAGGATGGAAAATTATTATTGCCAAAGAAACCAAATAGCAAGGTCAAAACTCAAGAAAATGACGTCAAAGCCTAAAACCCCAAATATGCAAGAGGAGAAGAGAAAAATTGATATCCTTGTTGAGGCCTCTTTCCATGCTTGACATACTCCATTATCAGTTCATGTATAAATTTTGACAAGTTGCTGGGTATTTTTTAAATTTTTGGGTTTTTGTGTAAACTTTGACAATTTTTACTTAGTTGGACTCTCCTATGCACAACACCCTAGGTGTTGTGAACCTTCTAGAGGCCTCCAAATGCAAAACAAAGACCACCATTGGATTTAGAAGTCAGTAAACACGCAATTTTGACTATTGGCACACCAAAAGCGGGCAATCTGACAGGGACAAATGGCCAAAAACACCTCAAAAATCACATTTTTGCCCTCTTTTTCAGCTAGGTGTTGTGCATAGGAGCAGTCTTGGGAGATTGAATTTTTGGAACCAAGTACAATTCTAGAAACTAGACAAGACATGCTTTCCAATGAGAAATCGTGAGCTCAATTTGGACATCGGGAACCCCTTCAAAACTCAGCTGGAAGATGGCGTTGCACATAGACGCACTGCGCATAGACCACTGGCGCTGCACATAGGACCAAAAACTGATATTTTGCTACTTTTCACACATTCTCAGTTACTCAAGGAATTTTATGAATTTTTACTGATTTAATTGATGTTGTAAATGTGATTATGGTATTTTTACTATTACCTAGTGTAAATACATTAGGTAAATAGACTCTATGAGGTGTAACGAATCAATTTCATTGTAATAGGGATGAGTCACTTTGACCACCCTACACTCTATCTATTAGTTCATATTTTTGTGGAACTGATCCTCCTCTCATGGATTCGACCCCTAAGGTTTGGAGGAGTTTGTTTTGAGACCTATATCTTGTATTTTTCAGTCATTTCAAAGGTTGGACTTAGTTGAATGTTGTTAGATCAATCAAAGACACTATTGTATCAAAATTTGGTCAATTTTAATAGATGAGTTGCAGTTATTTCCTTGGGATACCTATGGTATGGTTGTCTAGCATTGTTTTTTATTCAGTTTCATTTATGTGAATATATTGTTACTCCATATTCCATGTCATGTCTATTGTATGATCTCTTTCAAGTTGATAAACATAAATCATCTCGCATGCTCTATTTTGGGGAAGTTTTCATAGTTTGTTCATCTTTCTTCAGTTTAGGAAGAATACATATTTCATGCTCTTCCTAGCTTTCTCACCTATCTAAAATCATATCATCCCAAGAAACCCTAATGTGCTAGCCTACCTACCTACCTTTCCCCTTTGAATGTTTGCAATCATATCTTATTTTCCCTGACCTAGCTTCTTTGACCTAACCCTCATCCAATAACCTAACTTCAAACAAAAAAAAACCCTTTGCACTTTATAACTAGCCTAAAACCCTAATTCATCCAACCTTTTTGGTTGTGATTTTGTGGAGAGAGCCCTCTCTGGCTTGGTAGGGATAGCTACCAAGTCAAAAGGTTGGTTTGTGGTTACCTCAGCTGGACTCTTCCTCAGCCTTGGAGATCCAGAGGAGTGATAAAATTCCCAATGGAAGTTCTTTGATTACCTCCTCATAGAGAGGTATATTTATCTATGAAGTTAGTGCCAGGAGAAACACCAACATCCAAGGCACCCTAGAGGATGAGTACCCCTAAGCCAGTTGAAATAAATAGCTAAAAGAGATGTTGGACAAAGGATACATAAGGTTGAGTGTGTCTCCATGGGGAGAAATTGTATTGTTTGTAAAGAAGAAAGATGGAACCTTGAGATTATGCATTGACCACAGAAAATTAAACAAGGTTTCCATAAAGAATAAGTACCCATTGCCAAGGAATAAATAATCTCTTTGATCAATAGAGAGGAGAAGTAGTCTTCTTCGAGATTGACTTGAGGTCAGGATTCCATCATGTAAGGATCAAGGGGGAGGACATTCATAAAGATGCTTTTAGGACAAAGTATGGACACTATGAATTTGTAGTGGTACTGTTTGGGCTTACAATGCTCCTGCCTTGTTCATTTGTCTAATGAATAATGTACTACATCCTTATTTGGACAAGTTTGTCATTGTATTTGTTGATGACATACATTAGGGTAATTTTGAGGTCTAAAATGGGCATTGGGCCTCCTAAGGAAATTATAAAATAATAGTGGAAATAATAAAATAAGATTAGATTACATCATCAAATTTTAGAGGGAAAAAAGAAAAAAATTGTTTTTTCAATTCATATTTTCAACTTATCTCCCTATGGGTTTACTCAAATTTTGAGCGGAAACACTCGTTGGATGCATAATTTGATTCCTCATCCAAGGAGTACCCATGTTTCGTACTTTTGATGGACCCTACTACACTAAAAATGAGAAATACATGAAAAACGTGATTGCAATCACGATTTTTCATGTGTTTCTCATTTTTCGTGTCATAGGGTCCATCAAAAGTATGCAACATGGATACTCCTTGGATGAGGAATTAAATTTTCCTCCCACTCGAAATTTGAGTAAAACCAGGGAGATAAGTTTAAAATACGAGTTGAAAAAGTAGTTTTTATTATGTTTTAATCATTTTACCTTTTTACTCCAAAAAAAGTGAATCATCCCCCATGGTTGACATCATCATCTTGAATCCTATTGGTTCTTATAAAGTTTATTTTGCTTGTACAGTTTTCTTAGGAGGCCCATTTTGTACCTCAAAATGCTCCTAATTTTAGTGTACTCAAAGACATAGGAAAAGCATGTGAAGCACTTGGTTGCAGTACTACAATTGTTGAGGGAGAACAAGTTCTATGCAAAGCTCAAAAAGTGTGACTTTTTTTGGTCACAAACACACTACTTGGGGCATAGTGTATCCAAAGAAGGGATATCAGTTGACCTAGAAAATATCAAATCTATAATGGAATGGCTAACACCAAGGAATGTGAATGAGGTTAGATCATTCATGGGATTGGCAGGTTATTACAGGATATTTACCAAAAAATTCTCCAAGATAAGCCTTATTATCATATCCTTGAAGAGAAAAGGGATGAAATTTGAATTGACAACTCATTGTGCAACAAGTTTTCAGTAGCCGAGGAAGATGCTCACAAATGCACCAATGTTGAGGATTGTACACCCTAAAAAGGATTTTTGGTATGCACAAATGCCTGCAAGGATGGGCTCGGTGGAGTCCTGATGTAGGAAGGACATGTAGTATGTTATGAGTCCAAGAAATTAAACGAACATGAGATAGTATATAACTCATAATATATATTTGGTTGTTATAATTCATGCTTTGAAAATGTGGAGGCACTACCTCCTTGGTAGAAAATTTACACTCATGATAGGCCATAATAGGCTCAAGTATTTTTTTGAACAACCCAAGTTGAATGTTAGGAAAGAAAGATGGTTGGCCACACTTAGCGAGTTCAGTTTTGAGATTAAGTACATCAAAGGTAAATAAAATAGGGTTTTTGATGCACTTAGCAGGAGGATTCAAGTGAATCACATAGCAACCATAAGCTCTTACAAGTTGGACTTGGTAGAAAGGGTCAAGAATGCGAGACAACACGATGAAAAAAATCAACAGATGAGAGAAACATTGCTACAAGTTGGTGGGGATGAGGAATACCACCTTATTGATGACGACCTAATCAGGTTAAAAAACATAATTTATGTGCCTAGAAATGATGAAGAGGCTTATAATGAAAGAGTTTCATGTTAAGCCTTATTTAGGCCATCCAGGGTACCAGAAGACCCTCACGACCATAAAAGGTTTTATTATTGGCCAAATTTCAAGAAATAAGTAGATTATTTTGTGGCCAAATGCATAGAATTCTAGCAGGTGAAGGCTAAATGCAAGCATCCAATAGGTTTATTGCAGCCCATTGCTATTCTAGAATGGAAATGGGAGGTAATTTCTATGGATTTTATCAAAGGTTTGCCTAAAACCTCTATGTAACATGATGCAATCATGGTAGTTATTGAAATATTGAAAGGTAGCTCACTTTGTGGCTATTAATTCCACTAATTTTGCTAGTGATGTGGCACAAATTTTCATCAAAGAAATTGTGAGGCTGCATGGTATCCCCAAGAAAATTATCTTAGACCGAGATGCTAAGTTCACTTCAAGATTTTGGAAGGAATTATTTTCGGGTTTGGGGATAGAGTTGGAATTTAGCACAACCTATCATCCACTAAAAAATGGGCAGACAGAGAGGACGAATAGGATCCCCGAGGAAATTTTGAGGATGTATGTAACGAATTAGCCCAATAAGTGGGAGGAGTATATTCCACTTGTTGAATTTGCATACAAAAATGGATACCAAGAATCCATCAAGATGAGTCCATTTGAGGCACTGTATGAGAGGAGTTGCAACACTCTTATCATATGGAGTTACCTAGTGAATAGGGTCCTTGTTGGGCCTGATATGCTCAAGGAAATGGAGCAGCAAGTTCAAATCATCAAGCAAAATTTAAAGGTGGCACATGATAGGAAGAAAATATATGCAAACCAACATAGGGTGCATAAAGAGTTCCAAGTTGGGCAACATGTTTACCTTAGAATCAAACCCAAGAAAATTTCTTTGAGGATTGGGTCATGTGCCAAATTGGCACCACAGTATTGTGGGCCTTTTGAGATCTTTGAAAGGATCAGACCAGTTCCCTATAGGCTGGCCTTACCTCCTTCAATTAAATTTCATGATGTTTTCCATGTTTCTTTGCTTAAAAGAGATGTGAAGGATTCTATTCATGTGATTTATTAGTATGTACTACAAGTGGAACTAGAAGGAGAGTTCCATCCAGAGCCATTATGCCTTATAGACAGGAGAAGTCTCATGCTACGGAATCGAACTATAGAGAAAGTCAAAGTGAAAAGGAAGCACTTTGGGCCAAAGGAAGCCACATGGGAAATGGTTGATGTCATTAAAGATAATTACCCTTTTCTATTTGTTGGTTAAAGAAAATGTGTGTATGATTGTAAATATTGTATAGAGTTGTGTATATAAATTTCCATAAAAGAGTATGTGTTTATATTTTTGTTCTTGTGTTACATATGAGAAGAAATAACACCAAGGATGGTGTTCCCTCAAGTGGGAGTGGTTTGTGACATCCCTAACCATGGTGCTCTCATGAATTTGCATTGTAAACATTTTTATAGAAAAATAAGAAAGGGGACAAAGTCCAGCGACACAGATTCCAGAGCTAAGGAGGTGGATTATTGGGATGTCTACGGGTTTCTTGTGTAGCAATATGAACTGGATTGAGATAGCCATTAAAGATTGGTTGGTGAACTTGAATGAACAAGTCATGAATTAAATGTGGACTACTAAGGAAGTACGCAAGCCATGTTTCCTTGGAGAAACACATAAGGCAAGGAGGAAAAATTAATGAATTCGACTGTGCTGGCCAAGGAAAAATTTAAGAATGGAAATTTATATTAAAGTTTAGAAACCTTGGTGAATCTTACAATTCCCTAATATGCAAGTTGTAAAATGTGTGGTGATATTTTCATAAAAGTATTGAAATTTCTAATGATTTTATATTGTGTCTATAAAATATTGATTATTTTTAGGGTTAAATAATTTTACACTATAAAGTTTGGGTGAATTAATTTTAGAAAAAAAGGAAATTAGCGAATCTTTTTTCTTTTTTAAAGATTAGAAAATTAGGCCACCTATGAATACTAGCCCCTAAAATTTTCCTTGGTTCTAGCAACAAGGACAAGGAAGTCAATCCTAGGGAAGAATAAAAACAAAACTACAGAGAAAAAAGGGGCAATTCAACTTTATTCAACCATATAAGAATCAACATTCATTAAGAAGAGAAGATAAGAGAAAGAGAATAAGATAGTGATGATTTCAATTAGAAATATTAGAGAACAAGTGGTTTCTCCTTAGTGAGGATCAATGCCTCTGGAATCCCTTTAAAGCTAGAGGGTGGAGATGGTTTTCTTTGAATTCCCTTTATGGTGTGGGTGGAGGGTTATGTCCTTGGATTCCTGGAGGGAGAACCCTTAAAACCTTCTTGTTGTTATTTTAAAGTAGATTGTGGATCCCCCTAAGTGGGTGGAACCCCTTGGTTTTATTTTAAGGATGGAGATTTACTCTCTAGATTCCCTTGGTATCTCTAGGGTGGAGGCATATGACCTTTGGATTCCTTGTGTTTTATTGATTGTTGAGTGGTTTGTAGGCGGAGGAAGGAAATCCTTTGGAGTCCCTGTTTCAGTTGGAAGTGATGTTAAATCCCTGAAGTAATCCCCTAAATCTCTGGAATCTAGCTTGCGAGTGACAACTGCAAGTGATATTGTCTGCAACTGTCTATGGTTGGGAGGAGAGTCCTTGTCCCATACACAATTGTCCTTAATATTCAAGATAAGTGCTCTTGTACAGTTGTAATTTTAATGAACGTAGGTTCTGTTATGATTAAATGATTATTTCAATAGTTTA
Organism: Pinus tabuliformis; assembly: GCA_031772625.1. Taxonomy (NCBI): domain Eukaryota; kingdom Viridiplantae; phylum Streptophyta; class Pinopsida; order Pinales; family Pinaceae; genus Pinus; species Pinus tabuliformis. Next base: position 79,025,263 of record CM062815.1, on the reverse strand, counting down.
TGAATGCCTATGATCATTCTGGTTCTGTTTCATTGTAATCTATTTTATGGAATGTAATTGTAAAATTTTAGACTGCTTCTATCAGTCCATGTTGATAGTTTCATTTATGCATGGTGTACAAAAATAAATTAAGGATTGAAAAACATTGTTAAAATGATTATTGTGTCTAAGATGTGATTTAATGCTCTGTATGCAGGGATATATACATAAGTAAGAACACACACACACACACAAACACACATTAATAAAAAAATTGTAGGCACTTTGGGTTGTAATTATGTTGACAATGTGAGCATGTGCTGGGGAGGATATTGTAACCTTTGCTGAAAAGTTTCCTCTTATCTCACTAGTAGGACTGATAAAAAATATATTTTGAGCACCAGGCCTATAGAGGAGAAAACCCTGTTTCCGATGTTAAGCAATCCTCCTACAACTATATTATCCATTTGTGATTTCCTATTAATGTGTTACCAGGGTCCCTAGAATCTGATGATGTGTCATCTTGGGATTATTTCTCGTGACTAGAGTTGGGGGCGTCATTTTTTGGTAGCCATGTTCAAGATGTGCAGTGAAACCATCATCAAAGCCAAAATTTGTGCCCATGTGACCTTGACTGTGTTTGTGACTAGAGGCAAGAGCTCTGGGGCCATTCACCATGTGTCCACATGCATGGTGACCAGGTGCGGGGCTTAGTGTGGAGGGAGTAGGCCCCATCCTAAATGAACGATAAAGATCACCACAATCGAATGGTGGATAGGGCATTACAACACCACCCCCCCCGACGACAATAGGGAGGAGGGCGGTGGGACAAACATTACGGGTCATCGAATGGAATGTGACTGATGTGAGTTGTCCAATGTGTGCAACCCAAGTTGCACCACCCCTTGCCAAAAATTGATCACCGTACATGTTACCTTGACACAATCCATGGATCAAGAGCGCTAACGAATGAGAGTCGTTAGATCAACACGAAGGTTAATCATTTAATGGGATATGATGTGGAGTGGGGATAATCGGGCGTGGTGGTGGGATTAATTTATATATATATATATATATATATATATATATATATATATATATATATATATATATATATATATATATATAGATATATAACAAAACAAATAATAAAATTATTATTAATAACTAAGAATATTCAGTATCCCATTCCTTTATCAGAACCAACAGGGTTGGATACGCTCGTAGCGTAGGAGGATACAAGCAATAATAAAGTAATTCCCATCACCAACTCCAGCCTCTGGAGTTTTGGTGTTTGGAATCAATTTACAAGTAGTCCCACTTGTGTTTAGTAACAACCAGTCCCACTAGATAAGGGGTGGGATGGGGTTGTCATAGCCACGACTTTAACAAGTCTAATCCAAAAGTGATTTCTTTGTACTTTGCATTAGATATGAAGGGATTATTTACATTCTTTAAAATTTTCTATTTATGTATATGAATGTAATTTGTTTTTTATTTTTATTTTTATATGAGCAGACTAGGGTTTGAAGCATTGTAAAGCCTATATAGAATATGGTTTTGTTGACAATGTTGGTTAAGTTTAATGAGAATATTTTTCGGCAGAAATCACATTATAATATTTGTCGATGCGTTTCGAACCAACGAGTGTGGTTCATCGTCAAGACAAGTTGAAGAAACAGATCATGGCTACAGGTTAAATATGGAGAGAAGATCTTGCAATGGCTATATTTGACTAGGAAATAGCTATATTGGACCGAGAAATTTGACTGAGAAACGACTAAATTTGACTGGCCAACTCGACTAGATCGAGGGAGAGGAAAAGTTATTAATGTTATGATTATTACCAAAATTATTGTTATATTTATTAATAACTTTTCCTCTCCCTCGGTCCAGTCGAGTTGGCGAATCAAATTTAGTCATTTCTCAGTCAAATTTCCCGGTCCAATATAGCTATTCCCTAGTCAAATATAGCCATTGGAAGATCTGCTCTCCATATTTAACCTGTAGCCATGATCTGGTTCTTCAACTTGTCCTAAAGATGAACCACACTCTTTGGTTCGAAACACGTCAAAAAAAATATTAAAATGTGATTTCCGCCGAAAATTTTTCTCATTAAACTTGATATGGATCACAGAATCTTAAATTCAACAGTGTTGGTTAATCCGCCAACACTAAGGGGTCTCCCCGATATGAAGTCCCAATTATACCTCACACCATTTGGGATAGGATCCCTATCCAGATACTGGCCCAACTTCCATTGTTTGTTTGTTTGATCTTGGATATCAAATGCAGAGATGAGTGTGAGACCGAGTGTAATATGTTAGAAGAATTAGAACGAGATCAAGTATCCATTGATGGGTTGCTGAACATGATATAAGAATAAAATAACAACATCATGAGAAACAAAATGCCTTAAGGAAGCATCAGATAGCTTAAACTAACCAATAAATACTCAAAGGGAAAGTCCTAAAAATAAACAATGAATTAGTTCACAATCAACCGCTAACATTGACATTGAATTAAGGCAAAGATTCAAAGTCAACAAATAATCTGCATGGAAATGAATTAGTTCATAAACATGTATCCTATGTGTAAACCACATATAAACATAATTGAAATACTAGATAGCCAATATGACAATAGAGGAATGCATGGGAATCAATGCAAGAACTGAAAATCCTCTCATTAATATCGTCACAAATTCGAATACATGTACAACAAGCTCGTAAAAACCCAATAGCGGGACAAGATAAATTCATATCATCTTCATAACATAGCACTAGCCTCATAATCCCTTCAAATATAGGCTCCCAAAAGTGAAGGATTCAAGCTCTTAATGCACAAAGTAGAATTCATATTACTAACCTATCTTACGTGTCGAAAGTCCTATTGCATGAGCCATGAGGTTACATTTATAGAAATGGGGAGGGTGAATTTTCACCTTTTCTTATGACCTTTTGACTCCCTCATGGCCTTCCAACTTCCAATTTACTTTAGAGCTTCCCTAAGACTTTTAGACTTTCACCATGACTCTTAGATTCTCATGTGACTTTTGGCATTCTCTTTTGTCCTTTTCCATAATTTTAACATTTCATCATTTATGAAAAAATAAGATATTTACAAGATGATAATTGGAAATTCACATGCTCTTGATGTAGTGTCTTGGTGATGGCTTTGCTATGTCCAGTGGTCACCTTGGGATTGGCTCAAACCTTCATGATGGACTGGGAACAAGTAAGAATTCATGATCCTGAAATGCTGATATTGAAACTGAGAATCAATCCACATAATTGGTTTAAGTAATGAGTAAGAATTCATGGTCCTAAAATGCTAATATTGAAATTGATTGGCCCCATTTTCCTTTATCAATTTTATCATGGCGATCTTTTCCATTAGCGTGGTATCGCATTCTTGTTTATTGCTCAAACTTCCCATGGCTTGCGACATAGTTTTGTGTATATTTCAATTTGTAATTATAACATTATTTTAGTGTTGTCTTTGTATTTGAGTGTGTTAATATAGCCTATCATTTGGCCCACTCATCTAAACGTTGTAACCTTTAGACCTGAACACCTTTTCATCTCATTATGGAAGCACAAATACAGCCCTTTGATTGTGTTATGGTTAATGCCTACTACTTCTCTTACAATAACATTATTCTTCATCCACAATGTACCGTAATGCAATGTGCTCCAATGGATTGTAGTGATCAAAAAATTTATATTTCAACGCCCTTTATTCATGTGGTCTCCAACATAACTTTAATGGTAACACAATACCAACAATTTGTTCTTTAGCTTACTCATATATGTTGTTCCATGATTCAACAAGGTTGCATAATGGCCTATATAGTTGCGACCTATGGGAATATTCTCATAAGTGATATGGTTCCTTTGAATGGTTTTCATTCCTGTTCATGCCACACTTGAGTTTGGTCAATAACCAACTTATAATAATCTGCCAGTTTGTTCATTGTGTATGGCCTCAGTGCAATGCTAATATATGAAACTCTACTGCCACCTTTCTACATAAAAATTCAATGCCATGTCCTTATGTATATGTGCCTTTCCTTGCATGCTTGCTATTGTCATGGTCCCTTTTTTGCATAGCATTATTATGGTTTTCATTCCATGCAACTCACTTTTAAGATAGTCCCTTATTTTATATCATCTCCTTGATATCATCAATTTGAGGCCATGTGGAACAACATTGGCTAGTGGTTGACCAATAGTTTATTAAGTCCAACCAATTGATAATTTTGTATGTTGTTTGCACTCACCACAACACCTTAGCTATGAGATAATCTCATAGAGAAACTACTGCAAGCACAATTATAAACTGAATTAGTAAATCTTGTAAAATTTTCTATATATAGGATGAAGCTTTTTATACACACCTAAGCACTAAAACTTTATATGTACAAGGTGAACATAAGGATAATTTAGTCAAGAAGATTAAATTTTGCAAAGTTAGATAAAATTATAAGTAATTTTCAAACCATAATGATATGAATGTTTCAAAGGTCCCTTTTAAAAAGGGCTCCATGTAATGCAAGAGGTAAATTTCTAGGAACTTAATTTTACAAGCATAAACATTGAAACTTTTCTTCCAAAGAAATGATAGGATTTAACACGCAAGCAAGTGAACAAATTTGGTGGTTGTAAAGTGGCAATGGTTCTGCATTGTGATTCTTTGCTTGATGATGCCAAAGTGCACTGCAAGTGCCATAGAATGCTTGCAACAATGCATCATAGGGAATGAAGATTAGGTTAAAATGAGGTTGGGGCTTTAATGATGACAAACTAAGGTTTCAAATGTGCATGAGTAAGATAACAATTTATAAATTCTAATGTATCAACATTAGAGAAATTTTGAGGTCTAAAATGGGACTCAAAACAAAAATTTACAACCAAAATCAACTTTATAAGAACCAATAAGATTCAAGATGATGATGTCAACCAAGAAGGATGATTCACCATTTTAGGAATAAAAAAATAATAAAAGATTAAAAAAAAACTGCTTTTTCAACTAGTATTTTCAACTTATCTCAATTTTTCAGTGGGAGCACTCGTTGGATATGGAATTTAATTCCTCATCCAAAGAGTAGCCATGTTGTATACTTTTTATGGACCCTTCTACATGAAAAATGAGAAATACATGAAAAAGCGTGATTGCAATAACATTTTTTCATGTATTTCTCATTTTTCATGTAACAGGGTCCTTCGAAAGTGTGCAACATAGGTACTCCTTGGATGAGGAATTGAATTCCACATCCAATAAGTGATCCTACTTGAAATTTGTGTAAAACCGTAGGGAGATAAGTTGAGAATAAGAGTATTAAAATTAGTTTTCTCTTTTTTCCTCTAAAATTTAATGATGTAATCTAATATTATTTTATTATTTCCATTATTATTTTATAATATTCATTAGGAGGCCCACTTTGTACCTCAAATTATCTAATGAAAGGATGAGGACCAAGGCGGGGTGAGGTTATCAACATAAGATACTCTTGTAAACCCTAATACATTAGTATGATCAAGATCCAGGGTAATTCAAGTAAAATAAAGATAGCATGCATCATGTAAGTGTAAGCATTGATAGGTTTTGATGACAAATGGGTCACTGAGAGATTGACCAATTCAAAACATGAACGTAATCCTTAGAACCTTGGACAAGAGGAGGGGGGCCCAAAATTTGGTGGTAGGTGAAATTTTAGGGTGTTATTGTAGCGGCTACAATAGGTTTCCATGTTCTACTTTCATTTTTGTTTGGATATAATCCACAACCATTATATTATGGTAAATTGTACAACCTAACTGAAATTTACCACCAATAATAACTTCACCAATAAATAGGTGGATTTTTTTATTGGAGGGTTGTTATTTTAATTTTATCTTATCTTTTAATTGGATGAATGGTGCACATCCAATGGTAAAGCATATTTTAAAGTGTTCAAAATGTTAAACTACAATTGAGTTAAAAATCAATTTATGTGGTCCCTCAAGGCTAAACTGAGCAGTTGGAACACATGATGTTAATTCCACCCAACTTGTTTTGAATCCCTAGATGGCCCTCAACATTTATGGTGGGATTTGCAAAAAATAATTGGGGGTTAATGGTGGCAACCCAATATTCCAAACCCTACTTCGAGTAGGTGAGATTCTAACTAGTTACTGATTCCCCCAACCAATTCATACAAAAGAAGGAAAAGAAAATAAAATCAGTTTCATGTGAATTTAAATTACTTGGCAGTACAATAAGGGTTGTTCCTTTTTCTTTGATATATGGTTCATTCTTCAAATGTGTGTTTGTTAGATGGGTTTTTTCTATGAGGAATTGCGATAAAGTGTGGTGTTTTGGGGCTTGTTCATTCTATAAGGATATCAATATGGTCCATTTCCATTTTAAGAGTGGAAGATATGTGTCATGTGAGCTCGAGGACGTTAAAATAAGGATTAAGCAATGCACATGAGATATTGTTGAAGCACAATATAGAATTATGAACTCCACAACTTATTGGGACAAATAGAAGGTAGAATTTGAGAGACAACTATAGAAAAATAATAGTGTTATGTCTACCTATGTAGTGGTTACCTATAGTGTTATGTTGTAACTTAGATAATAAAAAAAGGAAGTGGAAGCATTCATAGGCATACAATGTATAAATAACCTAAAAGTCATTATGAAATTGAACTCTCTACAACAACTAATTGTATAAATTTTGGATCATCTTGATGTTTGTTAATCATAATTTCCTTTCCCTCTCAAGTACATTAGTGGAGCCCTCCCTATGTATCCTATCTTTAGCTTAGAGGAGCCACAAATCCAATGGGCTCTCAAATTTTGGAACTAAATGAAGGCACAACTAAGGAAGATGGATTTTTAAATGATGGCGGAAATGAGCCAAGGGAGACCAAGCAACCAAATGGTCTTAATGGGAATGGAAGCTAGTAATTTTATTCTCTTGTTTTCCTATGCATGCTTATGTAATTTAGTTAAGAAATACATATGGAAATATAGTTTCCAAGCGATTGTAGGCTTGAACAAAGAAGACCAACCCAATGGATTGTTGGCATTATGAGACAAGTGTTGTCCTTGATGGCAAATCACACTGATGACAAATCATAGTGCAGAAGGATAGCAGCAAGGAATTGATGATCAGACTACAAGTATGAAGAGAAAATATATACACGCTGGTTCACTATATACCAAGTCGCGTATACAAGCAGGTTCACTATATACCAAGTCGCATATACGCAGGTTCGCTATATACCAAGTCGCGTGTACACGCAGGTTGGCTTCAGTAAAAGAGCGTGTATGTGGAAAACTTATCTTTGGTCCGTGACGGTTAGTCCTTGGAAGTTGTGCCTATGGTCTTGGACCATGGTGTCTCGACGGACGTGTCGATCCCTAGTTTTGAAGTTGATGGTATTGTGTTACTATGGTTTTGGCTCGTGGTATCGTGAAGGGCCTAAGGCTATATAAGTAGAAGATCATTAGGCAAAGGGTATGCATTGTGTATCTGACGAAGTGAGAAGATCTGGTATTGTTGTTTATCTGTTCGGGACGCTTGACAAGGGTCGGATCTGACAGCGAAGGCATAAGTAATTATTTCTAGATCTGCACGCGGGTTGCCTTTGGAGAAAGCGCGTATACACGCGGTTTTGGTACAGTGAAGTAGGGTATGCATAATAAGATTTGATATTTCAGGTTGTTTTTGATTCTGGTGGTTGTTGCAAAGTTCTGGGCTCTGGTTTGGGTTCTGTGTTCTTGATGACAGGGTTTCAGTGATTCAGTATTGGGTTGTTTAATGAATTATGATGCAAGTATAAGTTGATGATTGTATTGCAGTAATGTTTGTTTTGTACTCTTGGATCCAGTCTGAAAATTGATGAAACGTGGTCCCTGAAGGAAAGAAGGTTGTAGGGTCAGCACCTACGTACTAGTGAATGGATCGGCTAGTACAAGAGCTGAGGGGGTTGTAGCTCCCTTCCAGAAGTAGTTGGAAAACAAGAGAGGGTTGTAGCCCTCTGCAGGTTGTAGCCTGCGTACTGGTAAAGGACTGCACCAGTACATTGTAAAAGAAGTTTCTTATTAAAGAAGAAAGAGACGAATTGCAGCAGGTGGTTTTCACCCACATTGGGTTTCCACCTTATATCATGGTGTTCATGTGTGTGGCTCTTGTGTGATGTTCTGTTCTGTTATACTGTTTACTATTAATATGCTTAATAATGTTCTGATGCATTTACTGAAGATTAAGCTAACTAAATTATAAGATCTCTAGATATACGCTAGTTGCATTAGACACAGTAGCGTGTACACGCGGGTTCACTTAATTGAAGTAGCGTATATGTTTCTGAGTATGAAATTGGAAAGGTTTTACTGATATGATAATACTGATTCACCCCCCCCTCTCAGTATTATTTCCAACAATTGGAATCAGAGCAGGTCCTTCAGAGGAAGCTTGATCGCTTGAAGGAAAAGATCCATCAGAATGGCTAATCCAGAAAGAGAGGCACACATCAGGCCACCAGTCTTTGACGGGAACAATTTTACTCACTGGAAGATAAGAACCACTGCATATCTACAATCACTTGGAGCAGAAATTTGGGGAATCGTAGAAGGAGGATACAAATTCCCATCAGCAACTCCTACGGATCCAGCAGAGAAAAAGCAATATGAGCTCAATGCCAAAGCTGTTACTGTCCTATTGAGTAGTTTGACACAATCAGAATTTATGAAGATCATGCATTTCAAATCAGCTAAGGAAATATGGGACAAAATCGTCACAAGCTACGAAGGAGATGATCAGGTAAAAAGAGCAAAGCTTCAAACTCTCAGAATCCGGTATGAAACTCTTAAGATGCATAGTAATGAAAGAATAGCTAATTATTTCCTGCGTATGGATGAGATTGTGAATTGTATGAGGGATCTGGGTGAAGAATTTGAGGAAGTTGTCTTAGTTGAAAAGGTTTTGAGATCTCTGTCTGCTAAATTTGATTCTAAAGTATCTGCCATAGAAGAAAAGGAGAATGTGCAGAAAATCACAATGTCACAGCTTCACGGGATCTTAACTGCTTTTGAAATGCGACAAGAGGTACCACCAGAAGCTGTATTCGAAGTGTCAGAGGAAGAAAATGAGGTAAATTTTGTCAAGAATCTTGAACGGGGAACTGGACGGTTCAAAGCAGGTTATAGTAAGATGAATTTTCCCTATTTTCTTTTTATAATTTTGTTGAAGATCTATCCATTTTGTAAATGCATAGTCAGTTGCTAAATTTAGTGATTATACGGTCAGAGAGAGCTCTCTCTGGATTGAAGGGGCTAGCCTTCAATCTACGATATTGGTTTGAAAAGGTTACCTTAGGGAGCTCTCTATTACAACCAAGAAAACTCTCTGAATGATAAAAATTGAAGAGATTAAATCATATATAAAATCCCATTGGGTAAATGTGATGACTTCAGGGATGTTGCCCAGTGGATGCAATAACATGTTTTCAAAAAATTAAAGGACATTTCCAAATGGGACATCAAAGGGGCATGGAAGGGTTGGCTCAATATCGAGCTGTCAATTCATTTAAATCTAAATTGGGATAACTTGTTAGCTTCATTAAAAGGCTTGGCTCTCATTTCAATATTGCATCAGGATCATTGGTCCTATACCTTGAGTCCTTAACACGACTATTCGGAAAAAATGGGATATAAACACTTGATAAGGAATCTCTCGCATTTGATCCCTTGCATGTTATGGACAAAAATATGGAATTTGGACTACATTCCTAAAGTGAATTTGTTTTGATAGACTTTGGTTCACTATAAAATTCTCATAACTGAAAATAATAGAAAAAGAAACATTCAACGCCCATCCCGGTGTGTGATTTGCACTAATTCAGAGGAATATATTTCTCACTTATTTAGAACATGCCCCTTCTCCATTGAGGTTTGTCTTAGTGCTTTTGCTTCAATTTTTTTCGTGGATTCCATCGCTAGGTTACGAGAGGAAATGTTTAAATTCTAGAGTACAAAGTATCATTGGCCTCGAAAAGCTTCTTCTCTTCCAATGAGATGTTGGGAAGATATTCCAAAGTACCTATGTTAGTCCATCTAGATAGTGAGAAATAAGGTGATCTTCAGAAATGAAACTTTGACTCCTTACAAGGTGGCTCAAAGAGTGCCTCTTTTCTTATTTGAAGCAATCTCCTCCAAGGGGTTCAAAATAAAGAAGTTAGAGGATTGTTTCTCCAAGGAACATGAAAGTATCCATCTCTAGATGCCATTCAAATTTTGTTTTTATCGTTTGAACCATCATACCAGATAAGTGGTTCCCATCCTCAACCTTAAGTAATCTAAATTTGACCAATGGAGAAAAGTAAATGTTACCTCACTATTCTTTGATGGGGCTTCAAGAAGGAACATGGGGCAGGAAGAAGTGGGAGAGATCCTCATTGGCCCCGACAAAAAAAATGCAGCACAATTTACATGGGGCATGGAACATGTGAACAAAAATTAAGCAGAGTTTTTTTCTCGTTGGAAAGGTGTAGAAATGTCATTAGAAAGAAATGTATCAAGTAACATGGTTTTTAGTGATTTGATGGTAATAATTCATCAAGTGGTTAAGGCCATACATGGGTGAAGTCCTCATCTTCCTCCTATTCTTCACTAGATTCTCCTGTTATCCTCTTAGTTTGAGAATATAGAATTTATCCATGTTTATAGGCATCTCAACTCTAAGACTGATGCTCTGGACAAACGTGGCTCAATAATGACCCAAGGTCAAATTGAGTTGGATCATAAAACTATTAAATCTGCACACATCCCTTAATAATGTTAATATCTATCCGTCATTTTTAAAATTTAAGCCCCAATCTAGCTGGATATCCATCGTGTTAGTGTAAGGACCAACTCTATAATTTTTTTTTTAAATACTAAAAATAAAACCATAAGAAAATAGCATTGGAATCTCAAAAATTATTAAGCATTATATAAAACTTTCTTGAATTTTACTTCAATGAACATATCATCTAATTTACATGTTATTAAATAAAAACATAATGAAGTCATACAAAAGAATATTATAACAACACAGGTACCGCTCATCAGGAGACGAGATTCAAACTTGACTTGCCGCTAATTGCCCTCCTTTGTTGTTGGTCGCCCCTAAGCATGAATGTCAATGTGCTTAATCCGAATGCAATGACCCACCGGTTGACCTCCCAGCCTACTCCTTGGGTACTCTCCTTCCCCACGGACCCGCGAGCTACAATGGGGTTGTACAACGGAGGAATGTATTAGCTTGTAGGGGAGAGCACTCTTTGTCTCAAGAGTCCCCTCTCTAAAGTCCTCTACCTCACCAAATTGATTGTAGCTCGTAGTCACTACTCTGACATAGTCTCATCCATCCGACAGTAGGGTAAAGAAAATTCCTTTCTCCCATGGCCTGCCCATTCTTTTATAGGAGTCCTCATAGGTGACACTTGGCATTTCATGCATAATTAATTATTTTTGTTAATCCAATAGTAGGGTAAAGAAAAGTCCTTTCTCCCATGGTCTGCCCCTTCTTTTATAGGAGTCCTCATAGGTGACACTTGGTATTTCATGCATAATTAATTATTTTTGTTAATCCAATAGTTTGATTATTCACCCACCCATGTGTCACTCTCTCATCAAGGATCTCCAAAATTATTTACTTAAATTTTAGTTTAAAAATAATATTTTTCCTCACCTCAACCAGATTCTTGTTCTTCTCCTAGTTGTCTCTTGATCCCCCTTTTTACTCCTTAATTTGTATTCATTATTAAAGTCAATTGATAAGTCAAGATCTGATCCCCTATCTACTCCCTAATTTAACTCAAGTTATCTCTTAGATGGATATTCTTATGTTGGTTGTTGCCACATGGAGGTTCTCTAAATTTATCTAAAATTTAATTTATTAATCTTATTTTTATTCACCATCCTCTTCTCTTAATTAGGGTTAACTAATTTAAAATTAATATTTATCCTTACATTTATGTCCCTCTTTCCCCTTTTTACCTAATTAAATTACATTATCTACCTAATCTTTTCCAACATGGGAAGGGTATAGTTTTTAAGGTAAAATATTTTATTTCTTCCTATGATCCTCTTAACCCAAGTTTTATTCTTGATTTAATTACCTCGGTTTCTAACATCATTTACCCTTGATGTGAATTTACTTGGTTTTCATATCTTGATTATATTTATTAATTAATTTATTTTTAATCATTCCAAGGGTGCCAAGTTTGGTCGTGCCCTTCAAGAACTTCCCTTGAAGTACCAAGGGTGTAACGCATAATAATTTATTTGTGATGCGAGGGTACCAAGTTGGTCGTGCCCTTCAAGAAATTACCTTAAAGTTCCGAGTGTGCCAAGCCACTTTCCCTTCAAGCATTCAATTGCTACGAGGGGAAAGTATAGGTGCAATGACAAAGAACACTATCATCTCTTATGTTGCATGCTATAGTGAGACTAATGGTGTCAAGGATCAAGAAATCAGCCTTGATGCGCGCCCCTAGTAAAATCCTAATGGGTGACCCAACTTTGGGATCTATCCCCATGACATCGTGATCTTCAAGGCGAAGGTGTTTCAACCTTTCCAGCCCAAGTCACGATGGGAGTGCTAGTGGGTGAGATCAGGGACACTGTCCCACTCCTCCCATGCAGTTCCATCCAGTTGTACAACCCCATCACCCATATGTGATTCATTCGGCCAAGCAACTAATCTATGCCTGCAACCATTAACATATCATTAGAATATAGATAAACGTATATAGCAGGTTTCAAAACTGACTTAGAATTTCAAAGACAAAATATAAATTTTCATCAAACCAAGTGTCGTCAACTCGTCATATGTGAGGGCCTCTGGAAGTTTCCTACCATACTCAATAATCATTAATGACAAGGTTTCTCGGTGTTAGTCATTGTCATTATAGCATCATCAACATCACCTAGTCATTCGCATCATTGTTCATTGTGAACCAGAACTAATGCAAGTAGGTAACATAGGGGACACATCCATCATGGCTATCATCATCATAACATCAATGGAAACATACATATCCATCAAAGCTATCAACATCGTAACATCAATAGAAAACATACCTATCCATCAAAGCTATCATCATCATGATATCAATAGAGAGCATACATATCCTTTACTGCTATCATCATCATAAATTCAATAGAGACCAAACATAACCATTTATGCTACAATCATCATAATATCAATAGAGAACATGCATAACCATTAATTCTACAATCATCATAATACCAATAGATAACATAGATAAACATTAATGCTATCTTCATCATAATATCAATGGAGAACATACATAAACATCACAACCACTAATAATAGAGTCATGTGTCTAGATCCTCAACTTGAGGTCCTCAAAGAATAATGTGTGGGCCTTAGGGCTAAATAAATGTTAATGTCATATCATTGTCAGTCAACTAGAGTGGGGCACTACATACACCCCCTCTTAATAATAGACATCATCTCAAAGTCCTTGGAATAGGTAAGGAAAACAGTGACGCATCTCCTCGTTGTCCTCCAAAGTAGCTGAATTGGGACTATAATTGTCCCATTGGACCTTAACCTGGTCCACTAATTGTCATCTAAGCTGCAAAGTTCATTAGTCCAGTATGCGAACTAGTTCGGCCATTACTATTCCCTTTTCCGAAACCTACAAATGACCAAAGTCAATAACATGCGAAGGATCTGAAATATAATGATGATCCGGACTTAAACAGGAACGCAACAAATTACAGAGATAACCATAAACACAGATATGCAGCGGAAATAATACTTCATTTCATTAATGTAAAACACTGAAATATGCTTACAACAATAATGGAAATAAACTAGCTAGGGCGATAGTAGCTATCTCTGAGAAGAGATGTGGTGACTACATGCCTCTGAACTGTGTAACAATGAGGCTCGAAGGCCTATTTATTGTTGAGAAACAATGGAAAACCTTTAACATTCCAAAACCTAACCCTAGAAGATGAAACGCCAAATTGTGGGCCCCGTTTGGGTAAATTGGTACACCAACTTCCCGAGGTCGTAACTTTGGCATACGATCTCCGTTTGACGCGTACAATAGCTCGTTAGAAATATCTATCCGAGAACTACCACTTTGGGAGGCAACATCGGTCCATGGACCCATGTTGCCCCAGATTTCCCAAAAAACGTCGTTTAGGGCCTCAAAACGGCTCCGAAAGTTCAAGACCCGAAAAACTGCTAAAAATAGTAAGTTGTGCTACAATTAAGGAAACTGAAAATGCTGAGAGAAACAATGGTGGGGGTCCAGGTGGACTTGGTAGGTGGCCACCAATATCCACCTGGATCATTCCTCCCCCCTTAGGAAGCAATGGTCCCCATTGCGTTTAGTTCCTCCATGAGATGAGGAAACTTTTGTTGAACTTGTTCCTTGGTGAGCCACTTGCCCTGTTGAAGGAGTTGGCCTGCTTTGACAACTCGGTACAGTTGGATATTCTGTTGGCGAGTGTTCTTGATCTGTGTGTCCATGATCCGATCAGTTGCAGCTTGTTCCATGCAATCTGGATTTAATTATGTGGGTGTGAGCTGTTCTGCAATGTCAGATGTGTCTAGCAATGGTGGAAAGTATGGCCGAAGGCGATCCACATTGAACACTGGGTGTAGGCCAAGGAATGGGGGAATGCTGAGCTCAAATGCATTGTCTCCCATAGCCTTAGTAATGGTGTAAGGACCATATCGGAGTGGTCTCAGTTTCCGATAGGCTCCAGTAAGGCATTCCTTTTGCAAATGCAACCAGACTTTGTCGCCCACCTGAAACTTGTGTGGCACCCGATGTTGATCATGTCATTGCTTGTACTTGGCATTTGATTTCTCCAGAATGTCATGGACCTGCTGGCGAATATGTTGGATGCGCTCAATGAAGCTGGTGGCCTTATCCGTTTCGGACTGGACATGAGCCGAATGCATGTGAGTAGCGGCAAGTGGCATGGCCACATCAATGGGGCATAGTTGCTGGAATCCCAAACCCACTTGAAAAGGACTATGGCCAGTGGAGCTGTGAAGAGCTCGGTTGTAGCTGTGCTGAACATAGGGGAGGCTCTCGTCCCATGTGCGTGGATGCTTTGAGTTATACATGCGCAGAATGTGCACAATCATCCTATTGACAACCTCTGTCTGGCCATCAGTTTGAGGATGGAAGGCTATGGACTTCGTGAATTTGGTGTTCAGCATTGACCAGAGACTGGACCAAAATGTGCTGAGGAACCGACTGTCCCGATCTGAGATGATAGACTGTGGGATCCCAAAGTGCACCCACACTCGTTCAAAGAAGAGTTTAGCAGTGGCTTCTGCTGTGATATTCTTCTTACAGGCTGCCATAATGGCCATCTTCGAGAACCTGTCGACGACCACAAAAACACAGTCATTTCCATGCTTAGTGGAAGGAAGGCCTGACATGTAATCCATGGAGATGGATTCCCAAGGTCGACTAGGGGTAGGCAACGGGGTATAGAGGTCGTGCTTCTTGATGGTTGGTTTGGCAATGGCATAGGCAGTACACGATATGATGTACTTCCCAACATCCTGTCGAAGATTCGGCCAATAGAAATAATTTTGTAGTACTGCCACTGTTTTCTCGACCCCGAAATGCCCAGCAGCCCGACTGTAGTGCGCTTCCCAAATCATCTTGGCACGCTCGCTTGAAGGAACACAAAGGTGACCCAGGTGGCATAAAAGGGCATCCTGGAGGTGAAAATCTGGAACATGCCGACCCTCCAAGAGTGTCTGGTATGTGTGGCCAATTCTGGGTCGCTTTTGTAGAGAAGTGGCCAATCAGAAGTCTCGTGCCCACAAGAGTTGAGCACGGTGGTTAACGCCATGATCGGTGGTCGACTAAGGCAATCTGCAACATTATTGGTGCTTCCCTTCTTATACTTGATATTCAAGTGGAACTGTTGTAGGTATGTAGACCACTTCTGATGGCGATCATTCTGCAATTTCCCTTGGGTCTGTATGAACTGCAGGGGTCGGTGGTCTATGTGTATGACTGTTTCCTTCCCCAAAATGTAATGCTTCCATTTTCGGCAGGCCTGCACAATGGAATACATCTCTTTATCATAAGTGGGGTACTTCCGGTCTGTGTCTGAAAGTGTTTCACTGTGATATGCCACTGGATGTCCATGTTGAGTAAGGACTGCCCCAATAGCATAGTCAGAGGCATCTGTCTCGACCTCAAATGGTTGTTGTAAATCTGGTAACGCGAGCACTGGTGCCATGCAGAGGCGATCCTTCAACTCTATGAATGCCTTCTGTTGAGATTCAGACCAAAAGAATTTTGCTTTCGCCCCTCCCTTGGTGACTTGACTCAAGGGCCAAGTAATATGAGAAAACCCCAACACGAACCTGCGGTAGAAGTTGGCAAGACCTAGAAAGCTGCGGAGCTCTGTTAGAGTGGTTGGAGATGGCCAATCCCGAATGACTTGGATCTTGGCTGGATCCACATGCACCCCCTGTTCATCAATGATGTATCCCAGATACTGAACCTAGGTCATGCCAAAAGTGCATTTCTCCAAATTGGCACATAGCTTGTGTTGTCGCAGTGTTTGGAGAACCTGTTGGATGTGGTGGAGGTGCTCTTCCAAACTCTGGCTGAAGATCAGAATGTCATCCAAGTATACTACTACAAATGAGTTGGTGAATGGCCGCAAGATGTCATCCATTAGCCTCATGAAGGTTGCAGGAGCATTCGTCAATCCGAAAGGCATAACCAACCATTCGAAAAGGCCCTCCTTGGATTTGAAGGCAGTCTTCCACACATAAGAGGGTTCGATTGGTACCTGGTGATATCCCGACTTCAGATCGATCTTGCTGAAATATTTTACCCCCTTTAGTTGGTCCAGGAGGTCATCAATCCGCGAGATTGGGTACCTATTACGGACAGTGATCTTGTTCAGTGCCCGATAGTCAATACAGAGTCTCCACGTCCCATCCTTCTTCTGTACCAACACGATCGGGCTCCCACATGGCGATGAACTCGGACGGATGTGACCTTTCTGCAGGAGCTCCTGAATCTGCCTCTTGATTTCATCGTTCTCCAGTACAGAGCGCCGATAAATTGGTCCATTAGGTAGCGGCACACTTGGGGTCAAATCGATGGAGTGCTTGACCTGACAGTGCAAAGGAACCCCTACGGGGGAGGTGAATATGTCTTCGTACTCCTCCACGACCTTGTCCATCTATATTTGTCGTGCGGAGGGGCCCTGTCTGGAGGCTGTGGCCACCGTCTTCTTCTTTCCTTGAGGGCGTATCATCAGGAAAACAAATTTCCTAGTTTTGGAAATGAGCTTACTGCATTGTTTTGCAGTAATCAAAGAGATGGCGGTAGGTGGTGCTACCTCTGGTATCCTGTACAACTTATTTCCCATTGTAATAATAACAGCACGGGGCCTTGATTCATACACAGCATGTCGCTTCCACAAGTATGGTTGTCCTAATAATACATCACAAACTTCAAGGGAAGCAATGTCACACAATACCTCATCCGTGAAGGGCTTGATGTTGTATGGAAGGCGACACTACTGGCTCACGCGAAGATCTCGTCCTTGGTGAAGCCACCCGATGGTGTACGGTTGTGGATGTGCTGTGGTCGGTAAGCCCAACCGCTTCACGACCTCTGCCGAAATGAGGTTCTTTTGGCTCCCACTATCAACAATGAATTGTATCGGGGAGCCCTTTACCCACATCTGGGAGTGGAAGAGACGCTCCTCCTCCTCTGGATCTTCGGGTTCATTTTTCTGGATCTTGGTGGTAGCAACAGTGGCGTTAGGATCCGCATCAATGATCTGCTTCCCTTTGTCAATCCCCTTGTCGGATTCTGACTCAGAGTCGGAACATGCATCTGATTCTGAAACCTTTAGCTCAGCCACCAGTGACTGCTTGGCCCGACACTCACTTGTGTTGTGAGTGGAGCTCTTATGGAACTCACACCATTTTCCCGTGTCCTTTTTCGGCTTCGCGGCGCTGTCCTTTGCTTGCAGCTTCGGCGGGTTGTCTTGGGCTGCCCCGCCTTGGCTTTGTCCTTTGTTCTGTGGTTTAGGGGCACCTTTCCCCTGCTTTGGATTTGCAGATCCAAAGTCTCGCTTCTTTTGTTTAAACTTCTGCTCAACCTTGACGGCATATCGGTATGCTGTGCCGAGCAAGGAGATGTTCAAGAATTGTATTTCTTCCTGGATGTACTTGTGCAGGCAGCCGCGGTATTTGAGTATCAAATGTTGCTCTGAATCCTTGATACCCAACTTTGTGCGAAGGGTATGGAAAAGATTGGTGAACTCCGGCACGTCTTGGTCCCTTCCTTGCCGCAGTGTGGTCCACTTTATGTATTCATCCTCATAGCTTCCGACAAGGTAGTACTGCTCCTTGATGGCATCCCGGAATGAATTCCAGGTGGGTGCAGCTGAAAATAGTGAGCCAGTATTTTCATCCTTCTGCTCGCAGTAGGTTTCCCACCAGTCCTTGACGTGGGGGGCTGCTTTGAGAAGAGAAAAAACAATCTTTTCCCGACTCGAAAATTCATGAACAGAAAAATAACCCTCTAGCAGATTTAACCATTTATCTACGGCATCTGCGTCTATCTGACCCTCGAATATGGGGATTTTAAAATTAACTTGTACCTTAAAGGGCGTGGCGTTTCCAGAGTAGCTGTTGGAAGCCGATGCGTTGCTTCTGGGTAGCCGCTGAAGGATCTGGGCAAAGCTGTCCATCATCGCGTTCCATTGTCGCTCGAGGGCTTCTTCGAGCAAGATTTTGATAGGATCTCCTGCCCCCTCGTCTTTCTTCTCATCCGCCATGGGAGGCCGTCGGGATTTGCGAGGCTGGTCTTGCAAAGGTTCGACCAGTTCAAGTCCTAACTCCTTATATCCTGACCTTGTTGGGGACATGCAAAGAAAAACAGAGAAAAAGCAGACCGCTCTGATACCACTGATCCAGACTTAAACAGGAACGCAACAAATTACAGAGATAACCATAAACACAGATATGCAGCGGAAATAATACTTCATTTCATTAATGTAAAATACTGAAATATGCTTACAACGGTAATGGAAATAAACTAGCTAGGGTGATAGTAGCTATCTCTGAGAAGAGATGTGGTGACTACATGCCTCTGAACTGTGTTACAATGAGGCTCGAAGGCCTATTTATTGTTGAGAAACAATGGAAAACCCTTAACATTCCAAAACCTAACCCTAGAAGATGAAACGCCAAACTGTGGGCCCCGTTTGGGTAAATTGGTACACCAACTTCCCGAGGTCGTAACTTTGGCATACGATCTCCGTTTGACGCGTACAATAGCTCGTTAGAAATATCTATCCGAGAACTACCACTTTGGGAGGCAACATCGATCCATGGACCCATGTTTCCCCAGATTTCCCAAAAAACGTCGTTTAGGGCCTCAAAATGGCTCTGGAAGTTCAGGACCCGCAAAACTGCTAAAAATAGTAAGTTGTGCTACAATTAAGGAAACTGAAAATGCTGAGAGAAACAATGGTGGGGGTCCAGGTGGACTTGGCAGGTGGCCACCAATATCCACCTGGATCAAATGACACAAAATAGAAATATTAAACACATCATGCATATGCACTAAAGATGGAGGTAAGGCAAGCCTGTATGTCGCCGACCCTTTCCTTTATAAGACTTCAAAATGTCCCACAAACCGTGGAGACAATTTTTCTCCCTTTCCAAATCTTGTAGAGCTTTTTTGGGGCCTTACTCTTAGGAACACCCTATCTCCCTCTTCATAACTTCGGTCTAGCCAATGAGTGTTAGCATAACTCTTTTTTTGATCTTGTTCTTCTTTTAGCCTCCCCCTAATCATAGTCATTTGTTCTTTCATCTCTCACCCCACTTCTGGTCCTATTAATACTCGGTCTTCTAGGCGGTCCCAACTAAGAGGTGTTCTGCAAGGTCTTCCGTACAAGAAATCAAATGGCGCCATCTTGATGGAACTCTGATAACTATTATTGTAAGCAAATTCCACAAGGGGTAAAAACTCCTCCCATCTCTTTTGTTAGTCCATCACATACATCTGAAGCATGTCTTCGAGGATTTGATTAGTCCTCTCTCTCTGCCCATCTATATCAAGGTGATAAGTAGTGCTGAAGTTCAACTGGGTTCCCTAGGCTTCTTGGAAATTGGTCCAAAACCTTCCTGTAAACACAAATCCCCTATCAAATATGATCTTCCTAGGCATTCCATGCAATATCATAATCTCATTAATAAAAACTCTGGCTATTTCTCGTGCCTTATGTGTAGTCTTAACTGGTATGAAATGGCTGCTCTTGGTCAACGTGTCTGGTGAGCTCCAGTATTGCAACAATGATGCTGCAACTTCTGGGACTCCCTACTTTACTTTTATCAACCCGGTAGTTCGTAACAAACTTGGAAGCAACAGTGCTATATGCACAAGTACTAGCTCTTACTGCAGGTTGTCACTTGATCAGCTGGCACAAGTTCGCTAGGAGCTTAAGCCAACTTCTATGAGTTCTTAGAAGAAGCTTTTAACTGTGATGGATGAAAGCTAACTCAAAAGAGGCTAGTCTACTTGCAGAAAGAAGATGAAAGCTGAAAGGAAATGCAAACCCTAGCAAACCTTAGTTTTATCGACTAACCCTACTTGTGCAAGAAAAGAGATGTAAGCTGCTGAAATGGATGCCATGGAATATTTCAGAGGTAAAATACATGTGTTTGAGCTACTTCTGAAGGAAAATATGGAAAAATCATCTTTTTGTATTTTTGAGCAATTTTATGTAGAATTATTATGCATGTGTTTTAACTATTTTTACTGTGCAGAGGTTTATTGGTGAAAGGAAATGGAGTGGGTGTTTGCAGGAGGTTGGGAAGGTGTGGAGAGGACCTAAGGGGTCCCTAGCACCCTTTTGGATATTTCCACCATGCTCAGATCTCGAAAAATCGCTCGCATTATCTTCTACAAGAGGCTGTAGGGGATCTACAGGAAATTCTACAGGAAGTTCTACAGGAACAGGCCGAAAGTGGTTTTTAGAGGATTGATGGTGGAAAAACGGTGGGAAAGTGGAAATGAAGGGTGGATAAGGGTGTTAAGAGGTTTAGGACCTGGTAAATGAAGCTCAAGAGTGATGAAGATGGTTGGATTTGTTCAAGGATGAAGAAAGCAATGTTGCACAAAAATGTAGAAATTAGGGCAAGTTGGGAAAGTGTGGCGAATGAAGGAAAGAAATCTTGAGTGAGGGACTGGAGCAGGTTGTATGATGGAGGAAGGGTAGGTAGGAATGTCTTACAGGTGCTCTGCACACTACTTTCCAAAACTGATCCAAACAAAGACTAAAAAAACAGAGATTTATCTATTTTGACCTAATCTGCCCTAAAAACCAGAAATATGATGAACATAAGTTTATAGACAGAAAATCATGCAAGAGAGCTATGGAAACTAAGCAAGAACATATCTAAACATGAAAACACAACTGATATCAACTTTTCCAACTCAAAATCTAACACTAGCAATTGCATTGGAAGGCAAAAACAGTGTTTTTGTGGCAGCAAGTGTGCCTTGGTCCCAATTCATGGTCCCAAGGAGGGATAAATGAGATCAAGGACTGCTTAGTAGCCTTTTTGTGGATATTATCTGTTACCAAACTTTCAAATCAACTTGAAGCATGAACATCTATCTTAATCATCAAAAACAACCTAAGTGATAAAGCAATTTTAACCTAAATAACATAAGTTATTCTATGAATGCAAGAAAAAAAAACATAAAAGTACACAAAGGAGGTACTGGGCACTTGGGTTGGGCCCAACCCCAAGACCTACAACCTCCTAAGAAAGATCAGAGCTAGTGCAAAGATGGATTCATCTTCATTGACCAAAAAATAATAGTTACATCCCAAAAACTGTCTACAAGAAGAAGCTCGAAAATGTGCTGATACAGGGCTGCACTAAAGTGCGAAAATAGACTAAAAAATGACTAAACTACTAAGGCTTGAAGCCTTCCTACTTATGCAAATGAGGACTCCCAACAATCCTCCTTAACTTTAGGAGCTTGGCTGCCCAAAACTGCAGTTAATCAGCCACTTCACTAGACCTGCTTGGCTGCCCCTTGAAATCATCTTTGGTGGGTTGTTGAACTCCGAGCTAATGGTGGAGAACTCGAGGAAGGGGTCATTTAGTGCAGGAGACACCCCTCCTACAAATCCTCAGCCTTGTTTCTTTGTATTTGGCTGCCAATCTGCTCATAAATGCCTGATCTTGGTCCAAAAATGTCCAAAAATCTACAATAAGCATGTATTAGACTTTGTGGTAAAGTGACTATTCCCATTCACACAATTAACATAAATATATTCAAAAGCATGCATAAAACTATGGAGAATGGTGGATTAAATGAGAATAATAGGCAAAATGAGCCCATATAGTTACCCATTTCCGGGGCTCGTTAGTGTCCACCACTACAAATATGGAATCATGTCTTCTTGAGGTCATTGGTAGTCCCACAATGAAGTCCATTGATATAACTTCCCATTTAGATTTTGGTATCTCATGGGGTTGCAATAACCCTACTGGATGTCTGTGTTCATATTTTACTCGTTGACACACTAAACATCTTTCTACCAAGTTCATGATGTCCTTCTTCATCCCTTTCCAAAAGAAGAATGGTTTCAGGTCCGCACTCATGTTCTTAACACCAGGGTGTGCCATGTATACTATGCGATGTGCTTCATTCAATATTAACTGGCGTATATCTTCATTTGGTGTTACATATATCCTTCCCCGAAATCATAGTAGCCCATCATTATCAAGGGAGTATTCTTCATATTTTGGGACCCTCATTTCATCCTCCCTCAAACTTTTGCTAACCTCCTTATACCAGGTGTCTTTAAATTGTAAGTCAAGCAGTTTCTCCCTCAAATTTGACTTTAAGGGAATCATTGAAAATATCTGAGGCCTCCTACTTAAAGCATCAACCAGTCCATTTAAAATTTTAGGGGCTAATGTTCGCCCAATGGGCTAATATTGCATGATTTTTCCACAAAAACATTCGCCAATTTCCAATTTTATAAAATATGATTCGCCCAAACTTTAGAATATAAAATTATTTTACCTTAAAAATCGCCAACTTTATATACAGACTATATATAAAATCATTATAAATTTGAATAATTTTACAAATATATCAATAAACATTTCATAGTTTGCATATTAGGGATTATTGATATTCGCCAATGCTTTTAAACTTCAAGAAAATTTTCCATCCTTAAAATTTTCCTTCTCAAACATTCTATTTACCTTTCATGTTATGTAAGTGATATCAAAATCATATTCACTAATTGGCTCTGACCATTGTCTTTGTCTTGCATTTAAGTGATCTTGAGTGAATGTGTTGTAGCCCACAATGGTCTGTCCTAAGATCAAACTTCCTTCCTAGAAGGTAGTGTCTCTAAATATTTAGTGCATAAACAATTGTTTCCATCTCTAGATCATGGGTTGCGTAGTTTTCTTTGTGGTTTCTAAGTTTCCTTGATGCATAAGCTATTAATCTTCCTTCTTGCATCAACACACAACCCAACCCTTCCTTGGAGGCATCAATGCAAACCAAAAATTCTTGTTCCATATTAGGCACCTTCAAAATTGGTGTTGTCGTTAATAACACCTTTAACCTTTGGAATGCCTCTTCCCATTTTTCAGCCCAAATGAATTTCTTGTTCTTTCTTTGGAGCTCGGTAATGGGGCTTGCTATCTTCGAAAACCCTTCGACAAATATACAATAATACCTTGCCATGCCCACGAAACTTCATATTTCATGAACATTGGTTGGTGTTGACCATTCCATGATGGCCTCAATCTTTATCGGGTCTATTGCGATACCATCCCCAAAGGTAATGTGCCCAAGATAATGAATCTTGGTTTGATAAAAGGAACACTTTGACAACTTCCCGTATAATTGGTTTTATCTAAGACATTGTAGAACTATCCTCAAGTGTTCATCATGATCTTTTGGGGTCTTTGAGTAGATCAAAATGTCATCGATAAAGAATTGTACAGATTTGTCTAAGTAATTCCGAAATATTCCGTTCATCAAACTCATGAAAACGGCCGGGGAATTTGTCAGTCCAAAGGGTAAAACTACAAATTCATAATTCCCAAATCTTGTCTTAAAGGCTATCTTTGGGATATCTTCTTCCTTGATTCTCAACTGATGACATCCCGACCTCAGATCTATCTTTGAAAACATAGTTTCCCCCCTCATTTGATCAAACAAGTCATCTATCCTTGGCGGAGGGTATTGATTTTTTATCGTCACTTTGTTCAAATTGCAGTAGTCAATGCACAGTCGCCAAGACCCATCCTTCTTCTTAATCAAAATCACAGGGGATCCCCACAGAGATATGTTAGGTCGTATGAACCCCAAGTCCAATAGTTCCTTTAATTGGATTTGCAATTCCTTTAGATTTGGAGTCGACATACGATACGGTGCCTTTGCAATAGGCTCAATGCTCGGTTTAAGGTTGATGGTGAAATCAATTTCCCTTTTTAGAGCTACCACCGAGAACATTTGACATCCTTTTCGCCTATATTTCATTAGTTGCATGGAGGAGATGAACCTTAGGGACACCCCTCGGTTCTTTCCCCTTAATGCTTTTCTTTGGCCGTCATCGTCTGTTAAATGTAGAATCTTGTCTTTGCAGTCTAGGAGTGTCTCATGTCGTTCTAAACAATCCATTCCTATAACCACATCATAGACTCCTAAAATTGTAGAGTATAAGGATACCTTGGTCTTACCTACACCCAAGTCCACCTCACAACCTTTACCATCCTTCCTACATTTCTTTTCATACCACATGCCATTTCTACATGTCTAAATTCATATTGTGCAATTTCTTTATGTTTAATCCTTGATAATGCATTTAGAGAAATAAAGGAATTAGTAGCTCCTGGATCTATTAAAATGACAAAACACATACCATCAATATTGTTATAGACATTTTTGTGCCTTACAGCTATAAGCATGAAATGTCCATAATCTAAGGGATCCAAAGTCCCTAAACATGTTGTTCCTACCCCTAGAGGAACAAGGCTAACAAACCACAGCAATTCACAGAAGCTCTCCACCAGAAACTGCTCAAAAACAAGTCAATTCAGGATCAATTCAGTGGCTCCACTAGCTGTCTGCGCTGAATGTCAAAGCCAACACTGGCTACCTGCACTGCAACGCAGGTAGAAGCACTACCAGGGTGCGCTGAGCGAGAGTTGACAAATGGCAAGTTCATTCCAAGAGGTGTCAAGACCCAGGAAGCTTCCAGAATCTTCCTCAATGACACTTGCCTCAGTGAATTCGACTATGATGAGTAAGAGGCTCTTAATCTCCAAGTGGAAGCAAGAACCTCCAAGTGGAATCAAGAACTGACAGAGGGAGAGGACACTAGTCAGATCTCAAGCTGACTCATCCTCTCTCCAAACATCTATATATGGATCTCTCCTCCATGAGATCTGGAGGCTGGAATTTTGTTATTGCAAAGAATTGCTGTTGGTTTGAGATTGGAATCATTGGGTGCTTAATGCTTTGAAGGGGGTGAAGATAGGAATTCAATTTGCTGGGAAGGAGATGCTGGATTGGAGCCCTCTGGGTTGTATCTCTTCCTGAACCTTGTTATTCATCAATAAAGCTATCTTGGTTTCTCCTATATGTTGATGTGTCTTTGATGTATGATTGCATTAGTGTATTTGGTTTATATCTAATCCTGAACTAGATATGAATATGAATCTATGTCTTTGTGTAGTGTTCTCTTCTTGTGATCTTGCAGAAACCTCTTGAAGCTGGGCGAGCGAGAAGGCAAGTAGCTGGGAACTCCCAAAGGGAAGAGAAACTGGATCGAGGGACAAACGGAAGACACCGGTTAGTCCATCTATCTCTCTTCATTCTTAATTCATAAAGGAAGAATACTAGAGTAGTTGTTTCTGTTTGTTGCTAAGGAACTGTCACACCTTAGGTGGATAGGATCGTCCTGCATAGGCATTTTTCCCCACAACAAATTGGCGACTCCGCTGGGGAAAATCTGTTTAGTCATTTTATTTGTGTTTCCATCATTGTTTGTTTCATAGACTCAACAGCAACCATCGAACTGCATCTGCTATTCTCAGATGCAAAGTAGACAGCTGCTGCTTTGATCCAATCACTGGATTTGTCTATGATCTGAACAGTGGACTCACAAATGATTTGATGATCCTTTGTGATAGATCTTAGTACCCCCTCAAAGCATCCCTTTGATTGTACCTTGCTTGTTGCTTTGATTTGGCCTAAAACTGTAGATTAAATAGCAAACTGTGACCCAGAACCCAGTGAGAAACTCTCGTTTCTCCTTCAGCGCAGACCCTGTGAAGAGGTTCTACATTTCAACGTAGGTCCCGTGAAGGATACCTGCGCTGAATGTCAAAACCCCTGTGTTGAGGTTGCGCTGATCCAGTTAGGCCTTGTGCAGCTGGGGTTCTCTGCTCTGTTTTGCCTTGTTTTGATCTCTGATTTTTGCAGCCTGTAACCAGCATAGGTACCAGTCTGATAACTCCTTTTCTCTGCTTAAATTCCGCCTCCTTTTGTACAAAAAGACTGTGAGTGTTTTTATGTGTTTGTGGCATCATTTACAGTTTTCCTTTGCAAGAGTGAAATAGTCATCCTGTAGCCTTGATTCAGATCTGTTGATTGTGATCTCAGGAGAGAGTTCATTGGTTGTTTGCAGTTGATTTTACATTTACTTTTGCTTTTGGTTTGAGTTTGTCTCTTTTAAGTGTCGAAACAAGTATTCATTTCAGAAATCGTTAAGTGTTGTAATCTCTTCTACCCTCTCTGATTTCGGAAAAGTAAACTTGTTTGTATTTGTCATTTAAAAGCAAATTCAAAGTTGTACAAAAAGCTTTCTTTGTAGGCATCAATACTAAGAAAGCGGAAAACAAACACCTGCATTGTGCATTTGCATCTTGATAGTTTGCATGCTTGATTTAGGGAAAGTGCATTAGAAGTGTGCTGATTGCTCTTTGAGAAAAGATGGTGTCTTTATTTTCCCTTTGTAGCTAGGATTTTCATAAGTTGAAAAGATATAAAGCTTGCTTATCATCTTTAGACTGCATTTAGGAATTTGTATCATACATCTCGTGGTGAACCTCAAAAGGCAAACTTCTAAAAAGATCAACCTAAAATAAATTGAATGAACTTAACAACGCTTTGCAACATAACGCACAACATAGAGGTCTAGGCTAGAGACGTGTTCCGGCGTCGTAAAGCCTGGTGACTATCGATCTCGTTGATGGTGGGTGATTCCTCCTGAGGGACGATAGCGCCAGTACGGATTGTGCTCCCACATACCGTCGCGTATATATTGGGAGACCCCTATAGGCATAAAACCTTTATCCTTAGGAAGCCGTGTCGGCCGCCCTACTGATCGCAATGCACTGAACACAGCATTCAGGAAGATCGACCGCCCGTACCTTAAAAAGTATTCTGCGGTTTTGCGAAAAGTTTGGCACACCCTCTACCTAGAACTCCAGAGCAGTTCCTTTTGGCCTTTTTCAGACTCTATAAAGGAAAAAGTCCATCCGAGCATTTGTCACTTCGGGCTCGTTAAAACATTGAAGGAGACTAGAGTCATCTTTAGCTTTTTCTCGACTCTTTAAAATTGAAAAAGCAAGTTGTGTCTAAAGCGTCGTTAAAATTTATTTTAAACGGAACAATCACCCCTATTCCTGTGTTGATCTTTAGGTTGAGAAAATGGAGCACACCAACCAAGGAATTCCCCTTGGTGGAAATCCTAGTCCCTTCTGCTCTTGGGGAGATGTTGGTGCGCCCCATATGGCCACATTGCCACTTCCAGGACTGACAATTGGCCTGACGGTCTAGCTCTTTTCAACCAATGTCGTTCAGAACACCACTATTCCTGAATAGTCGAATCAACAGTTAGACCAGACCAGAGTTGCCCACCAGCCTTCTACTTCATCTAATTCTTCCTCTCCTCCTTCCTCTTCGCTTGACAGAACTGGTAAAACAAAAAACCAAGTTCCTAAGGAGAAGAAGGAAAAGAAGAAGAAAGAGAAGAAGAAGAAAGAGCCAAAAACGACTGGGGGCAAACAAGTGTCGTCTGACAAAAATCCACACACAGCACTGACTAGGCCTAAATCGCCATGTGTCATATGCAAGGGAGACCACTTCCACAGAGATTTTCCCTGCATCCCTCAGATACTAAGGGACTGGTCCCCCCGTTTGCACAATTCGGTGGCGTCAACCTCTGATAGCCATGTTGACAGCTCACCATCAACTAGTGAAAGTGAAGTCACAGGACAGAGAGGGAAATTTAGATTTCCCTGCAAACTGTGTGAAGGCGACCATGCCATCCACCGTTGTCCCTTCTTAGATGAGGCTAAAAGAGTTGTGGAAGATCGCCCGGTTTTACCAGTGAAACTTCCTCTTGGATATCAAAAACTCTTGCCAAGTCCTTCACCAGTTGAGAACCCGGCTGGCCCGCTCAGGTGGTCAGCCGAAGCACCTATCATTGAAGATGAACCGTTTGAATCCATACCTGACGAAAGTCAAAAGGTTGAGGCGGCAGTTGACCCGGTTTTGCCTTCAGAGGCTCTATCTTTGAATGATACCATCACAAAGGAGAATAAAGACGACACCGTCCAAATTCTCTTCATCAACACAGACTCCGATGAACAAGGGGGCAATTTGCCCATTCCTTTATCGCAGGAAGGAACTTCGTCAGAGTCATATCCGGCCGTCTATTCGGTCCCACCACGAAGCAACCTAGTTGTCTCGTTCGACTGGAACCAACTAGGCAGACCCCGTTTTCCAGCAAGCATACCATTCAGAATTATCGTTCAAATATACAGAATGGTAATGGCTGGCACCATCATTGATGAGGGGGCATCTGTGAGTATCCTTTCCTCTATTTCTTGGAAATCGCTTGGTTCGCGAGCGCTTTTGCCTGAAATGAGAAATCTGACAGGCTTCGATAAAGGAACCAGTCGACCTTTAGGGATCCTCCCCAATGTGCCTATCACATTGAAAGGGAAGATCGTTCAAATGAACGTGATGGTCATTCAAGGAACCTTGTATTATAACCTACTCCTTGGACGAGACTATATATATTGCATTGGAGCCATCGTCTCCTCACTCTTTAGAGTAATGTGTTTTTCGCACGAAGGAAGAGTGGTCAAGCTCGTGGACCAGCTTTCATTTCTCGGATCACGCATCGCAAATAGTCATATACCATCCCTAAATGGTCTCTTCATGCAAGAAATGTCTCAACCCACGGTCCGTCCTCCTGATGAGCGCGAGTAATCCGGGAGGATATGACTGGAACCCAGGGGCATGCGTCCTGGTCTGCTTCGGCAGGAAAACTTTGGGTATAGAGTAGGTTTCCGCGGGAGAATATGACTAGTCTGTACCCCGCCCTTGCTGGAGAGGGGTTATTCTAGAATAAGATTCTTTTGTCAAAGTTATGTGTTTGGCGCTCGTTGTCATTCACCTTTGTCTATCTCGGTAGACACCGCCGAAGAAATGTTTTGTTTGAAAGATTAACGAGACAATCTTTGGGTAACCTGAAAGAGGTAGGCCTCTCCCGGTAAAACAAATGTTTTATTGGACTAAGAAGGGGTAACCTTGAAATCGTACTTTATGCCTGGGGGCATGCAAACCTTTTGGAGTGCAAGCAAGGGGCGGCTATTTAATTTTTAAATTTTTAGGTCCTCCCTTTAAAACTGTAGGTCTAACCCTTTAAACTCGTAGGTGATCCGGATTTAAACAGGAACGCAATAGATTACAGAGATAACCATAAATACAGAGATGCGATAACCATAAAAACAGAGATGCAGCGGAAATAATACTTCATTTCATTACTGTAAAATACTGAATACAACCAGAAATGGAAAGAAACCAGCTAGGGCGATGGTAGCTTATCTCTGAGAAGAGATGTGGCGGCTACATGCCTCTGAACTGTTCCGAACTGTATTACAATGAGGCTCGAAGGCCTATTTATTGTTGAGAAACAATGGAAAACCCTTCACATCCCGAAACCTAACCCTAGAAGATGAAACGCCAAATTGTGGGCCCCGTTTGGGTAAATTGGTACATCAATTTCCCGGGGTCGTAACTTTCGCATACGATCTCCGTTTGACGCGTACGATAGCTCGTTAGAAAGATCTATCCGAGTACTACCACTTTGGGAGGCAACATTGGTCTACGACCCATGTTGCCCCAGAATCCCAAAAAAACGTCGTTTAGGGCCTCAAAACGGCTCCGGAAGTTCAGGACCCGAAAAACTGCTAAAAATAGTAAGTTGTGCTACAATTTAGGAAACTGAAAAGACTGAAAGAGACAGTTGTGGGGGTCCAAATGGGTTGGTGGGTGGCCACCAACATCCACCTGGATCATTCCTCCCCCCTTAGGAAGCAATGGTCCCCATTGCGTTGAGTTCCTCCATCTGCTGAACTTGTCCTGCAATCTCTGATGTGTCCAGTGATGGTGGGAAGCATGGTCGACGATGGTCCACATTGAACACTCGGTGCAAGCGAAGGAATGGAGGAATGTTGTGCTCCAAAGCATTGTTCCCCATAGCCTTGGTACTGCTGTAATGACCATGTCGGAGTGATTTGAGCTTCTGATGGGTTCTGGTAAGGCGTTCTTTCTGTCGATGCAACCAGACTTTGTTGCCCACCTGAAACTTGTGTGGTACCCATGTGGGTGAGGAGAAGTTGTTCCTGTGTTTTGTCATGACCGTATCCCTTTGCTGCTGCTGCTGCATGAAGGAACCCTTTACAGGGGTCATGGATGTAACAACAATCTTCCCCTTATTTTGGGAGTGAACCAGACAAATGAATTTCCTGGTCTGCGATATGAGCTTGCTGCCTTTCTTAGTAGTGATCAGATGTGTGGCAGTAGGTGGAGCTACCTCTGGTATCCTGTATAATGAATCACCCAAAGAAATAATGACAGCGCGAGGCCTTGACTCATACACAGCATGTCGCCTCCACAAGTATGGCTGGCCTAATAATACATCACAAACATCCAGAGGTGTAACATCACACAATACCTCGTCTGTGAAGGGCTTGATGCTGTATGGAAGGCGGCACTGCTGGCGAACTTTCAGATCTCGTCCTTCATGAAGCCACCCGATACTGTACGGCTGCGGGTGTGGTGTAGTCGGTAGGCCCAACCGCTTCACGACCTCTGCTGAAACCAGGTTCTTT
Organism: Pinus tabuliformis; assembly: GCA_031772625.1. Classification (NCBI taxonomy): domain Eukaryota; kingdom Viridiplantae; phylum Streptophyta; class Pinopsida; order Pinales; family Pinaceae; genus Pinus; species Pinus tabuliformis. The sequence goes on along the minus strand of CM062815.1, from coordinate 78,994,008 downwards.
TGGCTACCACTGTCGACAATGAATCGCAGCGGTGAACCCTTCACCCACATCTGTGAGTGGAAAAGACGCTCCCCCTCCTCTGGATCTTCGGGCTCATTTTTCTTGATCTTGGCAGTGGCAACAGTGGCGCTGGGATCCGCATCAATGATCTGCTTCCCTTTTCCATTCCCTTGTCGGGTTCTGGCTCAGGGTCGGAACATGCATCTGATTCGGAAGCCTTCAACTCGGCCACCAGCGACTGCTTGGTCCGACACTCACTTGTGTTATGAGTGGGACTCTTGTGGAACTCACACCACTTTCCTGTGTCCTTCTTCGGCTTCGTGGTGTTGTTCTTTTCTTGCGGCTTCGACGGGTTGTCTTGGGTCACCCCGCCTTGGCTTTGTCCTTTGGGCTTTGGATTTGCAGATCCAAAGTCTCGCTTCTTTGTTTGAACTTTTGCTCGATTTTGACAGCGTATCGGTATGCTGTGCCAAGTGAGGAGATGTTCAAGAACACCATCTCTTCCTGGATGTATCTATGCAGGCAGCCACGGTATTTGAGTACCAGATGCAGCTCAGAATCTTTGATACCCAACTGTGTGCGAAGGGTATGAAATGTTTGTGAATCTGTGCAACTCTGGCACATCTTGGTCTCGTCCCTGCCGCAGTGTGGTCCATTTGATGTATTTGTCCTCATAGCTTCCGACAGGGTAATACTGCTCCTTGATGGCATCCCGAAAGTCATTCCAAGTGGGTGCGGCTGAAAATAGTGAGCCTGTACTTTCGTCCTTCTGCTCGCAGTAGGTTTCCCACCAGTCCTTGACGTGGGGTGCTGCTTTGAGAAGAGCGAAAACAATCTTTTCCCGACTTGAAAATTCATGAACAGAAAAATACCCATCTAGCAGATTTAACCATTTATCTACGGCATCTGCGTCTATTTGACCCTCGAAGATGGGGATTTCAAAATTAACTTGTACCTTGAAGGGTGTGGCGTTTCCAGAGTCGCTTTTGGAAGCCGATGCGTCGCCTCTGGGTAGCCGCTGAAGAATCTGCGCAAAGCTATCCATCATCGCGTTCCTTTGCCGCTCGAGCGCTTCTTCGAGCAAGATTTTGATGGGATCTCCTGCCCCCTCGTCTTTCTTCTCGTCCGCCATGGGAGGTCGTCGGGATTTGCGAGGCTGGTCTTGCAAAGGTTCGACCAGTTCAAGCCCTAACTCCTTATATCCCGACCTCGTTGGGGACATGCAAAGAAAAACAGAGAAAAAGCAGACCGCTCTGATACCACTGATCCGGATTTAAACAGGAACGCAATAGATTACAGAGATAACCATAAATACAGAGATGCGATAACCATAAAAACAGAGATGCAGCGGAAATAATACTTCATTTCATTACTGTAAAATACTGAATACAACCAGAAATGGAAAGAAACCAGCTAGGGCGATGGTAGCTTATCTCTGAGAGAGATGTGGCGGCTACATGCCTCTGACTGTTCCGAACTGTATTACAATGAGGCTCGAAGGCCTATTTATTGTTGAGAAACAATGGAAAACCCTTCACATCCCGAAACCTAACCCTAGAAGATGAAACGCCAAATTGTGGGCCCCGTTTGGGTAAATTGGTACATCAATTTCCCGGGGTCGTAACTTTCGCATACGATCTCCGTTTGACGCGTACGATAGCTCGTTAGAAAGATCTATCCGAGTACTACCACTTTGGGAGGCAACATTGGTCTACGACCCATGTTGCCCCAGAATCCCAAAAAAACGTCGTTTAGGGCCTCAAAACGGCTCCGGAAGTTCAGGACCCGAAAAACTGCTAAAAATAGTAAGTTGTGCTACAATTTAGGAAACTGAAAAGACTGAAAGAGACAGTTGTGGGGGTCCAAATGGGTTGGTGGGTGGCCACCAACATCCACCTGGATCAGTAGGATTAGTCGTTTCCGAACTTGCATAACGAAAGGATGCGGGGCATAGCTTTGGTAAGGCGCAAGCTCCATAAAAAATGGAATCTTACATGAGACATTCTTATCATATGACTGGATTGATCGAGCAGTTTTAGCACACAGTTCATGCTCGTTAAAAAATAAATGCAAGATCCGAGCAGTTTTAGCGCATAGTTCATGCTCGTTAAAAAATAAACATAAGATCGAGCAAATGTTTCCACCCGCGTTTAAGCTCGTTAAAAAATGAACTATCCCGGTAAATAACCACAGTGAATGTAATATCATCAGCCGTTAAAGCCTTGGTTGTGTTTGCACCATCACCTCCACTTTTCCATTGGCCGATCGTTCACCTCCATTTGATTGTTTACCCATTTTGAGGAACAGCTGCGAAGAGTGATTTCACTTAGCCATCCTTGTGACACTGCCGTGATTGGAAAATTCCAAGCCTTACCTGGAATCAGCTGCTAACCTATTTCATCACTCGTTCCTCAAAAGACGAGTCTTCTTTAAGCTCTTTTCATTTGACTCGTAAAATATGAAAATATTGCCGAGTTTTGGCCTTCCAGCTCGTTAAAGCGACCGGAAGAGCTATCCCTCCTCTAGATTTTAATCTTTTTGGACCTGAGGGATTATTGCACAAAAAGATCAAGCGCTTGTTTTATTCGGCTCGTTAAAACTATCGAAAACTCATCCCTTCTGTATTGTTTTATACTTTTTCAGACCTAAGGGATTAGATGACGAAAAAGGACTTTTGGAGTTAACTTTATGTACCTTTTCAGACTCTCTAAAAATGAAAAGGACCGAGTTATCTTTGTCGTTAGACTCGTTAAAATCATTAAATAGCGACAAACTTGTCTTTAGACAAGAACGAGTTTCACTATCGCTAGGCTCGTTAAAACATAGCGATGGGCTTGCCCGAAGGGCAAGTTATAGAACAAGCATATGTTATCCTCCTCAAGCTTGACAAAAATAAAGAGGTACTAGTCAGCAATGACTGGGGAAAAATTGGGAGAAACTCAAGAAAACTTTGATGGTAGCAAGTCGCTCTTGAACATGACGCTTTTCCTCCGTACCACAATTGGGTTGGGTTGTTTCATTCACCGGTCACATCACCATGGTCTTGCCATACCATCCATATTTGGGGTAATGCTACCGATCCATCACATCAGTGTCGCCATATGTTCAAGAGAAGTCATTCAGAAAAGTCAACCGTGTCCCATCCACTGCCGTACATTATCCTTCATCCTTTCATGACCGCCACCCTGAATCATATGTCACAGATCATTTTCACCTCCATCAAAATCATTAGCTCCGTTCCGTGTCATTGATGTGGGATTCATTAAGGCCCTCCTTTGACGGTCTCTTCTTGTCGACATCAGCTCATTATCCAAGAAGTTGATCTAGGAACAACCCCTTCAGTACTTTGAAGCTTGCATGCCTCAATGGCAAGTTTCTCACTTCCGGCGATAGGTATACATCAATGACCTCTGACCGAAAGATTTTGCGTGGTGTTCGATGCCAAGTCCTTTATTCACACCATGTGAATTGTACTGCAGTACCTTGAGGGTCATTATCATTATCGGTGATTCCTCTCGCGCTTGTTAACGGTTTACCTCATTGACCGGTAATCAAGCGATGTCTTTCCATGTTCGACTTCAGAACATTTCTCACATGGATCGACTTGTACTTAGAGTGAAGATCGAACGAGTTTGAAGACCCGGATCTAGTTTCATCCATCCGGGCTGCGATATATATTCAGGAAAGATAAAGACATTGACATGTACATCATTGCAGCAGATAATCATCCTACTCAAAGGATGATAATTTCATCAAAATTATCAGTTTACCACAAGACGATTGTCTATTCTATGTACAGAAAAATGAATTTATAAAGCTGAGCATGGGGATGCCCGCCTCAGCTAGATCATGAAAGCAGTATGAAAAATAATGTATTGTATTGTATCTTATTATAGGTCTCCTCCCAGCATTGGATGAACTTCGGATCCTCCTGATAAAGCATTTCACCCGATAAACGGCCTCATACTTTAGGGGGAAACTGTTATAGACATTTTTGTGCCTTACAACTATAAGCATGAAATGTCCATAATCTAAGGGATCCAAAGTCCCTAAACATGTTGTTCCTACCCCTAGAGGAACAAGGCTAACAAACCACAGCAATTCACAGAAGTTCTCCACCAGAAACTGCTCAAAAACAAGTCAATTCAGGATCAATTCAGTGGCTCCACTAGCTGTCTGCGCTGAATGTCAAAGCCAACACTGGCTACCTGCACTGCAACGCAGGTAGAAGCACTACCAGGGTGCGCTGAGCGAGAGTTGACAAATGGCAAGTTCATTCCAAGAGGTGTCAAGACCCAGGAAGCTTCCAGAATCTTCCTCAATGACACTTGCCTCAGTGAATTCGACTATGATGAGTAAGAGGCTCTTAATCTCCAAGTGGAAGCAAGAACCTCCAAGTGGAATCAAGAACTGACAGAGGGAGAGGACACTAGTCAGATCTCAAGCTGACTCATCCTCTCTCCAAACATCTATATATGGATCTCTCCTCCATGAGATCTGGAGGCTGGAATTTTGTTATTGCAAAGAATTGTTGTTGGTTTGAGATTGGAATCATTGGGTGCTTAATGCTTTGAAGGGGGTGAAGATAGGAATTCCATTTGCTGGGAAGGAGATGCTGGATTGGAGCCCTCTGGGTTGTATCTCTTCCTGAACCTTGTTATTCATCAATAAAGCTATCTTGGTTTCTCCTATATGCTGATGTGTCTCTGATGTATGATTGCATTAGTGTATTTGGTTTATATCTAATCTTGAACTAGTTATGAATATGAATCTATGTCTTTGTGTAGTGTTCTCTTCTTGTGATCTTGCAGAAACCTCTTGAAGCTGGGCGAGCGAGAAGGCAAGTAGCTGGGAACTCCCAAAGAGAAGAGAAATTGGATCGAGGGACAAACGGAAGACACCGGTTAGTCCATCTATCTCTCTTCATTCTTAATTCATAAAGGAAGAATACTAGAGTAGTTGTTTCTGTTTGTTGCTAAGGCACTGTCACACCTTAGGTGGATAGGATTGTCCTGCATAGGCATTTTTCCCCACAACAAATATTACCCGACGTTTCCAACGCAGTGGATTGGTGTTCGACCTGGCGATTGTTCACCACTGCATGGATGCGATGAGCCTTCCCCAGATCCCCCACCATAGTTGCATTCTTAGTTGAGTTGGTATTACCTACCTTTTGAGGGAAATCCATCTTGTAGTGAGGACCTCCACAAGTCCAACACCCCCTCTTAGGAGCTTGGCTCCTCCTACTAACTGAACTGGAAGTTGGCTTGGAACTCTGCTGGAAAGAGCTAGACCGTTGGGATTGATGTTGAAGTGGTGTGACTTTGTGTTGTTGCATAGGTTAGTGCTGTTGTGGTTGACGAGTTTGTTGAGGTACCTTATGCGAATGCTGAGTTGGATGCCTATATGGTGTTCTTTGATTTCCTGTTGACAACTTTTGATGATTGAGCAGAGGACCTCTTTGCAAATTTCTACGTTCCATACTGTTTCCACTTGGTACTCCTGATCTTGTGGGCCTTGTTGACTTAATAGGTCCACTACTCATGAACTCCTCCTCTGCAATGATTTCCCGCTGAACTACCTCGTGCAAGGTGCAAGGCATTAAGATTCTAATCTTCGCCCGAATGTTAACATTTAATCCATACACAAATTTGTTCACCTTGAGCCTTTCTGTGTTTAAATGAGGGGCATAATAGAGTAATTCCATGAAACGAGCCTCATATTCTGGTAGTGAGCGACTCCCTTGCTTTAATGCATTGAATTCATTTAGTTGCCTCTCAAGGAACTCCTATGACAGGTAATGTTCTCTAAATTTTTCTTCAAATAGTTCCCAAGTTACTTCTAATATATCCATCCCCAATTGGGTTAATAATTTCTTCCACCAAAGTAGTATGTTTCCCTTTAGCTGGAATATACCCATCTTTGCCTTCATATTTGAGGTGTAATCTCTCAGGGTAAAGCACATAGCCATGTTTTTTGAACATGCCTTTGCAGATTAACCATTCGTGGACCCCCAAAACTTTGGAAATTTTGCTTTTTCCAAATCTCGACGTACATCATTTCTTATAGTGTTTTGAGGTACTTTGTTTTGTATGACAGGTCCTCCATGTTCCCATTCCAAACGGTTTATTAATGCTTCAGACCATGTGTTGGAATGATCTCATTAAGTTCAACACTTCTCCAGTTGGTATATGTTTTGGTCTTGTGATGTTTTCCCCATCATTAGGTGGGGAGGTAGGAGTCAGTTGTTGTGGTGGTGCCATGTTGCACCCTTTAGTTGCACCATTTCTTCTTGTACCTCTTCTAACCATAGTTTACCAATGAATCCTGCCACAATTTAACAGGATTTTTCCTTATAAGATAAAAATAAATAAATAAAAATCAGATAAAAATAATAACCAACTTGGGTGGTTCTATAATTTACTATTATTTTATATACTTCCAAAGGAACAATCTATGCATTTATAAATTCTTGATTATATAATTCACCTATCAATTTCAAACATTCCAATAAGATTTAATCAAAGAATATCATCAATCTACTCCAATAGTATGCTTAGATTACATTATGTCATGTAAATGGTAGAGGTGGTTGGTAGCATTATCATGACATAAACTGAGAATGTCTTTAGTAAAAATAAAGAGAGAATACATTTGTAATGTTTTATGATTTTATGAGCTTAGCTATCAACAATTGTCAAAGGGATTGACCCAAATTCCAATCCAGTGCACACTGCCTTATTTCTCACAATCTCTAATGACCTTAGCTATCCACAAACACAAAAATATTGGATGTTGAAATTATATATCCATTGTGAAATCCCGCTTATATTGGCCATATTGAGTGGTGGTGACATATGCAACCACTTCACATTCAAAATAGAATAAGTTGGAACACTCGTTTAAGTTGAGGGGAGTTAAATCCAATTGTATCTAGACTATGTCATAACACCACTTGGTTTTGCATGGCACCATTGATCTCATACTTCCATTTAGCATGATTTTTTTTTTTTCAAACCAAAATACTAGCCACCAAATTTGTGAAATTACATAAAAAAATCTTATATAATTATCAAAATTTTAAGTTTTATTAAAATTTTATGTAGTTATCAAAATTTTATGTTTTGTTAAAATTTTATATAATTATCAAAATTTTAACAAAAATCTTAAATTTTTAATATCTACCTTGACTAAAATTACTGCCTGGAGCCCTATGGACAACACTTGCTTTAGTCTTCTTGGTCCAGATCAAAAGCCTTAAGAGAGAGTCTCTTAGTCCAAGCAGCAGAGAAACAAGCCCTAAGAGAGTCTTCTCCAGAGTATTTCAAGATTTCACTCATGAATGATTCTTCCACTCTCATACTTGAGTAAGCTATTGGCTGACTGGAGTAAGCAGAATGGGGTGAAAAAAGAGGTATACAACAATTCTGATTTTGCATGAAGATCATTCATTTTACTACAAAATGAATTCATTGGGGAGGGTGGACCAAAGATATGGACAAACCCAAGTGAAATCTGGTGTAGTGCACCTCATTTTGGGTGTGGTCCGATGGATGGGGTCCAATACTAATTTTATTTGTCAGGATGTCTGATATTTTCCAAACTTATTAAAAATGGAATGTGAAAGAATAAAATGAATTAATAAAAAAGATAAATACATAAATAAAATAATATAATTTATATTTTATTGATTATAGAGTTCTTAATTTCTCAAAATCATTTTATATATAAACTTAAAGAATATGGTTTTTTTTTTTTTTTTTTTTTTTTAACTTAAAAAACATTACACCTAGAATAATTCTCAAAAGTATATCATTCTGTTCGAGATTAGACCATAAAATATGGAGACAAAATCTCCCACCTAACCCTCAAAAGATACATCAATTTCATAAAGTGAATAAACCACTGTGTGAAAAGGATTGAACAAAACTAGCATCAAACAAAATGAGCATCAAAATAAAACAAGCTTCAAATGAAATGGCCTTGAAATAGCCATAACTTGAATTGAAATTAATTGAAGCGTGAATTGCATAGATATTTTGTAAGAGGATGGAAGATTGAAATGTAGAGACAAAGATATTTAGCCACACAATGTCAATTATATTTTCCAATATGTCGATCACATTTTTGAAAAATTATGAAAAATGGGAAACACGCAAGATTGGAGTAACGAAAAAAAGAATATAAAAATATATGGTGGAAACTAAATACATATGACCCGAGTGGTATATGTTGATCCCTAATTTGGAACATATTTATTGTAAAGTTGTTTTGTATTAAAAGCACTGTAAATGTTTATTTTGTGTCAAAAGCATTGTACATATATACTCTAACACCATGTTTCTGTGTAGTTAATTCTTCGTTTCAGTAAACAAGAATTTAGATGGAAGGAAAATGCATACTATAATCGGAAATGGTTAAATTAAATAAGAAAAGACTCTACAAGGGAATCTAAGGATTCCGATTGAAATAATATTTATGTACAGTAAATTAGGTTTGGTTAATAAAAACATTTTCAATTTAGATTTGCTTTTATGTTTAATAAAAATTTCTTTTAGTTGACTTAGTATTACTCAGCAATAAATTATAATATAATTAACTTAAATTTATATTTACGCCGTAAGGCGTTCCCTCTGAGAGGAACTCCCCTCCATGCCGCGGTGTCTCGTTATGAGCCCTTAGATTAGACGATGGAATAAATTCCAGCCATTAGATCGTCGGTAAAAAATGTGAGACTTCGATCGAGTTGTCTATTTCTCAGGTTTTTTTTTCACCTACCATCTGTTTTTAGCGTGCCAACCAGCCATTAACATCTCTCCGGGGTAGCAATGATGTCGTAAGAACTAGCAATCTAGATACAGCACGTGTGCAGGGAAGCTTTGCTGTTGAATCCAAGCCTGTACAATACAGACAGTTCGCTTATGATAGCTTATTTCTTTTTAATTTTAATTTAATTCTAATAAAGATAATAAACGGATGCGTGCCAACCAGCCATTAACATCTCTCCGGGGTAGCAATGATGTGGTAAGAACTAGCAATCTAGATACAGCACGTGTGCAGGGAAGCTTTGCTGTTGAATCCAAGCCTGTACAATACAGACAGTTCGCTTATGATAGGTTATTTCTTTTTAATTTTAATTTAATTCTAATAAAGATAATAAACGGATATCAGAAGTTGTAAAAATTTGTTTTGGTGATTTGTTCAATTCACCTGACTCTTGGGATCTTTCGTTGGTTCACATGATATTATATATGGAGACATGGCTACAGCTGAGAGGAGAAATTGATCCGAGTGGAAAGACCATCGGTTTTCCAAACTATTTCAATTATGGTTCTCACTATACGTGCTGCAAAGACAGAGAAAACCACTGAACTATACCGTTCCATAATTCATGTAGATTTTGAGCGTTGTATCAAAGAGGTCTATGCATTAACCTGACCAGCTTGAACTTGAGAGAAAAATCTACTCGTTAAATATCTAAAGGTTACAGAAGTAGTTAAATTGGATTATAATCAAGATATGGCTGAGCAGGACTTTTGGCAAAGTATTCTGGAGTATTGCACTGATGTGCAGGCTGCAATTCCTGGGCTGGAATCGGTGTCCAGGTTAGTTGTTGCGATTTGAACAAAAAAGTTACTAGCACTACTGAAATTTCATGAACTAGAACTTATAATTAAATTGATATCTTAAACCATACAGCTTCTATATTTCTAATTAATTATAAAAATGTCTTCCTGATCCATCACATTATCACATTAATATATTGTTAGTTGATTACCTTACATCATCATTATTTATTTTTTTTGGCAGGAATTCCGAGCTGATTGATATTACCCAATTCTCAGAAGATCTAAACAATGTAGACGATATCTTCGAAGCAAAAGGTCTTCTGGATCCCGCTGACTCTATTCCAAGCCTTTGTGAGTCTTCAGACATAACAGATCCGGCTTCTTCGATCCAGGTTGGGCTGAAGCTTTTGTTGCCAGGTTCATGCTTTTTCCGTCCACGTTGATGCTTTTGTTGTGAGGTTCATGCTTTCTTCGTCCACCATACTTTTGTTGCCAGGTTCATGATTTTTCCGTGCAGGCTGATGCTTTTGTTGCCATGTTCATGTTTTTCCCGTCCACGCTGGTGCTTTTGTTGCCATGTTCATGTTTTTTCTGTCCACCTTGCGCAGATGCTTTCGTTGGCAGGTTCATGCTTCTTGCCTTCACGCTGATGCTTTTTCCGTCCACGTTGGGCTGATCCTTTTGTTGCCACGTTCTTTTTTTGCGTCCACATTGGGGTGATGCTTCTGTTGTCTTTTTTTCTTTCAATTAAAGCCTTTTTCGAAGGGAAATATCCAACGCATAATAGGGCTTCAATTCATGTTTTTGCTTGTTTTGGTTACTCATTATTATATGGATGTGGAATTTATAATTCAGTTTCTATTTATTTTCCATTTTTACATTTTATTTATTTTTTTTGGATGTTTGAAATAGGGTGGTGAAAGGCTTCAAGATTGGAGAGTTGGAGAGATATATTATGTTATTTATTTTTTTTTTATTTTATTTAATAGTTGTTATATAAAATTTAATGGATATTAATATAATATTTTATTTAAAATTGTAAAGCAATATGTATGTAGGGTAAGTATCTTGATAAATATGCAAAAATATTTTTAATAAGTTTTAAAAAGGGCAAGTGGATTTGCGTGTGTGCGAATCTTTATAATGAATTATGCAATTTGGTCTTGATAGGGTCTTTGGTCTTGATAGGAATATAGGAATTAGTGTAGCCATATAAATGAAATGGCTAGCAAACTCAAATGAACATCAAAGCACACATGCCATGATATATTCACATAGCCAACCCAAAAAAACATCATGAACATCTTAAAACTCCTAATTAAATTTGTATTTAAAACTCAGAAAAATTGTCTTCCATAAAAAAAATTATATTTATTATTGGAATAGGATTCTTGTCCATTTTACATTTTACTTATTTAAGAAAGAAACTTACGTAGTGCTTTTAGAAATGTAACTGAATATCATTTATCAACCCTAACGTAGATGGATTTAAGATTTTTGAGATTTAACTGCCTATGGGGTAGTTGGGTGAATGAGATTTTTTTAAACCAATTTGTGTAAATTGCAAGTCATATATTTCTATGAATTATTATTTAGTATTTACATTTCTCAACTATCACTACTCTTCCATTTTTGTAGTTGGCTGAGTGAAAAACATTTTTTTGTGCTGTAGAAGACTTGAACATTTTTTTAGCACGTGAGCTTTCCCTCTTTTGCATGGCTACTATTCTCAATGTCCCAACTTGATATGGCTTGGCTTTTTGAAATTTATGATTTTTTTTTCCTACCCACATTTTGGTTCCATCTTAGGTATGTGTTTAATAGTTTTCTCAGGTTATGCATTTCACCGTGAACATTACACGTGCTTAAATTAAAAGCCAATTGAATTAACTTGATTGTGTTTTCCTATTTAATATTCATGAAAACTATTGTGGTAGTCAATGCTCATTGTAGACCTTGATATTAAGGAAATGAACTCAGTTGGTTATAGGAAGAATGTTGGTTTAGGTATATATTCTTGGTGATTGATGAAGTTGTCTTGTTTGTTAGTATTTTCCTCATTTTTTGGGGATTCATTTATTCAATTCTAGTTGTTTGAATTAAAATGAACAACTAAGCTACATTATCAGCTTGAAGCAACATTTTCAATAATTAACGATTTCCCTTATAATTTACAAAAAGTAATGGTAACAAATATCCTTCATACAATGCTATTAGGTTGATACCATGCAATATTGAGGCATGATAGATTACAAATAATTTCAAACCTTTTACTATGTAGATAAAGTACAATGTTTGGTAATTTCACACAATTTTCTACATAGTGTTATAAGTTAGTTCAACATTTATCTTTGATCATTGATTACCCGTAATAAAAGTTTCCATGTCATGACTACATATATTCCTTGCATGGCAAAACCTAAAATTTTGTTATGTTGTCATCTTCAATAGTTAATGTGTTGCATTGAAGCATTATGATTAAATGAGTTAATGTGTTGCATCGAAGCATTATGATAAAATGTTCTTCCTTGTTGTCTCAACAAGAGCATATATTTTTGTGGTGTTTTCACAATTAGTTGTTAGCATCCTTAGATGTATTCTTTCTTTTCTTCTTTTAGGTTCTTTTTTTGTGGTTTTCCTCACCAGATATGCTCTTTTTTCAAAACAAGAGCAAAATCTTTTGTTCTTTGAAATAGAAGAAATTATATTTCGTGCTTAGCCCTTCATCTATGCTCAATGGGAAATTCAAAACAAGTGAAAACTAACAAATAAAATCCACCTTAGTATGTCTTACATTATGATACTTATTTTAATTTTTAGTTGTTTGAAATTGCCACAAAAGTAATAAAAAAAATCACCTTAGCATGTCTTACATTATGGTACTTATTTTAATTTTTATTGGCCTGAACAGTAGAAATTTTCACCACAAAATACTTAACTTAGTTTTCATGAAAATTTCGCAATACTAGAAATGGTTACATATTTAGCACTTTGGCTATGCATGATGGAAAATTCAAAACTAAGAAAAACAGATATCTAGGTATGGGTTACTTATGGTACCACTTTTAATTTTCATTGTGTTTCAAACAAGCTAGAGGAGTACTAGATTTTAGTAAAATATGTTTGAGTTAGTCTTCGCGAACTTAATATATTTTGGAACTTTTTTAGATTGTCACACCCTTTTTTTATTAACCTTCAAACTTGGTATTCGAAATGAAATTTATTTACAGTTCTAGGGATTGAGAAGGAAAAAGGTATCTCTTACCTTTCTTAATTTCTTTACTGCGAATATTGTTTGACTATATCATACCAATTTTTATTTATTTTGTTGAGGTTAGGTTTTTTGTATCATTAGTTGCTAATGAGTAGATATTTGTGAAGCCATTTTCTAGAAAGTGTTAGGGAATTAATTAATTCACTAGAAATATTATAACTCTAAATATTGAGAGTGATAACATTATTTGAATTATTATATATATGTTTGTGATTTTGCAAATGTTTTATGTATTTATGTTTGATATTTTGAATTCAAATTGTCTAAGCTTGTGTTTACTTGAATTGCATGTAACATTATTTGAATTTGTATATATATGTTTGTGATTTTGCAAATGTTTTATGTATTTATGTTTGATATTTTGAATTCAAATTGTGTAAGCTTGTGTTTACTTGAATTATATGTATATGTCACTTGTTTTGACAGTGTGTTTAGTTGATGTGTGTGTTTGCTCGTTTGAAATTGCTTATATATGAGTGGTTTTGACAATGATTATTTTCTTTTGTATTTGGACACGAAATTGTATATTCTGTGTTTGCTTATTTAAACTTGTATTTTGTATGTTTATTTTATTGAAACTTCATATATACGTGAATCGTTGTATGAATGTTTATTTACAAATATCTGTATGTAATTTGAAATTGTAATCATGTGTTTGTTGTATTGAATTATGAATTTGAATGTGCATGTATAATGTAGATTTTAATTTGTATATTACGAAATTACTTTTATTTAAAGTTGCATAAGAATATTTTATTGTTTTCTTTTATTGACATGAAATTGTATGTTGTGTGTTTAGTTGAATTTGTATATTGTATGTTTATTTATTTTAACTTGTACTTTGTATGTTTCTTGATTTGAAATTGGATATATGTGTGTGTGTGTGTTTATTTATTTTAACCAAATACAATTAAAAAAGAAAAAGAAAAAATAGAAATCTAATTATAATTAAAACTCATTATAATAAATAAACATTAAAATATTATACACTAAAAATATAAGACTTAATTAAATCTATATAAAATACACATGTTCAAGTTTATAATAAAATCCATGCCTAATACAAATCAACATAACAAACAAAAGCATTCATTAACAAAACACTTGGTAAACAAACTTAATCAATTTGAAATAAACAAGATAAAATATACAATTTCAAATGCAACGGAATATAAAATTTAAACATATACATTCACAAACATTGACAAAGCCACCTACACATACAAACATTTGACAAAACATATTCTCGCATGTTTATGCAATTTTAGAAAACACCTAGAATACAAATTTAAATAAGCAAATATACAATTTTAAAATTTTAAATATCAAACACAAAATACAATTTCAAATACAAAAACACATAATATACAATTCCAAATAAGGAAACACATATCATACAATTTCAAGTCAATACAAAGACAAACACTCAAACATGCCATTGCAGCATTAAATAAGCAAACGCACAATATACAAAGTAAAAACCTACACACTATTTACAACTACAAAATTAATTACAATCACAATTCAATACAACAAACAAACACAATATTACAATTGTATGTTGTGTGATTATTTGAATTTGTATATTGTATTTTTGTTTATTTTGACTAGTACATTGTATGTTTCTTTATTTGAAATTTGATATCTATGTCTGTGTGTGCGCGCTTTTATTTATTTTAACCAAATACAATTAAAAAAGAAAAGAAAAAATACAAATTTCATTATAATTGAAACTCAATATAATAAATAAACATTAAAGTATTATGCAATAAAAATATAAGACTTAATTAAATCTATATAAAATACACAGGTTCAAGTTTACAATAAAACTCATGTCTAATATAAATGAGCATAACAAACACAATCATTCATTGACAAAACACTTAGTCAACATACTTAATCAATTTCAAATAAACAAAAATACAATATACAATTTCAAATGAAATGGAATATAAAATTTAAAGACATACATTTACAAACATTCACATTTACATATCTTTACTATCTCGTAAAATGCAAGTTGAATGCTAATCATGCCAGAGTCCAGTGATTCTTTGGAAACTCATGTAGCAAATGGGTGATTGGTGTGCCCTGCATGACAATGCTACCCTGCGTTTATTAATAAGCTTTATCGTTGTATTGAACTCTTATATTTGGGTGAGTGGTTTGACTCTATTTATCAAGTATCTTTATTCTTTGTTCCACCTTATTGTAGAGCATTTCTTAACGTAATTGCTGTTCAGCTTTTTGAATGCATGTGAAACTAAAGTTGCCATCTTGTTCCCTTCTATCCATTGTATAAGACTTGTGTAACTGGTTCTGTTTCCTTGGTTGAGTGCAGGTTTCAGTTGATCAAATAAAATCTGCAAATAAGTACACTGATGACACCATCTATGCTGGAGAAAAACTTATAATTCCTTGAGAGGGATATGGGAGCTCAGATTATATTTGAAAGTTTGAGATTATATTTGAAAGTTTGTAGTATAGGTTGTCATGGAATGTGTATGCAGTAATTTGCACAACAGCCTCAAGTCCCCAGTCTTGTTTAGATATAAGAGATCGGCCAGTCCAGTTTGAGTTTTGGATTGTTTATGGTAGGTTATCTATCACAAATTTTAAGGAAATATGTGATAAGCCAGTTGGAAATGTATTTGTTTTGTTTATACAGATTTCGTTTAGATTTGTTACTCAGGGGCATGATGTCATGTTCTAGAGATACCCTGTCCATGTATCTTTACTATCTCGTAAAATGCAAGTTGAATGATAATCATGCCAGAGTCCAGTGATGCTTTGGAAACTCATGTAGCAAATGGGTGATTGGTGTGCCCTGCATGACAATGCTACCCTGCGTTTATCAATAAGCTTTATCGTTGTATTGAACTCTTGTATTTGGTGCCTCCACAATTATTAATTTCCAACCCTTATTGCGATGTGAATGATTAGTATTTGTCATTTTGTATGCATAACAAGCTTTAACTTCTTTTGATAATAAAAAATGGTTATTTTCCAATGCTTAGCCCTTCATCTATGCTCAATGGGAAATTCAAAACAAGTGAAAACTAACAAATAAAATCCACCTTAGTATGTCTTACATTATGCTACTTATTTTAATTTTTAGTTGTTTGAAATTGCCACAAAAGTAATAAAAAAATCACCTTAGCATGTCTTACATTATGGTACTTATTTTAATTTTTATTGGCCTGAACAGTAGAAATTTTCACCACAAAATACTTAACTTAGTTTTCATGAAAATTTCGCAATACTAGAAACGGTTACATATTTAGCACTTCGGCTATGCATGATGGAAAATTCAAAACTAAGAAAAACAGATATCTAGGTATGGGTTACTTATGGTACCACTTTTAA
Source organism: Pinus tabuliformis (assembly GCA_031772625.1). Classification (NCBI taxonomy): domain Eukaryota; kingdom Viridiplantae; phylum Streptophyta; class Pinopsida; order Pinales; family Pinaceae; genus Pinus; species Pinus tabuliformis. Next base: position 78,977,799 of record CM062815.1, on the reverse strand, counting down.
TTTTCATTGTGTTTCAAACAACCTAGAGGAGTACTAGATTTTAGTAAAATATGTTTGAGTTAGTCTTCGCGAACTTAATATATTTTGGAACTTTTTTAGATTGTCACACCCTTTTTTTATTAACCTTTAAACTTGGTATTCGAAATGAAATTTATTTACAGTTCTAGAGGATTGAGAAGGAAAAAGGTATCTCTTACCTTTCTTAATTTCTTTACTGCGAATATTGTTTGACTATATCATACCAATTTTTATTTATTTTGTTGAGGTTAGGTTTTTTGTATCATTAGTTGCCAATGAGTAGATATTTGTGAAGTCATTTTCTAGAAAGTGTTAGGGAATTAATTAATTCACTAGAAATATTATAACTCTAAATATTGAGAGTGATAACATTATTTGAATTATTATATATATGTTTGTGAATTTGCAAATGTTTTATGTATTTATGTTTGATATTTTGAATTCAAATTGTCTAAGCTTGTGTTTACTTGAATTGCATGTAACATTATTTGAATTTGTATATATATGTTTGTGATTTTGCAAATGTTTTATGTATTTATGTTTGATATTTTGAATTCAAATTGTGTAAGCTTGTGTTTACTTGAATTATATGTATATGTCACTTGTTTTGACAGTGTGTTTAGTTGATGTGTGTGTTTGCTCGTTTGAAATTGCTTATATATGAGTGGTTTTGACAATGATTATTTTCTTTTGTATTTGGACACGAAATTGTATATTCTGTGTTTGCTTATTTAAACTTGTATTTTGTATGTTTATTTTATTGAAACTTCATATATACGTGAATCGTTGTATGAATGTTTATTTACAAATATCTGTATGTAATTTGAAATTGTAATCATGTGTTTGTTGTATTGAATTATGAATTTGAATGTGCATGTATAATGTAGATTTTAATTTGTATATTACGAAATTACTTTTATTTAAAGTTGCATAAGAATATTTTATTGTTTTCATTTATTGACATGAAATTGTATGTTGTGTGTTTAGTTGAATTTGTATATTGTATGTTTATTTATTTTAACTTGTACTTTGTATGTTTCTTGATTTGAAATTGGATATATGTGTGTGTGTGTGTTTATTTATTTTAACCAAATACAATTAAAAAATAAAAAGCAAAAAAAAAAATCTAATTATAATTAAAACTCATTATAATAAATAAACATTAAAATATTATACACTAAAAATATAAGACTTAATTAAATCTATATAAAATACACATGTTCAAGTTTATAATAAAATCCATGCCTAATACAAATCAACATAACAAACAAAAGCATTCATTAACAAAACACCTGGTAAACAAACTTAATCAATTTGAAATAAACAAGATAAAATATACAATTTCAAATGCAACGGAATATAAAATTTAAACATATACATTCACAAACATTGACAAAGCCACCTACACATACAAACATTTGACAAAACATATTCTCGCATGTTTATGCAATTTTAGAAAACACCTAGAATACAAATTTAAATAAGCAAATATACAATTTTAAAATTTTAAATATCAAACACAAAATACAATTTCAAATACAAAAACACATAATATACAATTCCAAATAAGGAAACACATATCATACAATTTCAAGTCAATACAAAGACAAACACTCAAACATGCCATTGCAACATTAAATAAGCAAACGCACAATATACAAAGTAAAAACCTACACACTATTTACAACTACAAAATTAATTACAATCACAATTCAATACAACAAACAAACACAATATTACAATTGTATGTTGTGTGATTATTTGAATTTGTATATTGTATTTTTGTTTATTTTGACTAGTACATTGTATGTTTCTTTATTTGAAATTTGATATCTATGTCTGTGTGTGCGCGCTTTTATTTATTTTAACCAAATACAATTAAAAAAGAAAAAGAAAAAATACAAATTTCATTATAATTGAAACTCAATATAATAAATAAACATTAAAGTATTATGCAATAAAAATATAAGACTTAATTAAATCTATATAAAATACACAGGTTCAAGTTTACAATAAAACTCATGTCTAATATAAATGAGCATAACAAACACAATCATTCATTGACAAAACACTTAGTCAACATACTTAATCAATTTCAAATAAATAAAAATACAATATACAATTTCAAATGAAATGGAATATAAAATTTAAAGACATACATTTACAAACATTCACATTTACATATCTTTACTATCTCGTAAAATGCAAGTTGAATGCTAATCATGCCAGAGTCCAGTGATTCTTTGGAAACTCATGTAGCAAATGGGTGATTGGTGTGCCCTGCATGACAATGCTACCCTGCGTTTATTAATAAGCTTTATCGTTGTATTGAACTCTTATATTTTGGTGAGTGGTTTGACTCTATTTATCAAGTATCTTTATTCTTTGTTCCACCTTATTGTAGAGCATTTCTTAACGTAGTTGCTGTTCAGCTTTTTGAATGCATGTGAAACTAAAGTTGCCATCTTGTTCCCTTCTATCCATTGTATAAGACTTGTGTAACTGATTCTGTTTCCTTGGTTGAGTGCAGGTTTCAGTTGATCAAATAAAATCTGCAAATAAGTACACTGATGACACCATCTATGCTGGAGAAAAACTTATAATTCCTTGAGAGGGATATGGGAGCTCAGATTATATTTGAAAGTTTGAGATTATATTTGAAAGTTTGTAGTATAGGTTGTCATGGAATGTGTATGCAGTAATTTGCACAACAACCTCAAGTCCCCAGTCTTGTTTAGATATAAGAGATCGGCCAGTCCAGTTTGAGTTTTGGATTGTTTATGGTAGGTTATCTATCACAAATTTTAAGGAAATATGTGATAAGCCAGTTGGAAATGTATTTGTTTTGTTTATACAGATTTCGTTTAGATTTGTTACTCAGGGGCATGATGTCATGTTCTAGAGATACCCTGTCCATGTATCTTTACTATCTCGTAAAATGCAAGTTGAATGCTAATCATGCCAGAGTCCAGTGATGCTCTGGAAACTCATGTAGCAAATGGGTGATTGGTGTGCCCTGCATGACAATGCTACCCTGCGTTTATCAATAAGCTTTATCGTTGAATTGAACTCTTGTATTTGGTGCCTCCACAATTATTAATTTCCAACCCTTATTGCGATGTGAATGATTAGTATTTGTCATTTTGTATGCATAACAAGCTTTAACTTCTTTTCATAATAAAAAATGGTTATTTTCCACAAGTAAATAAACAGTGTTCATTTCAGATGGCATTTTCTCTTTGAAACTGTGCCTCTGGACAACAGCCTGCTAACTTAACTGAACATTCATAAAGCTCTGCCAAATCTTAGTAGTTCATGGCCTATTTTAAATTCTATCAAACTTATTCGAACTAACACAGTATTTACTTAAGCGGGGTCATTTCACACTGCTTAGTACAATAGAATGATCTTTCTTGAAATAGAATAAGTACTTCAAAAAAGTACCTATGAGTTTTACTCATAGTTATTTGACTTTAACCTTAACAGAATCCTATGCCAAATCCCTATATGTCTTCTAGTACAATGTGTCCCTTGTTTGACCCCAAAAAAAAAAATAAAGCAGCAAAAAGGGCATTGGCCTTACACAGCCCGACATTAGAAGCTCTGCTAGATTGTTTGAGAAAGAGAAGCCCTCGTAGCCCTTGTACACGTACCCTGCAATTCTCGAATAATAAAACCCTGGGACAAACAGGATTGTTCCAACAATGCAAACAACATACCTGAACAACAATAAATAGAAATCCCACAAAAATAAAATCAGATATAACCCTCAGTCTTCAGCAGTAAGGCAACACCGATATAAGAGGCCAAAAAATCCAAAAACAGATTTGAGAAATAAATAGAAGAAAAATGAAATGCTTTATTTCCGGATAAAAATCATAGACAAACCATGGGTTCTGTCACCACCGATTTGCTGAGAGAACATGAAGAGGCAATGGCAATGACGATGGTGCCGAGGATTAACAGTGCAACTGCCAATGATATTTCCTTTCTGGGGGGCTTGCTGGGTACTATAAACGTACCGCTGAAATCATTGTTGTTTACATAAGACATGGACATGGATGGAACAAATCAAACCTCTTCTATTCGGCCTTATTATGGCAAAAACGCCTCTCCAAATTGCTCTCCATCATATCTGTTCGTCCCAGAGATATTCAATATCTATATATAGCCACTATGATTGAACTTAGCTCCAAAAGTCGCTTTCTCTACAAACATCTGCTTGTGACAAGGAGAGTAACGTGCATTAAAGCTTCTCCCAAATGCCTTGTCGGAAGCCTTACCTTGGAAGTTGATCGTTCATGCTTCATACCTCATTAACTTAAAGCTACCGATGAAAATATCAGCGTAATTTTGGCGGGGTAATAATGTTGTTTAATTACGCCGTAAGGCGTTTCTCCTCTTTGAAATGGGTAGGTTAAATTGACAGATCATTGAGTTGGAAGGTTTGTAATAGTCCTCGTAGAGAGATATTTCAAATAATTTTTCAGTATTGTGCTTGAATATAATGAAAATGGATAGAGAAACACCTAGAGAAATCTTGGGGTAGAGTTGCTGCCTTTGCTTGTGACCTTCTGAATCTCAAAAAAATAATTTGTGATGAGTCATATTATGATTTACACTCAATATTAAATATAAGATAAATATATAAGAGTAGCATGTGAGTGTTAGATTTATAAAGAATATTCTTTTTATTATTAATAAAAATATAGATAGTTAGTTTCATTTTAAAGGGTTATAAATGAGTTATAAATACAAGACTTAATAGGTTGTAAATATTTAAAGTGTTGTAAATATGAGTTATTAATTGTTTTTACTCAAAATCTGATAAATAACAATTTAGTAATTTCTTTATAATGGAGTGACTTAAATTCATGTTTCTTTAGGTTGAAGGTAAAGCCACTAAAGTGCAAAAATTGTGATGCCAATAATTAGAGGGATTGTCATCATGGGGTGATAAGAAATTTAATATTCCAAGAAGAGGAGGTAGTAGTAGATTCTAAATAAATTAGCAATGCAACAACATAAATGTTTGCAACAAATTTAGAGAGATCCACCTTGTAGAATAATGCACACACTACATGGATAATGGATTTCTGCACTTTATGCCTTACGGCGTTTTCTTTGCAACATCTGGTGCAAATGCTAGTTATATAATTACGCCGTAAGGCGTTCCCTCTGAAACAAACTCCCCTCCCATGCCAGCTGTAACTTTGTCAGCCTTCGATTCCGATGTTAGACGATGGAAAGAGTGACGGCCATTGGATTGGAAAAAACCGGTATGAATCCCTTGAATCGTTGAATCGGTTAGAGAACGAGGTGCAACTGAGAAAGAGGTAGAAAGACTACGCCACGTCCTTTAGCGGCAGAGGAAGGAATTGAAGGGACAGATGCTTGAAGCTTCCAGGGAAGAAGCTGAACGCAAAAGAATGCTCGATGAGAAATCAAATTATAGGTACAGATTTAAAATTTATTGTGTTGTTGATTCATTTCTAAAATCAGACTAGGTTTCGTTACCTTGTTCTATGAGAACATTACATTATTCAAGTTAGTTTCTTGGTTAATTTCTGTCACTTCTGAAAAGTCTCTGTATCAAATTAGTTTTGTGGATCTTGCAGCTTGTTTACATTAAGCTATTCTGTTAAATATTAGGAATATCCTGGTTTCGAATATGCTAATTAATGCGATATGTTCAGAAGGGCCTTGACACTATGATCTTTTTAAGCTCCAATGAAGTAGTAACAGCCAATGTTGATCCACGCAACATAAGATTGCCACCCTGATCCAACAGCTACCCCTGAAAACCGTTTCGAACCAGAAATGCACATTCAGTCTTAACCTCTAATTTACTTGCTATTGGTCCATATCATTAAATATTCCAAATCTCATATATTAATTTTAACCTGATCATTTAAATGATCAGAAGTTTGCATCTGTTTTTGTTTTTTTATTTTAGTTTTTCCCCTTCTGAGCTTAATAGATGCAGGATTAATTTTTTTCCAGGTCTAAGCTTAATAGATCCCAGATTAAATTTATCTTTTTTAATAGATTTGATGGCATACTTTTACATCAATGCACCAAAAGAATGGAGCTTCTTTCGGATGTAAGAGATTTTCAACTTTTCATTGAGTTTGACAGAGTTCTGTCCGATCAGTTTTATTCTCACAACTTTTAATTTTTTAAGTATTCACAAGTTTGCATTTGATTTATTTGATCCCTTTCTGAACTTAAACCTTTGGTGATACTTTTGGTGATGAAACGGTTCTTTATTAGGAACTATAATGACATCCAGGCATGTTTACATTATTGCACCAAACAGAATAAGTGTGGTCTTAAATGGAAGAGATTTCAACTTTTCATTAAGTTGGATATAAATAAATTCTAGTAGATCAATTTTAACCTCAAATCTCACATATCAATTTTAATCTCCTACTCTGAAAAATTGGCAAAGTGGAGTCAACGAGAAAAGCAAGTGCATTGCCTGAAAGTACTGGCTGAACACTGTTGAAGAGAATAGTAAACGCCAGCAAAATCGCCATTCTAGAAACCGTGTCTCTGATGACAGAACTGCTTGTGAACAACAGAGCAAAATCCTGGCGGAAGACCACAATGAGAACCCAAAATACAACACCTATTGCACTTGATGTAGTTGCAGAGACAATTATTGCAAATTTGGCTCCCCTGCCATTTCCAGCTCCTAGCTCATTGGCAATCCTCACTCTGCAAGAATCAACTTCAAATTACACCTAAGTCTAAATTAAATAGATAATACTATAACAGACAAAAAGAAACCCATTCAAATTCTAAAAAAAGGACATTAGGTGCCATCCAAAATAATAGTACACTGAGCATACCCAACTGCAACAAAGAATCCAAGGGGTATCATCATCTCCCAGCCATTGATGTTCATGCTGAAAGGAACGAAGTTCAAGTCTCAAAATATTAGAATGTGAATTTAATTACCATGCATCATTCTAATAAGAAACAGAGAAGCAGGTTTTACCAGATAGAAAGGGAATTCACTGCAACTTGAGGATCTGTTAGTTTCCCTGTGAGGAGGACCAGCACCCTGTAATACCAATTCTCTAAACTGAAGATAAAACAAATAATGTGAGCTCCTTTTGCGCTGAAATTAGAATCAATCAAATAGGAATCCTTTCAAGAGTGAGTTGTGGTGTGTTCAACTAACCATAGCATCACACCAGATGCGACGGAGAGCTTGAGAAAAGGCCACAAGTCTCTGAATGCTTTTCTGGAAAGCCCGGTCCACGTATGGGGACAACCTCCACAAGTAACATAAAGAAATTGACCAATTGCAGGCACCCACCACGCTAAATCCAATGTAATGGCTGCTCCCACAAGTCCCATTTCCAATTTAACGATAAAAAGCCAGGTTAGGACAATATGAAGCACCAATGAAGCTACAGAAAGCCAGGCAATGACCATGTTTTTCAACTGTGACTGCAGGTATCTCTGAATCGGAAACATAAATACAAATGCAAAGTGCTGAGGAATGAACCAGATTGAAACTGATCCGGATAGTTCAGCAATATCATCTGGCTGACCCATCAACTTGAGAAGGGGGGTGGCAAATATATAAATTGGTAGGAGGAGGACTGCAACAACAAAAAGCACAATCCAAGAGCGTTGCATATATACTCCCAGCATGTGGTATTGCTTAGCTCCGTAAGCTTGACCGCACAGAGTTTCCAGGGCACTGCCCATGCCTAACTGCCATTAAAACACAAGTTGAAACTACATCAGCAATAGGGGCCATGATGGCATAGCTGATTTACTTGCGTTTAATGTCAAAGTGATCACTTTCAAATTTTGACCTTCAAACTGTTAGAATTGGATACAGTCCGGAGTCGCTATATTAAATTTCCTTGTGCGGATTAGAATTTGAAGAGATAATTTTCGAAGAACCTTTTTTTCTCCCGCGAAATTGATAACTATATGTGTGAACAGAGCGATTGACTGTTATTTTTCTTCTTCTTTTGTATTAGGCATAAGCAGGTAATGCTTGAAGCTTATGACCAGCGATGTGAAGAAACATGCAACAATTTTTGCAGAATATCAGCGACGACTATATCGTTATGTTGATCAAGCAAGGGATGCACAACGAGTGAGGGTTGGCAGTGGGCAAGATGCAACCCCTGACATTCTGCGTGCCCGTAACGAGCAGGATACAGTTTATGCCACAATTAAGGGCAACAAGCCAGCGGATGGTCTCATTCTTATTGAAACAGCACAGGAAAGGAGCATTAGAAAGGCATGTGAATCACTTGCAGCTCATCTCATTGAAAGAATACAGAACACTTTTCCGGCTTATGATGGGGGTGGTGTTCAGGGACATGCACATCTAGATGCTGAGAAGCTAGTTATTGATTTGGATGGGGAAATACCAAATGATGTGAAGGATATTGCTCTAAATTTGCTCAGGAGTCCTCCACAATTGCTACGTGCAATTACTACATATACTGCTCGAATTGTCAATCTGATAAACCGAGAGACGGAGAAAATTGATGTCAGGACTGATGCTGAACGTCTGAGGTATTTGATTATTGCTTTGCCTTCTCCATTAGCTTTAATTTTGATTTACCAACAATGATATGAAAGCAGATATCGGTATTTCCATTATTGTATGATCACAATCTTGTTTTTGAAATAATAGCTGATCAATTGTCTGTTATTATATTTATAAAATGCCTTCCTTAAATACAATAGAAGTATTGGAAGTGCCTCAATACCATGGAACCCATCCCTCCTCTCCCCCTCCACTGAGAAATTGCTTTAGGAAACCACTCATCAAAATTTCGTGGGCATTTTCCAACAATGAACTTTAGGTGCAGTTTCCAGGAAATTGAAGGAGAATTTCAAAATTCCAAACAATGGGGTTTTTGAAAAATTGCCTCAATTAGATGAGACACGAGATTTTTTTTTAAAATTGTCAACAGTTTGGGAGATTTTGTTGGTTTTCTAAAGGGTATATACTCAGTTTTTGGCATGGCCGAGTTTTGCAAAACAACTAATCCTTTATTTGAAGGTTGGTTGTTGGGTGCATGTTTCCTTCATGGCTTCGAATTAGAAGCTTTGATATCATGAAAATGCTTTTTCAGATCTAGGTGCATCTTCTACCAGAGTTTTAGAAGTCACTGGTTTTGATATTCAAGAGAAGATTATTCATAACTCTTTTGTATTCATTCAGTTTTATTCATCGCATACATAGCTTAATAATTTTGGCTCTAAGCACATTCTAAAAGCAAATATCTTGAGTCTACTAACCAATTGCATTTGTTATAAAGGGAATTTCCAAGATCTTGGTCCAGTTTCCTACTAACATTTGAGAATGTTGAAGTTCTGTCTATATCAAATCTTGGGGTATCGTGTAGATCTAGTATAAGACGATAGAAAATCAATAGTTATTATAAATCGTAAACCCCCTCTGTGTGTTCGATGTTTAACAAAGGGAGTGAAAAGAACTATTGGTGATGTGGCAGCAACAGGTTCATAGTAGCACCCCCTTGACAGTTTTCAATACCATGGAACCCATCCCTCCTCTCCACCTCCACTGAGAAATTGCTTTTGGAAACCACTCATCAAAATTTCGCAGGCATTTTCCAACAATGAACTTTAAGTGCAGTTTCGAGGAAATTGAAGGAGAATTTCAAAATTCCAAACAATGGGGTTTTTGAAAAATGGCCTCAATTAGATGAGACACGAAATTTTTTTTAAATTGTCGACAGTTTGGGAGATTTTGTTGGTTTTCTAAAGGGTATATACACAGTTTTTGTCATGGCCGAGTTTTGCAAAACAACTGATCCTTTATTTGAAGGTTGGTTGTTGGGTGCATGTTTCCTGGCTTGGAATTAGAAGCTTTGATATCATGAAAATGCTTTTTCAGATCTGGGTGCATCTTCTACCAGAGTTTTAGAAGTCACTGGTTTTGATATCCAAGAGAAGATTATTCATAACTCTTTTGTATTCATTCAATTTTATTCATCGCATGCATAGCTTAATAATTCTGGCTCTGATCACATTCTAATAGCAAATATCTTGAGTCTGCTAACCTATTGCATTTGTTATAAAGGGAATTTCCAAGATCTTGGTCGAGTTTCCAACTAACATTTGAGAATGTTGAAGTTCTGTCTATATCAAATCTTGGGGTATCGTGTAGATCTAGTATAAGACGATAGAAGATTGATAGTTATTATAAATCGTGAACTGCCTCTATGTGTTCGATGTTTAACAAAGGGAGTGAAAAAAACTATTGGTGATGTGGCAGCAGCAGGTTCATAGTAGCATCCCCTTGACAGTTTTCAATACCATGGAACCCATCCCTCCTCTCCCCCTCCATCGAGAAATTGCTTTTGGAAACCACTCATCAAAATTTCGTGGGCATTTTCCAACAATGAACTTTAGGTGCGGCTTCCAGGAAATTGAAGGAGAATTTCAAAATTCCAAACAATGGGGTTTTTGAAAAATGGCCTCAATTAGATGAGACACGAGATTTTTTTTAAAATTGTCAACAGTTTGGGAGATTTTGTTGGTTTTCTAAAGGGTATATACTCAGTTTTTGGCATGGCCAAGTTTTGCACACTGATCCTTTATTTGAAGGTTGGTTGTTGGGTGCATGTTTCCTTCATGGCTTCGAATTAGAAGTTGATATCATGAAAATGCTTTTTCAGATCTGGGTGCATCTTCTACCGGAGTTTTAGAAGTCACTAGTTTTGATATTCAAGAGAAGATTATTCATAACTCTTTTGTATTCATTCAGTTTTATTCATCGCATGCATAGCTTAATAATTTTGGCTCTGAGCACATTCTAGTAGCAAATATCTTGAGTCTGCTAACCAATTGCTTTTGTTATAAAGGGAATTCGAAGATCTTGGTCGAGTTTCCGACTAACATTTGAGAATGTTGAAGTTCTGTCTATATCAAATCTTGGGGTATCATGTAGATCTAGTATAAGACGATAGCAGATCGATAGTTATTATAAATCATGAACCCCCTCTGTGTGTTCGATGTTTAACAAAGGGAGTGAAAAAAACTATTGGTGATGTGGCAGCAGCAAGTTCATAGTAGAACCCCCTGGACAATTTTCAATACCATGGAACCCATCCCTCCTCTCCCCCTCCACTGAGAAATTGCTTTTGGAAACCACTCATCAAAATTTCGTGGGCATTTTCCAACAATGAACTTTAGGTGCAGTTTCCAGGAAATTGAAGGGGAATTTCAAAATTCCAAACAATGGGGTTTTTGAAAAATGGCCTCAATTAGATGAGACACGAGAATTTTTTTAAAATTGTCAACAGTTTGGGAGATTTTTTTGGTTTTCTAAAGGGTATATACTCAGTTTTTGGCATGGCCGAGTTTTGCAAAACAACTGATCCTTTATTTGAAGGTTGGTTGTTGGGTGCATGTTTCCTTCGTGGCTTGGAATTAGAAGCTTTGATATCATGCAAATGCTTTTTCAGATCTGGGTGCATCTTCTACCAGAGTTTTAGAAGTCACTGGTTTTGATATTCAAGAGAAGATTATTCATAACTCTTTTGTATTCATTCAGTTTTATTCATCGCATTGTTAGTCACAGAAACGGAACATCAAGAACCTCATGTCTTTGATGAAATTTTTGTTATGATCTTAATGAACTTATTTATGGTGTTTTAAATCAGAGAAATGAAATCTAAGAACCTGATGCTTTTGATTTCAATGCGGATAGATGAAATGCACATCTACTCCCTTCTGCATCAGCATCATAGAAAGAAAGCATTCCTTTTACAAATACGTCCCAATTCTCTATTTTAAGTTTCAGGGGAATGGGTTTGTGGGGGATACATTGGGGATTATCCTCTTCTTTATTTTGGGTTCCCACTCTGCCCCAAGTTTTGAGCAAGGTGCCCATTCTATCTACCACTTTCCCTATCCCGGAGGCAAAACTTTTTAAAAATTCCAATAGATAGAAGGTGCGGAACACCTGGTTCAAACCATGATAAATCAGATTTGTTTCAGAAATATCACTGTTGTCTATATTCTGTGTGTTGATTTCTTGCCTGCAAATTTGAATCTGTTGTAAATATTCCTGAAAATCTCTAGAGTTATAACTCGAACCCTCACGTTCTCCGCGGCATTCAGCGCCTTCACGAACAAGGTCATCTGGCTGATCGTCATTTCTTTTTTCTTTGCACGAGGCTTTGTGAAGACAGGGTTAGGTGATCGAATCGCCACATAGCCTGGTATGCATTCCTTTTCCAAATACGTCCCAATTCTGTGTTTTAAGTTTCAGGGGAATGGGTCTGTGGGGGATACATTGGGGATTCTCCTGTTCTTTATTTTGGGTTCCCACTCTGCCCCTAGTTTTGAGGAAGGTGCCCATTCTGTCTACCACTTGGCTTATCCTGGAGGCAAAACTTTTTAAAAATTCTAATAGATAGAAGGTGCGGAACACCTTGTTCAAACCATGATAAATCAGATTTGTTTCAAAAATATCATTATTGTCTATATTCTGTGTGTTGATTTCTTGCTTGCAAATTTGAATCTATTGTAAATATTCCTGAAAATCTTCATAGTTATAACTCGAACCCTCACGTTCTCTGTGGCATTTAGCGCCTTTACGAACGAGGTCATCTGGCTGATCGTCATTTCTTTTTTCTTTGCGCGAGGCTTTGTGAAGATAGGTTTAGGCGATCGAATCGCCATATATTTTGTCAAATGGCTGGGGAAGAGCACTCTAGGGCTTTCCTACGAGTTAACTATAAGCAAAGCTCTCATTGCCCTAGCAATGCCCAATACGACTGCTAGAGCCGGGGGAGTGTTCTTGCCCATTATCCAGTCCTTGTCTCTCTCCGGAGGTAGTTTTCCCAACGATAAGTCGTCGAAGAGACTCGATTCCTATCTCATTCAGTCACAATTCCAGGTAATTATTTTCGTTGCGTATGATATTTTGGAGCATATTGATGGCATTTTCAATCACAAAAACACACTGTTTAAAACGGGATGCTTTCTATTAAATTTTGATTTTGATTTTAATGAGCTTTATTATGGTGTTTTCTATCACAGCAACGAAACCTTAACATCCCCATGCTTTTGATTTTGATCTAATTAACTTAATTATAGCATTTTCAATAACAAAAACGAAATCTTGCATTTGATTAAAGTATGGTTTTGATCTTAATGAGCTTAGTTATACCATTTTCAATCACAGAAATAGAATCTCAAAACCCCACTTTTGATTAAATTTTGATTTTGATCTTATTGAGCTTAATTATGGCGTTTTTAATCACAGAAAAAAAATCTTTTTCTATTAAATTGCGATTTTCATTCCAATGAGCTTAATTATGGCATTTCCAACCACAGAAATGGAATCAAACACTTGTTGTTGTTTCCGTTTTGATTTTGATCTTAATGAGCTTCATTATGGCATTTCCAATCACAGGAATGGAACTTTAAGAATCCCATGTCTTTTATTAAACTCTAATTTTTGATCTTAATGAGTTTAGTTATGGCGATTACAGGCATAGAAACTAAATTTCAAGAATCTGAATTTTAATCTTGATCTTAATGAGTTTAATTACGGTGTTTTTGATCACAGAAACCAAATCTCAAGAACACCCGAGGTTGATTTTTATCTTAGTGAGCTTCATTATGGCATTGTCAGTCATAGAAACGGAACATCAAGAACCTCATGTCTTTGATGAAATATTTGTTTTGATCTTAATGAGCTTATTTATGGTGTTTTAAATCAGAGAAACGAAATCTAAGAACCTGATGCTTTTGATTTCAATGCGGACACACAACATGCACATCTACTCCCTTCTGCATCAACATCATAGAAAGAAAATCTTAAAACCCGATTATTTTTTATTATAACAACCATATATTTTTATTTGTATTAAATTTGATATTTGATTCTGGGAGAATAGGCTCCTTTGAAACAGTTGTAACGTAAAGTTTATTTCAATTACCTTTGAGGCTTCATTCTTAATGAGTTCCGTTATGTTGCTTTCAATCACAGAAGAGGCTCTTTTGAAACAATTGCAATGTAAGTTTTATCTCAATTACCTTTGAGGCTTCATTCTTAATGAGTTTCGTTATGTCACTTTCAATCAAAGAAGAGATTTAAAAGACTCGACATTTTGTTTAAAATTATTTTGGAATAGGCTCTTTCGAAATAAATTGGTCTTTTTGCAACAAAGAAAACTTACAATAAGGATATGACTTGTGCGTCCAATTTTCTTGACTTTGAATGGTTCTTCATGCCTTTCTTAACTTTCAGACATCTTTGTTTCTTTCAATTTTTCCTCTATTGCTTCGAATACTATATTTTGGAAGAGGTTGTGCATCAAACAATGTTATTATCACCTCACATTTATGATATGCCATATTCAGTAAGTTACTAATGGCATCAGAATTTGGATGTTAAGGTTGGTAAGTTGTGATTGTGGCAATATTTTAGGATTCTGTGTGAAAATTTCTTGAGCTCATACTAGCATAAGAGCACTTGATTCACTCACTCATTGATCTCAAGTTAACTCCACCATTATCTCTGCCTTATTTAAACTTATATGAAGACATTGACATTATGAAAATGCTTGCAGACAACAATCTCTTGATATTGCATGCTATCTTTCCCTTTGCCTTTGACAATGTAGTATATTCTGTTAGTTGATTTCTTGCTTATAATTATTATATTATGTTAAATACCATTACTGTATTGTGCATTGGTTGTGCATCAAACAATGTTATTATCACCTCACATTTATGATATACCATATTCAATAAGTTACTAATGGCATCAGAATTTGGATGTTAAGGTTGGTAAGTTGTGATTGTGGCAATATTTTAGGATTCTGCGTGAAAATTTCTGGAGCTCATGTCATGATTCTGGAGGCACTTTAAAAACAGCTATTGCAAGTGATTCCAATGCTTATTTTCCTTGAAAATTCAGGACTATTCGGGGGCCATGTTGGAGTTTCAGATTTTAATTAACAAGTTATTGAAAAACTGGAAATACTAATCTATAAGAATACTTGGTACAACCCACTGTTATCTGTCTAATTATGTAGTCTGAAACAACATCATTCATCAACAAAGGGATTTGTGCATCATATAAAAATGTCAGTTATTTATTTATAGAATAATCGGAAATGATGAATGTGGGCTTTGTTTCTGGGTGATTCAACCTTCAGGGACATTTCTGGACAAGGAAAATGGAAATGATAGAAAATCCTCTGCCATCAAACTGGAAATTGATTCTTTGATTGTTGATATCCTACCTGCAAATTTGAATCTGTTGTAAAAATACAAGGAACTGAAGCCATCTCTATTATCAACATTTTGCTGCTTTGTTTTGAATCCATGACTATATACCATTCAAACGAGTGATAGAACTTGTCGTTTAGTAGCAAGGATAAGTAACAAGACTGATTTAGTTAAAGCTTTGTTCAATTTCTCAGTCAGTCAAATGTTGATGCACTCATTGGATGAATGCAGGCTTTGTTTCTGGGCGGTTCAACTTTCAGGGACATTTCTGGACATTTCTGGACTACTTCATCTCCGGTAACAGCCTTAATCTCCTTTCTGAGTTTTTGTTTAATTTCTATTTCATCCATGGACCATGATAGAAAATCCTCTGCCATCAAATTGCAAATTGATTCTTTGACTGTTGATATCCTGCCTGCAAATTTGAATCTATTGTAGATATTCCTAAAAATATATCGACCTCCCTTTAAACACGGTCAACTATGCCACCTATTATGCAAAGGTCCTTTTATCGATTCCTAGCAGTTTCAAATCTTGATATTGGTTTGTTAGAACTGGAAAAAATACATTGAATATATAACCTGATTTCAATAGGTAAAAGAACACCACAACAGGACTTTCAAAATTCATACATTTCAATATATCGTGGACATACTTTTCCATTATAACCAAAAGAAAGAATATACAAATGATGAATTTTGTTCTGATCTGATTTGTTTTTTGCACAACAATAAAAATGAGTAGAAAAAAAAGTCTGACAGTAGTTAACACTATCTTACAAATTTTAGTCAGCTAGTGGTGATCAACCATTAAAACCAACAAAAAGAACAAGAAAACTCTGACAAAATTCTCATTATCTGCCTCCAAAATGCACACATGTCTTGACCTGCTAAGACCTAGTCTTGAATACTCATATCGGATTGATAGCCTTTGAGATTTTAATACCTTGGATACTTTGGATTTTATTTGTATGGAAGTGTTTGTTTGGATTTATTTAGAATGGAGTTGTGCTAAATGCAACTGTCATTTCGTGCTAAATTTCTTGATGTCTTCCTTATTCTCAGGCATTAATACTCAAAATATACAATGAAACTATTAGAGATCTTTTGGTTACCACTAAATTTGGTAGTGTAGATGGACCTGGTTCTAACCTTGCAACCTAACATTTGATCCCTTCTGAGAGGCCTTGCCCTCTTTTCCAATTTGGGTAAGGAATAACAATCTCCCTCGTTATTCTTAGAATAAGGATTCCATCCATGCAATTAGTGGGTGCCTAGGAATATCTGTCTTAATCCTCGAAGTACATTTCCAACTACCTTTCCAACTTTGCAAGCATTTATGTGAAAGTGGTTTTTGGGCTTTGGTCTCCTAAAGGAAATCAGGGAATCGTTTTAGATGTTGATGGAATAATCTAGACCCAAAATCCAAATTATGTAGGATTGATCTCAAGTTAACTCCACCATTATCTCTACCTGATTTAAACTTATATGAAGACATTGACATTATGAACACTGACTTAGCCTTTGGAATTAAATTGGCTATCTTTTGGAATTAAATTGGCTAGGGAATCATGTGGCTTGGTGAAGGAAATGCTTGCGGACAACAATCTTGATATTGCATGCGATCTTTCCCTTTACCTTTGACAATGTACTATATTCTGTTAGTTGGTTTCTTGCTTATAAATATTATATTATGTTAAAAACCATTACTGTATTGTGCATTGGTTGTGCATCAAACAATGTTATTATCACCTCACATTTATGATATAGAATATTCAGTAAGTTACTAATGGCATCAGAAATTGGATGTTAAGGTTGGTAAGTTGTGATTGTGGCAATATTTTAGGATTCTGTGTGAAAATTTTTGGAGCCCCATTCAATGCCACCTCCAGATAATCTGCTCCAACCCATACTTTAACAACACCAAAAGGTTTCCTCTATTTACTTAGCTCATTCTATTTCATAGCATACCTTTTGATATCTTTCAACAACAACCAAATTTAATCATTATTAATAATTATGCAAATATTAGAATGTCCTTATATTATGTATACATCTCATTCTAATATTTTCTTTCTTTTGCAACAGGACATATGGACTCAGAAAAAGCACACCTATGCAACTACGAGAAGAATAGAAAGCAAGAAATATGCGTCTCCAACTACGCATAAATCTCCAATGGTGTTCAGTATGCCATCATTCACCATGCATCTTCCACTAACAATATATAAATCCCCATGGCAAAGGTAACTTCATTTCCATTCATTCCAAATTCATTTTAACACAACTCACCTACAAAGTATTACTAATAAATTTCCACAACTGATTTACATATTACAACTTCTAACAAAATATACATTTTGCAGGTTCATCACTGCTTCTTCAGGTCTTCGATGCCTCCAACAACTTTTGATACAACTTCAAATATGGAATGACAAGAACAATGCTCTTTAGAATATTATATTCACTATTTGTATTTTCCATTTGAAACTTGAAAAAGGATGTTTCAAGATCAAATGCCATTTTGATAGTTTGTCTTCACAACCGATTCATTATCAATGGGTTTTAACATATTTTGTTAACAAAATCAATTTATTTCAATGAATATAATACATGTTTTCAATATGTCTTCATATTAATTAAATTTCCCGTTTGAATAATGATTTCTTAAATAACCCTATCCAAATCAATATGGATACCCAATTCTTGTTCGCGTTTCGCGTTTCGCGTGAATTCATTCCTTTACCTTCACCTTCAACTACGCAATTTTAATCCAGATGCGATGGTGTCTAAACAAGTTCAATGGATATTTAAGACTACTTGCATTCCATTTTGTAGCCACTTTAACCCCCAAATACGCCTTTCGACATGGCTTCCTCAAATTGAAACTCAAATACATCGACCCTTGCTTTCAAAAAAGCCCATTCACATTTCAATATTTTTCCACAAACTATGCCTTACGGCGTTTCCTTTGCAACATTAGGTGCAAATGCTAGTTTAATTTAATTTAATTAAAAAATATTAATGCAAGGAAACTAAATGGATCACGCGTTACAAAAGTGAGCGCTATCTATTATGCTAGGCTAGATGGCTATGTATATACTCAGTGTATGTCCCATGCCCATCCCATTTTGTCAAAAGCATTGTTGTTACAGGTTTTTTATTTATTTTTCAATACGTAAAGCATGAAGACTAGCCTCAAATCGCCAGTGTCTGTGAGTGCTAAGAAACCCTGCAAAAGACCAGAACAAAGGTGCCCTCTGCAGGAGCATTCAGCCCTTTAAGACAAAATAACGATAGGTTTGTTTCGCACAGGGATCCATGGATTTTGATGTGGCTCGATATCTGCTCACCGAGAAGGAAAATGATAATAATGGCGTTTATACAACGCCCTCCAAGGAATCTTATAAGAGGGAGACAGCAACAAGTTTATTGCAGGATGGAGATATTGCCTCCAAAAAATACGGGATTCTAAGCTTTACCAACAAATCTCCTTCTCCTCCTAAGGATTCTCAGTCCCTCTATTATGAAAATGTGGTTGTTGATAAGGTGTCAAAATCCAGTAAATCACGTTGTTATATTCCTCAGTCTGCGGAGTGAACTTTGGATGCCCCTGAGTTTGTGGATGCTTTTTACTTGAATATATTGGAATGGAGTGCTAATAATGTTTTATCGATAGCCCTCAGCAATACAATGTATTTTTCTCCAAACCAAGTCTAAATAAAAATGTGGTTTCGCCTGCAACGAATTTCACTACAGGTAAAATGCGATTTTTTTTTAAAGAGGCCGAGATGTCTATGGGACGGGTTGCGGCTTTGGATAAGCTTGGAAAGAAAAAATCAACGAGAATGCCAGCTGTATGGCCGTGGATTGAGGTGAAATGGTGCCTAGGATGGGCCTGAGTGCTGGAACTAAGTTATGGCTACGGGAAACAGAGCGACCACAAAGTCCTTGGCCACGGGCTCAACCAAGGAAATGGTGTGGTGGGAATGATAGTTACAGCCCCCACGCTGGCTGTGAAATCTTTGTGCAATGGGGGCTTGATGCAGGTGTGCTTGATGGCTTGTAGAGGTCGCAAGAAATCACAGGCAAGTCTGGGTCGGGAGGAGTGGACAATGTAGATGGCCAAGGGACTGACAACAAGAAAATTGGATCGACAACCACCTGGTCTGGGGAAGGAATGAAACTTTTCAGCCAGGATCAAAATGGTAGCTCAGATGTAACCTCACCCACGTGAAGGTGTAAACTCCGCTTAATCATTTCCGTGAGCAAAGTCAAATAGCACCCTAGCTAGATGTGCACAAAAATGTAGATATATGCAATCGATATCAACCTTATAAGAGAAATCAATTTCCTTGACTTGAAACGATGTTGGATGCCACACAAAATTAGAGTGGGATGGATTGGAAAGTTTCAAAGTTGGGAATGAAAATTTTATACTGGTTATGCTGAAAATTTGTACTCAAGTATTAAGAAAATGAATCGACTTTCATTTTTGCTGCTAGGGCACAGTCAAAGACTATGGCCCAGCATAGGTCTGCCATAAATTAGGGGCAAAGAAAAATTCTTGGTGTAAAACAAAATGGGCACCTGACGGAAGACATATTAGCAATAGCTACTTGCTCAAATGTTGTATCAAATGTGTGTTAGTTTTTGTTTCAGACGTATAGAACATAATAATCCTGTCATATCCACTTTTGACAAACGTTTATTTAAATAATGTTTAATACATACGTTGCTTTTGTAAATTTTTATGGACACATATATGGGTTTTTTTTTTTTTTTTTATATATATATATGTTGAAATATTTTATAATTATCCACAAAATTATAACGAGTTACGTTGGAAATTGAGCATAGTTAGGATATCGGTCATAATAAATTATTGTGCATTGAAGACATATTGGTGTTGGCTTTATTGTGCATTGAAGACATATTGGTGTTGGCTTGACTAATTCTGTTGTACAACTATGGGATTCTGCATCTAACACATAACTAAGAGCCTTGAAAGGTCACCATACACAATTTTAGGGTAGAATGTAGTAGATATTTAACAAAACTAGTCATGCATGCATGGACCCATAGGTCTCAAGGGTTCAACTAAGCTCCGATACCAAGTGTAAGGAACAACCCTATAATTTTTTTTTTAAATAATAAAAATACAACCATAAGAAAATAGCATTGGAATCTAAAAAATTATTAAGAATTATATAAAACTTTCCTAACTTTTACTTCATTGAACATATCATCTAATTTACAGGTTATGAACTAAAACCATAATGAAGTCACACAAAAGAATATTATAACAACATAGGTACCATTCACCAGGAGACGCTATTCAAACTTGACTTGCCGCTAATTTCCCTCCTTTGTTGTCGGTCGCCCCTAAGTGTGAATGTCGACATGCTTAATCTGAATGCAGTGACCCACCGGTCGACCTCCTAGCCTACTCATTCGGTACTCTCCTTCCCCGCGGACCCTCGAGATGCAATGGGATTGTACAACGGAGGAATGTATTAGCTAGTAGAGGAGAGCACTCTTTGCCTCAAGAGTCCCCTCTCTAAAGTCCTATACCTCACCAAAGCTCATAGTCACTACTTTGACATAGTCTCATCCATCCAACAGTAGGGTAAATAAAAGTCCTTTCTCCCATGGCCTGCCCCTTCTTTTATAGGAGTCCTCATAGGTGAAACTTGGCATTTCATGCATAATTAATTATTTTTGTTAATCCAATAGTTTGATTATTCACCCACCCATGTGCCACTCTCTCATCTAGGATCTCCAAAATTATTTACTTAAATTTTAATTTAAAAACAATATTTTTCCTCACCTCAACAAGATTCCTATTTCTTCTCCTAGTTGTCTCTTGATCCCCCTTTTTACTCCTTAATTTGTGTTCATTACTAAAGTCAATTTGTAAGTCAAGATTTGATCCCCTATCTACTCCCTAATTTAACTCAAGTTATCTTTTAGATGGATATTCTTATGTTGGTTGTTGCCACATGGAGGTTCTCTAAATTTCTCTAAAATTTAATTTATTAATCTTATTTTAATTCACCATCCTCTTCTCTTAATTAGGTTTAACTATTTTAGGATTAATATTTATCCTTACATTTATGTCCCTCTTTCCCCTTTTTACCTAATTAAATTACATTATCTACCTAATATTTTCCAACATGGGAAGGGTAGAGTTTTTAAGGTAAAATATTTTATTTCTTCCTATGATCCTCTTAACCCAAGTTTTATTCTTGATTTAATTACCTCAGTTTCTAACATCATTTACCCTTGATGTGAATTTACCTGGTTTTCATATCTTGATTATATTTATTAATTTATTTATTTTTAATGATTCCAAGGGTGCCAAGTTTGGTCGTGCCCTTCAAGAACTTCCCTTGAAGTTCCAAGGGTGTCACGCCTAACAGTTTATTTGTGATGCCAAGGGTGCCAAGTTGGTCATTCCCTTAAAGAAATTCCCTTGAAGTTCCAAGGGTGCCATGCCACTTACCCTTCAAGCATTCAATGGCTACAAGGGGAAAGTATAGGTGCAACAACAGAGACCACTATCATCTCTTATGTTGCATGCTTTAGTGATACTAATGTTGTTGGGGATCAAGGAATCCACCTGATGCACGCCACCCAATAAAATCCTCATGAGCGACCCAACTTTGGGACCTGACCCCATGACATCGTGATCTTCAAGGCGAAGGTGTTTTAACCTTTCCAGCCCAATTCATGGCGGGAGTGCTAGTGGGTGAGATCAGGGACACTATCCCACCCCTCCCATGCAGTTCCATCTAATTGTACAACCCCATCACTCATATGTGAGTCATTCGGCTAAGAAACTAATATGTGCTTACAAGCACTAACATATCATCAAAATATAGATAAACATATATAACAGGTTTCAAAATTTACTTAGAAGGTGTCGTCAACTTGTCATATGCGAGTGCTTCTAGTGGTTTCCTGCCATACTCAATAATCATCAGTAACAAGGTTTCTCGGTGTTAGTCATTGTCGTAATAGCATCATGAACATCACCTAGTCATTCACATCATTGTTCATTGTGAAGCAAAACTAATGCAATTAGGTAACATAGGGGACACATCCATCATAGCTATCATCATCATAACATCAATGTAAACATACATATCCATCAAACCTAACATAGTAACATCAATTGAAAACATACCTATCCATCAAAGCTATCATCATCATGATATCGATAGAGAGCATACATATCCTTTACTGCTATCATCATCATAAATTCAATAGAGACCAAACATAACCATTATGTTACAATCATCATAATATCAATAGAGAACATGCATAACCATTAATGCTACAATCATCATAATACCAATAGATAACATACATAACCATTAATGCTACCTTCATCATAATATCATTGGAGAACATACATAAACATCACAACCACTAATAATAGAGTCATATGTTGGGATCCTCAACCTGAGGTCCTTAAAGAATAATGTGTGGGCCTTAGGGCTAAACAAATGCTAATGTCATATCATTGTGAGTCAACTAGAGCGTGGTACTACAGTTAGAGGAAAAAAACTTTAGTCTTTTGAAGTAAATGGTCCCAAGGTATTTCTGTAGTGTCAAGCAGCTTCAATATGTGACTTGTCATATTTCTCCGACGTTGTTTTTAAAATTCTCCTCTAGGTGTCTCTCCTCTCCTCATATATGTCATGACTCATCTCCCTCCTTATGTTTATTAAGGCATCTACATTTATATCACCTTATGTAAAACCATATGGAAACTGATACAACTCTCTCATTTCCTTTCCCATGTTGTGCAACTGAGTTAATTCCATTGTTCCATATTTTTATTTCCTAGTTCTCTCAATATCCTTTACCAAAATTTGGGTTAGATTTGGAATTGCATCCTCAAATGGGCTCACGGAAGTGTCTCACTTTTGAATATAAAGGGGACCATGCAACCTCTAAAATTTTCCATGGTTATTTGTGTTTGTTCGATATTGGGGAGTGGGAAAATTCCTCTAGTGTGATTAGATTTTAGGCGCAGTGATATTTTCGCAACTTGGAGGATCCTCAATCCTCTCTGGATTGCATTGTTTTTGGTCAATTGATAGACAAAATCTTGGTGATGGTAGATGAATTAATGGTGGAAATACAACAACAAGTCAAAATGGCCAAAAGGCAGTGTCAGTCCTCTTAGATTCTTTTGGAGGCCACATTTCTTAGGTTTCTTAACAGTCTGGAATTTTCTTTTAATGAATTACATAAGGAGGCGGTTGATCTTGGTTCTAGGATCATTTCTCTTGAGAACATAGTGAGTTATAGATTTGAGGCTTCTGCTATCTATATTTTGCATGGTGATATCTTCCGGAGTCATCGCATTCATGTTTTTTGGAATCGACGTTTCAAACCAACCTCTGTGGTTCATCATCAAAATCAGATGAGTGAATAAGTTAGAGCTTAATAGGATAATAAATAGAGGATATGGTAGGGATCAGAATGAATGGAGCTGACAGGTTTGATAATGATATGATACAAATTTAGTTTTATTTATTAATTTTATTAATGATTATTAATTTTTTGGCAAATGTATTTTTAGTTATTGATTAAATGATTAAAATTAAATGTTATGTCTAATATTATTAATGATTATCAACTAAATGATTATTTTCTACATAGTTAATTAGTTTTTGTTAATTACAAGATTTTAATGACTAATTTTTAGTATTGACAATAGTGTTAAATGTTGCATGATTAAAAATATTAAATAATAATTAAAACTTAATATTTAATAATGATTATGAACTAACTTAATCTTATATGCATTACTAATTGAATTTTTATTATTTTCAAACCATGATTGAAATAATAAATAATAATTAGAACTTAATGTTATAATGATAATGAACTATCTTAATCTAATGTTCTCAAATTTATGGAAATATATAATTTTCCTAATTAATAATTATTAAGATATTTTGTTAGTGATGTTCCTAAGTCTTGATGCTTATAGACTATTATTATATCTTTATTAATTAATAATTATTAAGATATTTTGTTAGTGATGTTCCTAAGTCTTGATGCTTATAGACTATTATTATATCTTTATTAATTATTAATTATTATTTACTAATTTATAAAGTTTTTGTTTTTTTTAATTTTTAGAGTATACTAATTGAGATTAAGTTAACTAAGGTTTAATTAAAATTAAAGTAAAAATAAATTTATAGATTGAAAGAGTAAATTAATACATTCTTGATTATTGTTATTATTCAAATATTATTTTAATAAATTTTAGTGAGTGGCAATGTGCATGCAGATAATGGTGATGTTGGTTCCAGTTTTGCACTAGACAAAAAGAAGCCTTGTCATCAACAAAGGAATGCTACTCCTTAAAATGACCTTGGTTGAATATTTCCCTTGGTTAGATCATTTTGTTTTCATCTAGTAATCCTACTGTTTTATGTTGCAATGTAAATATATTCTAGTTTTAGGGGTGTTTTTCAGAGTTATAAGTAGATACATCTCTATCCCTAGGAAGAAATGAAGCCATAGTGCTTGCATTAATTTTGTACAGAACAATGAATATTTGCATAGTTTGAAATTAGTAAGACTACTATGTCAGGGTTTTGACCCATGGCCTAGATTTTGTTAATATAAATCCTATTAGTCTCTTTAAAAAGAAAAAAAAAGGTGGCTAAAGTAGGTTTGGAAGGCGAATTTATGATTGCTTTAGAAGAAATTAAAAGGCTAAGGAAAAAGAATAAGATGCAAAAAGAGATGTTGGAAAATTTTGAAAAAGTGAAAGGTAACTCCAAAAATTTGGCACCTCATTTTCTAAACATTGAGGAAGCAAAGAAGATTGAAGATAATTTGTTGGAAAAATTGAACGGGAAAGGAATGTGAAAAGTTCGTGGAGGAGGTAGTTTTACTTAGAAAAGAGTTAGAAAATGCTAAGGCATGACTTAACCTCAATCCTAAATTTATAAAAGGATCTAGTAAGTTGGATGAAATTTTGAGTGTCCAAAGATCACCTAATGTCAAGATCACCTTATATCAAGATTTTTTGGGCTATGAAGGAGAGACAAGATAAAAAGCGCTTGAAGACAAGGAACCCATCAACTTTGTTGATGTACTCAAAGGATGACAAAGTTGAAACTAAAGAAAATGATCACAAATAACAAGAGCAACAAAGAAGAAAGAATAATAGCAAGATAAAAATGGGCATAAATAAAAATCAGTGACAACATTGGAATGCAAGTTACAACCATTCGAAAAGGTACAATGTTCAAGAAAGAAATCAAAAAAGATATTTTGTGTCTCAAAGAAGAAGCCAACAAAAAATTAGTAGACAAATGGTTCCTAGGTATGAGAATATCTTTCATGGTTACTACTTTACATGCACAAATTATGGACATAAAGCTACAAGTTGTAAAGCATACTTTAGAAATGGGAAAATAAGAAAGCAAAGAAACAAATCTTATCAACGGAATATGATATTTTCCAAATTAAAAAAAGGAATGTTATGAGGGAAAACAATTATTTTTCCCCTTTGTTTGATGTGATTAAATGCTATAACTACCATGCTTATGGGCACAAGGCAACTCAACGTAATATTATAAAATTTAGAACAACTCCTGAGATTGAGAGTTAAGGGAGAACCCAAGGTATGACAAAAAAAAGGAAGAAGGTAATGAAAGATGTGGCATTTTTTGTATGCCCAAAATGAAGGCAGTCATCGAGTAGAACCAATTTTTTTAATGTAATTTTTTTTTAAAACCATGATTTAAAATACTATTTATGTTGCAAACAAAACCATAAAATTAACCTATTAATCTAAAAAGGTTCTACCAATAACATAAATTGTGCACCTAATAACATGAATTGTTTCATAGTTAAAATTTCAACTTGTTTAAAACCATAGCCTTAACGCAGCTGAGATTGAAGTTCAGGGACAATGTAATATCAATTGTATAATCACCCAAATTGTATAGGTTGTGCATGCAGTCAAAGGAAGACATATGAGGATTTTGCAATTCCAATTGAGGAATTTCCCTAATTAATAGAGGGGCTAATTTCCAAGGAAACATCGCTAGGAAATAGGGACTTGGGCAAGCATAAACTTGGTTAAGTATTGGCCTGGGCTTGTCTAAGAAGCAGTGAGATAGATAGAGATAGTGCAGAGGTTACTCGGGCTTGAGAAAAACATTTTAATCTTATCATATGTTCAGACTAATGCAATATACAAATAGCAGGGGTTTTTAGTTGTGGCTTTCCCCAGGAAATCATTGTGTAATGTGTTGATTTAATTATTTCTCTTGTATGATTCATGATTTCATGATCGTTTAAATTGTTTCCGCTGATGAGTAGAGTAGATTCAAGTCTATTGTTTTAGCATATTACAATTAGTAGTTTGAATCAACAAGGAATTTCTACATATTGGTGGGTTTCTACCCCTCGTTCTCTATTGTGGTGTATCTGCAAGTCATCTTGTTGTCGAGAATTGTTAATTTGTTGTTTCCCGTAGTGTAGGAGGATAAAATAAATATCAAATAAATTCCCATCACCAACTCCGACCTCTGGAGTTTTGGTGTTTGGAATTGATTTGCAGTGGTCTCACTCGTGTTGCCACCTATGCTAGTGGTTTTTTTTCTATTGTGAGCTTCGGTGTTATTGTAGCGTTAATGTTATTATTGTTGGGGTTCATTGCCCTGCTCATGTAATATTTCGTTGCTCGATTATGGGATCGTGTATGGACTCATTGCGTCATTTTTTCATTTTTTGGACTATTCTTAGTCTGTTTTTATTTGGGGTTTCAGCCTTATAGGTTCTTTGTAGTAGGGTTTTTTTTCTAAGCCTAGGGTTTATATCCATCTATTTATATATATATATATATAGATATATATATATAGATATATATCTATATATATATATATATATATATATATATATATATATATAATATATATTGAAATGTGTAACAAAATTCCATCTGAAATAGTCTTTATGCTGGCCCTTTTGTGTTTTTTATTATTATTATTTTTTATCTTTAGATGGTTGATAGCTATTTTCTCATCTTGTATCTATGGAATGTGTTTTGGAATATGCAAAATGTAATTTCATTCTTCTTTGATGAATAAAATTATGTTTTTTTCTAGGAAAAAAAAATTGATCAAATCTACCCCTCCCATCTTATGTCAACGAGGTTGAGGCCCTCTATGCTAATCAAGTTATAAATGTTTTCAACACCAACAATAAGTTTGAAATGGTGGTTAGTTATTATAAAATGAAACTCAATCCTAAATAATCAACTTTTTCTTGTATCGTCCTCAACCTTCATCATTGTCACTCCCTCCATCTCTAGAGCTACCTATAATGAAAGGTGGTGATTTCCTCGAAGGGGGGCTTTATTCATAGTGATAGAGGGAGGACTATAACATCGGTGATGTCATATTGTAGCTTGTTGACCTATTGATATTAAGGTTTTTTCCACATGAGATAAATCTTAGATTAGCCCATCTATAATTGTTCATAAGAAGATATAGGCATAAAAGAACATGAGGAAAGTCATGTTGATAAGAGGAAGGAAACATTGCCATGGAAAACTAGAAAGTGTGGGTGTGATAACATTGTTATTACAACCATTAAAACAAAAATGAAGAATAAACCATAAACTAAAAAAATAAATACAAAATAGATGAAATAAAGAATAAAATCTACCTAAAAGAGGAGGTGAGCATCCAAGAATACACTTAAAAAACAAATAAATTAACAAAGTAAATGCACCAAAATTTTCCAAGATAAATGTCCTAAGCCTTTTTATATAACCAAGAATGCACTTAAAAAAATGGAAAATTAAGAAAATGACAAACCTAATTTTGCAAATAAAAAAATCTAAGGTAAAGGTTATAAACCTTCTATATATAGAACCATAATTGAAAACACAAACAATAACGTGGATAAGAAAAAAAAATTAACATGGAAAATAAAAAAGTGTGGCCATGATAACCTTATTATTAAATCCATTAAAACAAAATTAGAAAATAACCACACACACACACACACACACACACACACATATATATATATATATATATTCTACGCCTCTTATAACACTTATCCAAGAATACACTAAATAAATAAATGAAAAATTAAGATAGTAGCAAAGCAAATGTACCAAAAAAATTCTAAGATCATAAATCTCATATATATACATCTATAATGTGAGAACATAAACAATTTAATGTGATAAAAAGGTAACATTAACATGGAAGACAAAAAAAAATCCAACATAACATTGTTATTATAGCCATTAAAATTAAATTAAAAAATAAAATATAAAGTAAATAAAACAAAGAATAAAATCTATTTAAAAGAAGTAGAGGTCTTTGTCCAAGAAGAAACCAAAGAAAAATAAAATAACATGGTAAATGCACCCTTGTTGTCCATGGGGCTTTGGATTGACCATGAATGATGCACTATTAAAGTATTACTTATCATAAGTGACATATTCAAATTCTTAGTAGATAAACTTTGAGTAGATAAGAGAAAACAATTGAAAATAAATACACGTAAAAAAAAATTCATAAAGTTTTTATATATTTAAACAAAAAAAATTATAACTAATAAAATAAAAGTACTAACAAAAATCATTTAAAGAAAAAAATACAAATACCAAATATCAATATATATAATCACAAAAAAAAAAAAATAACAAAAGTAAATGTTAAGACACACATATTCCAAAAGCTTAAAATATATAAATAATTAAAAAAATCTTCATAAAAACATTAAATTATAATTTTACTCTCATATATATAAAATTATAATTAACTTCTTTATAAAAATATGAAAGTGGATCAGATTAACTTTCACATATATGAGAGACATTAGAGAGTCGTCATTATACATTATAAGTTTGGAACATAAAACGTGATAAATTAAAAATTCCAAAAACGTTTGGAATTTAAATACATTAAATTAAAATACCCAAATGAGAACATACATATTAGAAATAATTTATGTTAATGGTAATTTCGTGATGTTAATTAAAAATTCCAAAAACGTTTGGAATTTAAATACATTAAATTAAAATACCCAAATGAGAACATACATATTAGAAATAATTTATGTTAATGGTAATTTCGTGATGTTAATTGCAGTTTCAGGTAAGCTAACAATAATTAGGACATTTTGATTATGATATGAATTTATATCAATAATTTAAATAAACAATATACATGATAGAAAGATTTCATTAATTAGTAAGTATAAGTGTTGTCTATGAAAACAAAAAATAAATGTAAAAGTAAGCAAAGTCTTTGGATAGAAATTACATAAGAGAAATTTTTGGACGATGCATTTCTAACCAAGAAGTGTGGCTCATCATCAGGACTAGATGAAGAGGCAGACCATGGCAAAAGCTTAAATAGAGAGCAATGTAGAGACATAATTTCAAGTTACGGCTATATTTGAACAATAATATTTAAATTAATTAATATTAATTTACTAATATATTAAAAACAAATATTATTAAGTAATGGCTATATTAAACGGCTAGTTTTTGAAAAATAATATTTAAATAATGATATTAGTTTATTAAAAATATTAATAGGTAACGACTATATTAAGTGGCTAGTTTTTGAAAAATAATATTTAAATTAATTTATTAAAACCAAATATTGCTAGTTTTTGAAAAATAATATTTAAATAATGATATTAGTTTATTAATTTATTAAAAAATATTAATAACTAACCGCTCTATTAAATCGCTACTACTTTTTGAAAAATAATATTTAAATTAATTTATTAAAACCAAATATTACTAGTTTTGAAAAATAATATTTGAATTATGATATTAGTTATGAGGCTCACATTTATAAATGCATTCGGTGATCTGCTCTTGTTCTGAGGCTCGCACTATATCCTCGCTCCAGTTCTGAGGCTCGCATTCAAATATAAACGCATTTATGAACAGCGAGGCTCGCATATATAAACGCATTTGGTGATCTTGGTTCTGAGGCTCGCACTATATCCTCGCTCCGGTTCTGAGGCTTGCATTCAAATATAAACACATTTATGAACAGTGAGGCTCGCATATATAAACGCATTCGGTGAATATATATATATATATATATATATATATATATATATATATATATATATATATATATATACATATATCTATATATATCTATATCTATATCTATATCTATATATATATATATATATATGATATATATATGATGATGATGATGATGATGATGATGATGATGATGATGATGATGGTGGTTAACGTCCACTGAGACCAAATTGGTCTATCGGACCTACAATTTTCTTAATTTTTACTTATCTGGCTCCTCGTCTTTCTTGGCGAGATTGGTGTTGTAGCTTTCTTTTTTTTCTCTACGGTCTTCCAACTTCCTTTATCTTGCATCTCCTTCATCTCTTCTGGTTCTTGGGACATTGGTGTCTTAGCTTCGCAATCTATTGTGTTCGTTCTTTTGAAGATAGTCGGAGAAGAAGTTTGGTCTAGGAGATCTGCTTTGCTGTTAAATGAAGATTTATTTTGTGCGGTATTCGAATCCTCATAATTGTTGGTTTGTTGGGGCGGGCTTTCTCCTTGCTTGTCTTGAGAGCTGTCTCTTTCTTCCCTGATTTCTTGTGACTCATATATATATATATATATATATATATATATATATATATATATATATATCCTTGCTAAACTGTATATATAAATCCTCAGTGAATATGTGAGGCTCGCATTCAAATATAAACGCATTTATGAACAGTGAGGCTCCCATATATAAACACATTCGGTGATCTTGGTTTTGAGGCTCGCTCGCCCTTCGGTGATCTTGGATCTAACATATATAAATACTTGGATCTGCTCCAGTTTTGAGGCTTGCACTATATCCTCCCTCCGGTTCTGAGGCTCGCATTCAAAAAATAAGGTGGTGATCGTGGGTCTGTCGACGGCATATACATCTTCTGAACTCGATCCAATCACGTCTGCAGGCTGTGCTGGGCACGTGTGATCTACAGACAGGGTTGATATCAGGTGCACACTTTCTGTATCTTTTTCTAATACATATTTGCTTATATATTTTCAAGTATGAATATTTCAGCACAGTTACCAAAGATTACCAAAGGTAGACCTAGCACAGTTACTCTATAAGGCCTCTATGAGTATATAGAATCTATAGAGAAATGTAGAGAAGAAAGAGAAGTCAAGCTACAAACAGAGTCAGAAGCCATGCTGGAAAATAAATTTGCATCCCTTGAAGACACAATCCAAAAGCAAATAGAAAATAAAATAGAACTATTGGATAATAAAATGGTGGCAATAGAGACTAGGTTGCATGTTATAGAAAAACAAAACCAAGATACTAACCAAACATCCCAGCAAGGAGATGCTTTAGAGAGCCTTAAAATGAAGGACATGATTAAAGAGCTAGAAGAAAAAGTTAATGGCCACCTCACCCTAAATAATGCGGTAGATAAATTAGATATCAAACAAATTAAAGATGAAATGAACAAATAAATAGAATTAGACCATGAGCGTAACAAAAGGGCCTTGAAAATTATAATCTTCGGTTTAAAAGAGGAGGTAGATGAAAATACTTTAGCGACAGCCTAGATATAATTACATAATAGATTACAAATTGAAACAACGTGTCTCACAGAAGCAACAAGGTTGGGGAAATTAACTGAAAATAAAGGAAGACTCATCCAAATAAAGGTAAGCTCTACTGATCATAAGTATGACATACTTAGAAAAATCTCAAGTCTAAAAGGAACAAGAATATTTATAAATGAAGATCTCATCCCAAAAGATCAAGCAAAATTAAGAAAGGAGGTTCAAAAGGTAAAAGAAGCTAGAAAGGAAGGAAAATGGGCAATAATCAATAATAGAAAAGCCTTTATTTGAGATAGAAACCAAAAAGATAGTACTAAATAGCAATTCAACATGCTCTAGATTCTTTCTTGGAACTGCCGGGGCTTTCCATGGAACAAAGGCCCCAAGCTAAGCTGGATCTCAAATGATGTTGATATTATTTTTCTTGTTGAAACTTGGGAGTACGAAGAATCTAGGGTCCCTAACATAAATGATTTACACTATGGTCTACCTGGAACAAGCGATCCTCCTGTAGAGGCATGGGGGAATAACTTGTTACATTAAGAAGAACATCTCCCCCCATGCTAGGATTTATAAAAACGACCCTTACAACCAATATAGTTGGATAGAGATCACTGGCATTAATAATAAAAAGACCTACATAGCAATATGTTATTTCCCCCCCATCAATTCTAACTTCTATAAGAAGAATAATCTAGATAAAAATAGTCCTTACAATGGTTTGGAGAATGATATTTCTAGCCTAAGGAATGAAGGTAATATCCTTTTAATAGGTGACTTTAATGCTCGAACTTCAAGCAAACAAGCTATTATTCTAAGCAATCATTCAAACCCTAATCCTCTTTGGTTGGATGAAGACCCTACTCTGGCTAGTAGGTACAAAAGGAGCTCTGAAGACCTCGAGGAGAATCTGTTTGGGTTGGAGCTAGTCAAGCTCTATAGTGCTCAGGATCTCATAATTTGCAATGGTCTAAAGAAGTGGCCCAATTCTAGCTAGATGACCTGCATCCATGGGCTTGGTAGCAGCGTGGTAGACTATGTTATTTCCAATCTCCCTTTATACAATGAAATAATAAATCTTGACATCTTAAACGACCATGAGCCTGACTCTGATCATAGGCCTTTACTTATAACTCTCAACTTTGTCATGCATAGAGATCCCATAGAAAATAATCCTTATAGCCAAAAGAACTTAATATTTGATAGAAATAAAAACGATCTCTTTCTAAAAGAATTAAAAACTAATTTGCTTCCTTTATCTAGTATAGACAACATAGAAGACCTCTACCATAATTTTACTACAACCCTCTCATATTCCATTAACAAGTTCTCAATTGAAGTTTCAAATAATAAAAGAAATAACAAAACCAACCCATGGTATGACAAGGACTGTAAAAATGCGAGGAGAGCTATTAAGGAAGTTGTTGATGAATCTCTTAAAATGGATAAGATAAAAATATACAAAGCCCTAACTAAAAGAAAAAAGAGGCGGTACATTTGTAAAAGACAAGAGAATCTCTTACACCTATCTAAGGTAGCTCCTAAGAAATTTTGGAGGCAGATTCTGACTAGGAAAACTAAAGATAATAATAAAATTGCTTTACACGATTGGAATTATTATCTTAAAAAGATATATGAATCTCCAAATGTCTTGGATAACTTTGAAACCCTGCCCACAATGAAAGAAGTTTTCTCTCTAGAAGACATTGAGTTTGGGGTTAAACGCCTGGCTAATGGGGAAGCTAAGGACATTGAAGGTTACCAGGTGGAGGCCCTGTCCTCATCCCCCACATCCACAAGATTTCTAATCAAGCAATCAAGCAAGGGTTCCCTAAGCTATGGACTAAGAGCCTCATTATCCCTATTTTTAAAAATGGGGATACAAATAACCCCTCTAATTATCGGACAATTATGATAAGCCCTCTCTTAGCTAAGTTATATGGTAGTATTTTGGAAAAGAAGTTGAGAATATGGCTTGAAAGTGAAGGTAAGCAGGCTAAAGGCCAAGTGGGTTTCAGAAGGCATCACTCAACAACATACCACCTCGTTACACTTAGGACATTGTGGAGGAATGTCGTAATGATAACTCCAATCTCTTTTGTTGCTTTGTGGACTTTAGAAAGGCTTTCGATATGGTTCCTAGAAACAACCTTTGGAATAGATTAGAAAAGCTAAAGGTTCCTTTCGAGTTGAGAGCTGCCGCTATTAGATTATACAAGAATGTAATTGCCAAGCTAAAGAGCAATGAGGGGTGGTCGAAATATATTAAGTGTAATATCAGAGTTAAAAAAGGTTGCCCCCTCTCCCCTACCCTATTTGGCATTTACATTGACAAGCTCAAAGGTTATTTAGAGGAAGCAGGATGTGCTGGCACGATCCTAGCTGGGCTAGTCGTCATCCTTCTTCTCTATGCTGACGATATTTTTCTCCTTGCAAGGTGTCCATCTAATCTTGATAAGCAACTTAGGCTTCTTAAGGATTTCTTCTCTACCATGGGTATGACTATTAACACTAACAAAACAAAAGTTATGATTATCAAATCCAAGAAGGACACCTATGCTAATTTTATGTATGCCAATAATAACTTGGAGGAGGTGTATTCTTACAAGTACCTAGGAATTGATATTCATCACAAGCTCAACTGTAACTATAGCATTGAGAAAAGGATTAATGGGGGGTGGAAATCTTACTTTGGTCTTGAAAATAATTGTAAAACGACAAACCTCGTAATGTGGGATAAAAAGAAGTTCCTCTTTGAAACTTTAGTCACTCCTGTTATCTTATATGGATGTGAGGTTTGGGGTTGCAACATCTCTAGAGAATCCTGGAGAAAGATTGAGCAAATCTAGAAGCGCTTTATAACGTATAACCTGAAAATTAAAATCAATACACCCTACCCTATTCTCCTTATAGAAGTAGGTCTTTCCCCTATCGAAAGCCTAGCTATGTCTAGGCTTCTGTTGTACAAGCACAAGATCAATAACATAGGAGATCATAGACTTCCCAAGCTAGCTTTAAATTCCAGCCAAAACCAACTAAGGGTCAAATGGGGGTGGTATAAAGACACGAGGGCCTAGTTAAACAATTGGGAGATCAACGAGAATGATGCATTGCAAAACATTAATAACATTAAAAATATTGTTACTTCTAAGTTCAAAGAAAAAATGTGGTGTGAGAAAGATTTAGCGGCTAAAAGAAAATTAAGTTATTATAAGAGGGTCATCAACCCCACCCTAGAAGATCAAAAGTATCTCTCTGTTTTAGCTAGCTCAAAGAAGAAAATTAATATAGCGAAGATTAGAACGAACTCTCATGAGCTCCATAGTGAAACAGGTCATTGGGCAGTTCCTAAAACACCATGGATGGAAAGAATTTGCCATCTCTGTGATAATAGGAACATTGAGGATGAAAACCACTTCCTCTTAGAGTGCCCCACGTACAACCACATTAGATCTCAGTTTCATAATCTTTGTCGCAACACTGACCTTCCTAGCCTTTTACGATGTCAAAATTATAGTGAGCTTGGGAGGCTTCTCTCCAAGCTTTTTGAGCATAGAAATAAAATCTTAGATCAAACTAAGTAATTTGTTTCTTTAGGTCCAATAGACCAAAGTTTGGTCTCAGTAGACATTAACCATCATCATCATCATCATCATCATTAATTTATTAAAAAAATATTAATAAGTAACTGCTATATTAAAGAGCTAGTTTTTGAAGAATAATATTTAAATTAATTTATTAAAAAAAAATCATAGTCAAACTCTAAACACAGAGGGAAGTAAAAAATTACAAAAACGAGCCAATACCCTAATCGAGATAAGATCATTTAATAAATAAAATAATTAATAGAAAAATAAATAAAATAAAACACAAATATACACATAGTAAGATATATATATATATATATATATATATATATATATATATTCAAAGAAAAGTAATAAAAATTTTAGAAACAAAACACAATATAAAGTATTATTTAGATGTACAATTGATATTAATCATAATTAATAATGTGTAAATTGAATATTATGGGAAGAGTATTTTGAAGAGAATTTAATTTTAAGCAATATAATTAGTGCAAATGAAATATTCAATTTAAACAATTTATTTTTTATAAATAATTTTTTTATCACTTCATTTTCCTTAAATCAAATTATACCATATCTAAATATTTTTTCTTTGTTCCGTTTTCTTTAAATATTCTAATAAAAACAATGTATCCTCATTTTAAAATAAATTAAGAAAATCGAAATTTTGTATTGAAATTTACAAATATGACCAAATTCCCCACTCCAAATAACTAACCTCATCTATAGAAAACATAAATAAACCCTTCATAAATTATGAAAAAAATATGATAATGTATTGTTCATATTACTAAAAATAAGCTTAAAAATAGTTGTCATAAAAACAATATGCCAAATGTAAGTGATTTGCCAACAATAATACCATAACTCTAATTAGTCACAACAAACCAATAGTTAATAATTTAATTTAAGTTTACATTCTAAAATAGTTTATTACCTTCGCAGGAGTAGTGGTAATGGAGATATTCCTATTGTGTAGGTAAAGGTTCCATTTATTTCATTCGCAATTGTTTTGGGAACATTTCATTTTTTTGCTGGAAAATTTCAGCATTGTAAGTTTGCAAGTGGGCTAAATTTCAGATTCGATTTGATATTGAAAAAATTCACCTACTTAAATTATAATATGTGAAAAATTTGGAAGTATACATCTTATAAATACTAAAACATATTATGTTTTAAAAATTATAGAAAAATATTCTCTATTTTCATTTCCTTGTTGTTACACTATATTACTCTATTTTATTTTTGAGAATTTGCTAGTACTAATTATATATAAATATTGTTCATGTAACACTACATAAAGCTATTCAAACAAAAATAGACATACAATTTATATCATTTTTAGGGATATGAGTAGCCTCAAACTTCAAATCTACCTTTTGTTGCACACCAATTTAATAGACTAAGATGAAGAGAGATTTCTCTATCAAATATTTTGATTTATTATAATCGTGTTTCAATAGTGTGATAAAGATAACGATGACACAACTTTATTGTTGAGTGAGTAGAAGGTTTTTTTTTTTTGGAAGATGATGAAATGAGATGTTTGAGGATTTATTTTATTAGTATGACAAGTTTGGATTAAGTGATATCAAATCCATAATTAATACCAATATGCACTTGACTTGATTGTTGACATCTCTAAGAACTTCATTATCGTCTTTGTAGTGTAGGTTTTGGTGTTGCTCTGTCTATCCAAAAAGCTTGGAAACATGATGATTTATTTTTTCAACAAAATTCTCAAAAAAAAGATAAAGAGATGAGATTCCAACAAATCTTGCTAAAAACAAATAATTAAATCTCATTCATCATCGAATTAAAGGGAAATAGTGTTTAAGCCATACCTACTCAAAATAGTTTGAAATTAAATAAATACCTTCAAAGGTTGAAATTAAAATAAATACCTTCGAGGTCCTCTCATGAAAGCCTAAAAAATGACTCATAGCGTGATTAAATACAATTTCAATATTTTAGCAAGGAAAAGATTCGTTATTAGAAACATTTCTAATTTGTAAAAAAACCCTTCTAATTTCTTATCTATGTTAAAAAAAACCTTTGTGCAGTACTTATGTGTGAAGGCCTTCAAAAACATTACCCTCGAGAGAAAAAGGCACAAAAAGGATGGAGATATGTGTGCAAGATTTCGAAAGCATTACCCTTGAGAGCCAAAGGCACCAAAGGATGGAGATCAACTATGCCACCAATGAGGCGTTATTGAGAGATACACATTCAACATCTAATAATTCCCAAGCAGAGAAAAATGTAATGACGATGTAGAGTCATCATTTAGTGGAATGGATAATGAAGGGGTTATTTAGTATTGGGTGACCTGCTCCACTTTATTGTTTGAAGAATTGAATTTGATTCTTGAGCCCAGCAAGTCGTATCATCCCACTTTCTGTTTTATTTTTTTCTTACCACTTTACTGTTCAAAGAATTGAGTTTGATTCCTCAGCTAGTAAGTTATCTTGACCCATTTTCTATTTTTTTCCTTACCCATGATTTTTTACCAATGTTGGTGGAAATCCCAAGGAGGGACATGTAGCTGTGACCGTTTAATTCTTTCGGTTCTGAATTAAGTTTGGTGGCAGGGTTTTGGTGTATGACTTTAATGTGGTTTATTGTATGTTGTCCGCCCTCTGTACTGGCCTCGGGCTTGCAACCATGGATTATCACTTTCGCCGAGGGTGTTTGGAACTCATTTCTCCTTTGTTATGGTTTGGCTTTGTGTGTGCTTTGTGCCTTTGCCTGGTTCTTGCAATGGTTGGTAAGTATCATGCCTTGTTTGTCCCGTATGGTGGTTTGTTGTGCTTTCCTAGTTTTGTGTGGTTTGTTGGTGTTGTGCCTCTGCTCGTTCTCTGTGGCGACTCACTGCTCTGGTTTTTGGAGGGTTTCAGGTCATTTTCCACCCGCAAGTCTATTTGTCTTTGTCATTTGGCTCAAGCTTCGTTTCTACTCTGTTTGTGGTGATTTGTAAGTTTGAATTTGGTTTTGGTGACGGTTCGGCTCTACAATCACAGGTTCCTACCTAGTTGCTGCACGGGACGGCTCGATGAACTCATTCTCAGGTAATCTTCTCCTTCCAATTTCAATTTCACCCCTTGTTTTCAAGGTTCTAATGCTCAGGCTCCTTGGTGAGCAGGCATAACGGGTCCATGGCTCTTCTACTGGTGGAAAACCTCTGTTGCGGGTCTCAACTCTCGTCCTCCGTCACGGAATCAATCCTCCTCAAGGTAAAAACCTTCGTTCCTCTTCTAGTTGGCTATTCAATGTTGTTTTGGTTTCATGGCTCCAACTAACCGCTGCCCTGCTCTGTGGTGGTGTGCAAGACCTTCCAAGGGAACGCTGCTCCACAGCTTCGTCCTGGGGACTATTCGTGGGTTTAGGGAAAACCCGGGTAGGGTCTTTCCATGGCTGTAGCGATTTCTTGCTTGCTTTGTTGCTTGTTTTGTCTGCAATTGCTCTGTCGCTTGCTCTTGTCTGTAATCGGTTATGCCCTTGGGGTTTTGGTTCCTTCGTGTCTGTATGTGGTCTCTGAGGTGTTCATGCCCTCGCTGTTTGATTAGGGTCTAGCCTGTGGACTGTAATGTTTTTGGTTTGCATGGGTTTGGAACCCTCCATGATTTCTAGATTATAGAGTTTATACAGTGAATTTTGTTGAATGAAAAATGAAAATGAAATGTACAGGAAATGCTTTAAAATGCTGAATATAATAGTACCTAGGTTTTGTTTTGTTGAGGAAAAAAAAGAAGGAAATATATATGCTGGTGTACCTCTATTTGGTTCTCGATTTGAAATGCTTCCTGTTACAAAATGCTTGTCGATGCTTATTCAGATCTTTTGAATAAATGGTTTCACTATTTTGCTTTCATTTTGATGCCTGAAACATCTATGCACAGGGAATATAATAAAAATTAATCTACTTCCTTAATGACATATTTTGAATTGTTTGCTATTATAGAGATTCAAATAATTGTGAATTACAACTTCTGGGCTCTCTCTCCTTGTTGGCTTGTTGGGGCCTGAACCAGATTCATAAGTGATTTAGCCAAACAAATCCCTCGACTACCAGCTCTTTCGGCAACAGTATGAGGAGCGCGGATTGAGGTCTCACTTAAGGTAGTATGGGAGGGTGCTGGAACCAAGTTTCCGCACCCTAGGGATGTCTTGATGAAGTCTGGGAAGTTTGCGAACCGATCCTACATGCTTGCACTGCTCCGCGCAGCTGTCTCACCTTCGTGTAGCTCTACAAAGAGAGCGAAGAGGCATTGTCTAGATCCTTTATCCTTACTACGTTATTATTATAGATCTTAACTTAATTTGTGGGCTCAATATTCTCCTCAATCATTCAACATTCATAACAAGTGCGCACAATTGTAAACTGTAAAGAGATGCATAAGAATATAACAGAAGCATAAACATACGGATCTACGAGAAAATGCACAATATCTGAGAATTCACTTATCATTTATTAAACTTCTGTTCAGTTACAATCCCAACTCTACCCTACGCACTCAGCTACAGGGGTCTGCGCACATAGTTGCGGACTCTACCAGGCCTCTACGCACACAGCTGCAGAGCCTCTCCTTACTACTACCACCCAAGACTCGGACTTACAGACTCAGAACAAAATCCTTATTCAAAAAACCATATCACTTCAGATCCCGACTAAAAGCTACCTTATACACTTAGAGCCTTGCTCTATTTATACAATTCGATGGTCCACGGACCATGGGTAGGCTGGCACTTTCTATATTAAATTACAATATTTTAGGGCGGAAAACCCTAGATTCTTGTGCTCCATGCCCACATTTTGTGGGGTCTTTACATTACATTGACCAAAACTCGGCTTTAAGCCCCAAAAACCTGCTATGGGGGGATCCACTACCCAACAGGCCCCCAACAGAATCATCATGACTCATCCCGAGTCACTCGGTTGGTGTGGTGATCTTCGCTCAGAGTCCATCCAATAACTTTTGCGCTTCGTTGATGTCTGCCACACATTCCTCTGTTGTCCGTTGTATCAATTGTGCATGACTTTCTGATGCATCGTTGTCAGAGGCACCTTAGTGCCTTAGCGCACATGTATCCTGCATCTGGGCCAGCTTCCCCTTGATCATGGCAGTGACTGTGAATGCTTCCTCGAGCCAAGGCTGGATGCGTGCTTTAAGCCCTACTTCTTTCTAGCGTGTGGCGTCCACCTGTTCCTTCAGAGCCTGGGCCTCCCTCATCCCAGCCAATCGTTGAGTAAGGGCGGCTGTCTGCGCGGTCCCTCAGACATTGTCATAGGCCCGCTGCAACTCCCGCTCTTCTGTCTCTAACTGCTGTAGCGTTGGGTCTTCCTGCAGTGAAGTGAGTGTGAAGAGGGACTGATCCAACAATCCTGTGCAGTCCTGTACAGCGTGCTCTATCACTTCCAATCACAATTGAATGGAGAAATGGCGCTGCTCTCTGACTTCTGGGGGTGTAGAGGGTTGTGCCTCAATCACAGCTTTGCGATCTGCAAGTTCAGCTCCAACTGAACCTTCACAACCTCCTCCCGGGTCTTGTGGACTCTAGCTGCTAATTAGTGAATCTTTTCCGCAGTGGGGAGTGCCGCCAGCACGGCCAACTCCGGTATGATGCTATAGGCCTCCTCCACAACCTCTTCTAATCCATGGTATTGTGCGACTAGGTTATCGCGCCTATTCTAAATTTAACTTCTGCTCGCTCAAGACTTGGAGGGCGTGGCCCTCCCTGCTCGAAGCTCAGCAGTTACCCCATCCTGCAACTGGTATAGGGTTTCTCTGGGAAGGGAAGCCAAATTCAACCCCCAGCCCCTCATGTTACATTAAGCTTCTGCTAAGAATGTGCTTTTTGGTAACACCAAAGTATTAGTTGTGTGGCCGCACAACATCTGCTCAACTTCGGATGCACCTTCCGCAAGGTGTGGTGTCATCATTCCTGGGGGTCGCACCTATAATGCTTGTAATTGCGCTCTGAGTGCCCCCAACAAAATTGTTTGCTTCATCATTAATTCTTCAAGAGCATCCTTAGTGACATCGAGAACTGGTTTGCCACTGTCAAGAAGGGCTCCCTCAGAGGTCTTCGTTCCGTGCAGTTGGCTTCTCCTGGACACGCGGCCTCTTGAGTTTGGTTGATTTTGTTGTAGGGTCCGTGCATTCCTCTATCTCAGCCTCCCCCTGTATGTCCCACTCCATGGACATTTCCCTGTCTTCCTCAGTCTCTTCGATGGTTGCAGTTGTGGTTTGTGCTATCTATTCTGTCGTTGCTACCTCAGCCACCTTCTGCTATGTGGCCACTTCTTGTTGTTGGTGCTTTCTCTTCGCCAGCTCACGATGCACAACTTGGTTTCCTTCTTCCGTTGTTGTGCTGCAATCTTTTCCAATTCTACCAAGTTCGGAGTGTGCCACTTCGGAGACCATGCCACCATTACATCGAAAATTACATCATCCATTGTAATGAATAGAAGCTTCACCCATGTTCGGTCTGGATCCTTTCGTGCCCGGATATATAGATTATGCATATCTACCTTGAATTCTGTCATGCTTTGCAAACTGTTATATACTGTCGGGGACAAGCACGGCCTGCGATTGATCCATGTTTGGATGCTCACCTCCATGAACACCCAAAACACCTTGATCTTGCGAACCCTCATCGTGTCTTTCGTTGCCCAGAGCGAGGTGTACCTCACAGCTTCGGGTAGGTTCCTCTCAATGGTGGGAAATTGGCTGTCCTCCGGCAACTCCCCTGCAACCAACAAGATGGATAAGAGCAACCACGCATAGTGGAAGGTCTTACCTTGCTCCTGGGCCTCCCTACAATTTGTCAAAAACTCATCGCAGAGAAACTGTGCCTAGTTGAACTGGACCCCCTCTGCACACTGCTCTGCCAACGTAATTACAGATGTTGGCACCTTGTCTGCGCGACATTTCCTCATGAGCTTGCTGGCCAGCAGCTAGGTGGCTACGTGCACCCCTTGGTCCTTGATGCTCGCTATTACATACCCTCGCTTCCTCTTCTCCAGCTTATATTTGGCCTTCATAGCTTCTGCGAGGGCCAAGTCGCTGCTCTTTCCTGCTATGGTTGCGGGATTGTTTCCTTTGACAGGCAGCCGAGAAATCCCGGTGAACTAAAGCGGTTGTGATGGGAATCAGCTCCTCCAGCTAGAGATACCCATCATGTACTAGACGCAGTAGCTGTTGGATGAGAAAAATTGTGATGGGCATGCGGTGATAGTGGGGTATCCACCGCAGATGGAGTAACCCAGCCTTCTCCACACCGCGTAACCATTTTTGTTGCAATAATTTCTTCGTGGCCAACTGTGGGAACTTCTTGTTGTCCGCGAGGTTCTAGTCTTTGAACTTTATACTAGGTACCTGTCCCAACGACGTACCATCAAACCTTATTTCATCTAGAAGAAGCGGGGTCTGGAGCACACTCTTCGTTTCCTCTAGGTCCTTCGGTATCTTGGTTGTCCCTTTCCATGGGGGGATGTAGGGGAGTAACTTTATCGCCAAAGGTACTTGGGAAACATTCTCTGCCTCATCGTCCTGTGCTTCAATTTGGGCGATCATGGCTTGCAAATATTCCTTGTCCTCCTCTGTTTCAACGATGACAACTTTGCCTTTCTGTGCCATTGACAATTTATTAAATCATGGGTTCCGTGGTGATACACGGACTAGCCCCATTGTTTTCTTGTCTTTCTATGGTTGCGGTGTGCATGGGGACTTTGGAATCTCTGGTGCAACTGCCGCCTCTCGAGGCTCCTCCTGGGTCACACGGGGCTCTGGAGTAAGTTCCGCTAATCGTACTCTGGTTCTCGCAGCTGTCATCGTTTCTACACTGGATCCGTTCG
The DNA here is from genome assembly GCA_031772625.1 of Pinus tabuliformis. Taxonomy (NCBI): domain Eukaryota; kingdom Viridiplantae; phylum Streptophyta; class Pinopsida; order Pinales; family Pinaceae; genus Pinus; species Pinus tabuliformis. Next base: position 78,934,434 of record CM062815.1, on the reverse strand, counting down.
GTCGTGTACACATGGGTGGCAAGGTAGCTTGGTGTTTAATGCTCTGTATTGGCTCAAATCTTAAACAACCAAGTGTTGCCCCGAGGCTACCCCAAGGGATTTTATAGTAATGTTTGAATTTGAATTCCACCATTCCCTCCACTTCTGAGTCATTAATATCTTCTTGGCAGTAGATCGTCTCGAATCTAGCTCTTAATTCTTGTCTTAATGGCCCGCCGCCCGCGCCTTTCTACCTTAAATTGGACCTCTTTTCATGAACAGTGACATCAATGGTCACCTCCCAACCTACCCGCGCAGCAGCGCAGTTCCTTACGTGCATTTGCGACCCCTGTGACATACTAGCCCTGCGCGGAACCTCTTTCCTGCGCAGCTCTCTTGCAGACTCGTTTATAGTCCCGCGCCCTCTTTCAACTGCTTGGAGCACTGCAACTGTGCTTCCTACAGATAGTCAGGTGGTCGCACCCCTGGTGAGAGGCTTCATTTTCGTGCTAGCCCGAGTCGTGGGCACCCTTCAAGTACCCTTGCATCTATTAGTGTGTCGCATTCTTCTTTGTATGGTATGCTCCCCTACTTAGTAAGGTGTGGTCGAAGCCATGGTAATAAGGTCACAACTCCTTCTAATGTAGTAGTAGGGCTGGCTAGACTTGGTCCCATCATGCTTAATTTCTCGCAGCCTGCTTGCGCGACTTTGGTTTCCAGTTCACTGATTTCTTCATCCAATGTCACACTTTTCTTCCTCAGCCATGCCCAATCTTCATCGAGTTCACAAAGTTTCAATCTCCCTCGCCGAATGGCTTCCTGTAACTGCCTAATTCCCTTACCTAGGTCATTGCGTCCTGTCCCAACTGCAGGAGTTGTAGTTTGGGGATTCTTCTATGCTCTCCCGGTTTCATCTCTTCTTGTCAGTGTTGGGGTCATTTCTGTGCTCTGGTTTTTGCTTATGGTCCTATAGGCCCATCGAACCGCTGGTACGCACAAGTCCCAGTCAGTTCGTCTCGCCTGGTGAACTTTGTTCATGACTCCGCATAGCTTTTTGAATGCTCCGTCGCGGAATATTTGTGGAGTGTGTCGCCTTCCCTGCTGCCACATTGGGTTCTAATTTTCAATCTTTAGTCTGGGAGGTGCTTGCACAACACACGTCTACCCCCATCGATACGAGTGGGCACACAAACTGCTTCGTCCTAGCTGCCTGGCTCGCGTTCGTCGCTGGGGACTTCCAAATCGTAAGCGCATCCATCTTCTACATTCGCGCCAGTTCACCATAGTCTTTTGATGTGTATTCCACCATCGTGCGGGTGTCACGCACAACGCCCATTCTAGTGCATCGTACCGTTGTTGTTCCTATATTGCACTTTCAAATTTGTCTAAGAATTCATCCACTCCTGTTACCCCATCATATGTTGCCAGTTCCCTTGCTTCGGTCATCACGCACCATAGTGATCTAATGATCATGTTGTAATTCAGCGTAGTTACTTCGTGCAACCGGTTTTGCCAGCGTTCTATTTCTCCATCTGAATCCAAAGTACAGGAACTGTTGCACTCCCATGGGATTCTCCCATCCGTTGTTGGGTTCACGTGATCCTTGTCTTGCGCCATTATCTAGTAAATGCAATCCAAATCATCGTCGCTATCATCGTCACACACAGGTTCAGTGTAGCATGATCCTTCAGTTGGATCTAGCGGAATTACTATGCGTAGAGACTTTCTTTCAAATATCATCTTCCGCTTCTTCAGATTGATGACTCCATTCATATTAGTGGCCCAGTCTATTCCTAGCAACCCGGGGTAAGGGTTGCTGTCATCCACAATCTATATTACCTCAAAGTCCGTCTGCGTGCTCGCGCCTTCGATATCCACTGTCACCCATTGCAACCTCCCCATGGGCAAGATCTTTTGTTGGTTCGCCATCCGCAAGTGAATAGGGGACCACTGTAACGCGGGCCTGCCCATGCGTTCCCATGTCTACTTTGGTAACATATTCACGTCCGAACCTAGGTCTAGGATTACCTGATCCATTTCATATTCGCCAATCTATGTCGTTAATCTCATTTCCCTCTTGGTGCGCAATGTATGCTTTCCTAGTTCAATTCACCTGACCCTACACACCTAGTTATTAGCTCCTGTAGTCCTTTAACTGCCTTATTATCGCGCAACAGTTTCATGCATGTCTCTAAAAATGTAGTAAGCAAAGAAGGATCCATTCCTGGTTCTAGTTGATCCTTACAACTTAAAGTAAAAGCCTCCGCGAAGCTCTTCTTAGCTTCCATAAATGTCTCCTTTACACGTTCCAAATCAAACTCAGGTTCCTTTGTAGGTGCCTTGCGAACCCATGTATCTCCCTCAGGTTGCTTCCCCTTGTCTTCCCCTCTAGTCTCGCCACTTTGAAGCACCATATTCACTTTTGGGTCTTCTTTGCATGGTTCAGACCTCATCATTTGAATATTCTGCATCAGAGTAGGCTGATGTAACCCTTTCTCGCGCATTTGCGCAATCAACGTAGGATAATCTACTACTTCATGATCGAATTGAGCACAGTATGAACAAGAGAGTCTCGTCGGGTTGGTACAATTGCGAGCGTAGTGCCTTGGTCCTCTGCAGTTGTAACAAATTAACTGTCGGGGGCCCCTTCCTGGCCCCATTCCTCTTCGTCCTCGACCTCAGCCCTAAAATCCAGTGCGCGCCATCCCCATGGCTAGGTCGAAGCCTCATGTTTCCATCTGCATTCTATATGCTAGGGTCCACTCCATCATTAACTCGTAGCTGCGACAAGTACGCTTGTTATGGCCCATCGATCTACAAAAATTGCAAAACAACTGTTGGGGAGTCTGTGTATACTTCTGCAACAAATGACAGTTGTCTGTCGTGTGCTTTCCTCCCACCTGACAGATCGTGCACCAAAGCGCGGGTGCCATACTTGGCCCTGCCTGTGCCTCTGGTCTCAATGGCATTGGTCCCCCTCCTGCCAAGTAGTTTGTGAATACTGGACAGTGATCCTTGTTGTGGCCTTGGCATTTGCATTTTATGCACCACACTTCTTTGCATGCCTCTGGCCGCAGCACCCTATCCTGCTTCAAACCTTGCATCTCCAAGCATAGCTTCTATAGTTGCACGTGGATTTGTTGGACTCCCAGCTCGGGATCCTGTATCGGTGTTTCATGCAACCTCATCACCATTTCCAACGCTTCGGCCTGGGTTGAAAGCTTCTGCTGTGACAGTGCCATCCTCAGGTGTAGTGTCAAGGATGCCACAAACCATGTGCGGTGCTGCGCGTCTGTGAGCATCATATTAGCATCGCGTATCGTATCTTCAGTCACTAGTCCAGATCCCTGGGGGTCTCGCTTGGAAGCATCGTGATCTCTTTAAATCCGATGATTGACTGTGTCTCTGATTTCGGCTGGCTAAATTCTTTGTTCAGCACATCCTAGATCTCCGCTATTCTTGCATTTGGGTGATCATTCGAGTGCTTGATATACCATGTCAGCGCGCGATCTTGCAACGCACTTACCAATGTGGCCTTTTTAATTTTGTCATCCATGACCCCTTGTGCTTCCCACACTGCTCTTACCACGAACCAGAACTGGTCCGGATACTCATTCCCTACTCCTCTGAATATGGGTAACTTGATCGCACTTGCCATGCTAAACTGTGGGGGTGGAGGAGGTAGGGTGGATGAAGATGGAGGTGAAGTAGGTGAAGCGGGTGATGGTGTAAGTGGAGGTGATAACTGTGGAATGTGTTGCCTTATCAAACCGACCGCACTTCTCCGAGAAACCTGAGTGTGCTCTTCCTCGCTCTCTCGCGAAGGTGAAATTAAGGGACTATTTCCTAATCCTTCGATACCTTTGTAGATCTTTTTGCTCCGAGTCGTTCCAAACATCAATGTATTCACATAACCCGCTTTTCACATAACAACATCGTAATCCAGGTATTCAGGGATTTGATGTACCTACCTCGCGGTCCCTTGAGAAAACGTCGTTCTGCTTCGCAATAGCTCACGGTTGTGTCTACCGCGAACTCAGTGATAAATCCCCTTACTATCTGGTTGAGCTAATGGTCCACGGCCCGCGCGATCTATTAGCCTCTCTCATAAAACAATAATAAATCCAAAATAAATAAATTAATTAAATATTCCAAGTTAGGAATTTGTGCCTAACTCTTGGGTTGTTCCTCTAAGATAGGAGTTAGTTTAGGTAACTCCTATATTGGTGTATGTCTGGTGAGAAATTATCTCAACCAAAGGAGAAATTATCTCAACCAAAAGTGTCTAAGATAGCACGCACTATCTTGAGAACACTATCTCTCATCTATTTATTTGTAACACTATATTAAATTTTTGTAATGTATGAATGAGAGATAATACATGAGGAAGCATGAAGCTTCAGCCTTTTTCCGCCAATATTGTGTGTCTAGTTTTTATATGTGTTTTTCTGTAATCTGTTTGAGTTAGTTTCATTTTGACTGTGGATAACCATTCCCAAGGATCAATGCATTCATAATGTATTTTCAATCTGGCTGATTTTTGTTGGTTGCGACATTTTTTTGAGGAATGATTGGGCTTGCCACAATGGCAACACGGATGGAGACCAAAACACTGATCTTCCATATGACCGGTTCTTTGACAATGAGAACATTTCAGTTGGACTTCAATTTCAAGTTGCGTGCAATTCTGTTTGTCTGCAACTTTCTCAGAACCTACTGAGGTGAGTTGTTCAAGAAATCCTGCACTCACAAACTTAATTGGCTTGGAATAATCTGGGATATGTAAGTTGGTATCATGAGTGACATATCCTAAGCCTCTTCAATTCTTGTTATTTTGAATTCCTTCCCAGGGCTTGATGATGGGTTTGGAAGAAATTTGAATTTGATCATGAAAAACTTCGACACTTGAAGTTGTTTGGATGAGTGATTTGGAATCAACATCTTTATTTTCATCTGTATGGTTGAATGACTTGGAAGAAGCACTCTTTTGTTGCAGCTCATCTCTTTGTAGTTGCAACTCTAGTTGAAGAAACTCAATTGTTTCATGTGTTTTTTGTAGATGCCGTGAAAGATCAGCAAGAGTTTCTTTGCTGATGTGCACCATGTCTTCATCACTGGAGATGATCAAACTATGAAGAATGTTTAACCACTGAATATGTTGCGCCATCTGAACTTGCTCACTTGAAATCAGGCTCTCTTGTCGTAGATGTCGTGCTGTGAACTGTTTCCCTTGATTTTGGTAATTGAATGACAGGCTCACTTGTTATGGGACTTGAATGGCACGCTCACTTGATTTGTTGCTTATTGCACTTGCTGGAATTCACGCTCACTTGATGACAATCGTGTTTGTGTGAACACTCACTTGCCTTACTTGATGACTTCACGCTCACTTGAATGAATAGCTACGCTCGCATGATGTTGATCTCAACTTGATTGATTGGTGTTAGAGTTGAACTTGTTTGGTTGCTTTGATGGTTGCTTCAATGATCTTCACTCTGGCTCGCTTGGAAGTTTGAACTTTGTACTGTTTTGACGCAAATTGCTTGAATGAATACTCACGCTCGCTTGCAGGAGATGTGAACTTGTTGCTTGTTTGTTTTAGAGTTAAAATTAGTGCATTCACTTGATTCTTCTTAAAGGAATGGTGTCAAACACTGTCGAAAATGCACCCAAAAAACGCTTAATGATTTAATGAATCACTACAATGAATTCAATTTGACTCAATTCAAGACTTGGGTGTCGGTTTCAACCGAGAATGCACCCTTACAATGTAATGTAATTTGAGTTTGATTACAAGTTCAATAATGTTGATGTAAAATGTGCTCTGAAACGTTGAAGTTTAGAAATTCATTAACTTGATTGTAGTGATGTAGACATTGCTTTGAAATGTCGGAGTTTGCAGATTCATAAACTTGATTGTATTTGAGTGAATTTGTTTGTTGAGGTAGAATGCTGATGTTGAAAACTTTGATTATTTGTTATAGTGATGCAAATGCATGTGTTGAGCTTAATTATCCTTCCTTGCATCTATTTTGTTACAAGTGTTGTGCTTGCTTGTATTGAACTTTATGTGTGTGGTAAATGCGATAATTTATGTGTCAAAACTAGACACAAATCATAAGCAACAACATGAAGCCATAAAAACACTCGCCATCACAAATACACATGGTGTACCTAAGATCCCCTTATTCAATTTCGGGTGGATCTAGGACACAATCACCACAAATAATATGTCTTTATTGAGTATTGAGATCATCAACCTTTCATCTTTTACAACATTGCCATGAAAGCTTTCTCAAACAATGAGAATTTGACACTCACAAATTTGGAAGAAAATGCATTCAAAAACCTGACTCAACCTCCTACACCAATGAGCCTTCCACTGAAAAAATTTATCACTCCAAAAATTTCAAAACATCACCCTTATTACTCCATGACAAAGCTTTATTATCACACATATGTGATTTCCAATGTAAAAATCCCCACTTCACACTTATTACTCCCAAAAATAAAAAATAATTTATCGCATGTTGAAATATCACTCAACCATATTCCACTCCTTATCTCTCCAAAAACAATTTAATAAACAACTTTACCTTTTCCTTACCCAACTTGACTTATGCATTTAAATCCTCCAAAGCGTTTCTTTTACATATCACCAAGGACTACAAGTTCAATAATGTTGATGTAAAATGTGCTCTGAAACGTTGAAGTTTAGAAATTCATTAACTTGATTGTAGTTGATTGTAGAACTGAGACAATCTTTTGACTCTGGATGACCATTCCCAAGGATCAATCCATTCATAATGTATTTTCAATCTGGCTGATTTTTGTTGGTTGCGACAAATAGATAAAGCAACAAAAATCAGCCAGATTGAAAATACATTATGAATGGATTGATCCTTGGGAATGGTCATCCATAGTCAAAAGATTGTCTCAGTTCTACAATCGACTACAATCACACATAGTGCAGCCAGCAGTGAACAGATGATGGTACTCTCATGCAGTTGAACGAGGGAGTACAACAGTGAAACTCTCCTACACCTGAAGGGGGGAGTTCAAATATATTTTGGAGAAGATTGTCTCTCCTTTCAGCTGACAAAGGGGGGAAAATGTCAATGAAATTGACAAGTGGTTGTCAGACTGAAAGTCTCGACAACATCAGCGAAGCAGCCAGTGGGCATTTTTCAACATCGAACATCAGTAAATTCGCCAGTGGGCGACCAACAATAAAGCAGCAGTGAGCAGCTTTCATCATAGCAAAAGCAACATTGAGTTGTTTTTTAACATCATCAGCCAGTGGGCAATCATCATCAGCAAACACGCCAGTGGGCGTTCATCAAATTGTGTCAGTGGACACTGGATGTTGTTTTCAAGCAAAGGACAGTTGGATCCTTTTGCGGCTTGGCACATGATGGAGTTGTCAATCGTCCCTCTGAGATGAATCAGTCATGCAGCTGACTCTATCTCTTCATATTGCGGTTTGTTCAGCATCCAGATTTGGCGGTTTTTTCAGGCAATGTTTTTGAGGATCAACATGAGAACTTGGAAGATGGTTCCTCGTTCTTATTTTGGATTTATCATTGAAGGGGGGAATGTTAGCCTCTCTCATAAAACAATAATAAATCCAAAATAAATAAATAAATTAAATATTCCAAGTTAGGAATTTGTGCCTAACTCTTGGGTTGTTCCTCTAAGATAGGAGTTAGTTTAGGTAACTCCTATATTGGTGTATGTCTGGTGAGAAATTATCTCAACCAAAGGAGAAATTATCTCAACCAAGAGTGTCTAAGATAGCACGCACTATCTTGAGAACACTATCTCTCATCTATTTATTTGTAACACTATATTAAATTTTTGTAATGTATGAATGAGAGATAATACATGAGGAAGCATGAAGCTTCAACCTTTTTCCGCCAATATTGTGTGTCTAGTTTTTATATGTGTTTTTCTGTAATCTGTTTGAGTTAGTTTCATTTTCAATACGATCTTATCTTCTGATGCCTCTAGTTTGTGCACTAACTCCGGAGTCCACACTATCGGTTGATTGAACTTATACCTTCCCTAGCAGTCGGCTAACCTTGTGATCCAATCATACAACTCTGAAGAGAAGGACGCGAAGTAGATCTCGTGGATTTCTGTATATACGTAGCGATCCATCCACCTCTTCTCGGATATCTACGAAGTTCTATTTTCCTGTGTCATGAACTCGTGAAGCTTCTGATCCAACCACTCTTTAATTTCCTTCTTTGTAGGATTCCAGTGTTTTGACATCAGACATCCCTTAGGCAGATCCTGGTCTCAGCAACGGAACCAATTGTTGGCTTGTTGGGGCCTAACCCAGGTTCAGAAGTGATTTAGCCAAACAAATCCCGAGACTACCAACCCTTTCGGCAACAGTCCGCAGAGCACGGACTGGGGTCTCACCCGAGGTAGTATGGGAGGGTGCTGGAACCAGGTTTCCACACCCTAGGAATGTCTTGATGAAGTCTGGGAAGTTCGCGAACCAATCCTGCGTGCTTGCGCTACTCCGTGCAGCTGTCTGAACTCCACATAGCTTTGCAAAGAGCGCAAAGAGGCACTGTCTAGATCCTTTATCCTTACTGTGTTATTATTATAGATCTTAACTTAATTTTGTGGGCTCAATATTCTCCTCAATCATTCAACATTCATAACAAGTGTGCGTAATCATAAAATGTGAAGAGATTCATAAGAATATAACAGAAGCATAAACATATGGATCTACAAGCAGATGCACAATATCTCAGTATCCACTTATCTTTTATTAAACTTCTGTTCAGTTACAATCCCAACTCTGCCCTACGTACTCAGCTGCAGGGGTTCACGCACACAGCTGCGGACTCTACTAGGCCTCTGCGCACACAGCTGTAGAGCCTCTCCTTACTACTACCACCCAAGACTCGGACTTACAGACTCAGAACAAAATCCTTATTCAAAAACCCATATCACATCAGATCCCGACTAAAAGCTGCCTTCTACACTTAGAGCCTCGCTCTATTTATACAATCCCATGGTCCGTGGACCATGGGTAGGCTGACACTTTCTATATTAAATTACAATATTTTAGGGCGGACAGCCCTAGATTCTCGCACTCCGCACCCGCATTTTGCGAGATATTTACATTACATTGACCAAAACTCAGCTTTAAGCCCCAAAAACCTGCTATGGGGGGATTCGCTACCCAACAGTCCTCTCTGGATGGCAGCCCTTCCATTCTCTCTGATTTTTCCTTTTCAATGCATTATTAGCAGTTTCTTTATAGTTGAGGAACTGTTCCTCAGTTAATTTTCAGTTGTTTAATAGTTTCTTCAAACAAGTTCCTAACTAATCCTATCTTGATCTACTTGCCTAATTTTAAAAACTAATAATGGCTGAATCAACCTTAATTTTAAATGAAACAAATGAAACAGAAACTCAAAGTGTTTTCCTCTCTGTACAACAAAATAAAATAAAATAAAAACATTTCCGAGTTGTCGCCTCTTCACTCGGATGCTCCTACATCAAATATTTTTTACCGAATTGAATTCCACTTTCACATATTCATGGTCGAATGGTACCGCATTGTTGAATTTCTGAATCATTCGTTCAGATTCGTATCTGTTCTGGTAGTAACTCAGCAACCTAGGATATCCAATGTGAAACATTTAAATACATTGTTTTGCGAAAAGAAAAAGAATGCAAAAATATGTAATCACTTGCCATAACCAGTTATCCAAGGTTGAAGTTGCCTGATAACAAGTGATTGATGGCTAGAATAGTCAAAGATTGGTCCAAACTGCCAATGAACTCTCATTGTCTGAAATACCCCATGTAAAATAGATATTAAAGAAAATCACATGTAGAAAGTGAAAAAACCACTGAATGCTCAAGGAATTAGGTATTATTTCAAGACCATTTCGATCTGTGAAAAAAAAACAGAGAAAATACCCTACATTGCATTGCGATGTCCATTATGAATCCTTTGCCATTTTCCTGGGTTCCCGCTCTACTATACGCAATTACCCTGCAATAATTCAAACTAAATAGTGTTTTTGAAATAAGAAAAGGAGAGGCATTATACTCCAGGATTGATTTTGAATTTGAAATTGTAATGCAAACCATGGTAGGGTTGTCAAGTACATTGAAAAGACGCAAGTCGACTGGGTTCTCAATTGCAAAATTTTCAGGAGTTTTCAACTTCGGTAGGAGATGGGTCTCTCTGTTTATCTAAACGGATGACAAACAGAGATGGAGATGGGCCTGCTTGGCCATGTCGACAAACCAAACACACCTGCAATCGAGATAAGCTCGACGTTTTCGATCTAGTTTCTCCTTTGCTAGTCCGACATATGCACGCAAAGCAATTCTAAACATATTTGATCACTTTTAAATCCTAAATCCTCGATCTGACTAAACGAATCCATTAATTTATCCTCTAAAACAATGAGCAATTGGGGTTGCCATGAAAAAAAATCTGATAAAACTTCGCCCTTTACCCCCAATTTTTCTAAAAGTGTGATCAAAGACCTAAGCTTCTATTCATTGATATTAAACAATATTGTACTAGCAGAAATAAGTTTGGAGAGATGCTCTTCCTTCATGCAAGTCCTAAGGAGCTTGAGCTTAGACTATATGTTTCTTTAGGCATGACAAAAAAGAAGGCTAGGATTGTAAATAAACACCCTCTGAATTTGGGTAAGGCTGGTCAAACCAAAACCATCTAACAACTCCAAAACTTTTCCATATTCTGACTCAATTTTACTTGATGCAATTCATTGTGATGTCTAAAGTCTTTAGCAATTTCTTCGGGCGTCAAACTACATTTATTGATGAGAAATTGAGTGGCAACACTCTCGTCTAGGGTTATGGATGGTGTTTATATTTGAGTGTAGATATTAACAAATTTAAAGTGGGGTTTAGTGAATGCATGAGAGCATTGGAGAGATATGGCTAATGCCAATGGAGCATCATTATTGTAAATTGTTTGCATATATTCTAAATAGACATGGTCTCCATGCAAGCTATGTAATAGAGATGGCCTCCATGCAAGCTATGTAATTGACGTAGCTCTTGTCTTTCCCAACTTTGCTTCTAGCTCTGATGTGTTATAGTGGTGGCAAGAGTAAGGGTCAGAAGCACTAGCATTGTTGTAAGAGTTGCAGTTAGGTATTTTATAGCACAAAGATTTAAAGGAGCATAACAAATGAGAAAAGGTAAGTTAAAATGATGATAATGATTAACACCCATTAAGACCGCTATGGTCTATGAAAACTTAATAAAGTAAGAGATTTATTGAGATTATTTAATATTTTATTTCTATGATCGAAAATAAGGGAGAGAAGTGTTCCTACATCACCATGGTTTTGATTACTTAAGAAGTATGTTTGTAGTTTGACAAATATTTTTAAAATTAGAATGAATGTGAGTAAAAGTTGGGAAATCCAAGAGAAAGTGTTTTTCATCTTCAACCCTCTTAGTATCACAAAGGTGACAGAATTTTTCATCCCAAGGTGTTTTGGTGACTCACCAACGCTCAATTTTAGTTTGAAGCTCATGAGAATTAGCTCTTATCTTGGCAATATTTATTTTCTTCTTGGCATTAGTCAAGTAAGAAAGACAATCATGGTTATCAAAATTAGGGTTGATCACCCCCTTACGGTACCTTAGATTCATTTTTCCCTCTAACTCCTTATCATCCCAAAACTTATCCTTAAATTTGGAAGTATTAATATTTTTAATATTATCCTTATTCTCCAAGATGATCTCCTCCTCTATCCCCCAATGGTCTAGCCAAGGCTGGGCATCCTTATGCTAGCTTCACTTGAGTTAGAGGTGAGGGTTTTGGCTAGAATTTGAAGTAATTTTTGGGAACCTCTTGGCTTCCATGTCATATAGCTTCTTTTTATATATAAGATACATAATCATAGCCATGCTTTCAATGGGGGAAAAGTAGCTTCAAACAAGAGGATAGGGTAGGGAGTATTTCCTTTAATTTTAAGATTGTAGGTTATAAATTGCTATTGGATTAGGTTAATCTTCCTCCAAAATTCTCTAGATATATTGCAACCCAAACCTCACATCCATATAAAATAACAAGGGTGAAAAGAGTTTCAAAGAGGAACTATTTTAACTCCATACCCAAATATCTAGCAACTTACAATTGATTTCAAGCCCATAATAATCTTTCCAACCCCCAATTATCTTGAAGCAAAAATACGGATGATTCTAAGCTTATTTTTGTGATCATCATGGATCCTTTCGAGAAGAACGATATTATCAACATAAAAGAGAAGAGTAATGACCATACTAGTGAGCTTGGGGCTATCACATCTTGCAGCTCCCAAACAATCTTCTAGCTTATCAATGTAAATTCCAAAAAGGGTAGGAGATAGGGGACACTATTGCTTAACTCAAATATTTAATTTAATTTCTTATGACTAACCCTCGGTGGTCCTAATATTGTCAATAACATTCTCATATAGCCTAGTTACAACAACCCTGAACTCGAGAGGAACTGTCATCTCTTTTAACCACTTTCATAGAAAATCTCAAGGAACTGTGTCAAAATATTTTCTAAGTCAACAAAAAAATAGAAGAGATCAGTTTTATTATTGTGAGATTCCTCTGCAATGAGCCTAAGGGTAACAACATGGTTTATAGTTGAGTGATGTTTCCTAAATCCAGCATGCCCTCTAACTCTTTTACCACGTATTTCAAGCCAAAGACTAATCATGGGCTAATCTTCTTTTCCAAAATGAGTCCATACATTTTGGTTAAAATGTGGCTAATCATAATGGTCATGTAGTTAGAGAGAATGTTTTTATCCCCACTTTTAAATATAGGCACAATAAGGCTTTGCGTCCAAGGCTTAGGGAAGCCTTGTTTTATTGCCAAATTAAGGAGTTTGTGTATATGAGGGATGAGGATAGGCTTTACCATTTTGAAAATTTCATCTTGGTAGCCTTCAATATTTCTAGCCTTCCCATTAGTGAGTAGCTTAATCCCAAACTCCATGTCTTCCAAAAAAAGTATATCCTCCTCTATATGAGTGTTCAAGACGGTGCCCATGGTGTCAGGGGAATGATAAAGATTCTTAAGATAGATATCTCAGTGCTTTAAGGGGATCATATTATCTTCTTTTGTTTTATAGACAAGAATATTCCTCCAAAACTTTATAGGCTCAACTTTAGAAAGGTGAAGAAGATGCTCTTGTCTACTATTTACATAGGATCTTTTCTTCCTTTTGATAAGAGCATTGTCTATATTTACCTTTTCAAGCTTTACGAGCCCACAAAAAATTAGTAATAAAATAAAAATCGTAAAAAATAAATTGAAAACCAATTTTAAAATATCATGTACCAATGAAATTAAATTAAAATCAAATTTTCCCATGTGGCATAGAATATACGGTTATGGGGTGTAATGTTATGGCACTCCGTGATGTGAAGGTCACCGATTCGAAACTCTGTGGGGAAAAATCCAACTTTGTTAAGGGTTGGCGCAGCTCAGGAAGAGTGAAATCCCTTGGGGATTTTGTCGGCTTAGATGCCCTTGGGTCATCGTTTCTCAAGCCAAAGGTTAAACTTGCATTCATCTCAAGACTCACACAACTTAGCAAACAAAATAAATTAAAATCAAATTTGGTGTATGTTAGAGTTTTATTAAAAATAAGTTAAAATAAAATCCAGTATAAGAGTTCTTTTAAGGTCATTTAATATGAGTTAAAATTATTATTTTTAAATATATATTAATAAAAAAACATTTGTATTAATTTTAATTTTAAAATTAATTTTATTGTTTTAAATTAATATAATTAATTATATAGATAGGCATGTCTATTTTGGAATAGGGATTTCAAAATTTTAATTCAATTATCAATAATTATTAGGTGGAAGGGGCGATATGGGTACTTTTTGGCCCCGAAGAACAAGTCGAAACAAATAACTCATGGGGTTTAGGAGTAGCAACAAACAACAAAGCTAAATTGTTAGTGACGTAGAAAGGTTTGGATCTAGCTCTATCTCCGGGGATAAAAAAAATCAAAGTGACCAGAGACTCCTTATTAGCCTTAAGGATGTTCTCTCCTAACATTGCAAATCCAAAAAAACAAAAAAAACACCCTCATATTAAGAATCAAATTCCAATTATAAAACTTTGATAAATATGAATTGTTTCACATTCTCCATCACCTTAATTCCACGACCGATGGATTGGAAAATCGTGGGGTTCTCTTGGGTGTTGGTGAGTGCGAGACAGATGGAGGGACAATTGGCTTCATTCCCATCCCATAAGAATATGTCGGAAAAAGAAGTTAATACCTTCCTTGATCAAACATAGGGTTGGAAGATGTCTGAACTCATGGCAATATGGTCAGACAAGTGGTGGAAAGGATGTATGCTATTAATGCATGGAGTCTATGCGGATCCTCAACACATTCTCTCTGCTTGCTTGCACAAGGTATTATTTCTTTTCATACAAAGAAAAATGTTTCTGTCCTTTCAGTAAGGAATTAGGCTTGCAGAAATAAGAGCTGATTTAATGGTGAAATGATGGCCAACATATCAATCTCTGGGAAATTGACTGCACGGGTGGTTCGATAGATCCATCGGCTTATAGAACTATTTAATGGTCCTTCAAATCGAGGATCTACTAGTGATTATGACACGAGCATGAATGAAGGAGGAGATGAAAAAGTCGGTCTATAAATGGATGCAGCCCCTATCAGATTCCATTGTTATGGTAATTAAAGAGCATGGGTGTGAGCATAGCTTAGTCTCGAGGATACAATGATGGAGTCACAGAAAGCGCAGGATGAGAATCTCTCGATGGACGACTTAGCTAGTTTGAAGAGGGTTGTTGAGTTCTTGTTCAAGTTGCTCATGGCAAGATCTACTTCCTTACTGACTGTGTCAAGCTCCTAGAGAAATATCACACATCGAATGATGAGTGTATGAACACCAAGTTTGAAAGTGTGGAGGCCATGTTGGAAAGGAGAATTGTGACGATGGAGATGGACTTGCTGACCTCCAACTCAGAGCTTATAAGCGATAACATTTTTAGTGAGGTGCAAGAGATCATAGTTGGGTTGTCAAAGAGGTCATCTTACAATTGCAGTCTTGAGAAGAAGCAAGAGATGCAAGCGCAAGACCGAGCGGGCAGGAGAAGGAGGAATGCAAGGAAGCCATGAAGTTTAGGTTTTGTTTAATGTTTGTCATATGTTGTGTCGTTTTGTGTTGATATTAGGCCTTTTCTTTAGAAATTATGGGAATTATCACTATTTTGTAATAGTGGTCAAGGCATGTAGAAGGAAGAAATTAAAATTATGGAAGTATTGGGATCTAGAAATCAATGCATAGTATGCTGCCAGTTTTGTGAAGTTTTGTAAATGTGGTTTTGGCCACGTAATTCCAGATTTTGAATATTAAAAAGTGTTCGTTATATTAAAAAAAAAATATTTATTAGGTGGATAATAGAGATTTAACCTTAACGAAATATTCTAAAATAGCCTTAGTAGTATACACAAATTAAAGGTTGAGATTTATCTACAAAATAGTTATTTTCTTTTTGTTATTTTAATTAAGTGGATTAATTCTAAAAAATGTCATATGAACAAATACAATATGAAATGAGTTATAGTTTTTTGAGTATGTGGTATTGATAAGCCATTGTATTGTAACAAAGTCTATTTGTATTTTTTTTGGAAATGTATATATATTTAATTTATATATTAGTATATTTTATAATTAATAATAATAATGTAAAATAAAGTTATAATTTAGTTAGTTTTATGATTTTTATTAGACATGTCTATTTTGGGACAGAGCTTCCAAAACTTTAATTACATTAATACGCGTGTCAATTAGGATTTCTAGAATTTTAATTTAATTACTAATAACTATTAAGTAGATGATGGAATAATGTATTTTTTTTTTTTCCCTTTTAATTAAATTGATTAATTAAAAGAGTTGTTATATGAGCGAATGTCATATGAAGTGAATTATGGTGTCTTGAACATGTGGTATTAACAAGCTATGGCATTGGTCCATGGTAATGTAACTATGGAGATTAAAAATATCTATAGTAAAATGGATCTTCATAGTTAATAATTGTGTGCTATATATTTTTAAATGGTGTAGTCAAACTTATAGATGAAATGACATTTTCAATGGAATCTCGCGATGCAACTCAAGCAACATTGTGATTTTTTGTTGTTTAAAATGCATAAATAGATTCAACATCTTGGAAACCACTTGAATTACTAGAATCCTACAAATTAAACAACTTAAACTCTAGTTTTTAAAAATCTTCGTATTTTAATTAGAATTAACCAAAAAAATGCTAAAAAAAAGGTCATTTTGTCAATAAGTTAGACTAAGCCTTTTTAAATGTATATATGTTTAAATTATATATTAATTATATTTATAATCAATAATAATAATTTAAAAGAAAGTTATAACTTAGTTTTTATAGTTTTTTAAGTTTAACTAGATGTATATGAAGTGATTTGATTTATATTATGGATTTAACCTCCGTAAAATGTTCTAGAATATAGTTATGTCATTTTTTCCCTTTTTAATTAAATCAATTAATCAAAGAAAATATCATATGAACAAGTGTCATATGAAATAATTTATGTTTTTTTACAAATTAAGAATATCCATGATAAAATGAATCTTCTTACATGTTTTTTAAATGTATATATTTTTAATTGATATATATATATTTTTTATCATTAATAATAATAATAATTTATAATAAAAATATAATTTAATTCAATTTATGGTTTTCTTTTTAAGTTTAGCAATCTGATATGTATCATGAAATAATATTCTTATACTTATAACAAGTATGATATTATAAATTTTTCCTTTGACCAAGTATTATTTATTTTTAACCAAACAAATTTACAATTTCTACATAATTTAATATTGAAAATGTGTTAAGAGTTGGCGAAGCTGATTCTACGAAGACCGAAGACTTGAAAGGGAGTTCAAGTTTCGCAGGTGACAGGTGGTATATCAGGGTGATTCAGGTGAATGGTGGAAGAAGTGTAACACTTCTTGATAGGGTTAGTAGGGGTGAAGCATCTTGCTTGGGCCAAGCTGAACGACAAGGCATGGCAGGGTTGGAAGAATGCGAAGGGAAGCTCTTGCTGACCTTATACAGGTTGAAGCGAATGAAAGAAGAAAACCCATGGATTTGAGATAAGCTTGAAGTCTTGGAAAGGAATGTTGAAGACGAACTTCTTCGACTTGGTTGGACAATGGAGCAGGATGAAGTTGCAGGTTGTGTTGACAAGGAAGAGGAAGCCGTGATGATTGAGGATGTTGCAACGATGGAGGATAAACTTGAGATTGATCAAGTTGGACTAGGATCGGTGGATGGGGAAACTCACTTGGAGGAGCCTTATGATGAAGTAAGTATTGTTGATATTTGTGTTTCAGTTGAGCATTTGGTAGATGAACCGTATTGAGGAAAGAGAAAAATCAGTTTGCCAATGCAAGAGGGGATCTTACCATGGATGTCTACGATGAGACCTTGTATGGAGAAGTAATGACCATTGATTGTTGCAGGACTTGTTGGGGTTGTTTGTGATCTTATGGTAGAAGGTGCAAAGGCCCATGACAAGGGAGGAACATGATGATCGTTGCAGAAGAATGGGTCATGCTTTAGCCATATGGAGAATTGGCTAAGTGCCAAACATGACTCATAGACGGATTGGAGGAGGGCACACATTTGGGTATGATAGTGGGCCTAATGGTTAAGAGCATGTGTTTCCTCCTAAGAGGTCACAGGTTCAAAACTAGAGGGGGTAGAGTATGTATGCCTTCGTAGACTTAGCATTGAAATCGCTACGCGGAGGTGGGTCCCTTGTCCCACAAACAAGGGGGTCTCATACACCAATTTGGTGTCTAACTTGGCTATAACCTTAAGAATGAATATTATTATTATTATTACAAAACAATTACCTATTCTGTAATGATGATACCTAAATAATAATAATATTATTATTATTACAAAACAATTACCTATTTTGTAATGATGGTTTGTTTTAGGTACTCACGTCACAATTACACCATTATTTAACGCTCCGGCCATTATCGCTAAAACCCAAGAGCCTAGAGACGAAATTAATGGACACTGTCGACACAAGAATGATGCTCTAACGCGCGAAATAAATTTTATGAGGGAAAAAAACATTTTTCAAAAAATTGAACGCTTGAAATATTACTTTATTTTTGTGAAATTTCGTAATGGTTAGCACTGAAGATAAGTGAGAAAATATTTTTTCCACAAATGTGAGAAAATGTCTTTTTTTTTTCTCATAAATTTTAGAAACTATGCTGCAAATTGGCGCCTCCGGTTATTCTAGAGACTCCTCAGAATTGGTTGAAGACTTTCGCCTAAAGAAGTTGTTTCTGGCGCTACGTTTAGGGATTTCCTTAAAAGCACTTTATTATAAACATTTTAACATATAAAACTCAGCTGCAAAACATCAAATGCTTCCTCTCCAAATTTTAGCCAAAACTCTGCGTTTTGTTTCTATGTTTCTATTGACATGATTTCAACATATGACAATATTATACTTTCACGGTTATGACTTCATATGTTGTCTGTGGAAGATTTCAACGACAAAAACTCCACTATCAAAATTTCAGCTAAGAACTTTGAATAACGATTTAAAGCAAAATTACAAACTCCAACGCAACATTAACGAAATTCTAAATGGTACGGGATATCATTTCCAAGATAAAGGCTACAATTTCTAAAGCCACGGCAAAAATTTATCAAGAAAATGTCAAAACGATACGGTAAAGCTTACCTTGAGTCGAACATTTTGAGCAGAAAATCGTCGTCCAAACTTCAATGTAAAGGTGAAAAGCTAGGTGCTCCCACTGCCAACTTCATAAAATAAACATCTCTTTTTTGTTTGCAAGTGATTTGGACTCATACAAAATGCCATCGCCCTTCATTTTTTCACAGCTCCCTCCAATACCAACTGCCCCGTCCCACCACAGTTTCCTTTATATTATTTATTATTTGTTGGATCGCGATGATTACAGGGTGAATCGCATGTTTCTTCGTCCTGCCAAATTTAGTTTACGAATTCCAGTGTCAAATAATTTTGAGAAATTTAGTTCGCAGGTCAAGAACTTTGATTTGCAAGGACTTCTTATCCACTTGATGGGAAAGACTTTGCATACTGAAATCAAAAATTTAATATATATATATATATTTTATGAGAAATTTTTCCCGTAAATCACATGAAATTATATGTGTAAAGTTTCAGTTTCCGTATTATCGGTTGGTTTTTGTTTTTGTAATTATATATTTATAGAAAATTAACTTAAATATATATGAAATCGAAAGTTAAGTTTAGTTGTGACATTAAAATTTATGCAAGTTACTATTATTTATGTCTTTAGTACCCATTAAAAGTTATGTAAGTTTTTGCACTTAAGTAAAGAATTATTTTTTCCTTTAAGTTGCCCTACAACATTTGTTTATATCTTAATCTTATCTTTTTTTATGCAAAGACTTGCTTAAATTATCTTAAATTATGTTGGGAAGTAATTGATGGCAAATGTGTTATTTATTTTCTTCAAAGTTTAAGAATAAAAATCACTACACAAATATTTAAAAATAATGCATGACTATTGCTACCATATCCATAAATTATGGCTTAAAATATGTGAAACAATTATCGACATGACATTATTGTGTGCAAATGTTACAATAAGATTTTCAAGTTATGGTCTAATCAAATGTTTGAAAATTAGTTTTTTAAATAATATTGAAAAATAAATATTTATTTTTGGAATTTAAACATTATAATTTGCATCACTCAATGTTAAACTAATAGTGGTCAACAAGTAAACCAATTATTATAGTCCCTTTCAAGGGCTAATAATAACAAAATGAAATCATATCAACTGCTAATTAATTAAAATATAACTTTATTATTTTTATAATATTTAAATTATTTTTATAATAAATATTATTAATTAACAATTTCAAAATTAGTAAATATGGTTAGTGAAGAGGTTTAAAATTTTATTACTTGAATTAAATAATTTTATTCATAAACAAATACAATGGGACAAACTAATTAAAATTAAGTGAAAATTGATTCAAACTATAAATTTGTATTTACTATATATTAACAATAGTTAAACACTTTAAAAATACAGTTATAACTAGCATTTGCACTAGATGTTGCAAAGGAAACCATAAATTGAGGAACAACCATGACATGTAAATGGCCATTGAAAATAAGAATTGATAAAGAAGATTGCATGCAAAGGTGGAAGATAAAGCTAAATGATTTACATTATGTGAAATTTACAGATAGTATAATGTTTGTAACAAAGATTGTCTCTTGATCTTCGAAGATGCTTTTTTAAGTTTCAATAAAAAATTACAAGTAGTAGATTATAATGGAAGATGTAAATAAAAAAATATAACATCATGAACAATATGATGGTTATCTTTACACATTTGAAATTGCATCAAAACTTGTTGAAGACATCGAAGAAGCAATAATGAACCTATAAAATGAATATTTTGTTCAAAATATGTAGAAGAATTATTATTATTTTAAATATGGAATTTAATTGTGGAAATTGATTAGAAAGAGTTTGCATGCGAATTGTGTTATAATGAAAATGGAATGAATGAAAATGAACTTACCTTTGTCATGGGAATTTAAATACTTTTAGTCGAAAATGCAAGGTGAATGTTGACATATCAAACACCATTGAATATTTATGCATAGTTGAAGATGCATATTTCTTAATTGCCAGTTCGCTTGCATTTTTTGCATTTTGTCATTTTGATGTATGTGGATTATGCATTTCAAAGTAGATTTTATTTTTAGTAATAATTGTAAAGTTGGACAAAGGCAGTATAACGGTACGTTCAGATTTGGCACTGGTAGAATTATTTATTTGTTTATTTATTTTTCTATATTTTGTAATGTAGTTATTGATGCTTTTATTTCTTTGCAGTAACTATATAGTTACGATATTTGTGAGTCCATACGACCTGTTCTAGAAGATAGATAATGTTAGAAGCAAGTAATTAGAAAATATAATAACAATGTAATATTTGCAACCATGTATTAATAATGATTAAATTTGACTATTGTTAATAGATATAAAAGGTATGCGATAAAATTAGATTGAGCTTAATAAATATGGGAAACCTTTTGGAGATGTTAACATATGGGTTAGAGCAGATCATTTGGAGGAGGCATTGAACGAAGAATTTCTTATGCATGTTTTTTGCAAGAAATGTTTTTATTGTCTTTCATTTTATGTAACGATCAAAAGTGAATACAGGGAAAATTCGGAGATCTTGTAGAGAAGGGACTCTTGAAATTGTTGTGAATGTGAGAACTTGACATTTAGTTTTTCCAATGTCTATTGTTTCTTTTGGCAATGCCATACCTTGAGATTTATGTATGGTTAATGCCCAATCCATCTTTAGTGGAATTTGCATATGTCCATTTATTTTTATTGCTAGAATAGGCAAGTGAGTGAGATTTCTTTCATCCCAAGGAGGCCCGATGTATTTGGGAAAAGCTATGACAACAAATGTCGGAAGTTGTGGAGGTGCAGTCTATTCTTTGTAAAAGATGGATATAATTTCTTTGAGGGAACCATTAACAAGTTCGGTCGAAACCCAAAGGTTGGAAATTAGCATCACTTTTTGGCCTTTGCATAGCAAAACAATTTGCTCAAGTTGCTCATCTTTTGAGGAAAGGCTGGAATATGTGTTGTCGTCTACTACAATGGATCTTGCGACAAGATTGTTTAAATATTTTATCATTTGCTTATTATGGACCAATGTTTGAGCATTGGTTGGAAATAGATACATGGAATCATGGAAAGAATGTATTTCATTTTCTAACAAGGAGGAGTCTGTTCATGACATGAGGATGTTATGGTTGTCAATTGTTGGATTTGCATTTCTAATGTTCTGGAGGATGTTTCTGAAAGTAACTTGGGTGATGTTGTCGCCTTGTTGATGAAATATTGTGTCCAATGTGATGACTGTGTTGAATGTGTTCCATAATGCACTTCCGTGGCTTATGCTTGCATAGAGTGTTATGTCTTTGAAGGGTGGTAACTTTCCATAATGCGCTTCAGTGGTTTGTGCCTGCATATAGTGTTATGTCTTTGACATGCAGTAACTAGCCGGGATCACCAACAAATATAATGGAACAACCACCGAATGGAGTGTTTCTTTGTAGTGGAAATTCCTCTTGAAGGCGTTCATCAATTTGGATGAGAATATTTTTCCTAATGAATCTCGTTTCATCGATTAGTATGTACCAGATATGCTTAAGTTCTCCTTGGAATTTTGCAAGAACATTTCCTTCTAAGGGCATAAGATCCTTTATAGGAATGTGAAGGGCGGAATGGATTGTCAATGCTTGTATGTTGAAAGCTGTAATGCTTGTAGGGGTGAGGAACATAATCAGTGAAGGTCCTGAGCTAGCAAGGGTTACAAGCATTTATTTGATGCAATTTATAAGGAGAGATTTTCTAGTCTCAATGGTGCCTTATATTATCATTCTTAGAGAGGTCAACATATCCTTCTTAGCAAATGATTATAAATAATATTTAGAGCCTTTTTTGGCATTGGAGATAATGAGTTAAGGTTCATCAGGATATATTTATGTGTTTGAAGAATGCATTGGACAGAGCGGTTATTCTCAATGAATTGTATGCCATTTTCTTGTAGATCTAATGGGAGAGAAGGTATGATTCTAGTTATGGGTGTCATCAAAACCACGAAGGCCAAGCATGTCAAGGGAATTTATGAGGAGCTCGTCTGTAGGGTGAAATTAGGAGAGTAATTCCCGTTCATTTAACTCCATGGTGTCTGGAGGTTGTGTTTCATGAATATTTCAGTTATCATTTGGAACAGGTTCAATATCAGATAGTGTGGGGTGTTGATGTCAAGGCGTATAGAAAGGATGAAAGGTTTGCTAGTTTGTGATGAATTCTTTAGTAGAATCTCCTATATCTCGAGAAATATGAGGAAATGGTTTTTATAGCGTAAGTTCAAGTTGAAAAAATTTAGCATATCAAGGTTCTGTTATGGATGGTATTAAGGAGTTGTGTCGTATGACCCAAGTAATTTCTTTCTTAGGTTTAAGTTTCCATTTGTTTGTCTTTTGACGAGGTTCATATGACTAGGATCTTGCAAGTTCTATAAGTGATGTGGATTATGGAGAAGATGGGTGTTTGATGTATGTATCGATGATGTGTGGTGATGGAGAAGAGGTGGTGTTATTCTGCGGAATACTCATATAAATTTTTTGGCTTACATGTAAAGAAAAGAAGAATCGACTACACAATGCCAATGGTAATTTTTGCAACATATGGCAAGTTTCTTGTGCTCCAATTTCATGATCAATAATGGATTCTGCAAGGAATTTTCGAAATGTAGATGTTGCTAGGTCAACATTAGGTGAAGCGAGGACAATTCTACGTAGCATGTGGTGGGAGCTTTCATATATATATCTATATATATATATATATATAATATATATATTGAGGACAATTCGTAGCATGTGGTGGGAGCTTTCATATATATATTATATATAATATATATATATATATATATATATATATATATTTTGGATGCATATTTTGTGATATATTTTTGTACGGCATGGATTAAGAGTATTGGTTGGTAGTCAATGTTTGCACACCAAATAGATAGGATGGTAGGGTTATGGGTATTGAGTCGACCATCATTGCGAGCAAGGGTGTATGTATTTTTGCCATTGGATTCAATGAGCAAGGATGATTTTGGATGTAATTACCAAGGTGATTTATAATGACATTCAAATAAGAATCCTTTCTTTCTCAGGCATGTGCTTTCGGTGCATTTTGTGTGTCATTCAATGCAATTGATGAGTTTTTCATAATCATTAAAAGGATTGGTTCTAAAAATATGTGGTGTGGACAATAGGAAAGGGTCTTCTAAATTTTCTTGAGTAATGGGTTGGTTTGAAAGTGTAGAAAGGTGAGGGTTCCAAGCTGATATGTATTTGTCGAAGAATTGCTTAGCATTATCAATTGCTTCTGTGTCATCCCTGTTGAGGCTTTCCATATTAGGAGCATTTTCTATCCAAAGGAAACCATAGATGTGTGTGGATCCTTTATGTTTCCATTCATACGTGTGAAGTATGCATTTTTGTTAGACAATTTTGCATTAGATGAGGTTTGATGTTTAGAGAATTATGAAAGTAATGCAGTAGAGTGCGTACCTGTACCAGTATTATTTTGTCTACAAGTGTTTCTATAAGACAACTTCACAGAATGATGTGAACCTATGGTACATATATAGTGATGTTAAATGGGGGTTAGAGATAATGTTATCATTTATCCCTTTTTGTTGTTTTGCAACATCAGGAGGTTGACATCCTGGCATGATTGCATGAAGACTAGGGAATTTTGTATCAACTGCACTTAATGTGAAGAACAACGTCAGAAAACCAAGTTGAGATATCATCTCTGTTAGTTGATTTTTAGTTTTGTGCCAAAAAGATCTTGTGCCACGTAGAGAGAAACATAATCACATGACTCGTTATGACAACTTCTCATCTATAAATTGTTCTAATCAGATGTTTAGATCGTGGATAGATGTTGGAAATTTATCTGCGATGTTTTTTTTACAGAAACAGAGGTTGTTACTTGATTGTGATTTCACATCATGATATAATTTGTATATGTAGTAGCGAAATCGTGAATGCTTGTTAAACCTGTTATTGTGGTAGCGTATGAGATGAAGTGTGTATTCATGTACCTGCACTATTTTCATTCTTGGTTGATTTGGCATTGCAACTCATGTGGGGAAAAGGGTGGGGAAAGCCATATAGAGAGACCTTCTATGTTGTATTCATTGATTGGGGATAGGCTGATTGGTGGCCATTCAATTGTAGTATCAAAATGGTGCTTGTAGGAATGTAAATATTGTCATATTTCTTGGATTTATGTATTTGTATTGGGAATAGTGGGTATAAATGAATATGTGTGGCGTGGGTATGAGTTTGTGAAATATTCAGTGGGGTCAAGTGGTGTTGGAATGGCGAAGGGAGGAGGATACATTGGTGGGGAATGTTGGTAAGGATGCTAGTGCATTGTTATTAATGCGAGAATTCTTATTGTATGGGTCATTTGCCAATTTGTATTCTAATGCATCGAGCACACGATGTCTGCTGACAATGGAATCATAAGCACGATGGTAATTACTATGACGGGTGATAATTAGAATGTCCAAGTCTTCAACACATCATGGCAACATGCTTGTGATTTTTGTAATATCTTGTGGAGAACAAATTGTGTGGCCAGTGTATTTATATTGGACACCATGTGCATGCATTACATGGAGTATAGTGTTAACCCTAGAAATGAGAATTCTTCTATTTGTGAAAGAGAAGCAAGGATGGCTAGTTGAGGACCACAGTCCATCTTTTTCGATAATGAGAAGCGATGAACTTTTGTTCCAGAGATGCATCTGGAGCAACTATACATTTGGTTCGAATTGTGAATATCTATTCCAAGATATGATTCAAGACAAATGGAGCATGGAAATTTAGGTGCAATTTTATCAATATTTGCATGGAATTCACGATGTGCGTCATTAGTGTGAACGTTGTTGAAAGCATGTGCAATGGAGGGGGTGGGGTAATGAGTTATGGATGTATTTATTTGAGTGTTTTTCTCAAGAGATTGAGAGTCTAAAAATTGCAAAAGAGGATTAGTTTCGGGGTGGGAAGTGTTAAATACATAGAGGTTTGATGCAAATGATTAGTTTCGGGGTGGGAAGTGTTAAATACATAGAGGTTTGATGCAAATGTGAATTTACATCATATGTTTTAGATGACGAATGTTGGTTTTTTTTTTTTTTTTTTTTGGGAATTTGTGACGCACATTTGCATCATATGTTTCGGACAATGAATGTTGGTTTTTATTTTTCTTTTTGTTTTTTTGGGAATCTGTGACGCCTTTTTAAGCATGATAAATCTCACGTCGATGTGCATTTATTAATTCTTTATTTGTTGCATAGTATCTTCACGCACGTTCATCATTACAAGAAGAAAAAATGTGCACAAGTTAAGGTACCTATAGGCAATAGAGGGGAAAACAGGAATGTTAATTTATGATTAGAACGATGTGTTTGAAAGAACATTTCAATAATTTGCAACTATACATGAAGATAATTGCATGTGTAATACATCAAGTTCCCTCGTTTGTTAAAAGAAATAAAGTATAAACAATGTGAATAAGTGTATGTACACAATGCAATAATAGATACAATGGAGGACAAATATTTATTTCAATACTAAATAAGAGAATTTTCCAAGAAGGCATACAATACTATATGGTCTAAAATTGTATTTATAAAGTAAAGTAATACAAATTACCAAAAATACAAAAATACATGTAATGATATCTATCTATGATATTGACATTTTATTGATTTCTCGAAGGATGTTGTTGTATTTTGTTGTGAATTGAAAGATTTCTTCTTTCATGATAACACATTTCAAGCATGCTTCTAAATGTTTCTGTCTTCATTTATAGTGTGAAGATGTGATCTGTCCATAGTGATTTGGAGACAATTTCTTTGATTAGATCTAGATTTGAGGATAACAAATAGAATTCCTTTGCATTAATCCCAAGAATTGTAGATGTCACGTCTTCAAAAGAAACTATTGAAGCTAACTCACCAGTGTGATCTTGTATGCCGATCTTAAGTAAGTATCTGTAATCATAGTCAGTTACTTCAGTGTTGCATTATGGGCAATACCATATGCTTGCATTTTTTGGATTAACTTTCTTCATGCATTTTTTTCCATCAATGGTAGATGGGTAAGAAAGGTAGTAAAAATTGTCCATCCAAATTTTTGTTATTTTTCCCTTCAGTTGGTAGAATGTAGGTTTCTCTGAGGAATCGATACTGTAAATATTAGCAATTGTTATTTTTTTTTGGTTGATGGCCAAAAGAAGGTGAATATCTTATTGTTAAGGATGTAGAAGTTGTAGTGGAACCTTATTTTTTAAACCATGACTTTAGCGTGTGGGCCTCTTCAATGTCAGGATCTACAAGAATAATGGATCTTGTTGTAGTGCCGACATTTTTTCCATTAAATTCTCCAACACAAGAAGACTTGATTGCAATGATGGGGTTATTTCCTGCAACACATAAGGAGGATATTTCTTGTGATACAACATCAAAATTTCCTCCCCAAAATATCACATCCATGTTATATCTAGACATGTCTTGAAGGTGTACTATTTGTTTAGTAACTTCAAAGCCATGGTTTCTATGTATAGTGCATATTTGGAAATATAAGTAACAATACCAAGAACACCAAAAATCAAGTTGAAGTTTGTTGTTCTGGTATCATTGATTGATTTTATATTGAAATGAACCATTGGATTGCATGTTCTTTCACTGACAACATGCTCTATGGTAGATGTTGCATTTAACAAAATTTCTGAGTCATTGTTTAAGTGGTTGTATTGCTTACTAGCTATTTTTACATTGCCTTTTGAGACAATGTAGACATTTCCAAGTTTGATTTTGTTAGAAAAATAATTGACAACATTGTTGAAACAAGTAATGTGTATTTCTCCACCTTTTGTATCGAAGAGGTCAAAGGCAAACACTTTACTGGGTCTCTATTGACTTTGAAATTGTCGAAGGGGTGTTTTTCTTTGAACGTGGCCTTCTATGAACCATTTTGAATTGTAAGGGTTTAGTGCTCTGATGGGAATATGGACTCGCATGACGGATGGGGTTGGAATAGAAGGAAAGGGGCAATTCCTTTTTGATGAAGGCTCTTGGTTCGATGAGGAGGGAGTGTCTTCTTGAGAAGTGATCATAATATTCAAATTTTTAGGATTACTAATTAAGGGTACATATGAAGCATAAATATTGAAGTCTAGTAGCGTTATAGACCTACATGGTAAATGATAGTCATAGGAGTAATTTTTAGACTCGGAAGTGGTATCAAGAAAATATGTAAAGTTGAAATAAGAAATTTGTTCAAACTTACATTGATGAACCAATAGCTAAAGTAGTCCAACTTTTAACATGTATAATAGAACCCTTTTGTAGCAAGTTTTTTGCGATGAGGTCATTGAAATATGTTGCAAGCATAAGGCATTTCCTATGTGTGCCATTGGAGATGGCAGTGTGATAACGTAGAGTTGAAATTTGCATCAATTGAATGGGGTCAAGTTCAATAATTTGAAGCAATGGTTGAATATGAGTTGATCCAGAGAGCATTGAGAAAATAACATTCTTAGTAAATTTTGTTGTCATTTTCTGAAAGTAGAGATAACAAAATAAGTAAAATAGAGAAAAAAATTCATAAAGGTGGTTTTTACTTAAATTGTTTATATGTGTTTTTTATCACATTATATGTTTACCATTCATAAGATTCCTATAGCACTATATGAAAAGTTATGAACTAAGGGGTAGAAAGCATCTTCATATTGTTTGTAATTTAGTGGTTATCTAGACTTGTAAATAGAAAAATGAAGATATTTATCACAACAACTTCCATATGATCACCCTCTTCCAAACATAGTTAAAACTGTAATTCAAAATTTCACAAACCTACCCATGATAAAAAAAAAATCAGATAGGCGCCCTAGCACCTGCTGAGAATATTCAATAAACCTATGCCAATTGCATAGGCAATGAGAATAATTGAGAAGACCTTTTACTTGATTTCCTGTGGAGCCTTGGGAGCTTTGGTGGTGAGGCCTACAACCACCTGTACAAATTGTACACTCTACAATTATATGGGTGTACTTATAAGGGTACAATGGATACATATTTAATGTGTACACGATTAGCATAAGTTCTGATGGTTGGTCAACTTGGGTTGAAATATTTTTGTTATGAACATGAAAAGAGACACACAGTTCCTTTGATTGTGCTGTATGGGTATGCTCTCTGCTCAACCTCCCCTCTCCTTGACCCTCTATGTGCCCAGTTTCCTTATGCATGTGTGTTAAATAGTAGTAAGGTTAGATGCAACATAGGTGCCTTGGATAGTAAGTTCAGATGAAACATTGGTGCAATAGTTAAAGTTTTTCTATCTAAATACTATCACCATGAATTTTACCCATCACCATGAAGCTCAATTATTTGATGTTTCAAGGACAGAGGATGGCAAGAGTGCAATCCAAATTTTTATTTGACTGAAAATAAGCCCAATGGCTCCAAAATGGTAGAAAAATAAGCCCAATGGCTCCAGAATGGTAGTAAACAACAAAATTCTACAATAATAACATTCCCCATGGTACAATAAATATCATCAAAGAATAACCAATAAGTATTGTTTTCTTAAATTATTTGTCTACTCTATTATAAATTTTGGACTAAAAAATAGACTCTACAATTATATGGGTGTACTTATAAGGGTACAATGGATACATATTTAATGTGTACAAGATTAGCATGAGTTCCATGCCTACCTTGCACGCTGGGCTATAACAGAAGGATAAACATTAGCAAGTTTTGTATTATTCTAGAGATTGTCCATAGTGCAAATATTCTTACAAATGTATTTTAAATAAACACAGAGAATGCCAGAATTAGTAAGCTATAGTGCAAAGAACACCTTTGAAATCTAAGCTATCATGCATGTAAGATTAATTAGTATTGTACTTGACCACTAGCTCTCTAAAATCATGAGCCACAGTAAGAAGCTTTAGAGGATTTAGGAGTTAAGGACGAAATGTTTTTTTAATGGCTACAAATTGGGCAAGTTGCACTACTTGGCACCATCAATGGTTATCATGAGAGAGAATTGGTTTGAGGGATTTGAAGAAGAGAATGATGAATAAATCTTCAGTAGTATATAAGTAAGACAATGTAGGTTTTAGGATGTCTAGATCTTGAATTTCTTAAACCAATGACTTCTTTGTAGCATCTCCTACAATTCAATCTCTTGAAATAATGAATAATCAGGTACTATTGAGTGAAACTTTGTGCACAACTACAGCCTTGTGCAAGAAGGCATAAAAAATTGTAGTGGATAATGGTGAAAAGAACAGACTTAAAATTGCAATGATTAGTTGACAATAGTGCACAACTTGGAAAGATGAATTGGACCAACTCAACCTTGATAATAAAAAAAGTCAACTTTGATCCCCAAGAAGAGTGCATCCATCAAAATTTAAGGAACTAGTTACATGGAGCCAACCTTAACACCCGTTACAACTAGAATTTCTTGGTGATCAAGTAGCATAGCTTGGATCCATGAGCACAGATCTGAAGAGACCTGAAGACCAACTCAAAGTAAACCCTAATTATCAAGTTTAAACTGATAATATGTGTTATGTAGCACCTTTAGGTTAGCTAATATGTTATACATGGATTATAGGTCAAGAGAATAAGATCATTCCAAAGTGCATGCCTATTGGGGCCTTTGTTTAAATTTTGAAAAGGTTTTGACCAATTTTGGCTGACCAAGGGATGAGAAGGAAATAGGTGGCATTAATGATTGGTTGACGGAACAAGTAGTTGCGCAAGAGTTGCGGCAAGGTGGCAGTGGAAGGCAAAGGCAGTCGAGGGGGAGGGAAGGTGCAGAAGCAGCCGAGGGGAAGAATTGGTAGTTCAAGTAACAAAGAAGGATATAAAAGGAGAAGAGCAAGAAATAAGTGAGGTTGGATTTAGAGAGGTTGAGGAGAGGAGCAACAGAGTTGTGAGAGGAGGTGAAAGGATCCCTAGTTTCAGAAGACGGAGGGAAAATTGCAGGAGCTAGGAAGACATGGTCCATGAAGCTAAACCGAACCCGTGGAACGGAGTCGGGTATTTCATGTAGTTGTTTGCGGTGGAAGCCGAGTTATATTGTAACATTTGATTATTAAGATTAATATAAATACCTGTTAAGAATGGTTGCGGCTTGTGATGAATCTAGGCCCTGCGTATGATGAATCTTTAAATTTTTGAATGTCTTATCAATTGCATGTAATCAGTAGTCCTTATGTTATCTCTGTGTTATATATAATGTGTCCATATATGTGATCGAATGAAACTTGATTAAGACTTCCTTGACTCCATGCTGAACCCTTCTCCCTTGTGGTCGCGGTGCGCCTCAAGTCAGACTCCTTGCCCTTTGGGGTAAGGTGAAAATGTCGGCGTTGTCCTAGACTACAACGGACTATTGTTGGCCTCCTGTGACCAAACCCAAGGTCTTCCCCCTAATGACTCTTACGAGCCAACAAATGGTTATGTTGCTTGGACCTGAAGGTACGAGAATTGGTTTAGACTATGGTGTCAAGGATATTTAAGAGAGAGATCAGGGATTGGTGGAACCATAGGGTAGATCAGTTTGTAGCGAAGCAGGCTACCCATAGAAGTCAACCGATCAACAAGGTAAGTGAGGGAATTTTATATGCTAACATCACTAATGATCAGTATGAAATTTTCTGGTGTAAGTTCCGAGAGGACCTGTACAATTGGTTAAGAAGGCTGAAGGGGCAGACTCAGCTAGGTGGATCGGCGATAGCTCGCCGAAGCTGGACTCCGTCGGATGTTGCCCTGCTGCAACAGTTGGATAATGATCTGACTAGAGTAGTCGACTTTTGGGTAAGGACTATGATGGAGGGATACATAGTTGAGTTTTCCGCGGAGAGTTATCAGTCTTTCTCAAAAGAAGAAGTTGTGTTTGGCTCGGGACTAAGAGGTGAGTTGATGAGGGAAGTCCCGACATGGATTAAGATGTTTATGGTGGAAGAAGGACTATTGTCTTCGCCCGCTATGGGGATGGTAGCATAAATCCCCAGTACCAGGGGAAGATGTAGAGGGGGGAATGCTGCCGGTTGAGGGATAGAGATGTTGCTAAAGGGATGGATGTCAAAGAACTGAAGAAAGCAAGAGATGTCAGGGTGCAAAGAAGGGCAGTGCTAGTAGATAAGTGGCATGTGTGAGTGATTTAGACTCTAGGGAAGAAGAGGATGGGGCCCCACCAAGTAGGAGTAGTGAAGGGAAAACCCTGAGTCGAAGAGGAAGGAGAATAAGGTGTTGGGAAAAATAAGAGCGATGAAGGAAGATGGAGGAGCTGGGGAAAGGAGGATGGACCTTCCCTGCAGGTTGCAGAATCTATATCACAAGTACATGTTGCGACAGAGGAATCATAAGAGAAGAGGACACATGGGAATGAAGAAGGAAGCAAAGAGGATACGAGCGATGTAATGAGGAGATTATTCAGAAAAGAGGAAGCATACGTTAAGAGTCAACATCAATACCCCTGAGACCTAGGTAGAATTTCCCTTGATCTTCCCCTAGTACTTTATCACAATTTGGAGGAATTTATTACTAGATTAGCTAAGGCAGTGCGATTCTATAGTGCACAGGAGAAATATCGAATCAAGTTTAGCATCGGGAGCAGCACAGGAACTAGTAGTATTAGTAATTTAGGATTACAGGGATCCCAACAGCCGGGGAGAAAAGGGTTCATGCTGATAGCTCCTAGTCAGATCAGTTTGGTGGGATCTTTTACTAGATATCCCGAATTTGTGGGGAGAGGAAACGAGGATGTAGAGTAGCACTGGTATCTTTGCGAAGCTATTTGGAGGGCTCATCAAACTCTAGATAATGTAAGGGCAGTAGAATTCCAAACCACGCTGAGGGAAAGGGCTCTGCACTGGTTTATAAAGTGGGCGGAGCAGAATCAGAACCCCACAATAGATGATATTAAGAGAGGATTTGTGTAGGAATTCAAGGTACCGCAGATGGATTAGCAAGGGCTATCAGAATTGTGGGAAATTAAGTAGAGGGAAGGAGAGACGGCTTGGGAGCTTATGAAAAGGTTTAAGGATGCCATTTCCAAGTTGAGTTACACTCTGGACCCAAACGACCAGCGGGATTGGTTCATTAAGGCACTCTTGCCTTTGACCAGAATGCCACTAAAAAAACAAAAAATAGGAACCCTCTAGGATGCGTTGGAACAAGAATCCTACATAGAAGCTATGGCTAGATACCCACATGAGTAAAGGGGAGGGGTGAGCCTAGAAGATCCGTCGATTTTAGGCCTATAGAACCAGATCGCGACCTTGACAGAGAAACTGAAAGATCTTCAGCCAGTGTGTCTAGCCAGACCCAACGTTTGGTGCACCCACTACATGGTGGAGGGGCACGTTGCGATGGAATGCCCGAGGTTGCGAGGGATTAATCATCCAGGTGGGGTTGTGGGGTCATCAGGAGCCCCACCAACCACAGGAGTTGCGGCGGTGGGAGCGCAAGGGGCCTTCCCAGGGAGGAATAATCAAGACTTTTGTGAGGTCTATAGGGCATATGGACACCTGCCACAAATGTGCCCTATTTTGAAAAAGTACTCTAACGTCCCCAATAACACCTACTATGAGTTTTGCGCATCAACAATGCATCACACCGATCAGTGCCGAGCACTGGATGCTCTAGCAGAAAGGCTGGACAGATCCACGTTTAGAATCAATGAGTCAAACAAGGGGGGATGAGGAGGAAATTTGTGGGGAGGAAGAACATGAGGAAGAGGGCCTACGAGGTGTTACAATTGTGACCAGGAAGGGAATGTTGCTAGAGAATGTCCACTGGTGAGGAGACCTTGGTACTCGCAATGTAGAATTAATACCCATGCAACGAAGGACTGTCTGAAACTCATTGCAAAGTGGGAAGAAAGGACCAGACAGAGAGGGGCCAACTTGGTGAATGCTGAAACACAAACCAATGATGACCTCCCTATAACCAATATTAATATAGTCAGCAGGGGAGGGAAGAAGACAGGGGAGGACTGCTACACAGAGGACCCCCCTTAATCCTTAAAGAAATGTCTCCACAGAAGGGGTATCAGCCTAAACACCAAAAGTAGTACTATCAGGAAGCAGCTAAGTTGTTCTAAGGGATGACTGCGAAGAAAGATAATAGAAGACCACAAGATCACATGTCTGATCGCACCCAACTGATTGGAGAATGGTTTAAACAGTTCTTGAAATTTTTTGAGGATGAAGGCATGCTGAAGGAGTTGAGGAAAAGTCTAAAGGCTGTGGTCTCCATGGAAGAAGAGGAAGTGGAACGACCATGCACAGGGTTTGTTACAGATCCATTTGGGCACATCACTCCCAAAATTCAGATCAATACTATTAGGGCTCATCAAACCCTAATCCAATTGCTACATGCCCTAGACAAGTCATCACTTTGAATGCCTCCTTCCTTGAAAGTTCCCTGGCCTGAAGCCCTCCAGAAATGCCTCCTTGAGGGACCAACACAGCCTTGGTCAGGGGTAAATGTGCTTCAGTGTAGGTAGGCCCATGTAAGGGTGCATTTTAGTGCACCCAGGCCCACTTTGACCTGCGCTAGGCGAGATTGAGCGAAGTCCTCATAGCGTTCTAGGAATATTCTTATCTTCTAGAGCCTTCTAGAAGATTCCCACACTTTTCGTCTCCTATGAGCTCGAAATTGGATAGGGAATGATTTAAGTAACCTCCTATCCGCTCATCCCTCCCTCCATGGTAACTAACTCTAAGTTTGGAAGGCCATTCAATACCCTCATTTATGACCAAACCACCTCCATTTTCCTATAAATTGAGAACTCATCTAAGTGATCAGGGGCTGGACTTTGAGAATTTGTAAGGAGATATTGTTGGTGTGAGGTTTGAGATTGTAAGCAAGTATTGTTATGCTGCCAGAGTGTTGTGCTTTTGATGTGATGTTGGATGGAACTCAAGCTGTAGGAGTGACATTGGATGAGACTTCATGGTTGTAACTCTTCCTTCTACTTAATAAAGCTATTTACACCTTTTCCCATATTGTTGTCTTTATGTATGATGATTATATGTGTAAATGCTTTCAATTCCATTTGCTTATAGTAGATAGATCTCTTGCTTTGATTGGTTTTTGTCCTCTGTTTATGATTACAGGTACTTGTTGAGCGGATTAAGTTCGAGGAGTGACGGGAGCCATACAAAGGAGAAAGGGAAAGCAAAAGATAACGAGTAGGTACCTTGTCTTATTTATCTTCTATAGAAAAAGGATAAAGACTTTAAATTTATTGTTCTAGGTGTAGCTACCCACCTAGGGAAATTGTATTTATTCGTAGATGCAAAATTCCACATAATAGGGTTGCCAGAGAAGGCTTCTAGAAGAGTGAAATGGAACAAGAGAAGAAGCAACAAGGAGTTCTGAATCAATGCGCAAGTGGTAGGATTCTAGATAAGGGATACCATGTTAGACTTAGGATTAGATGTAAACATCCTACCTAGGAAAACTTGGGAGGAAATGGGGAAGCCTCAACTAAAATACTCGCCAATTCAACTAAGAATGGAAAATCAGTACTGCATACTACTAATTGGGAGATTCGATAATGTAGAGGTTGATGTGGTAGGGGTGAAGATGCACACCGAATTCGAGGTGATTGACATCATGGGGGATAAGGATCCATACCCGACACTCCTGGGGATTTATTGGGAATACAAGAACTATGTGGTCATAGAACTAAAGAAGGAACTGATGATTTTCGAAGCAGACGGGCTAAGGGTGATCCAACTGTTAGACCCCTACCAAGGACCTAGGTTCACAGAACCAGCAGATGACAGGGATGAGCCAGGAGGGTTAGACCAACTATACACACTCACAATAGGGAAGAGGGAGGACTACATCAACCCCACGACCGAGTATCAGTAAGATGGCGAAGTAGCCAAAGCTCAGAAACGGGTTCAGAATCTACATTGGATGCATGGCAACAAGGGGGATACGAACTGACCACTAGATGGTGTGTGATGATAAGCTGAGTAAAATGGGTAGAAATGGAGATAGCTGACTACCTGAGGTATCATGGCCTTGAACCAATGGACACCTTCTTAGACAGAGTAGACTGGGAAATGACAAAGGATCAAAGGATCTCCTTTCTAAGTACTAGCCTAATGGAAACTCCGGAAAGATGGTGGAGAATGCATTGCAATACACTAAGAGATTGGGTGAGCGTCAAACAAGCCATGAAGGAAATATTTTCCCAGGATGAGGATCGGCCGCAGGATAAGGAAAGATATAGGGGGGATTCAAGTCCCGAGGAGCACATCAAGGATTGCATAATCAATTGGAAAAGCAAAGGAATGCCAAAGGATCGATGGGTACACGCATTTATACATACCCTTGGAAATGTCCCCCAATCTTGGTATGTCCAAGAGGAGCTCTGTCTGAAGACAGTAGATTGGGATACCGTGGAGGTACAGTTTGTTAGCAACTTTTAATTCAGAAGCGATGAGGCACAAATGACAGAGGCACTCCAAGCAATAAAGGGAGTTTTGTTCACACCAGAGCCGTTGGTTGAGGGAGGGGCCGATGAAATTTTTCTACAGTATCTGTATGAAATAGAGTCTCCATGATATGCAGCATGTGACAGGGTAGACACAGGACCCGATGAAAATGACGGATTGGAGGGACTAAGACACCTAGCCTTCGGGGAAACGGAAGGGGAAAGGGACATCCGAGAGAGACCCCTAATAGAAGGTTCTCACCTTCTACCAATGAAGCTAAGGAAGCAAAACGTTGGGTCAGAGGATAAGCCCAAGATAACATTGGTGGGAGACTACTGGGAGGCGCAAGCCACCAAAGAAATTTTCGACCTATTGCACGAATATCAAGAATTTTTCCGAGCCTCAGTGGCAGAACTAACGGGACTAAAAGGAAACATTGGGGAAATGAAAATTGTCTTGAGACTGGATGCCCGACCGGTGAAACATAGGCCATACATATTAAACCCAAGGGTGAAAGAGAAAGTTAAGAAGGAAATTGAAAAAATGTTGGAGGAAAGAATCATTTTTCTGGTGGATGAAGCTGAATGGATAAGCCCGATAGTTATTCAGAACAAGAAGGATGCAACCAAAATCAGAGTATGTGTTGACTGCAGAAGCCTGAACAACGCATGTGTGGATGTATCATTTCCTACACCCTTTAGTGATGAGGTCTTAGAAAATGTTGCGGGGAACGAGGCATATTCATTCATAGATTGGTTCTTAGGTTACCACCAAGTCATAATAGTTGAAGAAGATAAAAGGAAGACAACATTCACTACGGAGTGGGGGTCATATGCATACAATGTGATGCCATTCGGACTAAAGAATGCACCAACAGTCTTCTCAAGGATCGGCATAGTTGCATTCCGAGATTATATTCATAAGCTTCTAGAAGTTTACATGGATGACTGGATGGTATATAGTTTGTTGAAAAAACATACTAGCCTATTAAGAATAATGTTAGAAAGGTGCAGACAATTGCAAATCTCTCTAAATATCAAAAAATGTATCTTCGCAGTCCCTTTTGGAAATCTACTAGGCCATATCATTTGCAAGGATGGAGTATGTGTAGACCATGCAAAGGTTGCAGCAATTATCCACATGGAACCACCGCACAATGTAAAACAATTAAGAGAAACTCTGGGGCATACGGGGTACTACAGGTGATTTATTAGGAATTACGCATCCATCACAACTCCAATGGAAAAATTACTACAGAAAACGTAAGAGTTCATTTGGACTATGGATTGTTAGAAAACCTTGAATACCTTAAAGTAAAGACTAGTAAGATCCCCTATATTAGTGTATCCTGATTGGAACAAAATTTTCCATGTGCACATCGATGCATTAGGAATAGCGTTGGGAGCGGTCTTAGCACAACCAGGGGAGAAAAACATGGACCATCCAGTGTACTACGCTATTAGAAATCTGTTTACTGCATAAAGAAACTATACAACAACTGAAAGAGAAGCCTTGGCAATGGTTTACTCTCTCCAAAATTTCAAACACTATTTACTGGGCGCACCATTCAAATTCTTCACAGACCATTTTGCGCTCAAATATTTAGTAAACAAGCCAGTACTAGAAGGGAGAATATGCCGATGGATGTTAATGTTCTAGGAATTTACGCTTGAAGTAGTGGTAAAGCCCGATAGACTCAATGTGGGACTAAACCACTTGTCGCGGCTGGAAACAGGGGAGAATGAAGGAGCAGTGGATGATCGATTTCCCAATGCCGATTTATTCCGAATATAGGCAATCCAAAAGCACCTGGAATAGATCACCTCATTCTTAACAACCGGTAACTGCCCAACAAGATACAAAACAACACAAATATGAAACTTAGTAGTTAGGGCAACATATTACCATTTGATCGTAGGACACCTCTACAAAATGGGCTTTGATCAAATATTGAGGCGCTGTGTCCTTCAGTATGAAAGGAATGATGTCTTATGGGAGTTCCATGCAGGGGTCATAGGAGGTCATGTAGGAGGGAGGGCCACCGCAAGAAAGATACTCCACGCAAGACTATGGTGGCCAGCTATCCATAAGGATTCTAAAGAATTTTCCAGGACATGTGACGTCTACCAAAGGGCCGAGAAGCCTTCGCGACGTGATGAGCTACCTCTACACCCGGTCCACATAGTGCAAATCTTTGAGAAATGGGTGGTAGACTTCATTAGACCCATTTCTCCATCGGTGAGGCATTCACGATGAAGGTACATCATAAAAACAACATAATACCTCACAAGGTGGGAAAAAACGACACCCGTCAAGGATTGCACAGTAGAAACAACAACAAGGTTCATATTTGAGAACATCATTTCACGGTTCGGATGCTTGAGGAGCCTCATAAGCGACCAAGGCACGAATTTCCTGAATGAGACCATTGAGTCTCTACTAAAGACATTCATGGTTCAACATAACAAGAGCAAGTCGTACCACCCACAAGCCAACTGTTCAGTAGAAGCATTCAACAAGATACTGGAGAAAGGGCTCACGAAAGTCATATATGCCAATAGGGACAACTGGGATAAAAGAATACCTGTGACTTTATGGGCATATAGGATGATAGTAAAGGGACTCCATGAGAAAACTCCATTTCAACTTGTATATGGAAGGGAAGCAGTGGTACCTGTAGAAGTTATACTACCTAGCATGTTCATCTTAGAGGCAACAATAATGACAGACAACAGTGCCTTACGAGACAGACTAAACCAGCTGATGGAACTTGATGAAACCAAGATTTTAGCAGAATTCCATCAATCAGTGGAGCAGTGAAGGAAGAAATCTTGGCACGATAGACATATCAAGAAGAAGTTGTTCCAATAAGTTTTTCAAGGGAACAAGTGCCCCTTTACGACAGTAAGTTCCAGAAGTTCCCAAGGAAACTGTAGATGCACTGGTTGGGTCCATTCATAGTAACAGAAATCAAAGATTTGGGTGCGGTAAGGCTTGCGCAACTAGATGGAGCATTATTGCATGGATGGGTGAATGACGCAAACGTGAAGCCATTACGCAACCCATAAATGAAGAAAAAAGGGGGGGAGACAGATATCAATAAGGTTGCGACAAAGTATTCACTTACTGCAACCCATTTGTGGTCGGGGGGAAGTAGCATCAGTAGGAACAACATGTCGTCCCCATTGATAGAGTTAGTGGGGGGTAGAATTAGTGGATACACATGTAATCCTAGTCAGTAGAGTCAAGGGCCACACACGTAATCCTAATCAGCAGAATACACATAGGCATGCACTTTTTCCAACATTTATGACCACACAGATACCCGTCCCGTCTGTCGTACTAGTAGTCATTTCCTGATTAAGTAACTAAATAAGCAGCTGTCAGAGTAGGAGCTGCAATATCTTTTCCCATTAAGCATAAAGTTAGTTAATAAATAAACCCATCATGGAAAAATAAATATGCCATGCAACCCACTCTGTACCTTCCAGTCCACATCAGGGTTGTCACGTCCAAGTCAGATGGCGGCGGAAAAGTCTAGCTAAAACGCATGGGAAGATCGACAAAGTAATTAGTTATTAAGGCCTCGTCAGTCAAGGAATGTCGTGTCAGGGTTGGCTACTTAAGTCACAGAAGAATGAAGGGAATTCCAAAATTCCAATTACAGATAACAGAAGAGTTACAGGTTCACTCTGAAGAACAAGTGCAGAGACAAAGGAGCAAGAAGCATCCAGTGAAGATAGTTTATCATAGGAAAAGGGAGATGGCCAAAGTACTTAGATCCGTTCCACAGGATGCATTGGATGCATGAATCAAAACGCTTGATAATTTATATGGCAAGTATGACAAGGAAAATCTGATAGACAATGACTTCACAGATTGTTTCCAGTTCCCAACAATGAAAAGAGAAGTTTACGTGGAGGATTTCTAGAAGGAGGATGGCACTAAGTCCTCCAAGGTCAGGGAAGAATTTAAGGGAATACAGAGATCGACAATACTCCATTTGAGGAGCCTACCTGTGTTCAACACTCAATTTGCTGCGATGCAGTGTACCAAGCTGTTAGTGAGCAGGATGCATGGAGGATCACTATGGCTGGATAAGGAGTACCCTATCCACATGGAAGATATCAGTCGGCTCATAGGATTGGCCGAGGGTGGAAATGTATTTAGTACCGCATTCTAGATAGGGGCTAAGCGGGGCAAGAAGCAGAGTGAAGACAACATTTATGCTAGATATGGGATCGAGCGGGGCGGGAGAGGAGCGAAGCTAGATAAGATTAACAAGGATGACATTAGATTTTGCTATTACCTCATTGCAGGAAAAAAAATGCGGAACTTCACAAAGAACGAATGCACCTTCGACGCAATATCAGTTGCGAAACATTGTTGCCGAGGGGAGGTGCTCAATTGGTTAGCGTATGTTTTCAGTGAGTTGTTTGAAGCATGTGAGGACATGTACAGAAGGGGTGTTGGGTTCGTATTTGGATATTTGTTGATGCTACTGGAAATGTGGAAATGGAGGCCACCAAAGGAGAGGGAAATGGCACCCATCCTCGAGGGCCAACCAATTGCACTCTGGTATGACCCATGGAAGGCATCAGGAGACCCCAACATGAAAGAGATCAACGAGATAGCCTTCAGGGACTGGTACAAGTAGATGTTGGCCACCATAAGGTTGACAGAGAAGATACCCAAGGTTTTGTTAGATGAATTCTCAGAAGAACTTTGGTTTGGTGCCTCCCACACACATACATACTTGAGACAAATATGCATCCACCCTCAAACGTTTAAGATGAGACTGCTGAGGTTTGTCCTAACTGAGGAAATGCTACTTAGAGAAGTGGGAACATGGTCGGGAGTGGCCTATGAGATAACAGAAGGAAAGCACAAGTACCTCTTTGGAGCGCTGACTCCACAGGGGAAAGGGGAATGGGGCAGAGAGCAATAGGAAGCAGCCAGCTGAGGACGAAATTGAGTCGATGGTGCTCCAGATGGAGGAAAGTATGTTTGAGCTCCGACGAACAATTTCTAGGTTTGGGTTAGGTGAGATCAACTACTGTGCCATATTTTAGGGCTCCACCATGTTTACTCCTATTGTAATGATGCCATTGGCCATGAAGCTCTCAACAGGAGTAGCACAATCCCCCTCCCAGCCCATGGTCCCCAAGCCAAAGAAAAAGCGAGTCGCCCGCACCCCAACTGTTAAGAAACCATAAGTTATTTTGCAAGCTATGATCATCAACCTTACTGTGGAGGTCGAGCAGTCAATCCCCACAACCACCATCATTGAAGAGATCCCCACCACCACCTCCACTACATTACATCATTCGAAGGAATCGTCCTTGCACATCACCTCAACTTTTGCGACTTTATCTGAGAGCCTTCAGCCTGGCTGGTGAGGGACGACTGCGGAAGCAGAAGTTTAGTCAGCAGGGCAGACAGAGGGCACCACTCATACCACTGGGACACAACCTATGGAACTCACCACATTCCCAAAGCTTGGGTTGGACCCACCAGAAGGGGGAAACTTATATTCTACTCCGTAGGGGGAAAAGGTTGAGCCGTACTTGCCACCTTTCCATATAAGTCTCTCAATCTGACCGATTCCCAGCATCATTCGAACCACTCCATAGTTCACCCCACCATCACGGCATGCCCATTCGCTCACCTCCCATTCCGAAAAATCCATCGCTAGCGGCTTACCCCTACAACAACAATTCCTAGATCCTAGAACAATGCAGGTCGAGACGCTCTAGCATTGGTCGTCGGCCCAATTGTTTTCATTTATTCAGCAGGCAGCGCACATAACCGAAAGGCTCCATGAGGACCTGGCCCAGGAGCATGAACAACAAACGAAGTAGTTGCAGAAGGTGATAGAAGAGCATGATCACATGTGGCAAGAAAACATTGGATTGCAGGCCCAGGTCGACCAAGTAACACAACGGTTCAGATTACTATGGCTGACGATCACCGAGGCAGATACCAAAGTACCAGCAAACATGGCTACCTTCATGCTGGTCAGATGTTGCGACCACATCCAGGCGGCATACTCATGCCTAGCAGCTAGCAATGTCGAGATGAAGATGAAATTGGAGACGGTGAGATTTACATTACCGGATCTAGTGGCAATTTATGCAAGGATGGTTGAGGGAAAGGCTAGGGAACTGGAAGCAAAGAAGCAAGCTTTAGTCGACACCCTTGCCGACAGATATGCCCTGATGAACAAGGTCCATGACTAGTCTGGCAGTTTGGAACTGAATAACCACTTGGTCTAACCCCTCAGAGAGCAAATACAGACTTTGTTTGCCAGCATGAAAGACTGCACAGACCCCGCCTAGCTGCAACAAATCAATGATCAAATGGACACCCTTCAGGCTCAGGTTGATAGTATCGAGGAGGAGTCCATGAGGATGAAAAATATAATTAGGGATCTGCAGCCACCGGTCCGAATGCAGGTGTTACTTCTGAAGGAGGTGTGTGACTCTAGCGGGTAGCAATGGAGCGACCTCGAGAGCCATTGGCCAACTGAATTGATGTCGCACTTGGCCGAAGTGTTTACTCAGGTTGTCAATGCAATTCTCGCTCAGTGGGACACCACCATTCAAAATTATACAATGTTTAGGCAGCAGACCACGACCTCTGTCCCGGAGTTGGAGCCTTCATTTGGAATGGGGGAACCTCAAGAGTGAGAAGGTGCAAAAGAAATGGATGCCATACTGCAAGCAATGATCAAAGCAGAAGAAACACCTACACAACAGATAGTAGAACCAGTGCAGGCAATGGCACAATGACCACCCGCAGGATTAGCAGGACCGATAGAGGTTGAAATGACTTGACTCGGGGACGAGTCAACGAATTGTGGTCAGGGCCTGTTGGGGCCTTCATTTAAATTTTGAAAAGGTTTTCACCAATTTTGGCTGACCAGGGGATGAGAAGGAAACAGGTGGCAACAACGATTGATTGGCAGAACCAGTAGTTGTGCAAGAGTTGTGGCAAGGTGGAAGCAGAAGGCAAAGGCAGCTGAGGGGGCGGGAAGGTGTAGAAGTAGCTGAGGGTAAGAACTGTAAGTACAAGTAACAGAGAAGGATATAAAAGGAGAAGAGTAGGAAAGGAGCGAGGTTAGATTTAGCGAGGTTGAGGAGAGGAGCAGTAGAGCTGTGAGAGGAGGTGAAAGGATCCCCAGTTGTGGCAGATTGAGGGAAGGTTGTAGGAGCGGGGAAGACACGGTCCGTGAAGCTGAACTGAACCCATGGAACGGAGCCGGGTATTTCATGTAGTTGTTTGCGGCGGAAGCTGGGTTATATTATAATGTTTGATTATTAAGATTAATATAAAGACATGTTAAGAATGTTGCGGCTTGTGATGAATCTGGGCCCTGTGTATGATGAGTCTTTAAATTTTTGAATGTCTTATCAATTGCATGTAATCGGTAGTCCTTATGTTATCACGAGTATTATCTTTGTGTTATATAAAGTGTGTCCATATATGTGATCGAATGCAACCCGGTTAATACTTCCTTGACTTCATGCTGAACCCTTCTCCCTTGTGGTCACAGCGTGCCTCGGGTGAGACTCCTTGCCCTTTGGGGTAAGGTGAAAATGCCGACACTATCCTAGATTACATCGGACTATTGTTGGCTTCTTGTGCCCAAACCCAAGGTCTTCCCCTTGATGGCTCTTACGCGCCAAC
The DNA here is from genome assembly GCA_031772625.1 of Pinus tabuliformis. Taxonomy (NCBI): domain Eukaryota; kingdom Viridiplantae; phylum Streptophyta; class Pinopsida; order Pinales; family Pinaceae; genus Pinus; species Pinus tabuliformis. Next base: position 78,890,488 of record CM062815.1, on the reverse strand, counting down.
AACGCCAAACTAGAAATGTATTTGTATTGGTTGTGGTCCCAGTAAGAGATATCAGTTAGAAAGTCCCACTCATAGACTGGTATGCCCTCTTTCCAAAATCGAAAATCTCAGATGAGATCAGAGCTACAAAATTCAACAAATTGATGACTAATTGTATGGGAGTGATAAGTAGCTCCTAGAAGGCAGAACGTATAGGGTATACAATAGTTATTACTGCAAAACGATCCATACAAAAAGTGATCAATAATCAATCCAAAATTTGTTCCTAAAATGTAAATGACAGGATTAGTAATGAAAATTTATAGATGTAGATATTACAAATATTCAGTTATAGAAAAGTGAAAAGAATATTGCAACTAAAATAAAATCTAATGTCCAGTTCCATAGAGTAGAAACATACCCAAACTCCATAAATGGAAGAATAGAATCAATGATGACAAGATTAGTATTTGAAGTAAAATTACAACACAACTAAATGTTGAAGACATGACAACCCAAACCATATTCACACAATCCTCAGCTTTGTCAAGACAAAGATACCAGAGTGGTAAGATGTATTCTCCAAGTTCCACAAGTGGCTCAACCATGGGTCTTGCTAGTAAAGATGCCAATTGTTTAGCAACACGAATGACAATGGATGACCACTCAAATGTATTTTATTTTTTTTTGTAGAAAACACATTGTGCCTAAATATTTAAGGTGGGAAATTATCTCTCAGGCTTCGATCAAATGAAACAGAGGACCAAAAATTCGTGTTGTTGTAGCCTTTGAGAATAGGTGCATTTTTATACAAGTCATAGAATCCAATCATAATAGTAGTGATAAAAATTAAGATGTAAAGACTTCTTGCTAGTGGATGCATCCATAGACAATACATCTGGAAGAATATTGGATAGGATTGAAAAAATATAACCCAGGACAACATCGCAAACTCCAATAATCTTAATAACCACAGGTCAGATGTAATCACATTTTTTAGTTCAAATGGAAGCCAAGCATCATTAAACTTAAAAATGATTAGTACATCCTTGTAGTCAACAATCTTAGAAGTTGACTGCACAGTTCTGCCAGCGGAGATCTCATCATTTCTAGGGAAACCCCTTAGACACTCACTCTCAGAACACCCTTCTGCCATGTTGTTAGAAGGTGGAGAATTTCTGAGGCCCAATAAAACATCCTCAGATATTGGTCTTCTTTCTCTTTGAGCTTCAGATCCCATACTGTAAACTTGAGATGGTCCTTTATTTTTAGAGAGTGACTCCATTCCATCTAGAGCATTGTGACACCTTCCCAATAGTTTTGCATCAACATGAGATTCAGAGGCATTAAAATCTGAATTATAGTAGCTCTCTTTGATTTTTATGGAGCAATCATGTGGCAGCATATCTTCAGTGGTGCCATAAGAGATTAGGTCAGTTTTTCTTTGATTGTCCTTATGAGTTATTAAGTCCAAACTATGCACCATTTCACCATCAATATCTTGATCTAGTTTAGCCAAGTTCTCTTGGATATCCATAATATCATAGAATTTGTCATCTTCACTGTGCTCTCCAAACTGAAATCTACTCCTATGGGGTGAAGCTTGGAATGAACCTGGAGAAGGGGATTCTTGATATTTGGGTGTTAAGGACAAAGGATGGAAAGACTACAAACATTTCTGAACATGAAAAGATACACATAATTCCTTTGATTGTGTAGAACTGATATGCCTTCTGCTCAACCTACCCCCTCCTTAACCCTCTATGTGCCCAGCTTCCTTATGCATTTGTGCCAGATAGTAGTAAGGTCAAATACAACATATGTGCCTTGGAATTATTTATATAAGTATAAAATCTCCTCACATTCCATGATGAATATGATGACGGAGGCATCCATAGTGGAGTGGCATTTCCTATTAGCCTATTACTTGATCCTATAGGACCAATATGCCTTTTGATTAGCCTCCCCCTATACACTCTTTGTAAGTCTGTGTTAGTTATTAATAAGGACAAAGGCATCTATGTTGGTGCCTTAAAAAATTATTTTACAACTATACAATTATCCTCCTCTTCTACATAAAGTAGTATCTTGTCTCCCATTTGCAAATGGAAGAGTTCTAATACCAAACATTGTGGCTGTAGTCTCTACAGTGACATTAAATCTATTAATTTACAATCAACCCACTAACCTTATATGCATTAACTTTGAATTCAACCATTAATTTTTGGTCAAAATAAGCATTTCAACAACTTATCAGGATTCATTAAAAATTCCACCTTCAAAGGGTAAAAATATATAACATAGAGAAGATTCAAAAGAATACTGCAACTAAAATAAACTCCAATATGCAGTTCCATAGAGTAGAAACATACCCAGACTCCATAAATGGGAGAATAGAATCAAGAATGGCAAGATTAGTATTTGAAGTAAATATACAACACAGATAAATGTTGAAGACGTGACAATCCAAATCATATTCACACAATCCTCAACTTTGTCAAGACAAATGTCTTAGAGTAGTAAGATATAGTCTCCTAGTTCCACAAGTGGATCAACCATGGGTCTTACTAGTAAAGATGCCAATTGTTTAGAAGCATGAACGACATTGAATGACCAATCTCATGCATTTTCAAAATTTTGTAGAAAAAGCATTGTGCCTAAATATTTAAGGTGGGAAATCATCTCCCAGGCTTCTATCCAATCAAACAGAGGACCAAAAATCTGTGTTGTTGTAGCCTTGAGAACAAGTACATTTTTATACAAGTCATAGAATCCAATCAGAACAATAATAATAGAAATTAGGATGGCAAGAGTACACACAATTCTGAACATGAAAATATACACACAATTCCTTTGATTATGCAGAACTGATAATACCAAACATTGTGGCTGTAGTCACTGTAGTGACATTAACTCTATTGATTTACAGTCAACTGACTGACTTTATGGGCATTAGTTTTAGATTCAACCAGTAAATTTTGGTCAAAATAAGAATTTCAACAACTTATTAGGATTGGCTACAAATTCCACCATGAAATGGAAAAAAGATACAACATTGGATATAAAAAAATCATTCATCATCTAGATCCTATTGAACATAAGCCATGTTGAGATTTCCATTATCATTTTTAACAGAAAATCTGGCTAGTATACCTATGTAGAGAGATTTATCAAGAAATTTGTTAGAAGAAGCATGCTGCCTTGAAATCCGATCATCAGAGAACATAATCACAATGTTATTGATCTTTTAATCTCTTTCTGCAGGACTGATTGTCTATGGTTTTGAAAAAATATGTGCCAGGTAACCCTGAAAGAGACAAAAAAATTTAACTACATTAGCGAGTTTTGTATTATTCTAGAGATTGTCCATAGTGAAAATATTCTTACAAATGTATTTTAAATAAACATAAAGAATGCCAAAATTACTAAGCTATAGTGAAAATAACACCTTTGAAATCCAAATGATCCCAAGGCTATCATGCCTGTAAGATTAATTAGTATTGTACTTGACCACTGGCTATCTAAAATCATGAGCCATAGTAAGAAGCTTCAGAGGATTTAGGAGTTTAAGAATAAATGTTTTTGTAATGGTTTCAAATTGGGCAAGGTGCACTACTTGGCACCATCAATGGTTATCATGGGAGAAAATTGGTTTGGGGGCTCTCAAGAAGAGAATGATGAGTAAATATTCAGTAGTATATAAGTAAGACAATGTAGGTTTTAGGATGTCTAGATCTTGAATTTCTTAAACCAATGACTTCTTTGTAGCATCTCCTACAATTCAATCTCTTGAAATAATGAATAATCAGGTACCATTGAGTGAAACTTTGTGCAAAATGTCAAGTGCAGATATTAGCTTAGTGTGAAGAACCCACAGCTGCAGTCTTGTGCGGGAAGGCAAAAAAAACTGTAGTGGATAATGGTGAAAAGAACATACTTAAAATTGCAATGATTAGTTGACAATAGTGCACAACTTGGAAAGATGAATTGGACCAACTCAAACTTGTCAATAAAAAAAATAAAATAAATCAAATTTGATCCCCAAGAAGAGTGCATCCATCAAAATATGAGGAACCAATTACATGGAGCCAACCTTAACACTCGTTACAACTAGAATCTCTTGGTGATCAAGTAGCAGAGCATGGATCCAGGAGCACAGATCTAAAGAGACCTGAAGACCAAGTCAAAGTAAACCCTAGTGATCAAGTTTAAACTAACAATATGTGTGATGTAGCACCTTTAGGTTAGCTAATCTATTATGCATGGATGATAGGTCGAGAGAATAAGATCATTCCAAAGTACATGCCATACTGGAAACGTATTTGTATTGGTTATGGTCCCAGTAAGAGATATTAGTTGGAAAGTCCCACTCACTTACTGGTATGTCCTTTTTCCAAAATAAAAAATCTTAGATGAGATCAGAGCTACATAATTCAACAACTTGACGACTAATCGTATGGGAGTGATAAGTATCTCCCAGAAGGCAGAACCTATAGGGTATACAATAGCTATTACTGTAAAATGATCCATACAAAAAGTCATCAATAATCAATCCAAAATTTGTTCCTAAAATGTAAATGACAGAAATACCAATTTTTTTTTTTAGATGTAGATATTACGAATATTCAGTTATAGAAAAGTCAAAATAATAATGCAACTAAAATAAACTCTAATATCTAGTTCCATAGAGTAGAAATATACCCAGACTCCATAAATGGGAGAATAGAATCAAGAATGGCAAGATTAGTATCTGAAGTAAATATACAACACAACTAAATGTTGAAGACGTGACAATCCAAATCATATTCACACAATCCTTAGCTTTGTCAAGACAAAGATCCCAGTGTGGTAAGATATATTCTCCAAGTTCTATAAGTGGCTCAACCATGGGTTTTTCCAGTAAAGATGCCAATTGTTTAGTAGCACGGATGATAGTGAATGACCACTCAAATTCATTTTCAAAATTTTCTAGAGAAAGAATTGTGCCTAAATAATTAATGCGGTAAATCATCTCCCAGGCTTCTATCCAATCAAATAGAGGAACAAAAATTTGTGTTGATGTAGCCTTGAGAATAGGTACATTTTTATACAAGTCATAGAATCCAATCAAAACAATAGTGATATAAATTAAGAAATAAATTAGGATGGCAAGAGTACACACAATTTTGAACATGAAAATATACACACAATTCCTTTGAATCATAACAGTAGTGATAGAAATTAAGATAGAAATTAGGATGGCAAGAGTACACACAATTTTGAACATGAAAAGATACAAACAACTCCTTTGATTGTGCAAAACTGATATGCCTTCTGCTCAACCTCCCCCCTCCTTGACCCTGTATGTGCCCAACTTCCTTATGCATATGTGTTAGATAGTAGTAAGGTCAGATGCAACATAGGTGCCTTGGAATTATTTCTACAACTATAAAATATCCTCGCATGCCATGATGATTATGTCGATGGGGGAATCCACAATGAAGTGGCACCTCCTATTAGCCTATTACTTGATCCTACAAGACCAATATGCCTTTTGCTTAGCCTCCCCCTATACACCCTTTGTAAGTCTGTGTTACTTATTAATAAGGAGATAGTATTTTAAAATTCTGTTGACAGAGATTGTTTTCGAATGTAAGTAAGAGCGGAAATATTTCTAATTAAGTGGGTATGATGGATGAATTGTGTTAATGAATTACTATTGTGTTTATCTTTGTATTGGAATGTAGAATTTGAGGAATATTCAAGATGTCCTAGAATGGCCTAAGTCATCTTGAACCAGAATGCCCTAAATTTAAAGGGCTGGATCAAATAACAACAAATGCAAAAAAGATGACGTGCAATTGAAAACAAATATCAATGTGTAAGTGAAGATTAAAAAGGAAATTTAACCCTTGGTTATTTTACATTGTTTATCAATTTGAGAAGTGTCTAAACTATTTTTATGCAATGTCTAAACTCAATTTATGTTGTGTGTAAGGGTTGTCAAAAAGAAAATACTTCGTGGGTTATTTACTCAGTTTGTAGATCTACAACATCTACCATGGGTACATTATCTCATAATGGATTTCAGTAATGGTGACCGAGGCATCCACAGTGGACTGGAACCTCCTATCAACCTATTACTTGATCCTATAGGACCAATATGCCGTATGCTTAGCCTACCCTTATACACCCTCTATAAGCCTATGTTACTTATTAATAAGGACAAAATATTTTAAATTTTTGTTGATAAAGATTGTTTGTGAATGTAAGTACGAACATAAATAGTTCTAATTGAGTGGGTATGATGGATGAATTGTGTTAACAAATTACTATTGTGTTTATCTCTTTATTGGCATGTAGAATTTGAGGAATAGTCAAGACGTCCCAGAATGGCCTAAGCCATCCTAAACTAGAATTCCCTAATATAAAGGGCTAAATCAAATAACAACAGATGCAAAAAGATGATGTGCAATTGAAAACAAATATCAATTTGTAAGTGAAGATTAAGAAGGAAATGTAGGCTTTGTTTATTTACTTTGTTTATCAATTTGAGCATTGTCTAATTTTATTTTTTTATGCAGTGTTTAAACTCAATTTATATAGTGCGTAAAGGTTGTCAAAAAAAAATCATTAGAGAAATTTTGAGGTCTAAAATGGGCCTCCTAAGAAAAATGTACAAATAAAATAAACTTTATAAGAATCAATAGGATTCAAGATGATGATGTCAACCATGGGGGATGATTCACCATTTTTGGGGTAAAAAAGTAGATAGATTAAAAAACTAATAAAATAATAAAACTACTTTTTCAACTTTTATTTTCAACTTATCTCTCTAACGTTTTACTCAAATTTCGAACAGAAATACTTGTTGGATGAAAAATTTAATTCCTCATCCAAGGAGTACCCATGTTGCATACTTTCGATGGACCCTGCTACACGAAAAATGAGAAATACATGAAAAAACGTGATTGCAATCACGTTTTTTCATGTATTTCTCATTTTTCGTGTAGAAGGGTCCACCGAAAGTATGCAACATGGGTACTCCTTGGATGAGGAATCAAATTCTGCATCGAACAAGTGTTCCTGCTTGAAATTTGAGTAGACCTATAGGGAGATAAGTTGAAAATACAAGTTGAAAAAGTAGTATTTTCTTTTTTCCCTCTAAAATTTGATGTTGTAATCTAATCTTATTTTATTATTTACACTATTCTTTTCTGATTTCCTTAGGAGGCCCATTTTAGACCTCAAAATTCCCCTAATGAATTCGTGGGCAATTTATCTAATTTGTTAGATCTACAACATCTACCATGGGTACATTATCTCGTCATGGAATTCAATAATGGTGATCTAATATCGTCTAGAATGCATGTCAATGCATGGTGTGAGGACATATCTTCTCACTTCATTGGAATAAAGTCGACGCTAAAGTGAGCAGATTAGACTCACTGTGTTAACAACATTATTTTATGGTTTCTACTTAATGCGTTAGTTTTAGGGTTTCTACTTAATGCGTCAGTTTTAGGGTTTTTTGAGAAGCTTAGAGAGATAGAGAAATCGTACCTACCAACTAGGGCATCACAAGTTCTAGCTGGAAAGAGAAGCTTAGAGAGATTGACAAGAGAAACCCCGCCTTAAGGTCGTAGTGTTAGCCACAGAGTAGCTGTCATGATAACACCAACAACACCATAAAATAGGAAAGGCATCTTGGTGATAGGGATTCTAGTGGACGGTGTCTATTGCATGTGGTAAAAAAGGCAACAAAACCATTCACAATGCTTAGGGTAACAAATCATCTGGTCACTGGACGATCATACAAAAATTTTCAAATGATGCATCCCTAATTCCTTTGACACTAAATATACTATGAGTACAACTAAACCCTGTAATATAATCTTGTAGATTAGATAATGATAGGGTTTTCCCAGAATCTTAGAGAAACAGAGAGAAACCGTACCTACAAAATAGGGCATCGCAAGTTGCAGTTGGCAAGAGAATCTTAGAGGAGTTGGCAAGAGAAACCCCACCTCAAGGTCCTAGTGTTAGCTGCAAAGTAGTTTTCATCATAGCACCAGAAACACAATAAAATAGGAAAGGCAACTTGGTGATGGAATGCCAGTGAGTGATTATGCTTCTGGATATGCATCTACAATTGTAATCTCAGTGTGTTGTCTAGGCAATTCTCTCTGTAGATAGAGATGATCCCTCTAGCCCAATGAGTGGGACTAGCAACCTACATGACAATCTACTAGACACTCTCTTAAGTTACAATAGAATAGAAGAAAAGGAAGATGACCTACCTCGTTCTGATGCTATAATATCCTCCTTTGTTAAAGTCCACAAATCGCTTGTGCCACAGGCTCGGTCCTATTGCTCACAATGTTTTAATTATTGCACAAGAGATCAAGACACAACAAAGCATGAAAGTACAAATAGCATAATCGAAAGTAACCTACTTAACAAATCAAGGAGCATTAATATAAATGATGCATTAACATACACATTTATGGAAAATGAACCAACAGTTGTATATATTAATAGAATAAAGGAGGAAGCATACAACCAAGCCTTGATGTCAATGAGTCCCCTTGAGTGAATGTCCAAGTCCAAGCTGAAGCTCTCCAAGAACTCCTTCTCCAAGCCAAATGAGTAGCATGTAGGCACAATGTCAGCATAAGGGTGCTAATAGCCAAATGCCAACCATTTGGGAATGCTAGAGGATGAATATCTAGGCAGGGAAAGGGAGTTAAGATCTCTCCAAAAATAGGATAAGGCCCTCATCTCAAGGAGGTAGCTCATAGGGATAATACCAAAAGTCCAAGTTGAGATAACTCGTCCTCATCCATGCCGAACAACCTCAGACTCGTCGTTTTGGAAGCCTCTATATCATGAAGCTTCTTGTCCTCTTTGGGAAAATTTCCTTTTAGGGATCATCGCTAGTAACCAAGAAAAAAGTGTGATGGCATCACAGGGCTAGTATAGTGCAACTACCGACCATAGCAATTTTTAGTATCAGGGGAGAGAAGATTCTAAAATTAGGGTTTTAGAGCCATTTCCTTTAGGGGAAGCTCATGGAATTTTCCAATCAGTGCTTTAGGGAGGATCTAAGCTGCATATCCAGATGAGTACATTGCATGATGGTCATGTTTTGGGCATTTCGGGGTATGTCACGGGGAAGTGAAGGAGGTGTGACAAAATACTATGTAACATGGTGGAGAAATGGAAATTAGAGAACACAACATAGAATAAATAAAAGAAAGAAAAGAATGCAACTGTTTAAATGAAATTATGAAAAACCTGGCCCTAACTAATAACCACCAGGTCGTCATCATAACAAGCTTGTGTTGTAGAGGTCACCTTCTTTGGATGCAGGGCACCGCTGGCAAATGAAATGTCATTGCAACTGCACCTACTTTTGCTGCAAAGGTGGCTTATGAATCACTTGCCATTCCAGCTGCCCCTCCTCCTATTGCAAAGGAAACTATTCATGCAGCTCTGCCTAATTGAAAACTGTTTTATGGTTTATAAATTAATAATTAATCGTTCTTTATGTTCTTTTAGTAATGTTTTATTTATTTTTAAATCTGATGGCAGGCCATTGTTCAATCGTCTAACAATGGATCTAACAGTCAACAATAGTATAAAGTGGTAGCTGGGGGAGTTCTTCTCCGACGGAAACACCTTATGGCGTAATTATTTTAAAAATAAAAACCACCTATTTATATTACATAGGTATTTATTGTTTATCACAAAATTTGGTTTAAACGCATGAAAATGAAATGAATTTTAACAAATAAATTAAATTAGTTGGTCAAGGGTAGCTTTATAACCCAGTATAGATGGAGATGTGCAGGTGTAAATGTTTAACATTTAACATAAACATTTAACATTTAACATTTATATATCTTCTCAATTAAAAAACAATAAAAGGTTAAAAGTAATATAAAGCCAAGTATGGAGGAGATGTTGTAGCGTCAGTAAATGAGAGTAAACATTTAAATCTCAGCTCAATTAATAATAAAAAGTAAAATGTAGTAAAAATAGTAAATTTTAATTTTTTTTATTGTAAGTTAGAAATTATGCTTTGGGAAAAATTGCATAAATAATTATAACTTACATTGGTTAATGCTAAATTAATAGATACAGTCTTGTTTTGGCAAGAACTAATAAATTGAGATGTGAAGGGGATAAGTAAATTGGTGAGACACAAGAACTTGCATAATTTTTGGTGGGTAGTAACCACTAATAAATCTACACATTTACAATTTTACTCCTTCATAAGGCTTGAGGAAAACATAAATAATGGTGGGAAGTGACTCATGGTAAGTATATCTATATACATCTTATTCCTATCCATTTTTTATAGAGAAAACTTGGTTAAATTATGGTGGAAAGTAATTGATGGTCAAATGTTTGAAAAATAGTTTTTTTTAATAATATTTAAAAATAAATATTTATTTTTCAAAGTTAAACATTATAATTTGCATTGGCCAATGCTCAACTAATAGTTATAAATAGACACATAAATTGTTAAAGTTTGTGTTGGCGGGGACTAAGAATGATTCCAAAACTATGTTTAAATTAATTAATGAACATATAAAAACTTAATATTTACAATAAAATTGAATATAAAAAGATTCTTAACCATGGATATTCACCCTCACTTTACCATGGATATTATCAACTTGTAAATAGGTTTTGTTACAATACCATGGTTTATCAAATACCATATGCCTAAAATCGAGAACTCATTTCACAATAAAAGATTAAAATTTAAATTATATTAGAGCTTACATATATCATTGATTACACATAATGATAATTCTTGTTCATATGGATGGAGGGGAGAGAGATAGGGTGAGGGAGGGAGATAGTGACAAAGGTATAGGGCGAAGAGAGAGAGCGTGTGTGTTTGTGATGGAGAGGAGAGAGAGAGAGGGAGGTGTGAGAGAGGAATGAAGAGACGGGGGGGTGGGGGGGGAGGGGATAGAAGGATATAGGGAGGGAGAGAGATATGGAGTTGGAGGGGGGGAGAGAGGGAGGGAAGAACAAAGACAAAGATATAGAGGTGGAGAGAGAGGGAGTGACAAGGGAGAGATGCATAGAGTGTGAGGGAAAGTGGAGAGGATGGAAGATACAAATAAGAAGAGGGGAGAGAGAGGGAGAGAAGTGGAAGAGAGAGAGAGAAGGAGAGAAGGGAGATAGTGATATAGTTTGAGGGTAGAGAGAGAGAGAGAGATAGAGGTGGGAGAGCAAGGGAGAGAGAGGAAGGAATTCCGAGAGAAAAGGCGAGAGGGAAGGAGAGAGGGAGTTGGAGGCAGATATAAAGAGAGAGGGAAGAATAATGACATAGAGAGATAAAGATGGAGGGAGAGAGGGTGTGACAAGGGAGAGATTGAGGGAGAGTGAGTGAGAGAGGAGAGAAGGATGGAAGAGAGAAAGAAGGAGAGGAGAGAGAGAGGGAGAAATAGATATGGGGGAGAGAGATAAGGTGTGTGAGAGAATGATCCAGGTGGATATTGGTGGCCACCCTCCTATTCCACTTGGACCCCCACTATTGTTTCTTTCATTTTCCTTAATTATAGCACAATTTACTATTTTTGGTAGTTTTTTGGGTCCTGAACTTCCGGAGCCGTTTTGAGGCCCTAAATGACATTTTTTTTTTGGAAAACAAGCATGCTAATAATTTGTGGCAAGGGTTTGTAGCCGAAATTTTTAGTCCTCGGATAGAAATTTCTAACGAGGTATCATACGTGTCAAATGACGATCATATGCCAAAGTTACGATCCTAGGAAGTCGATGTACCAATTTACCCCAACAGGGCCCACAAACGTTTGGCACTTCATCTCCTAAGGTTAGGTTTTTGGATGTTTAGGCTTTTCCATTATTTCTCAACAATAAATAGGCCTTCGAGTCTCATTGTAACACAGTTCAAAGGCATGTTTCTGCTACATCTCTTCTCTGAATAAGCTACCATCGCTTGAGCTAGTTTATTTCCTTTCAACATGTATACAATTTTTAGTACGTTGTTATTAATGAATTGATGTTCTATTTTCATTGTATCTCTATGTTTCTGTTTATATTTTTATTTTATTTCGTTCCTTCATAAATCTAGATCAGTGGTATCATAACAGTTTTCTCTTTATCTATTTTTTGTGCATGTCCCCATTGAGGTCAGGGTATAAGGAGTCAGGTCTTGAACTGGTTGAACCTTTTCAAGAACAACCTTTCTGACACCAACGACCTCCCATGGTGGAAGAAAAGAAAGATAAGGGAGGAGGAGATCCTTTCAAAATATTGCTCAAAGAATCCCTCGAGTTACCAGGAATGCGATGATGGATAACTTTACCCAGATCCTTCGTTGGATACCCATAGGCGACACATCTTCATCCAGTAGCCACCCTGGAGGTGTCACTCCCTTTAAGGTAGAAGTCAAATTTTATTGGAATATGTAACTAGGTTCAGTCTTCATTATGACACATGTAATCATGATTTAATGTATTTGATGTAATGAGAAAAATAAATTTATTATTGTTGATCTCGAGGCATGGGTTCATGCTCAAGGAAAATTATTTTTTATAAGTTAAGCTCCCATTGAGAGTTTCTAGGTCATTATGATGTATGGAAGACCCATTTGGGGCATGTTACATACTGTAAAGAAATTATTTGAGTCAAGATAGAGTCAAAATAACCCTCCAATATCAAGTCAAAGGTTATCAACCAAGTTGGCCTACACAAGCAACAAGTCAGCCTAAAACAATGACTTGATCTCATTTAAGACTCACTCAAGACTCACTTGTCACTTTTCATTCATCCCTCTTCTCATAGTAGTTTTCCCACTGGTCCTTGATGTGGGTGGAATATTTTAGGAGCGCAAAAGTAATCTTCTCCCTATTGGAAAAATCATGAACCAAAATATATCCTTCCAACATATTTAACCATTTATCTATGAACTCATTCAAGACTCACTCACTCAAGCACCAAGAAGAGTCTAATCAAAGTGAAGAGAATAATATAATACCAAACAAAGAAAGGATAAATAATAAATAAGCATTCCTAATATATTTTTTGGCTACAATTCCTACACACGTGCAGAGATTAGGGCATCACGCTGAAGTAGCAAAAGTAAAAAATTGTAGTCACTAAACAGAGATGAATTTCAGTCAAAGAAGGTCAATTCAACAAGTAGAATTGTCAAGGGAAGGATTTAAGATCAAATGAATTAAAAAGGAGGAAAAATTTTCCATATACTAGCCACACGTGTGACTTAGGGTTTCTGCAAAAGAGATCAAAATTGCAGGTCTGCAACAGCTAGCCAAAATTTGAAGCTTTGGAACAAGTTTGAGCAATGTTGACTTGGTGAAGGATAAGTTCATCTAGAAGAAGCATTGACTTGATCTTGGAGATTTTATTGGTTAAGTGTCTAGGTCTTGAAATTTGTCAATTGAAGATTTTATAAGAAGAAGAATTTTGTGGGTTTTCCTCTCAATATTGGAGAGGTTTTGGCCCTGTTTGATCGCTTACATCTTGTGTCCTTTGTCTCATTGTTCATTATGTTTTGGTAGTTATTTGATGAAGAGAACACAATATTAATCAAGATAAAGAATAAACTATTTAATAAAAGTAAAAAGTCTTCACAAGAAGTTATCATTGAAAGAGAAATCACCTAAACTTGCCACCCCTAGATTTCTCAACAACTTTTACATTCCAATATTTGAAGGCCAGATAGATGCAGATGACGTACATAAATGGTTAAATCTATTTGAAGGATATTTTTCAATTCATGATTTTTCCAATAGGGAGAATATCTCTTTTTCACTCCTCAAAGCCACCCCCCACATCAAGGACTGTTGGGAAACCTATTGTGAGCAGAGGGATGAGAGGGAACCATTGTTGTTTTTAACCGCACCCACCTAGAATTATTTCTGAAACCCCATAAAGGACCAATATTACCCTGTCATGAGCTATGAAGATAAGTACATAAAGTGGACTACACTATAGCAGGGAAGGGACCAAGACGTGTCAGATTTCACAAATATTTTTCATACCATTCCCATGAAGTTAGGTATCAAGGATTTTGAGCGGCATCTAGTACTCAAGTATCACGACTGTCTACACAAATACATCTAGGGTGAGATGGATTTGTTGGACATATCCTCGCATAGCTTCACTTATCAATACGCTGTCAAGATCGAGCATAAATTTAAATAGAAGAAGTGAGACTTTGGATCCATGAATGAAAACCAAGGGAAAGGCACCCCAAATCATAGAGAAAAGGACAAATCCAAGACAGGGTGACCTAGGAAAACCCATCGAATTTGAAATCAAAGAACAATACCAAAAATACAAATAAGGACATAGGAAAGTAGCGTTACTTCCATAAGAGCCCCACTCACAACACAATTGAGTGTTGAGCCGAACAGTCACTGGTGGTCAAGCTCAAGGCTTCAGAGTCATATGTATATTCTTACTCTGAGTTAGAACCCAAAAAGGGGAATGAAAAATGGAAGCATATTATTGATGAGAAGCCAAGCACCACCCTTGCCGTCACTAGATCCAGAAGAGTGAGCCTGAAGATCTAGAAGAAGGGGAGCATCTCTTCCAATCATAGATGTGGGTGAAGGGGTCTCCATTGCAGTTCATTGTCAACATCGGGAGCCAAAAGAACCTCATCTCAGCGGAGGTAATTAAGTAGTTGGGCTTGTCAACCACACCTCACCCATAAGTATACATCATCGAATGACTCCACCAAGGACGAGATGTTCACGTCAGCTAGTAGTGTTGTCTTCCCTACAACATCAAACCATTCATTGATTAGGTATTGTGTGCCATTTTTTCTCTTGAAGTTTGTGATGTATTATTAGGCCAACCATATTTGTGGAAGTGTCATGTCATATATGAGTTGAGGTCTTACTTTTATTATTTATTTGGGTAGTAAGTCATACAAAATACAGAGGTAGCCCCACCTACCGCCATCTCTTTGATCTCTGCTAAGCAATGCAGTAAGATCATCTCCCAAACTAGGAAATTTGTTTTCTTTCTTATTTGCTCTCAAAGTAAGAGGAATATCATGGCCACGTCCATGGCTCCCAGGAAGGGTTCCTCCTGTAGTAGAGGTAGGTGGATAATCTTGTGGAAGAATACAGGGACATCTTCTCATCACCCACAGGGGTACCCTTGCAATATCAGGCCAAGCATTCAATCGATCTAACTCCTGGAGCACCTCTACCCAATGGGACAACATACCATTGCGACATTCTGGAAAATGAAAAGATCAAGTGACTAATCTAGGAGATGCTGCAAAAAGGTCACATTTGACCAAGTTCCTCACCCTGTGGGAGCTCGATTATACTTGTACAGAAGAAGGATGGGACATGCAAGCTCCGCATTGATTATCAGGCACTAAAAAAAATCAATGTTAGGAACAAGTATCCAATCCCATGGATTGATGACCTTCTGGACTAGCTCAATGGGGGCAAGTATTTTAGCAACATCGATCTAAAGCCTAGCCATCACCAAGTTCCAATAGAGCCCACAGATATATGGAAGATCACGTTCAAATCCAAGGAAGACCTTTATTAATGGTTGGTCATTCCCTTCGAGTTGAAAAATGCCCCTGCTACTTTTATGAAGCTGATGGATGACATCTTGTGGCCCTTCTCCAACTCATTCATGGTCATTTATCTAGACAACATCGTCATCTTCAACAATATCTGGGAAGAGCACTTGTAATAGATTCGACAGGTCCTTCAAACCTTACGGCAACAAAAACTATGTGCCAACTTAGAGAAATGCACATTTGGCATGGGCCATGTCTAATGTCTGGGATACATCAGTGATGAGAAAGGTGTGAATGTGGATTCGGATAAGATCCAATTCATTCAGGATTGTCTAGCCCAAACCACTCTAATAGAGCTTCGTAGCTTTTTGGGCCTTACCAATTTTTATCGGAGGTTTGTGTTTGGATTCTTTCATATCACTTGGCCTTTAAGTCAAGCTACCAAGGGTGGAGCGAAAGAATTTTTTTTGGTCTTAGTTCCAATAGAAGGCATTTATTGAGTTGAATAATTGCCTCTGCTCTACACTAGTACTCACCTTTCCAGACCTGTAACAACCATTTGAAATTGAGGCAAATGCCTCTGACTATGATATTGGTGCAGTTCTCACCTAACAAGGGAATTTAGTGGCCTATCAGAGTGAGACACTTTCCAAAACCATTCAGAAATACCCCACCTACAATAAGGAGATGTACTCATTATGCAGGCTTGCTAGTAATGGAAACATTACATTCTGGGGAAGGAGACGACCATCCACACAGATCACCAACCCTTGCAGTTTATACAAACCCAAGGGAAGTTGCAGAACAGTAACCATAAGAAGTGGTCCACATATCTACAACAGTCCCATTTGAATGCCAAATACAAGAAGGGAAACACCAATCATGTTGCAGATTGCCTCAGTCAACCATTTTTCTCAACTCTTGTGGCCACAAGATCTCTAGATGGATGAAACTATATAAAAATGATCTAGAGTTTTCCACCACATACCAGATGCTAGTGGATGGAAAGCAAGTTCCAAAATTCCACCTCTAGGATGCATTATTATGCTACTTGGGCCACTTTTGTGTTCCTTCAAGTGAGCATGCTAAGCTGATTTGGGAGGCACACTATAGTTGAGTTGTAGGACACTTTAGTGTGGATAAAATTGTGGCCATACTACAAAATAGTTTTATTGGCCAAATCTCTGATAGGATGTTGGAAAATATATCAGATCCTTCACTTCATGTGCCATTTCCAAGCCAAATATTAAAAAGCAAGGCTTGTATACTCCTTTGCCTACTCCTAGCTAGCCCTCGGAATCCATCTCCATGGACTATATGTCTGGCCTTCCTTCTACCAAGGATGGAAATTACTATGTATCTGTGTTCATTGAAATATTTTCTAAGATGGTCATATTGGTTGCTTGCAAGAAGAGTATCACAATAAAGGCCACTTCCATACTCTTCTTTGAATGAGTGTGGGTACATTTTGGAATCCCACATACAATTATATCAGATTGGGATAATAGGTTCTTGAGCGTGTTTTGGTAGAGCCTTTGATCATTGTTGGACACCAAGCTCACTAAGCCGACTGCATTCCACCCTTAGACTGATGGCCATACAGAGGTCATTAACAGGATGATTGGGCAAATACTATGCATGTAGATTTTTATGTGTAGATTCAACATCTTATGTGATATGCTAAAACATAAGACACGAATCTACTCTACTCATCAACGGAAATCAAAATTGATTGATGAAAAGTCTAAGTATAAAAGGAATAATTTCAATCGCACATAACACAATATTTTTTTGGGGAAAGAAACAACTCAAAACCTCGACTATCTATATTGAATTAACGATAAGATCTTAGAATAAAATTCAATTTTTTTCAACCCAAATAATCTCTACACAAGTATAGTCTATCTCTCTGCTTCACAAACCAGCTCAAGCCAACACTTAGCCAATTCTACTGTCTTCCAAGCCCCTACTTCCTTGTGCAATTCCTGAGATAATTGGCCCATATTTAATTGGGAAATTCTTTCTAATTGCGCAATCCATCCATAGGCCCTCAACTGATTTCATGCACCATATGTACAACTCGGAAAATTAGACAATTGATAGTACATTGTCTTTGAACTCTAATCTCAATTGGGTCTTCCTAAGAATTGACATGCATGAGTTATTTATGAGTGAATCTTCAGTTAACTAGTGGAGCAGTGAAGTTTCATTGGTTATTGTCCCCACTACTAGACCTCCTACTAGTTCCTCCAACTATTTGAACTATATTAATTGAATTTAACTCAGTTAAACTAAATTAAATAATTACAACTCAATAAGAACTCAAGTTGGGCCCCTAAAATTTAGGAATCACTCTACATGACTCTAGATAGACTTCCAATTCAAATTTACTAAGCCAACTAAGTCAAATTAACTTAGTTAACTATTACAAGTTGCTATGAGAATAGAATTTTGATTTAATTCCTAATTTAATTCAAGGAAAAATTAAATTAGGATTTCTTGTTGCTATTTTTAACACTCCCTCTCAACAAGAAAGGGATTATCTTCTACCCCGATCCTACCTCTGTGAAACTTGAATTTGCATCTTGACAATGCCTTTGTCAAAATATCTACATCCTTCTCCTCTATAGGAATGTAATCCAGCAACATGATTTTCCTTTGCATACAATCTCGAAGATGATGATACTGGATATCAATATGATTGGACCGATCATGAAA
Organism: Pinus tabuliformis; assembly: GCA_031772625.1. Lineage (NCBI taxonomy): Eukaryota > Viridiplantae > Streptophyta > Pinopsida > Pinales > Pinaceae > Pinus > Pinus tabuliformis. The sequence goes on along the minus strand of CM062815.1, from coordinate 78,872,253 downwards.
AACTAGATTCTGAGAGATTTTGATACAACTCTGATTGTCACAATAAACCACTGTTGGATCCATCTACTGACCAAAAAAACCAACCAGAATCTTCCTCATCCAGATAGCCTCACAAGATGCTTGACTAATAGCCATGTATTCTGCTTCTGCTGAACTGAGTGCAACTGATATTTGTTTCTTGTTGTACCAAGAAATAGTTGTTGACCCAATATTGAATATCCCACCTAATGTGCTCTTCCTGTCAGATGGAGTTCATACCCAATCTGCATCAATGAAGCCTTGAATCTTCACTCCCCTTGTCCTTCTGTACTAAATACCATATTGAGTGGTGCCTCTGATGTATCTCAACACATGTTTGGCTACCTTCCAATACAACTTGGTCAGCTTAACCATTGCTTGACTAAGCTAGTTAACTGCATAACACATGTCCATCATGTGTTCACCAAATACATGAGTGAACCCACAAGATACCTATAAATAGTTGCCTCCACTACTTCACTTGAAGTAGCATCCTCCTTCCTCCAGTTACCAGCTATAGGAGTGTCCATGGTTTTACTGCTCTCCATGTGGAACTTATTGAGTATCTCATTGGCATACTTTCCCTGAGAGACAAATAGTTGATCATCACCTTGCCATACTTCCATCCCTAGAAAGTAGTGCATGATCCCCAAGTCCTTCATTTCAAACTTTCTTGCAATATCCTATTTGCAAGACTTGATCAACGTATCATCATTTTTCATAATCAAATCATCGACATAAAACAATAATCAACAATTTACCTTCAACCACAATATGGTAAATGTTCACATCTGCTTCACTTTTGGTGAAACCCAACCTAGTGAAATATCTATCAATCCTGGTGTACCAAGCACGGGGTGCTTGTTTCAGTCCATACAACGCTCGCATGAGTTGGCACACATGTGACTCTTGGTTGAAGGTTTCAAATCGTCAGGTTTCTTAATATACACCTCTTCCTCAATCATGTCGTTGAGGAATGTTGTCTTTACATCCATCTAATGTATCTTCCATCCTATCTGTGCTAACAGTGATAGAATGGAACTGATTGATGAGTACCTTACAACAGGAGCAAAGCTCTCATCGTAATCAATCCCCTCCACTTGAGAAAACCCTCTGGCCACAACCCTGGCCTTGTGTTCCTCCACACTACTATCCGTTGCTTACTTTACCTTATAAATCCATATGGAACTCACCACTGACTTGTTTGTTGTTCTTGGGACCACATCCCAAACACTGTTCTTGAGAATGGAGTCATACTCCTCAACCATGGCATCAACCCAAATTGGTTGTTGCACTACTTCCTCAAAAGAGGATGGATCAATCTCTACACATCCGCTCATCAAATCCATGTAACTAGTGTAGCTCTCCGATGACCTCCTATGCCTTCCCTATGATGTGGGTGCTCCCATATTCTCTCTAGCATCATGAAATAACTTGTTAGCCTCTCTAGTGCACTTTATCCCATCTCTTGAAGACTTTTCATGAGTGGGTGTCTCCACTCCCTACTCCTTTGCATGTGGCTACTACAAATCATCCTAAGGTTCGTCCTTAGGAGCTAAAATCTCCTCAAACACATGTAGCTAAAGCTTCTTCTCAAGGGAACATCTCATGGCCTTCTATTCATCAAATTTTACATCTCTGCGAACCACTGTCATCCTGTTGGTTGGTAGGTACACCCGATAGTTGTGAGGTGTATCAGTGTACCCCACAAATATTCCAAACTCTATTGTTGGCTCTAGCTTTTTCCATGAATCTTTGCTAACATGGCAGTAGAATGATGAACCAAATATCCTGAAGTGTTCCACATCTGGTTTCTTCCCTAAGAAAGCCTCTTCTAATGTACTCATCCCAAGAATTCGATGAAGGTTTCTGTTCTTCAAATAAACAGTTGTGTTGCATGCTTCAACCCACAAGTGTAATGGTAGGCCCTGATCATGCAACATCGCCCATGCTGCTCCCACAATATTCATGTTCTTCCTTTCAACCACATATTCTGCTATGGGTTATGAGGTGCTATCAACTCTTGTCAAACGCCTTCTAATGCACAAAATTTTTTGAACTCATTTGACACATATTGTCCTCAATTATCACTCTTGAGAGCTTTAACTTTCCTACCATTATCTTTCTCGACAAGTGATTTAAATTCACAAAACTTAGCAAAAGTTTGATCTTTATTTTGCATGAAGAAAATACAACACTTACGAGAAAAATCATCAATATATATCACATAATACATGTTCTTGGCCGTCGATTCTATCAAGAACGGTCCACACACATATGAGTGAACTCGATCGAGGATTTCCTGTGCTCAACTGTCTTTGTCATGAAATGAAGCTTTGGTTTACTTCCCTAATGTATGCCCTTTGCATGTGTCTACTTGCTCTATTGTACCCTTAGGAAGACCAGTAGAAATTTGTTGCATGATCTTCAAAGCACCATGCTGCAAGTGACCCAACCTCCTGTGCCACAACTCACCAATATCTCGACTCTCCACCTTCTCTACTTTAGCACTCAAGGCAACATAATATTCTACCTCCAACTTGTAGAGGTTCTTCACTCGAACCCCTATCCTCTTCACATGTCCTGTGGCTATGTGACAAAGGAACACCATTCCCTTACTAAATATCACATCATAGCCTCTATCCTCCAACATGGCAATAAACACAAAGTTCTTCTTCAAACCAGAAACATACATAACATCTCGCAAAGTGAGGGGAGAACCAAAAGATCTGAGAAGAAAATACAATGCTTGTTCAACCCGAACAATCTCTGAACAAGTACAATCTATCTCTCTGCTTCACAAACCAGCTCAAGCCAACACTTAGCCAATTATACTATTTTCCAAGCCCCTACGTTTTTGGGAAATTCCTGAGAGAATTAGCCCATATTTAATTGGGAAATTCTCTCTCGATAACTGTGCATTCCATCCATATGCTGTCAACTAATTGCATGTACCATATGTACAACTCGGAAAATTATACAACTAATAGTGCATTGTCCCTGCACTCCAATCTCAACTAGGCCTTCCTCAAAACTGACATGCATGAGTTATTTATGAGTGAATCTTCAGTTAACTAGTGTAGTAGTGAAGCTACATTGGTGCTTGTCCCCACTACTAGACCTCCTACTAGTTCCTCCAACTATTTGAACTAATTTAACTAAATTTAACTCAGTTAAACTGAATCAAATAATTACAACTCAATAAGAACTCAACTCGGGCCCCTAAGATTTAGGAATCACTCTACATGGCTCTAGATAGACTTCCAACTTGGATTTACTGAGCCAACTAAGTCAAATTAACTTAGATAACTATTACAAGTTGTTATGAGAATATAATTTCAATTTAATTCCTAATTTAATTGAAGGACAAATTAAATTAGGATTTCTTGTTGTTATTTTTAACAATGCATGTACAACTCTAAGCATCCATGGACATGGGATGAGAGTCTTTCCTATGTACAACACAACTACAATAGAGCTCTCCATAACTTGACTGACCACAACCCCTTTGAAGTGGGCCTGGGATTTCATCCATTATGTCCCCTTGATATTACACTTCCTTTTGCAACTACATAGGAAGAATTTTCCTATGGTCATTTTGAAGTTGATAAAGCCATCAGGTTTATTGAGCTCATTCAGCACATCCACCATCAGTTTGACAACATCTTGGAGAAAGCCAATGCCAAATACAAACAACAACATGATCAACATCAGGTGCCCCATAAGTTTTAGGTGGGCAATAAAGTTTGGTTACATCTGCAGAAAGAGCATCACGCTGGAGCCTATCGTAAAATTCGACCACTCTAACACGGGCCTTACACCATCACCAAGGTTGTGGGAGACAACACTTTCAAGCTCAGTATCCCCCCATTCCTTATGTTGCACCCCATATTCATTATGGACCACCTTGAGCCATACTTTCCACCATTGTTGGATACATCAGATATTGTTGAGCAGTTTAGGCCAATAGAGCTCAACCTGGACCACATTTAATAGGCCACAACTTATCAGATCATGGACACACTTATCAAGAGCACTCGCAAACAAAGGATCAATTGTATCAAGCTTTCAAAGTTGGCCAACTCTTGCACCAGGGAAACTGGCTCACTAGGGACCAAGTTCAACAGAAGTTTCCCCATCTCATGGAGGCACTCAACACAATGGGGACCATTGCTTCCTAAGGGGGCAAGACTCATCCAGGTGGATATTGGTGGCCAACTACATATGCCACTTGGATCCCCACCATTGTTTATTTAAGTTTCCCTAATTGTAGCACAATTTACTATTTTTAGTAGTTTTTTGGGTCCTGAACTTCCGGAGCCATTTTGAGGCCCAAAACAACAATTGTTTTTTGGAAAAATGCCAAACCCAAAGTCTATAGCATAGCTTTGTAGTTGAAATTTTTATTCCTCAGATAGATATTTCTAATGAGGTATCGTACATGTCAAACAGACATTGTATGAAAAAGTTATGACCCTAGGAAGTTGATGTACCAATTTACCCCAAGGGGACCCACAAACATTTGGCGCTTCATCTCCTAGGGTTAATTTTTTGGATGTTTAGGGTTTTCCATTGTTTCTCAATAATAAATAGTCCTTTGAGCCTCATTGTAACAGATTTCACAGGCATGTATCCACCACCACTTTTCTCAGAGGTAAGCTACCATCACCTGAGCTAGTTTATTTCCATTCTGCATGTAAACAATTTTCAATACTTTGTTATTAATGAATTGAAGTTATGTTTTCACTGTACCTATGTGTTTATGTTTATATCTATATTTAATTTAATTCCTTCACAAATCTGTATTAGAGAAGGAGATAGGGAGGGAGATAATAATAGATTTGGAGGGCAAAGAGAAAGAGATTGAGAATAATGGGGGGGAGAGATAGAGGGAGGTGGCAGAGAAAGGGAGAGAGGAAGGAAAATCAAGAGGACTTGAGAGAGAGATCGAGAGAGGGAGGGAGAGAGAGATGGATTTGGAGGGGGAAAGAGAGGGAGGGAATAAGAAAGACATAAATAGAGAAAGTTGGAGAGAGAGAGAGAGGGTGAGAAGGGAGAGATGGAGAGAGAGTGATGGAGAGAGGTGAGTGGAAGGGAAGAGAGATACAAAAGGAGATGGAGAGGGAGAGAAGGGGAAGAGAGTGATAAAGGGAGAGGAAAAGGGAGGGAGAGAGAGAGAGATAGATATGGAGATAATTTGAGAGATATATGGATATGGAGAGAGAAAGGGAGTGAAAGGGAGAGATGAAGAGAGAGTGAGGGAGAGAGGATAGGATGGAACACATAGATAAGGATAGGAGAGAGATAGGGAGATAAGGGAAGAAAGAGAGGGAGACATATATGGTGGGGGAGAGAGGGGGGGAAGAGATAAGGAAAGAGGGAAGGAGATAGTGATAGAGTTGGGGGCGAGAGAGAGAGAGGGAGGGAGAGATAGGGAGAGAAAGAGAGAGAGAGAGGTGGGAGATGAAGATAGAGAGAAGAAGGAAGAGAGAGAGGACTCAAAAGAGAAAAGGAGAGAGGGAAGGAGAGATAGATAGATGGATCTGGAGGGGGGGAGTGAGAGAGGGAAGAATAAAGACAAAGAGATATATGTGGAGAGAGAGAGGAAATAAGGAGGGATGAGAGAGAATGATAGGAGAGAGAGAGGGAGAGAAGGGAAGAGAGAGAGAGGGAGACACAAAGATGGAGGGGGAGAGAAGGGGAGAGAGGGAAGAAGATATGGAGGGAGATAATAACTATAACCAAGATAGATCCATCTTAACCTCAAACCTATCAAGTGTTGAGAGGGATCAAATATATCAAGGTGAAAACCTCTTTTTTTTTATTGAAAAACTTGAGGAAATGTTTGCACCTCTAGATATTTGATCCCTCTCAGTGCTTGATAGATCTAGGGTTAAGATGGAACTATGCTAGTAATAAAAAAATATATAATTTTACTTATTATAAATAAGAAATCAATAATAAATTAAAATGGTTATCAATTCAAACAAATAATAACTAAGTAAATAAAGCAACCCCATTTTTAATATATATATATATATATATATATATATATATATATATATATATATATATAATAATATATATATATATTTTAAGTAATATATTCAACTTATCTTTCACATATATGTTTGGCAAGAACAACTTCCCTTTAAAATATATCTATCTATAATTTACATATAAAATGTAAAATATTCGAGACAACCTTCTCAACAAAAAAATTATCACTACAATAAGACATTATTATTGTAGTTGGGTAGGAATGGATTCTTCACCACCACAATGCAAAATTACAATTAACAAAATACCTCAATTATCAACCAATAAAACCTAAATTGACTCAATTCTAAATCTTAACACTAACTTGAATTCAATATTTTTACTTTAATTTATCCATATTTAAACTAAGCGACGGGTACTAGCTAGTACTTTTTATGATATTTAATGCATATAGGCCTTTCCCAACTATTTAATTTATAGGGTTACCTAGTGTTATTGTAAATATACTAACATTGAATCCAGATCACTCCATGACATGTAACTTGGGCCCTAAAACCCATTTATCGCTAGAAAAAAATAATGCAAAAACAAAAGACCGATCTCTCTCTCTCTCTCTCTCTCCATATATCTATAATATATATATATATATATATATATATATATATATATATATATATATATATATATATATATATATATATATATATATATCTGTTATTCCAATCAATTGGATGGAAGGTGGCATCTAATGCAAGTGTAGGAAATTGGGAGCTTCAAGAAGGGAACAAGAGTGTAAAACTTCTTTTTAGGGAGGGTATGAAACTATACAACTTAATTACATTAATACGTATGTTTATTTTCAAATTGAGTTTTAGAATTTTAATTTAATTATCAATAATTATTAGGTGGAGGGTTGGGATTAACCTCCATGGAATAATTTAGAATATTTTAGTAGTACTCACATGTCAAATGTTGATATTTATCTCAATAGTAATTATGTCATTTCTTCTCTTTTAATTAAATTGATTAATTAAACCAACATAGACCCATCTTAATTTTGGATTTAGCAAGTGCCTAGAGGGATCAAATCTCTAAAAATGTAAACCATTTTTTAGTGCAAAAATTAAATAAAGGTTTGTGCCATTTGATTACTCTAAGCACTTGGTAGATCTAGAATTAACATGGACCTATGCTAGTTCTTAATAATATTATTTATACTTATATAAATTTTGCATCTCTATATATAGAAATATTCTTATTTTCAATATGTGTATATATATATATATGTGTGTGTGTGTGTGTGTGGCATTTTTATTTGACATGTTTTATAACTTTGTAATTTAATATGCATTGCATTGATGATATATAGATAGATAGATATATACTCAAAAACAAAAATAAAAATTATTGTAAATATTGAATTTTTATATGCTTATTAATTAAATTTAAATATAAAGTTCCAAAATATGATGGTTACGAATATGTATTATTTCTTTAATTAAATTGGTCAAATGAACATTAATTTATTAATTTTTAACTCAAACTAAAAATATATTTATATTTCATAAAATATGTGTTGGCGGCACAACTCTCCAACCTATACAATTATTTCCTACTGATCCACACTGATGAACATTGTAGTAAGCAACAATGTTATAACTTTACATCCCTGGGGGTGTTACATTTTTCTAAAAACATTAGCTTGAAATCCTTCAAAAAAGACCAACCAATAATTGACACTCACAAAACATGGTTTCCAAGCAGGGTTAAGCAATTGGTGTTAAGCTTAGAACCCCATCCACTTTAACATTTCTTTTGCTAGATGGAACCCCTCATTTCCTAGGAGGTCCACCTTCTTGTTATTGTGCCTATGGACATGAATAAATGATTTGGAGTGAAAGCTTTGTAGCATATAATAGATACTTTTTAAAATATATTGGAGTTTGATGTCAAACAAAAGAGAGTCATTGTTGAGTGTCGCAAAAGAATGGTAGAGTCATCAATGGTAATGAGATCTTGAATGTTTATCTTCCTAGCCAGAGAGACCTTGCATAAGAACATAAAATTATATTTGGTTGTTTGTGGTGACTAGACCCCAAGAGCAGGAGTATTCCCATTGATCCTCAAGGTGATAGATCCACGTAACTTCTACCACACTTGAAATGGATCTTAATTTATAACATCATTTATCTATTTATAAATACTTTTATTTTTAGTTATATTTTTATTAATTAAGTTTATTAATTTTAATATGTTTATCAATTAATGAGAATTGGTCGTGAAGCACAAGAGTCAGTATGTCGCCAATAGCTTTAGTCCTCAGGCAATCACTTTTCATCCTTGCCAACAATATGTGGAGCTTCGTGTTGCCTGGGTAACTTTGGAACCTTACTATTGCTATTGTCTTGTAGTCACATTACCTTTAAAAGTTGGTTTTAGTAGTTGGGCCATCATGCTAGGCTATAGTCATGTAATTTGGTTTGTGGTTTGGTTCAATTTACATAACTGGGTTGACTATGGGTATCTAAAACTTAGACACAATCCTGGGGGGTGTTATTGGTCGTAGAATTTTATGTTTGTATATATTTGAAACTTTCTATTTTGGTTTGTCATTGTGTTCCTATCATGTACATTGTGTAGATTCTTTGTGGGGTTTTTTCATCCAAATTAAGCATGTGTTTGAGCACTAACGTATCATTTTTTATTTGTTGTCCCAAGGCCATTCTAGCATGAAATATTGTTATCCTACCATCATGCAATGCTAACACATGAGGAGCATACAAGGAGGTGGGGCGTAGGGGCCCCCAGGGCCATAAATGAGCCCAACAGTAAGCCCGGGAGGTAGCTAAGACTTTTCAATTGGCCATCCCCACCGAATTCAAAGTGAAATCCAGAACCTCGAAAACATGGAAACTAGAGACAAACACACTCTGATTTGGAGCTTTTGGAGGAATTTGGACAACTGATTTAAAACCCTAGTCACAGTAGGGGTTGCAAGAAACATTATATTCAACCCTTATTTCTTTCTTGAAAGATGGAAAATTTTATTGGCAGGATTATTATAAAGAAACATGCTAATAAGTACAACATATTTGTCAGCCTTGCAAATGATAAAAGAGAGAAAAGAAATATGAGATTCTATATGGAAAGGATTGAAGCCCACATGGCTCAAATTGAGCACTACATTCCATGCTTAACCACTTCTTCTGCACTGGTCCCCTGGATCTAGTGTGAGATTTCCAGATCCAACTACTTTTTCTGCCTCCTCATTGTTTCATGTTTGTTGTTAGGTTTTTGTGGTTTTATGACTTTATAAGCTCTTTGGTAATGCTGAAAATGTTACAACTTCTTCTCTTTTGGACTAGCTACTCTATAAACAACTGCTCAAAGCTATCTTATTTCTCACTAGGTAGATTGAGACCATCTTCCATAAAGAAGGATGATAGTATATGGTTGAACTATGTACTAATACATTTGCGTTTATAAGGTAATAAAATATTAGCTTACAAAAAATTATTACAATATAACAAATTGAATCGATTTATTATTTTTATTACTTTTTATTTTTTATTATTTAAGTGCACAATAGTCTTAATATTAATATTATTTGATATAATGCTTCATTTGAGATGTTATAGTGTAAGTAAATGCTTATTACTTCATATTTATTCATATTGAAATACTTTTTAGTTATTAATAATTTTAGTGTAAGTAAATGATAAATTAAGTTATTAATAACTTAAAGATATATATATATATATATATATATATATTATATATAATTAATTAATATTTTTTCATATTGGAATACTTTTTAGTTATTAATATTTTTTAATTTTTTAATATAAGTATTATTTTTATTATTTTTAAAGGATGAGAGAACCTTGGAGCAATAATATAAGAAATCAAGTATAGTTGATATAATGTATTTTAATGTTATTTAGACCAAAATAGATCCATCTTAAATCCTCATCTACCACGTGCAAAGAGGGATCAAATCTCTCAAGATGTAAACCCTTTTTTGAATGCAAAATTTAAGGAAATGTTTGCACTTTAAAATATTTGATTCCTCTTGGATCTTGGTAGATTCAAAGTTAATATAGATCTATATTGATTTTGAGAAACACACTAATAAAGTGCTTTAACAATATACACATACAATATTTCTTCTGTTTTATATAGTATATACATAGCTGGCATTCAAATATTTTATTTAAATTCACATTCTACACATTAAAATAATGTTAATACATGCCGTAATCATACTTAGAAGTAAAAATATATATCCACCCGACTCTTCATGTGGATATATATAATTATTATTTTTGTTTAAAATATTTTTTAAATTTATAAAATATTAATATATAATATATATAATATATATATATATATATGTGTGTGTTATTTTTTTAGTTAACATTTAAAAAGTTATATTTCAATTCTATATTAAAATATGAATAAATTACAAATAATCTCAAGGCTAACATAATACTTCACCACATTGCTATCACCAATTAAACTACTTAGTGGGCTATATGTGTGTGTGTGTTATTAATATTTAAAATGTTACATGTCAAATCCATATTAAAAATTGAATGAATTAGATATCTCCCTAAATAACTTATTGATGGAATAAGAACTCTCTCTCTATATATATAATTGGCATTGAAATATTTTTTTTATGATTCACATTGTACACATTAAAATGTTGATACGTGAAATAGAAAACATATATTCATATATTTCTCTTTTGTTATAAATACGTTTTTTAAATGTTATATATAATTTTTTTTGTTATTAATATTTCAAATGTTATGTGTGAATACGATATTAAAAAATGAATGAATTACCAATATTCCTAAAAAGAACTTATTAATGGAATAAAAATTATGTATGTATAGTTTGTTAATATGTTTTAAATGTTATATATCAACTTCATATTAAGAATGTAATAAATTACACATACCTTTTACAATAAAAAGTGAAAACATAAGAATTTTTCTAATTTAAATTACTTATATTTTTAATACAAACTTGAACCCGGATGCAGGTGAAATTAATGAAATCTAATGATCCTAATGACTGACGGATAGGTAGGGTATTGCTAGCTGCAGCTCAGCGTGGCATCCTAGGATTTCATCTGACGCAAGTTGGATAACCTTAAGAGAGGTAGATTTGGAAGGATTTCTGCATTAATGGCTCGCTCCGTCCAAGGTGAAGCTTTAGCTGTTATAATCATGAAGCTCTGGTTTATCCTTCCCACAATTAGTGTTCAGCCTTCACGCTCCAGGCTCTGGTTTGCGACGGGTCTGTGGTCTTGTTACGCTAAAGGTCGTGATGGCAGGCTAGTCTCTGCAATCGGTGACAAGCTTTCAATTGCCCCTAAGGTTCGAATTGTGCCGCACTCTGAGGCCCGTCTTGTGTGTTTGAAGTGGTTCGTTGTGCTGTTCTATTGCCCTCCTGCCATTGCCCCTGGTCTCACTATGCTTTCCCCTCACCACCTCAACATGGTGCGCCAACGTATGAGGAGTCGTTCCAGGGGACGTCGAGGTAGCCAAAGGTGTTCGAAGGCTAGTTGTTCCGTTGATCCTGCCCTGCCTCCTGTTACTATTCCCCCCTCTCCGGTGGATTCGCCTCCTCTTAGCCCTGCACGCAAGCCGACTCCGAACAACGCGTTTCAGACCACTCACTTCAAGTTTCAGAGTAATCTCAATAGGCCAATGATCACCACTCATATCACTATTATCCTTTCTGAAGAAGAAAGCTAGCTTCATCATATGGTGCGTGTGGTGTCTGAGCCTTCTCAGAGCAGTAAGCAGTTCACGGCAGAGGGAAGCCCGGAGAATCAAAAGGGAAAGATGCTAGATAGGGGCGATGCTCCCAGCGGTATTTTGCCTCTTGAAGCCATTATCCCGGTGGACGGGGAAGGCAATTCCATTGCCACTCATCACCCCACGGCGAACCCAGAAGGAGAGAAGGCAGGAAATGAAGAAATTTGGACTGGCATTGCATGTCCGGTGGTGGAGGTGCCTCTGAATGAGGACGTGGCGGTATAAAGCCACCTGGGCCTGCCCAAACTTTTTTTTGGTTTTGTTGATGTCTCATATGGTGAACTTCAGGCCGTGTTGTTTGTTGTTCTGGTTCAACATCTACAGATAAATGGTTTTGTTATTCCTCTCGAGTAGCGGTAGTATAAAGATCTTCTGGGCAGCTAGGGAAAGTTTCTGTCTTGCTTTAGGGTCTCTTCTTATGTTATGCTGGTCTATCTTTGGTTTCTACATCTGTTCTCTAACCTTCTATAACTGGTTATACTGGGGTAGTTTTACTGTGTTGAGTGTTCTCGGGTGATGTTATCCGAAGCCTCAACTCCTTGTAATATTATTTTACTTTTCAGTTAATAGAATTATTCATTTGCCGAGAAAAAAAAATAGAAACTTGATATAGAGCTATGTTATTTAATATGGGCATTGAAATATTCTATTGATGGCTATCACTAATTTTTTATTTTGTTTTGTTATTAGTATATTTTTATTTCAACTAGTAAATGCCAACTAGAAATAAAATGAGTTACATATCATGTAATATCAACTAGCACAATCACATTAATAAATGTGATTAATAAAGACCAATAGACCCATATCAAACACATATATCAATTATTAATAATATTAAGAATTAATATTATTAATGTTTGTATCAATGATATTAATATAAATATAAAAACCATATTAATAATAATTAATATTATATATATTGCTATTATATTAAATAATAATAATATCAAAATAAATAAACATAATAACAACAATTATATTAATAATCATTTAATAAATAATAATGAAGTAATTATGAAATAAACATTTAATAAAAATCAAACAACAATTTAATGGTTGTTGATACAAAATTCAACTTTAAACACTCCACCAAAACACAGTTATTAAATACTAGCCTTTTCCAAAACACACCGAAACGGATGACAAAATTTGCACAATTCAAATCAACGAGATACTGATCACGACCATTCATGCTTTAAAATGTTAAATATTACACAAAACTATTTAGTTATTAATATTTTTAGTGTAAGTAAATGCTAAATTAAGTTATTAATCACTTAAAGATATTATGTATATCTTTTTTAGTTAATATTTACTGATATTGAAATACTTTTTAGTTATTAATATTTTTTAATTTTTTAATATAAGTAATATTGTTATTATTTTTAAAGGATGAGAGCACCTTGGAGCAATAATATAAGCAATCAAGTATAGTTGATATAATGTATTTTAATGTTATTTAGACTAGAATAGATCCATCTTAACTCTTGATCTACCACAGGCAGAGAGGGATAAAATCTCTCAAGATGTAAACCCTTTTCTAAATGCAAAATTTAAGGAAATGTTTGCACTTCAAAATATTTGATTCCTCTTGGCTCTTGTTAGATTCAAAGTTAATATGGATCTATATTGATTTTGAGCAACACACTAATAAAGTGTTTTAACAATATATATACACATATATATTCCTTTTGTTTTATATAGTA